>CM062816.1:1838522433-1839909933 GCA_031772625.1 Pinus tabuliformis
ATATTATAAACCCAAGGAATAGTAAAATTGAACCTAAGAGCTAAATCCATGACATCAATATATAAACATAAATAATGCTATAACACACAACAATAATAAAAAACATAAACCAAAACCAATATAAGAACCACATTGCAAACTATAAAGAATTAAAAAATGATAAATCATCATTACATTAATAATAAACATTTATATCATTACATTTATAAACAATAAATAAATTTTAAGCCATAAATACATTGATATCAATACATGAATGTATTAATAGTATAAATTTCAAGAATATTGATATAAAACCTAGAACATGAAATCCCAACAATAATATTATAAATGTAAAAAATATTTTCATTTATGAAAGACGTGAAAAAAGTGAAGGGATCCACACAAAAGACCACAACAATCAGAAATGCAAGAGAAAGATATAAAATAGTAACACTGCCATTGGAGCAAAGCAACATAAATGAAAAAAACACATCTAAATTGCACACATTGGATTTAAAGAAGAACAACATAATAGGACATTTTAAGACTAGAGATATACAATTTTGTACATAAAAACAACATTAGTGTTTAAAAAAAATCGATTTAACCACATTGCAACCACAGAAAGAACATTGAGCCTTAACATATATTTTTTGTTTTCTTTACATCAAATAATTCCACTACAAAATTGAACTTCGAACAATGTTTCAAAAGTCATCTATGGAGTGGCCTCTTCCAAAACACAACTAGACTGATGACAAAAGCAACACAAATTCAAATCAACAGGATAATGATCACGATACTTAACACTTTCCAACCAATTCCTTCTTGTTCTGCTCCCAGACTCCCTCTGGTGCACATGTTTCAAGTATTTTACATGTGTTTTTGTTTGATCTAGCTCACGAATATTATCATCAATAAATGTATGGAACCCATGTTTTCTATCAAAATTGTTCTGAAGATATGAAAGAAAGCTTGTAGCTCCAACAACTATTGTATTTTTTGGAATAATAGATGACATCATTATTGTCCATATCTGCATTTGAAAGACCATGTTTTCTATCAAAATTGTTCCGAAGATATGAAAGAAAGCTTGTAGCTCCAGCAATATCGCGTATTGTTATGGAATAATAGATGACATCATAATTGTCCATTTCTGCATTTGAAAGACACAAAAACAAAAGAAAAATCAATAAAGACATTCACAAATAAATAAGCGCGCGCACACACACACCTATATGTATATACATAAAACATAACACCCATTTATATTTAATTTAAAAAACTTAATGTTATAGTGTTACATGAAAAAAACAATCTAGTGTTACATGAACCAAATGATATAAAAAATTTCTACAAATATAAGCCTCATTTCAAAATACAATGGAAAAAAAATGTGGAAATAGAATAAAACCATGGCCAATATTCAAAAAATGAATATTGGCCATGGTGATGGCCAATATTCAAAACCTCCATTTTTTCATTTCATGATGTAATATGAATCCACAATATTAATATCAATATGAACCAGTTATAAAAATGATTTTGAATTATTGGTTCATATAACCCATTGTTTATGTTTGAATGGTCTGTTGCAAAGAAAAGAGCAATAGGCACTTAAAAAAAAAAAGTAAATTGAACAACATGAAAAATGATGTAAACAACTTTCTCAAATATTACTATGAATATGATGAATTTATTAATCTAATAAATATATGAAAATGATTATTATTTATAGTAAATCAAGAGGACAATAAAAGCAATTCAAAAAACATACTATAAAGAAGGTCACAATGTTATTAGTTGTATGTCATAGCGATATGGACTTCAATCGCTCCTCTTCCTTCTTCCTAATTGTAACATATGCGCTATCTTTCATCTTGGCATAATGTTGAAAAGAAAAAGGTGGTGCAATGCGTAAACCATCTATTGATTTCACTCTTGATATGGCTATGAAGGTAAGGCCTTGCTTCTCTTTATTCCCGATATCAACTGACGCTCGTTCTAAAGTCAATCCCTGTGACTTGTGGATTGTAAGAGCCCATGCCATCTTCAAAGGAATTTGTTTTCGATTTCCTCTTATCACTGGTGTGATAGGGACAATGTTTGGATTGGTTGCATCAAATGGAACACTAACATACTTATCAAAAACAACAGTTGTGAACATTGGAAGTTGAGGTGGCTTAGAGGTAGGCGGATAAAATATATCCTTAACATAACCAAGTGCACCATTCACCAAGCTAGCTTCAACCCATAAATTACATGTCAACATAACATGCTGACCATGACACAACAAAACTTCACGGTCCAATTGATCATCATCAACACCACTGATTTCTGAATGCCTTAAATGCTCAGCAACACATCATGTAATTGGAGAATTTAATGATTTTAACATATGCCTATTATGGAAGGAGACCAAATTATTTGTTGGAAACATGTGAACTGCTGCATTAAATAAATCTCTTTCTCTAGGATGCAACCTCATATCAGCCCGTGACATAAGAAACTCCTAATCTTCAAGAACAAGTTCTACGTTTCTTATGTTATTGAGGACTCTATGAAAACAAGATTGTTTCTCATTATTCCCTTGTTGGTGAAAGATTGTGTCAAGAGTGACAACAATGTTGAATTTGTTCCACAAGACTTTCCCTACTGTATTACTTGCATACAAAGGCTTATCTCTCACAGGAGGCAGTTGGCCAAGGTCACCCACAAGGATGATGGATCTGCCACCAAAAGGACAATTCTTTTTCTCTGGAAATGCTTCTCGTAATCGAGCATCTATTTGCATAAACAACCTTGATCCTAGAAAGCTCATTTCATCAATCAATATATATCTAACATGTTGCATTTCTTCTTGGAATACTGCAAGTGACTGCCCCTGTAGTGGCTGCATATCTTTAATTGGAATTTTTAGAGCTAAGTGTATTGTTTTTGAATGTATATTAAAAGTTGCTATTCCTGTTGGGGTAAGAAGAAGCAAAGGGTTCTTCATTACTTGACGAATTAGAAAGAGCTTCAAAAATACAATGGATAAGGAAAGACTTCCCAGTGCCCGCAGTGCCCTGAATAATCATAAGAAGAGATTCATGAATCTCATATTCAACAAAGTGCCTTAAGACAATTTCAAAAGCAAGTCATTTTTTTTGACAAAGAATCTGGAGATGCAAATGTTCTATTTGAAAGGTCAACAATATCACCCCTTGATTTTGCATTCCTTATAAAATTAATAGCTTCTTCTGCAACATCATCAGAAATAGTTGTAATTTCCCAGTCAAAGGATATATCAAAGTCCCTTCGACCAAGGGTGTGAATATTAGAAACATTCACATCATTTGGTGGAACCAAGCGAGAGAAAATCTTCCATTCTTGAAAATCATCTTCAAGATTCATTTCCTGGTTAGAAAAATCACCATCTTCTTCATCTTCAATATTGTCTATAATTGATGGATTTCAATCAACATGCCATGCTCGATATCGAAAATTCCTCCAATTTTCAATAATAATTTCAGTTGAAAGGCCAATTTTTGCAGGAATGTCACGAAATGGCTTGTACAAGAGAAATTCTGTCCAACAAAAGGTTTCAAATTCCTCTGAAGCCTCACCAGGAATAGAATAAAACCGTGGCCAAACCCGAACAATAGCATGAACATCTCTAGGCTTCCATGGATCTTGTTTACACTTGCTATCAAATGTCCAAGATCTTGTTGTTTCTATCAAAGATAGATGTTCAAGGAAAAAAGGTCTCTTCTGATAATGTTGAACAAAAGTATTCTTAGATGAACATTGCAAGCCATCCCTTGAGATTTTCCTAAAAACATTTCTTCCAACATTTAAGGAAACAAATTTCTGACTACAAACAACAAGAAGTAGCTTAAGCAACATATGGCATGTTTCTTGTGCTCCAATGTCACGACCAACAATCGTTTCTACAAGAAACTTTCTATATGCACATAAAGCATGATCCTCAGAGCCAATAGAATTTGAAATTCTAGTTAACATATGATGATAACTTTCAGACCTTTTTTCTGCTTTTGATGCATACTTAGCAATGTATTTCAACACAGCATAGCGAGAAAGCACTGGCTGGCAATCAACATTTGCATGCCACATTGTTAGAAGGTCAATGTTATGTACATTAAGCCTGTCATCATTTCTTGCTGGCTCATATTTTTTTCTTCCTTGATCATCTATGAACAATCTTGATTCATCACAAAGATCCCATGGAGCATTGTACCGACATGTTAGAATAGTGCCCTTTTTGCGCAAACAAGAATCTACAGTACACTTTGTGTGCCTTTGGACACGGTTTAACAATTCTTCGTAATCATTACAAGGATTAGAAGAGAAAATCTGACCAATATTCAATAGGCAAGGGTCATCGTTGAGGCTTCGTGGAACCATTATGTTGCGACGATGTATGTCATGCAGATTCCATGCAGTTACATATTTGTCAAAGAATATCTTTGCAAGCTGTACATCAGAACTATTTGACCAATCAAGTATTTCCATGTCAGGAGCACCTTCTAACCATAGGAAACCATGGATATGTGCTGAACCTCTATGTTGCCACTCATATCTGAAAAAATGAAGATATAGTTACTACAAACAATATAAATAGAATCATAATAAAAGTTGAAAAAGTATAGAAAAAAAAAAATTGAACACAAACCTATACCAAAAGTCTTTAGCTTTAAGATATTTTTGGATAACTTCCTCTCAAAAAATATTGAATCTGTGGTGCATAAATGTTGCAACAATATGAGGGTACTGGATAACATTCTCAATTTTCATATGATGCTCATTTGAAGAACGAGAATGTGAATGTATGGGCATGAGGTTATGCAACTCTAGCCACTTTGTGTCAACTGCACTCAAAGTAAAAAATAAAGATGGACATCTTAACTAAGTAATCATGTCCGTCAATTCAGATCGACACTTAGTCTAGTATGCCCTTGTACCTCTCAGAGAAGAACCAAACCGCATAAGATGCTCAGCCAACTTATTATCTGGTAAATCAGATAGTTGGTGACGCAACTCTTCAATTGTTGTAGGTGAGTTATCATGTAAATGTTTCTTTGCAAAAACTGCAGCAGTTGCTTGGCTCCGATGCCGCATTATCATGTTTAATAGGTAATATCGAAAGCGAGGATGGCTTCCAAATATTTGATCATAGTACCTAAGAAGATGCAATGCATACTCATGAAGTTCAACACTACAAATACGTGGTTGCAACCAATCAGCATCACCAGTGGGGAACAATGTTGGGAATGCCATATCTAATAACCCCTTTGTATTATATTCATTCACTGGAGAGGTTCCAATACTGGGCCAATCCATGTCTTGAACATGTGAAGAATCAACATTATCAAGAAATTCTCTAATTTCTTCCACTTCTCTTTGTTCGTTTGGTAGGCGAGCAATAAAAGAAGAAGGATGAGAGGGAAAATGATCAGCAGGAAACCCTTCATTATTAGTTTCATTGATCTTAGATTCTTGAATATCACAATCAACAAATTTAAGCCTAGAGGAGACATTTGTTGATCTTTCGGGCAGAGCATTCATTGAATCATAATCAATTACAACATCTCGATAATATTGATCATGTTGGATTTTGAAAAGCAATGCAACCATCACTCGAGAAATTTTGACATAACATTCATAATATTTAGACTGAGTGCCATGTATCCTCACAATTAGAAAGTCAATATCTTCAACATGTTGGGGAAGGCTTTGTACAATTGTAGAAATATCTTGAGGAAAGCTAATTGTATGACCACTATACTTATATTTCCACCTCGAGCATGTGTCACTTTCAAAATAGGATTCACACATGTTGTTAGCATTTCTTCAACTTGAGTAAGAACTCTTAAAATATGAGGTTGCTCACCAGGATCCATGCTATGATATTGACAAAAATGATGGGCTCCTCTTTCACTCTTACATCGTCTGCAAATAGGTCCTTCAGAATGTCTCACAATATGGATTCCGGGATATGGTTCTTGGAAAATGTGGCACATTTGGACAACTTACAAGCTATCTATCTTTGCTCGAAACCTTTTATGCACTGCAATCATGTTTTCATCAAAATGAATATGATCTCTACTGGCCGAACCATGTTGAAAAGCATTTGGAATTGTAAAATTTCTTCTAACATTTACTTCATCTTCAAGAACATGAGATTCCATTCACAAATTTGAAGATCTAAGAGAATGTCTTTCCAAATTTATGGTGTATATTTCGCGAACCTGAGAGGATGTAAAGGTCTCTTTGTTGTAAAAGACTTAAAATTTAATTTCCAACTAATTATAAATGAAGAAAATGAAAAAGAATCAAATGTATTCAAAATTTACATTTGTGTCTTCATGTGGATGAGGGTTATGAGATGGTCGCTCTTGGATTCTAAGATCAATGGATGGAACATTTTTGGATGTAGTTTCTATGACTCTATTTAAATGAGTTGTTTCCTGTTTCAAAAAAAATAAAATACGTTATAAAACTAAATGTCTAAAAAAGAAAGATTCAAAAATTGAAACTAAATGAAATACACTGAACATCTATATTAGTTTTACAATTTGATATTTTGGATTCCAATTCTCCAACCTAATGAGATGAGATCATGGTTTCTCCATGAAAGGTTACAAAATACAATTTCGAGGTAACTGTAAATGAAAAAATGAGAAAAATATCAAATGCACTCAACATTTACATTTGTTTGGCGATGTGGATAAATGCTATGAGATGGTTCCTCTTCACTTCTAACATCAGTAGATGGATCAACTACAATGTTAATTTTTATGCCTCTATTGAAATGACTTGTGTCCTGTTCAAAGAAAATAAAATACACCATAAAATTCAATGTCCAAGCAACTAGAAATTTAAAAAATGAAAAGCAAATAAAAACATTGAAAATTTACATTAGTCTGGCAATTTGATCGTTGAGGAGAATGCACAAGAAGATTATGACATGCTTCATCTTCACTTCTCAGATTAGTAGATGGAACACTTTGGGAGTTAATTTCTAGACCTCTATTAAAACAAGTTGTATCCTATTCGAAGAGAATAAAATAACATAAGTTTAGTAAACAAAACTTTGTAAATATAGGAATGTAATAAAACAACCACTATTGCAGCGAAAATCAAAATATAATTGTGTTACCTCCATTGTTCCACGCGAAATGCTATCAGGGATGACTGATTCTCTTGGTGGGACCACATTACTTTGAGAAGCAGGATTTGAAGATCTGATGTTTCGAGCAACTGGATCCAAATTATCAAACAAATGGCCAAGTAAACTATCATCCAAATCATCACACAAAATGTCATCATTACCTCCACCATGGATGTTTTGCAACCTTTGGCCATCAAAACATGCAATTGGACACACGGAAGGGTTAGGGTGGACATTTGCATCCACAATATCGATATGGCATTCTTCCCGATTGCAAGATGTTTCCCCAATGTTATGAACATTTTCAGAAGAGCATCAAACAACAAGATTATGCTGACGAGGAGCATATCCTGATAATGAACTATCAACAGGAAATGTTCTTTCCATTATATCATCCATAGTATGATACTTACGAGGAATTATAAAATCATTTTCAAGAGTGGTTTCACTCATTTTTCTATTATATGTAGCTCTCCTATGCTCATTTATGGCATCATTAATTTGTTGATACCACAAATGACGACTTTCATTAGACCTCTCACATGATTTTGGTGACAAATTTCGTTTTCTTGTACGCTTACTTGTGCCTTTAGATGACATGTCTACAATGAATAATAAAATATTCATTATGGAATCATAAACATGGAAATAACAAATATCTAATATAAACGAACAAAAAAGAATGAAAAAGGCACAAGTTTTTTTTTGGAAATCGTAAAAAACATAAAAAGTGTATATGTTATTTTTTTCGAACCATATAAACTTATCAAAATGTATAAGGCTCTTTCAAAATGGCTAAAACAAAAAAAAACAAAAAATTTCAAAATGGCAAAAAACATAAATGAATTCCAAGTGGCTTAAACAAAAAAGTCTAGATTTCCATGTGTCATATTAGAATCAAAATGAAACACATACTATTGGGACACAATACTCTAAGAATTATATGAATTGGAAGTATATCTAAAATTTTGGAACTATATACTATCAAATATAAATGTAAATATTAAAATGAATATAAGCATATAACATTGTTTGAGAATCAATGACAAAAACCAATACAAATAATATGTATAACATAACTCATAGAAATTATAATTATACAAACAAAGAAAAATGCATAACATCAAGAAACATTTACATGTAAATAAGAAAAATTTAGGGGAAACAATATCAAATATTTTACATCACAAAATAGATACAAACATAATTTTAAAATATTACCATAAAGACATATAGTATGTATAGAGACAAAAATGGAAATATTTTCCACAACCATAGAGAGTATATAAGATGGAAATATTTATAAGAACTCCTAAGAATACTAATATCCTAAGAATGCATATCAATATCAAACGATGGAATCTCATCAATAGAATCCATACGGGGAGCAATTGAAAAAACATTTCCATATTACTCAATCAAATCATTGCAATCCTCCAATGTTGGGTACCAAAACCGAGACATCTGCTCATTAGTTGAATTATCAATATCTATTGGAAAACAGATGCAAGTCATCATGTCATATAATAGGAAAGGAACTTCACTGTAGTTGCACATAAGAACCAGATCATGGACTGTTCGAAACAGAAGATAACCAGGACATTTGTTGTTTATATCTGTATAAATTTCTTCCAACAACTTCCATCTGAAACCCCAATCATCTTCAAAGTAGTCAATTCTTCGTTCAACACACGGTTGACTAAATTGGAAATGATCTAATTCTTCAATTGACCATATAGAAGTGGAGCCATCATTGACAAGGCATATCAACTGATTCATGTATATTGCTAACGACATACACCGTATGTCACTGATTCGAACAAATGAAAAACCCACTCATTTTTTATTATGTCAAACCAGTAGATTGTATACCGTACCGAGGATAATCTTCATACTCCTTGTCGAGATACAACCAAAACAATTTAATTTTACAAAACATTACATTCTTAGGGGGTGAAGTGCCACCAAATGGAACAACAGCCCTTTGCCATACCCTATCAAGACTACTACAAACATAAAATTTAGACTGCATTATGTCATACATATGTTTTAGAACAACCCAGTCATATTTTCAATTGGTTACATTTTCCAATAATGAAAAGAATCCCCAGTCTCCAATTCGTATTGGCCCTATGTTTTTAAATGCCTTTGTAAATGGATTCGTCACAAAATAGTTGTGTGTTTGGGAGCATTCTCTTGGTAAGGATAAAACCACCATTGGTCCAACAATACACTCTACTTTGTATCTTGAATCTATGAATCGCAAATGAAATTGAGATATGTGGCCATTCTATTAAGGTTGAGCAATGAAACAATTGTCTTCAGTCTTGAGGAAAGGAACGAGAAATCCAAATTCGTTCGTAGTGACATTCTTGCAACGTAAAAAGAAAGAAGGGTTTTGCAAAGCATTCTTCCATTTTTTACAAACAGTGTTAAACTTAATCGCAGCAGATAAAGGGAGCCACAGGAAGACAAGTTCAAGAACTTCAAATGGAAGACAACTCCAAATAGTTGGATCCATGATGAAACAATGAAATCACCTAACAGTAAAAAAATGCATTTAATATCAACAAAACAATTTAATGCTGAATAAAATTAAAAGTAACATACATACATAATTTACCATACACAATTTTCCATTTTGTTAAGGATAAAAAATGTTAATGGTTGTGTAAGAGTGAAATATGAACTAATAAAAAATAGTTGGTGAACAACTTGTTTTTTTTCCTAGATTCAAGATAACATGACTACTTATTTGTATAGTAGTGAATTTATTTAATTATATGTTTTAATTATGTATGTAATGTGAATCACCTAAATAATTTATGGTTGGAATTTGACAAAAAAAATTGACTCAACCATAATAAATCCAAAAATATCAAATTAAAATTATATTACTAAATTTCTAAAACAACACATTAGTATATATTAATTTTTTCATATTTAGAATTAATCTAAATCATTTTACTTATTTATTAATTAAAAAATAGACTATTAATATGATGAGATAATCCTTGTAATGGACTTCATTAATATCACAACTTAAGTATTCTAATAGACTACATTAATATCTACATGATTATGATCATGTGATATATGGAGGTTAAATTAATAAATATTAGGAAATTTAAATAATAAAAAAAGTAATATGTTTTAAGTTTGTGAGATTTTTCAACATAATTTTATATATTTATAACTTTTTTTAATTATTTGAATTTCTTAATATTTATTAAAATAGTATTTTTTATTTAATAATGTAATTTTTAATCATACACTAATCATAATAATTATAATTTAAATGTTCTTAACCATTAAGAAAATGTGTTTCTAAAAAAATTAATTCTATATGTCTCCATTGTTTTTAAAAAATAATGATATATAACTTGATCTTAATCTTCAAACTGAGTTATTAATTTTATTTTATGTGTTTATAAATATTTTTAATGGGTTGCCTAACACGTAGATGCTCAAGAATTTTGTAATGATGGTTAAAAAAGTATTTATTAAATGATAAATTGTTTAAATTTTAAATAATTAATAATTATTTATATCAAAATTATTTATTAAATCAAAATTGTTTATTCACATACCTAAATTAGTATAAATTACTCCTAAACCTAAAAACTAAAACATAAAATTAGTCAATTACTTATAAGCTAAATAACTCATAGTTAATGATAATTAGTCATAAATCTAAGTTACTTATAATTCATGATTTAATTTGACAATGATCTTAATGTTTATACTAATGAAATCAGATAAGTTTTGCAATAATGACTAAAACTAGACTTATTAAATGAGAAATTGTTTAAATCACAATAATTAATAAATATTTAAATCATAAAATTATAATAATAAAAAAATGTAATATGTTTTAAGTTTGTGAGATTTTTCAACATAATTTTATATACTTATAACTTTTTTTTAATTATTTGAATTTCTTAATATTAAAATAGAATTTCTTATTTAATAATGTAATTTTTTAATCATACACTAATCATAATAATTATAATTTAAATGTTCTTAATGATTAAGAAAATGTGTTTCTAAAACAACTAATTCTATATGTCTCCATTGTATTAAAAAAATAACGATATATAATTTGATCTTAATCTTAAAACTGAATTATTATTTTTATTTTATGTGTTTAAATATTTTTAATGGGTTGTCTAATAGGTAGATGTTCAAGATTTTTTGGTTGGAACTAACTATATTTTTTGTTCACTCAATCTTGATTTTTATTGTTTACTCAAATTTACTTGTAATTCCAAACAATCTTTGCCAAATTTACTTGTGATTCCAAACAATCTTTTACTCAATTTTACTTCTAATTTTTAATTTTTTTGTTGAATCAAATTTACTTGTATTTCCAAACAATTTTTGCCAAACTATAAACAGTAGAAAATCTAAAAACACATGAATTTAAACATATGTTAAGTAAGGTGTTTAAAGTTTCTTTAAAATTTTTTTGAAAAAAGATTTTTTTTATTGAATTAATCTATTCTTATACATATTTTTATTATACAATGTTTTTTTGTAATTATAATTTATGAAATAAATTAAAAAAAGTGTTTAAAGTTTCTCAAAAAAAATTGAAAAGATTTGTTTTATTGAATTAATCTATTCTTATACATTTTTTATTATACAATGTTTTTTTTTTTTTGTAATTATAATTTATGAAAGAAAAAAAAGTTACAGTAAAAGATTTAATATAATTTTTATAATATAATTTTGTAAAATCCATATCTTATTTTTCTAACATATTGTAATATGTATGTAATATAATGAGAAGAGTTTTTTTCATTATTCTCTTATATAATTAGATTATTCTATTTCTTTCAAAAAAAATGTTTAAATAATTCTCAATTACATATTAAATACATTTAACTATTTAAATTAATACATTCGAGCTAAAGACATATACATTATAAAAATTCCTATAATATTGATAACAACCAATTACATTACCCATATTACACATATACATTATCGAAATTCCTACGATATTAATGACAACCAATTACATTTAAAACCCATATTTGTTCATTAGTCAATGAAATTTTTATTCATCAATACACATGTAAATATTCATAATTATACCTCACACCCTTTTTTTGAATCCAACAAAATTTCCTCAATCAAGCAACCACACACACATAAGATTTATGACTAAGCACATTGTGGCTACCAGCGCTGTAGGATTGTCTGGCGGTTTAGCAGTTTTATGGGACCCTAAATGGATCAAGGTGGTTTCCTTTCAATGTTTTGCCAACATCCTCATTTTGGCCCACTTTCGTGGATGTTCTGATCCGGTTCATATATTAAACTTATATGCCCCTTATAGATATCGCTTTCCTTTTTGGGAGAAATTTCTATCATCTGAACTCCTTGACATTGAATCCTTAATTATTGGGGGTGATTTTAATTACACATTGGGTAACGATGAGATTTGGGGCAATGGCAGGAAATCCGACCTAATTGGATGCATGATCTGCAATGCTATCATCCAGAATAATTTCATTGACATACAACCAAGTTGCCGAGGACCCACTTGGGACAATGGTCGGTCAAACAACTCCTTCATGGCCAAAAGGCTTGACAGATTTATACTTCATGGAAAGCTGATAGAAAAATATGGTCCCTCGGTGATGAAAATATTTCCTTCGTATATATCAGATCACCGCCCCATTTTTATTCAATGGAATAAATTCGGGTGCAAATTTGGTTATCCTTTCAAATTCAACCGAACGTGGCTCTCTGATGATCAATTCAACTAGTTTATAAAAGAAACATGGCAACATCACACAGGTTCGGATCAGTATCAACCACAGGATTTTATTCATCGTTTGGCAAATCTCCGCGGCAAAGTCAAAAAGTGGCAAAGAGAGAAAACAGTTCTCAATAGAAAAACACAACTGCAATCCTTATCAATATAATTTAAAAATGCTTCCATATCTTCTCATATCCGGAAACATATATGGGACCTTGAAAAAAAGAAGCAAAAGATTCTGGCAGAAGAAGAATCCACATGGAGACTCAAGAGTCGTGCCACATGGCTTCAGGAAGGAGATAAGAATACCAAGTTTTTTCACAGATATGCTAACAGGCAGAGGCAAGTGAATACGATTTGGGAAATAAAAGATGAAGCAGGCAAATCTTTTTTCACCCCGGAGGATATATCTAATGAAGCTGTAAAATTCTTCAAGAAGGCCTACAGCAGGGATATCAGTAGTTGCATTGAAGATATTCTATGGGGCATTGATCTGTACCCTTCTATGTTTGATGAAAATCAAAACGCTGCCCTTTTCTCTGAAGTCACTGAGGACGAATTACTGGAGACGATGAAATCCTTCCAGAAAGATAAATGTCCGCGGCTGGACGACTGGTCTATCGACTTCTTTATCCACTTTTTTGACTTGTTTAAGGATGAAATTTTAAAAATGGTTGAGCAATCTAGATTAAATGGTAATATTTGTCATCAAATCACATCCACATACATTGCTCCGATTCCTAAGAAGATACATTCCACATCCTTTTATGATTATCGACCAATTTCATTGTGTAATGTTCTGTACAAAACAATCTCAAAAATCATTGCAATCAGCCATTGCAATGGCTGGTGTATCGTAATAGGAATCTCACTTGGGAAAATTTACAAAAATGGAATTGGCACGGGCCTGCCATATGCCCTCTCTGTAGGAATGACTCTGAAAACAATATGCATCTTTTTTTCACTTGTTCACAGGTACAACTTATCTGGCAGAACCTTGCTAGCCACTATGGTTTTAAGCTATGCTCCTTCCCATCCATTACTGAAGCATTCAAAAGCTGGTGCTCCATGAAAAAAGAATGGCAGGCTATCCCATTATTGGCCATCTAATCCATTTGGAAGTGGAGAAATGGCAGGATCTTCAGCTCAAAAAAGGAATCTAATATTTTTGTAGCAGCATCCCTTATATCACTATACAACGCCCTTGACTTGTCCAGATTGTACAGGAACAGGAAAGAAAAAGGACAGAAGGCTACAGCGAAAAGGGAAGGTATTGGAACAAGATCCACAACATCGATGACCACAGTTTCTCCATGCGCATACTTCGATGGAGCTGCCCAACATGGGATATGTTCATGTGGTGTATACATTAAAATAGCAGGGGACTAGGCCATTGAAATTTATTGGAATGCTGGACCGGGGTCTAATAACAGAGCTGAGGTGGGGGCATTAGCAGGGCTCCTATCTTTCTGCAACTTTCTTGACATTCCGTTTTTGCAAATCTATGGGGACTCGAGGATAATAATTGATCATGTTTTGTCAAAACACAACATAAAAAATATACATCTTGCTGGATGGCTGGATAGGATCGCAGCTATATGGAAAAACAAGAACGCCTATAAGATCTCACACATTGAGAGGAACAAAAACAAAAAAGCAGATGCATTATCCAAAATGGGCTTAACTTCTCCCCAAGGTGTTTGGAGGATGCAGATCAAAATGGACAACAACTGCTTCCAAATACAGGACTTTTGTCTTCCGGGTATCTAATCTTTTAACTATGGTAAATTTTCTAGTATGTTTTCCTACTCATGCTCATACTATGGCTAACCCATAAGCAAAGGTATGCATATAAAATCTTGCTGCCTTGGTAATCTTTTTGCTTCGCTATATCTGTAGATCATAATATCTAAATCTACTCTAAACTTTATGTTGTATATATAGGACTACTTTCAAATGTTTTTTGCAAATTCTAGATGTGGCATGATCCACACGTCAGCTTAAATTCATGGATTATTATCCGAGTATGTATGTCTATACTTGAAAATAATAAAATATATAGCTTTTTTTCGTGCTGAAAAAAAAAAAAAAAGATTTATGACTAATTATCATTAACTATGAGTTATTTAGCTTATGAGTAATTGACTAATTTTATGTTTTAGTTTTCAGGTTTAGGAGTAATTTATACTAATTTAGGTATGTGAATAAACAATTGGTAAATGAAATATGAATTTTTGTAGTGAATGATTGTTGTAAATAATATATTCATGAGCCTGTGTATAGGAAGGTCAAAGTAGTTGTGAGAATGGATATTGAGAACATAAATGAAAATGATATAGTGAAATTGTCTTAAATTCAGACCTTTCAATACCATGTAGTTTTGAAAAATAATATTGAGACCATAAATAAAAATGGTATAGTGTGTCTATGTTGAATTCACTCCTCTCAAACTTAGTGATGTAAGAGAGCCATGTCCCTATTATGTATGGTGTTATTAGAGATATAAAGAACATGATATTTAATAATAATATTATTTCTAGGAAAGCATACTAGAAGACACAATATTTTTCAAAGAACACTCTATAAATAATGATATTATTTCCAACATAGACACATCAAGCCAACACATTAGTAGCCATAAAAACACTACACATTAATTTTTAACCAACTTTAAATAAATGGAATATTTTCATTTTTAATATTGTCTCTTTCAACTTAAACATAATGCTGGTCTCTTTCAAATAAAAAATTTAATAAGCATACTGAATGATTTTTTTTTCTAAGACAAAGACTATATAAGTAAATACAAAAATACAAATAATCAATTACTAATTTTTAATGACTTGACTAGTGGAATATTGATATGGAGTTTGAAAAAGAAACCATTCTTCTTATGTCTCAAAGTGAATGATCTCTCCTCAAAAAAACACTGAAGGCAGTAATAATATCATATATAAAAAGGTGAAAAGTGACTATCCATAATGACAATGTTGTTAGGGAGGAATCTAAATATAAAATAAAGTATTGGAAAATAGTTCTTTGTACATTCGATAAAATATACAATGATTCATCTTGTAACGATTTATGGCCTTGGAAAAGGAAAATTGTTGATGGCTATTTTTATGGGCTTGATGTGATATCTGTTGTTATGGTGGACGGGAATGAGATTTTTATAAAGTGACATAGGAGCTCATATATGTTGGATCCAATCCTAGCAATTTAATAAAAATATATTGATCTTGAGATCATGAAACAATTATGAAGGAAAGATGACTTGAAGGAAAGGGCCACCTCACAGATCTTCTAAGTTAATGGAAGTGATTGTCCTCATATAAGGACTACCTCAAATATTTTCCAAGATGATGAAAGTGACTGTCCTCATAAAAAGATTATCTTAGTGATTTTTCAAGATGATGAAAGTGAGTGTCCTCATATAAATGTTGATTAGTGGAAGTGTAGTTCTTAGAAATGTAATGGAAAGGTATTATAACAAAATTAGGCACCAAATTTTGATAACATTGAGTTTTGATCTTTCCCAATTAATATTATAGTTAAGGAAGTATATTGCAAGAAGCCTAAGATAAATAAATGTGTGTAGAAGTTGCACTTGATCTAGTTAAATCAATAGCATAAGATTATAGAGATAGTAGAGATAGTTTATCAAATGTAATTTTGTAGTTTGTTTTGAGTGTTTTTTTGCATATCAATATTGTCTTTATATTTATATTACTTTATGAATAATTTTATATTATTTGTAAATATATTTAAATTTTGATTCAAATTTATGAAAACAAATAACAATACTTTATACAAATTACTTGAGTAGGTATTTAGTTTTTCAATACTTTGTTTTAGATGGATTTATTTATCACTCTATGAGATCTCGATAATAAAATTACATAATGGAGTTATGTTTTAGATTTAATGTATTAAAACTATATAATATTACTAAAAGATTTGGAGTATTAAAATTATATAATAGTATTAAAAGGTAAAAGAAAAATTTTCACTTTCCATTAAACTTAATTTTTCTCTATTGAATATTTAGATAAAAACTTTCATAAATTTCGAACAAATTTCTACATATATTAAATAATTAAAATAAATTTACAGTTACAGATAATTTAAATATATTACTTTACATTTATTAAAATAAAAATGTCTAACAAAAAGAAATAAGATTTTATGAAATTTTTTCAATTCAAATCCAAGAAATCAAAAAAAAATTGCCATACATGAATACCCTTGAGTCTTGAAAAGTTCTATGTGACCCGCTAATTTCTTTCCTGAAAGATGATTATTGTGTAGTTGAATATGTGAAATTAATTTAGTGTTGAACAAACCATAGGCTCAGGGAAACTATTAGCACTGAACAAAGCATAAGATTGAAGAGAAAAAGAGCTATAGTGGAGTTTCCAGGGAGGATTAATACTACCCAGATCAAGAAGACTATCAAATTGAAGAGAAAAAGAGCTCCCGTGGAGTTTCCAGGGAGGATTAATACTACCCAGATCAAGAAGAATATGGTGACAAAGGCAATTGACAACAAGTAATAGCATGATAATCTTAGGGTTTCTCTCGAGAATTTGATGGCATTTGATTGTTCAGAGGGCTTGCCTCTCAAACAATTTGGCATAGGCGACAATGTTTGGGCAAGGTCTAACATGATAAGGAATGACCCTTCTCATGTCAGCCTTGTCGTTTCTCGTGTCAGGCCTTGCCCAAAAATTATCACACATGCCAAACTATTGCAAACGTAGACCCTCTGACCATGTACAAGCCAACAAATTTTACCGAGGGATGGCATGGAAAATCCAAAATTGTCATCCTTCCAATTTTTCCATGTCACCTGCTTCTTCTTTGGCTTTTCGTTATCAATCCTGAGTGCAAGGAAAACCTTTATCTGACTTTTTAAATTTGTGATTAAGATTTAGGTGTGGAAATTATGGATTCTAAAGAGATATTGTGATTCTTCCAACACTTTTCATTATAGGTAGTTTTGGGGGAATATAACTTAGAACCTGAGTTCAGGTTGTGATACCATGAAGAAGTTTAGAGTTAGACCAAAATCTTAAGGTTTTAGTAAACTTACTAAACTAATAACTAGGATCTCCAAACAAAAATTATGAATTCCAGAGAGGTGAAATAATTCTTCCTAACATTTTCTATAATTAGTTGATATATTCCAAAAATCCCTAATTCAACTACAGACTAGCTAAACCTGACTGGAAGCCTTACGAAGAAAAAAATGATACGGTAATGAAGACTTAGGAGGCTGAAAAACCTAACCTGAAGCTTTAGAATTATCCATGCCAAAAATGAAATGATTATGAAAACTTAACAAACTGAAAACCCTGACCAGAACTTTGCATGGAATGATGGAATGACCTTATTGAAAAATTTCAACAATACACCTCATAAATTGTAAGTAAAAATCCTTCATTAGTTTGTAAAGAATAGTACATATCCCTTCTCATAAATATATAATTTTATTAAAATATTAAATCGAAATGCTCCAATAAATTAAACTCAACGATTATCATTGTTCCTTGTTTCCATCCGGTCATCTTTAGGAGCATTACGTTACTCACCATTTTCTTGTAGAAATGGGGAGCACTTTTTTTAGGAGCATTTAGTTTAATTTTTTATATCAAATAATAACATTGGTTACTAGGTTGTAAAATTACCTTTTCAATGAATTAAATATATATGAAAAACAATTTTAATATATGAATCAAGATTCCTGACAAATGCTTATTGTTAAATAAAAACAATCTTGTTACACCGTAGAAAGCCAATAAGCAATTATGAGAAAGCGATAGAGTTAAAAACCCTGGGGTCTAATCAATTAAGAGCTAAAGACTGTGTAGCTAAGGAATGGGATGAAGGTTGTCTCAACTTCATAAAAGAATGTTAGCCATATCCAGAACCTTCTCGCCAAAGGATTAAAGGTATTAAACATGCCACATATGACATGGATGCACTTTCCTAGCACATTTTATTGATGCTTTTTTTTTAAAACAAGGTAAGATGTTGATGTGAGAGACAGGGCGTAATAAACAGGAAAGCAGGAGGCTAATGGAGACACTGTATAATATACAACGCAAGTGGAGATCAGCTTCTCATTCCCAAATGGTGAGAAATTTGAGGTTGTTCTGGAATCATGGCGCGAAATCCTCTGTGCATACAATCCAGTCAAAAGTGGCTAGCTATGTTTAGGATTAGGTTTTTTGTTTTTTAAATATGAACCATGGATATCATATATATATATATATATATATATATATATATATGATTTATTTTTGTATGGATTGTTCAACAAGACTTCAGCAAAAATAAACAAAGCCATTCCACATTAGAGTAATGACAAATCTAGTTAACAGTGGCCATTGAAAACAAATCTAGGTAACAAATTGTGCACCTTTCTTAGGATATAGAAGCAGAGAGAAACCCCTTCAAATAGTTCTAGTAATCCTCTAACAATTCCAACAACGCAATTAATAAGAAAGGGTTCCTCTAATGCATCTTGAGGGAAACGTGAAAAAATACTAGTAGAGAAAAGGAAGGCTATGAAAGATTTTTCACCTTTTTTAGCAGATAGAAGCTGAGAGAAGCCCTTCAAATCTTTAGAGTAATCCTTCTAGCATTCCAGTAATCCTTCAACAATTCCAAGAAATCAAGTGCTAATAAAAAATGCATGCATCCGCGGAGCCTTTGATTATAATAGATGGAATGGTAATGAATAATAAATACAATAAATATTTAATGATAATTTGAAATGCTCAAGATGGAGTGGTAGTGTTATTCTATTATTGCTCAAGGTTACAACCTGGCATGGAGTGGGAGAGTTATTCTATTATTCCTCCATGTTACAATGAGAGATGGAGTCACGAAGTTATTATTAAGAGCATGAATGGTGAAATTGATGGACACCTATTTTTTAGAGTTATTATTTCCATTGGGGATTAACGAAACAATTGCTCAAATGGTGAAATTGATGGACACCTATTTTTTGGAGTTACAGACTTCAACAAAAATGAACAAAGCCATTCCACATTAGAGTAATGACAAATCTAGTTAACAATGGCCATTGAAAACAAATCTAGGTAACAAATTGTGCACCTTTCTTAGGAGATAGAAGCGGAGAGAAACCCGTTCAAATAGTTCTAGAAATCCTTGCACCAATCCTTCGAGTAATCCTCTAACAATTCCAACAACACAATCACTAAGAAAGGGTTCCTCCAATGCATCTTGAGGGAAACCTAAAAAAATACTACGTAGAGAAAAGGAAGGCTATGAAAGATTTTTCAACTTTTTTAGCATATAGAAGTCGAGAGAATCCCTCTAAATCTTTAGAGTAATCCTTCCAGCATTCCAATAATCCTTCAACAATTCCAACAACCCAAGTGCTAACAAAGAAATGCATGCATCCACGGAGCCTTTGATTATAATAGATGGAATGGTAATGAATAATAAGTACAATAAATATTTAATGACAATTTGAAATGCTCAAGATGGAGTGGCAGTGTTATTCTATTATTGCTCAAAGTTACAACTGGGCATGGAGTGGGAGAGTTATTCTATTATTCCTCCATGTTACAATGAGAGATGTAGTCGTAGAGTTATTATTAAGAGCATGAATCGTGAAATTGATGGACACCTATTTTTTGGAGTTATAGAGACACCTATTCTTTGGAGTTATTATTAACAACACAAAAGGGTGAAATTGATGTACAATTTAATGAAAACACAGACAACTTTTATTTTGAATTGGACAGGTCACCAATGGTTTGAAACGAATGAAATAGAGAAGGAAAAGAAGATATTTATCATTATTTATTAATATATTAGTTCATCCATAAAGTCAAAAATTAATTTGTTCTTCATTTAAATTAAATTTTCTAACAACTTAAAAACTTCATAATCATTAAATTATTATATATAGACATTTCATTATATATCAATATCTACATATGCATATTCAACACATTTCCTTATTATTTTATTCCAATATCTACATATTCACAATATTTCATCATTAGTTTATCTCAATATCTAACTATATTATATATTATATTTGAAGTAATTTTATAATTACATAATTTATATGCTACAAATCATTTTATTATAAAGTAAATTATGAGAAAATAGTGAGATTTACTGGTGTAAATAATGAAAGTAGTGAAATTTACCTATGTATGGATAAAGAAAGAATGCTTTCAAGATAGGTGCAAAAATATACAATAAGATGGCTTGTAATAGTTGGTACAATGAAAAATATAACTCAACACAAAATAAATTATTAAATGTCAATTGAAATGAGGAGATTCATAAAATGAGTGAATGCCAAAAAAACCCATGCACACCGGGAATAATCCTTCTTAAAAAAACTACAAATTAACTGGCACTGTAAATTTTCATCCTAAAAGAATGCGAATATAGTTACATTCAGAAAGTTTATTGCTAGGAAAAAATTAAAGATTAAATGATGACATATGTTTTCTAGCTTAATAGGAAAGAGATTAAAGAAAATTTCTCCTTTCTAACTAAATGTATAATAGGTTATTTTACAAGGAAATTTAAATAAGTGTTAAAAATATTGTTAAGAGAAAACACTCTTTATCTTCCCAAGTTAGTTTTTAAATTACCGACACCTGTTATTTAGAATTGGACACACATTTACCAATGGTTTGAAATGGATGATCATCTTATTCGGAAATACACCTTTCCACTACAATGCCAAGTGTATGTGTAAGGTGTGTGTTACATTTTGTAGTATTCCCATTATGGTTAATCATGATAGGTGTCAATTAACAAATGGCATGGTAAATTTTTAATGGAGCTTTGTAAAAAATTAATTTAAGCAAGGTTTAATCATGCGATTTAGATATGCACGGAAGTTAGTGGTGTGAATTCAATCCATTGATATTGTGGCAACCACCAGAATATACTGACATCTTTAAATTCAAACCGTCCTATCAATTTTTTTGATTAGTAAAATCATTAAAGTGCCCAACTCCAATAGGAGGATCGCCTATCTCCATAAAAATTCAAAACATATAACAAATAAACTACAATATATATATAATATTTTAATTGATTAAACAATTTTCAAAATCTATAAATCCATTACAGATGAAAGATTAAACTCTTTTGATTTTTTTTTCCAAACTCTCTTCCCTAAACTCCATAAATTCATTACATATGAAAGATTAACTTTTTTAAATTATTAATTTTGTGGGACAAGTCTTCTCTATTCTCAAAAATCTTCTTAACATAAATCCATCTTAAATACGCAGTAGATCCATCTTAAATAAACACTTGAAAATAAGACACAAATCAGATTCACCTGTGTTTTGGCTAGATTTGTCCATCCACCTTCTCCATGAATTCTAATGTCTTCACACAGAATCATATCCTCATCGACGCTCCAGGCCCCACGCCTGAGCCATCCTTTTGGACAGCGAGCAAATCTACCCATCTTGTATATTCTTCTCCTGTAACTCCGGAGCTGCTATGCAGTTCTTCCTGCTCGAATTGATGCAGTCAGTCTTTGGCTAGCGAAGCAGTGCATGTGAGAGCGTTAGTTTTCTACTTTATAACTTCAACTCGCACTATTCCAATCACAAAATTTACAGCTATATTATCTGAACTATAATTGTCTAAATCGAATGGCTGTTAGTTCTCATGGACACAGCAATTATTTCTGAAATGTGATTCACAATGCGTTTCGATGGACAGAAAAAACAAAAAAAAGGTAGGCTTTTCTGCTTTATGGATACATAATTATGAAAACAGAACGAACTTGGTATTTTAATAACGATAGAGAAGACAAGAAGAAGTAATTGAACCATCAGTTCAGTTCTCATTCACAGACAAGACATGGCTGTCTGTATTCCCCATGCAAGAAATTTAACCACCACATAATTTAGTTCAGAGCCGGATCATGTCTGTACTTCACCCATGGACTGCAGCATTGTAAATCTGATATCCAGATTTTGAAACGTTTTCCTCAACTACCATATTCTTGGAGGAGGAAGCTCACCTAACGTTCACTACTCTTATTCGTGAATGGGAATAGGTATTAGTGTTGTTTCAGAGAGTTCGCTGCGTTTGTCTAACTATATATTTATTCTAATATATTTATTCTAACTAACTATTATCTAAAATACCTTGTATATATTTTTATTAAAAGAAAGGTCTCATATATGTATCTTAAATTTTTAATTTATAATTTATAATTATTAAATGATACTTTTTAACTAATTATTTACTTAAACACCAAAAAATTATTTTATATATTTTTATATGATTTTAAAGGTATGTCACCGAATAAAGTTCCTTTAAATTATAAAAATGACTTATGACTCTGGTCCCTAAGTCAAAATTAGTTGGTCAAGATACGTTGAGCTTTGTTAGACTAACATGCAAAGCTGATCTGTTTCTTCAACTTGTCGTGACATCCACATTGAAGAACAACGTGATTTTATAGCACACTTATGAAAAAATTGAAATATAAACTAAGAGGCATATGACTAAAATCAATTAACGAAATAGAAATAATTAACAGGTTACTAAGTGGCATTGAGAATAAGGCGATTTTATAGGGCACTTACAAAAAAAATGAAATATAAACTAAGACACACATGACTAAAATTAATTAACGAAATCGAAACAATTAACTTGTAACAAATATGTAAATAAATGAAAGGCATAATGCCTAACCTCATGTGCCCCCCTCAAGTTTCATCTTGTGCCAGCACTTGCAAAATCGTGGGAACACAGATATAAGAAACATAAACCGAAAGCTTGTTATATCAGTGTTATGAAAGAGTTTGTTTAGATACACATTGATACTATCTATTGTCATTAGAGAGTGATATATAAAGAGAAGGGGCTTCTTAGCAAGAATTTGTTTAGATACGCATTGATACTAACTATTCTCTCATTAGGGAGGAGAGTGATATGTAAAAGAGGAGGGTTTTTTTGGAAAAAAAATGTTTAGATAGACATTGATACTAACTATCTTTATTAGAGAGGTGAGTGATATATAAAAGAGGGGCTTTTTAGAAAGAATTTGTTTAGATACACATTGATATTAACTATTTCCGTTAGAGAGAAGAGTGATATATAAGAAAAAGGGTTTTTTTAGTTTTATGAATAAAATAATAATCTTTTTTAAATCTGATATACAATTTTAAATAAACACACAAATTTGTAAAACATTTAAAAAAATTAATATTTTAACGTTCACGAACTTAAAAATTACTTATAAAACAGATTCTTTTTTTGTAAACCCTACAACCAAATGATTCTAACAATCAACCTTTAGCTCAGTCCTTGGCTCATCAAGTTGTTGAACCCTTTTGCACTAGTTGGTCAATCTAACTTCCATTTGAAATTTCATGTGCTACCTCCATCTTTTGAAAGTATCATATGGTTATGCAACCATGAGTTATCTCGAAATAATACTTGGTTTGGTCTCTACATGGTGCAACTGATATTGAATGCATGTGCACTCTCATGGGCACAACAATTATTTCTGAAATGTGATTCACAATGCAAATGGACAAAGAAAACAAAAAATAGGCTTTCGTGAAAACATAATGAACTTGGTTTTTCTCAGTGATGCGAAAATTGCGATAAAATTGCGATTTTATCGGAAAATCGCGATTTCCATTTTTCAATGATTTTATCGCCCGACCCAGCGATAAGTATCCATCGAATCACAATTTTTTGGTTGTTATCGTGTTTATAAGACCAAAAAATGATTTTTTGAAATTCATTTGGACAGACAATGGCAGCGACGTGGTTTTGGAGTGACCTAGGAGAAAAATAATGGTTGTTTGGGAGCTGATTGGAGGAGAAAAAATGATTGAGAGCTAAGGAGGAGAGGAATTTTCTCCAGCAAACCGGTATGGGCACAAAAATTTTGTGTTTTGTAACTTTGTTTTTTTTTTTTTTTTTTTTTGTTTTTTTTTTTTTTTTTAATGTTTTTGGTTGGGTTTGGAATCTGGATAACCCATTGTTTATCAAATATTTCAATGGGTTATCAAATACTTTTGAATTGATTTGATGGGGTTTTTGTTTGTTAAATTGTCAAAAATTCCGTGTGTTTTGTCACATTACTCATGTATGTAATTTTTTTTAGTTTTTGTAACTTGTAATCTTTATTTTGCCATAGGTTCACCATTCAACTTCAAAGTTCAAAGTTCAAACTTTATCTTACAAATTTAAAACTCAAGAATCAAGAGTTCAACCAAGTTAGAAACATGCTAAGGAAATTGGACCCTCTGTAGGAATTTGGTGAACCTGATGGAGGGTTTGATAGAATAAACTTGTCTTGCAAGTTGTGTGGGCAGCATATATCGGGGGGGTTTATAGATTGAAGTATATCACCTTGCACAAATCCTTGGATTTGATGTAGGGCCTTGAAAAAATACAAATTCGGAAATCATACGAAAAGCCATGAGATCATTGGAAAATTTAGAGCACAATAGAGAGGCAAAAGTAGAAATGAAGAAGCAACTAACAAACGCTGTGTTAGACTCAGGTGAACAAGGAAGTGGCACTGGTTCTACTTCAACATCAATATCTACAACCAACCCGGTAGCTGCCTCATCATTTTTTGTTCCTAGAACCACGTCTGGTTCACAGCCATCTATCACTTCAATGCTTAAAAAAACTGAGAAAGAACAAACTGACAAGTTGTTGGCCAAATTTTTCTTTTGGAGTGATATTCCTTTCAGCGTTGTAAGGAATAATCCATTTTTCCAGCCTGCTATTGATGCTATTGCAACTGTTGGCCCAGGGTACAAAATCCCTTCTTATGATGACTTTAGAGGCCGGATTCTTCAAAATGAAAAGGTTGACTATACTAAAAGATTGGAGGAGTTTAGGGCCCATGGGCACAAACAGGGTGCACTGTGATGTCAGATGGTTGGACCGACCAAAAGGGGAGAACTCTTATAAACTTCTTGGTTAGTTGTCCCAAGGGGACAATGTTTATGAAATCTGTTGATGCATCTTCACATATCAAAGATGCGAAAACTTTATGTGATTCGCTGGATGTGTTTATTTTGGAGGTGGGTGCAGAACATGTTCTCCAAGTCATAACGGAGAATGCTATAAATTATGTTGCTGCTGGCAGGATTCTTATGGAGAGGCATCCTACTTTATTTTGGACACCTTGCGCTGCACATTGGATTGATTTGATGTTGGAGGACATAGGGAAAATTTCATTTGTCAAAGATATTGTTGAGTCATCAAAAAGCATTACAAAATTTATATATAATCATACATCTGTGCTTAGCTTGATGAGAAAATTCACCAACAACAAAGAGTTGGTGCGTTCCGCCATTACACGGTTTACCACTAGTTTCATATTTCTTCAATCCCTCTTGAATTCTATGTGGGATGTGAAGAGAATGTTTCTTTTAGAGAAGTGGCGTGCTTTGACAATGAGTCGCAAACCAGAGGGAGAGGCCATATGCAGATTAGTTTCATACCAGGGAGACTTCTGGGCGGGAGTGCAGGAGGTGTGCACCATTACTGAACCTTTGGTGAAGGTTCTTCGATTAGTTGATGGTGAGAAGCCCACAATGGGTTATTTGTATGAGGCCATGGACAGAGCGAAAAAATCCATTCGGGCCTACTGTGATGATAAGGGAGATGAGGGGTTTTAGAGACAACTCCTCCTATGGGAAGTGATTGATGAACGATGGAATAACACACTCCATCATCCCATTCATGCTACAGGGATCTACCTGAACACCACATTTTCTTACCCATGTGGGTTCGTATTCGACGCTGAGACCATGGATGGATTCTTAACCTGTGTTCAGAGGATGGTGCGATCTCTAGTAGAACGTACAGAAATCTCTAAAGAAATTGAGACATACAAAATGGTAGGTGGCACATTTGGCTTTGACATGGTTGTGACTGATAGGAGGACTAAAATGTCAGGAATTTTTTAGTTTGTTTCAAATTTCATTGTCTCTTCAAGTTCATAACTTCATACTTTGCTTCAAATTTCAAATTTCATTATTTTTCTTATTTTTATTTAAAATTTTATTTGTAATTTTGTTCTAGATGCATGGTGGAGAATGTATGGTCCCAGTGTACCCCTTCTGCAAAAGATTTCCATTCGAATCCTCATCCAAATATGTAGCTTCTCAGGATGCGAGCACAACTGGAGTGTATTTGAAAAAATACACAACAAGAAGCGCAACAGGTTAACCGTCAAACTTAAAATTTAAAATATTGCAAATTTCCAAATAATTTTTTAAATTCATTAAATAATATTTTTTTATAATTTTTATTTCATGATCTTTGTATAGGTTGGAGTCCCAACGACTTAGTGACATGGTCTACGTCTACTACAATCTTCGATTATGGGTGAGGCAACTTGAGAGGATACTTGATATGGAGGCCATTTCATTGGATGGGATTGACACCACTGCTGCATGGAGGGTTGAGGCTGAGAGGCCTCTCATGGAGTCCGCCGATGATTGGTTAGAGCAGGAGGTAGTGGAGGGGGAGGAGGAGAAGGAGGCAGAGCAATAGGAGGAGGAGGTGACACCACCTACCCGGGCTACCCTTGCCACCAGTAGAGAACGTGGTCTACCTCTTATAGCTCCTAGTTCTTCAGCTTCTAGAGCATAGGAGAGTCCACAGCCAACTCCACCGGCATCTACATCTAGAGAGTAAGGGAAAGCTATTGCATTTTCTCGCAAGAGGGGCAGAGGAAATCAGTAGTATTAGACTTTAGTTATTTGGTTCATTTAATTGTATAACGACATTATGACTCATGAGATACATCTTTATATTTTTTGTTGATAATTTGAGGCTGAGTTGGAAGTAATGAGTCAGGACTTACTATTCAGGACATGATTCACTGTTATGTGTGATGTAGCACTAGAAATGATATTAAACATCTTATATATTAGTTCTTTTATCATATTTATGTGTCAATGTATTTATTTTATATTGTAGATATTAAAAAAATTAAAAAAAATAAAATAAAAATTGTATGTTACCATTTTTTTTTTTTTTTTTTTTTTACAATTTTTTCCCCTCGCTGATAATATCTTGATAACAATTACTACAACATTGGTTTTTTTAATAACGATGATACAGCCATCCGTTACAAACCAGATAAGTAGGACTAATTGAAGTCTACTGATCAGTTGTCATTCACAGACTCATGGCTGTCTGCATTACTCATGCAAAATCGAATTATAAGAAATTTTACAACAATGTGCAAGGCTAATGATGTTATTAACCACCACATAATTTAGTTCAGAGCGAGTCCATGTCTGAACTGCTTCACCGATGTACTGCAGCATTGCAAATATGATAGCGAGATTTTGAAGCGTTTTACTCGAGGACACTCAACCACCGTTTTCTAGGAGGATGAACCTCACCTATCGTTGCTGCTCCAACATCCAGAAGGCGTTCAGACTCTTTATATTTATCAATATTTGTGAATGGGAATAGGTATTACGTGTTGTTTCATAGAGATTGCTAATGAAAGTGAGTGATAATATTGTGACTTGAACCATAGCTCCTTTTCAAATTTAGCCATATTTTAAATTATTTACCTTTTTTGAACTGTTTTGTTTTTATGGGCATAAGTCAAAATTTTCCATAAATAATAAGTTTTTGTTTGGAATCATAAAATTGGGAAAAATAATTAGAAAAATAACAAAACAAAACTAACCACATAAAAATGACAAATAAAAGGTCAGGTTTGTGAGCTTTTCCATTGCTCCAAGTCTCTTATCTCCTTTTCGATTTTCACTTGAAAGTCAAGTGAAGATACACAAAGCACGCACAAAGCCTTTATTAATGGTTGCATTGTAAATGAGAATTTGCTAAAATAGACTGGAGACATATTTGAAGTTAGTTTCCCAATTTTTATTTTTAGGTTAAATAAATTGTGTATATGGTTATACATATATATTTTAAAGAAAT
This sequence comes from Pinus tabuliformis, assembly GCA_031772625.1. Taxonomy (NCBI): domain Eukaryota; kingdom Viridiplantae; phylum Streptophyta; class Pinopsida; order Pinales; family Pinaceae; genus Pinus; species Pinus tabuliformis. The sequence continues at coordinate 1,838,551,335 of CM062816.1, forward strand.
AGGTATTTTATATTAGTTTAATTTGAAAATGGGTCAATACTCTTATATTCAAAATTTGATTTTTTTCTAAAGCATTCCAAAATTGTTCAAAAAACAATCTAGCTCCACCTGGCCTTTTTTAGCTATATCTCTTACTACATTTATTTTGTAGAGCCTCCAAAAGACTTGATGATATTTAGTAAACTTGAAAAACATTTTTTTTGATAACCGTTGTCGTCTGTAACACCCTCCTCCCACATCTACCCAAGCAACCAACCAGCTAGGGTAAACATGCGATGAGAGGCCACTATGATATGATTCGACCTCCTAAGTCAGGTTAAGGAAGTGGAATCGACGGAAGCACACCATACAAACATTCAACATTAGAATTAGAACCCTCAGGAACCAACCCAACTTTGTTGTCAACTAGCCCATGGGTCCCACTGAGATTTTGAATCACTTGACCCCCAGACACTCTCATGCTATAGGTCTGGTAGCATCCAGGAGGCTCTAGACGCTCTCATGCTATAGGCATACCAACATCCAATGACTATTTTGTCTAGTCTTGTGCTAGCATCCCCGAGATTTGAGCCAATTTTTCAGGCCCAGAGCCCAAGTCACTCCCCAGAATGGAATGACATCTTAAAAACAATAAAATAATAGGGAAACAATGATGAAAAGGAAATTAGTTGAAAAATCCCTTAATGAGACCCTTACTATCCATGACAAACATTTCGTCAAACATATCACAAATATGCAATCTACAAGTATAAACAACAGATTTAAGCATAGGGATCTCATACTTATCTGAGAATAGCTAAGAACCATTATTCCCTCATGTCATTTGTTGCATTATCATCTAGTAGGTCATAGATACATTGTCCATTCATTTACAAGTAAAAACATAATGAGATCCATACATAGTTGTTGTCATAAAACATATACATAAGTAGCATAGTAACAACATAAATACCATAAATACATCAGCCATAGAATCCACATATAAACTAGTACATTTACACATGAAAACCAAGGGAATGAATTTCTCAATAATGAATGTAGAAACCAACCGGGGATGAGACTACCATGTTCCACCCGACCATAGATTGGTTGAGCCAAATCTCTCTTCATCCAATCACCCCCATGCCATATTCCAAGCATGAATGTGGGACTTATAACCAACCAAAAAGAACCAAAAAAACATGGATGCTAACGGATTTCTCCACCTACACCATGAGGAATTTGAGTGCCTCCTAGTCTCTTAGGCTTTACTATAATCCACAGTCTAATCTAGGGATCACTAGGCCCTACACCAAGACCCAATCTCCATGCTTTATTATACATCCCATCCTGGGACCACTAGGCCCAACGAAGAGCAATCCACCTCTTGGATTTACCGTATATCACACCATTCACCGACAAGGATTCCTAGGCCCACCGAGGCACATAATCGTGGCTTTACCGCAACCCACAGTCTAGGCTTAGGGGTTACTAGGCCAATGGTTTTACCGTGATCCCCAGTTCGGTTCAGGGACCAGTAGGCCGTGTGTTTTTCATTTCAGAGATCCACCCCACTCAGCTTTGAATCCATCCGACAATCCAACTCAACTGAAGTATGAGAACCCATCTCATCAAGGCTATCCAAAAATGGCAAGGCTAGGCTGAAAACATTGTCACACCTGGCAAAATCCATGCCATGATAGAAAAATACCACATGCCATACCATCCTTGCCAAATATAGAAAAGAAATCACACATGCAAATCGATACCTGCAAAGAATATTGTTGTAGCTGCTCGATCCTTCTCTTCCTTGCTTTCCCCTTCCTTCCTCTTGCCTTCTTTTCCTTTCTTGGTCCAATGCCAAAGTGCTCCAAGAAAATTCTAATTGTCCAAGAGTGTGAGAGAGAGAGAGAGAATAATGAGAGAGCTCGAAAATTGAACTAACCAAGCTTGCCAACTGATCCTCATAAACCTTTCTATCAATGAGGCCTCTATTTTCTTCATTTTCCATTATTTTCCTTCATTTTCCTCCTCACATGCAACCTGTTACCTTTCATCTTCCATTTCTCCTAATTTCCTTTATTTTCATAAATAATATTCCAATTAATGCCTCATTCTTTTCCAAAGTGATCCGGTGCTAAAAAATATGCTCAAAAATGAAAGTTGTCGGAATGGCTTGAAAATGGAATGACTGGATAGATCTCGCCATTCTGCATCCGGTGCAACTCGTTTGTTAGAAAACGAATGTCATATGCTCAAAAAACGAGTTCTGATCGATTTTGTAAACATTTGAATTTAAAAAAAAAGGCAGTGCAGGGCTGCCCAATCAGTAGTCTGTACAGCTGACTAGGCATGTTGACTGGCCAGGGTAACTGGGTTCCATGAGCCAATGGCAGCGCGACACTTTGCAAGTTCTTATTGGGTGTGAGTTGGCGAATTTTTATTGGAGGATGACTTGTTTGAGGTGGACCAAACACAGGTTTCCATGTGGCCCAACCAGAGGCTACCACGTGGCACCATAGTGGCCACCAAAATTTGGTTAAGGGCAAAGTGACAACCCTGGGGATTCAAAACTGTGACCTATTGTACGTTAACCATGGGCCTCACCAATAAACCAAGTATGTTTCTTATTAAGTTTGGTGGGCCGCATATACTTAAGGTTGAGGGTTGACACATTTTGGGGAGGGGTCGAGCTAAGGCCTAGCCCCAGGCCACCCCAATGCCATGGGACCATGGGCAGGGGTGCCAAGAGCTAGGCCCTAGCCTATCCCATGCAGAATATACATGTAACGTAGCCCACAACACACCTGTGACCGCAACTGAAGATTGTGTGCGGAGTATGAACGGGTTAACCCCAGACCAATATGCCCACAAGTTGAGAACTGAGGGTGGAAGAGTAGGTTGCCAGCCAAAGGGGACCAACCCATGAGGGCCAACCCTAGGTCCCATGTGGACCCACACGACCGAGGTTGCACCGACAGAGCCCCAAAAATTCAGCCCTCAATGCGGTCATATGCAACCACATGGCTGAAATTTTCGAGATTAGGGGCTTAAAGGCACCCCTACCTGTCCTACAAATTCACCTGCCGAGTGGGAATCATGCCAAGTTTAATGGGCAGTTTCCACGTTCGGGGCGCACGAAGTAGGTTTTGGCCACATTGTAGATGGTTAGCTACAAAACTTGGGAAAAGGAGAAAAGAGGCATAACTTTTTTAGTTTTTGGTCTTTTTGGGAGAAAAAAGAGGTTATACAAGGGTTTTTGATAGATCTGAAGCTAATGGAACTATTGTTAAATCCATTTGAGCACTGTAACATTTTTTAATCTCTATTTTTATGAGCATAATGATATAGGCCCAAGTATTAGAAGCTCGACCAAGAGACGTAGCCCAGGAGGGATGAACTCCTTCATCACTTGTTGTTTTGTGTTTACTGTTATGGTGGTATTGTCTGCATTATTATGCAAATTCTAAAGTTTTAATTCATGTTTTATGTGTTTATGAATTTAACATAAGAGCCTCAAAACTCAAATTTAATCACTTGCAATTTACATAAACCTCAATAAGTTTCATATTTAGATCACAAAGCCTCTACCATAGCCTTTGCAAATTTCCTTAGCCATAATAAACCGAATCAACACCCATACTAGGATGCCTTGCCCACCATTCTTCTTGGAATACATGTCCCATCATTATGGTCTTATATTTTTTACATGGAATTTTTTCAGGGTTGCTACAGAGCCCTCCCCCGTGGGGGAACACCGTCCTCATTGTTCAATGTCACCTATAACCAACAAGACTACTGGAAACAAAACACACTGCCCATGGATCTTTATAACATAGCTTGTTGCAGTATTTACAATGACCATCTGCTAAAAGATGACAAACATACTATTTACTGGAGCTTTATAACACAAACCATTATGGTATTTACAATAATAAGCACATATATGCACATACACATTTTCTTCAACCAACAAATAATCATATTGTCTATAGAGCTTTATAAATCCAACTCGATACAATATTTACAATAATACACACATATGCACATTTAATCAACCAACAAATAAAGGGGTACGATGCCTACATCCACAACAAGGGAATCCAAAGGCTCACACCTCCACCCTCAAAGTAATACCAAGATTCACCTCCTTCCGAGGAAGTCCATAATCCACTGCAAGGTCAAATCTACATCCAATTTGTTAGAAAATTATATATTACAGATCTACATAGACGCAATACTGTTCCCTGATATATAGCGAGGGGTTGCCTTCTAGGGGAAAAAACCCTAAATTAAACATAACTTCTACTGTTAGATCTCCGCCTAATGAACAACCCAGATTGACTATGAAATTACAACATTTTACAAGGCAATTTTACATCTATTTTTTGGCTTCGGGGGCGCTTCCCTCAATCCCTTGCTTGGGGGGGGGCGCTCCCAAAGATCACAGTCGCCCCGCGTTGGTACCCCGTGTGGCATACATTTTATGGCGGCGTTGCCGCCACATTACGAACTGGGGTCCAATGTGGAAATACCTCTAAATAAAAAATATAATCAGGCTCCACACCAACACAATGTCCCGCGCTATAGTCTTGCGCCACTTGTCCTCTCAGTGAACAATTACCATCTCATTGTTCCATGGCACACTCCCAATGTACATTTGATTCCATCTAGCAATGCCAATGACCAAAACCAATATATCCCTGACCTTCCCTTCTCTGCTACATAGTCCCTCGAACAATCCGGTCACCCTTTTCCGTGTAGTCACACACCTTCCAAGTTCCACTGGCACCCCCATCATGGGTAGTCCATCCTTTGGCAAGGCTTCCTCACATTGAAAGATACAAAAACCAAGGCATATCCCTGCCTTAAACCATCATATTGGTCATAACATGCTCATGGAAATCAATTAATCCTATTGGGTACCAGTGTCCCACATTGGCCCTACTCTTGGATACTTTACCATGATACTACTGCATTTTCCATGTTATGAAGTCAACTCAAAAAAATATAGAAAAGATAGATCAATGCCTTAGAAATAAGCCTGTTCTAGGGGCAACCTCCTTTACATTACACAAATGAACAATTCTTGGATGATACAAATGAGAAGACATCCTTTCTATATATAGGAGTCTAAGGGGTCATAATATAATCAGAGCTGACATAACAATAATAATGTAAGGGAACAATAATAACAATATGGGGACTACATGGGCACAACAATATAATAAACTAATAACAATAAGGGGTTACACTAATAGTATCTGGACCTAACATTCTAATTATTTTTGTTGTTGTTGCTAATTATTTATTCAGTTTCAACCACCCAACTGGACATTTCATGCTTTCCTGTACCAAGCACATAATTTCCATTAGATTCAAAATAAATCAAAATAGCTTCAAATCATGCCTCATTGGTGGCCCATCAATAAGGCACACGTGCAATTCTGTTTGCTTCCTATCGCAATAAGTCAAACTAGCATCTTTGACTAAATCATCATGTATAAAAATATCACATCAAGTTAGCTCAAAACAAAACCATCATAGATAAAATCATAAATCACATGCAACCATCATAAACCAGAATCATAGATCACACGTAATCATCATAGACTAGAATCATAAATCACATGCATAATAAAACTGAAATAAATTATTGATACTTATCCCTTAATCAATCCTTAGCTTCTACCTTTGTCCTTATTCTGTATACACATCAGATCGATTGCCACACCCGACAAACATCCAGTGCCTTCTCCTCAACCATGTTCACATACACATAGTGTGCATCACACACATACAACTGTACACGACATACACCACCATGCAATAAATGCACCTACACCTGACATACCATACATACACCTACATCGAGTGTACAACACAACACAAAACATACTCCTATATCTGGTGTACACCACAACACATATACGTATACAGAGTACAACACAACAGATACATATTGTTTTCTAATCTTATTTGATTACTTGCATTATATGTTGTTAATATTGAGGCTGTAACTTATTAAAAAAATTTGAAGATATATTTAGTAATACCCAGAGGGACACTATTACGAATTAATTAGTTATAAAAAGCTGTGATACCTAGAGTTAAAATAAAATAGATGTGAGTGCAAATTAATCATTGACAACATCAATGTCTCCCTTCTTCATCACCAACTAATTACTAATAGACAATTACATATATTCAAAATATATTCAATTTAGGTATGTTCAAAATTACTAATAGATAATTGCATACAATAATGTATTCAAAATATTTATAAGAGTAAAATATATTTATAAACATTCAAAACAAATCAAAATATTCTTGAAGGAAATAAATTATTTCAAACATTAAAAAAGAAACAAATTATTTCAAGAATAATCTTGACACAATAAATGATTAAAACTATTCTTCAAGATATATTTAGTAATACCCAAAGAGACACTATTAAGAATTAATTAGTTGTGAGAAATTGTGATACTTAAAATTAAATGAAATAGATGTACACTAGCAATCCTCCTGAAAATTATTGACAAGATTGTCTCTATTCTTTCCTCACCAACTAATTACTAATAGAGAATTACATACACTTATAAAAATATAACACAACAACTGTAACATTCACAAAGATTACCATCCAAATCCAAACACATAAACACAAAAACCACCCAAAGCATCCAAACACAGACTTGAAAACCATTCAAGACAAACAACAAAGACTAAATTAGAGAAGAGAATGACATGGTCATGTCAAACAAAGAAAACATAATGTGAATTTTGAATTTTATCTCAACCATATACATAATAATGATAATCTAAAAATGTGACATTGTTTCCATCAACTAGAACCATCTTAGATCCGACTAACACTAGATCTATCATGCCCCAAGAGGGATCAAATACCTCGAAGTGCAAACCTTTCCTCAAGCTCTAAAATCCAAAAACAAGGTTTGCACCTCGAGGGATTTGATCCCTCTCGACGCATGATAGATCACCCGATAGATGGATATAAGCTGGTGTTATAACAAAGGACAAACTCTTTATGAAAATCTAAAAGTCTTGGTTTTAGCATTATCACAAAAGAACTCTTCATAGTTGAAAGTCTATATTATCTTAGAAGAATCTTAACAAAATTTTGAAAATTGTTATAAATAAATGAGATAATAAAGAATTTGAGTGGGCCAGGATCAAATTTGAAGAGAACGGTTATATTTAATATTGAAGGGTTAAATTTATTTAACCTTTCTATGATGACAAATTAAAATTAATTATTTTTTCTTTTAAAGTTTAAAAATAATTTAAAATTTCAAGATAAAATGATTAATTTACAACTTATTAATTGTAAAATATTTAACAATATCATTTTCAAAACATAATTCAAATTATTCAAATGAATTTGACATTTAATGATTCAATTTTAACAATTACAATTTGGGAATGTCCATAAATAAAAAATAAATTAATTCCAATTTTATTTAAATAAATTTAAATTATTTTAAATCAATTGACATAGACCTATTTTTGACAACTTGCTCTATTTCAAAGAAGTAAGAAAAAAAATAAGAAAGAAAGAAAAAGCTGGAGGTAGACGACTGTGCTGCATTGAGTTCCAAAGCAAAGATGGTGCAGAGCCAAGATGTTGGCGAGCTATGGCATAGAAGACTGGGCCACTTGCACCATGGAGCCCTGAAGATCATGCAGTAGATTTCTACCGGATTACCCAAGGGAAAACTTGAGCAGACGACTACATGCAAAGGTTGTACCTTGGGTAAGTATGCAAAATCCTCCTTTCCGGATTGAGACAGTAGCGCTGGAGCAATCCTAGAGCGAGTTCAGTCAGATGTTTGTGGATCTTTCTCTACAGCCTCCACCGCTAAAAAAAGGTACTATGTTATTTTTATTGATGATTTTTCTCGTAGATGTTGGATCTACTTTATGTAAAAGAAGGATCAGGCCTTCTTGAGGTTTTGTGAGTTTAAATCCTTGGTAGAGAAAGAATCTGGAAAGAAAATAAAAGCCTTGCATAGCGACAATGGTGGAGAGTATGTCTCTCAATAGTTTAAAGACTTCTGCGCTGCCGAAGGTATTAAACGGGAATTGACAGCACCTCATAACCCACAGCAGAATGGGGTGGCCGAAAGGAAGAACAGATCGATTATGGGAGCAGCTCGAGCGATGTTGCATGACCAAATCCTACCATTGCATTTGTGGGCTAAGGCTTGCAATACAGCAGTATACTTGCAGAATAGAAGCCCACACCGTATACTGGGAATGAAGACACCTATGGAGGCCTATTTCGGGAAGCGACCTGATGTAAGTCACTTCCAAATCTTTGGATCATCAGTTTACTGTCATGTGACCAAAGATGCCAGGAAGAAGCTAGACCCAACAACTAAGTTGGGAATACTTGTGGGGTACATGGATACACCCCACAATTATCAGGTGTACCTGCCTTCCACTCAGAGGACTGTGGTACGCAGGGATTTGAAGTTCGATGAGCAGAAATCCATGCAAGTGTCACTTGAGAGGGAGCTCAAGTTGCATGCAGAGGAGGAACTTTCAGTTCCTAAGGAGGAGGAGCCTCAGATTGATGCGGAGCAGCCACATGTAGAGGATCTGGGAGTGGAGACATCCACTCATGCTGATACTTCCAGAGATGGGCAGAAACACTCAAGGGAAGCTGATTGGATGCGCGGGAGAATGTGGGACAACCATCTTCTCAGTGCAAACAGAGGAGGTCACCCAAGCGGCACACTGGGTGCATGGCCCTAGTTGGGGAGTGTGTAGATACCAAACCTTCTTCATTCGAGGAGACAGTGCAGCAACTAGTCTGGGTTGATGCAATGGTAGAGGAGTATGACTCTATCATTCAGAACAGTGTGTGGGATGTTGTCCCAAGGCCTCAGGGCAAGCCAGTGGTGAGTTCTAGATGGCTTTACAAGGTAAAGCAGGCAGCTGATGGCAGTGTTGAGAAACATAAGGCAAGGTTTGTTGCCCAAGGTTTCTCACAGGTCGAGGGGATCGACTACGAGAGGACTTTTGCTCCTGTAGCAAGGTACTCATCGATTAGATCAATTTTGGCACTATCAGCTCAGATGGGGTGGAAGATCCAGTAGATGGATGTGAAGACAACATTCCTCAATGGGAAGATTGAGGAGGAGGCATACATTGAGTAGCCAGAGGGTTTCGAGACCTTCGATCATGAGTCACATGTGTGCCGACTCAAGAGGGATTTGTATGGGCTGAAGCAAGCACCCCATGCTTGGTACACCAGGATCGACAACTATTTCACTAGGTTGGGCTTCACCAAGAGTGAAGCAGATGAAAACCTTTACCACATCATGGTAGAAGGTAAACCATTGATCATTATTTTCTATGTCGATGATCTGATTTTGATAGGTGATGATCAGCTGATACAGTCTTGCAAAGAGGACCTTGCAAGAGAGTTCGAGATGAAGGACATGGGCCTTATGCACTACTTTCTAGGCATGGAGGTGTGGCAGAAAGATGGTGAAGTATTTGTGTCTCAAGGCAAGTATGCCAATGAGATACTCAAGTGCTTTCACATGGAGAAGTGCAAGCCCATGCAGACTCTTCTAGCTGGGAACTGGAGGAAGTAGGATGCTACTTCAGGTGAGGTAGTAGCTACTACTATTTATTGGCAACTGATGGATTCACTTATGTATCTGGTGAACACATAACCGGACTTATGCTTTGCGGTGAACCAGCTGAGTCAAGCTATGATTCAGCCTACGAAGCTATTTTGGAAGGCAGTGAAGCATGTGCTGAGATACCTCAGAGGCACATCTCAGTTCGGATTGTGGTATAGACAGACAGAGGGAGTGAAGCTTCAGGGCTTCACAGATGCAGATTGGGTAGGGAGTCCATCAAACCGGAAGAGCACTTCTGGAGGAATCTTCAACCTTGGTTCAGCTGCAGTTTCCCAGTACAGCAGGAAACAAAGATCAGTTACACTTAGCTCAGCAGAGGCTGAATACATGGCTGCTAGTCAGGCTGCATGTGAGGCCATTTGGATGCAAAAGATTCTAGTGGGATTGTTTGGTTAGAGGATGGATCCTACAGTGATCTACTGCGATAACTAGAGTTGTATCAAACTCTCTGAGAATCCAGTTTTTCATGACAGGTCCAAGCACATTGATATCCAGTATCCCCATCTTCGAGACTGTGTGGTCAAGAGGATCATGTTTTGTTTTGTATGTTTCGATTGAGGAACAAGATGCAGATATTTTGACGAAGGCATTATCAAAATGCAAGTTCGAGTTCCACAGAGACAGGATTGGGGTTACTGATAATCCCTTTCTTGTTGAGAGGGAGTGTTGAAAATAGCAACAAGAAATGCTAAAAATAGCACTGTTATAAATAGCAGTTCAACCATTGTTGAACATAGCTATAAGGAATGAAAAATGGAAGTGCTAAAAATAGCATTTCGAGATACCTTCCTATTTTAGTCAGTCCCTAAACTAAAATAGTGAAGTAAAATTCGAATTTGATCTTAGCAGTTGTTTGTAAAATAATTAATTAATTCATCTTGAGTTAACTAGTTAAGGAAAATCAAACATGAAGTCTATGTTGGGACATGCAACAGTTTCTCCATTAATTGAGGAATTTATCCATCAGTTAAAGAGATAAGGATGAGTTGTAATATTGAGTTGTAATTAGTTGGCTCAGTTAACTGAGTCAAGTCCAGTTAGATTAATTCAAATAGTTTGTTGAATTAATGTAAGTTCAGTTAGTTAATTCTTGCATGCATGTAACTACTGCACTTCAGATAACTAAGTATTCTCTCATAAATAACTCATGCATGTCAGTTCAGACAGAGACCTAGTTGAGATTAGATGGAGGGGTAGTGTACTATCAGTTGCTAGAATATTCCATTGTGAATATTCCTTGCATGCAAAAGGAATTATTTCCTTGAGGATTGTGCAGTTACTTCTTCAGGTTTCGTGAGTGCGATGAGACCAATTCACACGTGGCTTCACTGGACCCCAAGAAAAACTATGCAAGGAAATAGGAGGCTTGGAGGGCTTGAGGAGGACATATACTATGTCTATTCAGTCTATGAGCTGCATTGTTTGATTGCAGAGAGAGAATGATACCTTGAGAGTTGATTCTTTTTGTAACTTGAACAAGATTTCCACTTGTATGATAATACAGAGATTAGGGTTTTAGGCTGAGGCTTTCCCCGTGTTATTTCTTCTGTGTTATGTGTGATTGATTTCTCATTCTCAGTTATATGTGTTCTCTTGATCTTGCTCAATTCGATTAAGCTTCCGCAAAGTGTTGTAGAAGTAGATCTTGTATTATGTTTTAGTATATTGCATAATCTGTTGATCTATAGCGGGAATTTCTACATTAGGGGTGGAAGAACATGAATAATTGGCTTGCATTGATGAACAACTCTGCGACAAACCAACTCCTATACCTCCAATCAATCTAGCCATTCTAGGTGCCATTGATATTTCAATGTCCTCTTGATGGTTTTAGTTAACTTATGGTTTTTCTACTTCACTTGAAATTTACCAGCACTATGGCATAATGTCTTATATAATGAAGTCTTGCTCAGTAGACCTTTTTATATGAATATAGTTAGTATATAGACATTTGGGACAAAAGACATTAACTTTTGTTGTTGGTATGGTTTCCAATCTGGCAGACCATGGAAAATGGATTTTGATATTATGTAATCCGATATCAAAGCAATAGAAAGAATTTTGTTTACAAACAAACAAACAGAAATAAAATAAACTAAAACTAAATTGTAGAGCTCCCAAAATCAGATGTTGGAATGGCAACAATGGAAGGAGTCTTGGAGTTGGCCAAACACTACCACACCAAATGTCCTTGATGTATAATGTCATACAAAGTATTATAACATAATGGGTTGCATTGTGCCCATTATGAGTAGGTCAACCCACCTCATTCTAGTCACTTTGTTTCAATTTATGATGTATCATACAAAGTATGATATCATTAATCTATAAGGTCTCAATACTTTAGGTGGAAGCACTACTTGAGAAGGATGGTAATAGCTTGTTACTCAAACCCTACAAGTCACAAGAATTCAAATTTGTATGTATGGTATTTCACTTCCTTGATGACGTTAGTCAACAATGGTAACAAGATCTTTGGGTTTTGTATGGTTAGTGGCTTTTGTGTTAGATATGATTTCTAAGGTTAAAGAGGCCTTAATAGAAGCCATCAAGGAACTTCTACATCCCACTCATAACCAATTTCACTCCAATAGACCACCAATTAATTTTTTTAGTTGTATCCTAGTCTACTTTGTTTTGATTTTGGTACAAACAACTTGATTTCCATGATAATCAAATGGTTAGAAGATGGAACATGTCCCAATTGCAAGGTTAGAGCAATCAGTCCAAGGGGCCTGCTAGAAGTTTCCACTATAGGAAAATTCCTCGAAGGATTACTCAAGCTCAAATAGATATCATGAAAGCTATAACAATTTACCATTTCCATTTTTCAGAGAATGTCAAGTAGGACATGGAAGCCATTGAACAAATCATTCACAAGAAAGGACAGGATCTCTCTAAACCTCAACTGGAAGCAGAATTCTTCATCTAGATATTGATATAGATTTTCTAGGTCCTAGGATACTAAAATATTCAAGCTAGTTGAGTTATATTGCTTAACAAAGACTTCATTTCCCAACTCATAAAAAATAAGAGAAAACAACAACCCATTACATAGAAAGTGGATTTGCTTGCCAAAAGTTTGAGGTTGTATGCAAGGTTGTTTTAAATTAGGAAATCATTGTTCCTGACCACATTAATGACTTGAATGTTCTTATTACTATAGCTGGTCAATATGAGGGAAAGGTTAAGAGACAATATTGGGTAAGGTATAATAAGGGTGGAGAGAAATTTTGGGCAAAGCGTAATAATATTATAATATTATTACAATTTATCCAATATTAACCCCCTCCCCCATCTTCAATATATTCAAATATTATTATACTTTACCCAATAGTGCCCTCCACCACCACTCTCAATATACCCCAATATTATTATGCTTTACACAATATTGCGCCCCACCGCACCCTCATACCTTTTGGAAATTTGAAAATAATTTAGTCTTTAAGTGTAACTTTTTGGAAAGTTTTTCAATTTATTTTCAATTCTAATTTCTCTATAATTCGACAGGGATTCATTGAAATCACAAGTTTGACAGGTGAACTCTTCACAATCGAAGTTCCCCAGGGGTATTTGAGGGTGTTGAATCCATATATGTAGTAGAAAAGCCAGTTTAAACAACACAAATCAAGATTTGACCACAAATTTTTTTGTTGGATTCCGACTAGAAATCCATTGGAAACTCCAAAAAATCACACTTAAAGACTACTTTGAAAATAATAGGCCCTTCCACTTATTTTCTAAAATTTATTTTTGCAAACTTCTATGTGTTAGCTTAGTATAGAAAGGCTCTATAAACTTTATGGATTGTTAGTATATATGTTACTATCAAAACCATGTTAGATCATTATAACAAAATAGATACTTTGAGTTCGTATCAACATATTTAGCCGAAAAACTTTACTATTTTTTCAATATACTATATTTCTTTTATAATTAGTTTTAAGTATTGAATTAATTAAATTATCAATAATAATAATAATAATAATAATTTACATAACAAAACGGGGAAGTTGGAGTAGGAGGGGTTCTTTTAAACCTCGAAGAAAAAACTGAATTGAAGTTCGCATGGGGACTTGGCAAAGCCACGCACAATCAAGTCGAAGCACTCTCTCTTTGGCAAGGCTTGACAATTAGTGTCTCCAAGGGCACCAGGAATCTAATCATTGTTGGTGATTCAATGGTGGTTATCCAAAAATGTTTGAGTCTCTCCAATCATGAGAACCTCATTGAGTCTGAAACCTCTCCAATTCTTATAAGGATAATGTATCTCCTTAGGAAAATTGAAAAATTCAAAATTTTCCATGTAAAAAGAGCCAACAACCAATTGGCAGATGCGCAAGCCAACATTGGAGCAGAGTTAGAGCAAGGTTCCATAAGAATTAACAACATATGTGATATATGTCATATCCCATAAAGTTGTTTTATAACACAATCCCTTTGGAGTACAGCTGGAGTACGAGACCTCATAAGAATATACAGGTAGTTAAGATGGACAACATTATGAGGTTTTGTTGTAGAGCATCGGGAGAGGGGACGCTAGGTTGGAATTTATTACCTAGGTGCGATCACGGTAGTAAGGTGGCCATGAACCATGAAAAGTGGGCATTCAGTCCTTGGTTATTTTTCTGGTTAATAATTATGACTTCAATCGAGGGTAGGGTTGGTACCATCACATTTCGAACCAAGCAGGATTTGGCGGTGATGGAGATGGAGGGAAGTGGCTTCACCATGGTGCAGAGACGATATTCGTTTATGGTTGAAAATATTGGAAGGAATGTCAGGAAGGACCAGGCACTTATTTATAGTTGTTGGTTGAGGCATATAAACCATCAGATATCTCTGGTGTAGGGGAGAATAGCCAGGAAAATGACCTCAGTGAGCAATGTAACTATCAGTGACGTGTTGGAGTCTGGGCGCACTGGGAATATAGGGGATATAGTTGATAGTTCCTGTAAGCAAGTTGTCAAGGAAATTGTGAAGGAAATTAATGAAAATACGATGGTCTTGTATGCTCAACTGTCTGGTCTTAGTAAGGATATGGAATTTCTCCAAAAATCCATGGAACTTCTGACTACAGACGTTATGAACCTAAGTCATAAGGTGGATAATATTGAATTGGTGGTGGAGACAACCACCGTGGGTGTACTGAAAGAATTTTTTGGTTTAGTGATGGCTCTTCTCTTCAAGATGAGGATGTCGTTGGCGCTGCAATTTGTGGCCTGGATCCTAGGGCAAGCGGAAACGAGGAACCGGTTATGCATCCTGAAGAGGCTCTAGGAGAAGTCAACCCTACAATTTGCAGATAGCAGTTGTCTCTATCTTTCTTAATCTATATTTGTCGAACAGTAGTGTACTATTTCCTGAACTATCTTTATTTTGAAAGTTTTAGAAATTTCAAAATTATCAGAGATAATTGGATCTTCCAGTGAATCTCCAATTGTTGTATTGTTCAACAACTCCCCCATTTGTTATATAAATAGTTAGTATTGTATTAATAAATGGGGACCCTTTAAAAAAATTCAAAAAACTTAGCAAATAAAAACCTGCTTTTCGAAAACATTCGGAATAAAACCTTAGACAAACTTAAGATATTAAGCCAAGTCACTTTATGAGTAGGCATTCTTGCTTTATCGCAAATCGCGTGATCAAAAGTAACAAAGGTTAGTCGTGAGGCGGAGTCCACGAAACGTGATAAAAGACCACCCCTTAAAAGACTGAAGGGAGCATTGAAATTTTTATAAAACTTAAGGCTTAAGATATTCCTTAAATTATTTATGGCAATTGCATCACGGCTTTTATAAGGGCGCAAACATGCTAACCATAAGAAACTACAAATTGCTATGTGGTCCGAACCCGACGAATAATAAAATTGTTATAAACTTCAATCAGGTCCAACATATCGTAAATATTTGTTTTAAAGGAATAATCCTTCGCATAAAGGAAACGCACTCGAAAAAGTAAAAGGTATGACACTCATTGCAAATCGCAAAACACCAAAGCAACTTTGAATTTCTCTATTCATGATCACCGATATTGCGATTTGCGATATTGCGATTTTGTGATTTTGTGATATTGTGATATTTTGATTCATCGCAATCACATGATTGGCATCGCACATAACATACACCAATTTTAAATATCATTTAGAAACTTGTGATGCGATGTTTTGATGAGTCATAAAGGAAAGCACATGTAGGCCTTAATGAGTAATTAATAAAGTTTAATTGCATTTACTCTTTTAACAACTCGAGAAGATTTATATATCTCTACCCGTATTTGAAATGAAAGCTTCATCCTTACGTTCTTTCAAAATTTTCTGTGTCATTGTGTTTCCTCTTTCATTACCACTCTTATTTTTATCCTATTTTCTCCATTGCCCAAATTTCAAGAAAATTCCGAAGAAGGCAGCGCTCGAAAAAATGGTTAAGAAAGGAAAGAAGACTACATAGGCTACTGCGTCTAAGGATTCATAAATGCTTCCACTCTTCTCTGATCCCACATGTAATAAGGATGATGATACTACATCATGGGAGGCAATGTATAATTTACAGGAGGAATAAAACACAAAGGCCCTGGAAACTAAAGCAACAATAAACATCGAGGACTCATCTGAGGCTTCTTATTTTGAAGCAACATGTTCTTTCCTACACATAATAGCTGCAAGGAATAAAATATTGCCATACACTGATATGGTAAAATGGATCATTGACAATGTGGATATTTCTGATAGAACATTCAGGAATTCTAGGCATGAAGTCATGGGGTCATTTAAATTAGACAATTTACACTGAATGTACCATCTGCCAAAACCATAGAAGCTCTAGGATAAAGCCTTTATTGAGCAGTTTGCAAAAGAAAATGAAGGCCCGATGGACGTCATGCAGAATTGAAGGTCTGGCTCCAACAAGTTCAGACGGGAGAAAACTGGCATGTACCGAATTGCACCTCTGTTAGCCCCGCATAATTTTGCAGCCACAATGTTGTGTAGGCTATTTTGAAAGGCTGACACTAAATTTTTTTCTATTGAATGGGTTCCATTGATTGATGCAGTTGTTAATGCTATAATTATGAACTGGAGAAATATTTTTTCAGCCAATTTGGCTATGGCCATCAGAGAATACAATTACAATAGAATTATCTCCTCTCGGGTTATCCCTCCCTTATACATGAGTGTTATGTCATGGATGATATATGTTTTTGTTCACATTTTCGAAACATGGGCTGGAAATGGACTCTATAGGACCCTACTCCCACCCATGTTTATCATAAATTTTTGTGGGAATCACAAGTTAGCTCCCATTTTTATAAAATTTGTCATGGCATTATGTTGCCAATTTACCAAACCATTTTTTATAAAAAAAAATCCCCTGTGCTATCAGAGGAAGCTAAAATGAACATCTTGCCAGTCGAAAGATGGTTTGGCAAGGAACTATTTACTTATGTTAGAGTTTTTGGGAGTATTAAAGCTCCGCATGTTCTTCCATTTTATGTTCCTGATAAATTATTGGCAAGAGAGATTTCCTATCAAATAGTGGGGGATGGTATTACCAAAACCCTCAAAGAATAGAAGAAATCCATCTGGCCGACCTTCCCAGTGCAATGTAGTGCTTTCATGTTACATGATTATGGGCATGCGACAAAAGAGATCAGAAAATCACATCCCTGAATCTGGCTACTGTGCCAGGCAAACAATATGACCCTAGCAAGGTTGCCCAAAACTTCACTACTATGGTCAAAATCAAACAATTTATTCATGAGAACAATGAGTTTGATGATCTCTTTGAAGTAGCATGTTATTTCCTGCACATAATAGCTGCAAGGCCTAAAATATTTCCATACACTAATATGGTAAAATGGATCAGTGACAATGTGGATATTTCTGATAGAACATTCAGGAATTCCAGGCATGAAGTCATGGGGTCATTTAAACCAGACAATTTACGCTGAATGTACCATCTGCCAAAACCACAAAAGCTCTACGATAAAGCCTTTATTGAGCAGTTTGCAAAAGAAAATGAAGACCCGATGGACGTCATGCAGAATTGAAGGCCTGACTCCAACAAGTTCAGGTGGGAGAAAACTAGTATGTACCAAATTGCACCTCTATTAGCCCCGCATAATTTTGCAGCTACAATGTTGTGTAGGCTATTTGGAAAGGTTGACACTACAAAGTTTTCTATTGAATGGGTTCCATTGATTGATGCGGTTGTTAATGCTATAATTATGAACTGGAGAAATATTTTGTCAGCCAATTTGGCTATGGCCATTAGAGAATACAAACACAATAGAATTATCTCCTCTCGGGTTATCCCTCCATTTTACATGAGTGTTTATGTCATGGATGCTATATGTTTTTGTTCACATTTTCGAAACATGGGCTAGGAATGGACTCAACAGGATGCCACTCCCACCCATGTTTATCATAAAGTTTTGTGGGAATCATAGTTTAGCTCCCATTTTTATAAAATTTGTCATGGAATTATGTTTCCAATTTACCAAACCATTTTTGATAAAAAAAAAAATCCCCTAAGCTATCAGAGGAAGCTAAAATGAACATCTTGCCGGTGGAAAGATGGTTTTGCGAGGAATTATTTACTTATATCAGAGTTTTTGGGAGTATTACAGCTCTATGTGTTCTTCCATTTCACATTCCTGATAAATTATTGGCAAGAGAGATTTCCTATCAAACAATGGGGGGTGGTATTACCAAAACCCTCAAAGAACAGAAGAAATCCATCTGGCCGACCTTCCCAGTGCAATGTGGTGCTTTCACGTTACATGACTAGGGGCATGCGACAAAAGAGATACAGAACATCACATCCCTGAATCTGGCTACTGTGCCAGGCAGACAATATGACCCTAACAAGGTCGCCCAAAACTTCACTACTATGGTCAAAATCAGACAATTTATTCATGAAAACGATGAGTTTGATGATCTCTTTGAGGCAGCTGAGACATTTTCACGGGTCTTACATTTAGCATCAATAAAATTGAGCCTAGTGGACCTCAACCACTTCCACATCTACAGGAATAAAAGACTAACAAAGGTCCCTTTGGACCTATTGCAAATTGAAGAAATAAGAGAACCTACTCCCAGCATAAGGCTGGAGGAAAATTCCAAGCATAATTCTGATGAGGAATCTTAAGAGAAGTCAGTTCAAGGTCAGAAGACTCTGAACACCAATCTCAGAATAAGGAAGAAAGCCCCGAGAAAGATCCTGAGAAGGGCATAGAGGAAAGTGCTGAAGAAACAACCAAAAAGGCCCTGGCTGAGGAACACATAGAGACTGGCTCCACACAGGTTCAAACAGAAAAGATCAAAGTCATTGATATGGATCAGGAATGGGAGAAATTTAATAAAAAGCTCCAAACGCAGCAAATAGAGATCAGTATTGAAGGAACATCTGGATTTCAAACTCCTAAACAGACTCAGTAGGTTGTAAACCCAGAAACAACAATACAAGGAGTTACAACTACTCAAGATATCGAAATCATCCAAACCTACCCAACTTCAGAAATTGCTTTAAAGATTGAGTAAATACCCCCACTAGACATATTCTACAGCCCAACACATAAGGCTGTAGTAAAGAGGCAAAGGAAGAAAAGGAAATTGGATGCATCCGCAGTAGTAAGTCTTGGAAGTGAACCAATGGAGGTAGTATGGAAAGACACCCCCATTGATCCATCAGAAAATATTACAAAGTTATCACAATTTGCAAGCGCCTATGCAACTGCAACAATTGATAAGGTAGCAGAAGTTTGCCTTTTGTTTAAAGAAAAAGAAGAAAGAGTTCAGTTGTTAGAACAAAAACTTGAACAAGAGAGATACAACACCAAGAAAAAAAAAGAGATGCAAAAGGTACAGCTTAAAAATAATTTGAACAAATGAGATTACAACATCAGACAAACATTGCATAAAAGGATTCACAGATTCATCAAATGTAGGCTATAATGGATAAACTCAAAGACAACCCTCAAACATAGGAATTCATTAAAGAGGCACTTGAACGAAACTCTCTGTTATCACAGCAACAGGAAGTATTCTGCCAAAAAATCTCATTGATCAATCCATATTGTGAAACAAGTGATGCATTAACCAATCAAGTGGTTGATTAGAGATTAGAATATGAAGAGACCAATAAGAGAATTTCAGAATTTATTTCTTGGTAGGAATCTGAAGAAGGTAGAAAATCTAATCTGCCAAAGATTGAGGAGTCCCACAAGGATATTTTGTTCACAAATTGGGACATACAGTTGAAGCAAGCAGAAAGGGAAGTAGCAAGAACAATTAGTACAACAAACAACATAATTGAGGTTGTGAACGAAAACCTTCATACTACCAATCTCGTCAAAGAATGCAAGCCGAAAGTTCTCCCAGACATCAAACAGTTACAAAAATAGTGGAAAGAGACTGTTGAAATGCAAGTTAAGGCAATCAAACAACTGTCTAAGCTTGACTAGGAAACCTACTGGCAGTTTCTGGTGAAACCACACAGTCAATGGATGACTCTGCATTATCTAACAAATTCTACTCAAAAGATGGTGCCACCACTCTCTAATGTTGTATTTACGGGAAAATTAAGATCTATAATTGGCCAGCCACCCCAGGTGAAGCCAATGATAGATATTTGCGAACTCAAGGACCGAATGGCTAAATAGGACCATTCAATTTGAAGAAGCTTGTCATCATTTTTATTTCTATTTTAGTTTTTATTTTACTTATTCTGAGGAAGGTTGTTTGAAACCTCCTCAGCTTTTTATGTAATAATCTATTTTTGATACATAATTTGTATTATTTAAACCTCTCTCATGAATTTAGAGAGGGGTCCGAAATTTTATCAAGAACGCTTTGCAAAAGATTGCACTTCTGTACTTTTGTGACTGTCTTGATGATATAATTGGAACAAGATCTTGATTTTCTTAGAGATTGAAGCATACTCTACTGAATTTGCACTTTTTTACTCTTAGAGTATATTTAGTTGAAAGGAAGCAGATCAATATTGCTAACTTCATGAGTAGAACCTCTCATGTCTAGTACTTTTATCTTTATGGTTGTGTTTTGTTTATGAATTGGCTGTAATCTTTCTTATATTGTCTTATGTATGAAATCTGAGCTACATTTTGACATTATTTCACTTTTGTAAAATGTTTTAGCTGTGATTCCTTATTGAGTATATGAGCAATTGATATATATATATATATATTTTTTTTTTCCGAAGAAAAAGCAAATTTTTTATTAGAGATAAAAAGTTACATTGCAAATGCATCAGCATCTCTGTTTGACTGTTAGGCTGTTTTGATTACAACCAAAAATCTGTCCTACTTGCAGCAAGTAGTTAACAGGTCTATGGGGTGAAAAACCCTCTCAGAGCTGTTCGGCCGAGGCCTGTAAAAAACATTTCAGCATGCCAAAAGGCCTTCCAAAACAAGTGGGTCTCCTCGACAGAGGAAAACAACCCTTACAAAAATTGTTGTGTTATCAGATCTTCTAGAACCGATTTAAACAAAAATAAAAGTTTTTTATATGAGAGATAAATATAAGATTATATATATGCTAAAAAGGAACAGTCAAAATTGCTGGAGATAAGGTGGCTGATCTGAAGAGCCGGTCTGACCATGATTAACCTGTTCTATTTTCCACCTGCTCATATCTTGTTGTAAACCTTTTTTAGAAAGGTGGTCTGCTGAGTCATTGAGTTCCCTGTAGATGTGACAAATGTAAAAACAGTTAAAAGAAAGTTTCAATACCTGAATTTCGTCCAACATAATTTTTAAAAATTGATTTTTGCAAGCACTGTGTCCATTAACCCATTTGATGACATTAAGAGAATCTCCGAAGATCTGAATTGTGGGGATGTTCCTCTGAATGAGCCAGCATAAGAGAAGTTTCAGCGCTGCCAGTTCCGCGAAATTATTTGAGCCAGAGCCCAACCCGACCGAGGCTTTTATGAGCTGATCAGGATTTTCATGGATGACTATACCAGCACCTGCCTTGTTGTTCTGGGAAGCCCCATCAAAAAATGCCCAAGGAATACCCTCTTTTAATTGAATTTCCTTGATTTGTCTTGGAGGGGAAATCACTTCTGATTCAGGGATGCTGGAGAAGATAGAGACACTGAGGGTTGCCGAAACTGACCGCGGGATTTCCAAGTCCTGAAAAATGCTTTTATTCCTTGCTATCCAAACCCCCCAGCAGATGATCAAGGGAAGATTTCTCATATTTCCTTCAGGATGTTGTTGCCACCAATTAGACCATGCCTCAGTCATATTTCCTCCTACCCAGGCAAAACTTTTATTTAATAGCTTTCCTACCTCCCCCCATATCTTTTTTGTTTCTTGACAGTTTAGGAACAGGTGGTTGATGGATTCGGCTTCTGATTTGCATAATGTGCATCTCCCTGGCCCATGCATGTATCTTGACTGTAGGATGTCCCAGGTTGGGATTTCTCTTCTTAGAATGCACCAAAAGAGTATTTTTGTCTTAGGAGGGGATTTGAGCTTCCATAGGTGCCTCGACCACCATTCAGGAGGCTCCCATCCTTTCCTAGACATGAGGAATTTGTACCCACTTTTTGGTGAATATTCTCCAGTGTCTACATGTGCCCAGATGAGTTCGTCTGGACTATCTTTCAGTCTGGCTTGTGATCTGATGAGCTCTTGAGTATAGGTGTTCCATTCATTCCTCCAGTCTTGTTCTAGTTCCAGATCTTCTCTGTCTTTCCAGGCCTGTCCCCAAATGGATGAGTGACCAATTTTTTCCACCTGATACAAGAAATAAATACCTCTGCTTTCTAAATGTTGGGTTTGTTATGCTCTTAACCTGCAAAGCGATACCCAAACATAGAATTTGCGAAGAAAAGATACCGAGAACACAGAATATGCGAAAAAATATACCCAGAGCACAGAATAGCAATGATTTTATTATTCAGAGAGAAATGTTCACAGGCCTCTTCGAGGGGGCAACCTCCAATAGAGCAGAGCTCGATTACAAAACAAGACACAATGCTCCTCGCAGGGAGTCTCTATCCTTTATATATGACTCATACATGCAATACCACGAGCCAATATCATGGGTTTTATTAATACCATCTATCTAATACTACCGCCCATTTACCATCTAACTAATACTACCGCCCATTTGCAACTAACTGTGGTCCCGTAATTAATTGCGGGTTAACCACTTACAAATATTAATATGGGCTTTATTGACTCTTGACTATGACGTGATCCCATGACATAAATAAGGGGGTTAGGGTGGGACCCTAACATGCCCTCCCCCTTAAGACCAGCCTTGTCCTCAAGGCTGAAGCTGTGGAAACTGCTGAAGAATAGCGGCTGGTTCCCAAGTTGCATCTTCCGGCGAGGTATCTTTCCATTTGACGAGGACCTCCTTAATCATGCGGCCGCGCAGGTGCTTGTCTCGAGTGTCTAGAACCTGTTCAGGTTGAAGCCAGATTGATCCTTCTTCATCCAACTCAGGTAGACTGGTTTGAACTCGGAAATTGTTCCCAATCACTTTCTTGAGACACGATACATGGAAAACTGGGTGGATTTTTGCTGTAGGTGGCAAAGCCAACTTGTAAGCCACTTCTCCAATGCGCTGAAGTACTTGATATGGTCCGTAGAATTTTGGAGAGAGCTTTTGACAGCCCTTGTCTTTGAGTGATGTTTGCTTATATGGTTGCAGCTTCAAAAAGACCTGATCCCCTTCTTGAAATTGGTGCTCTGAGTGATGTTGGTCAACCTGTTGCTTCATACGGTTCTGAGCTTGATGAAGATTCTCGCGCAGGTGGGCAAGCATGGTTGCACGGTGTTGTAGGAGTTGATCCACGGCTTGTACTTTGGAGCACCCCGTGAGATAAGAAGTGGGGGATGGCGGAAGTTGTCCATAGACTGCTTCATAGGGAGTCATTTTGATGGTGGCATGATAGTTGGTGTTATACCACCATTCCGCCAGAGGTAACCACTGTACCCAAAGGTGTTGTTTTTCTGAAGTGAAACACCTAAGGTAGGTTTCTAGACATTTGTTGACGGCTTCGGTTTGACCATCTGTTTGCGGATGATATGAAGTACTGAGTTTGAGTTGAGTGCCTTGTATTCTGAAGAGCTCCTGCCAAAAATTACTGGTGAAGATTGGGTCGCGGTCGGACACAATAGAAGTGGGCATGCCATGCAATTTGAAGATTTGATCCATGAAAGTTTGAGCAACCAAAGTGGGTGTGAATGGTTGGGGTAGGGCGCAGAAATGAGCATACTTCGACAGTCGGTCCACAACCACCATGATGACTGATTTGTTCCCGGACTTTGGAAGACCTGTAATGAAATCCATGGAGACCTCCATCCAAATTGACGCCGGAATGGGCAATGGTTGTAATGTGCTTGGTGTGTTGACGGTTTCCCCTTTGTGGCGTTGACAGACGTCACATTCTGCTACAAAAGTAAGGATGTCCTGTTTCATGCCGGTCCAAAAAAATGATCTTCTGGTGCGAGCGTATGTCTTCTGAAAGCCCGAATGTCCTGCAATGGGAGATGAATGCAATTATGCCAAAATGCAACTTTTGAGGGTGGATGTTGGTGATATGACGACTCTGTCCTTGTAGCGAAGAATATCATTCTGCCACGAGTAGCCCTTGCTGGAATTAGGATCTGCCTGTAATTGAGAAATGAGTTGGGAGAGCCCGGGATGTGAAAACCATTCCCTGCGAGCCTCTTCAATCCAGTCTGGAATGGGGAGGGATATTGCGAGCAGAGTACTTTCCTCCTCAAATTGGCGCGACAATGCATCTGCTACCCTGTTGTCTTTCCCTTTCTTGTAAATGATCTCATAATCATATCCCAGCATTTTGGCTAACCATTTATTTTGTTGGGGGGACAATAGGCGTTTCTCCAAAAAATATTTAAGACTGTGATGATCTGTGTGGATTTGGAAACGTAGCCCCAACAAGTAGGGTCGCCAGGTCTCAACTGCATGTAAGATGGCCATCATTTCCTTCTCATAGGTAGATTGGCCCAAGTTCTTCCCACTTAGTTGTTGGCTGGTGAAGGCCAATGGTCACCCTTCCTGCATTAAGACTGCTCCAATACCTGTTCCCGAAGCATCAGATTCAATGACAAATGTTTTGGTGAAGTCCGGTAGTGCTAAGACCGGAGTGGAACACATGGCGGTTTTGAGAGCGGTAAATGCCTGTTGTGCTTCTTCGTTCCAAAAGAAGGAATTTTTCTTTAGAAGTTGCGTCAGGGGCTTCGCTATGCGGCCATAGTTGCGGACAAATTTACGATAATAGCCTGTGAGACCCAAAAATCCTCTCAAGCTTTTCAAGGTCTTAGGTTGAGTCCATTCTTGCATTGCCTGGATCTTTTTGGGATCCACCTTGACACATTCACGCCCCACAATGTGGCCTAAATACTCAACTTCTTCCATGCCAAACGCACACTTAGACATTTTGACAAATAGTTTATGCGTGCGGAGCAGTTGCAAGAGGATATCTACATGCTGAAGATGTGCTGCCCAAGTGCCACTATAGATGAGTATGTCATCGAAGAAGACCAGGATAAATTTTTTGAGATATGGTTTGAGGAGGTGATTCATAAGGCTCTGAAAAGTAGAGGGGGCATTACAGAGACCAAATGGCATGACCAAGAACTCATAATGGCCTTCATGAGTTTTGAAAGCTGTCTTGGGAATGTCGACTTCCTTCATGTGAATTTGGTGGTAGCCTGAGCGAAGATCCAATTTAGTGAAGAATTGAGCCCCATTGAGTTCGTCCAGCAAATCGTCAACCACTGGGATGGGAAATTTATCTTTGACTGTTAACTTATTGAGGGCCCTGAAGTCTGGACACATCCGCCACTCCCCATCTTTCTTGAGGACCATGACGACTGGAGATGAATAAGGACTAATGCTAGGACGAATGACACCTGCTTCCAACAATTCCTTGATGATTTTTTCTATTTCATTCTTTTGGGTGAACGGATGTCTGTATGGCCGCACATTTGGGGGTTGGGCCCCTGGAACCAATGTGATGCTATGATCATGTTCCCCTCGCGAGGGTGGAAGTTCATGAGGTTTGTCAAAGACCATCCGATGTTTATTCAAAATTTGTTGCATCTCAGGATGAATTGGCGAAGACATGGTGTCTACTACCTGGATGGCATTAAATTGAGCTACCACTCCATGATGGCCCTTTTTTAACAATTTTTCCATCCTATGCGAGCTTATGATAGAGGGGGCTCCCGCCTGTAGTCCACGAAGGGTATGTGTGAAGTCGTTCTGCTTAAAACTCATATATAACTCCTGGAAATCCATTGTGATTGGCCCAAGAGTGCGGAGCCATTCCACACCGAGGACAATGTCGCAACCCCCCATGTGTATTGCAAACATGTGGGTTTTCAAATGATAATCCCCCATTTGAATTTTGACATTTTCACAACGACCTTCACATTTCATTGTGCCCCCATCTGCAATCTGGACTTGGAAGTTAGAAACTGCCCTGACAAAACAATGTGCTGCTTCAGCGATCTTTTGGTGGATGAAATTATGGGTACTTCCACTATCAATCAAGACTACTACTGGGCGATGTTTAAGAAAACCCCTGATTTTGAGAGTTTGAGGGGAAGAAATTCCTGCCAATGCATGTAGCGAAATCATTGGTTCATCAGATACCATCTCCTGTTGGTTATCTTCTTCGGTGGCCTCTGGTTCCTCAAGTGGTGGATCTTCCTCGGTGGAGCTGTAGTCAGTGGCATCTATTTGAAAAAACTTGTGCTCTTTGCATTTATGACCCGGGGAATATTTTTCATCACAGTAGTAACATAGTCCTTGCTTCCTTCTTTCGGCCATTTCTGTCGGTGACACCTTTTGAATCTTAAGTGTTTGGGTCATATTGGGAGCCTGTGAGGGACGACCTTTAGTGGGGAAGTTGGGGCGGCTGGATTGGGCTGTTAATGCACGTTCCACCTTACGGGCTACCTGGCAAGCCTCGGTCCATGTGGGGGGGTGGTGGAGTAGAACCTGAGCTTTGATGGCTTCTTTAAGACCGCTGATAAAGCATTCCATGTAGAACTCATCTGTGAGACCCTTAGTGCGGAAGGCTAAAGCTTCAAAAGCAGTCATATATTCCTCCACTGTACCCGTCTATCGATGCTTAGTGAGACGCCCCAAAAAGGAGTCTTCCTGTTCAAAGCGACTGCGGAGAGTTTTGGCAAATTGGGCCCAATTCTGAAAATGTCCATTGCAGCGTTGATGCCATTCCTTCCATTGCCATCTTTCATTGTCCAAGTACATGGTGCCCACCATAAGCTTAGTTCCCTCATTTGTGATATGATTCAATTGGAAATACTGCTCCATTTGTGCTAGCCATGTTGACGTGTGAGAACCATCAAATTTCTATATATCCAACTTGGGAGGACGCTGACTGGGTGGTGGACGGGAGTGCCAAATGTGAGGAGAGTGGCTAGACTCACCCTCATGGTGGTTATGGCCATTATACCCCTCCTCGTGGGCTGGCTCCTTGCCTTCTGGGAATGCCTGATGTATCTGGTTACTCATTCCTTTAAGCTGAAGTTGTACGAAGCTACTCATATTTTGAAGCTCATGTTCGATCTTGGACATAGCCGTTTCGAGGGTCTCCATATGGTTTTCAATTTTGTCGATCCGTTCATTGGCCATCGCTTGGGCGCGAGTTTCTACCATACACCAACTTGATGAAAATTTGGGACCGCCTAAAAATTTTTACTAAGAAATTGAATGGTACCACCTTGCTCAGCTCGTCGTCCTGATACTGATGGGCTAGGTCACCAATAAGCGTCCCGGAAGATCTCAGACTTTTTTTTTTTTTTTTTAGAAAACTCCTAACGGAGTTTTACTCCTTCCTGATCAATACTGCAGTCGCCAAATCCTCAAAATGTCAATGCCGCCAAAAGTCCTGCAAAAATTATATCCAGGTACAGGAACCCTTCCCAACTACTCCGATCTGGTGAATCTGAGAGATCTGAATGGTGGAACAACTGCTGCTGCTGATCTGAAATATCCGATCTGGTGGATCTGAGAGATCTGAATGGTGGACAACTGCTGCTGCTGATCTGGAATATCCGATCTGGTGGATCTGAGAGATCTGAATGGTGGAACAACTGCTGCTGCTGATCTGGAATAGATGATGTGTGATCCCCCGATAGAAAGGGAACTATGGTCTTGGGGAGTGTCAGGTGCTACAGATCGCAATATACATAAGGGTCTAACAGTAGTACTCGGCCCAATGTTTCAGGGCTCTAACTAAGGAGGATCGACCGTACCCTTAGCCATACAACCCGACTACCCTATCGTACGGGCGAGTAATCTCTTCGAGTGCTGTTCTCGGTGTACTGTAGCCACAAGACGGCCGAAGGTTTATCTATGGCGAGGTTTCAAGGGAGCTAGGGGGCTTCCTATATACCCAGAGGGTACGTGGAAGACAGTCCGTGCGCGGTTCTGTCTAATGCGCTACTACTCGAAGGGGTACCCACAGGGGTTACAAGGGAGTCCAACAGACGTGACCACCTCTTTTATTTCCTGCGTGCATGCCTCCCCAAATCCGCAGGTTTATGCGCTTAACGACAGATCCCGTGGTTTAAAGACGCCGGAACACGTCTCTAGCCTAAAAAAAATTTTGCTAAAATTTGGAGATCCCACCGAGCCCTGGAAAGTGCTCTGATACCACTTGTTATGCTCTTAACCTGCAAAGCGATACCCAAACATAGAATTTGCGAAGAAAAGATACCGAGAACACAGAATATGCGAAAAAATATACCCAGAGCACAGAATAGCAATGATTTTATTATTCAGAGAGAAATGTTCATAGGCCTCTTCGAGGGGGCAACCTCCAATAGAGCAGAGCTCGATTACAAAACAAGACACAATGCTCCTCGCAGGGAGTCTCTATCCTTTATATATGACTCATACATGCAATACCACGAGCCAATATCATGGGTTTTATTAATACCATCTACCTAATACTACCGCCCATTTACCATCTAACTAATACTACCGCCCATTTGCAACTAACGGTGGTCCCGTAATTAATTGTGGGTTAACCACTTACAAATATTAATATGGGCTTTATTAATTCTTGACTATGACGTGATCCCATGACATAAATAAGGGGGTTAGGGTGGGACCCTAATAGGGTTAGACCGGGAGAAAGGGCATAATTCATATTACACCCGACCCATGGATCCTTCCCTATCTTCACACTTCGCCCGTTTCCAATTTTCCACGCTAGCCCCTGATCAATCACTCTAAAGGATTCCACCGTTGCTTTCCATATCATTGAGGCATTTTTCTTGTTCTTAGCTGGGTTCCTGATCCAGTCTTCTAGTGGCACCGGGTCAATGTATTTCCTCTTGATCACTCTTGTCCAGAGGTTTTCCAACTTGATAAGCCTCCATCCTGATTTAGCAACCAGATAAAGGCTGAATTCTGGGAGGCTTTTTATCCCCCATCCTCCCCAGTCTTTAGGCCTTGTCACTTTCTCCTAGGCAACCCATGGAAGAACAGCCTTTTCTTTAGATCCTGCCCAGAGGAATCTGCTACAAATTCTTCTGATTTTTTCCAGCGTGCCCTTAGGGACCCATGTTAGCGCTGCCTAGTAGACTGGGATGGCCAGGAGCACTGATTTAATTAGAGTCAGTCTTCCTGCTCTGGAAAGCCATTTGTAACTCTAATGGGATATTTTGGCTTCTAGTTTTGCAGTCAGCCAGTTCCAATCCTCTTTCTTATATGCATTGGGTTTTAACCAGAAGCCTAGGTACTTGAAGGGGGATTGCATGTTGCTTACTTCAAAAGGAAAGTGTGAGAGAATTTGTGCTCTGTCGTGCCGGTTTAATCCTTCTACTATTAGTTGAGATTTCCTGGAATTTATCTGCATTCCAGTGGCTTTCAAAAACAGATCAAAAATGATGCGTAGTTCTGCTAATTCATTAGGAGAACCATTTGTGAATACCAGAATATCATCTACAAATAGGAGATGTGATATGCTTAGGTTAGCTGCTACTTCAATACCTTTGATCTTACCTTCCCTTCTGGCCTTTAGGATCAGCTGACTTAGGCCTTCTGCAACTAAAAGAAATAACAGGGGTGACAGAGGACAACCTTGCCTCAGGCCCCTCTATCCTTTGAAGAATGGAGTGGCTGCACCGTTGATGAGGATTGCATAGCTGACATTGGTGATGCAGCCCATTATCCAGCTGATGAAGTCGATTTTGAACCCCAGGTGAGTCAGGAGCAGACGGATATAAATCCAATTAATTCTTTCAAAGGCTTTTGATAAATCAATTTTGAGAACAACACCCTTTTTATTCTGATGTTTTACACTATGAAGAACCTCCTGGGCCACACCTATGGCTTCATGGATTTGGCATCCATTTAGGAACCCAAATTGCTCAGCAGAGATATGATTTGACAAGGTTGGTTTTAATCTGAGCGCAATCACTTTTACAATTATTTAGTATATATTGTTGCATAAGGAAATAGGTTTGAAGTCTTCGAAAGATTCAGGGTTTTCCTTCTTGGGAATGAGTGCAATAGAAGTAGCATTGAAGGGGCTATAGACCTCTCCTTTAATCCTGGTCTCTTCTATGACTTCAGTGAGTTCTTCTCCAATTAGATCAAAGAAGTGGAGATAGAGTTCAATTGCCCAACCATCGGGCCCGGGGCTTTTTTCTTTTGCCATAGATTTGATGACCACCTCCACTTCCTCTTTTGTTACAGGGATCATTACCTCCTCTGCTTCTTCGTCTTCTACAAATCTGGGAAAGCACTGAGCTATTTTAGTGACTTCTGCAATTGTGGCCTCACCAGGGTCTGCATATTGGGTTTTGAAGTGACTTAGCCCGAGAGCTGACAGGGCTTCAAAGGTCTTTTCTCCCCTACCTTCACCATTTTTTAGACTCTAGATGGTGTTTGCACTCTTCCTTCCCTTTGCATAATTATGGAAAAATTTTGTATTCTCGTCCACAGCTTTAATCTAGGTGGCTCTGCTCTTGAGCCTCCATTCCTCCTCCTTAGCCAACAGGATTTGATTTTTGAGCTTCTCAAGTTGAATGATTTTGTCTTTGGATTCCTGAGTCGCATATCCATCCCCCTCTATACTCTCCAGATTTTGAAGCTCCTCACTGATTCGATTAAAATCCTCATTTTGTTTTGCCTTCCAGTCCTTTGCCCATGAGATTGTTGCTTTCTTCAGTCTTTTGAGATTTTCCATAAATAAGAACCCTCTGTCTTCAGCAGCTTGGTTGTCAGGATGTATCCATGTTTCCTTGAAAAGGAGATTAAAGGAGGATTCTTTCAGCCAAGCAGCATTAAACTTGAAAGGCGCCGGAGGCTTGGGAGGAGATTTTGAGAGGTCCAAGAAGATTGGAGAGTGGTCTGAAGGCCCCCCCTCTTCAACCCATTGGCGGAAGATAGGAATCCGAGAGGACAATTCCTCATTGATGAGGAAACGATCAAGCCTTTTTGCCACCCTTGCTTCCCCTACTCGACGATTCTTCCATGTTGGCTTCAGCTTAATGAGGTTTACATCAATCAGATTGTTTGCAGAGAGGAGATTATGGAAGAAGTCTATTAAGGAATCCTCCCTAGCAGAAGGTCCCCAGGTCTCTGCTCTTCCGAGGGAGAAGTTTAAATCTCCTCCCAGCACCAGAAGGTTGTTCTTCATAACAGACTTAGCCATGAGATCATTCCAGAAAGGCATTCTTCCCTGACAAGGGCCGTAGATGTTTAGGATTGATATTGGGAAATCAAAGTCAGGGGTTTGAAATTCCATTCCCATCACCAGCTTCATACCCCATTGATTTATGATCTTGATTCGACCTTCTCTGTATCCAATGGCCAGTCCTCCGGAATGGCCTGAGGAGTCGATGGCTGAGAACTTCCAATCTGGGAGAAGGTCGGCGAGAGCTGATTCAACTTCAAATCTGTTTCCCAAGGTCTCTTGGAGGAGGAGAATGTCCGCTCTAGAGGACAGCAGCATCTCCCTGAGGGCCAGTTTTTTGGGCTTACTGGCTAAACCCCTGCAGTTCCATGATGTAAGGATCATTTTGGAACCTTTTCGGGGCCTTGCACTGCTCTAAGTGCCCCAGGGATCGATAATTGCTTCCCATCTGCTACATCATGTTTTGCTTTTACTTGGGCCATAGAAAGACTGGATTTTCTACCATATGAGCAATTGATATATGCGATATAGTTTCCACAATTATTTTTCCTAACTATTTAGTCAAAATAATTATCATTAACGAATTCATGTCTTATAGCAATTGAATGATCATTATTACATGTTGCTCTAAGATATCTTTGTAGATAGCATGATTTAAGTTATTCCCAGGTATATATTAAGATAAATATTAGAATAGATAGTTGCATGTGTTTGTTGTTTAACTTAGATCATTTTTAGTTAAGTCATTTCCCATTATACCTTATATCAACCCAACACCATCATCATGTCAATTCTTGCTGGGAAATTGGTCCCATTATCCCCAGTCGGAGCCAACATACCAAACAGAAAAGGAGTTGCTTCCAAGGTACGGACCAGGTGGTTATCCCCCATGTTGTTGCAGCGGAATTTCGGGGCTTCAACGGGACCATAGCCCAGGGCGAGTGGAGGAAACCTCTCAGTGAGAGACTTCCAGTATAGAGAAAGTTTGAGCCAAGTGGGCAGAGTATTTGGTTAAGGGAGCTCAGAAGAGATTTGAGTCTCCCAATATCAAGAAGTAGACACCCAGGTACACAGGGTACATGTAACTCATGACTAAAGTAGTGAACTCACAAAGAATGGTGGGAAAGAATGGGTCTTCAAAGCAGGCTTAACATAAGGAAGAAAAAAAATCTTCTAGTTCAGAGGGAGTAGTTGCAGTAGTAGAGAACTTGGTAGAGTTGAAGACAGATCTAGGTGGACAAGGTTCTTCCAAGAATCCCTTCCTTGCTAAGAGGGAGTGTTGAAAATGTAGCAAGGAATGGCTTCTTTGACTTGTGTCTTAGTCAAATATGTAAATTCGAATTCAATCTCATATATGCTTGAGCTAGCTATCAGTTAACATGTGCGATGTCGCTTATCACTAAGTTATTGTCAGTTAATTCGAGTTAGATGGCTTTTAGTGAATTGTAGACTAGTTGATTGCTAAAAT
Source organism: Pinus tabuliformis (assembly GCA_031772625.1). Lineage (NCBI taxonomy): Eukaryota > Viridiplantae > Streptophyta > Pinopsida > Pinales > Pinaceae > Pinus > Pinus tabuliformis. Next base: position 1,838,584,148 of record CM062816.1, read on the forward strand.
TAACTATGTAGTGGAGTTAACTCTAGTGTTTGTCAGTTAACTAATCTCTATTCTAGAATAAAGATAGATTTGAGTTTAGTTGAGTAGTTGACTTTCTGTTAACTCAACTTACTCTCAGTTAACTAGTTGCAGCTGCTAAAATTAGCCCTAGTAGGTCATGCAATTCGAATTTCCCATTGAGATTGGATGAAGGCACAATTGTAATTCATTATTGTATACAGGGTTTTGTGTATAGGCTTTGTTGAGCATGCAAAGCTAATTCTCTTGGGAATTACACAAGGAAATAGAAGAAATTCCTATATTTTAGGGAGGATTTGCGCCATGAAATTGGAACTTCCTAGCAGGCATTATTTGCCCAAGTGTTGGACAAGCCTTGAGACAGAGTTGATCAGTATTGCAGGGAGCTTGAGGATTGCAGCAAATTCTATGTAATAGATCAGATTTCTCAGTTGATTCAATACAAGTAAGGGGTGGTTTTTCCCAGTTAGGTTCCCCAAATAAATTTTGTGTTCTATGTGTGATTCTGTTTCTATTCATTGTTTTCTTTCTCCAAATTTTTGGTAGAGAAATCTTGTGCCTTTTGTGATCAATTTTCTCTCATTACAAATTGCAAGGTTTCAAGTATTTTCTACAAGTTTGTATCCTCAAACAGACCCACAAGATAGGGCTCTACAGCCTCCTGAAATGCCAAAACTGCATGACATTGGAATCGCAAATCCCTCTTTAAAAAGACGAAAGAAACTAATTATATAGGTCCCTTCGCTCACACAATATACCAAGAAATCACCTTAAAAGGATCAACAATTAAGCTATGGATAATCTTTACTGCATTTTCTTAACCATTTAATGATAAAAGTGGTACATTACCTTGAAGTCTTAGGCAATTTCCCTCACAAGCCTCTGAAAGGGCATCTTTCAAATCAGCAAATCCGTGCTCTTATGATACTTTCAAATTTCTATGTTTAGTTGATTAAAAAATTTGTAATTAGATCCATATGCTACATAGAAGACAATAAAAAAATAAATTCATAGAATCAAAAGGCATTCTCCACAAAAGGTATCAATTGTGCCAACGTGGGAGATAACCTCCAAACTACATCAATGAATAGTAACAAGGGTTTTCATTTACATAATTATTACTAGAAGTTGGCTAAAGGTCTAATCATTGGGAATATTTTTGGACATAATTATGGGAATATTTATATACACTCGACAATTATGCATCAACATGCACATGCATTCAATACCATTCAAATTGTCTAGAAAACAAACCAAGTGTTATGTTTCTTTCTAAATACATCATGGTTTCACAATTGTATGATAGTTTTGAAGTTGTCAAAAGTTGGACATATCCCTTGAAGTTCAAGTGGAAGCTAGACTGACCAACTAGTGCAGAGGGGTTCAACAACCTAGTCGTCCAAGGTTATAACCACTTCGTTGTAGAGCTAATTATATTTAAAAAAAATGTTTTAGAAGTTTGTATGTTCATTTAAAATTGTAGATGAGGTTTAAAGGTCCATGTTGCTCCATTTATGGAGCTAGGAGGCATCCTTCTCTTATATATATAACACTCCTCTCTAATGAGGATAGATAGTATGTGTTTGTAAACAAACACTTTCATAACAATAATACAATAAGCAACATGTATATGTTTCCTATATTGATACTTAAAGTTTATGCATGGCCACTAACAATATCTCTATATTGGTGATTTAAAAAAATAAATAAATATATATATATATATATATCTATATATATATATATATATATATATATATATATATTTTATTTTTATTTTTAATTATTTTTTTTTTTATTGTGTGGTTTTTTTTACTTTTTAATTTGTTTTTTATTTTATTTCTTTAACCTAAAAAGAAAATTGTTTATGTTTTTTTTTTGGGTCAATTTTTAAATTGTTTTTCTTAAATTATGTGTTTTTTGAAATATTTTTATTTATTGATATTTTTTATTTATTTATTTTTAGTTTTTACAAGTTAATTTTGTTTTTTTACAATTTTATGTTTTTTTCTTTTTTTTGGCCATGTTTTTTAATTTTTTAATGTTTTAATACCAACATGAAAATCACTAACATTTAAAAAAATATATCCACACTTAATACATTAGAAAATTTAAAGTGCAAAAAATAGCCCTCTAAACAAAAAAGTTGATGCTGCATCAACATTTTCAAAATCGGCATGAAAATCACTAACATTTAAAAAAAATATTCATACTTGATACAAAAAAAAAAAAAAAAAAAAAATGTAAAAAATAAGCCCTCTAAAAAAAATGGGTTGATGTTGCATCAACGCTTTTCAAAATTAGCATGAAAATCACTAACATTTTAAAAAAATGTTCATACTTGATACTTGTTATTTTATATTTCAATTTTTTGTTAGTGTGCTACGAAACCACCCTGTTCTCGATGCCACTTAGTAAATAGAGTTGAGTGGTGGGATTTATGGGTATAGTTCCGGCCTCTACCATGTGAGGTTCCAATAACTAAGTAAGGGATTTAGAATAGTGTTGACCCCTTTTTCTTCACATTAGATATGTGATTTAAATTGCTTTCATTTCCTTTTTATGCTAAGTAGGTTAGATTGCATACTAATGAGTTGCCTAGAGTGAATTTTCCTTTTTCGATGTGAAAGACAGATCTTTATGGAAACCTGGGATTTTGGAGCCACGGTGGGCATTAGAGATCAAGTCAGATTCACCTATTTTTTGGGCTAGATTTGTCCTTCCATCTTCTCCATGAATTCTAATATATTCACACATCGACGGTCGAGGTCCCACATATGAGCTCTTTTTTCAGACAACGAGGAAATCTACCCATGTTGTGTATTTTTCTCATGTAACTCCCTTAGCATTCTACAACCAACTATTAAATCAATAGACAGTTAAAAGGATCGATCATTGTATCTAAGTATGAGAGAAACTACTATAACAAAAACATTCAAAATATTGTAACTAACCAATCAACATTTCCATAATGTTTGCACAACTAACAATTAGATAAACCAACTGCACAACTAACAATTAGATAAGCCAACTTCAAATAGTTACTGCTATATTTTTGCAATCTCTCAATTACTACACTACAACTAATAGATACTCTATCCATCCTCACCTACTTGGCCAAAGGAGACATTGAAAATAAAAACCCAAAAAAAAATCAAACTTAAAGTAATGAAAAAACTAACAAACCTAACCTTTCATTCCTCATTTTTATGTGGCTACTTTTCTATCATTATTTTTTTCATTTATTTTTCTAAAATTTTATTTCCAACATATACTTTATTATTTTAGGTAAAATTCACATTAAGAAATATGCCAAAAGAAATCCAAAAGTGGAAACTTTGGAATAAAGCTAAATTTGATAAGTACCTCGTGTTCAAGTCAACCTCCTGATTATTAGATATTATCAGAATCCTTCCTATTCAAGAATATTAATAAATTAGGTGAGCTTTTTGGATGTAGGAGCACTGAAAATTAGGTGAGCTTCTTCCTCGAGGAAAACGTTTCAAAATCTCGCTATCATATTTATAATGACATGATCTCGCTCTGAATTAAATTATGCCCTATAATTCATTTTTGCATGAGTAAATGAGAATGAGAATTGAATCACTAGAGTTCAAATACTCTGTTGTCTTGTCCGTAACTGATCGTTATGTTTTCATTTTGTTTTTTCTGTCCATTGAAACGCATTGTGAATCACATTTCAGAAATAATTGTTGTGACCATAGAGATAACAGCCATTCGATTTAGGCAATTATACTTCAGATAATAAAGTTGTAAATTTGTGATTGGAATAGTGGGAGTTGAAGTTGTAAATTAGAAAATTAATGAGGTCACATGATCTGTTTAGCTAGCCAAAGACTTACTGTATCAATTCGAGAAGGAAGAACTGTATAGCAGTTTGGGAGCTACTGCATAACTTGAGCAGGAAGAAGCGAATGCATTGGAACTGGGTATGATATGTCTCATCTCTAACAACTCTTTTATTGCCTTCTTTATCTCATCTTTGAACTTTTTCAGGTGCTTGTATGGAGTAGTTATTACAGGCTTGGCCCCTTCTTCCAAGTCAATGGTGTGCGTGAAGCCTTTGTTAGGAGGTCTTCCTAGAGGGATCTCCCCAAAAAGGAGTTGCTTTCTCTATCTCATCTTTGAAGTTTTTCAAGTGCTTGTATGGAGTAGTTATTACATGCTTGGCTTCTTCTTTTAAGTCAATGGTGTGTGTGAAGCCTTTTTTAGGAGGTATTCCAAAAGGGATCTCCCCAAAAACCCGATCATGTTTGCTCAACAATAATTGAATGTCTATATGATAATGTTGGTTGTTATCGGAAGGTTTGAAGGTTTCCAGGTCATATTTAGACAATTTGTTGCTCAAGATACATCACCATGCCTGGATATGCTCTCCATTCGCTTGGTTGTAAGAATCTTAGGGGCACCATTAGACATGCCCCTCAAAACTACCCTTTTACCATCTACTACCCTGAATTCCATCTCCATTGTTTGGTAGTTCTTAGAGCGTTTTCCTATCAAATAAAGTCACTAAACACCTAATATGACAGTAGTGTCTGTCAGTTCAACCATGTAGAAGTTATTGATCACAGTTTAGTTATCCATCATCAACTTCGACAACAAAATCCTTTTTGTGCATGTCATACCTTACCCCTGAGCTACCACAAAATCAAATCCCTCAAAATCTTATGTCGGAATGCATCTCCTGGCCGCATGTGATGATATGGCCCCGTACGACCCTCTACTTAGCAAATAAATTCTTATACGACATGTGGATAAAAGAAAAAACATCTAGCTTGATGAATTACAACCTCGATATAGTGTGTGGGAAGAGAGAAATACCTAACATCTTAAATCATCCAACAAATCACCATAGCAATATGAATTACAACCTCGATATAATGTGTGGGAAGAGAGAAACACCTAACATCTTAAATCATCCAACAAATCCCCATAGCAACCTTCTATGGAAGTGTAACAACTCAATAATGATAGTTATTAGTGTAAAATGTTAAAGGAGATCAGACGGTGGTCACCAATCCATTAGATACTAATGAAGAATAAAATTTTAAGTGGAATAACAAAGTTGCTCGCAAGAATTTTTCCTAATAACCATGCTTAAAACAACACATTAAACATGAATATGAGTCAATACTAGTAGCATATATCATGTACAATATTTGTGTAGCAGCCAAATCAAATATCATACATATACAAAAAATTTAACTTAGGGAATATAAATTGGAAAACCAACTTCAAATGATTGCTTAATTTATTTTTGCAATCTCTCTTTTACAATGCAACTAATAGAGACTTTATGCATTTTCACCTACTTGGTTTGAAAGTGAAAATTCAAAAGACAATTAATAGAGACTTTATGCATTTTCACCTACTTGGTTTGAAAGTGAAAATTCAAAAAACAACTAATAGACACTTTATGCATTTTCAACCACTGGGTTTGAAAGTGAAAATCCAAAAGACAGACTTTATGCATTTTCACCTACTTGGTTTGAAAACGAAAATTTAAAAGAAAAAAAACTTGGAATAACAAAAAGTAACAATTTTTTCTTTAAATTTGAATTCTCAATCCTATGTAGTTATTCTTTTATTGTTGTTTTTTAATTTCAAATTTGGAATTTCAACAAAATACTTTACTATTTAAAGTAAAATTGACTTGAAAAATTATACCAAAATAGATCAAATGTAAAAAAATTCAAATAAAGTTAAATTTCAAAAGTACGTATTGTTCAACCTTCCTCATTAAATATTATCACAATCCCTCTTCTATGCAAACTCCCTAAAACAACTCGTAATACCTATTCCCATTCACAAATATGGATAATAACCTACAACTCGTAATACCTATTCACATTCACAAATATTTATAATAAAAGGAGGTTATTGATAATAATACCTATTCTCATTCCCAAATATTGATAATAAAAAGGAGGGTGTTGTTTAGCGAGGCATTAAATTTATCTGGTCAAAAATCTTTGGAATCTCGGTGTGACAGTAGGAGTGTTTTAATTATTTTGATGGTGGAAATGGATACAACATAGGAGTGTTTTAATTATTTTGATGGTGGAAATGGATACAACACAAATTAAATTTGAAAAATACCTCATATTCAACCTTCCTCACTAAATATAGATTTTTAAGAGTATGGAAGTATTGTTTGAAAAAAATAATTTAAAAGAATAAAAATTTTCATTTGTAATGGACTTATGAGGTTTGGGAAAAATTGTTAAATTCAAAAGAGTTCAGTCCTCATTTGTAATGGATTTATGGAATTTTGAGAATCTTTTAATCAATTTAAATATTTATCAAATATATATTAAAAAATTCTTTTATCTTAATTGCAGATCACAAAATATTTCAAATATAAATAATAGTTTAATTATTAAAAATCAATAATAATTGTGAGCTTTCTTCATGGATAATTTCAAACAAATGAATTTATAGAATTTTGAGAATCTTTTAATCAAAATCAAAAAATATATATGTATATATATGTGAATCTTTTTGTTTTAATTTCAAATAAATAAATTTTGAGAATTTTGAGAATCCTTTAATCAATCTATATATATATATATAATATTAGACTCTTTTTGTTTTATTTTAATGGCATATTCCAAAATATTGAAAATTACAATGTAATTGGCTCTAGTTCTTTTAGTTTTTTTTCATATGGTTTGAAGCCTCTAAAATAATACGTGTAAGATGGTAACTAAGTAGGTTGCATTTGTTTTGTTGGTCTTAATCAGTGTGGAAAATGTTGTCAATAGCATTGGATGAACTATATTTGTCTCCACATTAAACGCGGAAACATTTTTCCAGAAGAGGAGGACCTCATTCTTTGGTTGCAATGCCTTCTTGGCACCGAATTTCACATGTGGAAATAATAATAATAATAAATCGTGAAAGTATCTTAGTTTGAGTGGTTTGGTGAGTTATATAGATTAAGTTCCCAGAAATATATATTAACTCGCATTATTTATGGTATTTTTTTCAACAAGAAAAAAACCAATAACTTCTAGATGTTTACATAAGCATTATTGTCATGATATATGCCAAATCATATATCAAGTCTCGTTTGTCCTGTATCAAGACATTCACAGTCATCATTTAAAAATTAAACCAGAAATGTTATACATGTCCTATTGAACATTCATATATAAAAAATTTCCAGCTATACCTTATCTTGTCTGTTAACAAAAATATCCCTTCATCTCCTGTTTAGAAATAAAAACACAAAAAAAATTCTGCTCTCATAATACATCTCAAAATAAAGTCTGGCTATGCAACATGTATTTTTGAAATGTTTTGATATATGAGATTTGTGTATATACACGGAATTGCCTTTCCTCACCCATATACAAGATGTTTATTTATAGGACAAGGACCATACTTTGTGCAGCCATTTGATTAAGTGAGAGACCATTAATCCTATGAACTATAAATGTAATATATCATTTATATATATATATGGTCATTGAGAAAGCCCCGAGGGATAGCTCAAATGGTCGAGTTCCCGTTGCTAAGTACTCTCCCGGTTTGGGAGGTCACAGGGTCAAATCTCCTCGACGCCCTCGGGGTTAGGCCTGATATGGCCGACCGGCAGATCCCTTCGGGTGGAGCTGCCTCGCTTCTCTATGTGGACGTAGCGGCCACTCCGGTGACCGTGAACCACACTTAATATATATATATATATATCTATATATATATATATATATATATATATATATATATATATATATATATATATATGGTCATTGATTGCAAGAAGATTGTCAGATCACATGGACAATGAAATCAAGAACTACTGGAATACTCTTCTGAGCAGAACGTTGGCATTGAAGGAAATCTCAAGGAAAGTTCAAAATTTTCTACTCTGCTAAAAAAAGCATGTGTTCAAACCCACCCCCATCAAGATAAAAAGAGTAAAGAGTAGTGAGGCACTCACCAAAGGGCTGCAACAGTGATGGCAGTAATGAAGGCTTCAAATTGCCTAATGTTCTGGAAACTAAAGGATTCCTTTAGGTCATGGTGCAACCTAGTTCCGAATGATTTGGATAAACTCATTGAGACAGAAGGTCAAAACTCTACCTATTTAGCGGACACAGCTACTGTAGTAGAGATTTTATTGTCTCCCACTTTAATCTGCTCTATCATGCATGAGACTGTCCATTAATTGATTTTGGTTTAGAAGATTTCTACACAGAGCAGTTGATATTGGTCGCACATACGATTGAGTTTGATCTCACGAAAGAAACATGAAACTGCTTGTCGGTTTTACAATCATTGGTGAAGGAATGGAAGAATTTTATAACATACAAGAAGTCGACTGGATTTCTGAAATGGATTCATTACTGCGAAATCAAAATCTTAGAGCAACCAGGTTTTATCCAGTTGATAAAGCTAATTAGTGGTCGCCATATTATGAAGTATTATGTAATTTCAATTAATCAGTACTAATAAATGCTTTTGTACATGTAATTATGAATAATTTATATTAATTATATATATTTAATTCTAAATCATTTATATGGTTTACATTATGTATGATTGTTTGTCATTACTTGATTTATGGTTCGTTCTTAAGTTTCTCTTCTTGATCCTGCTTCTATCCTTTCCATCCTCCTCATCCTCTTCATCCTCCTCTTATGTTCCCTCCTCCTTTTTCCTATTTAACACCTTCCCCTTGTCCTCCTACCTCATGTGACTCAATAAAAAAGAAAGCCAGAAGGGATTCACTAATAGAGGAAATGGATATTCCATACATAAGAATGTTGATGGGTCAGAGGACATGGATATGGATGAAATTACACTCTTGAACATATTCATGAAATAGATAGATAAAGACTCAGGAAAGATACCAAATTAGTAAAAAAAATGTGTAGACAAACATATTTGTAGCTAAAAAATAAAGGGAATGTGACTTCAAAGGGAACAACCTCATCCCCAACAAGTCTTGGAATCCAAACATAAAGCTTTAAAGATGCTCTCAATCATGCAGAGGAAGACAAAAAGAGAGGATGGAAAAGAAAAAAAAGAGTTAATACAATAGATGGGGGATACACTTGTCAATTTTGGATAAGTGGCTCTCAAAACACAGGTGTTTTACTCTCGCCAACATTCTTCCCAATGAATATAATTTCATGGAATATAATAGGCCTTAAATGTCGGGGAAAATGAAGGCTTTGCAAAGAGAGAATTCGTAGGGAACTCTCTATAGTAGTAATGCTACATGAGACTAAATGTGATAGTGATAAAGCTAGCTTGATAGCCTCCCATTGGTGGAGAGGATGTCAAACCATAGCACTAGATGTTACAAGGAAATCAGGGGGATTGTCTATTTTATGGAATCCAAACAAAGTGGAATTTATGGATTGGATGGCTACCTCAAAGATAATCTCTAGTATATTCCACTACTTAGGATTGAAAGAAATATGATACATAACAATAGTCTATGGGCCAAATATGGTGAATGAAAAGGCAACCTTTCTTAGAAACTTGGCTAACATCAGAGAGAATCACCAAGATAACATATGGATTCAAGGAAGATACTTCAGCATAATGACATAACTGGAAGAGGAAAAGGGAAGTATTCACCACTTGGACATAAACTCTCGATAGTTCAAATAGTTGATGCAACAAATGAAGCTAGCTAATGTGGAACAAATTAATGGAGTATTCACTTGGGACAATCATCATTGTGGTAAGAACCAAATAACCTCATGCTTATATAGATTTTTAGTGTCAAAATCTATCTTAGAAGTGGATGTCTTCCTGGAAGAATTTATTCTTCCTTATACAGGTTCAAATCATTGGCTAATCTATTTAGAAATAGATATCAAAGTTGCCCCTAAAAATAGGCATTTCATATTTGAGAGTTTTTGGATTAAGGATCCATCCTTTTTTAAGAAGGAAAAGGCATTGTGGGAAGAGATTCAAGTCCAGGGTCCCTCTAATATGACCAAGTTTCAACAAAAATTCAAACTTCTTAAGTCAAAAATTAAAAAAAATGGAATGAAGAGGATTTTGGAAACATTTTCTAAGAAAAACAAGAGTTGGAGGTGTAGATGCAAGAGATTCAACAACAAATCATTTTGGATGGAAAAACTGTGGATCCAAATGCAAAGAAGGAGAACTACTCACAAAAATTAAGGGCATAAGGAAAATAGAGGAAATATTACGAAGGAAAAAATCAATAATCCATTGGCTTCGAGAAGGGGAGAAGAACACAAAGCATTTTTCTTATATCGATTATCAAACACCGACATCATAACAGAATATTTTCACTTAAAGAAGAAGTGGGGTGAAACTCACAGATCACAAAGAGATGGAGCAAGAATTAATTAGATATTATGGATCACTTTTAGCTGAACCAAATCAAAGCCGATGGAGATCAATTTTGAAGATCACATAAAACATCCCAATGTTGATTCAACCAAATTATAATGCTACCTTAATGCATGAGGTGTCCTATGCCAAAGTCAAAGAGGTGGTAACGTCCATGCCAAAAAACAAAGCTTCGAGTCTGGATGGGTTCACCACAGATTTTTTCTAGGCTTGTTGGCACATTCTTGGAGAAGAAATCCATTACCTGGAGAAGGAATCCCATGGTATGTTCTCTTTATTTCTAGCCTTGAATGCCATGTTATTAACACTATCACCCAAATCTAATAAGGCATGGGATCGTAGTTGCTTCAAACCAATAGCCTCATACAATGTGATATATAAGATTATTTCGAAAGTCATTATAAATCGTATAAGGTTGCTACTACCAAATCTAATTTCAATGGATCACACGAGTTACGTGGAGGGTAGAAATGTCTTGGAAGGAATATTAATAGCTTATCAAGTCCTCCATTCAGTGAAAATATCTTAAAAGGTGGGAATGCTAATTAAGCTTCACATGTATAATGCCTTTGACATACTTGGTTGGGCTTATCTCTTTAGTGTTCTCACAGCCTTTGACTTTTCGAGTTGTTGGATTAATTAGGTAGGAGCTCTAGTTGCAACCCCTTTCTTCTTGATGATTCTCAATGGATCTCCTTACACAACATTCAACTCTTCACGTGGAATTCGGAAAGCCAACAATCTGTTGAGAAATGGCAACAAGAAATTCCAATTTAATTTGTCCTTGAATTAAACTATGAATTAAAATCGAATTCTATTCTCACAGCAACTTGTAAATAGTTAATTAAGTTTAATTAACTTAATTAGCTTAGGAATTTCGAGTTGGAAATATTTCTAAAGTCACGTATATGTTCTCCCTAATATTTAGGGGTCTAGGATGAGTTTAATTGTGAGTTGTAACTAGATCACTTAGTTTACTGAGTTATGTCTAGTTAAATTAGTTCCAAACTGTTTGTGGAACTAATAGAGAGTTAACAGTCAGTTGGTGCACTAGTGCATCCACAAGTGTCACTCTAGTTAACTGAAGATTCCCTCATCAGAAATGCATGCATGTCGATTCTGAGAAAGACCCAGTTGAGACTAGAGTGCAGGAACAATGTAATATCAGTTGTGTGATTTGTTGAGTTGTAAATATCATGCATGCAATCAAAGAAGAACCTTTGTTTGGATTGCATAGATTTGGAAGCATGAATTCCCTTTAAATACGGGTTATTTATCCTAGGAATTACACAAGAGGTTAGGGGCTTGGAGAGTTGTAGAATTGGCTAAGTGTTGGCCAAGAGCTAGCTTGTGAGCTGAGAGAGTTGAGCATACTTGTGCAAAATTGTTCTAGTGAGAACAAGCTTTGTATATTCACTCATATTTCTGATATATGCAATACAGATAGTGGGGTTTTGAGCAGTGGCTTTCCCCATATACATCTTGTGTTATGTTCCATTGATTTATCTTCTTCTTGTTCATATTGTTTTCATTGATCTATTGGCTTCCACTAGTTGAAAGTAGAAGTAGATTCGTGTCCTGTTATTTAGTAAATTGTATGAGCTTGTGAATCTATAGGAAATTCTACAAGGTATCAGAGCTGAGAGCAGTATACTAGAGGAGATTTCAAAGTGTTGGATTACAAGTGAAATTCGAATTTGCAATACATACTTCAAGATTGGTAGATGGGGTTCTACGATTTGCAGCTCGAATAGGCAGCTCAAATTTTATAGCCTAGAGGGACAGAATGGAGACTGTGCTAGAGGATAATGGCTTGAAGGAATTCGTTGATCAAGAAATTCCTAAGCTAGCAACATTGGATGCACATAATTTGGCCGAATGAAAGAAGTGTGTGGTGAAGGTGAGGTGGATAACCCTTGAGGGAGTTCGAGACCACATTGTATCGAGTCTCCATGGCAAGGAAACTTTGTAATGGGAAATCATTGACGAATTTGTATCAGAACAACAATGACCAAAGGAAATTGGCACTGAAGGACAAACTTCAAAAAATAAAAATAGAGAAAGGCGAGACTATTCCAAAATACTTGACCAAGTTCACTCAATGTCATGATGAACTTGCAAATGTTGGAATCACGGTTTCCGAGAATGATATGGTGAGTCTTGCTCTTCTAGTACTCCCAAAGAGTTGACATAGTTATCAGAACTCTGTCAATGGTCGGGAGAAGCTGTCGGATTGGGAACAACTGTGGTTAGATTTGATGTCGGAGGAGATCAAGAGGAACACTAGGGATGGCTCTTCATCAAAGACTGATGATGAAGAGAATTGTGCCTTAGTGATTAAGGCGAAGAAGGGGAAAGGGAAAGCTTCCCATTCCAAATCATATTCTTATCACGGAGGTAAGAAGAAAGACATGACGAAAGTTAAGTGCTTTCATTGTCATGATCTGGGCCATTTTTCTAGAAATTTTCCACTCAAGAAGTCCAACAAGAAGACCTCAAGAGGAGCGATAGGTGAGGCTTTGGCCTCTCAATTAAAATTGGACTTTTTCCCTCATTTCATGCATGGTGTCATCAATGATGGGAAGTGTATGGTACTTAGACAGTGGAGCTTCATTCCACATGACTGGCGACAAAGAGTTATTCAGTGACCTAGAGGAGAAAGATCTCCAGATGCATATAGATATGGGTTATGACAAGAAGTATAGTGTTGCTAGATTAGACACGATTGATTTTCAAAGGGAGCATGGGACTCCACTCACCTTGAAGAATGTTATCTATGTGCTCGAGTTGAAGAAGAACTTGGTATTTGTTTCCATCCTTGAGGATAGAGGCTATGATGTGATCTTCTTAAAAGGAAATGTGTTCCTTCGACACATAGCCACGGGTCAAGTAAAGAAGATAAGGATTCGGGTGAAGAATATCTATAAGTTGGAGGTAGAGGAGTGTGTTTCTTTGAGCATAAAAGAAGAAAGGGTGTAGAGCCAAGACGTTGGTGAGTTGTGGCGTAGGCGATTGGGCCACTTGCATCATGAGGCTTTGAAGATATTGTAGCAGATCTCTACCAGCCTTCCCAAAGGTACGCTTGAGCAAGTTGATACATGCAAGGGGTGTACTTTGGGAAAATACACCAAGTGTTCCTTTCACGACAGAGACAGTTGAGCAGAGGCTATTCTAGAGCGAGTCCATTCAGATGTGTGTGGACCATTCTCGACAACACCCATGGCCAAACACGGGTATTATGTTATCTTTTTTGATGACTTTTCTCAAAAATGTTGTATATTTTTCATGCAGAAAAAAGGATCAAACTTTCACAAAGTTTTGTGTGTTTAAAGCATTGGTGGAGAAAGAGTCAGGCAAGAAGGTTAAAGCTCTATGGAGTGATAACAGTGGTGAGTATGTCTCAAATGAGTTTAAGAACTTTTGTGTAGCAGAAGGGATTAAATGGAGTTGACAGCACCCCATAACCCTCAACAGAATGGGGTGGCCGAGAGGAAGAACAAAAGCATAGTAGGGGTAGCAAGGGAAATGTTGCATGAACAGGGCCTACCACTACACTTGTGAGCTAAGGCATGCAATACAACGATTTATGTTCAAAACCATAGCCCACATCGGATACTTGAGATGAAGACACCAGAGGAGGCTTATTCCGGTAAGAGGCCAGATGTTGGTCACTTCAGGATTTTTGGGTCATCGATATATTTCCATGTGACCAAAGATGCACGAAAGAAGCTTGAGTTGATAGCATAGTTGGGGATATTTGTGGGGTACACTGATATACCTCACAACTATCGAGTGTACTTGCCGACCAGCAGGATGACATTTGTTTGCAAGGATGTCAGATTCGATGAGGAGAAGGCCATGCAAGTTTCCCTTGAGAGGTAGCTTGAGCTACATGCAGATGAGGAAATTTTAGCTCCTAAGTTTGAGGAGCCTCAGATTGATGTGGATCAGCCACATGTAGAGGATCCGGGAGTGGAGACATCCACTCAAGCAGAGTCTTCCAAAGAGGGAAGAAAGTGCACCAGAGAGGCTAACAGATTGTTGGATGATGCATGGGAGAATGTGGTAGCACCCACTTCTCAGCGCAGGCAAAGGAGGTCACCTGAGAGGTACATTGAATACATGGATCTTATGGGTGAATGTGTTGTGACAGAGCCATCTTCCTTTAAGGAAGAAGTCCAACAATCGATTTGGGTTGATGCCATGGTGGAGGAGTATGACACCATAGTTCATAACAGTGTTTGGGATGTGGTCCCGAGACCGGAGGACAAGTCAGTGGTGAGCTCCCATTGGCTTTACAAGGTAAAGAAAACTGCAGATGGTAGTGTGATGAATCATAAGGCTAGATTTATGGCCCATGGCTCTTCATAGGTAGAGGGGATTGACTATGATGATACCTTTGATCCTATTGCAAGGAACTCATTGATCAGATCTATATTGGCACTATCAACACAAATGGGTTGGAAGATACATCATATGGATGTGAAGACATACTTCCTTAATGGCATGACTGAGGAAGAGGTGCACGTAGAGCAACCTGAAGTTTTTGAGACCTTTGACCATGAGTCGCATGTGTGTCGGCTCAAGAGAGTATTGTATGGACCAAAGCAAGCACCCCGTGCTTGGTACACTAGGATAGATAGCTACTTCACTAGGTTGGGCTTCACGAAGAGTGAAGTTGATGCGAACCTGTACCACACGATGGTGGAAGGTAAGTTGTTGATCATTGTATATTATGTTGATGATATCCTATTGACATGTGATGATCAATTGATCAAATATTGCAAGGAGGACCTCCTTGCAAGAGAATTTGAGATGAAGGACATGGGGTTCATGCATTACTTTCTTGGCATGGAGGTATGGCAGGGAGGTGGTGTTGGGTGTGGAGCCTGATTATCTTCTGTATTCAAAGGTTTCAACTGGATGTTTGCCCCAGGAAGATTGTACACCCCTCCATGTGGGGGGGACTTCTCCCCCGCACGGGGGTCCGGGGGCCAGCAGTCCCTTGGCGGGGGTTTGGGGGCAGCGCCCCTGAAGCTAAAAATAGATGTAAAATTGCCTTGTAAAAGTCTAGTAATATCTAGTCAATCTGGGCCGTTCATTAGGCAGATGATCTGACGGTAGAAGTTATGTTTAAATTTATGGTTTTTTCCCTAGAAGGCAACCCCTCACTATATATGAGGGAATTGTATTGCGTCTATGTAGATCTGTATTATGAGTGAGGAAGAGAGAGGAGATTGAGAGCGAAGATGGTGTTACAGCAGATCTGTTGTAGGTTGTATCTCTTCAATTTGCTGGATAATATAAAAGGAAGGACTGGTTGTTTCTCCGTGGACGTAGCCCAAACTAGGTGAACCACGTGTATCTGTGTCTCTCATGTTTTATGCGTTTTCTGTGTTTATATTTCTGCAATATTTTATGTGTTCCATTGCTCGGTAATATATAATTTTCTAACAACTGGTATCGGAGCCGAAGGTCTATTTGGCTGATAAACTCGTAGGAGAGAAGGGTTCCTGGTTCGAGTGGGAGCAATGGCGGAAGATGGTAGGTTTAGGGTCAAAAAATTCAACAGCCAAAACTACCAACTGTGGAAGATGCAGATGAAAGATTATCTGTATCAGAGAGATCTATACCTACCATTGAGCAGAAAGACAAAGAATCCGACAAGTATGACAGAGATAGAATGGGATATTCTCGATAGAAAAGCACTTGGAACAATACGGCTATGCCTAGCGGCGTCAGTAGCATTTAATATTTCAAAGGAAATGACAACATAAGGTTTAATGTCGGCATTAGCCAAACTATATGAAAAACCCTCGGCGTTAGATAAGGCATTTCTTATGAAGCATTTATTTAATATGAAGATGTCAGAGGGTGGATCTGATGCTAATCATTTAAATGATTTTAATACAGTTACAAGTCAGTTAAGTGCTGTAGGGGTAAAATTTGATGATGAAGTTAGAGCTTTGTTATTCTTGTGCTCATTGCCAGAAAGTTGGAATGGTTTAGTAATGGCCATTAGTAACTCTATTTTTGGATATAGTACTTTAAAGTTTGATGATGTTGTCGATGCAATCCTTAGCGAGGAAATGCGACAGAAAAGCTCCGGTGAGACATCAGGCAATGCTTTGACTGCAGAGACTAGGGGAAGAAAAATGGAAAGAGGAAAGAGCCCAGGATATCATAGTAAGTCAAGAAAAGGTAGATTAAAGTCTAGATCGGGGATAGTGTGCTAGAAATGCGGGAAGAAAGGACACTTGAAGAAAGATTGCAAGTCTCGGAAGGGAAAAGAAGGAGATGCGCAGCAAGAAACTAATCATGAAGCGAATGTAACAAGTGATGTGTTGCAAGATTCTTTGATTCTTTCATTAGAAAATATTATTGATGCTTGGGTGGTAGATTCAGGGGCCTCATTCCATGCCACACCTAATAAGAAACATTTTCATGATTATGTTCAAGGAGATTTTGGACAGGTTTGATTGGGTGATGATAAACCTTGTAAAATCGTTGGAATGGGTACAATTTTCATAAAACAGCAGAATGGAAATCAATGGCTACTAAAGGAGGTAAGGCATGTTCCATATCTGAAGGAAAATCTGATTTCAACAGGGCAGTTAGGTGGTGAAGATTGTGTGACAACTTTCACAGATAAAACTTGGAATGTCACCAAAGGAGCCCTGGTAATAGCAAAAGGCGAAAATATTGGTACATTGTATTTATGCAATGGTATTTCTAACTCTGTTAATGCTTTAACTTCCAAAGGAGTAGATGCAGCATTATGGCATCATAGGCTCGGACACATGAGTGAGAAGGGGATGAAGATTCTTCACTCAAGGAATTTGTTGTCGGGTTTGAAGAATGTTGATTTGGACTTCTGTGAGAATTGTGTTTATGGAAAATAGAAGAGAGTTAGATTCCTTAGAGTTGGGAAAGAAAAGAAGATCGAAAAATTAGAGCTTGTGCATACAGATATATGGGGACCTGCTCAGTTATCATCTCTTGGTTTCTCTCGTTATTATGTTACTTTGTTGATGATGCAACCAGAAAAACCTAGATTTATTGTATTCGAAATAAATCTGACGTATTTGATACTTTCAAGAAATGGAAAGCTTTGGTTGAAAATGAGACAGGAAAAAGGTTGAAGTGTCTCAGATCAGACAATGGAGGTGAATATTGCAACAAATAGTTTGATAGGTATTGTTCAGAGAATGGAATTCATAGAGAGAAGACAGTTCTAGGAACACCACAAGAAAATGGCATGTTAGAAAGGATGAATAGGACAATCATGGAGTGTGCAAGGTGCATGTGATTGCATGCAGGATTGCCTTTACAATTTTGGGCAGATGTTGTAGACATTGTTGTTTATCTAATAAACAGAGGGCCTTCAAGTTCCCTGGATGGTGGTATTCCAGAGGAGGAATGAACAGGTAAAAAGGTAAACTACTCATTTTTAAAGACTTTCGGTTGTGAAGCCTTTGTCCACATTAATAAAGAAAATAGAACAAAGCTTGAGGAAAAATAAAATAAATGTACCTTTATTGGATATGGTGTTAATGATTTTGGTTATCACTTATATGATTATGAAAATCACAAAATCATTAGGAGCAGAGATGTAATATTAAATGAAAAGGTCTTGTATAAGAATCAGTTGCAGGAAAACAAACAGGAAAAAGAAAACAAAGAATACACAGTGCTTGACGATATCACAGGAAAAGTGATGGTGCCTGAAAATCATAATGATCAATAGTTAGAACAGTAACCACAACAACAACAAGCACCTCAAACACCTGAAAGTGGTGTCAGAAGATCTACCAGGATAAGTAGACCCCCTGAACGATACTGTCCTTCATTATATTATGTATTGTTGACTGATTCTGGTGAACCAGAATGTTATGAAGAAGCAGTGTAGGTAGAAACCAGGAAGAAGGGGGAGCAAGCCATGAAAGAAGAGATGGACTCCTTAGCACATAACCAGACTTGGGACTTAGTCAGGTTTCCTGTAGGTAAAACAACATTGCAGAATAAATGGGTTTACAAGTTGAAGGAAGATGATGGAGGTAGAAAAAGGTATAAAGCTAGACTTTTGGTGAAAGGGTTTGCACAG
Source organism: Pinus tabuliformis (assembly GCA_031772625.1). Lineage (NCBI taxonomy): Eukaryota > Viridiplantae > Streptophyta > Pinopsida > Pinales > Pinaceae > Pinus > Pinus tabuliformis. The sequence goes on from CM062816.1 coordinate 1,838,602,635, forward strand.
AAAAAGGGTATATACTTTGATGAGATATTTTCTCCTGTTGTGAAAATGAATTCAATTAGAACTATTCTAAGTCTAGTAGCTGCTGAAGATTTACATCTTGAGCAGTTAGATGTAAAGACAACCTTTCTCCATGGGGATTTGGAGGAAGAGATATATATGCAGCAACCACAAGGATATGAGGTAAAAGGGAAGGAGAAACTAGTGTGCAAGTTGATTAAGATCTTGTATGGCTTAAAACAGGCTCTAAGGCAGTGGTATCTAAAATTTGATAGGTTTATGTTTGAACAAGGTTATACTAGATGTCACTCTGACCATTGTGTTTATCTCAAAAGGAAAAATGATGGCAGCTATATTATATTGTTATTGTATGTAGATGACATGCTTGTTGTAAGTTCTAACATGCAAGAAATAAATGTGCTCAAAAGGAAATTGGCAAACTCATTTGCAATGAAGGATTTGAGTGCTGCAAAACAAATCCTTGGTATGAGAATAACTAGAGACAGGAAGAATCGCAAATTAATATTGTCTCAAAGTGAGTATATAGAAAAGGTGTTGAAAAGGTCTAATATGCAGAATGCAAAAACAATTAGTATACCTTTCGCTAACCATTTCAAATTAAGTAAGGAGGCGTGTCCCAAGACTCGGGAAGAAATGGCTCATATGTCTAAAGTTCCATATGCATCAGCAGTTGGAAGCTTAATGTATGCAATGGTCTGCACAAGGCTTGATATTGCACATGCAGTGGGAGTTGTAAGCAGGTACATGAACAATCCAAGAAAAGAATATTGGATGGCGGCGAAGTGGATTTTCAGGTATTTGAGAGGTACCACAAATCAAGCATTATGCTTTGGTGGTTCAAACATTGCTCTACAGGGATATGTTGATGCAAATATGGCAGGTGACAAAGATAACAGGAGAAGAACTACAGGATATGTATTTACTGTAGGTGGAACAACTGTCAGTTGGGTCTCAAAACTGCAAAGTGTTGTTGCACTTTCAACAACAGAAGCAGAGTATGTTTCTGCTACAGAGGCTTGTAAAGAAATGATTTGGTTACAAAGGTTTCTGGATGAATTGAGTAAGAAGTAGGAGTTGGGTAGGTTATACAGTGACAGCCAGAGTGCCATACATCTTGCAAAGAACTCTACATTTCATTCCAAGACTAAACATATACAGCTCAGGTACCATTTCATACGGTCAACATTGGAAGATGGATAGTTGAAGCTGGAAAAGGTACACACTAGCCAGAATCCTGCAGATATGTTAACAAAAGTTGTAACCAGGGAGAAACTGAGAATCTTCTCAGTTTCAGTTGGTCTTAAAGTATGATGAAGAAGATGAGAAACAACCAGGTCCAAAGTGGAGTCATTATCTAGCAAATGAAGCAGCATTGGAGTTGCTATAATCAGTCTCCAAGTGGGAGATTGTTGGGTGTGGAGCCTGATTATCTTCTGTATTCAAAGGTTTCAACCAGATGTATACCCCAGGAAGAATGTACACCCCTCCACGTGGGGGGGTGCGGGGGGGACTTGTCCCCCCTGCGGGGTCTGTGGGGCTAATCCCCCCCAGCTGGGGGGATTCAGGGGCCATCGGTCCCCCTGTCAAATCTGGGCCGTTCATTAGGCGGATGATCTAACGGTAGAAGTTATGTTTAAATTTATGTTTTTCCCTAGAAGGCAACCGCTCACTATATATGAGGGAATTGTATTGCGTCTATGTAGATCTGTATTCTGAGTGAGGAAGAGAGAGGAGATTGAGAGCGAAGAGGGTGTTATAGCAGATGTGTTGTAGGTTGTATCTCTTCAGTTTTCTGGATAATATAAAAGGAAGAACTGGTTGTTTCTCCGTGGACGTAGCCCAAACTAGGTGAACCACGTATATCTGTGTCTCTCTTGTTTTATGTGTTTTATGTGTTTTCTGTGTTTATATTTCTGCAATATTTTATGTGTTCCATTGCTCTGTAATATATAATTTTCTAATAGTTGGGGAGTTTCTTGTGTCTTGTAGCAAGTAACTCGAGGAAGGAGGATGCTACTTCAAGGGAAGTAGTGGAAGCTACTGTTTACAGGCATCTTGTGGGTGTAATGTACTTGGTGAACACACGACCGGATATGTGCTATGCAGTTAACTAGCTTAGTCAAAAGATGGTTAGGCCTACCAAGTTGTATTGGAAGGTGGCAAAGCATGTGCTGAGATACCTTGAGGGCACTTCTCAGTATGGATTATGGTATAGACGGACAGAGGGAGTGAAGCTTCAAGGCCTCACCGATGCTGATTTGGCAAGGAGTCCATCTGATCAAAAGAGCACATCAGGAGGGATCTTTAGTATTGGGTCAATGACAATTTATTGGTACAGCAGGAAACAGAGATCGATTCCACTCAATTTGATAGAGACAGAGTACATGGATGCAAGTCAGGCAGCATGTGAGACCATCTTGATGAGGAAGATCCTAGCTGGTTTGTTTGGTCCGCAAATGGATCCAAATGTCATTTACTACAATAATTAGAGTTGTATCAAACTCTCTGAAAATCCAATTTTTCATGATCGGTCCAAGCATATTTATATTTGATATCATCATCTCAGAGATTGTGTATTAAGGTGGGTTACAGTGTTAGAGTACATTCCCACAGAGAAGAAAGATGTTGACATTTTGTCAAAGGCATTATCAAGATGTAAATTTGAGTTTCACAGAGACAGGATCGGGGTCGCTAATAATCCCTTTCTTGTTGAGATGGAGTGTTGAGAAATGGCAACAAGAAATTCTAGTTTAATTTGTCCTTGAATTAAACTAAGAATTAAAATCGAATTCTATTCTCATGGCAACTTGTAAATAGTTAATTAAGTTTAATTAACTTAATTAGCTTATGAATTTCAAGTTGGAAGTCTTTATGAAGTCATGTATATGTTCTCCATAAGTTTTAGGGGTCTAGGACGAGTTTAATTGTGAGTTGCAATTAGATCACTCATTTTACTGAGTTATCTTCAGTTAAATTAGTTCCAAACTGTTTGTGGAACTAATAGCGAGTTAACAGTCAGTTGGCCGTGAACTAATGCATCCATAAGTGTCACTCTAGTTAACTAAAGATTCCCTCATCATAAACTCATGCATGTTGATTCTGAGAAAGACCCAGTTGAGACTAGTGTGCAGGGACAGTGTACTATCAGTTGTGTGATTTACTAAGTTGTAAATATCATGCATGAAATCAAAGAAGAACCTATGTTTGGATTGTGCAGTTTTGGAAGCATGAATTCCCTTTAAATACAGGCTATTCATCCTAGGAATTATGCAAGAGATTAGGGGCTTGGAGAGATGCAAAATTGGCTAAGTGTTGGCTAAGAGCTAGCTTGTGAGCTAACATAGTTGAGCATACTTGTGCGGAATTGTTCTAGTGAGAACAAACTTCATATCTTCACTCATGTTTCTGATATATGCAATACATATAGCAGGGTTTTGAGTAGTGGCTTTCCCCAGATACATCTTGTGTTATGTGCCATTGATTTATCTTCTTCTTGTTCATATTGTTTTCATTGATCTATTGGCTTCTGTTGGTTGAAAGTAGAAGTAGATTCTTGTGTTGTGCTTTAGTAAATTGCATGAGCTTGTGAATCTACAGAAAATTCTACACAATCTCTCACCATTATTATTTATTCTTTTTGCATAAGGGTTATGAAATGCCATAAAGGAAGCAATAGTACAAGGAAAGATAAAAGGATTAAGACTCTATGGCAATGATATTCCCATCTCCCATCAATAGTTTGTTGATGATACAATGCTAATGGGAGTTCCTATAGTAAGACAACCTAGAGCTCCAAAGAAAATCTTGGAGGACTTAATGGAGGCCTCAGGTACATTCATTATTGTGGTTAAATCTCAAATTTATTTCTTTAATACTAACTTAGAAATTGAGGGGCACCTAGCTAATTGTTGAGTTGTCGGCATAGGTATCTCATTGCTAAATATTTGTTGGAACCTTTAGTAGATAGTTCCCTGAAAAATATTCACTAGAAGGAATTAATCCAAAAAATATCCAAAAACTTGGATTGTTTGACATTCAAATCTCTCAATTTTGTTGGCAGATTAGTCCTATTAAAATCAGTCTTTCAAGCCCTTTCCATGTATCTTCTCTCTACAATGGTGGTACCCAAAGGAATCCTAAATCCATCAAGATTATCCACAAATCCTTTCTTTGGGGAGGGGCTATGCGGAAAATAAAATGGGCCCTTGTAGCTTGGTATAAAATGAAGAGATATCTTGGTCTTTGTGATCTAGATATTCTAAATAATGTTTTGGGGGAGGGATTATGGTGGAGGTGGATATGAGGGGGTTAGAAGTTATAGAGGAAACTTTGGAGTAGGAAATACAACCCCTTTCAATCATGGCAACAACAATTAAGAGCTCAAAACCCTATTCAAGGATCCTCAATATGTAATTTGGCCATCACTATTAAATTCATCATACAAAAACATTGTTTCTGGGGAATCCAAGAGGGAAAGGATGTCTTATTTTGGATAGATTCATGGAAAGGGTATCAAAAACTTGGCATTAGGGAAGAATTTATTGCTCAAGAAGAGCTTATGAAATATAGAGGTCTCTTGATAGTATTTGATTATTTGAACTAGATGGTAGACCGCACCTTGTGGAGAGAATGAAAAAATAAGGAAAGTTGGCCCCAAACTCTTGATCAAGTCAATCTAGACAGATTAATGGTAAAACTTCACAATGGAAATATCCCACTCTCCAAGGGACAGGACAAAATTCAATGGGGCTATAACCAAAAGGGAATGTTCACAATCAAAGAAGCATATCAACTAGCTATATGCCACACTAATCTTCCTCATCATCCAATCTGGAAACAAGTTTGGGCTCAGAACTTATGGCCCAAAGTTACCCATTTTCTTTGGTTGTTAGTACATAAAAGAGCCCTTTCATGGGATAAAATCATCGGCATAGGATTTGAAGGCCCTTCCCTCTATTTTCTGTGTAGATTAGATGCAAAGGACATGGAGCACTTGCTCAATACATATGCTTTATCTGAAACTTTATGGCCTCAACTCTTAAGGTAATTTGGACATTAATAAAAGAATAAGAATGGAATCATAGAAATGATTAAAGGTTGGATATCCTTTGTGACAAATAATCCTATTGTAAATCAATATTGGGCTCTCATTCTATGTTTTTTGTTATGGAACATATGGAAGGAGAAGAACAATAGAATATTAAATAACTAGTAATCAGAAGGGGAGGTAATCTGGAAAAAAGCTTTGTAGAGTGTCCATGAACTAGTATTACTCCTCCCTTAGTCATCATCAAACTAGGAATCTAAAGGTTTGGATGCCACAATTTTGTGTAATCTCTAGTTGTTTCCTTCTCCTTCTATCGATCCTTTGCCTCCAAGAAGCTCATTTTCTAGTTCTTCGGCCTCGTAAATCCCTCCTCCACCTGGATTCCTTAAACTTAATTTTGACGGGGCATCTAAAGAAAATTTAGGTTATTCTAGTCTTGGATGAATCTTCTATGAAAAGTATGGACAACTAGTGTCTTTATTCATAGATAGTATGGAACATTCAAGTAACAATGCAGTTGAATTTTCAACTCTAAAGATTTGCCTTATTATTACATCATCACAAGGATTCTCCAAGCTGACTATGGAGGGTGATTCTCAACTGGCCGTCTCAAGAGTAAAGAAATTGATCAATGGAGCTCCTCTAGAAAAAAATTGCCACAGCTAGAAATTGAAAAAATAGATCACATATATTAACCATTTGATCCATATGATTCCAATCATTATTCCCTCTCATGCCAGGATAACAGGAAATAAGGTAGTGGACCTTCTGGCCAAATTGGGATGCATTAACATTCATCTTCATCTTTCTTCAAGTTGGAACAATTACTTATGGGAGGATTGGAGACCGATACTTATCAATCTAATAAACAAAGATTGAGAAACTTTGTTGGGGGTGGAAGAACATGAAGAACTGGCTTGCATTGAGGAACAATTTTGCGACAAACCAAATCCTACTCCTCCAATCAATCCAGCCATTCTAGGTGCCATTGATATTTCCATGTCCTCTTGATGGTTTTAGTTAACTTATGGTTTTTGTACTTTACTTGGAATTTACTAGCACTATGGCATAATGTCTTATATAATGAAGTCTTGGTCAATAGAACTTTTTATATGTATCTAGTTAGTATATATATATATATATATATGGGATGAAAGACATTAACTTTTGTTGTTGGTATGGTTTCCAATCTCGCAGACCATGGCAAATGGATTTTGATATTATGTAATATGTTATTAATGCAATAGAAAGAATCTTATTTACAAACAAACAAATAAAAATAACACAATGACAATAAAATAATTTAAAACTAAATCATAGAACTCCCCAAATCAGATGTTGGAATGGCGACAATGGAAGGAGTCTAGGTGTTGGCCAAACGCTACCACACCAAATCTCCTTGATGTATAATGTCATGCATAGTATTATAACATAATGGATTACATTGTTCCCATTATGAGTAGGTCAACCCACCTCATTATAGTCACTTGGTTTCAATTTATGATGTATCATATGAAGTGTGATATCATTAATCTGTAAGGTCTTAATACTTTAGGTGGAAGCACTACTTAAGAAGGATGGTAATAGCTTGTTACGCAAACCCTACAAGTCACACAAATTCATATTTGTATGTATGGTATTTCACTTCCTTGATGAGGTTGGTCAACAAAGGTACCAAGATCTTTGGGTTTATATGGTTAGTGGTTTTTGTGTTCGACATGATTTCTAAGGCTAAAGAGGCCTTAATAGAAGCCATCAAGGAACTTCTAGATCCCACTCATACCCAATTTCACTCCAAAAGACCACCAATTAATTTTTCTAGTTGTATCCTAGTCTACTTTGTTTCGATTTTGGTATAGACAACTTGTTTTCCATGATAATCAAAGGGTTAGAAGATGGAACATGTTCCAATTGCAAAGTTAGAGAAATCAATCCAAAGGGCTTGCTAGAAGTGGCCACTATAGGAAAACTCATCGAAAGATTACTCAAGCTCAAATAGATATCATGAAAGTTGTAGCAATTTACCATTGTCATGTTTCAAAGAATGTCAAGTAGGACATGGAATCCATGGAACAAACCATTCACAAGAAAGGACGGGAGCTCTCTAAACCTCAACTGGAAACAGAATTCTTCGACTAGATACTTGATATAGATTTTCTAGGTCCTAAGATACTAAAATATTCAAGCTCGTTGAGTTATATTGCTTAAAAAAACCTTCATTTCCCAAGTCATAGAAAATAAGAGAAAACAACAACAACCCATTACATAGAAATTGGATTTGCTTGCCAAAAGTTTGAGGTTGCATGCAAGGTTGTTTAAATTAGGAAATCATTGTTCCCAACCACACTAACGACTTGAATGTTCCTATTACTATAGTTGATCAATATGAGGGAAAGGTTAAGAGACAATATCGGGTAAGGTATAATAAGGGTGGGGAGCAATTTTGGGCAAAGTGTAATAATATTATAATATTAATACACTTTACCCAATATTAACTCTCTCCCCCATCTTCAATATATTCAAATATTATTATACTTTACCCAATAGTGCCCTCCACCTCCACTCTCAATATACCCCAATATTATTATGCTTGACACAATATTGTGCCCCACCGCACCCTCAAACCTTCTAGAAATTTGAAAATAATCGAGTATTCTTTAAGTGTGACTTTTTGGAAAGTTTTTCAATTTATTTTCCAATCTAATTTTTCTAGAATCTGATAGGGATTCATTGAAATCACAAGTTTGATAGGTGAACTCTTTACAATCGAAGTTCCCCATGGGTTTTTGAGGGTGTTGAATCCATATATGCAAGAAAAAAAAAAACAGTTTAAACAACACAAATCAAGATTTGGCCACAAATTGTTTCGCTAGATTCCCACCAAAAATCCATTAGAAACTCAAAAAAGTCACACTTGAAGACTACTCTAAAAATAATAGCCCCTTCCACTTCTTTTCTAAAATTTTCTTTTACAAACTTTTATATTGTTATCTTGGTATAGCAAAGCTCTATAGACTTTGTAGATTCTTAATATATATTATTATCAAAACTATATTAGATCATTATAACCAAATAAATACTTTCAATTAGTATCAACATAGTTAACCTCAAAACTTTCCTATTTTTCAATATACAATATTTCTTTTATAATGAATTTTAAGTATTAATTTAACTAAATTATCAATAATAATAAAATTACATAAAACTAAATAAAATTATATAAGAAAAGTATTTATTTAAAATTAAATAATACACATTAAACAAAATTAAAATAATATTATGAATCAACAAACACTCCGTAAAAACAAATAATAATCAAAAGCTTTAAAAAAACACGAGGCCACCCCGTATGCCTCTCTATTTAAAGTTTATTATTATTATATATATATATATTTATTTATTTTTGTTGAAGTAAGTATAGTGTAATTAGTTTGGGTTAAAATGTTTTAATTTTTAATTAATTTGTAAATTTTATTAAAGTTTTTATAAAAGTAAGTATTAAATTTATTTTTTATAAATTGAAAATTATTTTTTAAAATTTTAAAATTTGAATTTTAAAATTTTTATTAGTGAATATTTCATTTTATATAGTTTAAAATTAATTTTTCAAATATAAAAAAATAAATAAATAATTGAAAAAAAAAAATATATATATATATATGTATGTATTTTTTCCAGAGAAAAAAAGCATCATGGATTATATTGAGACAATATAAAACTCGACATAGGATACAAAAAGTGGCAAGAGAAGCCACGATCCAGGACATTTGAGAAAATAGCAGAAGACAGATGACAGATGTCCGAGCAGGCCCCATATACAGAAGAACAGATAACTACGTCATGGAGAAGCAGGAGCATAAAACATATACAAACACATTTACAGCAGGTTCAGGAATATGAAAAATATGCACAAAAAATATAACCTGGATAATCATTTTCCAAGAGCATCCAGGATACCACATTCACCGATAATTACAAAAACAATAGCTGTAGGCATGTAGCAGACCCGAGCTAGTTGGCCATCTGTTTTGGAGATGAGTCGAAAATAGCAATGATGCGATGCAAAATGGATCTATAGGGAACTTTGGAGTCTCGAAAGATTTTGTGATTCCTCCACTTCCATGCGCACCATAACATAATAACGATGAGAGAACGCCTTGGCTCCCTTTGACTGCACCACCATTCGAAAGCTGCATGGATAGAAACAAAAACAACATGAGGAAAACCAAAAATAATGGCCAGATCATACCAGATTTTTTGAGAGGATTTGCATTGGAAGAACATGTGGAGATTTGACTCTTCGTCTGATTCACACATCGAACACCTGCTTGGGCCATGCCAGCTTCGTTTCCTCAAGTTTGCTCATGTCAAGTTCTTGTTGTTAAACACCAACCATGCGAAGAATATCATCTTAGGGGGGCACCCCGATTTCCAGAGAGCCATTGGAAATATAGAGCTTTTATGCGGAACCCTTGAAGAAATAAAGTCAAAGTAAATATCTTTAACTCTGGCTATCACCTGTGCATTTGACATGGACCAATTTAGGTGATCAGTCGTTCCATCACGTTGAATCCCGCTATCCTTTAGAGCATCTTTGACAGCTTTCCATGAAGAGCTCAGATCGCCTGGCAGACGAAGATCAGAGGCATCCTTCCATAAAGGATCAAGACCGCACCATACATATATATGTATGTATGTATGTATGTGTAAAATATTTTTTCCATAATTAATATTTTTTTTCCATTCATTATCATACTTATTTTTAACAATAAATATTTATTAACCTATAATCATTCCTTGTTTTTTATTAATTGTTGTATTCTTATAAGTGATCGGAGGCTTCCACAGTTATTCATATTAGTATAGATTTCCAGAAGAGAAATGTGTAATAGTTTTTTATCCAACATTTTGGATAGTTACTCCATCCATCATCAAGGACCAAAGAGTTGTTGTATTCTTTCTAATAACAGTGTTTTTCCACCTTTTTCTATTAATATACATTATTAATCATAATATATAGTTTGATTATTTAATTGTTGTTGACAATTTTTTCATAAAACTATGTTATATTGTTTGATTCTCCCTCCACCAAAGTTGTGGTGCTTAAATCATGCACTTAATATAACTAAGTTATATGATCACATTCACCCCCGTTGTTTTTTTATTTTAGTAAAAAAAAAATTGACTTTGAATTAGTTTTGAAATTTTTAAACAGATTACAGTTTTGAAATCATAAATAAAACTATTTCACTCTACCTGAATATAAATACATGAAAATTAAAATCAATAATTCAAATAACAAAAGTTGAAAACATAAAAAATATATAAATTAATCATTATATTACTCCATCCAAAAATGGAGAGCTTAAAACTTATCATCATTCAAATCCAACTTTAGTTCTCTCACATAGTTTCAATTATTGTAATTATGATATTTGAATAATGATTTTAATAAGGAAAGTATTTCCATCTTATTGCTTTTACTTTAATTTAACTATCAATTACTTTTTGCATAAGAGGCAGGTACTAAGTGGCAACATTGCATATGACACTTGTTTAATTTAATTTATTTTATATATTTTTTAAAAGGTAAAAGGAATTAATAAGTGGTTAAGCAAGTATTAATAAGTCGTCAATCTCCAACCAAATGACTTGTGTTCATAGATTTACTGTTCTGGATTATGCAATATTTGATATCCATATTCTCAATTTTATTATAAATCTTCACCTCATAAACGTCCATGAGCCTGACTCTGACCATAGATCTCTAACCTTAATTCTAAACCTTGAAATTGACACCAGTCACATGCAAGATAATTGTGAGAGTCAAAGGCACATTCATTTTGACAGAAGTATAATGGATCTCTTCTTAAAGGATTTAAATAGGGATTTAGATTGCTTAATGTGTAATGATAACATTGATCACATCTACCACAATTTTACTATGACCCTTTCCACTACTATTAACAAGTTTCTACCGAGGTGTCTTATAAAAAGAATAATAGAACTTCCAACCCTTGGTATGATAATTATTGTAAAATTGCTAGGAAAGCGATTAGAGATGCTCCTCACGAAATCGTAAAACTTGAAAAAATAAGTATGTACAAAGCTCTCATTAAAAGGAAGAAAATATAATATTTGAATATAGAACTTCCAACCCTTGGTATGATAATTATTGTAAAATTGCTAAGAAAGCGATTAGAGATGCTCCTCACGAAATTGTAAAACTTGAAAAAATAAGTATGTACAAAGCTCTCATTAAAAGGAAGAAAATAAAATATCTGAATAGGAGGAAAAAGCATCTTCTTCACCTTTCTAAAGTTGAGCCTAGAAAATTTTGGAGGAAAATTATTGTTCGTAAAATAAAAGAAAATAATTCCATCCCCTTAAAGAATTGGGATATCTATCTTAAGAATCTTTATGATTCCCCTAACACCATGGGCACCATCTTGAACACTCCTATAGAGGAGGATATCTTCTCTTTGGAAGACGTTGAGTTCAGGATTAAGCAACTTGCTAATGAGAAAGCTAGGGATATTGAAGGCTACAAAGCTAAAATTCTCAAAATGGGAAGGTTTTTCCTCATACCTCATATACACAAACTCCTTAATATGGCAGTGAAACAAGGCTTCCCTAAGCCTTGGATGCAAATCCTTATTGTGCCTATCTTTAAAAGTGGGGATAAAAACACTCCCTCTAGCTATAGGACCATTATGGTTGACCACATTTTAGCCAAGTTGTATGGACTCGTTTTAGAAAAGAAGATTAGCCTTTAGCTTGAAATCCATGGTAAAAGAGCTAAAGGGAAAGTTGGATTTAGGAGACATCACTCAACGATAGACCATCTTGTTACCCTTAGGATCATTGTTGAGGAATGCTGCAATAATAAGACTAATCTCTTCTATTTTTTTGTTGACTTTAGAAAAAAAATTGACACCATTCCTCAAGATTAGTTATGGAAGAGGCTAGAAGAGATAATAGTTCCTCCCAAGCTAGGGGTTGTTGTGACAAAGCTATATGAAAATGTTATTTCCAAGCTCAGAACCACTAAGGGTTGGTTAGAATAAATTGCATGCATTATTGGACTTGAGCAAGAATGTCCCTTGTCCCCTACCATTTTTGGAATTTCCATTGATAAGATAGAAGAGTGTTTAGAAGTTATTAGTATGTTCATTACTCTTCTCCTTTAAACTGACGATATCATTCTTTAGCTAAAATTCATGATGATCTCGACAAGTAGCAAGTTAGAATCCTCAAGCATTATTTCTCCAAGATGTGTATGACTGTTAATACAGACAAAGACTAAAGTTTAATTAAATCCAAAAAGATCAACTATGAGAATTTCATTTATGATTATAACTACTTGGAGAAAGTTTCTTCATACAAATATTTCAGAATTGACATTCATCATCAACTCAATTGGAATTATAGCATTGAGAAAAGGATAATTGGAGGCTACAAAGCTTATTATGGGCTTGAAAACAATTGTAAGTTGACATATCTTTGGGCATGAAGTGAAAAAAGGTTCCTCTTTGAGACTCTTGTCACCCTTGTTATTTTATATGGTTGTGAGGTTTGGGATTGTAGTATATCTAGAGAATCATGTGTTGAATTTTATAGTTATGGTCGGTCTTCATAATTTATATTTTAGCCCTTGTAATATATAAAGAATTTGCAATACATGTTCTTTATGTCATTTTTATTATGTAGCCCTTGAAAGAATTATTGTAAGATATGTTGTTCATGTCAAATTTAAAAGAGAAAATTTTAAAATTTGAATTTGGAATTTTTAGCTCCCAAATAGCCAAGTTAGCCCTCCCTCAAGTCAAGTCGGCCTCAATGAAGAGACACACCCATTTGTGAAGGAAAAACACTATATAAAGGCATTTGACCTCCTCCATAAATTCATCATTCGACCTCACACAAGAAAATAAGTTTTTGGGCATCTAAGCGAAGGGAAAGAAAGACGAATGTCCCTCTCTCTCTACCTCACATTTCTCTCTCTAGACCTTGCACATGTGAATTTTGGGCAATAGTTTCTGGGTAGGGCAGAGTTGCAGGGCCAAAGTTGTAGGGAAGTTTGAAGGCTTAACTTGAGGGATGTGGACCAAGTTTGACCATAAGCTTTGTTGGTCAATTTGACCTCATAATTGACTAGATGCATTAGATGTATCTCTTCTTGAACTAAAGAAATTATCTAAGAAGAAGATTGTTGGGTTTTTTCCCCCAAGTGGGTTTTCCCGAGATAGATATTGTGTTCTCTTTGTGCATTTTGATCTCTATTATCTTTATGGTTTAATTTCTGAAGTGAAATTTCTTAATGATAAACTAGAATTGTTAAAAGAAGATATATATCATTAGAAATAATTACCAATATTTCATAAATATTGTGCTTGTATCTATTGCACTTGAAAACTCAACATGGTATCAAAGATTTGGTGACAAAAAGGACATTGAGATCACTCTTGAAGAAGTTTTGGTAAGAGACCACTCTTGAGGAAGACCTATATCTACAATTTATTTGCTTGTCCATGACTATGGGTTCCCATATGAAGGCAGAGACAAATTAAAAGTAGATACAAACTTTAGGGCTTGGAAAACAAGGATTGACCTTCTTCTTGTAAAAGAGGATCTCTTCTGTATTGTGAAAGGAAAGGTCACTAAACCTGCAAGAAATGAAGAGAAATTGAAATTTGAGAAAATTGATATTATAGTTAGAAGTATCATTGTATATTATGACAGAGATTATTTGAAATCTTGAATCCTGAAATTAAATATATGATGCCCTAATTGATTTATACACTATTAACAAAGAATGAGCTTTGTGATGTTAGAATGAAAATGAATGATACTATAGCCTCATATTTCATGAGGATTTCTCAATTGAGAGATAAACTTCAAGTGATTGATGAAATCATTCATGAAAATGAACTAATGACTACAACACTTAATGGTTTACCTGAATCATGGGATTCATTTGCAGTAGGAATATGTGCAATAAAATATGTTCCAAAGTTTGATGAATTATGAACTACGTGTACTCAAGAAGAATCAAGATCATATTAAGAGGAAATATTTAGAGATTTGAAGAAGGTGACTCTCAAGCATATGCAAAACATTTCAGTAAGGACAAATGAACAAAGAAGTTTGGCTTTCAAAGAAGAAATGGAGGAAGAAGTAATGAAGGAAGAAGACTTGAAGAAAGAAGATTTTCTCCTCAAGGAAAGAGAGATATGACAAAAGTTCAATGCTCTTAATGTCAAAAATTTGGACACTTTACACATGATTTTCTCAAAAGATTGAATGATAGAAAGAGAAAAGGAAAGAAGCATGTCTCTGCATTATATTTTGAAGAGCTTCCAAAAATACCTAAGAATGAAGATCTAGGTAATAAAGATTGTTTTCTATTTCTTTGCTCTTACTAGTTTTGTTGCAGATAATGAGACTTGTGGCTCGTAGATAGTGGTGCCTCAAGGCACATCACGGGAGATCCAGACAACCTCAAAAATATTATGGAAATAATATTACCACAAAAGGTGGAACTTGGAGACAACAACAGTTATGCAGTCAAAGGCATTGGGAAGACATCCATTAAGCTTGAATCAGGTGACAAAGTTCATCTTAGCAACATATTATATCAAGAGAGATTTTTCCGGAAAAATCACATTCATAGATATATGGTCGATGCATTTCGAACCACCCAATGGGGTTCATCATTAGGATTGAGATGGAGAGTCCGATCAAGCCATGCAATTAAATAATGTAGAGATATAAAGAAAAATTACTAGTGGTAAAATCTTAACAGTAAAGAATTTATTTTTTTATTAAAATTCAGTTTATTATAACGTCTAAATTTTTTATTGATTACTAAATTATTTCATAGAATATAAGGAAAATAATAAAAATAAAAACAAAACAAAAAAATGAAATTAAGAAAAGTCACAAAAAGATGAAAGAAAAAATAACTAAAATATTAAGACTGAGGTATATATATATATATATATATATATATATATATATATATATATATATATCAAAATGGAAAGACCAAAAATAAATTTAAAGTTAGAAAATATAAAGAAAAATAAGTATTGGATATTATAAAAAGGAATATTTCTTTGAAGTTTGGGTACAATCTGCAAATGAATTAGAGGGCAGGTGGAGATAGGGTTTGGTGGTATAAGCCACTGTGGAAACTTGGATTCCCAGCAAAATCTAGACTTTTCTTCTAGTGTATTCTCAAGAACAAAGTACCAACTTGGGATAACCTTCAAAAAAGAAACAAACATGGACTGGGTTGGTGTACTTTATGCAAAAACTTTGAAGAAAACATTTCTCATCTTTTTTAAGTTGTCCTTTTACCTTAAAAACATGGGAGATCTTCTTGAAGGTTGTTGGTATCTGTATTAATTGGCATGGTCTTTCCTTGGTGGATTCTTGGAAAAATTGGTGGTCAATTTCAAATGATGTTCATCTTAGGAACATTCCCCTGATTATTTGTTGGGGGATTTGGTTGGCCCAGAACAAAGGCATTTTTCAAGAACAACCTTCAGACCCCTATCCTATTGCTATTCAATGTGCCTCTATTTATGAATTGATCCCTCAAAACACACCCTTTTTGTCTTATTGGAATATACAAGAAGAACATATCAGACCTGATGTTTCAAGGGCTTACTTTGATGGGGCTTCAGATGCTCATGATAGATGTGGGGAAGGCATTATCATTCATATGAATGATCACAAACTCCTAAAATCTTCAGTGGGTATTGTTACTGGTTCAATTAACTATGCAAAATTAAAAACTCTGAAAATTCTTTTATGTTGGCTAAGACAATTGGGGATTGACTCAGTACAGATTTTTGGTGACTCTCTGAATGTGATAAATTGGACAAACAATGTGTAGCACTGTCAAAATCTTACATTGATTCCTATTTTTGAAGAAATTTCTTTTATTAAATTTTCCTTTGTTGATTTCTTTGTATGTCACATTTACAGGGAAAGGAACGTGGAAGCGTATTTCCTTTCTAAGAAAGGTATACAACAAGCTCTAGACTCATGGTGTATAATTGATTCTGGAAATGGGTGAATCATCAAGTCGGATCAGCCTCCATACTTTTAATGGCTCAGTCTTTTTGTATATGGTTTATATATCTCTGCATCCTTTGGTTGTGGGGCAATACTTGTTCCATTGGTACTTTTGATCTCCTTTCAAATTACATGTTTACAATTTTTTTTGTATATGACTATGAGGCACTTGGTATAAACTCAAAACTACTACTTTATATTTTTTTTACAGGTTGTTTTCTCCAAATGTTCGGAGAGACCTAGGTTTATGTTTATAGTTTATAGTACTTTTTATGGTTATTAGTATTGAGCAAGTGCACTTTCCACTTTCCTCAGTAGTATGTTGTGGTTTCACTTTCTACATATTGTGGATTCACGATTTTGTTATGAATGCTTTGTTGCAACTACTGTGTAACTTTTTATTTCCTTAATAAAAAGTTTGATTTTTCCTTTGGAAAAATTTTATAAAAAGGAATATATATATATTGGAAGCAATAAAAATAAATTAATTACTAGAAGGAATAAAATGGAGAATACCAAGTATTAAGACTATTCAAACAATTTTAAAATATTTAATAATTAAGCATATTTATGTGTAAATAAGAACAGAAAAATGAAAAAGAGCAATAATCAATTATTAAAAAAAGGTAGTATGCAAGAATAATGAGTCATTTAATTAGGAATCATGAGAAAGTGGAACAATGAATAAACAAAATATAGGACCAAGAAAATTGAAAAAAAAAAAAGCAAAAAAGAAAACCGAAAAGAAGGGAACAAACTAAATAAAAAAAGAAGGGGAAACAAATAAAAAATTAAGACCTTTAAGGAGAAAGGGAAGGGATCTAACAATTGCTAATTTTCTATCCATCGTCCCTATTCAGAGTATTTGACCGTATCTCAAGTTCAATGGCCTCCCTAAATTTCCAGTGATGGAAATGATCAATCCTAGAAATGACCTGGGTTTCTTCTACACATATATGGTGTTTCATATTTTCTGCATGTTCTGCCAAAGCTAAGGAGCGAGTACCACAATGTCTGATGTCGATTGCATGCTCCTGAATCCTTTGATTTATAGAGCAGCTAGTTTCTCTAATGTAGGGGGTCCCACAAGAACACGGGGTTACATAAACACCTTTCCTATTCTTAGGAGCCATTGGGTCTTTGACAGATATTAAGGAACCTTGAATGGTATTCAGGGGCCTAAAGTTGGATGATACCTTGTGCTTCCTAAGGATCCAAGCAATCTTGTTGGTGGTCCCTTGGATAAAGAGAAGTCAAACACTGGAAACCATATCTCTAGGTTCTTTCCTTATCCTTGGACCTTTGCTCACTTTTAAGAAATCCTTGAGACCTTGGTGCTTATTATATCCATTATTTTTTAACACTTTAAGAAGATGGGTTTTCTCATTATCCATGTGAATTTCACAAGAAACCCTTAAAGCACGACTAGCCAACGTGTTGATAACTCCCATTTTTTGAGCAAGATAATGATGGGAGTTGGCATGAAGATATTGCTCTGTGTGAGTCTTCTTCTGAAAGACCTAGTGAAAGAAAGAATCATCATATTTCTTGGAGATAAGGACATCAAGGAAAGGTAGGATACCATCAAATTCTTGTTCCATAGTAAACTTGATGTAGATTGATGTTTGAAGAAGATTTTGGTTTCTATTTCATGCCTGGAAAATAAAGGGGATAGAGTAGGATTTGTTGATGGAAAAGTTATTGTTTGGCCCAAAGGATCTAGTATATATTATGCTAGAGTAATTAGAGTTCATGAAGGAAGGTTGTATAGACTTTTGAAACAAACTACTCAAGCACTTGTACATAATGATATTAATCCATGTGAGCTTTGGCATAGAAAATATGCTCACCTTCACTATAAAACTTTATCATCCTTAAAGAAAATGGTTGCAGTTGTTCCATATTTGCAGGAAGAACATGACAAAGTACGTAAAGGATGTGCACTTGGGAAGAATGTAAAGAAATATTTTCCAAGCAATGAAAATAGATCTAAGGAAGTCTTAGATATAATTCATTATGATGTATGTGTTATGACACCAATGAAATCTCTTAGAGGATCCTTGTATTATGTAATATTTATTGATGATTTATCTTGTAAGATGTGGATCTACTTTATGAAGATGAAATATGAAGTCTTTGACAAGTTCTAGGAATTTAAGGTTGAAGTTAAAAACTTGAAGGCAAAGGAGATCAAGATACTAAGATTTGATAACGAAGGAGAATATACCTCTAAGGAACTTGTTTCCTTTTATAAAGAAGATGGGATTAAGAAGGAGCTAATAGTCCTTTACAATCCACAACATAACGGAATTTCTAAAATAAAGAACAAAAGTATTGAATAATTTGTTAAGGAAATGATGCATGATCAAGATTGTTGGCCCTTGATTTTGATCAATTTTTCTTATTAAAAATCCACTTAATTTCCATCATATTCCACCTTAAATCTTCCATATATGCCTTATTTTGACCTTATTATGCATATTCAGGTAAATAAATTATGTTTTTCAATTTTTAGATATTTTTGCAAAAGATTAGTTTTAAGAGTATTTTTGGACAGAACTGGAAATTCCCGTAATAGCTCCATTAAAGTGATATATGCAGGACACCTCGGCTTGAGCTGAATACATATTTGGAAAGATTAGGAACCAAGAATGGATGAACAACTATTGGCTTAGTCAAAATGAGCAAATATAGGCCGGGTCAAACTTGACATGTCACCAAGAAATCCTTACTAAAAATGGGCAGTTTTAGGATTTTTTGGAATTTTTCCAGATTTCTTGTAACTAATGGATGGCTTCAACCTAATGAAGTGGGATTACATTAATGATGGTTGTTTTAGACTTTAGCTTATATGGTTATCATTTTTCCTATTTAAAGAGAGGCATTCATAGTTAGACTATGTAGACAAACTTATATTCGAAATAGAAGTCCTCATCGAATTTTGGAAGACAAGACTTCCGAAGAATCTTTCACCAGATAGAAACCTTAGGCCAAAGACATGTTGAAGTTAGCAGAAACGTGACCTTTGATGAGAATGTGGCTTATTGGAAATCTAATTAAGTCTCCATGGACTCTAATGGTAGCAAAGAATGTGAAGTTCCCAAGGAAGAAGTTACTGGTCCATCCAATAATGCATAACTTCCTGAAGATCTTCAAGAAGAGCCAGAAGTGCCTAGTGAACTAGTGGATACAATTGTTGTTCTTGAAATCAAAAAGTGGCCAGCATGTCTTATATCTACCTTACAAGAAGCTAAAGGACATGCAACACCACATGGCTCCTTCAAGGAAAGAAAGAGGCCAAAGAGGTATTCTGGATATGTAGCTCTAATGACTAATATTATTGATGTTGAACCTTCCACTTTTGAAGAAGCAGCTAGCCAGCAAGTTTGGAAGCATTTGATGTTGGAGGAATACCAGTCGATTATGAAGAATGATGTATGGGAAATTGTGCCTATACCTAGTAAAGGAAAATCGATAGTTTCCTCCAAATGGGTATACAATATCAAGCATGAAATGGGTGGTAGTATTGACAAATACAAGGCAATATTTGTGGCTAGAGGGTTCCCCCAAAAATAGGGAGAATACTATGATGAGACTTTTTCTCTAGTTACTAGGAACACTACCATTAGATCTATTATTTCTATTGCTTCTTCTATGGGTTGGAACTTACATCAAATGGATGTAATGACTTATTTTCTTAATGGTGTGATTGAGGAAGAAATGTACATAGAGAAACCTCAATGTTTTGAGGTCCATGGTAGACAGTCTCACGTTTTCAAGTTGAAGAAAGCCTTGTATGGAATTAAGAAAGCATCGAGAGCCTAGTATACATGAATTGACAGTTATCTAACAAGATTTGGTTTCTCCAAAAGCGATGTTGATCAAATCATGTATTTCGAAATCGAGAAGAATGAACATGTGATTCTTCTATTGTACACCTTATTTTTTACAGCTATGGAGCATCTTATTATTTGAAGTAAGAGGGAGTTGGCCTATGGATTTGATAAGAAGGATATTTGTCTTATGCACTACTATTTGGGGCCAGAAGTATGGCAGAAGCCAAGCGAAATCTTTCTTGGTCAAGGAAAATATATCATCAAGATCTTGTAGAAGTTTCAAATGATGGATTGTAAGTCAATGTTGACTCTCAAGGTGACAAATTTGAGAAAGTTGAGAGACATTGAGTCTGATTTAGTAGATCCATCCATGTATCAGAAGGTAATTGGCTCACTAATATATTTGGTTAATATCAGGTCAAACATTTTCTTTGTAGTGAACACATTGAGCCAGTTCCAAGTGGGACTTAGACATGATCATTAGATAGCATCAAAGCACATATTTAGATATTTGTGTAGTAAATTTGGCTTTGGTTTGAGATATGTCTCAAACAGTGACATACAATTACAGAGCTATATAGATGCAGATTGGGAAGGGAGTGTTGAAGATAGAAAGAGTACCTTTGGAGGTTGACTTAGTTTGGGCTCCACTATGATTTCATGGATGAGAAGGAAGCAGACATCTATCGCACTCAGTACTATCAAGGAAAGAATATATTGCATCTAGCTTGGTGAATTGTGAAGCAGTATGGCTTTGAAAGTTACTCGCGGGACTGTTTGATCATGTGCTTGAGCCAACTGTGATATATTTGATAATAAAAGTTGTGTGAAGTTGACAGAGAATCCATTTTTCCATGATAGGTTGAAGCACATCAAGATCAAGTACCACTTCATCCGTGACATGGCACATAAGGGAGCAGTGAAGCTTCAATATGTCTCCATTGATGAGCAGATTGTTGATATTCTTACAAAGCCTCTATCTTGAGCGAAGTTTGTATACATCATATACAAGCTTGGACTTGTGGAGAATGCCTCTCTCATTGAGAGAAAGTGTTGATGAGATAGTGTCATGCACTAACATTCTCCCTATGTCAAGTATTGTGATCCTCATTGGGGATATTATCCATGTGTCAAGTACATTAACCCAAATTAGGGAGAATAGTCTAGTAGAGGACTGACATTCTTCCTGTGTCATATATGACCCAAATTAAGAAAAATGGTCTTAGAGCATCATATTCATTAAGCATCAGGTTATGGATTGTGCTACTAGAGTTTGGCCTTTGGTGATTCACCATGTGTCATTGACCCAAACGATGGTGAACCAAGACTAGTTTCAATGTCATGTGTCATGTACCAACCTAAATTATGACAACTAGTTATATGCTAAATGATATCCCATGTGTTTGAAGTACTGACCCAAATAATTGTGAGCACGCACCATAGCCCTGAAGTATTGACCCAAATGATGGGATTAGTTGATGCAGTTGATTTATCATGTGTCTGAAGCACTGACCCAAATTATGGTGAGGATATATAATAGGTCTAAAGTGCTAACCCTAATAATGGTAAATGATTTGATTTTATTGGATTACCATGTGTCGCAATTGTGACTGGATTATGGTGATGATTTTTTATAACCCTTTCTTAAATAAATTTGTTCACAAGAAGAACATTTATCTAATCATTATGAATACCTCCCTAGCTAAGAGGGAGTTGAATTTTGTATTTATGTTTGGCCTTCATAATTTATTATTTAGCCAGGCTTGTAATGTATAAATATTTTTCAATACATGTTATTCATGTCATTTTGATTATTTAACCCTTGAAATCATTATTGTAATACATGTTCTTCATGTTGGATTTAAAAGAGAAAATTTTGAATTTTTGGATCCAAAATAGTCAAGTCGGCCCTAGTGAAGAGACAAACCCATTCGCGAAGGCATGACACCATACAAAGGCATTCAATATCCTCTGTAAAGGCACCATTCGACCTCACACAAGAAAAAAAATTGGGCATCTAAGAAAAGGATAAGAAGGACAAGTGTAACAACCCAACTCGTAATTGGATTGATCTTGCCATGTAATTATTTCATTCATTTTGAAATTGAAAAATTAAAATGGGCTTAGTAAGGGACACAAATTCCAAAGGGGTTGAGGGAGGTAAAATTCTTAGTATATTCAGTTTATTTGTTGAAGGAAGAAATTGGACTATGTGGACAGTCATTGAAATCTAGTTGTTGAGCTTTAAATGGACTAGAATGGTGTTTTAAATGAGACTAATATTGTTAATTTATGGGTTGCAAGCAAGGAACACAAGTCATGCTGGCTTGGGAACTGCACAATACAAAAAAAGGACAAAACAATTAATGCAAATCAGTTATGTGTGCAGTTGGAAAACACCCAAGAAATCACCCTCGAAAATATCGTAGGCAGAGAGGGAGCACGCGTGCACAAATAGGAAAATAAGAGTTTTAGGAAGGAGTCTGGAACATCACATAGAGGCAGGCATAGAAACAATTGAGGATTTTTTATAAAGGAATTTCTACATTGTTCAAACAATAGCAAAACGTGCAGGAGTTGTTGGGAACAATTGTGAAGAACTTCCCATATGTGTTAAGGAAGGAGTCAAGTGCACATTGTGGATGGTAGAGGCATGGAGAATGCCTGATTAGCAAGAATCGATGACACTTATAACATAATGGAGGATAGTGTCTTCTTTCACCATTGTCAGAAGGTTATCATACCTTTTGTTGAGCAATAGGAGTATGAGAGGAATTATCCATCAGGAGAGGGTAAATCTCAGGACACTGGAGGGTGGAGACGACATTATTTGGATTCCCTTAACAATTTGGGGTATAGGTTTAGCCCTTGGAATATTGGTAAAGGAAATTCTGGAGTCTCATTCGCTTGTTTATCAAATTTTGGCAGTGAGTTCTTGATTCCCTTCATTGGGTGGAACCATTGAGTTTCATGTTGTCAGGGTGGAGATGAAGCCTCTCAACTCCCTAGAGCATGTGTATGTTATTTGATAGCTAGAGGGTGGAGGTAGAAGGCCTATAGATTCCATGTGCATTGGTTAATGGCTGAGTGGTTGGTGGTTGGAGGTAGGAGGACCTCTAGAGTCCTTGTTTCAGCTGCTAGTTGGTGTTTATTCCCTTGAGCAAGACCACCTCAGTCCCTGGAATATAACTCGTGGTGACTGCTACAAGTATCTTGGCTACTGCTTGTCTATGGTTGGGTGGAGAGTTTTAGTCTTAAACTCAACTTCCCATCTTCAATACAATCTAAGATAAGTTCTTCTTATGCTTAATTTTGTATGGATTCATGTTAAAGTGTGAGTGACTGATATGTTAGTTGTTTCATGACAAATCTTGGTTCACTTGTGTGCATATGTTGTATGGTTGGTTATGATCCATATGAGGATGTATTAATGAGAATGAATGTTTCATGGGATTAATGGCCTTATACTAACATCTTGTTGCAAATAACTATTCAACTATGGTAATGTTGGGGTTGCACTAGTAAAACGATTGCACAGTGAAGTCAATGGTCACTATGGAATGCTTGTCATCTTGTAATGACTGAATGTCGAATGGTTGAGAAAGTCTTATCATGGGTTGTTGTATACTTGTTGTTGGGAACTCTTACAGTTGCACCCATTTTACTTGAATATGAGCATGTGCAAGTGATGTTGAATTCTTTTTCACTTATTGTTTCATTTTGTAGGTTTGATAGAGTCAAGGAAATTAGGTTTCCTCTTTTTTGAAGAGTTTTTCTTCTCTTTGTATCTTTAGGAAGAATTTCTTATGGCAATGGTTATGTTTTGGTTTTCCTTGACGAAATTTTTATCAATTTTTTTTCTAATACCTTCTCTGGAGTTAATTGTCCATCTAGGCGTTGGTATCAACACTTGAAAATACTTGAAAAATCCCCAAAAAAATAGGGAATAAACTAGCCTCTAGAAATATGTTAAATAGTAAAAATGGCTTAAATTTAAGTTTCTAGACCCCACTGGTCGGAATTCAGGAGGTCATTCAGATAAGGTAGACCTCAGTGGGTCTCTGCCCTGACCTAAGGTCGGTCAACTATGTGCGTGGTGGAAGTCAGGGTGTAGGAGAAGTTAGGAGGTTAGATAGGTCGAGGGTTGAGGCTGACCACAACCTAGTGCTCATCATGCCAAGGAAGAGGGTTGACCCTGACTTAGGTTAGACGTCAGGGGTCAAGCCCAAAAATGAAAATGACAAGGGTGCATGCCAACAGATAGGACCTACTTCCAACTAGTTTTTATCCTCTCACCATATGGCATGTCAATGGTGGAAGTGGCACCTCCAATCACTTGCCACCTTGACCACTGGGTGGTGGCCACGTGTAGGGTAAAGTGATACGAGAATATTAGTAAGGCATGTCTTTGATAAGGCATAACTCTCAACTTGTAAGTCAGATTGAGAAAAAGTTTATATCGTTCTCGAAGGGATGAACATAATGATGGTGTCTAATTGAATTTTTATGAAAGTCAAGAAAAGTAAAAAAATTTAAGTCTTGTTCCCATAACGGTACTTTGGGAGATGGATCTGCATATTAACTACCTCCTTACAACTCTAGTGGGTTCATGGAGTTGGGGAACGGGTGTTACAAATTGGTAATAGAGGATCCAAGTTCAACACGAGGACTGGATGAGGTCTATCATGAGACAGCTAGTAGTAGAGTTCCTACACGATATTTCAGGGTGATTTTGAAAAGTTGACCAAACTAATATTAGGTGTTAAAAATTGGATTGGAATTAACTAGTTGTGATTTCATATGTAGCGTGGCACTAATTATTAATGAGATTTTATCATTAATTGATGAACTAATTAATTGTTTGGTTGACATATACATATTTGGTGATTGTGCATGCAGATGGAATAATTCTTGTGGCTTGATTGTGATTAATGTTGATGTGCTAATATGGTATATTTTGTTACAACCAAACTATTATGGAAACTCCGTGATAGTAAGTTTAAGGTCAAGATTTTTCTTTATTTGATTATCATATTACGTACCTAACAGTTGTGTGTGAATGAAAACACACTAGAATTAAAGGATGAGGACAAGAATGGTCTAGAATAGCTCTATCAGGTCATAGGATGGATATGAAGGGGCAAGCATGAATAAGGAAGAAAGGTCAGTGGGAAACTAGGGAGGAGCTAATTCTCCTGTTTGGTTGGATGCCTTAAGAAGCTTGAAGGCTGAAATAAGAAGCTTCAAGGAAGATAATGAAAGGTTGGTAAGGGCCCAAGAGAGGTAAGCAGAGGTGAATGCAATCATATTGCAAAGCCTCTCAGACTTACATAGATAGAAGAAGCATGAGTTGGGGTCTAGCCACAGATCCAAGCTGAGCCTTTTTGAGTCAGAAGAGAGAACAAATGGGGCAGATGGTAGCAGATCTAGGAAGAGGCATAGAAGGGAAAGTGAAGATACCGTGAAGGGAAATGCACCATTAAGTACCCCAAAAGGAAGAACTAGCACTCATGGGAATCATTCTGGTAGGCATTCTAGCTTTGCTACCAGGGGGCATCATTCTCATCATTAACACCCTCATTTCCATCATTCTCATCACCATTATCAGAGGAAGAGGAGAGGAGGTTATATGCCCAAATAATTTAAGAAGCCCAAACCACCTACATTTGATGGGGAGGTGAAGAATTTGAAGACGCAGAAGCTTGGTTTCTCGAGATGAAGAAGTTCTTCAAAATTCATTACTATTCTGAGAACATGAAGGTAAAGGTAGCTACCTACAGCATGAAAGGAATAACAAGCATATGGTAGGCATATTTGAAAAATGTTAAAGGCATAAAAAAGGAAATACTGACATAGAAGGAGTTTGCAAAGCTATTGAGGGAGAAATATTTGCCAGACAGATATTATGATTGCAAGGCAAAGGATTTTTATGAGCTAAAGTTGTGAAAGTTGTCAGATGAAGAGTATATTACCATATTTCTTGAACTATTGAGATATGTGCCATATCTCAAGGATGAGAAGGCCAAGGTTCAATGATTTATCAGTGGGTTTCATGTGTCATTTAGATACCGCATTGAGTTCTATGAACCACATACCTTGGATGATGCCATCAAGAAATTCAAACACTCTTATGAGAAAGAAAAAATGAGGCCCGGTTTTAAGAGTGATTGGAGATGGAAGGGCAGTTGGAAAGACAAGAAGAAATGGCCCAAAAAGATTATTGATAAGAAAGGAGGCGTGGCCTCAACTGGTGAAGGTTGATTTCAATAGAAAATTAGTCAAGGGGAGAAAGGTCATGTGCATCTACCTATAGGATATAAATGCATACCTAAGGCAAGATAGCCACTAAGATGTTGGATGTGTGGTGAGAACCACCAAAAAAGAGATTGTTTACATTAGAAAAGCACATTAACTTAGATCTATAGTGCACAAGAAGCTTGAATTGTGGGTGACATAGTGAAAATCATGCGAAGAATTTATGCAACAATGGACAATTTCCAGGAAGACCACTAACCATCCATCATTGAGATGGAAGGTAAGATGTCCAACAAAATTATTTCCATTTTAATTGATCTAGCTTCTAACTACATTTATGTTAGTCCAGATATCGTAGAAGAGTTTCGGTTGGCAAAGGAAATGCATGTAGAACCATGGTTGATTCAGCTGGCAACAAGAACCAAGAGAAAGATTAATTACTAGGTGAAGTCATGTGATTTTGAGTTAAATGGCATGCCAACAATTGTACATCTAAACTTCTTGCCATTGGGAGTGTACAACGTGCTATTGGGCATGGATTGGTTGTACAAACACCACACTAAAGTGGATTATTTTGAAAAAGAAATTGAATGCTTAGGGTAGGAGAAAACCTACTTCGGTGAGGTTGATCTTGATTACGCAAGCCAAGCACAATGGCAGGAAGGGATGCATGTTGTTTGCAGTGCAAATCTCTAGTGATGATAAGGCTAATAGCAATATTGAGAATGAGGAAGGTGAGTTGTTGAAAAGATACCCAATTTTGTAGCAGCACACATACATCTTTCCAATGGAGGTGCTTGGGTTATCTCCTCACAGAGAGAGAGAGATTTCTCTATTAATTTGGTACCTAGAGCAGCCCCAACATCCAAGGCACCATGTCGAATGAGAAATCCTGAGTTAGTTGAGCCAAAATTGCAGCTAAAGGAGATGTTGGATAAGGGTTACATAAGGATGAGTGTTTCCCCATGGGGAGCACCCATGTTGTTTGTAAATAAGAAGGATGGAACCCTTAGATTATGAATTGACTAAAGGTAATTAAAAAATGTAACCATCAAGAACAAGTATCCATTTCCACAAATTGATGACCTCTTTGATCAGTTGCGGGGAGAAACAATCTTTTCCAAGATCGACTTGAGGTCAAGATATCAAGTGAGGATCAAGGAGGAAGACATTCATAAGACTACATTCTGAACAAGATATGGGCATTATGATTTCATGTGGTACCATTTGGGGTTACTAAGGCCCCAACCACTTTCATGTGCTTAATAGGCAATGTGTTGTGTCCTTACTTGGACAAGTTTTCTATTGTATTTGTTGATGACATATCAGTGTATTCAAGCACTGAGGAAGAACATGAGAAGCACTTGGTTGTAGTGCTACAGTTATTGAGGGAGCACAAACTCTACAAAAAGCTTAGAAAGTATGAATTCTTCCAGTCCCAGATACGTTACCCGGGGCACATTGTCTCTAAGGAGGGGGTACCAGTTGATCCATAGAAGGTCAAGGCCATCATGGAGTGGCCAACACCAAAAAATGTAAATAAGGTCATATTATTCATGGGTTTGGCAGGCTACTACAGGAGGTTCATCAGAAACTTATCTAAGATAGGCCACCCTATTACATCCTTGCAAATAAAAGGAAAGAAATTTGAGTGGACAACTGAGTGTGAAGCCGGTTTTAAGAACCTAAAGAAGTTTCTCACTAATGCACCAATGTTGAGGATCATGAGTTTGTACAATGATTTTGTGATATGAAAATATGCATGTAAGGAGGGGCCCGATGGAGTCATGATGCAGGAAGGACACGTGGTGTGTTATGAGTCTCAAACATTGATTGAGCACAAGGAAAACTATGTGACTCATGATTTGGAGTTAGTTGCCATTATTAATGCATTAAAGAGGTGGATGCATTACCTCCTCGGTAGAATTTTACGCTCATGACAAATCATGGAGGGCTAAAATAACTATTTGATCAACCTAAGTTGAATGCCATACAAGCTAGATAGCTAGCTACACATAGTGAATTTGACTTCAAAATCAAGTACATTAAAGGCAAGGAAAATTGAGTTGTTGATGAACTCAGTAGGAGGATTCAATTGAATCACTTGGCAGCCATAAGTTCTTATGGAGTAGAATTGACAAAGAAGGTCAAACATGCAGGGAAGCATGATGAGAAGTATCAACAAATTAAAGAAAAAATACAACAAAGCAGTGAGAATGGAGGAGATGAGGAATAGCATCTCACGGATGATGGATTGATTAGATTCAAAAATAGAATCTATGTACCAAACAATGTTGATTTGAAAAGCCTCATCATGAGAGAGTTTCATAAAATCCATATTCTGGCCACCTGGGATACCAAAAGACTCTCATAGCCATTAAGGAAATTTATTTTTGGCCTAACCCAAAAAAGAAGGTAGATGATTTTTTTTGCCAAATGCATAGAGTATCAACAGGTGAAGTTTGAATGCAAGCATCCAGCCAGTTTATTGCATCCCATTCCCATTCCGAAATGGAAATGGGAAGTGATATCTATGGATTTCATCGTAAGTTTTTCTAGAACCTCTAGGAAACATGATGAAGTTATGGTGGTTGTTTAAAAATTGAGTAAGGTAGCTCATTTTGTAGCAGACAAGTACACCAACGCGGCTAGTGGGGTGGTACAAATATTCATAAAGGAGATTGTGAGACTACATGGAGATCCCAAGAAAATTATTTTAGACAGAGATGTCAAGTTCACTTCCAAATTTTGGAAGGAACTATTTGCAGGATTAGGGACTGAGTTAGCATTCAGTATAACATATCATCCACAAATGGATGGAAAAATAGAGAGGGTAAACCAAATCCTCGAGGACATGTTGAGGATGTATGTAATGCACCAACAAAAGAAGTGGGAAGAGTATCTTCCACTTGTGGATTTTGCATATAATAATGGGTGTCAAGAGTCCTTAAATATGAGCCCATTTGAAGCATTGTATGGAAGGAATCATAATACTCCTATCAACTGGAGCGATCCAGTGAGTGGGGTCCTTATTGGACCTGATATTATAAAAGAGATGGAGCAACAAATGCAATTTATTAGGCGAAATTTAAAGTTAGCACAAGATAGGGGAAATAGCTATGTGGATCAGTATAAGGTGCATAAAGAGTTCCAAGCTGGGGAACATGTTTACTTGAGAGTTAGACCCAAGAAAAGCTCCTTGGATATTGCATCATGTGCTAAGATAGAACCATGGTTTTGAGGTCCTTTTTAAATCCTTGAGAGTATTGGACCAGTGGCCTATAGGTTGGCCTTACCCCCTTCAGTTAAAATCTATGATGCTTTTATGTTTCTTTGCTTAAAAGATATGTACATGATTATAATCATGTTATATATTGGTTTGCACTACAAGCAGATCTAGAGGGAGATTTTCATCTAGAGCTATTGTGCATTCTAGACTAGAGGAGTCTCATGCTCCAGAATCGAGCCATAGAGCAAGTCAAAGTGTAGTGGAAGCACTTTGGGCCAGAGGAAGCCACTTGGGAAATGGTTGATGCCATGAAGACAACTTATCCATTTTTTTTTGTTGGTTGAGGAAAATGTGCATATGTATATGTAAATATTGTAAAGAGTTGTAAATATAAATCTCCAAGGACAATATGTTGTTGTTTTCTTTATTTAGCATGTTTTCTCTATGTATAGGGACATAGAACACCGAGGACAATGTTCCCCAAAGGGGGAGGGGTTTATAACAGCCCAGCTCGTAATTGGCTTGATCTTTCCATGTAATTATTTTGTTCATTTTGAAATTGGAAAATTAAAATGGGTTGAGTAAGGTACACTGATTCCAAAAGGGCCGAGGTAGGTCAATTGCTTGGTATATTCAATTTACTTGTTGAAGAAAGAAACTAGACAGTGTGGACAACCATTGAAATTTTACTGTTGAGCTTTAAATGGAAAGGAATTGTGTTTTAAATGAGATTGTTGTTGTTAATTTATGGGCTGCAAGAAAGGGATGTAGCCCATGTTGGCTTGGGAACTACACAGGACAACAAAAGTACAAAAGAATTAATACACAACAGCTACGTGTGTAGTTGGAAAAAAACCATGAAGTCACCCTAGAAAAGATTGCAAGCAGAGAGGGAGCACGCACACATAGACATGCAAAGAAGAGTTTTGTGAAGGAGTCTAGAACAACTCAGAGAGGCACACATAACAACGATTGAGGAGTTTTGAGAAAGGAATTTCTACATCGTTCCAAGAAGAGGAGAATATGTAGGAGTTGTTGGGAACAACTGTGAAGAACTTCCCATCTATGTTAGGTAAGGAATCAAGTGCACATTGTGGATCGTAAAGGCATGGGGAATGCATGATTAGCAAGAATCATTGATACCTACAACAATGTGGAGGATATTGGCTTCTTTCACCACTCTTAGAAGGTTATCATATTGTTGGCCACACTTTGTCCAAGAGCGCCAACAATAGAAAAACCAAGTACAAAGAACAGTAAAATTCAACACTTGAAAACCAACACAACTACAAATCTACAGACAGTGCTACCCTGACAATGGTGTCAACACAGATAGGGTTTTCATCGATGGTGTTCTCACCGACAGTGTTGTGACCGATAGTGTTATGAACTGATAGTGGTAGACACCCAGATTGTGCCACTATCATAAATAAAACCCGACACTACAAAAAGACAACTACTACAAAAAATTACCCAAACAAATACAGATGACCAGGGTTTGCTAATGCTAATTAAACCCACTAAACCATAAATATTCACATAATGTTGTTATACTTTAGCACTAATTGCAGACTCAAAAACTAGTTATAGAAATGCACAGACAATAAAATAATACTAGCAACATAATGTACAGAAAATTGCATAAAACTACCAAGCTATATTTCACAAGTTGTTGTACCAAACATCTAGGAAATTGTTGCAAATAAAACCATTGTTGCACATAACCAGAAATTGTTGTAGGTAACCAAAACAAGCTAGAAATAAACCCATATCACTCAACTAGCTACAAAAAACACCATATATGGGCAACCAAATAGAACTAACAATAACTTTAACCCAATACATTGCATTCCACACTACTATTGCAAATGAACACATAACATGGAACTATTGCAATACACACACAAACTGCTAAAACTGAACACGAGAATTTGGATTCTATTACCATAAATAGATTTTTACAATATATGAAAATATCCCTGCCATAGTAGCAGGGAGGTTGTGTAGCCTTCACTACTCCTCCCACAACCTCCAAAAATCCTTGTGCAACACTCTCTACAAAGAGACCCAAAAAGACTCTATGGAATCCTCACTTCCACCCTCATACATAATCCCAAAGACTATGAGCTGGGGGGATTATTTTAATTTTTTAATAAAATATATCATAATGTATTTTCCCCTCATGGAAACTGCGTGTGTATTCCCATTTCATTTCATGTACATTTAGTTTTACATGTCATTTTATTTCATTTACATGCCTTTTACATTCCATCTCACATTTTAATTTATGTGTTCATTTTACATTCACATGAATAATTTCCATTTAATTTTCTAATTAACCCAAATTTTCACTTGGGCTCCAACAAGCCCCCGGCACAAATATTGTCTCATCCCGAGCCAGTGATAGGCATACATCCACGCTCACTTCGCTATTTTTGAATGATCCAAAACCACCTCTAAAAATTGATTTACAGGTTGCTCCCTAATCTATTGATTTAATCTGCTCTCCCTCTTGGCACACTTCCTCCTCTTTGGGTGTCCTAGTCTCATGTTCAAAAGACTCGATCTCTCTTCTCCTATTGTGGGTTTCCCAGCCTCCTTTGCTCATAAGACCCCACTCTCATCTTCTCTATTATATCTACCGCATCCTGCACTCGTCTCTTTTTCGTTCTCCCTTCTTACATTGTCCATGTTCGTTACATCTACTCGGATACTCTATCATTTGTCACTATCGATGTTATTATTTCTCTTTGCTTATGTTGGGTTAGGGTCTTTAGTTGTCAAGCATTGTCTCCCTTTTGTACCTTTTGTTGTTTGGGGCATCTTAAAACTGTAGTGCACCAACTGGTTTGATCAGGACCTACTAACAATACTGGTGGGGGTCTTAATAAATATTCCCCATATGTTTGTCCCCGATCTCATTTTGGTGTTGCATGCTTTGGACTAGGTTGTAGCTCCCCTGGCACAATTTATTACACAATCTGCAGCCAAAAAACCATTGATTTTGTGCTCTTCTTGAAGTTATAGGTTGATCAGGCCCATAGCCTCCCTCAGACCATAATTTCATCCACCTAGGATTCTCTCCACCACTATTGCCACCCGGATGAAGAGGGGAAACACGATTTCCTGGATGGTGCATTTGTTGTCCATTCTCTAGCCAAAATCATGAATAATAGAAAAACCAAGTGAAAAGAACAATAAAATTTGACACAGAGACACTAACACAACTGCAAACTTACAAATCGTCTTACCTTGACATTGGAGGAAACACAAATAATGTTGTGACTGACAGTGTTATTAGCAAAAATGTTGTCATCAATAGTGTTGTGCACTGACAATGGCAGAAACCTAGACTACACCACTATCGTAAAGAAAATCTGACACTGCAAAAACACAGTTACTAAAGAAAATGACCCAACCAGATGCAAATGACCCGGGTTTGCTACTGCTAACTAAACCCACCAAATGAGAAATATTCACATAATGTTTTTGTACTTTAGCACTAATTACAGACTCAAAAACTAATTGTAGAAAGGCTCAAACAACAAAATAAGGCTAGTAGCATAATGTACAGACAATTGCATAAAACCAACATGCTATATTTCACAAGTTGTTGTACCAAACATATAGGAAATTGTTGCACATAACTAGAAATTGTTGCAAGTAACTGAAACAAGCTGGAAATAAACCCATATCACTCAACTAGCTGCAACAAACACCATACATGGGCAGCCAAATAACATTAATAGCAACTTTAACTCAATGCATTACATTCCACATTGTTGCTGCAAGTGAACACATAACATGAAATTGTTGCAATACACACATGAAACTGCTAAAAATGAACACGAGAATATGGATTCTATTACCATGAATAAATTTTTACAACATATGCATACCTCCATGCCATAGAGGCAGGGAGATTGTGTAGCCTTCACTGCTCCTCACACAACCTCCAAAAATTCGTTTGCAACACACTCTCTAAAGAGACCCAAAAAGAGTCTCTCAAATCCTCACTTCCACCCTCATACATAATCCATAACCTTATGAGTTGGGGGAATTATTTTAATGTTTCTAATAAAATATCTCATAACAGATTTTACCTCCATGGCAAATGCATGTGTATTCCCATTTCATTTCATTTCATTTTCATGCCTTTTACATTCCATCTCACATTTTACTTTATGTATTCATTTTACATTCACATGAACAATTTCCATTTAGTTTTCTAATTAACCCAAATTTGCACTTGGGCTCCAACACATACCTTTAGTTGAGTAATAGGAGTGCAAGAGGAATTCTCCTTCAGGTGAGGGTAAATTGCTATTTTTTGTAGCATCATAGGTGTTATAGTCTCGTAACTTTGTGGAGAGGCTAAAACACAAGAGTTATCCATAACCCATAAATAATTTCCAGACTTTCCACCTAGAAGTGTCTCAATTAGATTATTAGCCTATTTTTAAATGTTTCCTAAGTCTAAACTAAGGGAAAATGGTTAATTAATTAGTATTAATTGCGAAAGGTGAGAGTCATCTAGAAACTCGCACAAATTGATCCATAAATGATCTCAACCATTGATTATGTTTTAATCTTGGTCATTAAAGTCCCAACTTGAGATTATAAGAGGAGGCCGATGGGTAGATGCAGAACGCACAAGTGAAAATACTTAGTTGCCTAGGTAGTTCGATTCTCTCAGAAGCATAGACCCAACAGAGAAGATTGAACCAGAGGGTGAGTATCAGGTGGTAGAGGAGTTGATCAACATTTTCAGAGGAATTCTTCCAGTTCTGGAAGAGGCAGTGAGAGGAAGTGTGAAACTCCTAGAGGGTCTACACAAAGACTACGCAGACATAGCAACAAAACAGCTCGATCCAGTTGGAGGAGCTAGAGATTTAGCATATGGAGACCAATATTTTGGTCAGTTGATCTAGTGAATCAATTCTAGAGCCAAAGATAAATAGAGTTGTTGATTCCAGAGTTTCCTGGAGGTAGTTTGAAAAGACCTCATTAGTTTGTTTGAGACATATTGTTGGAGGGGATGAATTGAATATAGATCCCTCAAAGGTCAAAGTCATTGTAGATTGGCCCAAGCCCAATAATGTAATTGAGGTTAGAAGCTTTTTGGGAGAAGCCCAATATTGGAGAAAGTTTATTTCTAACTTTTCTTTAACTTTAGCTCCATTACATGCCTTGACAAGCATTAAGTAGGTTTTTCAATGGGGAGGAAAGCAGCAAAAATATTTTGATGCATTGAAGGAGAGAATTAGTACAACTCTAGTTCTTGCACTTCCTGATTTAAGAAAACCATTTGAGATACAAACAGATGCAAGTGACTATGCCATGGGAATGGTCTTGATGCAACATGGTAAGCCCATATGTTACCATTGTGAAACTTTTAATGGTGCAGTATTTAACTATCCTACATATTACAAGGAGCTGTATGTATTGGTGCAAAGTGTAAAAAAGTGGAACACTATTTCATGGGAAAGGAAACTATCATTCACATTGATCATCAACCATTGGAATAATTGAAATCACAAACTAAGCTACAGTAAGCGAGGCACTTCAGATGGATGGGTTTCTTGCAACAATTCCACTTGGTGATAAGGTATAAGAAGCGTGTTTATAACAAGGTCATTGACATGCTTTGTAGACCAATTTTTAGTGCTTTAGTTATTCTTAAGAGTAATTCTATCATGCATGAGAGCTATGTTGAACAATATGCTTTAGATGATGACTTTAAAGATGTATATGCAACTTTGTGTCAAGGCAACCAAATAGAGGAATTGGATTACCATGTGCATGACAAACTTTTGTATCATCTTGGCAAGCTATGCATTCCACAGGGTGAAAGAGTCAACATCATAAGGGAACTGCATACTTTTCTTATTGCTGGCCATTTCGATGTAGGCAAGACGATGGCACAATTACAAAGGTATTGTTATTGGCTTAGAATGAATGAAAGTGTCTCATGATATGTAAGAGGATGTTCTTTATGTGCTACAAGTAAGCCTAGTAATAGAAAGTTAGGATTATATACTCCACTTCCAGTTCCTTCCCATCCTTGGGAAAGTGTCTCTATGGACTTTATGGGAGGACTGCATATGTCTAAAAAAAATCATGATTATATGTATGTTGTGGTGGATTGTTTAGCAAGATGTGTATTTTGATGCCTTGTAAGAAGCAGGTTACAGTTGAACAGACTGCACAAATGTTCTTTCAACAAGTATCGGTACATTTTGGGTTGCCCAAATCCATTATTTCTAATCGAGATTATCGATTTGTTGGGAACTTTTGGTCAAGCTTGTGGGAACTCATGGACACCAAGTTGAAAAATAGCACAACATTCCATCCAAAAACCGATGGTTAGACAGAAGTGGTGAACATAACGGTAATACATCTTCTTCGTGGTTATTGCAACAAACATCCCAAGCTTTGGGATGAACACTTACACTACATTCATCATGCTTATAACTAGGCAAAGCATTCATCGACTCAAACATCTCCATTCAAGGCATGCTTTGGTTTCTTACCAAAATCTCCTTTAGATTTTATCTTTGGGAAGGATGTTGCTATTGATGGTCAAGTGACATTGATAAGTCTAAGTGATTCATTGAGAAAGTTCAATTGGTGCATCAAATGGTTCAAAAACAATTGGAAAAGAGCCAAGCCAAGTAAAAGACAAGGCATGATAAGCATCGTGTTGACCACAGTTTCTAAGTTGGAGATGAAGTTTGGATTTACATTAGCAAAGAGAGGCTTAAAGGAGAAGGTAAAAAGTTGAAACCAATAAGGTATGGACCTTTTAAGATTCTAGAAAAGATTGGTAACAATACCTTCCATTTAGATTTGCCTCCTTATATCCAAATGTATGCAATTGTTAATGTTGAAAATTTGAGATTATATGAGCCTCCTTTGATTGATGATCAAGGAGAACATTTTCAGATTCCTTCAATAGAATATTTCTTGACATAATTTCTTGAATAATTGCAAGAGGATACCATCCTTAACAGAAGGACAAGAACTTAAAAACAAGGGAATGTGGAGTACCTTCATGTTGATCTCAAAGGCACAAATCCAAGAAAAGCTAAATGAATTGAGGTTGGAAGGGTGAGGGAACAATACCCTCATCTATTTTTTGACTGAAATTAGTCTTTTGGAGGTCCAAAAGCTTCCAATGGGGAGGAGTGATCCAAGGGATCAGTTTAGTGCTAAAAATTCCAAGTGTTCAAAAATTCTTGAAACTTGTACCAGTGTGTAGATCTTGGTGACCTAAATCCAACACAACTCATTTCACTCAAAACCAATTTTGTATGCTCCCAATATCGTGTTCTGATCAAATTGCCAAACAACTAAATTTTTAAATGTTGGGTTGTAGGTACACCCAGTTAGTAATCAATATGTTGACTAGGTAATTGATTGGGCAGTTGACTGTGTACAATTCAGCCAATGGTATGTTGACAAGTGTCTCTTGTTGATTGGCTCTTAAATGGTACAATTCTATTGGTTAGAGGTTCATTTATGTGGACCAATGAAGGAGGGCCATATGGGCCAATGGTTGGCTGCCACATGGCCTCCGAACAACACATCAAAATTTTGGGTGAGGGCCAAAGCACCCCACATGAGTCGAACTCACAACCTAGCATCAAGCAACCAAAAACTATACCACTACACCACCACATTGCCACTTAACAGTTATGTTTGCAGCTTTGATTTAAGGTCTAACGCATTTTACAATAGAGGTAGGGCCAGGGCTAAGCCCCAGCCCTGGTCACCCTACCACGAGGATCCAGGGGTGATACCGTGGGCCAGGGCTTAGCGCTAGCCCCATGGTCACAACTAAAAGCACCGAACAATACTCAGAACCGCGGACAGAGGTAATTTTAGGGGCCATCTTTGGGGTCACATGACCCTGTATGCGACCAGGTGCACAGAGAATGAAGGAGCCCAGCCCATGGGGGGCCAGCCTCGGGCCACATGGCTTGCTATGTGACCACACTGCCAGTAGAGAGGGATCGCGGGAGTTATAGACCTTAACATGAAATTTAGGCACCAGCCCGGGGTTCCACAAACACGATAAGACCAAGCGCCAGCTATTGGGGGCCCAACCAATGGGTGCGAGCGGTTAGCCTGGCCCCTGGGCACATGACCCCCATGTGACCCTAATTTTTCAGAACTGGGTGTTAGAGGATAATTTAATTTTCCTACAATTTCACCCATCAGGTGGGATTGTAGGCTAGATTTGCACGTCGGTTCCGGGTTTGGGGTGCTCAAGCCAGGTTTGGGTCGAATTGGAGGATGATTAGCTATGGAGTTGGGTAAAAACTTGTAACATGTATAAATTTCTCATTTTTTGGCCAAATGAGGTGCAGAAAGAACCCATATGGGGGTTTTGACAGTTATGGATCTATTGGAGACATTTGTTTTGCATTTTGAGCATTGAAAATTCATGTAAACACATATTTTTGAGCATAATGAAAGAGGCCCTACATTGGAAGTTGGACCAGGAGATGTAGCCCAAGAGAGGGGCAAACTCCTTTATCATGTTTTGTTGTTATGTGTTTCTGAAATGGTTTATTATCTCTATTTAAATTTTAATTGTGTTTAAAAACCACTTGTTTATGTGTTTAGTAACTTGATCCATTACCCAAAACATATATAAAATTTCACTTGCAATTTGAATATCACCTTCAGTTTTTAGTTGCATATCACATTCCCATAGTTGTACTTTGGGAGCTGGATCTACATAATAAACACCGCCTTATAATTCTGGTGGGTTCATGGAGTTAGGGAGGGTGTGTTACAACAAAAAAGATGAAGAAGAAAAACGAAGATCTCTCTCTCTCTCTCTCTCTCTCTCTCGTATTTCTCTCTCTAGACCTTGCACGTGTGAATTATGGGTAGCAGTTTCTTAGCAGGGTTGAGTTGCAAGGTAGTTTGAAGGTTTGACTTGAGGGTTGTGGACTAGGTTTAACCATAAGATTTATTGGTAAGTTTGACCTCATAGTTGGCTAGCTACATTAGACATATCTCTTGTTGAATTGAAGAATTTCTCTAAGAAGAAGGTTGTTGGGTTTTTACCCCCAAGTGAGTTTTTCAAGGGTAAATCTTGCATTCTCTGTATGCATTGTGATCTCTACTATCTTTATGGTTTATGGTTGAATTTACATTGCTTAATGATAAACTGGAATTGTTAAAAGAAGATATATATCATTAGAAGTAATTATCAGTATTTCAGAAATATTGTACTTTTATCCATTACACTTGAAAACTCAACATCGTGGAGGAACATTGAGCTGATCCAAAAGAAATTTACAACCTACAACCTCAATATTAAAGGTAATACTCCCTACCTTTCCTCTTGATTGAAGCTATCATTTCTACCATTGAAATCATGGCTATGATTAGGTATCTCATGTATAAGAAGAATCTATACAACACAGAAGCCAAGATGTATCCTCAAATTGCTTCTTACTCAAGCCAAAAACCCCACCTCTAGCTCAAGTGAGGTTGGCATAAGGATTCCTAGTCTTGGCTAGACCATTAGGGGGTAAAGGAGGAGATCATCTTGAAGAATAAAGATAATATTAAAAAAATTATCCCTTCCAAATATAAGGATAAGTTATGGGACGACAAGGAGTTAGATGGAAAACAGAAGCTACGGTATTATAAGGAGGTGATCAACCCCAATATTGAAAACTAGAATTGTCTTTTTTCCTTGACCAATGCTAAGAAGAAAATGGACATGTTATGATAAGAACTAATTCTCATGAGCTTCAAAGTGAAATCAGGCGTTTTTCTATCTCCAAAAAACTTTGGAAGGAATGAGTTGGTTTCCTTTGCGATTCTAAGAGGGTTGAAGATTAAAAGAACTTTTTCTTTGATTATCTGGCTCTTATTCACATATGTTATAATTTTCAAAATATTTCCCACAATACCAACCTTCTCAACTTATTAAGTTAGTAAAAATACGGTGATCTAGGAATGCTTCTCCCCCTTCTTTTCAATCGTAGAAATAAAATATTAAAGAATCTCAATTAATCTCTTATTTTCTTATGTTAATTTTCCTTACTGCTAGATTGTTCTTTGCTTTAGAAAATTGCACTTATAATATATTCATCATTTACATGTTACATTCACCCAAGAATATCATTAGCAATTATGTAGAAAGAACAATAACATAAATAGTGCAGTGCAACTATAAAGAATAGTAGAAAAAAATCATACACAATAGAGACACCATGATTTAGGTCAAAGACCAGGGAAAAAACCCACAAGGTGGAAACCCATCCAAATTCTTCTTCTATTAGATATTCATCAATTTTTCAGTTGAGATACAAAGTACAATGAGAATGATATACATCAATCACATCAAGCCACCAAGAGCCAACCTGGTGTCAGTTCACAACTTCGTTTGTGAACTGAACGAAACAAATCCAAGAGAAATGGTATTATATCATTGTCATATACAAAAACTCATGTGTCTTAGATACATTATAATATCATGTTATCACTGCCATCTTGGTCAATGTCATAGCCATACTACCAGATCACAGATATTGTCATATCAAGATATTCATCATGTCATTGTCATCATATATTGTAAGCAAGTTTATAGTTTTCAAGGACATATAGTTCATTGTCCTTCTTTCATGTAAGTCATTGTCATATTGTCATATGTCATTAAGTTTGTCAAATAGCTTGCTAATATAGAACAAGTATCTTTGTCATATGCATCAATATTCCAATCAATTGTAATCATATGTTCAGAAGAGAGTCACTACCAAACAATAATATTACCATCATGATATATAATCTCTATCATATCCATAAGAGCAAGGTCACATTTATTTCCACTGTTAGACATTTACAGGGGTTACTGCATAGTTAGGGTTAATGTACTATATCAAGGGTTTTTAACATATCATCGAGCCATCCTTATGTCACATACTTCACAATCATATCAAAATTCATTGCTACATATAAATTCATTGACTTATTGACATATATATCATTCCCATAGGATATTATCTTCCTAATATTTGTGGATAATAGTTCCATTATTAAATATACTATAGAATTCTAGAGTATATTTGAACCACATAGGGTATTGTCAAGAGAAAAATAACTTACGAACCCCAGGGTATTGTATAGGAGAGATCCAATCCATAAAGAATGATGTAATTCACCGTTGGTGAGATCTAAGCCATAAAGAATGATGTGACTCACTGTGCCATAAATAATGGTGCGAGAACAACAAATATGATATATCAATGCATAGTGATGCCACTGTGGAGATGTGAAGATGCCACTGGAAATATGATATCATCAAGGAGTTAACCAAAGTGCAATGGCATAGAAACGAGTGATGTCATTGTATAATATAATACAAGCCACAAACCCAATTAAATGCAAACCATTTATAAATTATACAGATCACCGTGCATAGAGCCACAGTGGAGAACATGCAAGATCACAAAGATACAGTATTCACAGATAATATACACTTTTTCTTTAATTTGTTTTTATCATGCTTTTTCTTATTATTAGTTTTCTTTTTTATTTTTATTTTTATTTTTTTATTGTGTTTATAATAGTATTAATTTAAAAAAAATGGTTTTAACACACACATATATATAAACATGATTGAAAACACTTTTTTTAGATTTGGGATTCAATTTGAAATTTTTACTGTAATAAAAAAATAAGTTATCATTGCAATGGTATTGATTGTAAAAACCTTGGATTTAAACACATTGTAATTTTAACCTTAAAAAATGACTGGACAGTGTTGGTCGTCATTGTTGTGTGCAAATTGATTTTAAGATTTTAATCGAAATAATACCAATTTTAATATCATGAATTGAGCCACAGGGTGTAGATCAAATGGTGGTAATGTGTTCTGTTAAGGCACTATGTGGTGAAAAGGTCATTGGTTCGAAACTCCATGGGCAAAAGTCCAACCATGTTAAGGGTTGGAGTTGCCCAGGCTGGGTGCGATTCCTGAGTGAATTTGATGGCTTAGACACCCCTATGTCATAGCTACTCTGGCCATAGGTTAGGCATGCCAATCATCTCAGGACTCACATAACCTAGCAAACAAAAAAAAGATCATGAATTTAACCAAGTTGTAACTTTAACCATAACGAACCTAGATCCATCTTAAATGTGGATCTGCCAAGTGTTGAGAGGGATCAAGTATGGAGGTAAGATAGATCTAAGTTGGTACATTTGCATTCCATAATGGATTTCCTCAAACCTTTAAATTGGATTCATCATAACAAATACCATGGGTTTGTAAATCACCATTAGTAAACTCATTAAATAACTAACTCAAAGTTATTTTAACTAGTCTACCATCTAACTATATCAAGTATTAATTTTATTTTTATTTAAACAATTTGACTCAATCAACATTACATTACATTATGTTATGTTTTAACATCACTGCTATATTAGGTTGTTGAGTGTCTCTAACACAATAAATAAATAGATAAATAAAAATAAAAAATGGATGTTATTATAAAAAACAAATTTTATTTTGGTCATTGATTTTAAAATTTTGATTAACAATACTAACGAATTTTAAAACAATGACTATAAAAAAATTATAATTTTAACTTTAAAATAAATAAATAATTTAAAAATAAAATATTAATTTTAATGTTTTTGTTGAAAATATAATTTTCTATAATTAAATTTCTTATTTTGAAATTATATGGATAATTAAGATAATAATCACATTGCAATTATTCAAATTTAATATTTTCATTATTCAAATTAAATTACATATTTTAATTACTTTATTCAATTTTATTTTTTATATAATTATATTTTTTATTGTTGAATTTAGGCTTCTGTGATCTATATCAATATTTTGAGAAGAGTTTTCGGCAGAAATCACATTATAATTCATTTGTCGACGCGTTTTGAACCAACAAGTGTGGTTCATCGTCAGGACAAGTTGAAGAACCAGATCATGGTTGTATGCTAAATAGAGAGAGCAGATCATCCAACGGCTATATTTGACTAGGAAACGACTATATTTGACAGGACTGGACCAAGGGATAGGGATAGGGAGAAATCGGTTCGTTAATTTATATGTTAGTTATGTTATATTGATTACAATAATTGATTAAAATTAATTTATTGTATTTAATTATATAGATAAATAAAAACTTATAATATTAATAGTATATGTAACGATTTCTTCTAATTAGAAGAAATCGTTACATATACTATTAATATTATAAGTTTTTATTTATCTATATAATTAAATACAATAAATTACTTTTATTCAATTATTGTAATCAATATAACATAACTAACTTATAAATTAACGAACTGATTTCTCCCTATCCCTATCCCTTGGTCCAGTCCAGTCAAATATAGTCGTTTCCTAGTCAAATATAGCCATTGGATGATCTTCTCACTCTATTTAGCATACAACCATGATCTGGTTCTTCAACTTGTCCTAATGATGAACCACACTTGTTGGTTCGAAACACCTCGTCAAATGAATTATAATGTGATTTTTGTCGAAAA
The DNA here is from genome assembly GCA_031772625.1 of Pinus tabuliformis. Classification (NCBI taxonomy): domain Eukaryota; kingdom Viridiplantae; phylum Streptophyta; class Pinopsida; order Pinales; family Pinaceae; genus Pinus; species Pinus tabuliformis. The sequence goes on from CM062816.1 coordinate 1,838,645,650, forward strand.
CTCTTCTCAAAATATATTTTTTATATTTGCCCACAGGGTGTACAATAGATAGTGATGGAGTGTATTGTTAAGTCACTTCGTGATGTGAAGGTCACCGGTTTGAAACTCAGTGGGCAAAAATCTAGTCATGTTAAGGGCTGGTATGGCCCAGGCCGAGTGCAATCTTGGGCGATTTGGACGACTTAAATGCCCTTGAGTCACAGTTTCTCAAGCCACAAGTCAAGCCTGATGTAATCTCTAATAAACTCATACCACTTGACAAACAAACAAAAAATTAATCTTTTGTATTTAATAATTATAATTTTTAATTAGTTAAACAATAATATCACCTTACTATATAATCCAACCATCAAACACCCCCACAGCTTACATGGGAATTCAAATTATTTTGAGATTCATACAATTTGGATGTGAAAAATGAGATATATATATATATATATAAATATAAGATAAATGATGATGTTGTATTTTCTAAGGTTCCTAAAAAAATGGAAAAAACAATAAGTTGGTGACTTGAGATAAGAAAGAATCATTTTCCTAATCATATGAATGAGTTGGCTTTGCTTATAATTTTATTTTTAATTTGAAAGCATAATTTTATTGAGTTTTTTTTTTTTTTTTTGAAAAAGCAATAAGTTGGTGGGTTGTGATAAGAAAGAATCATTTTCCTAATCATATGAATGAGTTGGCTTTGCTTATAATTTTATTTTTTATTTGAAAGCATAATTTTATTGAGTTTTTTTTTTTTTTTTTTTTGAAAAAACAATAAATTGGTGGGTTGTGATAAGAAAGAATCATTTTCCTAATCATATGAATGAGTTGGCTTTGCTTATAATTTTATTTTTTATTTGAAAGCATAATTTTATTTAGAATTTTTTTTTTAATTATGTAATTTTATAGAAGTTGGATCAAAGTAAATTAAAGTTTAGATGGATCATATTATTATAATTTGTTAGAAATTATATAAGTTTAATCTATCTTTAAGATTAATATAAGTTACTTATTTTAATTTAAACATTTTAATGGTAGCTTTGGTAAAAAACTAGAAGATTTCCTTTCTTTTTAATGGGAGCCTTGGTATTTTTAAGTCTTTGTAGAGAAGGTAGTGGGCATAAAGTAGTTGATCAACCATCCAAATATACAAGGTCACTCTCTCAACATATTTGAAGCATAAATATAAGCCATCCATTATGTTATAGCATCAAGATTCAATAAAATCCACACTCGTTGTTGTAAAGGGTCAATACTCCAATTCATCATACATAAGACTAAGTCTAGTGAAATTAGCATTTACACTCCTCATTTACCATCTACATGCTCAGAAACAAAAACAACAACATTCGACCTTATGAAGTTAATGGCCACAATTTTAATGAAAAACCAAAATTTTAACTTCTTAATAACAAAGAATATCAATACCAAAAATAAAGTTCATAATCCTTTGATCCATAGATTTTCTACATGGAATTGTAAGGCCCCCAACATTTTATGATGTTACCTTTAGTAGGATCCAATGGTGAGGTATTATATCATCTCAAACATTTAACCTACCCAACACATTAAATGAGCTCGGTCGAATCAAATATTTATGCTTGGGGACTCAACCCAATCATAAATGTATAAAGTTTTGGGTGCCTCAAATAACATTTGCACTCTCAAGTCCAACTAAGATGTCAGTGATGGGGGAGAGATTAGACCTTTCAACCCCTTCCTAAAGAGGAAGTGGCATATGATGGCCTAATAGGCTCCTTCTTCATAGTAAAGTGTGTAACTTTTTTTTGGCTAATTGAACCCTCATTATCATTGTTTCCTTGTTCTAAGAGCAATTTTACACTTGAAACCAACCATAATTATCATTAACAAAGCATTCCAAACCTAGGATTGATAAGTAAGTGCATATTAAGAACGTAAGGGGTATGGTTTGACCATAAGTGGGTAGCCCCTAAATATGTGGTTGAAACTTAGGCACTGAAGTAGGTATTCAAGACATTTATCTAACTCTCAAGCTATCATAAAACCATTCCCCAACCCAAGTATACACAAACTGTTTTAAGTCTTTAAACAAGTTAGCCTGGAGACAAATCCACCTTTGAAACTTTAGGTTATAGAAATGGGGTGGTTCATGAAAATAAATCTCTTAATGGATGCAAAGACACACTCTAAAAATTTCCAAATTACTTAGGAAACGTTGAGAACTCTACCCAAACAAGGCAACATTGTTAGGAAGCTTGATCAATCGAGAAGTTTTCCTTCCATGTTGTTATGACCATTATGGTGTTATGATAAAGACAAGGGTTATGAGAAACAATAGGAACACGGTTAGATTACTTTTTAAATGTGCACTTAAAAAAAATCACAAGCTATAGGTGTGTTGTTTGAAATTATCATGTATAATAGCATTTTCATCCTATAAAATATTCATAAAGATCCTTTAGAAGGAATTCCATTACCTCGTGGAAATATTTTTATGGAAACTTATACATGCCTTTAATGGAATCATAATTGTTCTTGCCTTCCCTCGCAATAACTAGAGCTCTCAATTATTAAGTTCATTAAAGTCACCCTTACTCTTATGAGAGGCCATATCAAGTCCCCCTCAAGTGTTATGGCAAGTGAAACAAGTTACCTAGGGCCACCACATGACAAGAAGGTCGTTAGGGCAATGATTCAAGGCAACAATAATGGGTGATTAAGAAAATCACACACATTTTCTTCATTTGAAAACTCATCAACTTCTGTTGGGAATTGAATAATCCAACGCTCCCCGTTAATGGCGGTGTAGAAGGATAATTCAATGCTCCCCGTGTGTTTCGTGCCATGTGCTTAACACTAGTGATGTGTCTGTTTACTAACACCTGCAGGTTTTGGTGTAACGACAATCGTGACTCCAACAAGTAGTATCAGAGCCAAAGGTCTCAAGTTCGAAACACACCTCGCTCGCATTAGGGGGGGAGATTGTTGGGAATTGAATAATCCAATGCTCCCCATTAATGGCAGTGTAGAAGGATAATTCAACGCTCTCTGTGTGTTTCGTGGCATGTGCTTAACACTAGCGATGTGTCTGTTTACTAACACGTACAGGTTTTGGTGTAACGGCAATCATGACTCCAACAACTTCCTTTATCTTGCACCCAACTCATCATGTTGTTTCTTTCTACATCAATTTGTACATTTAGTCTCACATTATTCACCATGTGTTATCCTTCATCTTTACACAATGTTGTTTTTGTACTCATATCACCACCTTCATCTCTACATTGTGTTGTTTTTGTGCTCATATCACCACTTCTTTGTTGACTTTATTTAACTTATCCTTGGACATGCTTCCATCCTCAGAGTGTGCCTCCTTAGTTTACCTTGTGTGCTTTTCTAGCACGCTTTCTTCAAAATTATGTGCCAACTTTATACTCATCAAATTTGAAATTGAATATTTAAACTCTATTTTTTTTGTAAGTTGGTACATGTTCTCCTTGAGTCAGAATCTCATACCCATATTTAAAATTCTTTAGAGAGTCTTTATAGCTAATTTATCCACTAAAAAATAGTGTAAAAATAAAATAAAATAAAATTTTATTGTTTAATTTATCCACTATTGGAAAAAACAAAATTTCATTTTAATTAGTTATAAAAATGTTATCTCATCCATCCAAATTCAATACCATAAATAACATATTAAACTTTTAATAAATATACTGTTATAATAGCCATAAAACCTAACAAAATATTATTTTTTAAAAATTATTTTAAATGATATATTCCAGATATTTTTTATAAATAAATGAAAAGGTCATTAAAATTTATAACTTATACAGAAACTAGTCCACTGGAATCTTACATAACTTATATGATATGATTGTTTATTAATGGACATACCTTTCTTTGATAATATTTTCTTTTGTACTTTTATTTAACAGTATCTTTCTTCCTTGACTAGAAAACAATGTCTTGTCCAGGCACCAACTCCTCAATCCAGGTGTTAATGTCAAAGCACACATCATCATGATCCATACACTTTGTTGCATGTGATGCATCCAAACTTAGGGTTGTACATTTAGTGTCATATATGCAAAAAGGGTCACTGCCTTTCCCATTTGAAAATTCTTAACGGCACCGACTAAAGGACTTTTTAAGCCCCCATTTAAATAAAAATAAAGGCATTGAAGGTGATGGAGAAAGGCTAACTAGATGAGTGGGCTCCCTAGATTCCTTGGTTCTTTTATTAAAGATTTGCTTAGGAGAAGTGAAGATTTAGAAAGTGTATTAAGTGGAAATTGATATCTTAATTCACTTAAGATGAGGTTTTGATAGTTTGAAAATACGAGGAGTTGTGTGCATTAAAAAATTAAAATTAATATAAGTTAAAAATTGAATTTATAAATTATATTTAATTTTTAAATTAATATTGATATTATTTTAAATTTTTTTAATAATTTGTTTGTTATATTTTGTAATGATTTATTTTTATGATATTTTATTTTAGATTTCATATTTAATATTATTAGAATAATTTATGAAACAATAAATTGAAATTAGAATAAAAAAAGTTAAGTGAATAATATATTATTTATACATTGACTAATATATATATATATGGGAAAATTTAATATAGGAAAACCCATTTTAAATGTGAAATTTATATTTTGAATTGAAATTGGAATAATATTAGTTAAACAAATGATATAGTATCCATACACTAAATACAAAATATGATATGAGAAAAACTCAACTAAAATGTGAGGCTTATACCTTACTCTTTTCCTCAAAGTTATAAAATGCAAATATAAAGAAAGTGCACTTATTAGGAAGTTGCCATGAAAATTGAGGTCATTGTGGTTGCTACAATATCTTTTACTTACTTTGTTTTAAGTCAATGTGGTTCTATCATGGAACAATAAACAATACCGTAATAACAAAATCTCATTTCTATGTTTAACATTGCCTAATTGTCATCTAGGGCTAAGGCTAGAGTTTCTACATGTCTTAGGGTTTTGGATCTCCAAAATCTTCTTGAAAGTTCAAGAGTAACTAGCTTCATGTGCTTGAGTAATGTGAGTTAACGTGACATCCACTTGGTATCATGGTGGTTAATAGAATAGGTCAACTTATGAGAGACATAGCTTCTCATATGAACTCTAATTAAAATGATCTTTACACGCCATTGAAAAGCTCTTGATGTATATAACATTATTGTTTAAGGTCTCAAATAAACTTCAAAAGTTTATAACCCAAAATCAACAAAACTAAACATGTCTAAAAAAAATAAACCTACAAACCAATAAAACTTTGATTTCTCCATTCAAAAAAGATTAACAAATAAGAAATTATATGATAACATAATTCAAATTATCATTATATTTAAGAAAATAAATCCCTCTGATTATACCACTTCTCTTAACATTTAATCAATTTCAAATAAAAATAAAATTAAACTTAATATTAATATTAATTTTACACTTCAAAATTAATACAAATTTCACAAAACCAACCCTTAATGCTTATAAATTTTCTAAACCTAATTTGTAATTATTAAGTCGGCATAAACATAAAGCATATTTACAAATTACCATGTTTTACCAATTAAGATTGGTAAAATGAAAAGATCCATATTATATATCTATTGTAGGTGATTTTAATAATTTTTTTAAATAGTTAATGATAAAGAAAAGAGTAAATCTTTATTTATTTATTTATTTTAATTATTTATATAATTGTAAAATTAATTAATGTATAGTATTTTTATTTTTATTTATAATAAATTTATTATAAATTATTTGCTAATTGATATTGAATATAGTCATATTAATTTATATTTATGAATATGTAATGAGTTTACTATTTTTATTTCAGAATAACTATGTTATTTGAAATAATATATTAATGTGTTAATGATAAATAAGAAAACAAATTTTCACACTTATTAGCATCTTGTAAATCTATTTTCATATAACTTAAAAAATATTCAAAAGTAATAAAAAATAATTTTAAACCTTTTTATAAAATCAAAATAATATTTTTAAGATAATAAATATCTTAACTTCCATCATATAACATAGTTCATATGATACCCATCTTAAACTTAATTACAAAATTTTATAACACTTTACGATGTGAATCTATTTTCATGCATGTAAAAAAAACTCAAAACTACTCACAAGCAATTTTAAGCTTTCTTATAGAATCAAAATAATTGACACTTATAACATTTTGAAGATAGTCAATATCCTAACCTCTATCAGATGACATAGTTCATTTGATATCCACCTCAAACTTAATTACAAACTTTCACAACTCCTTAGGATGGGAATATATTTCCATACATCTTTCAAAATACTCATAACTAATTAAAAAACAATTTCAAAATACTCATAACTAATTAAAAAACAATTTTAAAACCTTTTTATAAAATCAAAATAATTGAATCCTAATATTTTTTAAAATAGTCATATCTCAATCTCCATTATATATAGTTCTTGTGATATTCCTTTTAAACTTTTTTCTCCGAAGTGGGAAAACTTATCAGTGGTCAAACAAGCACTGAGGATAGTCAATGTGGCATGGTTGACTCATTACCTTTATTCAAGGAAAACTAGCGTCGCTGACTCATTACCTTTATTCAATGAAAACGACCCCACCTGGAATAACTTGCTAATGGTCCATAATGGGGCAGGGTTTCACTCCAGCTAAATACCTCTTAACTCTTAGCCAAATAGAAGTAGTTTTAGGGCATACCAGACTCTGATCCATCTCAAACTTAATTAGTTGGTTCAAAACATCGACCAAATCTATAATGTGAAAGAAAGAAAGAAATTATTTTAATGTCCACGAGGTTAAAGATAGCCTATAGAATAGATTGCTTCTTCATCTGCTTGATGTATTCAGACCTTTTCCTATGAAGCTTCAAAATAAATGCTCCCAGCTTCTCGACAAACCTCTCGCTAAATAAATTATCTCAAAAGCTAATTGCCAACCTATCTGCATAATATAAATCACAAAAGCTTCGAATCTAATACTAAAATATTAATAAAAAATTATTTTCAAAATAAAAATATAATATCGCCATAACTGGTTCAAACCTTAATAAAGAATCAAGCTTAATAATCTGAATTCATGTTATACTGCACTAATTCAGAATTCAATGCCCAGGAAAGTCCGGAACGCAACAAAATCTTTGGAACTCTTATATATAATAAAACACCGAAAGCGCGCTTTTGCAGCCATAATGTCCTCTGCCATCGGACCACCCGCTACATATATCCGCCTTTTAAAAATACAACATATTCCCGTAGTTTAATGTTTTTTGTGCTTTAATTGCGCTCGTAAATCCAGCATCCCCCACCGACATCACCGACCTGTCCTCCTTGGGCCAACAAATCCTGACGCATCGGGCCGCCTGAGGATTTTCGATCATCGATTATTTGCAGTGGATGATTGCCCTTTCTCGGTACCATGGGAGAAGGAATATATGTTGCCTCTGTTGGGATCATTTTCAACCCCGAGGCATCCTTCTCAGTAACATGTAACCCCACTTTCAGGGACTCTCAGAACGCAGGAGCTGTTATTTCAGGGTTTCGAATTGCAGTGATGGGGATTGCATCGTCCTGCTCCTCGGTCATGTGAGCGGATTCAGATGACATTGCAGGCGCCCGAAGCGGTCTTGTGACTACAAGGTATGCCGGTTATCGGACGTGGTCAGTGAGTTTTTGTTTTCGGTGTTAGTGTTGGGGATTTGGTTTCTCTGTGGCCTGAATGTGAAATGGCTACCTGGGTGTCTGGGAAGCCCTGATTTAGTGATCTCGGTGATTATGGATGGTATGATTTTCTGGATGGATATTCTGTCTCCGTAGTTGGGCTTTATTCTGATTTTCTTAGAACGAGAGTAATTCTTTAATCAATGGATTTTTCTTCTGGACTGCTATAGGTCAAACATACTGGTTTTCTGCTCAATAGCCAATTAGATTTTATTGCCCCTTTAAAACACACACAACAGATAAAATCTTCTGAAGGTCTTTGAGACCTAGCTTGGTCTATGGATCCTGTTCTGTCATAATTAAACGCTAGATATAAACAAAATTCAAGCATTGAGTTTTTAAGAGCACTTCTTCTGTTTGAGCATACCAAGTTATTCAATTTACTTGATTCACCAAACTGAGCAGATTTTGGAAGTTTGTTTACTCACTAACCAGGCCTATCCCAATGCCCACATACACTTGGTTTAATATCAATAAATCGTTGATGCAACACCTGCTTTAATATCATTGAACCAGATATGAGAACTCAATACAAAATATATAATTGCCTCTGGATCATCATGTTTGCACCCATTTACACCTGCGCGTGTGAGATTGTGTGTAGAGAGAGACACCCACACACATAGACACGACTGTATATGTATAAAAGATTTTATTTTTATCATAAAATTAAAAAATACTTCTGAACTTTGTTGATCCTTGCTCATAGCCTGATAAGGATGAAATCTCACATCTCTAATTGGTTGAGTTGCGCATGTGTTTTCTAATAAAGCATTGCGTTCACTCTTAGTCTCTTGCCAGTGAGGAGCTTTTCATAGAGCTAGCAAACCGGTGACCTTATCAATATCAGGATTGAATTTGATACAGGATTTATTCTAGTTCGCTATATAACCTTGTGCCACAATTGCACAATCTTGATCTTGTAACTATTTAATAAACAACTTGATGCAATGGAGCCACTGAACCTCTTTAAGGTTTACCTCAACATTATGAGGATATGGACATGATATGAAAATTGCCTAGCCCACTGTGTAAAGTATGCCACAACTGAAAAACTGAACACTTGTAATCTTTAAAATAATCAGCTTGATTCCATGGAGCCACTGAACCTGTTAGCTCAACGTTATAAGGAATGGACATGTTATAGAAAATTGTCTAGTCCACGGCATAGTCTATGCCACCATTGATAAAGTGAGCATTTTTAATGTTGCAAATAATTAACTTGATTCAATGGAGCCAGTGAACCTGTTACCTCATCATTGTGAGGTTTGAACATGCTATAGAATTTGTCTGTTCCACTGTATAATCTGTACTGCACTTGAAAAATTGGAGCATCCTAATGACATTGGAAATCCTACCTTACAGTCTAGTTGCATATCGATTTTACACCATAAGCAAAGTGACTTATTGAGTCAAATATTGCACTTGGCAACCATATTCTGTTAATTATTCCTGGATTGTTTAATTGTTTGTGCTCATTTCCTTTCATCTCTTTTGCTTTTCCTGTGGCTATTAGTTTAAAATGGAAATGGAGATTGGAACTTGAAGCTTGAATTTGTTGGAACTAGTATCCTGAATTACTGTTAATTTTGATTTGCAGGGTTGGTATGGCTGCAAATCTGTTATCAAATAATATAAGTTCTCCATCAGGATCAACAACCGGAAATCGAACTGTAGATGCAGCGGATCAAGTATCAACACAAGTTAGAAACCAACAAATGAGGGCTCTAATGGGGCCTGTGGCCATACTTTGGGATATTGAGAATTGTCATGTTCCTGCTGAAGTACGTGCAGAGGATGTGGCAGGCAACATACGAGTGGCTTTACGGCTGCATCCTGTAATAAAAGGAGCAGTGACCTTCTTTTCAGCATATGGAGATTTTAATAACTTCCCTCGAAAACTCAGAGAGGGCTGTCAGAGGACAGGGGTAAACCTTATCGATGTTCCCAGTGGAAAAAAGGATGCAGCAGATAAAGCTATTTTAGTTGACATGTTCTTGTTTGCTCTTGATAATCCCCCTCCTTCTACTATTCTCTTAATTTCTGGTGATGTTGATTTTGCTCCTGCTTTGCACAAATTGGGGCAACGTGGTTACACAGTTGTGCTTGCTATTCCATCTGGAGTGGGAGTCTCTTCGGCACTTTGCAATGCTGGGCGATTTGTGTGGGACTGGCCTAGCGTTGCTCGCGGTGAGGGCCTTGTTCCTGCAAAATCGTTTTTGTCACGGTCACCTGAGTTGGCTTGTTATCCACTTGGGTGCTTCTCAAGTGAAGACTCAGATGTTCCAAATGATGAAGAGGCTATTGTCTATAAAGGAATGCCACAGAATGGGTATATTGTTGGAACAAGTTCAACCCAGACTTATACCTTCAATTCAACACATATAGCTGCAGATTTGTCCAGAATTCAATTGGCAGGACCATCGGCACAACCCAGTGCTGCCATTTCAAGGGGCTTCAGTAGCTTTCCAATGCCGTCATCTTCATTTGCGCAAAATATTATTCCAATTGCGAGAACTTCCTCTACACCAATAAATGTTAGCAAATCTCTGCCAGTATCACTTTTTACGGATGCTGGTCGCTCCGGTACACCATCTGATACCAGTCCAGCACCAAATTCAACTCCCTGGGTTCAGCCAGGTGATATTCAAGGTTTGAAAGGGAAACTTCTGAAGCTTGTAAATACATTTGAAGGAAGTTTGCTACTCGGTCGTGTTCCAGCTGAATATCATAAAGTATTTGGAAGACCTTTATATCTTGCTGAATATGGTTCTTGTAAATTGGTTAATTTAATAAAGAAGATGTCAGACACATTCTGCATAGAAGGGAAAGGGCACAGAAAATTCTTGTGTTTAAAAGAAGCTGCAACTGCCTCAGGTGCAATTAATCCTTGCAATACAAGTTCTTCAGATGTGGTTAGCAGAGCGTCTCAGGCTATGAAGACAGAGATGAGCAAAAAAGTACAAGAAACATATTCAGATTCAGATGCATGTAATAATTTGTTGCTTGAAGATGCTGAGGAGTACTGTTTGGAAGCAAATGCTGTTTCCTATTCGGATGAAGGATCAGTTGATGAAAGTGCATGTGATGCATTAGAAGGAGATAGACATGAAGATGACGTACTCCAGGTAGATATGAATGCTGAGAAATATGCTGCAGAGGCTAGGCTAGAGGTATTCAAACGGGAGCTAGAAGAGCTTTTAGTGAGCCATGCTTGCAAAATTTTATTGTGTAGCTTTTCGACTTTATATCAACAACGGTATGCAAAAGAACTTGATTGCAGCATATTTGGTGTTCAAGATCTTCAAGCTCTAATAGAGAAAGTCAGTGATGTTGCAGTAATAGAGGAAGAGCATGATGGTACTGAACGAAAATTCCTTATTGCAAACTATAGACGTTGAAGTAATAATAATGGCACTGCATTTGTAGCCAGTTTAGTTGGTAATGGAAATTTTTCATTGGTGCATCACTGCATTGTATGAATGTTAAGACAGTTCCATGTTGATAGCAAAGCTTTCTTTAATGATAAAGAAGGCTCATATGTTGAAGCTTTTGCTTCTCAACACTGTATCATCAAATACACTTTATTAATTTGTTTGTTTGATGATCAAGTCAATCAATGGCGTGAGGACCTACTGGGGAGAGTGGTTGGGTAAAATTATTCTTGAGATGATTGCATATGATTCTGTTAATTGGCCCCTTTCGTTTCTTAACTTTCAGAAATCAGATATATATGCTAGACTTATTTATCAAGTTTTCTTAGTACAAATTACAAAAGTGGGGAATGTTATCCCTTTTGGATAACAAAATGGAATTACCCTATTTTTGGAGCTGCACATTTGCACAAGAGATAAGATTCAGGGTTTGAAATTGACTATTTATGGTAGAGAAAAACCCATGGTAGAATGCCTATGAGCATGTGGTAAGTGGACACTCATCTCACGGTCCATTTTGATCAACTCTATTCTTATGATGGTTGCACCAGGCAAGATTCGTTCTAGCATTCTACAGTTTACTGTGAATGAGACATATAATGTCTGTGCTTAAAAATTAAAATTATAAATAAAATCTTTGTAATTTTAAAAATAAAATAAAAAAGTAGCCAGCATTAATCTATATATATAGAGATATAGATTAGCATAAATTTATTTTAACTTTGGGTCTTTCGTATAAAGAGATCCATTTTAACTTTGAATTTTCTTAATATAAAGAGAATCATATTTTGATTTGTTTGTATTATTTTTTTATGTTGAATAAATTCGAAATTAAAATGAATTTATATTGATTTATACCTGTAGAGCAATCATTTAGATCTTATCCTGGGTCATTTGGATTTAACATTTAGTGTCTTTACTAATATTCATATTACCTTTGTCTGAGAAGTGCCATGGAAATTGTAATTGCCAAGCAGCAGCTTTGCAATGTAATGAAAGTTCTCTTTCAGAAAAAGTTTTAAGATCTGTTAACCTTTTTTTTAAATAATCCTATTTGTTAAAAGTTATTTCCATTGTCAACATGGCATGGATGTATCATTCCTATAAGATGTCAGTAGGTTTGCAAAAACACTCTCGGGAAAAGTTTTAAGATCTTTTTCCTTTTATTAATAAGCCTATCTGTTAAAAGCTCTTTCAATTATCAACCTGGCACGATTAATGTATCGTTCCATAAGTTCTTCACAGTTAAAACATATACCAGACTATCATAGATTCACAATGGAGATTTCCCATGGAAAACATATACCAGACAATCATAGATTCACAACGGAGATTTCCCAATTAAATTGAATTATTGGTACAAGTTGTACAAGCTGAGAATTCTTATTTAACCCTACGTTGCCAGTCTATTCTATCAATACTTACACTCTAAGATACTTAAGTCACGAAATCCGAGTAAACATTTTTTTAATGAAGATTTAATGGTGACTTGTGACTCACCAAAGAACCCACGGTTGAGTCAATATAGAGTTCCCAAATAGAAAATAAAGGAAAATACAAATTTCTTTTAAAATACAGGCTTAGTTTGGAAAAATTCATGGTTGGATTGAAATGTAATATGGAAAATTAACACATTTGGATGTCTAAATTAGATAAAATATTGAATATATTAAGTTTCTTATGAAGCAAAATGCAAATTTCGTAAATCTTTCTGCACAAGAATTGTCTGCATGAGAATTGCGAACAATTAAGACACTTCCTTTTACGACAACAGTTTGTTATAACTATATTAATTTATTAAAATTATGTCATATCAATTGATTAGGGGAAATCAAGGGATATATACATAAATTATGTACCATAGCTCCCCTAAAAATTAAGCTCAGCAAAAAAATTATTTACCATAGCTCCCCTAAAAATTAAGCTAAGCGAAAAAATAAAGCATGTATCACAGCTCCCCTAAAATTTAAGCTCAGCGAAAAAATAAAGCAAGCCCAATTTATTGTTGTCATTATAAAATTGCAATAAGCATTGTCAAAAAATTGTGTCCACTGTTCTAAAACTAGTAGAGGTAAGGTATATTTTTGTTTTGCATTAGTTACATTGTAGAGTCGATCTCATGGAATACAATGCAAAAACAATGTTAAGCTTTATTGCAAATATGTGTAAAAAAGAGTTGATATGCACATTTTTAGCCTTTTATAAGGGAGGGTATCAAATCAATTACTGAGTGGGCTTTGACCAAAGTCATCAAGTTAAACAAATTTGGTTGACCCAATTTTGGGGTTGGGTCGAGTAAGATCAAACCATTCAATTGAGATTTTTATGCGGTAAGGTTTGCTAACACTGATTATGGTGCATGCATCACATCCCTCAATTGCCTATCTTTCCTATTATAATTTCCTATGAGATTTTTCTATTCATTTTTATTATAGACTTTACATATAAAACAAAACTCAAGAGTTTTATAAATTCTACTCCCAGATAATGACGGTTGTAATTTGTTTCATCTTCCAACACTCTAGAATCAAATATATTGTCTCAGGTCTCCATTTCTTTTGTCCATTGTGAGTATATTTATTTTACCTATTTCTATTGATATTTATTATCACACAACATTTCATTTTGACTCAATTGTTAACATCAAAACTATAATACCATTTCATAATTGTTAAGTGAAATTCCTTACCTTACCTACAAGACTTTCATATCTAGAGAGTTTGTTATCTAAACATCATAACTTTTGCAATTTTATTCTTTGTAATTGTTTATACTTAGACTTCCTCAACAAAACTTCCTACTACCCAAAAACTAAACTATCTTGATGTTCCACTTCATTTCACTCCCTAAAACTTATGTTCGTGACTCTATTTATCTCTCTTTGGTTGCATCTTGTTTTTTGGAACTTTATTTGATTTTCCCTGATATTGTCCTCAATGCCTTCCTTGACTATTGGGAATTACCAATAATATTTTTTTGCTCTAATAACATTTAGAGAGGCCACGTTAACCTCTAGCATCAATATAATATATAATTCATAAATAAATATAAACAAGTAGAATTAACATTTTCACATGTTAAATATAGTTATTAATAGTGGAATCACACAACAAATTATAAACGCAAAAGATTCAACATGAAACAAATATGAACATCTACTATAATTTAATGAAGTCTACCAAACCAATTGTTGAGCCGGATTGGATCATTATCTTGTTTGTCATCCATCTCGATGCATTTGGAGTGGAAAAAATGGAGGAATCGGTCGCGGGACCATTTTTACCGACAGGACCCAGTTTGGCCAAATGGGGTTTGAAACCCGTCTGGGAGTGTTTTAAGGCATCAAACGACATTTTTTGGGGGGTAAAATTTTTCCGCTTTATCGCAATGCTATTCTACACACAGAGATCTTTCCAACGGCACAAGAAGTGCATCAATCAGAGTTTGTATGCAAAAGTTATGCCACTCAGAAGTTGACCTCCCTGTTTTCACACCTATAGTTCGGGAGGATGCAGTGTCAGCCCCCATTATTCATGGAAAAGGGGTTAGCCACGTGATTATGATGTAAAAGACTCTAAAAGAGTCTAAATTGTAACTCTAGTTAAGAGTTGATGTAGTCAAAATTAACCACTAGCAGGCGATCAGGTTGTGTTATAACTGGGTCACTAGGAGGAAGAGACATTCCATTATTTTGAGAGAATTTTATTCCATAGCAGAGAAAATATAAGGAGGAGAGATAGGAGGTAGAGGACACACAGAGGATCTATGCAATGTAGCAACCCACAGGCCACTAGCATTACGTCTTTGTACCTGCAGCCATATTTTCAGACAGAGAAAGAGAGCGAAGCGACCTCACCTTCCCGCTGGGTTTTCTCTCGAAAGGGTTTCCTAGAGAGCATATCTTGTGTCTTATGTGTGTGTATGGGCTTATTTTGTCGTTCTCTACTTTTCTGCATAATTTATATTCGCATGCATGCACTAATTACAGTTAAGTTTACAGATCTTAAAGTTTAATAAAACTGTAATAGTGTAGAATTTTGGATTTTTAATATAATATTGTCAGATTTGTTGTGACAAATTGTCCAATGGAATATCCACGGCCGTTTACGGATCAATTGTTGAGGAATGATTCACCACTTACCATCAAGGCAAAAGAAGCTCCTAGGGGGCTTTAATCTCGCTCAAACCAACCCATTACTCTCATGACCTAACCAATTTGCTAACCATAAAATACTCTAGACCCTCATCCAGTGATCAATTAGCCATAGTTCTTTCTTCCAGTACATTGCACATAACAAGGAGATATTTTGTTTCTCTACCCAATGATACTTCAAGGATCTTCTTATGTTCCACTGCTCTTTAGTGTAGGAAAAGGGTGTTGCAATTGTTGATTCTTCACTTATGATAACTTATGAGAGAAACACTTCACCAAAACAAATAATGAATAAAACTACAAGGTTGGAGATACAATGGCATTTGTCTCAACTGTTGTGAACATTAACACCATAGTTTTTCTCCCAAAGTCATCACATTTCCTCACTTGTTCTCTACAATGACCCCCTTGTTGGCATTATGACTAAAGTGTTGTCCTTGATGGCAACCCATTCAGGTGACATGTCACTGTTCTTCGAGTCAGCAGCAGAAGTTGATGATCAGCTATCAAATATTGAAGGAAATAAGGAGGACGCAGGTATACCTTACAGAAAGTGCGTACCCGCAGGTACACCATGCAGAAGCCGCGTCCAGAGACGCAGGCTAGCCGTTCAGGAGGTGCGTCCACCCAGTGCACACATTTTAAGGCAGAGAAAAGCACACGTGGGGGTTTCTTGTGTTTTACTCTTGGTATCTAGCCGACGGTATGTGGTGTCGGCTCGTGGTATTGTTCCATGATTTGAGGAGGAGCTTGCCTATATAAAGCAAAGGAGATCATTTGGTTTATGCATGTCTTTGGTTGAATATCTTATTGGGTGAGATCTGGTCTAGATCTAAAAGGCGAATCTACTGAAGGACTGAGATCCCTTTGGCGCAAGATCAGATCTGTAGATCTGACTGTTTGGGTTACACTTAAGGTCTTGAAATCATTCATACCCGAAGGGACGCAGGTACAGTGAAAGGAAAGCGCGCCGGGACGCAGTGCAGAATCTGGAGATCTGCGTGGGGACACAGGGCAGACGAAGTTCAGTTGCGTCTGGGACACAGTTCAGTGACTGGAGATCTGCGTGGGGACGCAGAGCGATCAAGGTTCAGGTGCGTCTCTGAAGCAAAAGGACGCGGCACGATTGTGTTTTTGGGTGCGTCCCTGTAGCAGACGGACGCGGCGCGATAGTGTTTTTGGGTGCGTCCCTGTAGCAGAAAGACGCGGCGCGATAGTGTTTCTGGATGCGTCCCTGAAGCAACAGAACGCAGAGCAGCTAAAGGAACAGTGCGTGGGCACGCAGCGCAGCAGAAGGATATCTGCGTGTGGACGCAGGGGAGCAGAAGGTTAACTGCATCTGGTCGCAGGCCACAGAAAAAAAAACTGCGTCTCTGTCTTAAGATATTCTGTTGATTGAATTTCTCTGTTGATAAGGTGTTCTGGGTTACTTCTGTTATTGCTGATCTGATATCTGTAGTGGACTGTAACTGTTATGTACTTGTTGATCATCTGATGCTTTATGAAAAGAAGTAGGGGGTTGTAGCTCCCTTCCAGGAGAGACTGGAAAACGAGAGAGAGTTGTAGCTCTCTGCAGGTTGCAGCCTGCGTACTGGTAAAGGACTGCACCAGTACAAAACCATTGTAAAAGAAGTTTCTAATTTGAAAGAAGATAGAGACATATTGCAGCAGGTGGTTTTCACCCACATTGGGTTTCCACCTTACATCTTGTGTTCTTTGGTGTGACTATCTGTTTTCTTTGTTCATGCACATTATTTTATGGTACTGACATGCAAATATAATTCAAAGATCAAATAAGGAAGGTTCATTAAAAGAATTAGATAATACTGATTCACCCCCCCCCCCTCTCAGTATTATTTCCAACAATTGGAATCAGAGCAGGTCCTTCTGAAGAAGCTTGATCGCTTGAAGGAAAAGATCCATCAGAATGGCTAATCCAGAAAGAGAGGCACACATCAGGCCACCAATCTTTGACGGGAACAATTTTACTCACTGGAAGATAAGAACCACTGCATATCTACAATCACTTGGAGCAGAAGTTTGGGGAATCGTAGAAGGAGGATACAAATTCCCATCAGCAACTCCTACAGATCCAGCAGAGAAAAAGCAATATGAGCTCAATGCCAAAGCTGTTACTGTCCTATTGAGTAGTTTGACTCAATCAGAATTTATGAAGATCATGCATTTCAAATCAGCTAAGGAAATATGGGACAAAATCGTCACAAGCTACGAAAGAGATGATCAGGTAAAAAGAGCAAAGCTTCAAACTCTCAGAATCCGGTATGAAACTCTTAAGATGCGTAATAATGAAAGCATAGCTAATTATTTCCTGCGTATGGATGAGATTGTGAATTGTATGAGGGATCTGGGTGAAGAATTTTAGGAAGTTGTCTTAGTTGAAAAAGTTTTGAGATCTCTGTCTGCTAAATTTGACTCTAAAGTATCTGCCATAGAAGAAAAGGAGAATGTGCAGAAAATCACCATGTCACAACTTCATGGGATCTTAACTGCTTTTGAAATGCGACAAGAGGTACCACCAGAGGCCGCATTCGAAGTATCAGAGGAAGAAGATGAGGTAAATTTTGTCAAGAATCTTGAACGGGGAACTGGACGGTTCAAAGGTAAGCTACCTTTCAAATGTTTTCTATGTGGTAGAGTTGGTCACTATGCTGCTAGATGTCCTCATAACAAAGGAAAGATATCTGAAGAAGATGGTAGAAGCTATTATACCCATATTAAAAGTTCATTCAATGATAGTGAAGATATTAGAAGTCTCATGGCACATAAGAAGAAGAATGCTTCATCCAATAATAGCGAAGATATTAAAAGTCTCATGGCACATGAAGAGAAGAATGCAGAAACTGAAGAAGTTGCCAAATTAAAAGAACAATTGGAGACAGAAATCAGGGTAAGGGAGCAATTGCAGGATATAGTAAAGGATCATAGTACAACTATTCAGAAACTTGAATCAAGGATCCTCTCTCTAAAAGAAGATCTTAAAAAATCAAGAGAACAGAATAGAGAAGATCTTGAAGATCAAGAACATGAAGTGATCAAACTAAAGCGACAAGTGGAAGAAGGAAGAAAAGCTGAAGAAGACCTAAGGAATCAATATCTGAAAAAGGAAGAACAACATCAAGTTGAGGTAAATATCTTGAAAGGTAAAATAGAAGAAAAGGATAAGCTTTTACGATTTCAAGATAGTACTTAAGTCTTGGATGATATTCTTAATAGTCAAAGGTCTCCTGCTATCAAGACTGGTCTTGGTTTTCATGAATATGTTGAAGGTGAATCTAGTTCACAAGGTGAGGCAAGAAACTCTAATGAGAAATCTGAAATGCTCAACGAGGAACAACCAAGGAAACAAATTCCTCAAGGAAGATCCTTTACTCCTAACTATGATAGACGATTATTTCCTCCACTAAAAAATGTTGAATGTTATGTATGTCATAATCTTGGACATGTTGCAGCCAGATGTAGAAGTAGAATGGTTCAAGACAGATCATCGCATCCCAGGTATTTCAGAGGATATTGTTTTGCCTGCAATGCATATGGACACAAAGCAATTGATTGTGATAGAAGGAACATGAAAAATGTAAGATGTTATACATGCAACAACTATGGGCATAAAGCAAGGGAATGCAGGAGCAGATTTCAAAATTCAAAACAAAAGGACCATACATCATCACAGTTGCAGGAATTGAAGAAGACATAGACAGAAAGGTGTGGCATAATTCAGACAGCGGACATAACAGACACAGGGGAATTTGAAAGTGATGAAATTCAGTATTCCATCTTGCATACGCTGATATAATGAAGACAAGTCGCGTATATACGCGAGTTACAGGCTGCAAAGTCGCGTATATGAAGAAAGGGCAGCAGAACAGACTCAGGTTCAGTCATGGTTGGCTCAGGCTCAGGGGGAGCAGAACAGACTCAGGAAATGGTTCAGTCATGGTTAGCTCACAGGTTCAGGGGGAGCATATAATGCATTGTTGGCATTATGGAGGATGGTCAGAAGGAGATCTTGCTGCAATATGTCTCTATCTCTTTCATGGTGGATTATGGTTCTTTGTTGCAGATCTGGTTCATTTTCAGGAGGAGCATGATCTTAGGGGGAGCATACCCCTTTGCCCTTGATGTCAAAGGGGGAGAATGAAGCTGAAGTTTGTGAGGTTGCCATCAAGTCCAAAGGGGGAGATTGTTGGCATTATGACTAAAGTGTTGTCCTTGATGGCAACCCATTCAGGTGACAGGTCACTGTTCTTCGAGTCAGCAGCAGAAGTTGATGATCAGCTATCAAATATTGAAGGAAATAAGGAGGACGCAGGTATACCTTACAGAAAGTGCGTACCCGCAGGTACACCATGCAGAAGCCGCGTCCAGAGACGCAGGCCAGCCGTTCAGGAGGTGCGTCCACCCAGTGCACACATTTTAAGGCAGAGAAAAGCACACGTGGGGGTTTCTTGTGTTTTACTCTTGGTATCTAGCTGACGGTATGTGGTGTCGGCTCGTGGTATTGTTCCATGATTTGAGGAGGAGCTTGCCTATATAAAGCAAAGGAGATCATTTGGTTTATGCATGTCTTTGGTTGAATATCTTATTGGGTGAGATCTGTTCTAGATCTAAAAGGCGAATCTACTGAAGGACTGAGATCCCTTTGGCGCAAGATCAGATCTGTAGATCTGACTGTTTGGGTTACACTTAAGGTCTTGAAATCATTCATACCCGAAGGGACGCAGGTACAGTGAAAGGAAAGCGCGCCGGGACGCAGTGCAGAATCTGGAGATCTGCGTGGGGACGCAGGGCAGACAAAGTTCAGTTGCGTCTGGGATGCAGTTCAGTGACTGGAGATCTGCGTGGGGACGCAGAGCGATCAAGGTTCAGGTGTGTCTCTGAAGCAAAAGGACGCGGTGCGATTGTGTTTTTGGGTGCGTCCCTGTAGTAGACGGACGCGGCGCGATAGTGTTTTTGGGTGCGTCCCTGTAGCAGAAAGACGCGGCGCGATAGTGTTTCTGGATGCGTCCCTGAAGCAACATAACGCAGAGCAGCTAAAGGAACAGTGCGTGGGCACGCAGCGCAGCAGAAGGATATCTGCGTGTGGACGCAGGGGAGCAGAAGGTTAACTGCGTCTGGTCGCAGGCCACAAAAAAAAAAACTGCGTCTCTGTCTTAAGATATTCTGTTGATTGAATTTCTCTGTTGATAAGGTGTTCTGGGTTACTTCTGTTATTGCTGATCTGATATCTGTAGTGGACTGTAACTGTTATGTACTTGTTGATCATCTGATGCTTTATGAAAAGAAGTAGGGGGTTGTAGCTCCCTTCCAGGAGAGACTGGAAAACGAGAGAGAGTTGTAGCTCTCTGCAGGTTGCAGCCTGCGTACTGGTAAAGGACTGCACCAGTACAAAACCATTGTAAAAGAAGTTTCTAATTTGAAAGAAGATAGAGACATATTGCAGCAGGTGGTTTTCACCCACATTGGGTTTCCACCTTACATCTTGTGTTCTTTGGTGTGACTATCTGTTTTCTTTGTTCATGCACATTATTTTATGGTACTGACATGCAAATATAATTCAAAGATCAAATAAGGAAGGTTCATTAAAAGAATTAGATAATACTGATTCCCCCCCCCCCCTCTAAGTATTATTTCCAACACCCCTCAACTACCATAAGCTCCTACCAACATTATGTTCAAAGGATTCTATTGCCACTTGGAAGCATCACAACTATAGTCTTCCACACTCTTCTTTATTATCCCCAAACATGGAAGATGAATGTTAATTGGAAAGAATGTCTCCTCTCTTTGTCCATGAATGAATGAATCAAATAAAAGACAAGTGGAGACTTTTTCTTGTGTGAGATCTATTATCTTCCCAAGTATGTGACAACTTGGTACACACAAGTCAAAAATTGTTGTGAGAGCTTTCAAGGAAGTATAGGCTAAAATGTTAGGACTTCCCAATGCATAGATGTAAAGGTTAAATCAACCTTTTATTTCATTTTTTTATATGCCTTTGTGTTTCATATGCGCACCATGAAAAATATAATGATGACACCATAATCCTACTCCATTACTTGGACACAAGCATTCGTTAGTTGACCATTAACATTGGGCCCGACACTAGGAATATATACAATGTATTTCATGCTTTTACAACATGGGGTCCTTATGTCGTAGTCTAACGAGGCTATAATTTCTCTTAGAGAACAACGGAAATTTCAGCACAATTCTAAGAAAAACCTGTAGAAAATTTTGGAAATCTAGGTTACAGTTGTCAAGCTTTAGGATTTTGGGTGCCCCAAGGGTTCTTGATGGTGTTGAATCCATTTCCTCCATCAAAAAAATGATTTAAACACTCCCAAGATTGGATTTCTTGAAAATTTATTCATTGAATTTTTCCAACAATTTCGTCGTTTGGGCTGAATTTTGCCAACAATTTCGCCATTTGGGTGACATTGTGGCCTCGTTAGACAATGTTGGATCCTTATAAATCAATCCACTTGGATTGACACTCATCACATGAACCACATCATAGAAATAATACATGATTTTATACATTATAATTTAGGGTTAAAATTAAGGTATTGCATTCCCCTCATCCTTGGAATAACATTGTCCTTAGCGAACGTCTATTTCTGGAAATGAGACCTCGTCTTCATTTTGTAGTTGTGTCTACAATGATATCCTATCCCCTACAAACTTGCATTCACTATCTTTGGCATTTCAACATATAGCAATAGAAAATGTCAAAGGAAAGTATGTTTGTTGTAACCTTTCCAAATTCATAGCTGGAACACATATATTCATGATACAAGATTCAATATACAATTTCAATGTAGTCACCTATCTTCATGTGTATGTGTTCACTTTGCATCATTATCATGTGTGAGATTCCATGTGTTATCTCCTCATTGAATCTCTCGTAGCAAATTCATTCAAATCCCCTCTTCCTTGTAGTGACTCACCCTTACAAGCTCAGGTATCCTTCTCTAGTAAACAATGTGTTTGGTGGTCCATCATTTCTCGATAATTTCATATCCAAGACAAGCACAAGGTTCCAAACTTATATTCATCTAATTGGAAACCTCAAAACAAGCATTCACTCAAGACAAGCAAAGGATAGCACAAGGTTCCAATTCCTTGCATTATACTTAATCCATTTTATTTCAATTTTCTCCCAGTACTATGGTTTTAATTCCAACATTTTGTTTCTGCATTTCAAATAGAAAATCAAATAAAATGCATAACTCCCCTAAAATGAATCCAATAGTGAATGTTGCAAACTTGAGGGTTTGCCAATAGAAGGTGGGAATTAGGCGTTGAGGATTTTATCTTGGAAAAATCGTGGTCATTGAGGAGGGCCAAAACCTGACGTCAACACTCTCCAATGCTTCATTACATGATATGACATAAATCCAAAGCAACCTTGTCATAGGTAGGATATCCTAACATTTCTCCACTGAAGATTCCCTCATTGTATGAGGATTGCATTGATAGTATAACGAAAATACATCAACCTCAAATAAAAAATAAGTGTGTGGATTTAGGAGTCCTAATATGGGTGCTTTGCAAGTCTCCTTATTCAAGATGTCAGTGACTTTCTCAGGTATGCCACATGAGAAAAATATGAACACATATTTATAATTTAATGAAGTCCATAATACCAATTGTTGAGGAGTGATTGACCACCTAACAATAGAAATTAGCAATGGATTCCACCCCTCAAGCCAAAGCATGATACCATCAATGCAAAAGAAGCTCCTATAAGGCTTTAATCTCACTCAACCCAACACATTAATCTCATGACCTAACAAATTTGTTAACCATAGAGCACTATAGACCCTCATCTTGTTGAAAAGTGTAACTAAGTTCGGTCTTCATAATGGCATGTAATTATGATTTTATGTAATGATATGTAAAGAAGAAAAATAAAATTATTGTATTGCTTGCTTCATGGGTTTCATGAGCAAGAGATTTTATTTTTGTGTGAAGACTCCCATTGAGATTCTTTAGGAATTATTTGTCATCTAGTCATAAAATGATAGAGTCATTGTCATGTAATAAAGTCATGTTACACTTTGTAAAATGTCAAACTTGTCTATGTAAAGTATCCTCCAAGACCTTGTCACTTATCCTCTTCAAGTCACCTACAACGATGGAAGAACTTGCTAGAAGAAGTCAACCTAACTATTTGTGATCATGTAAGCCTAAAGGACATGTAATGAAGTGTATAAATAGCCACACTCAACCTCACTTAGAGGCAAGCAACTCGACAAGAAATTTGGTGAAGAGAAGTGTGAAGAAGAGGTTGAAAAGAGAAGTGAGAAGAAGAGGTCGAAAAGAGAAGTGCGAAGAAGAGGCTACAAAGAGAAGTGCAAAGAAGAGGCTACAAAGAGAAGTGCGAAGAAGGAATAAGAAGGATTATTCTGGGCATAGTGAAGGAGGGATTCTTCTCGGCATAGTGAAGGAGAGTTTCTTCTGGGCATAGCGAAGGAAAGTTTCTTCTAGGGATAGTGAAGGAAGGATTCTTCTGGGGTCAGCGAAAGAAGGATTCTTCTGGGGTACTTGTTCTGGGTGATCGAGATAGAGATAAAATCATAGAGACCGATATTCTCTAGAGGAAGCTAAGAAGAGAAGTGTGAAGTCTAGAGACTGAGATTCTCTAGAGGAAGCCAAGAAGAGTAGTGTGGAAGGTTGAAGATCGAGATTCTCTAGAGAAAGTTAAGGAGAGCAGTTCAAGATCAAGAAGGAAGTCAAGAATGGGAAGAGGCAGAATATCAAGGTTAGTGACAAGGTTCTTGGGAGGCTACTAGAGTCAAGGGTCCTTTTCATGGTCTTCGTATTTATCAATTGAAGATCTATAAGAATAATTTTGATCAGGTTTTCCTCTCAAGAGGTTAGAGGTTTTGGTCCTAGCTGACAAGCCTACATTTTGTGTTACTTGTCTTCTATTGTGCTTACTGGTAATTGTCTTGATGGAAAGAACACAATAATAATATAAAGAAGAAGATACTATAAGCTAAAAGGTAAACGTATATCACAAGCAATTATCAAGCGGAGAAATATTTTAACTCCTTATGCCCTATATCTCTGAACATGGTATCAGAGCTTAGATGTTGAAGTCAAGAAAGGGCATTCAATGAAGAAGACATCAAGCCTCGAAGAAGAATCGTAACAGATTCTAGGGCTACCAAGGTCAATATCTTCAAAATCCTAGACCGAATAAATCTACACCAGCAAGATTCTTGAAACCATCTTCAAGAAAGAAGGAATACTAAAATATTCAAGAAGGATCGTGAATCAAGCTCTCCCTCATCAATATCTCAAGAAGAAAATCCTTTATCAACATCAAGATTAAGGAGGAAGCAAACATAAATTTCTCAAGTAAGTCTATGACTATATCTGATACTAACAAAATTTCTTTTTGCAAGGAAAGCAATAAATTGGTTGGGCCTGCAAATTACCTTGCATGGAAGAAAAGGATAGACCTAAATCTTATTGAGAATGAGGTCATGGATCACATCAGGGGTCGATAAACCAACCTCCAAAAGAAGATACTCAAGCACATGTTAGATTCATGAAGGGAGAAGTGAGAGCCTAGAGAATTCTTATAAAATCTATAAAATACTCTCTTATCCCATATGCATCAAAGTTGGAGACTACAAAATCTATATACGACAAATTGGTAGAGTTGTTTTCTGTAAGTACTGCAGGAGAAGTAATCTCATTAAGGCAAGAACTCTACATACTAAAGAGGTCTAAGGAAGATGGAATAGCCTCATACTTCATGAGGATATTAGAAATTCGAGATCAACTACAAGAGCTAGGAGAAGTCATGTCTAATAGAGAGATGACCATAGTGGTACTAAATACACTACCGAAAGAATGGGGTAACTTCAATTCAAGTTTATATGGGAAGAAAGAGACTACTCAATTTCAAGATCTATGGTCACTCTATAAGATCGAAGAAACCAAACTGAAGGCAAAGGTTGATGTAGGACCAAATGAGCAGAATCAAGCATGTTCTGCTATGACAAGAAGAGAAGGGAAATTTGGAAAGTTTGGTCCTCAAAAGAAAAGGAAGAAAATGGCTAAGGTAAGATGCTATGGATGTCAAGAACTTGGGCACTATAGAAAATATTGTCCTAAACGTAATAAGGACAAGAGAGATAAGGAAGAAGCCCATATTACTGAGGAAGTGAAAGAACCTGAGACAAAGAATCGTAAGAAGGAAGAAGTAAAAGATCTCTACTTTTCAAGTGTAATTTATAGATAGGAAGCAATGTAAATAAGATAGGATGCATCTGATTAGAAAATATCATCGTGATAGAAGCATTAGAAGTAAGAGCTCTTGACATAGGAAGAAGAAAGAATGTTTGGAATAAATTCTATTGATTACAAAGAATAAGAGCTCTTGGAAACCTCATTGAAATCTCAACTGTTAGAATTAGAGGTCATCATCGACTGAGATCATCATACAATAGTCAATAAGGAAACATTTTTTGCTTGAGGATATGAAAGATCCTCACATTTCTCTGATGGAATCCTTATCATAGGATTCACCGATCTAGAAAGGAAGCAAATGTATCATCAAGAAGTCCAACTCGTGGGATGATGGTATGATGACATAACAATGAAACAAGTCTAAAGAATAAAGCTCTTTCGTTCAAATTAGGAAGTTGTTGCAGGAAGTCTGGATTACCCAAAGGGAATATGAGGTATGTATGCTTACATAGATTATTATGAAAGTCATATGGTTGCAGATAATATGGATCACTATTTCCATCTTGGGAAAAATGATCAAAGAAAAGGGGATCTCCTCCTCTGAAAGATTATAGAAAAGCATAAGTCGCACTAGATGAAATCAACATAATATGTTCTCATATGAATCATGAGGACGTTGACTACAATTAAAGAACTCCGTTTGGAAGCTCCTGGGAATGAAGTGTGTGAAAATAAAGGAGAGATTGTAAATATGCAACAAAGGTAGAAGACATTCAACATCCGAGACCAAGAAGAGTTGACTGGAATATCTCCCAGAAGGATATGAAGACTCTGATAAGAGTCGAAAAAAGATGGAAACCCTTGACAATGGATATCTATGGGAGATGTGTCAACATATATGCAGGATGTTGATACCTATAGGGAGATGTCATGATGAAAGACCATCACAAAGGTAATTTTTGGTTTAAGTGTTCATTTCTTATTTTTTGAACTAATTATAGATGGGCTTATGTAGGATTGCCAAAGGGAAGACTTGTGGATGACTTCCAGGAAGACCATATAGAAGGATGTAATATCCTTTCGAAAAACATGGAATGAAGAAATCAACATGACATGAATCAAAGCGAGATGGAAACCTGATGGATCACTTTCTGATAAAAGGAATGAGGACATGACTGGCTCATGAAGGAAAGTGATGGATGTTTTGTGCCCTATGAATAAGTCCCAAAAGATGAAGACTCCATGTCAAAGAATAAATTCACAACATCAAAGGAAGGAGCTCTTCAAGTAGTTGGTTGTCCCATCATCTCCACCTGAGAAGTTGTTGTAGGTCCCTAATTAAGAGGGAGCCTGTAAAGAAGTTTCTTACTTGGAAGAAACTTGGAAATTCCTAAGACAAGAGGGAGCTTAGGTACATTCCTTTTATATGAATGAGTACATTCCTTATTGGAATATGTCCTTCCTATTTGAGAGGGAGAGATAGACACATCATTTTGGTCTTCACCTGGGAAGACATAATGGAGGATTAGGTAATTATTTGGCATATGATACACTTTGAGGATTAAATAGGGCATCCAATAGAAGAGTAGTTATGAAGGACCAATATTCTTTGAGGACTGGGGAGTCTAAGATAAGAATAGTTCTCTTGGAACACACCCTGAGTACCCGGGTGGGGGATGTTCCGAGAGAGACAATGATGAGAGTGTTTATAAATCCTTGGTCTCGCTAGCATTGAGCTCAAATCTTGTCAAGAGATGGAGTTGTTAGTCAAGGCATTTCTATGTGACAATGTTGGTTGATATGATGCTATACAAATAAGTTGGCAATCCAAATTCTTCTTATGAGAAATTCTTTAGATTGAGAATGTCCAACTACCATTATGAATACCTCCCTAGTTAGGAGGGAGTGTTGAAAAGTGTAACTAGGTTCGGTCTTCATAATGACATGTAATTATGATTTTATGTAATGAGATGTAAAGAATAAAAATAAAATTATTGTATTTCTTGCTTCATGGGTTTCATGAGCAAGAGATTTTATTTTTGTGTGAACACTCTAATTGAGAGTCTTTAGGAATTATTTGTCATCTAGTCATAAAATGATAGAGTCATTGTCATGTAATGAAGTCATGTTACACTTTGTAAAATGTCAAACTTGTCTATGTAAAGTATCCTCCAAGGCCTTGTCACTTATCCTCTTCAAGTCAACCTAAAATGATGGAAGACTTGCTAGAAGAAGTTGGCCTAACTACTTTTGATCATGTCGGCCTAAAGGACATGTAATGAAGTTTATAATTAGCCACACTCGGCCTCACTTAGAGGCAAGCAACTCGACAAGAAATTCAGTGAAGAGAACTGCGAAGAAGAGGCCGAAAAGAGAAGTGCGAAGAAGAGGCCAAAAAGAGAAGTGCAAAGAAGAGGCTACAAAGAGAAGTGTGAAGAAGGAATAAGAAGGATTATTCTGGGCATAGCGAAGGAGGGATTCTTTTGGGCATAGCGAAGGAGAGTTTCTTCTGGGCATAGCGAAGGAGAGTTTCTTCTAGGGATATCGAAGGAAGGATTCTTCTGGGGTCAGTGAAAGAAGGATTCTTTTGGGGTACTTGTTATGGGTGACTGAGATAGAGATCAAATCATAGAGACCGAGATTCTCTAGACAAAGCTGAGAAGAGAAGTGTGAGGTCTAGAGACTGAGATTCTCTAGAGGAAGCCAAGAAGAGTAGTGTGGAAGGTTGGAGAACGAGATTCTCTAGAGAAAGTCAAGGAGAGCAGTTCGAGATCAAGAAGGAAGTCAAGGATGCGAAGAGGCAGAACATCAAGGTTAGTGACAAGGTTCTTGGGAGGATACTAGAGTCAAGGGTATTTTTCATGGTCTTGGTATTCATCAATTGAAGATCTATAAGAATAATTTTGATCGGGTTTTCCTCTCAAGAGGTGAGAGGTTTTGATCCTAGCTGAAAAGCCTACATATTGTGTCACTTGTCTTCTATTGTGCTTATTGGTAATTGTCTTGATGGAAAGAACACAATAATAATATAATGAAGAAGAGACTATAAGCTAAAAGGTAAAAGTATATCACAAGCAATTATCAAGCAGCGAAATATTTTAACTCCTTATGCCCTAGATATCTCAACATGGTATCAGAGCTTAGGTGTTGAAGTCAGGAAAGGGCATTCAATCAAGAAGACATCAAGCCTTGAAGAAGGATCGTAGCATATTCTAGGGCTACCAAGGTCAATATCTTCAAAATCCTAGATTGAATAAATCTACACCAGCAAGAGTCTTGAAACCATCTTCAAGAAAGAAGGAATACTAAAACATTCAATAAGGATCGTGAATCAAGCTCTCCCTCATCAATATCTCAAGAAGACAATCCTTTATCGACATCAAGATTAAGGAGGAAGAAAACATCCATTTCTCAAGTAAGTCTATGACTATATGTGATACTAACAAAATTTGTTTTTGCAAGGAAAGTAATAAATTGGTTGCGGCTGCAAATTACCTTGCATGGAAGAAAAGGACAAACCTAAATCTAATTGAGAATGAGGTCATGGATCACATCAGGGGTCGATAACCCAGCCTCCAAAAGAATATACTCAAGCACATGTTAGATTCATGAAGGGAGAAGTGAGAGCCCAAAGAATTCTTATAGAATCTATAAAAGACTCTCTTATCCCATATGTATCAAAGTTAGAGACTGCAAAATCTATATACGACAAATTGGTAGAGTTGTTTTCTGTAAGTACTGTAGGAGAAGCAATCTCATTAAGGCAAGAACTCTACATACTAAAGATGTCTAAGGAAGATGGAATAGCCTCATACTTCATGAGGATATCAGAAATTCGAGATCAACTACAAGATCTAGGAGAAGTCATGTCTGATAGAGAGATGACTATAGTGGTACTAAATAAACTACCAAAATAATGGGGTAACTTCAATTCAAGTTTATATGGGAAGAAAGAGACTACTCCATTTCAAGATCTATGGTCACTTTGTAAGATTGAAGAAACCAGACTAAAGGCAAAGGTTGATGTAGGACCAAATGAGCATAATCAAGCATGTGCTGCTATGGCAAGAAGAAAAGGGAAATTTGGAAATTTTGGTCCTCAAAAGAAAAGGAAGAAAATGGCTAAGGTAAGATGCTGTGGATGTCAATAACTTGGTCACTATAGAATAGATTGTCCTAAACTTAATAAGGACAAGAGAGATAAGGAAGAAGCCCATATTACTGGTGAAGTGAAAGAACCTGAGACAAAGAATCTTAAGAAGGAAGAAGTAAAAGATCTCTACTTTTCAAGTGTAATTTATAAATAGGAAGCAATGTAAATAAGATAGGATGCATCTGATTAGAAAATGTCATCGTGATAGAAGCATTAGAAGTAAGAGCTCTTGACATAGGAAGAAAAAAGAATGTTTGGAATAAATTCTATTGATTACAAAGAATAAGAGCTCTTGGAAACCTCATTGAAATCTCAAGTATTAGAAGTAGAGGTCATCATCGACTGAGATCATCATACAATAGTCAATAAGGAAACATTTGTTGTGTGAGGATATGAAAGATCCTCAAATTTCTCTGATGGAATCCTTATTAGAGGATTCACCAATCTAGAAAAGAAGCAAATGTTTCATCAAGAATCAAAACTCGTGGGATGATGGTATGCTGACATAACAATGAAACAGGTCTAAAGGATAAAGCTCTTTCATTCAAATTAGGAAGTTGTTACAGGAAGTTTGGATGACCCAAAGGAAATATGAAAGACATATGGTTGCAGATAATATGGATCACTATTTCCAGCTTGGTAAAAATGATCAAAGAAAAGGGGATCTCCTCCTCCGAAAGATTGCAGAAAAGCATAAGTCATACTAGATGAAATCAACATAATATGTTCTCATGCGAATCATGAGGATGTTGACTACAATTAAATAAATATGATTGGAAGCTCCTAGGAATGAAGTGTGAAAATAAAGGAAGAGATCGTAAAATATGCAACAAAGGTAGAAGGCATTCAACATCCAAGACCAAGAAGAGTTGATTGGAATATCTCCCAAAAGGATATGAAGACTCTGATAAGAGTCGGAAAAATATGGAAACCCTTAACAATGGATATATTTGGGAGATGTGTCAACATATATGTAGGATGTTGATAACTACAGGAAGATGTCATGATGAAAGACCATCACAAAGGTAATTTTTGGTTTAAGTGTTCATTTCTTATTTTTTGAACTAATTCTGGATGGGCTTATGTAGGACTGCCAAAGGGAAGACTTGTGGATGACTTCCAGGAAGACCATATAGAAGCATGTAATATCCTTCCGAAAAATATGGCATGAAGAAATCAACATGACATGAATCAAAGCTAGATAGAAACCTAATGGATGACTTTCTGATAAAAGGAATGAGGAAATGACTGGCTCATGAAGGAAAGTGATGGATGTTCTGTGCCCTATGAATAAGGCCCAAAAGATGAAGACTCCATGTCAAAGAATAAATTCATGACATCAAAGGAAGGAGCTCTTCAAGTAGCTGGTTGTCACATCATCTCCACCTGAGAAGTTGTTGTAGGTCCCTAATTAAGAGGGAGCCTGTAAAGAAGTTTCTTACTCGGAAGAAAATTGGAAATTCCTAAGATAATAGGGAGCTTAGGTACATTCCTTTTGTATGAACAAGTACATTCCTTTATTGGAATATTTCCTCCCTATTTGAGAGGGAGAGATAGACACACCATTTTGGTCTTCACCTAGGAGGACAAAATGGAGGATTGGGTAATTATTTGGCATCTGATACTCTTTGAGGATGAGATAGGGCATCCAATAGAAGAGTATCTATGGAGGACCAATATTCTTTGAGGACTGGGGAGTCTAAGATAAGAATAGTTCTCATGGAACACACCCTGAGTACCTGAGTAGGGGATGTTCCGAGAGATACAATGATGAGAGTGTCTATAAATCCTTGGTCTCGCCAACATTGAGCTCAGGTCTTGTGGAGAGATGGAGTTGTTAGTAAAGGCATTTCTATGTGACAATGTTGGTTGATATGATGCTATACAAATGAGTTGGAAATCCAAATTATTCTTGTGAGAAATACTTCAGATTGAGAATGTCCAAGTACCATTATGAATACCTCCCTAGTTAGGAGGGAGTGTTGAAAAGTGTAACTAGGTTTGGTCTTCATAATGACATGTAATTATGATTTTATGTAATGAGATGTAAAGAAGAAAAATAAAATTATTATTTTTCTTGCTTCATGTGTTTCATGAGAAAGAGATTTTATTTTTGTGTGAAGACTCTCTTTGAGAGTCTTTAGGAATTATTTTTCATCTAGTCATAAAATGATAGAGTCATTGTCATGTTGCACTTTGTAAAATGTCAAACATGTCTATGTAAATTATCCTCCAAGACCTTGTCACTTATCCTCTTCAAGTCGGCTTAAAATGATGGAAGACTTGCTAGAAGAAGTCAGCCTAAAATGATGGAAGACTTGCTAGAAGAAGTCAGCGTAACTACTTGTGATCATGTTGGCCTAAAGGACATGTAATGAATTTTATAAATAGCCACACTTGGCATCACTTAGAGGCAAGAAACTTGACAAGAAATTCGGTGAAGAGAAGTGAAAAGAAGGTTACAAAGTGAAGTGTGAAGAAGAGGCTACAAAGAGAAGTGTGAAGAAGGAATAAGAAGGATTCTTCTGAGCATAGTGAAGGAGGGATTATTCTGGGCATAGTGAAGGAGAGTTTCTTCTAGGCATAGCGAATGAGATTTTCTTTTAGGGATAGAGAAGGAAGGATTCTTCTCAGGTCAGTGAAAGAAGGATTCTTTTGGGGTACTTTTTCTGGGTGATCGAGATAGAGATCAAATCATAGAGACCGAGATTCTCTAGAGGAGACACGTGAAGTCTAGAGACCGAGATTCTCTAGAGGAAGTAGAGAAGAGCAGTGTTAAGTCTAGAGACCGAGATTCTCTAGAGGAAGCCAAGAAGGGTAGTGTGGAAGGTTGGAGACTGAGATTCTCTAGAGAAAGTCAAGGAGAGCAGTTCAAGATCAAGAAGGAAGTAAAGAAAGGGAAGAGGAAAAACATCAAGGTTAGTGGCAAGGTTCATGGGAGGATACTAGACTCAAGGGTCTTTGTCATGATCTTGGTATTCATCAATTGAAGATCTATAAGAAGAATTTTGATCAGATTTTCCTCTCAAGAGGTGAGAGGTTTTGTCCCTGACTGACAAGCTTACATATTGTGTCACTTCTATTCTTCTATTGTGCTTATTGGTATTTGTCTCATGGAAACAACACAATAATAATATAACAAAGAAGAGACTATATGCTAAAAGGTAAAAGTATATCACAAGAAATTATCAAGCAGAGAAATATTTTAACTCCTTATGCCCTAGATTCCTCAACACATCCAATGATCAATTAGTCATGGTTTTGTCTTCCATTGTGCTACACATCACAAGGAGATCTCTTGTTTCTATACTCACTTATATTTCAAGGGTCTTCTTCTATTCCAATGCACTTTAATGTAGGGAAAAGGTGCCATAACTACTAATTGTTCACTTGTGATGACTCAAGAGAGAAACACTTCACCCAAAACAATTAGTGAATAAAACTACAAGGTTGTAGATATAATGGCATTTATCTCAACTCTTGTGGACATTCCAATTGTAGTTTTTATCCCAAAATCACCAAATTTCCTCTCATTTTCTCTACAGTGACCCCCCTAACTACCATAGGATCCTACCAATGCTACGTTCAAAGGATTTTATTGCCACTTGCAAGCATCAAAACTATAGTCTCCCACACTCTTCTTTATTACCACCAAAACATGGGAGAGGAATGTTGATGGGAAAGAATGTCTCCTTTGTTTGTCCATGAATGAAAGAAAAGACAAGAAGAAACTTTTTTCTTGCATGACACCTATTCTCTTCCCAAGTATGTGACAACTTGGCACATACAAGTCAAAAAAATTGTGAGAGCATTTAAGGAAGCATGGGCTAAATCATTAAATTTTCCTGAAGGACAAGTGTTAGCATCATCACTCACACTTCCCATGACCTTTTTGGTGGATATTATCTTATTATGTAGTTCATTTTTATATATGTCTTTGCATTACATATGAACACTATGGAAACACACAACAACCTCACCATAATCCTAGTTCATTACTTGAACACAAGCATCCGCTAGTTGAACATTAGACTTAGGCTTTGCATTAAGAATATTTACAATGTATTTCATGTTCTTAGAACATGGGATCATTATAACTCAACCCAATTGGCTTGACACTCGTCACATAAACTGCATCATAGAAATAATACATGATTTGCTACATTATAATTTAGGGTTCAAATCAAGGTATTGCATTCCCCTCGCCCTTGGAATAACATTGTCCTTGTTGAACATTTATTTCTAGCAATGAGACCTTTTCTTCATTCTTTAGTTGTGTCTAAAATGTTATCCTCTCCCCTACAAACTTACATTCACTAGCTTTAGCATTTCAACATATATTTATAGAAATCATCAAAGAAAAGTATGTGTGTCATAACCTTTCCAAACACATATTCATAATACAAGATGCAATATAAAATTTCAATGTAGACACTTATTTTCATGAGTATGTGATCAATTTATATCAATAGTACATGGGAGATTCGATGTGCTATCTCCTCTAACAAAACCAAAATATAATTCCTTTTGATTTGAGCCAATGTAAGCAATGAATCTCACATAGAAAATTCATTCAAGCCCCCTCTTCCTTGTAATGACTCACTTTTGCAAGCTTGGACATCCTTCTATGGTAAACTATCCATTTGATTATCCATCATTTACTAAGACTTTCATCCAAGAAGAGCACATAGTTCCAAAGTTATATTCATAGGATCGACAACCTCAAAGCAAGGATTAACTCAAGACGATCAAAGGATCGCATTGTTGGAAATACTGAGAGGGGGTGTGAATCATTATTCCTTAGAAATTAACACTTTTACATCTTTTCAGAGCATTATCTAATCCTCAATTATTATTAATGTTTATGCAGTAATAATAGTAAATAAAAGAACACAGTAGGCACAAAAATTTTAGATGGAAAACCCCCTCCGGGTTAAAAACCACCGAACGATTTTCTAATAAATTCTTTAATCTTCAGTCCCAACTGAAATGAAAGCAACAACTTCCTATAATTATAGAAAAGCATTCTTCTCCAGCTCCCACTGGAAGGAAACCCCAATGCCCTGGTTTCTTCAGTAGTCAACTGATATGATGCCCCAACATCCTAGACCAACCTACCACCCTGAACTGTTCACAGGCTCCAAACTGTAGGTGACTTCATGCACCGATCTGGCACCTCCCTGCCACCCTATAAAGACAAAAGTAAATACAAAAGTGTGGACTCCCGTACCAGGGACAATGATCCACATTACAATGATATTACAATGATTTTATTATACTCTACCAATTACCCAATCACTCTATGACCTACAAATCAACCATGACATCATCCCAACAAAGACTCCTATACCTCCCAATAATTCCTTTTCGACTCTAGGCAGATTGACTCTTTTACAATAATGACTCTTCCAATGATGATACTTTTACAAATGACTCTTTTACAACTTTACAATGATGAATCTTGGCCTTGACACTTATTCACAATATGCAAATGGTTGTCATGTCTTCAAAGGATGTCCCATTGACTCTTGGCCTTGATACTTCTTCACAATATGCAGATGGTTGTCATGTCTTCAAAGGATGTCCCACTTCAATGCATCCTTTGATTTGATACTTTAGCTCTTGAATTCTTGTTTCAAGTTGTACTTCAATCTTCTTCTACCTGTATGCAAAATTTTCTCGGCGAAACCAATCCTAAAACAAAACAAAATACCCTTCAACTTACCTCTGCCTACAAAACACATGTAAGTGCATAATAATGAATAAATACAAATTAAAATTACAATGCATACCTGAAATGTGCTTGTCACTTTTGTTGTTGAATTGGTGCAGCAATAGACAAAGACTCCCACTCTTGATATAGGCCTGGACTCTATGCAAGACTTTATCCAAAACTGACGTAAAGATATATACAATAAAAACTGATGACAGGCCCTAAACTTGTGATGAACCAAGTTCTAAGTACAACAACAGAGACCATTCTATCAACTAAGACAAGTATCATGAACTTACAACATGATATAGATTTAGCAGACTTGGTGTAGCATCAAATGTGTAGTATCAAGAATAGGACATCCGAATTGTGGTATCAAAACTAACTATGACATATAGAGACATAGAGATATAACCGAGACCCTGTATATACTTACGTTGTCCTACAAAAACATATGTCAGATATGATACTCAAAATTCAAATGTAAACACTTAATCATACATACCTTGTTGTAGGAGACTTACCTTTGACTGCAGTGATCCTTGAATGCATGCTCTTTCTTGCCTTCTAGGAGCTCGATATATATATATATATATATATATATATATATATATATATATATATATATATATATATATATATATATATTTTTTTTATTATCTATGTAATTTCATATCTCAAGGATCTGAAATTTCATCCTGTGGTATCCCTCTGTGTCCTCTTTGCAAACCCACAAGTATGATCAAGATTGGATTCTTCAAGAAAGAGTTATGCCCAATATCCCATGATGACCTGATTATAGCATGGTTCAGCAGAGCGAACTTGTATGAAGTGCCACGTGTCATTGCTGTGACGTTCGACCCTGGAAATTCTATGCAACAAACTAAATTTCATCCTCTTTTGGTGACTATTTACGAAATTTGAATCCAATTCTCAAAGAGAAAGTTATGACGATTTTCTCAACGTCACCTGTTTGACATGGAATTCAGGAGCTTGCAATAACCCTAACTTCCTCAGATCATATCTCTGATAATATAGCGAACCAAGATCTGAAATTCATTCATGTGGTTCATCAAGATTTCAGCTCAAAGGGGTTGTAATTTTAGCTTCTTGAGCTTTGCAAAAAAAATCTATAGCAAAAATTCCACGATGACCTATTTGAAGCCACAAAATCCCTACAAGAGGAGGATATTAGGGTCATTATTTATATGAATGTCTTGAGTTGAGAGGGTCCTTAATAAGGGAACACTGGAGGGATTTTAGGAGCAAAAAAATATTATTAATTATTGACTATTCAATGACCACAACCAATTATGAATGCCATGACAACCCCATAGGGTTTTAGCCCACTAACTAGGGTTACTAATTTCAAACATGAATATCTCTCAAACCGTGAAGAATTACTTGGCATGCCATATATCAACGAAACATCTCGACGAGTAGAATCCAACTAGAAGATCCTTGACTTAGAATAGAGTAATTTGTCAAGTTAAAATTCCCATGCAAGATCCGAGTAGCCCCTAGTGCTGCTTGTGTTGACATGAATGACAACCACAAATCAAAAATCTCCCCCTTTGGCATTGATGGCAACACAAGTAATCCCCCTGTGATCATGACACCTCTTCCTACTACCTTCTCTCACCCTTTGTCATCAATGGAAAAGGGTAACTCCCTGTTACAAAACATTTTGTCACTGTCTCTGTACTCCCCATTCCTTGATCCTGGAGGACCTCTACAATGAACCTCACATGCTTTGCCTTCATGAAGAAACTCCCATTGTGTCCCTCCTCATGAGAAGATCATTTCCCTTTTTCACCATTTTCCCTGAAACTTCTGTTTTTCCTAGTTTACAAGACCGGTGGTAATGGCCTTTGTCTCCCCCACGTCGATGTGCAGAGATTAGTACTACTCCTCGCACCAACCGGAGTGACTGATCTGTGTTCTGGTTGCGCTGGTCCTGTTATGGAAAGTTTTTTAAATTAGAGCCGAAGCTTCCAGCTCTAGAAGCTCCGTAACGGAAGTCTAGTAAATGGTTCAGCCGTATGTTCAAGGAAAATAGGTTCCATATCCATATGTCCAAGGTCAACAGGCTCAACAACCTTTTAACCCATACGTTGCCTATCAAAAACCTATGCCTGGACAGTTTCAAGGTATATAAGGTAAAAATCCTCCCTATGGTCAAGGTAATTCGCAATGGAGGCACCCTCAGATGCCATATGGCCAAAATCCCCCACTGTGGGGTTAAAATCCTTACCAGTAGGGATGGGCTCCTCCCTATGCACCCGCTTATCGACTTCCCATGCCTTTTAACACCCAATTACCTTTATTGGCTACACTCGATTTGCCGGAAGTATTGCGCCTTACGAATGATCTGATCCTTCATTCACCGTACTAGCCTCCGGTGTCGTCCAAGATACCAAGTGATTGCCCAAAGTTCGATGGGAAAGCTAAAGAAGATCCTCAGGTCCATGTGATGACATATCACCTCTGGTGCTCGTCGAACTCATATGTGGACGATTCCATTTGTCTTTTTCTTTTCCAGTGAAACCTCACAGGTGTTGCAGCAAAATGGTACATCAAGCTATCTCGAAGTACTTACCATGACTTTCACTCTTTAGCCATGCCTTTCCTCATGCATTTTCAGTTGCCGGTTTGCTATGAAACTCGCACCTATTTTCTCACATCGCTTAAGCAAGATACTGTGACACACATCTCTGATCACATCCATGAATGGAGACGTAGACGTCGCCTGATCAAATTTGAGATTGCTGATCAGTTGCTCGCAGAATGGTTTACCAAATCATTTGTAGCCCAATTTCTCAAGATATAGCTATGGGTGGATGTCACTGAAGGGCGGGCCATTGCTCCTGTCCAGTACTTGGATCTAGTTTACTCTCAATTTGGCACTTTATACGAGTTGTTACCCAATGCTCCGCAGCCATCATCTGATCCTACAGCATCAAAGTCACCAGTTGTTCCTCCCATTAATGGAGTTATAGGTTCAGTATCCCATACCCCTGCTAAAACTTCTTCCAAACAGAATTCGGTCTCGAATGTTGCCCCTAATAGTTCATCTCAGAATCCACCTGGCCCTAGTAAAACCTCAGAGGTCCATGTTGTCTAGTTTACCGCAGTGGACAAATCCTCGAAAGGAAAAAAGAAAGGCAACGGAAAAGCTAAAGTTGATGCCCCGAAATAGGGTCCTCCCAAATTGTTTGCTAG
This sequence comes from Pinus tabuliformis, assembly GCA_031772625.1. NCBI lineage: Eukaryota > Viridiplantae > Streptophyta > Pinopsida > Pinales > Pinaceae > Pinus > Pinus tabuliformis. Next base: position 1,838,684,300 of record CM062816.1, read on the forward strand.
CAAATCTTCACAACAAAAACCTATGTATCCCTACCTCATTTGCGAGGAAGATCACTGCATCAAGGATTTTCCTTGATGATCCGAAGTTATTCGCCTACTCAAAGGGACTCCTGATGTCCTCAAAGAGTCGTTTGCATTTCAACAGACCCAAATGGTAGACCAACCTCGATCTGCTTCCTCTAGATCTCAAGTGTTCATGATGAGCACACCTATTAATGTGGCTACCCGATCCAAAGACTATCAAACTCCAACTCCGGTAGCTGGGAAAGAGAAAGAAGTTGCACCTTCTTCTTCTACCCCGAGTTCTGGCCCTCTGCAAATTGAGCGCCCTAACCCTGATTCCACTACACGGCCACCCTCTCGAGGTGTATTGCAGAAATCCTCATATAATCCCAACGACTGAGCCGCTCAACACTATAATATTTTTGAGGATTTGGCTCAGGTACCGTCAACCATGTCGGCTCTTGAGGTACTCCAAAGCTGCCCATCGCAGCGAAAATATTTGTTGTCAGCTATCGAGGGCATCGATCCCACCGATTCCAATTTGATATGTTTTGATCTAGAGAACCATGTTCCACAGCTCCCTCATCAGATTGCCTTTCTTATTCAGGTAATCATCAATGAGAAGACCATCCACCGCATTGTCATCGATGAAGGTGCTTCCACCTGCATCATGTCAACTGCATGTTGGAAGGCTATTGGTTCCCCTGCACTGAACTAATCTTCGAACACTTTGGAAGCTTTCGATGGGCGCGATTCGTGACCCTTCGGTGTCTTACCTAACCTTGCCATCACCCTGGAAGGCAAGACAGTGCAAGTCGAAGTAGAAATTGTTGACGCCAATCTCAATTATAATCTTCTACTCAGCCAAAGTTGGACTCATGCCATGCATGCTGTGGCCTCCTCTTTGTTTTGCGTGATTTGTTTTCCCCATCAAGGGAAGATTGTCACTATCGATCAACTGTCTTTCTTTGCCTCTTCCTCCTCGAATGGCAATGTTCCATACGTCAAGCACTCTAGTGCTCCCTATGAGAGTGTGGGGGCAGGTCTCTTCAAAGATTCTGCCTTAATGGGAATTTTTCCACTCCCACCTCCTCATGTTGCCTCTGTCAACATGGTCTCGGTCAAATCTGATCCTTGGGTCATACCTGCACCAGATCTTGTTGATACTTGGGGCGAGGTTATGCCGCTTAGTCCCGCCGAAGTCAATTACGTGGAAATTGTTTCGGCTTCAAACTCTACATCCTCTGATTCTCATATGTCGAAGACCTCTCTCGATATGTACTCTCAATCCCCTTGGCTTGGCACTTTGGAATCATTTGATCCCTTAGCTGAGACCTTCCTTGTTGATGAAGGTATCATGGAAATCATGTCTCTCGAGGAACCACCATGGATCGATACTCATCATCGCTCCTCGTTCCTGCCTCACCCAGCGGTCATGTCTACCGTTTTCGAAGAGTATTCTTCTCCATTGACTATTGACATGTCATTTTATCCTGACATGGTCAAGATATTTCAACTAAGGGAACCTTTATTCCTTTATGGATTCAAGATTTTTCACCCTACCCGAGTTTTCCCCGATTTTCCTCTGACTCGTAACCCTCCCTCGCCTGGGGGGCATGGGGGCACAGCCTTAAATGAGTTCTACTCCTTTATTTGGCCGAGTCGATGCTTACCCGTCATGAAAACAGTAAAACTCTAGTGTCCTTCTGTATTGATTGATTACCCAAGTCCCAGCATGGACTCTGTCAAAAAGTATTATGCCTAGGTCGTCTTGTATGGTTACTTATGTACATTAGTGTGTGCTTCATTTTTGTACAACGTGGTTTTGTGTGATAGTTTTCAAACAACTTTCCTGTTTACTATGTTTTTCTTGCTTTGCAGATGTCTGCGACTCCTCACTTTGGTTTCTCTGATGGTGCTTGTCGTAGTACCCGGAACCTATCATCCAAGACATGGGCTATCTATGACCCTAACACTGAGTTGATTAATCTTCAAGGTATCTGCCTAGGTTGCACAACCAACAACATTGATGAATATAGTGCAGTCATCGAATTGTTGTCAGAAGCCATCGCTCTGGGCATCAGAGAATTGGTTGTCACCCTGGATTCACAGCTTGTCGTCCTTCAACTCAATGGGAAATATTTTTTCAAGAACCCTCAAATATTGAGAATGTATCTCCATATCCATCTATTGGAAAGGCATTTTGATTATATTACATATCATCATGTTCCTCGATGCATGATTACATTGATAGATGCATTAGCTAATTATGTGTTGGATAGACATTTACGAAACATGTAAAAGATAAGACAAACCATTTGTACCATAATACATAGGAAAATACATATATATATATATATATATATATATGGTGAGAATGTTTGATACATCAAAACCCCAAAAAATAATATGTGTGTCTAAAATAACATCAGTGGCTCGCAGGCCTCATACATCTGTGGCACGCATGCCTCAAAAAATATGTAAGTGCTGGACCTAGGAACTAATCAACATGGTGATCATGGTAGCATGAGATAGCTCGTGCAACACGACTCAGCAATCAACGATCCGATTTGAGACTCCCACCGTGTGTCTCTAGTACTGACGGGGCATGTCTCCTATCCGAGCATACTCTGGGATACCATGAGTTAACCCATCAAGGTTCCTCACGATCTCCTCCTCATTGTCGCTCCCTTCCTGGTAAGGGGCAACAACATCGATAGGGTGTGGGACGCGCCTGGCTATCGGGGACATCCCAGCCGGCCGCTTTGGTCCAACATCTGCATTAACAAGAGAAATGTTATAAGCACATATATACCAAAAACAATTAAAAAATATAAAAATTTAAAATTTGATTTTTTTACCTTTGTCATCGAAGTCCTCTCTGTCTATTAAGGGCATGTATGGATCACCACGGAAATTAGTGTCATTGTATGGCTAGTCCTCCATGACAATCTTCTATCGTCATAGCCACGAAAAGAATGTAGGTTGGTATGACATATGCTGACCCCTAGTGATCCTGGGCATCAAATGACTCCAACGAGCCATCCATGGATCGCGTGGCAAAGGAGGATCCACCTCAGTTAGTTGATACTGGAACAATGGTACTCGTTCCAGGAAGAAGGTGACAAGTACAGATCAGAAGCAAAATTGCTTCAGATTCCTCGCCTTGGCTTTGGACAACTGGCACTTGATGTTCATCTTCATGGCCTCTACCCAATTGAAGATCGTAGGAGCTGTGAAGTCAATAGCATAAAGGAAATTTGACTTGTTAGTCTCATGTTCTGCCTGGGACCCCACCACTCTGTTGATAGTCAACAAAAACACCCTCAGTGTTAGATCCCGCACACTGGAAATCTCTATCTTCCCACTATTGGATTTCAGGGCCTCAAGGTAGTGTCCGACAAGCAAGGAATATGTGCTTGCCCCGATCAGATGTGGCCCATACAAGTTCACTAGCTCACCTCTACGAGACAGTCCAACGATGACGTAAATATCTGAAGTTTCCAACTCCAACTCCTAGTCACCAATGACAAATATCTCCCGATTAATGTCCCAAAGGCTTATCAGGTATCGAAGCAACTCAGGCTGGGTCTGCATCCATGGCGTAAGGAAGAATTTGAGGAGCCCGCAAGCCCTCAAAGCCTCCAGGAAACTTGGGTCATTCATTGCCTAGGTGTCAACATCTTCATGTTCCTATTCCTTCCAATCCACCATTTTTCGCGATTCTCTCTTGCAAAAGCCATTAATTTGAGTCAATAATCATCCCTGGCACATAAAATTCAAGTTTAAACGGTCAGTTTTTTGAGAACATAGGGTTTTTCCCTATCCACGACATTGACACGCCTGTTTTAAAAATAGTTGCACCGATCGGCGCAGATGGCTTTGTTAATCACCCTCGGCCGGCATGATTCCGTGCCCAGAAATCGCACCGATCGAGGGTGAAAAAGATTTTCAAAAACCTCCCTAAAAATCCAAAAAAAGGCTAAAAGCATAAATAAATAGCATGGAAATGGAGCTCAGGGCTTCAGCTGTTACTTGGAACTGGCGGCTCGTCGATTGACCTCCCAGATCTCCCGTAATCTGCTCTGGAACAACTAGGGAAAAAGTGGGTAAAAAGTCTTCACAACAAAGGTAAAATGGTAAATGGTAAAAATATATTTACTTTTCCCCTTTTTTATTCATTTTTTCATGAAAATATTAGGTTTTGTAAATATTTTGACCTATTTTGCCTCAAGGACTCGATAATACACTTTACCTTACTTGTGTAGTGACAGGTGATGGATGTTCAACGATGATGATGAGTAACGTTTTAGCTCTTTTCTCGACTCGTTAAACTTATATGAAAATATTGCCGAGTATTTTTTCCTTTTTGACTCATTAAAGAAAATAAAAATGGGGGGTCTGCTTTCAACGCTTTTCCAACCCTTTAAAAGCAAAAAGATGGTTGAGCCCTTGTCATTTTGAACTCGTTAACGGATGCAAAACGCCGTGCACCCAGTATAATTTTATCCCTTTTTTGGGCTAGGAGGCACTATTTACGAAAAAGGTACTCCTTGACTGAAATGGTCAAGCGGTTCTCTCAAGTATTGTTTTCTACCTTTTCGGGCTTGAGAGACACAAATGTACGAAAAGGGACCATGTGGAGTTTTCTTTTACATGTCTTTTTCAAACTCTCTAAAGCATGAAAAAGATACCGAGTTACAAAATCTATAGCAAAAATTCCATGATGACCTATTTGAAGCCACGAAATCCCTACAAGAGGAGGATATGAGGGTCATTATTTATATGAATGTCTTGAGTTGAGAGGGTCCTCAACAAGGGAAAGTTGGAGGGATTTTAGGAGCAAAAAAATATTATTAATTATTGATTATTCAATGACCACAACCAATTATGAGTGCCATGACAACCCCATAGGGTTTTAGCCCACTAACTGGGGTTACTAATTTCCAACATGAATATCTCTCAAACCATGAAGAATTACTTGGTGTGGCATATATCAACAGAAACATATTGACGAGTAGAATCCAACTAAAAGATCCTTGACTCAGAATGGAGTAATTTGTCAAGTCAAAATTCCCATGCAAGATCTGGTAGCCCCTAGTGCTGCTTGGGTTGACATGAATGACAACCACAGATCAACAATATCCCCCTTTGGCATTGATGGCAACACAAGTACTCCCCTTGTGATCATGACACCTCTTCCTACTACCTTCTCTCACCCTTTGTCATCAATGGAAAAGGGTAACTCCCTGTTACACAACATTTTGTCATTGTCTCTGTACTCCCCGTTCCTTGATCCTGGAGGACCTCTACAGTGAACCACACATTATTTTCCTTCATGAAGAAGCTCCCATTATGTCCCTCTTCATGAGCATATCATTTCCATTTTGCACCATTTCCCCTTAAACTTTTGTTTTGCCTAGTTTACAAGACCAATGCTAATGGCCTTTGTCTCCCCCGCGTTGATGTGCAGAGATTAGCACTACTCCTCATTCTGACTAAAGCGAATGAGCCGTGTTCCAGTCACGCTGGTCCTGTTATGGATTTTTTTTTAAATTAGAGCCGAAGCTTCCAACTCTAGAAGCTTCGTAACGGAAGTCTGGTAAATGATTTGGCCGGATGGGGTCGAGGATGACAGTTTGGGCTCCTTTCCCCTATAATGATGGAACTACCTCAAGGGATAAGTCCTTCTCCCATCCATATTTCCTATATAAACCTCCCTTCTTCCCAAGCACAAACTAGTACTAGTGTTATAGTTGCAGAGTTTTGGTTGAGTGTGATGCTATTTTGGTTTGGAGTAGACAAGCAAGTTATTACTTGTTGTAGCTATCTAGTTGTGTGAGGAAGAAGCGTGTTTTGGTTTGGAGTGAAGCTTAAAGGGAAGAGCTTTAAAACTATTGTGGTTTGAGGCCATCATGGAATGCTAGCAGAAGTGTGTGGAAACTTGGTCTTGTCAGAAGAAGACTGCAATGTCAAGACGAATGGTTGTAATCTCCCTTTGATATTAATATATGCAACTATCGATTGATTTCCTACATGTTTTTTAATATTACATATTCATGTCTTAATGTTTCTTGACTTGGTCAGTAGGTTGAATTGTAATTTGTCTATTATTACGTTTGTTTTCTGTTGTTGTTTACTTGTTTCAGGAGCTTGAAGAAGGAAGCGAGAGATTGTTGGAGCGAGCAAGCGAGGACATCATCAAGCAGGATAAGTGACCAAGAGGTAGGCCCTCTTGATTTATTATAACCTAAGGAAATCTTCCATAGGATATATATGTTATGGCTAGACCCATTATCGGGCTAGAGGAATTCGTTCGTGTCTGCACTTATAATTTTCTTCACCACAAATTGGTGACTCGTTAAATTATTAAACGACATCGGATTCATCATCATGACAGACATGAGCTTCTCCTTACTAGGGCTCATTAAACTTACTTGGTCGGATTCATCTGAGGGATGAACTTACAGTGTAAGCATATGTTATCCCCTTCAAGCCTGCGATTAAAAGATAATTGGACTACTTTCCAGAAATGGTGGGGAAAAATTTGGAAATCTATCAGTCGTGTCGGAAACTCACTCTTGATCATGACACTCTTTGCTTCATGCCGAGTTGGGACATCCTCCTTTGTATCGTTGACTTCCCTGAGTTTGGGCCATTCATTTTTTCCTTCCATCTGATCTATGCTATGTCATCATGACCATGGATCCTATGGATCCAAAAGCTATGAAACTTCCAGTTCTGTCGCTGATATGTTCAAGAGTTGTCCTTCTGTAGTTACACTTACCTCTAATTCTTTGTATCATCCAAAATCATTTTGCATCCTCTCGTCTCGCGTCGATGTGGGATTCATCATGGCCCTCCTTCAACACAGTTGTTTTCTGTCGACTTCGACTCATTATCCGGGAAGTTGATCCGAGAGACTCCTTTCCAGTACCTTAGAGCTGGCATTCCCTAATGGCAAATTCTTCGCACTCGATGACAAGTTCACATCATTGGCTTTCGATCGAGTGATTTCACGTGTGTTCGACTTCAGTTCCTGTATTCACATTCCGTGGATTGTGTTGATAGTACCTTGAGGACCATTATCATTATTGGTGGTTTCTCTCGCGCTTGTTAACAATTTACATCATTTACTGGTAATCAAGCGACTTTCTAGCATGTTTGACATTAACACATCTATTCGCATGCTAGGATCTATACTTTGATCGAGTCGTGTTGGAACACAAGACCCTGGACTCATATCACAAAATTCCAGGTTGTGAAGTGGTGTGACATGGTTATGATGATATGCATGTCTCTTTCAGATGGCTGGCTGCGACCAGACCATGAGTTATCATATGTGATCCTTATTATTATTGGATGGTTGCGACCATACCTTGGTTTCGTTATGATCCTCTTTGACGGATCGCTGCGCCCATACCTGGATCCATTTACATGATCATTCTCTGGATGGATGCATCCATGCCACGATTCATGTATCATTTGACAGAGATATCAATTTATGTATATGTATCTGTACTTGGTTCCAAGTTTTCCGAAAGCAGACCAGTTCCCCGCACTAATTTATAAAGCATTTCATCCCTCACTCTAGTTCAACCTTCACGCTTTAGGGGGCATCTGTCACACAAAAATTTTTCACTGTCTCTGTACTCCTCGTTCCTTGATCTTGAAGGACCTATACAGTGAACCCCACATGATTTTCCTTCATGAATAAACTCCCATTGTGTCCCTCTTCATGAGCAGATCATTTCCCTTTTGCACCATTTACCCTGAAACTTCTGTTTTTCCAGTTTACAAGACCGACGTTAATGGCATTTGTCTCCCCCGTGCTGATGTGCAAAGATTAGCACTACTCCTTGTGCCAACCAGAGTGACTGAGTTGTGTTCCAGTCACATCGGTCCTGTTATGGAATGTTTTTTAAATTAGAGTCGAAGCTTCTAGCTCTAGAAGCTCCGTAACGGAACTCTGGTGAAGGGTTTGGCCGGATGGGGTCGAGGATGACAATTTGGGCTCCTTTCCCCTATAATGATGGAACTTGTTAGTGTCAATCTTTCCAGCCTTCCTCCAGTGATCAAACGTGCTCTTACAAAGTGATTTGAAGTGTCAAGGTCAAATTTTGTCATTTCAGTGAGTCTTTAAGAAAAAATTGGTCACTAGGCATTAGGTCTAGGGTTTGCCTTAACTCCTTCTAAAGTTGTCAAAATGTTGGTCCATGTCACTATTCAGCTAAGTCTATCATCATTCATAGGGTTTTCATTATCATTTCAGTGTCTAATGAGTCATTTTACATCTTGTTCATGCTTCAGTTGTGCCTTGGCAAGTTCATTTCCCTCTCCTAGGGTTTTGAGGCCAATTTCTCTTGGACGGTCAAATCATTAGCAAAAATTGTATCCAGATGTTCATACACCTTCCCCTATCCTTAAATTACCTTATCAAACACTTCCCATCCCTTAGATCCGCCAAATTCCTCATTTTTCCACAAACCCTAGTTTCTAGCTACAACATGGCAATTTTCTAGGTTGGGCCCGTGTTTTTCCCTTTTGGACCCCTTCCCCTCACTCAATCTCTAAGATTCCACTTTCCCCTGCTTCCTAACATCCCTCCCTACTTCCAAAAATTTCCCCAAGAATTTAGAAGCCCCCTATCCCCTTCATTTCGCTCCATTTCGACAAAATTCCTTGTTTCACACATCGGGACAAGTCGCACTCAAATGATGTTCCAGAGAAATAAAAGATGAATTTTCGAAAACTAAGAGAGGTTTTTGTCCAAAACATGCCAAAGAAGAAAAACCTCCTTCACTTTTTGCACAGGTGTCATGGTTTTAGAGAAATGTCAAAATTACAATCGCCGGATCCAAGGCGGTTGGCCAAGGCACAAAAAAAGGAGAAAGAGGCCCGATCCCCTCCATATCTTGGCTGAGGCTTCACTCAAAGATCATAGCACTCAATAGCCTAGCCACAGCTCAAATCCCAAAATTTTTTGAAAGTTTTGGGTAATTTTGGCAATTTTTGGAAATTTACAGGTTTTGGCTCCTCAACGGGTCTCACCCCCGGTGAGACCCTTTGTCATGGCAACTCCTTTTTGCAAAAACTCAGCATTTCTAGATTTTTCATGCAAATTTACATATTCCCATGGATGGACTTAAGTTTTTATGGAGTTTTGGATCTCCAGAAGGTCAAAATACATGAAAAATTTGACTTTCTGCCACTTTTTTGAACTACAGAAAGCTGTCTTGGGAGAATTGATTTTTGACAGGGCAAATGAACTCCAAATTGAAAAATTCTAGTTGGGTTGGAAATTAGACTCAAAGACCTTTCCAACGAGCTATCCTGCACCTGATTTTGACACCGGGAAGTGCCTCAAACAGAGCTCCCAATGTGCGCAACCCGTTGAGCAGATGTGCGCGACCCGTTGAGCAAACTTTGCCAGATTTCACTGTACAGCTCGGAAAAGCACAGTTTGACTTGGTTTGACTTTTTGGGGTTGAAGATGATTATCTTTGATGTAATAATTGTAACTCTAAGACACTTTTACTCTTGTTTAACACTTCTAGAAGATTCATTCATGTCAAGGGTAAATATTTAATGAATGGATTGGTTTCCTAGCTTATAGAGGCAAGTTGTTTTGACTGCCTAGATTTTAGTGCTCAGTTTAGAATTAGTTGAAACAGCTCCTAGAAGGATGAGCTCGACCCCTAGAGGCAAGGGAAGAGGTTGGCTTGCCTATATTATGTATTTTCTTAATCATTTTCAGAGGTTGGAAGGTTGGACTCTTGAGGGAGAAGCTATCATTGTATTATTCACTTGTATCTCTGCAATTTTTGGCTAAGGAAGACCAGGGTTTTGCAGTCATCTTTGGGATTCTTGTGGACTCATGTGTTGATGGTGTGTTTCTTCATGTTCTTGTAATCTTTGTTATGTGATTCATTTCCTTTCTTTACTGCTGCACATTAAACAAATGAAGTGATAAAGTATGAATTCATGCTAGCCATGCTCTGCTTTTAAATTTGTTTAATTTCAATGTTTTCTTCTGTCTAAAGAGAATTCAAAGTGATTGTTTGCTCTCTTTAGCTCCTCATCTTTCATTCCTGACCATTCATTTCAGTTAAAGGCATCAATACAGGCTCCTACCTCGCCCCAAAGACCTTCCTGCAGAAACTGTGTCAAATCCCCGTACCCTAAATTGCAGCTCCTCCATTTGCCACCAAAAACCCCAAAAACCCCCAAATCAACCTTTAAAATCAGTTTACTAGCCTAATATCAGTGTTACCTTGTTGGTCATCTCATCCCATTGAAGATCTACCGAGATTGACCGGAGAGAGCCTTCTCCTGCCCCGTAGGGCTAGCTACGAGGCTGAATGGTTTGATGTAGCCTTGAGGTTTACCTTTCTCAGCCTGAGGTGAAATTTCAAGCGCTAACATACTGGCGACCATACTGGGGAGAACAAACTTGTCTCTTGATTGATGTGTTTGATTCATAAGTCTTAGACGGAGCCTGAAGTTACGCCAGGTAGCCTTCGAAAACGCTCTTGTTTTACATCAGCGTTAGTAGATAAACGCTGCTTCAGTCAATCTCCGTGAGCTTGTGAATACGACCACTACATCTGCAATTTTACCCCAGTACATGTATCAAGTTCAGATCTGATTGTTGATGGTGAACAACGATCAAGCACTTGAAAGGCTGAAATCATTCACTTGGCGACTCTAAATCATTTTCGAGATCAGATCCAAAGACTCCACTGGAGGATGATCCCGACCAGCAGAAACATGAAAGGACAATATGAACAGATCAGGTATTCAAGTTGGAATTTCATCCAAGACATTTTGTTCTTTGTTCTAAATTATTTCTTCTCTTTTCCCAAGAATGTCAAGAAGGCTTTGCAAAGTATATTGTATTTGAGAAGAGATCCTCGACCTGCAGTTGATTCTTTCCTGTCGAAGATTGTGAATACCAAAGATTTGCATGCCTTTGAGCTTGATCAAGATCCTTTTTCCGAATTTTGTGATGACCATCTTCAAATTGATGAGCCTCAAGAGACCAAGACTGATCCTTTACCTGCTGTACATACCCCTATACCTTGTAAAATTCCAGATCGGTATAAACCTCTTGTTTTACCTTCTGTTCTTCATGCTTTCCCCAAAAACTATGATCTATACTTGCCGATGTTTGATGGTGAATGTAAGAATGTCAACGCTGAGCAACATGTCCAGAATTTTAAGAATTTTCTAGATCTTTTTGAAGTTGATGAAGAAGATGTTAGTATAAGGCTTTTTGCTCTTTCTTTGCAAGCCAAAGTGAAGAGTTGGTTCAAAGCCCTACCTGATGCAAGCATTTCAGATTTCCAGCAGTTCGTCAAAGTTTTTCTCAACAGGTGGATGATCGGACAGAACCTTTTCTTGATTGTAGAAGAGTATAACCAACTGAAAAGATTGCCAGGGGAGACAGTACAACAGTTTTCAGCCAGATTTAATCAAGTTTATTATTCGATGCCAGTTGATATAAGGCCTACTCCTAGATCTGCTCTCTTGCACTACCCGGGTGCCTTTGATCCGGAGATGTAGTTTCAGCTGAGAGAAAGGGATATTACGACACTTCACGAGATGCAAAACAGTGCAGTAAATGTAGAGGCTCATCTATTGATCCGAAGGGCAAGGTTGAAAGAAGAAGAGATGAAAAACATAGATCCGGGGAAATCAACATCTCTAGAGGTAAAGCTTGACGTTTTGGTAAGTGCAGTGGAAGAAATGATGCAAAGGATCACCGCAAGGAATGATTATGATGTTCAAGCCCATGGCTCGCTGATTGAAGAAGAACAAGTTGCTGATCCAAAACATTTTGTTTTTTATCCTAGTTGTTATAGATCTGATAATGATTGTCTTATTAATCATCTTGGAGAAGAGGGATCTGTTGATATGACCTGCATGCTTGATGATATGTTTTATACCGATGATTTACCTCAGTTTGATGAGTATGATGATGATTATGTTCTCCAAACAGAAGCTAATCTTGCAGACGAACCAGCAGCTAGTTTGTGGGCGGAGGAAGTTCATTTTCAGCAGCTTGAATACAATGTTCAGTCATCACATATCAGCTATGACAGTGATGAGGAAAGTGCAGCAAATTTTGAAGTAAGTGAAGGATCTTTACCTTTTTGTTTTGATTCATGTCAGTTCATCAGAGACAACTTTCATGCAATCAGAAAGCAGTTTTCAACAAGTCTTGATCTAGACCATCTTAAGGGCAATGAAAATTTTGTTCAAGACTTCTCATATTCAGATTTGCAACCCCCGAAAGCCATTGATTGTCAAGTTGCAGCTGAAGACTTGGAAGTGGACACACATGATTTAATGATTCAAGGTGATTCCCTACCTTTTTGTTTCGAATCATTTCAGTTTTTGAAGGGAAATTTGCATAGTCCATCTTCAGTGAAGAATGAGCAGCATGTAGGCAATCATGTAATCACATTGAAACCAATAGAAATGGGATTGCAACAGTCTTTTCAAGCTTTTCATGATCCAATAGCTGATGTTTTGGATCAGCTTTGCAGTCAAAGTCTTTCTCCATTAACTACATGTGAGCTTGAAACATGTGCTGATATGAACTTGATCCGGCAGCCGGTTTCTTTGTCATTTTCAGCAGGGGTCTCGTCACAAGGCTCAGATCAAACTTTGCATTCATGGTATGAGGGAAAGAGAAGTAATCCATTGGATGAGCTCAGTTCCAGTGTGCTTGAATTTCATGATCCTTATGCAGTGATTTTGGAGGTGGATAGTGAATCCATATCATTCAACGGATCTGTTTCCAAGTTGTCATGGGAGTTGCCTTTCAGTAGTTCTCTCTTGTTGTTCCTAAGCAAGCACTTGTGGAGAATTCGAACAGCAGATGGGACACTTACTTGGTTACATTGGTTGTTTCATTTCACTTGACCAGGTGATGAATGAAACTGTTAGAGTAGGTTTTGATGAATAAGCTCCCCTTTGAGCATCATTTTCAGTTTGTCGGTTGTGCTTAAGTATCGAGTCAGTTTTTAGTTGAGTGAGAGTCAATTTGTGTTGTCAACTCATCAGGTTTTAGTCATGCATTTCAGCTTGAGTTTTTGACTCCATTGCCCTATGGTTGAAAGCACTGGTCTGCTCTCCCAGAGGTCTAAGGTTCTTGGCACCTCCAAGGAGCTACCATCCCCATTGGAGCCAATGTTAGTGTCAGTGTTTCCAGCCTTCCTCCAGTGATCAAACGTGCTCTTACAAAGTGATTTTGAAGTGTCAAGGTCAAATTTTTTCATTTCAGTGAGTCTTCAAGAAAAATTTGGTCACTAGGCATTAGGTCTAGGGTTTGCCTTAACTCCTTCTAAAGTTGTCAAAATGTTGGTCCATGTCACTATTCAGCTGAGTCTATAATCATTCATAGGGTTTTCATTATCATGTCAGCGTCTAATGAGTCATTTTACATCTTGTTCATGCTTCAGTTGTGCCTTGGCAAGTTCGTTTCCCTCTCCTAGGGTTTTGAGGCCAATTTCTCTTGGACGGTCAAATCATTAGCAAAACTTGTATCCAGATGTTCATACACCTTCCCCTATCCTTAAATTACCTTATCAAACACTTCCCATCCCTTAGATCCGCCAAATTCCTCATTTTTCCACAAACCCTAGTTTCTAGCTACAACCTGGCAATTTTCTAGGTTGGGCCTGTGTTTTGACCTTTTGGACCCCTTCCCCTCACTCAATCTCTGAGATTCCACTTTCCCCTGCTTCCTAACATCCCTCCCTACTTCCAAAAATTTCCCCAAGAATTTAGAAGCCCCCTATCCCCTTCATTTCGCTCCATTTCGACAAAATTCCTTGTTTCACACATCGGGACAAGTCGCACTCAAATGATGTTCCAGAGCAATAAAAGATGAATTTTGGAAAACTGAGAGAGGTTTTTTTCCACAACATGCCAAAGAAGAAAAACCTCCTTCACTTTTTGCACATGTATCATGGTTTTAGAGAAATGTCAAAATTACAATCGTCGGATCCAAGGCGGTTGGCCAAGGCACAAAAAAAGGAGAAAGAGGCCCGATCCCCTCCATATCTTGGCTGAGGCTTCACTCAAAGATCATAGCACTCAATAGCCTAGCCACAGCTCAAATCCAAAAAATTTTTGAAAGTTTTGGGTAATTTTGGCAATTTTTGGAAATTTACAGGTTTTGGCTCCTCAACGGGTCTCACCCCCGGTGAGACCCTTTGTCATGGCAACTCCTTTTTGAAAAAACTCAGAATTTCTAGATTTTTCATGCAAATTTACATATTCCCATGGATGGAATTGAGTTTTTATGGAGTTTTGGGCCTCCAGAAGGTCAAAATACATGAAAAATTTGACTTTCTGCCACTTTTTTGAACTACATAAAGCTGTCTTGGGAGAATTGATTTTTGACAGGTCAAATGAACTCCAAATTGACAAATTCCAGTTTGATTGGAAAGTAGACTCAAATACCTTTCCAACGAGCTATCCTGCACCTGATTCTGACACCGGGAAGTGCCTCAAACAGAGCTCCCAATGTGCGCGACCCGTTGAGCAAACTTTGCCAGATTTCACTGTACAGCTCGGAAAAGCACAGTTTGACTTGGTTTGACTTTTTGGGGTTGAAGATGATTATCTTTGATGTAATAATTGTAACTCTAAGACACTTTTACTCTTGTTTAACACTTCTAGAAGATTCATTCATGTCAAGGGTAAATATTTAATGAATGGATTGGTTTCCTAGCTTATAGAGGCAAGTTGTTTTGACTGCCTAGATTTTAGTGCTCAGTTTAGAATTAGTTGAAACAGCTCCTAGAAGGATGAGCTCGACCCCTAGAGGCAAGGGAAGAGGTTGGCTTGCCTATATTATGTATTTTCTTAATCATTTTCAGAGGTTGGAAGGTTGGACTCTTGAGGGAGAAGCTATCATTGTATTATTCACTTGTATCTCTGCAATTTTTGGCTAAGGAAGACCAGGGTTTTGCAGTCATCTTTGGGATTCTTGTGGACTCATGTGTTGATGGTGTGTTTCTTCATGTTCTTGTAAGCTTTGTTATGTGATTCATTTCCTTTCTTTACTGCTACACATTAAACAAATGAAGTGATAAAGTATGAATTCATGCTAGCCATGCTCTGCTTTTAAATTTGTTTAATTTCAATGTTTTCTTCTGTCTAAAGAGAATTCAAGGTGACTGTTTTCTCTCTTTATCTCCTCATCTTTCATTCCTGACCATTCATTTCAGTTAAAGGCATCAATACAGGCTCCTACCTCGCCCCAAAGACCTTCCTGCAGAAACTGTGTCAAATCCCCGCACCCTAAATTGCAGCTCCTCCATTTGCCACCAAAAACCCCAAAAACCCCCAAATCAACCTTTATAATCAGTTTACTAGCCTAATATCAGTGTTACCTTGTTGGTCATCTCATCCCATTTAAGATCTACCGAGATTGACCGGAGAGAGCCTTCTCCTGCCCCGTAGGGCTAGCTACGAGGCTGAATGGTTTGATGTAGCCTTGAGGTTTACCTTTCTCAGCCTGAGGTGAAATTTCAAGCGCTAAAAGAACTAACTCAAGGGATAAGTTCTTCTCCCATGAGAACAGGATCCATCTCCCATCCATATTTCCTATATAAACCTCCCTCCTTCCCAAGCACAAACTAGTACTAGTGTTGTAGTTGCAGAGTTTTGGTTGAGTGTTGATGTTATTTTGGTTTGGAGTAGACAAGCAAGTTATTACTAGTTGTAGCTATCTAGTTGTGTGAGGGAGAAGTGTGTTTTGGTTTGGAGTGAAGCCTAAAGGGAAGAGCTTTAAAACTGTTGTGGTTTGAGGCCATCAAGGAATGCTAGCAGAGGTGTGTGGGAACCTGGTCTTGTCAGAGGAAGACTGCAACGTCAAGACGAATGGTTGTAATCTCTCTTTGATATTAATATATGCAACTATCTATTGATTTCCTACATGTTTTGTAATATTACATATTCATGTCTTAATGTTTCTTGACTTGTTAAGTAGGTTGAATTACAATTTGTCTATTATTATGTTTGTTGTCTGTTATTGTTTACTTGTTTTAGGAGCTTGAAGAAGGAACTGAGAGATTGTTGGTGCGAGAAAGAGAGGATATAATCAAGCAGGATAAGCGACCAAGAGGTAGGCCCTCTTGATCGATTCTAACCTAAGGAAATCTTCCATAGAATGTATCTATTTTGGCTAGACCCATTATCGGGCTAGAGGAATTTTTTCGTGTCCCAAGCTTTTGGTGAAGATACTCAAATGCTTCACGAGGTAATGGTTTGGTAAAGATGTCAGCAATTTGTTCCTTGATGCCAACATTTTCAAGCTTCATATTCCTTTCGGCAACCTTCTCTCTAACAAAATGATATTTAATCGGAATGTGATTCTTTTTGGAATGCATCACATGATTATTGGAGATACTGATGGCGCTGGTGTTATCGCAAAAGATGGGAATAGACTCATCAAACTTGATTTGAAGATCTTGCAAAGTTGCTTCATCTAGAGAACTTGTGTACAACACGCTGCTGCCATGATATATTCTGCTTCTGTTGTGGATAATGAGATTGAAGAGTGCTTTTTACTTAACTATGAAACAAGACAACCACCTAGATAGAATGTTGCTCCACTGGTACTCTTACGATCATCAACACTTCTTGCCCAATCTGCATTTGTATAAGCTTGGATAACCAGGTCATTTCCTTTGGGATACCATAGAACATATTCCATTGTCTCCTCAAGATATTGAAGAATTATTTTGACGGCAATAATATGAGATTCTTTTGGTGCTGCTTGGAATATTGCTACTTGTCTAACTACCTACATCACATCAGGCCGAGAGGCTGTCACATATAAGAGACTGCCAATCATGGATCTATACAACCTTTGGTCCACATCCTTTGACGAATCTTCTAAGCTTAACTTGCAACCTGTTATCATGGGGGTAAGGACTGGCTTGCAATATTCCATCTTGAATTTCTTGAGCATTTCCTTGATGTACTTGATTTGATATATGAAGATTCCTTTATCCTGCTGAGATATCTCAATAATCATTAGATTGTCTTGATCCACTTTCACATAGAGATTTCTTATCAGTGCTTCCTTTCTTGAATATGTAATACTTTAATTATTCTTCGCCCCCTAAACATGTAATGAAACTACCATCTTGCTCAAACTACCTGTCTGTCAATTGTAGACTTGTGTCATATACTGTTGCATAGATTCCTCATCTTCAAATTTCTAGGAGTCGATAAGTTGAATTGCTCAGAATAGTGTGTCGTTTAATGGACCATATTGACTTGAGTCATTAACCGAAGTAGTTGTTGATTCCTCACAATCTGTTACGAATCATGAGAGCATAACTGTTGGGACCTTATTGCGTTGTTGATTTTCTTACTCATCTTGTACTTGTTCATCCTGTACATGTTTTCCTTTACAAACCTTCTTATTCTCGTCATCAAGCTTTTCATTCATGGTTGATTCCATCTTGTACCTGTAGTTACAAGTTATGTGTCCATAGTCATGACATTTGTAACATTCAATGTTACACAATAAGATTTCGTTTGGTGTCTATCTTGTGATCCTGCAAATTTTCTTCTAGGGTTTTGCCGATAATAGTTGTACCTATCTAGAATTTCACAATCCCTAGCCATATGTCCAAAATTGTTACATTTGTAACATTTGACATCATCTCTCAAATTATCATATCGGTTGATATTCTACTGAGTTTTGGAATATCCATTTCTGAGAGATCTCCTGGAATTATATTCATTCCAAACATACATGCGATATTCTGAAGCTCTATGTCCAAACCTTCCACATTAATAACAATGACCATAAAAGATAGGTTGATAGCTGGGAGGAAATATTCTTCGAGGAATTGTCTTCCAAGGTTCTTCCTACGAGCCTTGATCTCTCGATCTAGCTGGGAGATCTACCTGTTTGGTAGATTTTGCATATCCATCTTCTTTAGTTGTCATATAAGGACTTGACTCCTTTTCGAATTTTTCTTTGTAACCAAGACCAGTCTTGTCATTGCATGATCCCTGGTTGTTGATGAGTTTGTCCAAAGTCTTTGAGTTGTTGGCATAGTTTTGAAGAGTTTTTACATTTATACTTCCTTTCATAAAGAAACGATTTCAGCTTCCAATGCTTCTCTTTCCTTGTTGCTTTCCTTTAATTCTTTCCTGAGCAATTCTTCAATTCATTAGTATTCTTCAACCTTGATTTTAAGGTTGAGGACTTGTCCTCTTTCTGTCTTCAAATCATCTTCAAGAGTGTTGGCATGCTTCTTCTCGTCTTTGAGCTCTTGTTAACCCTAATCACTTCGTTTTGAAATTCAACCTTAGTGATTTCTTCTTCTTCGTCTCCTTCTTCGTTAGGTGCCTCTTGCTTATTGTGCTTGGCCATAAACAATAATCTTTCATTGAATTCTTCTTGGTTATCACTATCTTCTTTGGTGAAGAAATTTTTCTTAAACCATTTCTTCTTGCCTTGCTTGTTGAACTTCCTAGGACCTTTCTTTCCATTTGTAACTACCTTATTTTTGTGAGGACATTTGGCTGCAAAATGCCAAACCTCACCATAGTCAAAAAATATTGATGGAAGTTTACCTTTGAATTCTCCCGTACCTGTTCGCATTTTCTGCATGAAGTAGGTGAATTCTTTATCTGAGAGTTCTTCTTTCTCTTCTTCCTTTTCTTCATCCTTACAACTACAAGTTTTTTCTTTCTGAGTCTGCTTGTCCTTACCATTCTTTTTGGATGTGAAAAATGTTGTTTCTAAGTGAGATGTGCCATCCTCTTCTTGAATACTCATTTCATATGCCATAAGAATTCCATGCAATTCATCTATGCTAAGATTGGTCATATTCGATCTATCTTCCAAGACAGATACCTTAGGGTTAAATTTTGCTGGCAAGGTTCTAAGGATCTTTCAGACAACAATTTTCATTTCAATAGGTTCTCCCAAACCTTCCAATGTATTTGCTATTTCATCAACACACTAAAAGTATGCAACAATATCTTCATCTTCTCCCATTTTGAGTTGCTCAAATTTTCCCTGAAAATTTGAAGTTTTGCTTCTTTCACCTTTGAGTCACATGCATATATATTTTCAAGCTTGCCCCATATCTCTTTAGCAGTTTTGCAACTCAATACCTTAAGATAAACAGATTTGATAAGCCCACTGATAATAAGATCTTTATCCTTTGCATCATGTACCATATTTTTCTTACCTTGTTCATCCTGGGTCGATGTGAAGCCTTTGTCAACGATTTCCCATACTTCGTATCCTTGCGCCAGCAAATGAACCTACATTCTTCCACTCCAAAGTGCATATTTATTTCCATTGAAAAAAGGAACTCTATTCTTAATATACTCCATGATCTCCTTCCAGTTGTTAGACTGCTATTGAAGGAACCAACCTTTGATACCAATTGTTGGAAATACTGAGAGGGAGGGTGAATCAATATTCCTTACCAATTAGCACTTTTAAATATTTTCAGAGCATTAGTTAATCCTAAATTATTATTAATTTTTATGTAGTAATAACAGTAAATAAAAGAACACAGTAGGTACAAAAAATATAGATGGAAAACCCCCTCTGGGTCAAAAACCACCGAACGCATTTCTAATAAATTCTTTAATCTTCAGCCCCAACTGAAATGAAAGAAAAAACTTCCTAGAATTATAGAAAATCATTCTTCTCCAACTCCCACTGGAAGGACACCCCAATCCATTGGTTTCTTCAGTAATCAAATGAATGGATTCCCCAACAACCTAGACCAACCTACCACCATAAAGTGCTCACAGGCTCCAACCTGTAGGTGACTTCATGCACCGGTCTAGCACCTCCCTGCCACCCTATAAGGACAAAAGTAAATACAAAAGTGTGGACTCTCGTACCATGGACAATGATCCACGTTACAATGATATTACAATGATTTTCTTGTACTTGACCAATTACCCAATCACTCTATGACCTGCAACTCAACCATGACATCATCCCAACAAAGACTCCTATACCTCCCAATAATGCCTTTTCGACTCTAGGAAGATTGACTATTTTACAACAATGACTCTTCCAATGATGACACTTTTACAAATGACTCTTTTACAACTTTACAATGATGACTTTTGGCCTTGACACTTCTTCACAATATGCAGATGTTGTCATGTCTTCAAAGGATGTCCCATTGACTCTTGGCCTTGATACTTCTTCACAATATGCAGATGGTTGTCATGTATTCAAAGGATGTCCTGCTACAATGCGTCCTTTGATTTGATACTTCAACTCTTGAATTCTTTCTTGAAGTTGTACTTGAATCTTCTTCTACCTGTATGCAAAATTTTCCCGGCGAAACCAATCCCAAAACAAAACAAAATACACTTCAACTTACCTCTTCTTGCAAAATACATGTAAGTGCATAATAATGAATAAATACATATTAAAATTACAATGTGTACCTAAAGTGTGCTTGTCACTTTTGTTGTTGACTTGTTGCAGCAATAAGCAAAAACTCCCACTCTTGATATAGGCCTAGACTCTATGCAAGACTATATCAAAAACTAACCTAAAGATATATACAATAAAAACTGATGACAGACCCTAGAATTGTGATGAACCAAGTTCTAAGTACAACAACAGAGACCATTCTATCAACTAAGACAAGTATCATGAACTTACAACATCATATAGATTTAGCAGACTTGGTGTAGCATCAAATGTGTAGTATCAAGAATAGGACATCTGAAATGTGATATCAAAACTAACTGTAACATATAGAGACATAGAAATATAACCGAGACCTAGTATATACTTACGTTGTCCTGCAAAAACATATGTCAAAGATGATACTCAAAATTCAAATGTAAACACTTAATCATACATACCTTGTTGTAGGAGACTTACCCTTGTCTGTTGATGTGTGCTCCTTACTACAATGATCCTTGAATGCATGTCTTTTCTTGTCTTCTAGGAGCTCGATATTGAATATGTTGTATCTATGTAATTTCGGTGGTTTTCAATTTCGTCCTGTGGTATCCCTATGAGTCCTCTTTGCAACCCCATAGGTTTGATCAAGAATGGATTCTTCAATAAAGGGTTATGCACAATCTCCCACGACGACCTGATTATAGCATGGTTAAATAGAGTGAACTTGTACGAAGTGCCACATGTCACTGTTGTGACATTCAGACCTGAAAATATTACTCAACAAACTACATTCCGTCCTCTTTCTGTGACTATTTACTAAATTTTAATCCAGTTCTCAGAGAGAAAGTTATGATGATTTTCCCAACATTACCTGTTTGACATGGACTTCAGGAGCCTGCAAAAACCCTAACTTCTTGAGATGATGTATCCTAAAATATAGCAAACGAAGATCTAAAATTCGATCACATAGTTCATCAATATTTCGGCTCAAATGGGTTTTAATTTCAGCTTCTGAAGCTTCAAAGAAAAAAAAAAAAAAAAAAAAAAACAAGTTATAGCGAAAATTCCACGATTGCCTATTTGAAGCCAAAAAATCCCTACAAGAGGAGGATATGAGGGTCATTATTTATATGAATGTGTTGAGTTGAGAGGGTCCTCAACAAGTGAACGTTGGAGGGATTTTCAGGAGAAAAAAAATATTATTAATTATTGACTATTCAATGACCATAACCAATTATGAGTGTCATGACACAACCCCATAAGGTTTTAGCACACTAACTGGGGTTACTAACTTCAAACATGAATATCTCTCAAACTGTGAAGAATTACTTGGTGTGCCATATATCAACAGAACATATCGACGAGTAGAATCCAAATAGAAGATACTTGACTTAGAATTGAGTAATTTTTCAAGTCAAAATTCCTATGCAATATCGAGGTAGCCCCTAGTGCTTCTTGGGTTGACATCAATGACAACCACTAATCAACACACACAAGGTTCAAATTCCTTTCATTGTATTTCAATCTCTTTTATTTTAATTTTATCCTAGTTTTAGGATTTTAATTCTATCATTTTGTTTATGCATTTCAATTAGAAAATCAAATAAAATGCATAAATCCGCTAAAATGAATCCAAGAGAAAATGTTGCAAACTTGAGGGTTTTCCAATAAAAGGTGGGAATCGGGTGTTAAGGATTTTATCTTGTCAAATCCATGTGCATTGAGGAGGGCCAAAACCCCATGGAAACACTCTCCAATGTTTCATTAAATGATATAAAGTTAAAATCTCCTTGTCATAGGTAGGATACCCTAGTATTGTTCCATTAAAGGTTATTGAACATTAAGAAATAAGTGGTCCCTCATTCATGAGGATTTCCTCAAGATTATAACCAAAATGTATCAACCTCGAACAAAAAATATGTGTTGATTTGGGAGCCCTAATATGGGTGCTAAGTATTCTTATTCAAGATGTCAATTACTAAGTTGTTCCTCTTATCAAGGAATGTATAATTCCAAAAACCTTTGGAAAATGTAAAATAAATGTTCACAAACATTGATAGCCCCAAAAAAATAGTTACCTTTATGAGAGCCATGTTTTGGGTCACTATTGAGTTGTCTACACTTAATTTGGGTCAATTCTTAGTCAATCTCCAGCAATCATGAATCCTATCTAAACAAGTACATGCTTAGAAAAACCAATCTTTACTCATAATTAATTACATATTATTATCCTTGAGATTTTCAAACATTTAATTTAAATGGTATAAGTGTTCCTTGTTAGTCTTTTCATCCACTAATATTTCATCTAAATATACAACTTTAAAGGAGTTAATGAAAGGTATAAGAAATCCATTCATCAACCTCATAAATGTGGCTAGTACATTGGTAATGTCACTGCCTCTCCCCACATTTACCCACTTTTACAATCCCTCTAGGTAAATGTGAAGCAAAGTGCTACTATGACATGACCCAACCTACAAGTTCTAGTTATGGAATTGGGGCCGACAAAGCAACAACTTTACTGACACCCCTAAAAGACCACAGATCACTCAGAAGGATGCAAACCACCCCAGGTGGTCAATCCCTCAGATGGACCCATTGTTACTGACCTAGATGCATAACTGCGCCCTTGACACTACATGCATGTGGTTATGAGGCTATAATTTCACTCACAGGCTTGCCTCCATGTAGTTATGGCCCAAAAACTCTAGTTTTGTGCCTGCCGTTCTAGGATCTGAGCCACCTTTTTAGGCTAGTCTTTAGATGACTACCTAGAACTACCTGTAACTTTCCATAAGAATAAATAAGAGGCTAAAAATGTTAATAATTCAAAACTTGACCTAACCACGCCCAACCATGACAAACATTTCATCAAACATATGACAAACATAGAAACTACAAGTCATGAATGCATATTTAAGCTTATGAGTCTAAAATTAATCTGAGAATCACCAAGAAGGTCTAATACCTCTCACAATAGTTGCAATAACACTTGTTAGCTCATGCATTCATCAAGCATTCATTAGCATATCAATTCATGAACAAGAGCCATAGCTAGAACATATTATAGAACCATGCTTATAACTAGCATGTAACTAGAATATTAACCATGAAAGAACAACCTTCAAATCAACATAATAACAAGTGCAAGTGCTCATAGATTTTTAACATATAAAAAATCTAACCAAGTCAGGGACTTCCACATACCACCCAACCATAGATTGGGCTTAACCAATTCTTTATTTCATCCTATTCCAAGAATGAATGTGGAATCTCATAGGATAAACCAAGTCATAAAAAACCAAGGGAATATAGAGGTTAAAGCTCCTCCGCCCTCAACCTACCGTGATCTCACTTAAATCGGTCCTGAGATTACAAAACCAAACTGAGCTTGGATGCCTCAGAATTTCTTCACCATAACATGAGGAATTTTCCTCTATCCACCCACCTCTCGAGGGATTCCCAGAGAAAACCATCTCCACTCCCAACCCTTGGTAATTTTCGTAAGACCACCTCACCCGGTTCCAAAACCTTATGGAAATCCAAAGCTCAACCAAGAATGAATCCCACCACACCATGGCTATCTAGGAAATGGCAAGTCTGAAATGAATGTCAAACCTAGAAAAACCCATGCCAATGACGGAAAATGAACCAAATAAACAAATTCATGTCCTCTTCATTCCTTTGCTTTCCTTTACTTTCTTGCTTTCTCCTCTTGAAGATAACTCTCTCTCTCACTATTCTCAAGCCAAAGCTTACAAAAGTTGTGAACTGGTTCTCTGATGCCTTTTTATTATTGATGTCTCTATTTTTTTCATTTTTCCTTCATTTTTCCTCTAATTTCCTTAGCATGCAAATATGTGTCTCTTCACCTCCCTTTTCTCCTATTTTCCTTATTTTTCATAAATAAATGCTAGTTATTGCCTCTTTGCCTTTGCCAATTTCCGTAACCATAAATAAACAAAAATTTATGCCCACTATAGCGCTTTTCCCAACATTCATCTTGGAATACGTGTCTTGTGACCTTGGTCTTATTTTGCCTTTATTATCCTTTATTACATGAAAATTTAACCTGGAGTTGTTACAAACCCCTCCCTCTTAGGGAAACATCATCCTTGGTGTATATGACACATACGACCATAAAACAGTTGAAAACAAAACATATTGCCTACAAATATTTATAACATAACTCGATATAGCATTTACAATGACATCCTGCTAAAATAAAAACAAACATACCACTTACTGGAGCTTTATAACACAACTCGTTTCGATACTTAAAACCATATACATATATACGTATACTAAAAACTTATTTTTTTGAACTAGCAAACAATGAAGGATACAAAGACCGTATCTGATCAACCATCTCCCATGTAGGTTCATCAGGCCCAAAGTGCTTCAACTGCACTTTAACTTGCTCTTTTGCTCAGTTCTGGAGCATGGGTTGTTTCCGCTACAATATGCATTATGGTTCTGGTTAGAGTTCTCCCTATGTTTTCACCTGCAATATATACCATTCAATCACATGATCAATATCCTGCACATATCTTTTAAGCAATGAAACATGGAAAACATCGTGGACTTTCATTGTTGGAGGTAGTGCGAGTCTGTAGGCCACTAGTCCAATCCTCTCAAGGATCTCAAAAGGCCCACAATACCGAGATGCCAACTTGGCACATGATCCAATCCTCAAAGAAATTCTCTTGGGCTTTATGCGCAAGTACACATGCTCCCCAACCTAGAACTCCTTGAATGCCTTGTCTTGATCTGCATAATTCTTCTACATGTCTTGTGCTGCCTTCAAATTCTTCTTAATAATTTGCATTTCTTGTTCCATTTATGCCAACATATCTAGTCCAATCAGTGCCTTGTTCACTGGATCACTCTAGCTGATAGGATTATTACATCTTTTCCCATAAAGAACCTCAAATGGAATTATCTTCAAGGACTCATGATACCCAGTATTATATGCAAACTCTACCAGTGGAATATACTCTTCCTACTTCTTTTGTTGATGCATGGCATACATCCTCAACATGTCCACAAGAATCTTATTAACCCTCTCTACCTGTCCATTTGTCTACAAATGATAAGTTGTGCTAAAAGCTAACTTTATCCCCAAGCTTGCAAAAATCTCCTTCAAAAACTTGTAAGTGAACTTGGAATTTATGTCTAATATGATCTTCTTGGGAACACCATGCAATCTCACTATCTCCATGATAAAGATTTAAGCTACATCGCTAGCTTAATTCGTAGACTTAAATGCAATGAAGTGAGATACCTTACTCAACTTTTCAACCACAACATGATGGAATCATGTTGTCTCGATTTCTCGACAAACCTGTAATGAAGTCCATGGAAATGACCTCACATTTCCACTCTGGAATCAAAATCGGTTGTAATAAACAAGCTAGATTCTTACATTGCGTTTTACCTGCTGAAAGTCTAAACATTTCACAACAAACTCAACCACCTCTTTCTTCAAGTCCGGCCAATCATAGAACTTCTCAATTGTTGTCAGTGTCTTCTAATAGACTGGGTGACCTGAATATGGCTTAACATGAAACTCCCTCAAGATCAACTTCTTGAGCCCACTGATATCATTTGTGATTAATTAATGGCTATGGAAATTGGAAAAGGAAAAGAGACAATAATTGGCATTTATTTATGAAAATAAAGAAAAATAGGAGGAAAGGAAGGTGAAGAGACACATATTTGCATGTTAAGAAAATTAGAGGAAAAATGAAGGAAAATGAAGAAAATAGAGACCTCAATGATAAAAAGGCTTATGAGGATCAGGTCACATTTTTTATCAGTTCAGTTTTTGCTCTCTCATTTTCATTCTCTAATTCTATCACACTCTTTCACACTTAGAGCATTCTTGGAGCATGCTTGGAGCACTCTAGTATTCACTTGGATTTGGAGAAAGAAGGAAAACGAAAGCAGGGAGCGTAAGGGAATAGTTGGATCAGCATCTACAACTTGACTGCTTGGTAGGTAACATTTTGCATGTGTGATTTCCTTGTTGCTGGATGCATGGTATATGCACGTGATTTTTTGGTTTTGTGTTGTCATTAGCATGGACATTTTCCTAGATTGACAATGGTTTTACCTTGCCTTTCCATTTCCTATATAACCATGGTTTTGTGGGATTTTCCACTTGTTTCCTTATTTGTGCTAAGGTTCCTGATGTATGTGGGTTGGAACAAATACTCCGTAAGCCCTGGAACATATTGGGTTGAGTTACTAGTCCTAGAGCCTAGGTTGGGACAAACTCTCTAGAGCCCTTGGTGGTGTTAGAGTCGGTTTGGTCATCCCTCCGTCAAAGATCATTTCTCTTATTGCATTTCATTCTTAGGTGTCTCATTCAGCTCGATCATCTGCATTCCGCTAGGGGCATGCCATAATCTGACGGAAGGGTCTTGTCATACATTACCCCTCATGCCTTATCCATTCTGGCTCAGGTCTGTCCGTCAAAATCAAATTTTAAAATCACTTACAGTCCTGTTTTAGTCTATTGATCAGCAAAGGTCATTTCAGTCATTAGGTCTAGGGTTAGTCAATTTGGTCTTCAACAATGTCTAATAATGCCAGCTGACTCATGAGGGAGGTCCTTAATAAGTCTTCAGTTTCAATATTTTGATCATCATATGCTCGATTATGACTTTTCTTCAAAACTCTGTTTGAAGAAAATTTGTCAGTTCGCTTTGTAATAAACTATCATGTAATTTAAAAAAAAAATTCAGTTGTTGAGATCTCCAGGCACAGCCCTGGTCTTCCTTTGTCAAGGCATGCTATTATCCCTGCAAAAATTGCCAAAAGAAAACATCATTCAAGCCAAAAATCAAAAGGGAAACAAAAAGACAGAGTTTTATTAATTGTGGAAAAAGTGCCAAGTCAAAACATTATAAAGTGGGTTTGGGAGGAACAAAAATCAAATCCATCACTATAAGATGTTCTCATGGTTTTAAAACATTCATTTGCATGCCAAGAACAAAGAGGAGGCATCTCAAAGTGAGTTTTGGTGAAAGAGTGAGAAATTGGACAAAAACCACTGCAACTTACCGGCGCGGCGCATTGGGCAGAAGGCGCGGCGCATCGGGAGGCGCGGCACACTGGGAGAAGTTGCGCAGTGTAAATTAACACGGGTGCGGCACACTGGGACGGCACGGCGGGTTGGGCAAGCTGCGCGTCGCACGAGGACGGCGCGACGCGTTGGGCAAGCTACGCGACGCACTCAGCTGTCTGGCCCAAAAAATTCCAGAATGGCCTCCAAACGCCCAAAACGTGCAAATTTCTCTTGAATTCAAGTAGGTTGAGCTCCTCCTTCGTTGTTCATACATCCAAGTTTATGGTGTATATTATGGTTGATGTGTTGAGCTTCCAAACAAACGATCAAACCCTATTATTTTGAATACCTCTAATATAAGCTACTGCCTAGGGTTTTAAAAATTGTTGGCCACCAAGCTTTTTCTTTTTCCATCATTTTCTTCTATCCTTGATTCCAGTTTTTCCCTGACTTCATTGTTCCCTATCCCCTAAATCACTAGACCCCTATCCCAAATTCCCTTTCCCAAACTTTAAATGTGAAAACCCTAAACCCTATTCCCACAAATAAATCCTAAACCCCCTCCCATATTTCCCTAACAAATATATCCCAAAAATTCCTAATCCCTTCCTATTATTTCCCCTTCCTAACAGTCCCTTGTTTCATTTGCTTCCCCTTGGTGGCAGAGTTTGAACACATCACTAAAAGAGTAGTCCAAACAATTTTCATACACCAGCATCTTTTTCTCCAAGGCAGTTTGAAAAACAGCAGTCATGGCATCTGAGTATTCATCGGATTATGAAATGGAAACCCAAAGTGACTCTCCCATGGAGGAACACGCACCCCGGAGGCCTCATAGAGGAGGTAGACATATCAGAGAAGAACCATTCACCCTCACTGAATTACAGGCCTGCCCTCTTGCATTGTTTTGTTTCCAGCATTAGTCATGCTATGAGTTTTGTCAAAAGGTGGCTAGTGTTCAATTTCATCATGAGTTGGCTTGTCTATTTGTGCTGCATTTACATGGAGATCAGGCTACCTTAGCCGGTGTCACCTTCACACTTACACCAGAATCTATCTCACTAGCAACCGGCATACCAAACAATGGGGAACCATGGACCAAGAGGAAGAAGATTGACCGGCAGCATTATGAGCCATACATTAAAACCGGTTTCTTGAGGTAGCTCAAGAGAGTGTTTCCGTTCCGATATCTGAAAGATGAATATGCTCCACTAATGAAATTGATCATGAAGTATTTCAACTGTGAGGGACAGTTCTCTCGTTTATATGCTTATCACATCAGGTTGCTCATGCATTTCACCAGGGTACGGACGATGAACATTCCGTATTTCATTTGCCAGAACATAGAGAGGATGACCACCCTTGTGCAACACAAAACCCCTCAGTAGCAAATTAATAGTGTTTACCATTTTTCTCTCATCAAGATTTTGGTGGTTCATCAACTTGGATTGCAGGGCATCACTTGGGATGATTTCATCTCTCGTGGCTTCTTCAAAGCTTCACAAGGATTATCAGAGGTTAAGCATGAGACAGGTGGACCTTCTCATCAGTATGAGCGCCATGAGACCACTAGTGTGCCAGTATTCATCACATATCAGAGGGGCACTAGACATTTGTTTGCAGCAGCGAAGCGAGTGTTATCTCCACCCAGCGTGGAAGGGGCCTCGCTTCCGACATTAGCACCACAGGTACAGGACAAAGGCAATAGGCCAATGCAGGATGAGGGGCCTTCAGGTAAACACGAGACTGAATTCATTCTCGTTCATGATGATGATACAGATACGGGCCCACAAAGTGCACATCTTAGAGAGATCATTCAGGAGCAGCAAACAGAGATCCAAGCCTTATCCCTTGACTTGGAGAGAGCTAAGTGGACCATGAAATATTTAGAGCAGAGGAAAAAATAGCTTGAAGATCAGTAAGCAATCATGGAGTTAAAAAACATCCGCGAGAATCGCCAAGCTGCACAAAGGAGAAGGGTTGAGCTCACTTCATTGGAGCAAGAGATTAATGATGATTGGGAGTCCAATCTTGAGAGAGTTAGCATCCACTTAGAGAGATTTTTGGATAAGGCCGATAAGGACCATGCATTGCTGAGAGACATGCCTTTCCACTACATGGCACGGAACAAGGTCTGCAAGGCACGAATCAGGAATTTAAAGGCAAAATTAAAGAAGGCAATAAGGAAGAAAAAGAGGCAAAGGGAGCTTGATCGTCTTCAAATATTTTCCGAAGCCTCTTTATCCCAGCATGACACTTAATGAAGAATCTCCAACCCAAATTTCAAGAAATTTGGGGCATTTTTGGCATTTTGACAAATTTTGGCACAAAAAACAGGGTTTTTCTCCCTATGCGCCGCGCCACGTGGCGCGCGCTTTTGCTAGGGAGCTCCAAATTGCAAAAAGTTTATATTTCTGGATTTTTCATGAAAAATCATGGTTTCTGGTGCATGTCCAAGAAATTTGGGCAAGTTTTGAGTCCTCAGGAGGTCAAAAACACTCAAAAAATGACCTCACTGCCCCTATTTTGACACACAGGAAGCAGTCTTTGGAGATTGAAGTTTTGGAGGGGAAAATGACATCCAAATTCAGAAATTCCACTTGGGTTCGAAAGTAGACAGATAGGGAAGTGCCTCAAAATCATCTCGAAAGTGGCGCGACGCATAGAGAATTTTTGCCCATTTTTCACTGTTCAGCTCAGAAATTCACCCAGTTTTGACCAGTTTTGTTTCTTGATGTTATCCTTGACTTTTCATGATGTAATTTGATAACCATGATGTAATATTGGCACATTTTTACTTGTTCTAGAAGATTCATTCACCAAAAGGTGAAATGTGAGTGAATGAATCAGTTTCCTAGCATATAGGGGTAAGTTGTTTAACTACCTAGATTTCAGTGCCTTGTTTAGAATTAGTTCAAACAGCTCCTAGAATGATGAGCTCGACCCCTAGAGGCAAGGGAATAGTTTTGGCTTGTCTATATTATGTAATTTCTAAGTCATTTTCAGGGTTGGACACTTGGGATTGCTAAGCACTTCATTGTACATTTCATTTCTACAATTTTGGCAAAGGAAAGACCAGGGTTTTGCAGCACTTGTTGGGATCCTTGTGGTTCTGTGTTTGGATGGTGTTTTTCTCCATGTATTTATAAGTTCATTAATGTTTATGTTTTCCATTTACCTTCTCTTTGCTTCAAAAATTAAACAAATGAGTACTTAAGGTGGAATTCATAAATTGTTATGCTTTGCCTTTGACCTTTGTTTAGTTTTATATGTTTTCTTCAGTTTGTAGAGAATCCTTGATAAAATCTTGCCCTCTTCAGCTTCTCAGCAATTCTTTCTATCCATTCCTTCAAATTTAAGGCATCCTAATCATTTCTTTCCTTGCCCCAACTTGAACTCTCAAGAGCTGGCCTTCATCCCCGGACCCAAAATTTGCCTGTCTCTTTTCCAACAAAACCCCCAAAAACTCAAAACAAATCCTTGTACTTAATACCTAGCCTAAAATCAGGTTTTAAATCAGTCATGTCCAGCCCCATTGATTATCTTTCGCTGAGATTGACCCGGAGAGAGCCGTCTCCTGTCCTCGTAGGGCTAGCTACGAGGCTAAGCGTGGTTTGATGTGGACCTAGAACCTTGTCTTTTCAGCCTGAGGCAAATCTAGGCTCTAACATAGTGGCGAATCTGCTGGGGACAGAAAATGGTTTGCTTGTTGATGTCATTTGTGTTATAAGCTACAGATGGAACCTGAAGTTATGCCAGGTAGCCTTCGAAACGATTTTTCTTTGCATTAGCGGAAGTAGATAAATGCTGCTTCAGTCAATCTCCGGTCTAGCTTGTAATCGTGACACTTGACCTGTAAATTGCCCCAGTACATTTGAGAATTCTAAGCTTTTGGATGATAAGTTTAGAATTTGAAAGGTTGAACAAGTTGTTTATGTCCCTTTGATTTCTTGAAAATAACACGTTGGCTTCAAAGAGATATACCAGAGCTAATCCAGATCCAAATCCTCCCCCTGTTTACGAAAATCCCAATTTGATTTCAAGAATTGTTCGTCAAGAGAGCTCTGTGACTCCCGTGTTTAAATCTCGTTCATGTCCTTCAATTTTTAAGTATCTTGAAGAGCTTGATTTTGATGAAAATTTTGAATTGTCATTGTTTGAAACCAAATCCGAAAGTGCTCTTGGTTCTATAGTTCCAAATCCTGACTTTGCTGCAGCTCTTGAAGTTGAAAGAAAAAATAAATCAATTGAAAATTTTATCTTCAAGCATCTCCAAAGTGAAATTCACACTTCAAATATCGCTGATTTCCTAGAAGCTGCATTTGCAACCCTTGGATCTTCCGTAACGACATCCACCTCCATAATTCTTACCGAACCTCCCTTCATTCCCACCCTTCCCCCGCAGCCTACTATTTCTGATCAAAATTATGTTGTAAATTCACCTCCATCTACTCCTTCTACGTCCAAAATTTCTTCACCTCCGCATACACCTCCTCATACACCTCACACATCAGCTGCACCTTCTCCCCCAACATCTCCAAGGCCGGTTGTAAATCCACCAAGAGCAATGGCTGCTCGGTTTGCACCTCTCGCGTTACCTCAAGTTTTGGGTGACATGCCCGCAGATTATCAGAGTAAAATTCCTTTGTTTGATGGCACTCCTCAAAGTACCACAGCTCAGCAACATGTGGACAAGATGACGGATTTCTTTGAGCTTCATGAGATTGACGCAGAAAACGTGACCATGAGATTATTCGTGTAGACTTTCGCAGGTGAGGTGAGAAAATGGTTCAGAGCTTTGACAGCTAGAAGTATTCCCACATTAGAAGAACTTCAAAGACAGTTCTTGGATCGCTGGGAAGTCAAGAAAGATCCTTTTCAAATCACTTCTAAGTATACCAAGTTCAAGCGGAATGCTGGTGAGTCCGTGCAAGACTATTGTATTAGATTTAATGCTATTTATAATGCAATTCCTGATGATTTAAGGCCAACTAGAAAGTCATCTTTGCTTAATTTCCCGGATGGTTTTGATCAAGACATGGCTTATCAATTAAGAGAGAGAGATCCAGCTACCTTAGAAGAAATGCAGAAAATCGCCGTTAGTGTTGAGGCAAATTTGAATGACAAGAGAGCTAGATTGAAACCCGAGAAGAGAGTTTCAATAAAGGAAGAAGCTTCTACCTCAAATCAGGTGCTCCGCAAGGTAGAAAATATGATTGAAAGGTTAACACTTGATAAGCCTGAACCGCAGATCCGGAATCCTAATTTCCGTGGACAGCAACAACCTCAATTCAGGATCAAACAGCATGAGCAACGAGCATAAGAACCGGCATCACAACAGCAACAAGTAAAGACACCTCTTCAATAGAATTTTGTTGGTCCTGAATCTGATGATGAAGACCATGTAATAGGAGAAGAAAATAACTTCTTTACTCCAGATGATATGCCCACCTTTGTCACCGAAGATAATGAGTATGCAGAAAGTTCAGCTGTACAACAGGATGCAGATTTTATCTTGGCGAATGACACAGCTCTTGAAGAGGAGTCGGATGAGTATCAGAGAGGTTATATGCATGCCTTGTCCACCCAACAGTGTCAATATTCACTAAGAAATAGAAATGTCCCCATCAATCCAATCCAGAAGAGAAAGGAAGTTCCAACATCTAAGAATGAGCCACCTGTTGTACCAAATAAAGGAAAAGAAGTTGTTGATCCTATGCCTAGAAAATCTCCACCAGCAAATGAAAGAGTCAATCAGCCAATTGTATCAAAAGATAAAGCTGAGAAGAAAGAGGTTCCAGCCAAAGAGGTAGAGAAGACTTCTGCTTTTAGTTTAGAAAATGAAATTTCTAAATTAAAGGTATCCATTCCCTTGACTGA
Organism: Pinus tabuliformis; assembly: GCA_031772625.1. Taxonomy (NCBI): domain Eukaryota; kingdom Viridiplantae; phylum Streptophyta; class Pinopsida; order Pinales; family Pinaceae; genus Pinus; species Pinus tabuliformis. Next base: position 1,838,717,695 of record CM062816.1, read on the forward strand.
GCTGATGAGGAACAACAGTTATAGAGGTCAGGTTTCCAAAATTTTGAACTTTGATCCAATGTCTGATATGGTGAGTGTGGAAGATGATCAACCTGAGCTGATTTTTGGACTAGCATTGAATGGTGAGTCTCCAGACAGTGATGTGCCTCCTTTTTATATCAGTTTGAGAGTGCATGAGTTTGTGTTGCATAATGCTATGTTTGATTCCGGCGCCTCCCACAATCTTATGCCGAAGGCTATCATGGAGAAGTTGGGTTTGGACATTACCAGGAAATACCATGATCTTTATTCATTTGATTCTAGCAGGGTGAGATGTATTGGGCTCATTAAAGACTTGGTGGTCAGTTTGGATCAGATTCCGGCAAAAAATGTTTTGATGGATGTGGTGGTGGCGGATATACCTCCTAGATTTGGAATGCTTCTTTCCAGATCTTGGGGAGCAAAGATTAAAGGAACTATGCAGCTTGATTTCTCCTATGCAACGATTCCTGTGTTTGGCCAAATGAGAAAACTTTATCGGGAGCAGAAAATGAAATACATGATTACAAGCAAGGAGAAACCAATTAATCATCCGATTAATTATGTACATACAGATTTAGAGTCTTTTGTTTTGTATTCAGATAGTTTCAATGAGATTGATAGTCAGTTAGTTGCAGTAGATGACATTCCAGAAATAGCAGAGAATTTCAGAGAAGTTTTGAAGAAAGAAAGTCAAGAACAGGACAATACCATTCAGCAATCAGAAAAGGATAATGGACAGCAAGCAGAAAAAATACAACAAACAGAGTTTCAGCACTTAGAAGAAGAGGAAGATGGCCTATGGACCATGGATTTTGATGGAGCAGTGGGAAATGATGGTGTTGGAATTGGGATTTGGGTACGCAGTCCTTTTTCTGCTCCGAACAAAGTGCCTAGTAATGTGCGGGTATGTTCTTACAAACTTGCTTTTGATTGCTCAAACAATGAGGCTGAGTATGAGGCTTTGATTGCTGGCCTAAAAATTCTAAGAAAGCTGAATGCTAAAAGGATTGTTGTATATGGCGACTCCGAATTGGTGATTAAGCAAGTTAAAGGCGAATATCAAGCAAAGCATCATCGGATGCGGGCATACCGGAATGCTGTTCTAGACATCTTGAAGCTGTTTTCTGATTATACTTTAACGCGTGTGCCTCGAATTCAAAATAGTATTGCTGATGCACTTGCTAAGGTAGCGAGTAATTTGAAGATTCCTATGAATTCAAGTAATAAATTTGAAATCCATGTGAAACATCGTCCGATTGTCTTGGACAATCAGAGATATTGGCAAGTTTTTCAAGATGATGAGGAGATTGATGATTTTGCAAAACAAAGGTAAGTTCAAAGATACCTCAATTGATGTAGAACATGATGATGGTAAAGATGATGTGAAAATCAATCAAATGGAAGTGTTGTAGCTCAAGGATAATTTGATTCCTAAAGGCTTGATACCTTTAGAAGAACTCTTCGATCATGATGACGTAACCCGCAAACCAACATTACAGCCAACAGAGAAGGGAGTTGAAGAGGTGAATATTGGAACAGCTGAACATCCGAAGATGGTAAAGCTGTCCAAAACATTGCCACAAAAGGTAAAATCCAAATATATCAATTTGTTGTCATCCTTTGCCGATGTGTTTGCTTGGGACTATTCCGACTTGAAGACATATGATACCAATATAATTCAGCACACAATTCCTATTAAGCCTAATCAGAAACCTTTCAGACAGAAGTTAAGAAGGCTTAATCCAAAATTGTTGCCATCAATTGAGAAGGAGGTAAACAGGTTATACAAATCAGGAATCATTGTTCCCATCCGATTTTCTGATTGGATCTCTAATTTGGTGCCCATACGAAAGAAGACAGGTGAGATCCGTTTGTGCATTGATTTTAGGAATCTCAACAAAGTTTCATTGAAGGATAATTATCCACTACCAAAAATGGATCACATACTTCAGCGAGTAGTTGGAGCATCTCATATGTCACAACTCGATGGTTATTATGGTTATTCCGGATATAACCAAATTTTAGTCCATGAAGATGACCGAGACAAAACAGCGTTCGCCACTCCATGGGGGACATTACGCTAAAATGCCTTTCGGTTTGAAGAACGAAGGTGCCACATTTCAGCGGGCAATGGATATGGATTTCGCAAATGAGAAGGATGTCTTCTTGGTTGTGTACCTTGATGATCTAACAGTGTTTTCTAATTCAGATGAAGAACACATGTATCATTTGAAAACTATTTTTCAAAAGTGCAGAAAATATGGTGTGTCGTTGAATCTGAAGAAGAGCTTGTTCGCCATGGATGAGGGCAAACTTCTTGGATACATCATATAAAAAGATTCCATCCGTATTGATCCAACACGTGTAGAAGCGATTCAACAAATTGATCTTCCCCGAAACAAGAAGGAGATTCAGTCTTTTAATGGTAAGGTGAATTTTTTACGCTGCTTTGTACCTAACCTTGCTGAACATATAAGAGAGACTACAAAAATTCTTAAGAAGGACAACCAAGTGAAACAGACCAAAGAGGCTATAAAATCTTTCAATCTAGTAAAATTGGCCCTTTCTTCAGCCCCGGTTCTAATCAGCCCGGATTATACTCAGGATTTTATATTTTTTTAATTTGCTTCGGAGCATACTATGGCAGCTGTATTAATGCAGAAAAAAGATGAGCATGAAAGACCCATTGCTTTCTTCAGCCGGACTATAAGAGATGCTACTTTTAAATACAACATTATTAAGAAGCAAGCCCTTTCACTTGTAAAAGCATTGAAAGACTTCCGTGTATATATTCTGCATTCCCATATTTTAGCTTATGTTCCTAACACTGATGTCAAAGATATTTTGGTCCAAACAGATCCAGAAGGTAGACGAGGAAAGTGGATTGCAGCTTTGATGGAGTATGATGTGGAGATAAGACCCACAAAGCTTGTTAAAGGACAGGGATGGCAAAGTTAATGGCTGAATCAAATCTGCACGTCTTGGATATAAATCTGATTGTTGCTATGTCTGATGAAAATGAGCAAGGTCCGTCAATTCAGGTAGTTGAAATCTTTGTTCTTTCTCTGTGGTATTCAGATATCATATATGTGCTTCAGAATTTTTCCGCGCCACCTGGTATGGCTAGAAACAAAGCTAGAACTCTTAAGTTAAAGGCTACTAAGTTTTGTATTTTGAATTCTGCACTTTATTGGAAAGATCCCAGTGGTGTTTTGTTAAAATTGTTTGGTGGAAGAAGAAGCGAAGTAGGTCATGGAAGATTTCCATAAAGGAGATTGTGGTGGTCACCTTTTTTGGAAAACAACGACAAATAAAATTCTAAGAGTTGGATACTATTGGCCGACATTGTTTGCTGATGTGTTCAAGACTGTCAAGAGCTGTCATAACTGTCAGAATTTTGAAGGAAAGCAGAAATTACAACCTTTTCTGCTTAAGCCCATTAAGGCGAGTGCCCATTTTCAGCAGTGGGGGTTGGATTTCATTGGTGAAATTCATCCTGCTTCTTCAGGTCAGCATAGATGGATCCTCACGGCGACAGATTATTTCACGAAGTGGATCGAAGCAATTCCCACTAGGCAAGCTACGGATGCAGTAATAATTTCATTCCTTGAGAATAATATTTTGTCTCGTTTTGGTTGCCCGAATAAGCTAATCACTGATAACGCAGCAGCTTTCAAGTCAAAAAGGATGGTTGAGTTTTGTAATAAATATCACATTACTTTGGGGCACTCAACCACCTATCATCCACAAGGCAATGGATTGGCGGAGTCTTCTAACAAATCTTTGGTTAATATCATTAAGAAGATGCTGGAAATAAACAAGAAGAGTTGGCATAAGAAATTGGTCCATGCACTTTGGGTTGATCAAGTGAGTCAAAAGAAATCCATTGGTATGTCCCCCTTTGAGCTAGTTTATGGAGTTGATACAGTGTTTCCTACCTCTCTTGCAGCTCTGGTAGTCAAACTTCTTCAGGAGGCTGGTAGTGAAGATGATCCAATGCAGAGAAGACTAAATCAAATGATCCATTTGCAGCAGACACGGGAAGATGTTTTTCAAAACACATTCAAGCTGCAGGAAAGAATTAAAAAGATTTATGACAGAAAAGTAAAGGCGGACAAATTTCAGTTGGATGATGTGGTGCTGAAGTGGGATGCAAGGAATGAGGAAAAGGGCAAGCACAGTAAGTTTGAAAATCTTTGGAAAGGTCCTTTTAAGATTGCAGCATATCGAGGTCAGAATGCCTTTCTTCTGAAGGAGATGAACGGGGAAGATTGTCCCAGAGGGCCGGTCAATGGTCGACTGCTCAAGCGGTATCATTTCTGAGTTATTTCTGCTGTTTACATTGTCATTGTAAATACCATTTTATTTCAGTTTCATTGCAAGTGTGTGCTGTGATCTTTTCTTCAGTTTGGGGCCCGAAGTGAAGGCTATAATTCTGAAGAAATATTTCAGTTTTGAAGTCAGTTTGTCGAGTCAGGTTTTCAGTCATTTTAGTTTCATCATCGAGTCATTTTCAGTCAAGTTTCAGTCAAATAAATTGAGTCAGAGTCTTGTGTTGTTTGTCGAAATAATGACTCCATAGCCCAATGGATGAAGGCACTGTCTAGCTCTCCCAGAGATCTGTCGTTCTTGGCACCTCCAAGGAGCTACCATCCCCATTGGAGCCAATGTTAGAGTCGGTCTGGTCATCCCTCCATCAAAGATCATTTCTCTTATTGCATTTCATTCTTAGGTGTCTCATTCAGCTCAATCATCTGCATTCCGCTAGGGGCATGCCATAATCTGACGGAAGGGTCTTGTCATACATTACCCCTCATGCCTTATCCATGCTGGCTCAGGTCTGTCCGTCAAAATCAAATTTTAAAATCACTTACAGTCCTGTTTTAGTCTATTGATCAACAAAGGTCATTTCAGTCATTAGGTCTAGGGTTAGTCAATTTGGTATTCAACAATGTCTAATAATGCCAGCTGATTCATGAGGGAGGTCCTTAATAACAGTTTCAATATTTTCATCATCATATGCTCGATTATGACTTTTCTTCAAAACTCCGTTTTGAAGAAAATTCGTCATTTCGCTTTGTAATAAATTATCATGTAATTTTTAAAAAAAATTTCAGTTGTTGAGATCTCCAGGCGCAGCCCTGGTCTTCCTTTGTCAAGACATGCTACTATCCCTGCAAAAATTTCCAAAAGAAAACATCATTCAAGCCAAAAATCAAAAGGGAAACAAAAAGATATAGTTTTATTAATTGCGGAAAAAGTGCCAAGTCAAAACATTATAAAGTGGGTTTGGGAGGAACAAAAATCAAATCCATCACTATAAGATGTTCTCATGGTTTTAAAACATTTATTTGCATGCCAAGAACAAAGAGGAGGCATCTCAAAGTGAGTTTTGGTGAAAGAGTGAGAAATTGGACAGAAATCGTTGCAACTTACCGGCGCGGCGCATTGGGTAGAAGGTGCGGTGCACCGGAGAGGCGCGGCGCACTGGGAGAAGTTGCACAGTATAAATTAACACGGGCGCGATGCACTGGGACGACGTGGTGTGTTGGGCAAGCTGCGTGGCGCACTCAGCTGTCTGGCCCAAAAAATTCCAGAACGTCCTCCAAACGCCCAAAACGTGCAAATTTCTCTTGAATTCAAGTAGGTTGAGCTCCTCCTTCGCTGTTCATACATCCAAGTTTATGGTGTATATTATGGTTGATGTGTTGAGCTTCCAAACAAACGATCAAACCCTATTATTTTGAATTCCTCTAATATAAGCTGCTGCCTAAGGTTTTAAAAATTGTTGGCCACCAAGCTTTTTCTTTTTCCATCATTTTCTTTTATCCTTGATTCCAGTTTTTCCCTGACTTCATTGTTCCCTATCCCCTAAAATCACTAGACCCCTATCCCAAATTCCCTTTCCCAAACTTTAAATGTGAAAACCCTAAACCCTATTCCCACACATAAATCCTAAACCCCCTCCCATATTTCCCTAACAAATCTATCCCAAAAATTCCTAATCCCTTACTATTATTTCCCCTTCCTAACAGTCCCTTGTTTCATTTGTTTCCCCTTGGTGGCAGAGTTTGAACACATCACTAAAAGAGCAGTCCAAACAGTTTTCATACACCAGCATCTTTTTCTCCAAGGCAGTTTGAAAAACAACAGTCATGGCATCTGAGCATTCATCGGATTATGAAATGGAAACCCAAAGTGACTCTCCCATGGAGGAACATGCACCCCGGAGGCCTCATAGAGGAGGTAGACATATCAGAGAAGAACCAATCACCCTCACTGAATTACGGGCCTGCCCTCTTGCCATGTTTTGTTTCCAGCATCAGTCATGCTATGAGTTTTTCAAAAGGTGGCTATTGTTCAATTTCATCATGAGTTGGCCCGTCTATTTGTGCTGCATTTACATGGAGATCAGGCTACCTTAGCCGGTGTCACCTTCACACTTACACCAGAATTTGTCTCACTAGCAACTGGCATACCAAACATTGGGGAACCATGGACCAAGAGGAAGAAGATTGACTGGCAGCAGTATGAGCCATACATTAAAACTGGTTTCTTGAGGCAGCTCAAGAGAGTGTTTCCATTCCGATATCTGAAAGATGAATATGATCCACTAATGAAATTGATCATGAAGTATTTCAGCTATGAGGGACGGTTCTCTCGTTTATATTCTTATCACATCAGGCTGCTCATGCATTTCACTAGGGTACGGATGATGAACATTCCATATTTCATCTGCCGGAACATAGAGAGGATGACCACCCTTGTGCAGCACAAAACCCCTCAGCAGCAACTTAATAGTGTTTACCATTTTGCTCTCATCAAGATTTTGGTGGTTCATTAGCTTGGATTGCAGGGCATCACTTGGGATGATTTCATCTCTCGTGACTTCTTCAGAGCATCATAGGGATTATCAGAGGTTAAGCATGAGATAGGTGGACCTTCTCATCAGTATGAGCGCCATGAGACCGCTAGTGTGCCGGTATTCATCACATATCATAGGGGCACTAGACATTTGTTTGTAGCAGCGAAGCGAGTGTTATCTCCACCTGGTGTGGAAGGGGCCTCACTTCCGACATCAGCACCACAGGTTTAGGACAAAGGCAAGAGGCCAATGCAGGACGAAGGGCCTTCAGGTGAACAAGAGACTGACTTCATTCTCGTTCATGATGATGATACAGATACGGGCCCACAAAGTTCACATCTTAGAGAGATCATTCAGGAGCAGCAAACAGAGATCCAAGCCTTATCCCTTGACTTGTAGAGAGCTAAGTAGACCATGAAATATTTAGAGTAGAGGAACAAACAACTTGAAGATCAGCAAGCAATCATGGAGTTACAAAACATCCGCGAGAATCACCAAGCTGCACAAAGGAGTAGGGTTGAGCTCACTTCATTGGAGCAAGAGATTAATGATGATCGGGAGTCTAATCTTGAGAGAGTTAACATCCACTTAGAGAGACTGTTGGACAAGGCTGATAAGAACCATGCATTGCTGAGACACATGGCTTTCCACTACATGGCACGAAACAAGGTCTGCAAGGCACGAATCAAGAATTTAAAGGCAAAATTAAAGAAGGCAATAAGGAAGCAAAAGAGGCAAAGGGACCTTGATTGTCTTCAGATATTGGCCGAAGCCTCTTTAGCCCAGCATGACACTTAATGAAGAAGCTCCAGCCCAAATTTCAAGAAATTGGGGGCATTTTTGGCATTTTGACAAATTTTGGCACCAAAAACAGGGTTTTTCTCCCTATGCGTCGCGCCACGTGGCGCGCGCTTTTGCTAGGGAGCTCCAAATTGCAAAAAGTTTATATATCTTGATTTTTCATGCAAAATCATGGTTTCTGGTGCATTTCCAAGAAATCTGGGCAAGTTTTGAGTCCTCAGGAGGTCAAAAACACTCAAAAAATGACCTCACTGCCCCTATTTTGACACACAGGAAGCAGTCTTGGGATATTGAAGTTTTGGAGGGGAAAATGACATCCAAATTTAGAAATTCCACTTGGGTTGGAAAGTAGACAGGCAAGGATTTCCAAAAATCACACTTGGGCTCAATTTGGACTTCAGGAATTTCCTCAAAATCAGCTCTAAAATGGTGCAATACATAGAGAATCAAGCGCGATGCATAGAGAATTTTTGCCCATTTTTCACTGTTCAGCTCAGAAATTCTCCCAGTTTTGACCAGTTTTTCTTCTTGATGTTATCCTTGAATTTTCATGATGTAATTTGATAACCATGATGTAATATTGGCACATTTTTACTTGTTCTAGAAGATTCGTTCACCAAAAGGTGAAATGTGAGTGAATGAATCAGTTTCCTAGCATATAGGGGTAAGTTGTTTGACTACCTAGATTTTAGTTCCTTGTTTAGAATTAGTTCAAACAGCTCCTAGAATGATGAGCTCGACCCCTAGAGGCAAGGGAATAGGTTTTGCTTGTCTATATTATGTAATTTCTAAGTCATTTTCAAGGTTGGACACTTGGGATTGCTAAGCACTTCATTGTACATTTCATTTCTGCAATTTTGGCAAAGGAAAGACCAGGGTTTTGCAGCACTTGTTGGGATCCTTGTGGCTCTGTGTTTGGATGGTTCTTTTCTCCATGTATTTGTAAGTTCATTAATGTTTATGTTTGCCATTTCTCTTCTCTTTGCTTCAAAAATTAAACAAATGAGTACTTAAGGTGGAATTCATAAACTGTTATGCTCTCCCTTTGACCTTTGTTTAGTTTTATATGTTTTCTTCAGTTTGTAGAGGATCCTTGATAAAATCTTGCCCTATTCAGATTCTCAGCAATTCTTTCTATCCATTCCTTCAAATTTAAGGCATCCTAACCATTGCTTTCCTCGCCCCAACTTGAACTCTGCAAGCGCTGGCCTTCATCCCCGAATCCAAAATTTGCCTGTCCCTTTTTCCAACAAAACCCCCAAAAACTCAAAACAAATCCTTGTACTTAATACCTAGCCTAAAATCAGTTTTTAAATCAGTCATCTCCAGCCCCATTGATTATCTTTCGCTGAGATTGACCCAGAGAGAGCCCTCTCTTGTCCTCGTAGGGCTAGCTACAAGGCTGAGCGTAGTTTGATGTGGACCTAGAACCTTGTCTTTTCAGCCTGAGGCAAATCTAGGCTCTAACAGGTGGGTTGAGTTACTAGTCCCTAGAACTAGGTTGGACAAATGCTCTAGAGCCCTAGAAGGTTATGGGTTGAGTTTCTAGTTCCTGGAGCCCTGGACATCTTGGGTAGAGACCAATCTAGTTAGTGTTAGTGATTTTTGGACTATAGAGGTGGAATCACTATGGATGAGGGTTGAGGTGGTTTGGCCTTTGGAAGCTCTAGTTTGGTTTTGTCTTTATTATTCCATGAGATCCCATATTCATGCTTGGAATATGGCGCAGGGGTGATTAGTTGAAACATAGATTTGGTTTAACCTAATCTATGGTCAGGTGGTACATGGAAGTCCCTGACTTGGTTGGGATTTTCATATGTTAATAATAGTTATTTTTCTACTATGATTCATGGATAATTATATTAATTATGTTGGTTATATTATGGTTGAGTTGCCACGGTTTCTATGTTGGTTATTTTATGATTATATGTCTGTTATATGATGTGTATTATCTATGGCTCTTGACATGTTTGATGAATATATGAGCGGTTGATGAATGTATAGACTAACAAGTGTTATTTGAGCTAGCTAGAGAGGTATTAGAGCCTTCTTTGTGATTCTGAGGTGAAGACCATCAATTTATGATCAAATATGCATTCATGACCTGTAGCTTACTTGTTTGCCATATGTTTGACAAAATGTCTAGTGTGTTCTAGGTAGTTTAGGTCAAGTTATGGCTTCAATTTTGAATGATTAGCATTTTTGTTATGAGAAATATGATTATGGAAAGTTATAAGAATTTTTGGGCAGTGGTCTTGAGGCTAGCCTAGAAAAGTGTCTCAGATCTCAAGACCGCGGGCACAAAACTATAGATTTGAGGTCATAACGTAGGTAGTGTCAAGGGTGTGATTATAGGTTTAGTTCAAACAAAAAGGGTTCCAGGTCAGGGATTAGTCAACTGGGGTGGTTTTTCAGCCTTCGAGTGATCTATGGTTCCTAAGGAAGGTCAGTAAGTCTCAGTTGTAGGCCCCACTTCCTTAACTGGAACTAGGAGGTCGAGAGTGACACTTGTCATATGTTTACCCCAGAGAACTCGTGAATTTGGGTAAATGTGGAAGGGGGTGGTTACATAAATCATGTTCTATAATCTAACCAAGCCGTCTACCATGAGATGGTACTCCTCATCCCTATCACCTTCACTCTATTGTCCCATAGGATCTGCTCCTGCAAATATGTCCCATAAGAACTCACTGATGCAACATGATTCACCTGCACTCTCCTGCTGATACATCTATAGTTAAAATTCCTCAAGAGGAACCGCTAATGTAACAACTGATGATATTAATCCTATTTGTTAAATTCCTTTAAACAAATTACTTGTAGTTTCCTACGGAAAATATCGTAATACATACATTGAAACCTTCACTTAATGCGGAAACAAGAGACTAAGCAAGAAAGAAAATACAACACAATAGACACCATTATTTTTGGACAAATGTCCCCAGAAAAACTCAATCCGGGAAAATCGAAGTAGCAGTTTTGAGGGTTTATTATTATTAAGCAGTAGCAAATTCTGAATACCTCTCAGGTAATTCAGCTATAGAGAGATAAATATTGGCAGAAATACTTGTGAAATTTCCTCACATAATCACTGAGAAAATCCTGGTTGATCCTAATACTTAATGAAGTGCCTATGGCAGGCCCTACGTTGCTCTGCACAGTCCTCATGCAGTCTCTGCATCAACCTTTCGAGGCTCTGCATCACCCAGTCTGCTGAACAATTTTCTATCCGGAGTCTCTGCTCTCAGCATCTCAGTCTCGCACCCTGGCTTCCGGCTTCTTAAACTAACTCTCCTCAGCAAAATCTCAAACTCTCTCTCACCCTCTATGCTGCCTCTGTGTGGCCCTTCATGGCCTTGCATCACCCTCTGCGTTTGGTCTACTGGATTACTCTTTTTCTCTCTCTGTTGATGATTCTTAGATTGATAAAATCTCTCTCTCTCCGGATGCTATCCCTGCCCCTCAACTATAAGAAATAATCTTGATCATAACTTCCTCCTGAGAAATTCTCACTTCAGAAATTCGATCTCTTGATCTCTCGGTGTGTTTTTCGAATGACACTCAAGCTTCCTTAAATAATCTTCTCATTGACATTCAATGGCCTAGATTAAAAGCTAATAAATGGCGAAGACCATTTTATCTTAATCCTCGTCTTCTTCTAGAAGTTACACCCAAAGTTAGATTAATACCATGAATATTTTTAATTTCCTAAGTTTAGACTTAGGGTCCCATTAAAAAATATTAATTATTTTAATAAAATCATTTCTGGGTGGAATTTCCCAAAACACTTTCTAGGTTCTTTGGAATACATGCGCCGAAACCTCCCTGTGAAATTTGAGGCCCAGAGCACATATGATGCTACCCCAAGTCAAAAATCCCTCTTAGTGAGGATTGTGCTCTAGCAAGATACTCTGATGCATACTAATTTGACTCTGAAGCATCGTCCTTTGCGTTGTGTATGTCTAACATGTTGTCCATCAACTATTGTGTTGTTGATGCAACTGTATTGCTATTGACGCTGCCATTTTCAACACTACATCCATACTACAACTCCCTCTCAAGTGTTGCATATGTGTTGTTGCTAGCAATGCCACTACCAACTGCTACTGCACTGCAACCTATTGCTGCTACTCTATCAGCAACAGAAAAGCATCCAAAATTATTGAACAAGATGTGTTTAGTAGGAAACCATGTGAATGTTGAAGCCTAATTGCTACTAGTCTCTGCGCTGACCCTTCTGAATCTATGGCACTATTGGTGACCTCTGCTCTGTGCCATCTGCACTGTTGCCAAATCTGCTCTGCATTGTTTAGTCTCTGGCGCTCCTAGCCACTACAACTGTCTCTCTGACACTCCATGGTACCATCTAACACTAGTCCATCCTACTACCACAAAATTGGGCTCCTGTAGCAAGATATTGATCCAAGAGGTGGAATCCTCAAGGATCTTTCCCATCTGTAGCTCTTTCGAACTACAACTCCAAATCATCCCACCTCCCTATTGGAGGTATCTCGGCTATCATGGCTAACTCCTCCTCTTCGATCTTTGTGGGGGCAGCCTTGGGATCATGTTTCTCATCCTTTTCCTTCTTCTTGAGAGGACACTGAGTAACGTAGTGACCCATCTCACCACACATGAAACATTTAATCTTTGAGATGTCCTTCTTACGTCTTTGATGCTCTTGTTGTCCCTTCAATGCAAGGGCTACATTATCCTCCTCCTCCTTGGGCTTTGACCCACTATTGTTGCTTCCGTAAAGTTTAACCTTGACTAAGTCTCTCCTCAACTCCTCTTGTTTTAGAGCTGCCCACATCTCATCCCAATTCAGCAGTGTTGCTCTACCCAAGATAATTTGGAAAAAGACTTGTCACTCATCTGAGACAAAATTGAGTGCCAATCTGACCAGCTCTAAATCCTGGGGTGTATGCCCCACAATAGAAAATTCATCATGGGTCTCCTTAAGCTTCATGAGGAATGGATGCACACACTCTCCCTTCTGAATCTGAGTAGATCTCAGCTTCTTCTCCAAGTACATCTTCCGCTACTTGAAAGAACCTTGATATAGCATTTCCAAGGCATCCCACATCTCCTTAGCAGTTCCTCTACTAGTGACATGACACACTACATGATCCTTTACTCCATCAAGGATCATCCTCTTAGTCTTCGCCATTTCTGATCTATACTTCTTCAATGGATCTGAATTTGCAGGAACAGCCACCACGTTGTCAACATATGTCTTAAGGGCATGCTCAACTATAAGGAATGACATTCTAGCCTTCCATATGACGTAGTTGGATGCTCTGTCCAACCTGTCCTGATCCCTCAAGCCATTGGTTGCCATTTTTGCCACAAATGTCAAAAATCTCCTTTTTCTCATGTGCTGTTGTTGGGCTAGCCTACGCACTCCTTGTTAGAGCTAGTAAAATTGTTGCCCCTTGTTGCTGCTCAACTCTAGAGAATTTGAATTCCTTGGCTAGGAATTCTATGAGAAAGAAATCCCCTCAACCATGCTTCTCCTCTCTCTTCTGACAATTGTCTGCCCAACAAACTACCTGCAGAAAAATTTGTATCCCACCAACTTATCCTCAAGCTGAGGCTTCAATGTTGTTCCCTCTACCCCGAAAAAAATTCAAACTGGGAGTCCTTCTCTCCGTCGACTCACTCGGAGAGATACTACCTCAAAATTTCAGTCCTCCGGATAAGAACTGTGCAAACCCTTTGGGGTTTCAAACTATTGCCTCCTGCAGTTTTTTTGAACTCCCTCTTATGCTTAGTGTTGGATCTACCGACTCTGCTCTTCTTGCTTCACCTACAGCTCTGATACCATGTGAACATTCCTAAACCAGAATCCCTACTACAGCATGTTGGGCATGGAATCCTCCCAAGGCATGTTTTGGGGCTTAAAGCCCAAGTTTTGACTAAGTCCATTGTAAAGACTCCACGATTTGTGGGCACGGAGCGCGAATTCATAATAGAGTCACAGGGTTGTCTGCCCTTGTTTTTGTAATGTAGTGTCGGTTTGAAAGATCCACCCTTGGTCCGCGGACCATGGGATTTTATAAATAAAGCGAGGCTCTAAGTGTAAGAGGAACATCAATCAATGGGATAGAAGGAATCAATGAAGCGTTGATTCGAAGTGTAAGTCATGTCTTTGGGTCGTAGAGTAGGACAAGGCTCTGCAGTTGAGTTCGCAGAAGCCTAGTAGTCCGCAGTTGAGTGCGCGGACCCCTGTAGCTGAGTGCACAGGGCAGGTCGAGTCTGTAACCGTTGGAAGCATTAATAAAGAGAAGGTTTACCATATTTCTGTGTATATTTTCCTGTTTTATGTATTATTGGGTATGAATTGCAATTTTACTATTTATTTACTACGTGAACTCATATGAATGTGTTGAATAAGTAAATATAACATTCTGGTATAAGAAGATAACTAATTGGTATAAGAAGATAAGTAATATCTCTGGTTAGGTTTGTGCGAAGACGAATATATCAAGGCACGAAGGCCAGGGAAGTGCACGAAGTAACTTGTGCGAAGGGACTAACAGTTGGACTGAATCAACCCCTCAGACATCTCAAGGGTGCAGAAACCTAGTTCCAGCACCCCCCCCCCCACCAATACTACTTCGGGTGAGACCTTAGTCCCCGCTCTGCAGACTATTGTCGAAAGGGCCAATAGTACAAGGATTTGTTTGGCTAATTAACTTTGAACCTGGGTCAGGCCACAACAAGCCAACAAATGGTTCCGTTGTCGGGACTGGGATCTGCATAGAGATGTCTGATGTCGTATCACTAGAATCCAACTAAGAAAGAAATTGAAGATTGGTTGGATAGGAATATTCACGAGTTCACAGCGCAGGAGAATAGGAATCCGTGACTATCAAAAGAAGAGTGGTTGGACTGCTACCTGTACACAGAGATCCACGAAATTTTCTTTGCATATTTCCCTACTGAGCTATACGAGTGGATCGCGAAGCTAGCAAATAGCCAAGGAAGGTTCAAACTCAACAGACCTATTGTGTGGACTCCAGAATTGGTGTGCAGATTGGAAGCATCGGAGGATAATATCGCGCGCACTATTGATCACTGGCTCGATCGAATTATAGGAGGATTCATCACTGAGTTCACGGTAGATACTTTAGTCAGCTATAGCGAGGCAGAACGACGCTTCCTCAAAGGACCGTGAGGTAAGTACGTTAAGTCTTTGAACACTTGGATTAAAATGCTACTGTGTGAAAAGCGGGTTATGCAAATACATTAATGTTTGGGGCTACATGAAGTGGGAGAATTTACAGAAACGAAGGTAGTAGAGAACTAGAAACTAGCCCCTTGATTTCATCCCCACGAGGGGACGAGGAAGAGCTCGCGAAGGTCTCACCAAGAAGTGTGATCAATTTGATAAGGTAGATGATTCCGTGCATACCACCCCCACCCACACCACCACTAGTTTCACCGCCTTCACCCCAATCTTCGCCCGTACCATCTCCGCCACCACCGCGAGTCAATATTGTAGAAATTTTGAATAATATGACACATATTCACATATATTATCCTGATTATACACTTATAAGCGGAACATGCATAATACATAACCTCCTCTACATTGATCATCAATTTACAGAAGCAGAAACATTCACAGGCGTACATAGAAGCATCAATCACACATATCAACACAGTATTTTCCCAGGGAAAGCATCTCGCTAAAAACCCCAACTATCTGTATATTATAGTGATTGAATCATGTAACAATACAAAGTACAATGCTTATCACAAGCAATCCAGTACCAGCTCCACTTGTTACACACAATACAGCTCAGATCTAATCTCCAAATCTATTCCACTGCTTGCCTGCCTCTCCAGCTCAATATCTGCTCAAGAACTGATGAGAATGGTTTACCAAACTCGTATTTCACCTGCAAAGAACCACTCACACTGTGTTGGACGTGAGCACAAGCTACAATTCTTGGTATTGGCCAATTCATTGGCATACTCAATCCCTCTGATTGTGCGAATCATCATGCACAACTATAGTCACAACTGATAGCAATCTGATCCTCTAACACCTGTCCCTGCTGAACTGAACATGCACTAACATGCAACTGAGTTAACTGATGTATTCTATAGTTGCATTATGAGTTAATAACTTGTGAATTAATTAATAACTAATTCACCCAACTCATCTCTAGTATATTGATCAGTTAGACTAAATACAACTAGTTTAACAAAGTTAAACTGAACACAACTCCATCAACTGCACCTCCAGTCCACTAAAATCAACTCACTTGAATTCTAACTGAAGTCCTGCATGCAAATATTAGTCATCCCATAGGTAACCACGTATTTCCTTCTAGGATCTGCATGTACCACATTCGTAGCTCATCCTGAAGTTCTCCAAGAGAATAAGATCAAGTTTATATTCCAAATATTATTATGAGACAATAATATTTGACTTTTCTATTTTTGACAACCAGTCTAAAAATAGACTTTGATCAGTCATACTATGATCACTCATACTGTGGTCACCCATACTGTGATCACTCATACTGTGATCACCCATACTATGATCACTCATACTGTGATCATCCCTGCTGTGGTCACTCCTACTGTGATCATCCCTGCTGAGATCCAAAAATAGAACTTGTGCCATAATTTGCTTGCGAGCCCACTTAGTGAAGGCGACTCTTTTCACTAAGCTCCATCATCTTGTTGCAATCTCAACAAGAATTTCTTGTTGCACACTTTTCAACAAATATGGCAAGCGCAATAAAATTTCCAGTGTTCAAGGGAGTAGGAAATGAAGATCTAGAGCAGTTTGGTTCGTGATAAAATTTGTATGGGAAGCGCAAGGAGTTACAGATGACAATATAAAGAAAGCAACGTTGGTCAGTGCTCTGCAAGATCGCGTGCTAACCTGGTACATTAAGCATTCCAATGACAATCCAAATGCAGGGATCGCAGATATCCAAACTGCGTTGAACAGAGAATTTAACAGACCGAAGTCAGAGGCACAATCGATCATTGGGTTCAAGCAGATCACGATGCTACCAAGCGAGACTCCTTGGGAGTTGGATCAGAGACTGAAGTGCACAATTTGTGAAGCTAACATGACTTTGACAGATGGACAACACCGCGAATGGTTTATAGCATTGTTGACACCGCATATAAGGAACGTGTTGTCACAGCAGAGGCTAACAAATCAGGTCAAGGCCTTGGAGATCGCGATGACACTGCATGAGACCCTGATGCAGGATCCTAATCCGAGTTCAGCAGATCCATGCATAGTTGAGAAACTTGTGCCTTGAGATGCAGAGTCTGAAACAAGATAAGACAGCTCACCCAGATGTGCATGACGAGGTATGGTGTGTTAGATGTAAGGGTCAGGGTCATGAAAAAGACCACTGCTCAGTGTTCAAAAATTACCTCACAGGAGGAGGACCATTTCCGTTGAGACCAGAGGCACAAGAAAGACCTAGCGCAACACCTACATTATGGTGCACAATTTGTCAAATATGGGGAAAGCATGCTACGGACGACTGCCATTTATTGTATAAGTACACAAAATTCGCAATAGTTGTTCTGTAATTTTTGTAGATGAGCACACCTGTAGAAGTTATGAACTGATGATGGATAGGACTCCCACCTACAGAGTTCAGGCCGAACCCCAGCCCCTTGACCAGAACGCAGGAATGGCGTGAACCAGATTTCAAGGGCGCAGACAAGGCTTTGGTGGAGGAGGACCTGGAAGAGGTTGCAGACAACTGATATGTTACAATTGCGGAGGGCCAGGACATTACGCCTTCGATTGTATGAATTTGGCGTGTCCATCATGCTTGTATTGTACATTGTTTGATCATGAGATGGAGAATTGTCCCACATTGATAGCGAGGTTGTGTGACAAAGGAGCTCTCCAACCTCCCTTGACTCGGAACCTGCAAATGATGAGGTCTAAGCTGCACGAGGAAGACCCTAATGTGAACATTGTGCTCCAAAGTGGAATTATGACAGGGGATGATAAAGGCAAGTAGCCTGAAGATAGTACTTGGGTTCGCAAGGCTCTGACAAAAGAACCAGAGTTTGATTTGGAGCGCGCTAAGGAAACCTTCATGGAAGCTAGGAAGAGCTTCGTTGATGCCTCCACTTCAGGAAGCAAAGACAGATCGGAGTTGGAAATGGTCCCATCGATGCTGACAACGTTCCTGGAAAAATGCATGAAGTTGTTGTGCAACATCAAGGTTGTAAAGTAACTGCAGGAACTTATAAATAGATGCCCTGGGACCGCGCTAGGAGAACCGTGCGTAGTCCGGAAGATCGGAAAGAACGCAAGAAGGATGGGAAGAGAGATGAGATTGACCATTCAGATTGGGGAATATGAGATCGACCAAGTGATTCTGGACCTAGGATCAGATGCAAATGTTCTGCCAAAGCAGACATGGGAGTGCATGGGAAGGCCTACGCTACAATGGTCTTCTATCCAGCTGTGAATGGCGAACCAGCAAAAGATCCTGCCTATGGGAAGATTGCAGGGAATCATCATAGATATTGAAGGAGCGAGTGCGCTAGCAGATTTTGAAGTGATAGAGATTGTTGATGATAGAAATCCCTACCCTATGCTATTAGGAATAGATTGGGCCCCTGACATGAATGGGGTGATAAATCTGAAGAAGCGCAAGATGATTTTTGAGAAAAAGTCTCTGCATGTAGTCGTATCTTTGGACCCTACAGAAGGATCGTGCTACATGGAGCTAGTGCGCGACTATGAAAGCAATGACGACTTGGACTGCCTCTACAAGATAACCGCGCAAGAGCAAGACTGGGTAAATCCCACCGTGGATGGACGAATCTCATGTGAGCGCGAAAGATCTTGTACATCAGATTCAGACAAAGAAATAGAGCGATGGTAGAACCGGTTACACGAGGTAACCACGCTAAGTTGTAACATGATGACGAGATCGTTGCAATGCATATCAACATAGGTAAGGGATTTGCCTACGTATGATGGGTTAAGTGAGGTAGATGACTTCCTGAACAGATTTGAAAGGGAGGTGCCAGAGCAGTAATGTTTCGAGGCTTTGAAATGGGTACAATGCGTTACGCCTGCGAGGTGGTGGGGTATGCACCAAGGAAGCTTTGAGGACTGGTGCGAATGCAGGAGAATGATGTGCATGCGGTTTGGGAAGCCTCAGATGCGATTAAAAGACAAGTATGATGGATGGGATGATCTACGTGCACACCTCGCCAAGTGGACAAAGGTCTATGCGGAAGCACCGTAACCTGAGTGGGTGCACCTATTCTATCATACCCTAGATATTATACCCATGA
The DNA here is from genome assembly GCA_031772625.1 of Pinus tabuliformis. Taxonomy (NCBI): domain Eukaryota; kingdom Viridiplantae; phylum Streptophyta; class Pinopsida; order Pinales; family Pinaceae; genus Pinus; species Pinus tabuliformis. The sequence continues at coordinate 1,838,736,695 of CM062816.1, forward strand.
ATTGGTATATAGAGACAGAGCTCTGCCATGGGACGAGTGAATGGGATATCTTGCACAAAGGGTTCTTGTTAACCTTCACATTTGAGGATCATTGGGGGGACACTATTGATGACGCGCTACAAGTAGTAAAAGAAGCTATATTTAAAATACCCCAGGAGCCAATAGAATTGATTCAGTCTGAATGGGTGACTCGGTTGAGCTGTGCGTTGGAGTGCTATAACGTAAAAACTGAAGAAGACGACGAGGATCCGCAGAAAGTTAACATTCCAAAAACTGAAGGCTATTGCGAGGTTCAAGAAACACTGATTGAAGACCCTAACATAACGTCTCCAGTAAAAAAAAAGCAGGTGAACATTGGTACGGAAGTCAAACCTAAGTACGCAACGCTCGATGACTGTTGGGATGACACGATGGTGGATAAAGTTGCTAAGTTACTCCGCGAGTACTAGGACCTGTTCCCCACCAAGATCACAGACTTAAAAGGAATCGTCAGAGATTTAGGAATGATGCGGATTACATTAAAGCCTGATGCGAAGCCAGTTAAGCAGAGGCCTTACCGCTTGAATCCAAAGTACAAGGAGAAGGTCTGCATAGAACTAGACAAGATGCTTGCAGCTGGAATCATTGAGCCGGTGGAAGAATCCGATTAGGTAAGCCCTATGCTAGTGAAAGAAAAGAAGCAGAAGGGTGAAATAAGAATATGTGTGGACCTTAGAAAATTGAATGACACATGTGTGCATGACCCATTCCCAACTCCGTTCATAGATGAAGTATTGGAAAATTTCGAGGGGCAGGAAGCATATTCTTTCACTGATGAATTCTCAAGGTACCACCAGATCAAAATCGCACCAGAAGATAGGAGTAAGACAACCTTCGCAACTGAGTGGGGCTACTTTCAATACATCGTTATGTCATTTGGGTTGAAGAATGCGCTGGACTGATGGTAGACTCCGTGAAGATGATTGGATTCTGAATTTGGAAGCACCGCGAAGTGTCAAACAATTGTGCACTACCCTGGGACATACGGGGTATTACAGGAAGTTCATCAAAAGCTATGCCCAGATCACCATGCCAATGGAGAAGCTGTTGACGCGTCGTGTATAGCATTGGGAGCAGTACTAACATAGAAGGGTGGAGAGGGCTTGGATCACCCTATCGCATTCACAATTCACATGTTGTCTAAAGAAAAAAAGAACTATTCCACAACTGAACGCAAGGGCTTGGCTATGGTATACGCGCTCCAAAAATATCGGCACTATTTGCTAAGGGGACACTTCAAGATGTATACAAATTGCTCTACACTGAAATACTTGGTCAATAAGCCTGTGTTGGGAGGGAAAATATGCAAGTGGCTCTTATTTTTCCAAGAATATGATTTTGAGGTCGTCGTGAAGCCTAGACGCCTGAACGTGGGACCAGATCACTTGTCGTGAATTGAGGCAGGAGAGCAACCTACTAGTTTGGAGAAAGGATTACCTGATGCACAGCTCTTTTTTGTGTGCGTAGCGGATGGACACTTCAAAGACATAATCCACTTTCTCATGACTGGAACTATGCCGAAAGAATACTTCGTCTAACAGAAGAAGGAATTGGTGGTGCACGCGGCAGATTTTTCTGCCATTGCAGGGCGCCTATATAAGATGGGCAATGATGAGATACTACAAAGGTATGTACCTAAATTTGAACGTATTCATATCCTCGTGGATGCACATGGGGGCGCTGCAGGAGGACACTATGTAGGGAGAGAAACCGCGCAGAAGATCCTCCGCGCAGGATTGTGGTGGCCAACCTTTCATTAGGGTTCAAAAGTACACTGCAAGGCCTGTGATGTATGTCAAAGAACATGTAAACTATCGCGGAGGGACGAGATGCCTTTGAATCCTCAAAGGAAGTTGCAGCCCTTTGAAAAGTGGGCAATCGACTTTGTAGGCCTTTCAAACCTCAGGGAAAGTTGGGTGCGCGATACATTATCACTGCGACAAAGTACCTGACTCGGTGGGCAAAAGCGTAGTGGGTAAAATATTACACGGCCGCCACAGCTGCGAAGATTCTATTCGAACATGTACTGCCACGATTTGGATGTCTGAAGATCTTGATGAGTGATCATGGTACACATTTCCTTAACGAAACAATCAGCGCACTAACAGAAAATTTTCAGGTGTATCATCAAAAAAGCACACCGTATCACCCACAAGCCAATGGGACAGTAGAAGAATTTAACAAAATACTAGAGACTGCGCTGACCAAAGTCTGCAACATGCAACAGAGTGATTGGGACCTACACGTACCTGTAGTATTATGGGCTTATAGAACAACGTGTAAGAAACTGACGGGACAGACACCTTTCCGGTTGGTCTATGGAGTGGAAGTTGTCATGCCAATGGAGTATATTGTGCCTAGTTTGCACATAGCAGCACTCACAGGTATGACGGACCGCAGAGCCCTAGAGGAAAGGCTCGCGCAATTGGAGGAACTTGAAGAGGAACGGTTTCTGGCTAGCTTCCATTAGCAAGTACAAAAGCAGCGTGAAAAGGCCTGGCACGATTGACATATTAAGTTGCGCACCTTCAAAGTAAATGATTTAGTGTTACTATATGATAGTAAGTTTGATAAATTCCCGGGGAAGTTCCAGATGCATTGGTTGGGCCTGTATGTTGTTAAGGAAGTCACAAATGGAGGCACAATGCAGTTGGTCAAGCTAAATGGAGAACCTCTCCCAGGAAAAGTGAATGATAGTCGGTCAAAGCCCTACACGGGTGCCCCGGCTATCTAACTAGCCAACAGAAGCACAAGTGTCACACCTCACAGAGCTAAAAGAAGGCACGGGACTATTAGCAAATGCAGGGGGCATAGGAACAGATCCAGGGAAGTAGTTCCGACACCACGATCTTGGAACAATGTGTACAGGAGATCCAACAGGTAGCCGCTCAGTGCGTTTCCGACCTTGCATTTGTTCGAGCAGAGTTGGAGGGTCTCCGTGCAAAGATCTCCGTACCGACAGAGTGACTCAAGGGTGAGTCACGATGTTTGTGTTGGGGGCCTGTTGGGCATGGAATCCCTCCAAGGCATGTTTTGGGGCTTAAAGCCCAAGTTTTGACTAAATCCATTGTAAAGACTCCGTGATTTGTGGGCGCAGAGCACAAAGTCGTAATAGAGTCACCTTGAGAATGCAACAAGATGATGGAGCTTAGTGGAAAGAAGTTGCCTTCACTAAGTGGGCCCGCAGGCTATTTTTCGCGCAGAGTCTATTTTTAGACTTTGTATATTTTTAGACATATGGATTATGGTCTATGAGTTGCAGGATGCTATTTGTGGATGATTGGTCATGTTGGTAAAAATAGATGGACTTCTATTTTTAGACATATGGGCAGTTTCTATTTTTAGATTGCTAGGCTAAAAATAGAACAGTCGAATATTATTAGCTCATAATAATATTTGGATTATAAACATTACCTTATCCTCTTGGAGCACTTCAGTTTGAGCTACAGATGTGGCACATGCAACTGTCAGAAGGAAATACGCTTTTCTTGTGGGTCAGTTGAGCTATTGCATGCAGGACTTCAGTTAGAACTCATGTGGTTGAGTTTTAGTGGAGTTGATTGAGGAATTGATGGAGTTGTGTTCAGTTTGACTTGGTTAAACTAGTTGTATTTAGTCTAACTGCAGAATACACTAGTGATGAGTGATGTGAATTAATTGCTAATTAATTCACTAATTATTAACTCATAAAGCAACTAAAGAATACATCAGTTAACTCAGTGCATGGACAGTTAAGTGGAGACAGGTGTTAGAGGTTGAGATTGCTATCAGTTGTGACTATAGTTGTGCATGAGATCTTGCACAATCAGTGGGATTGAGTAATGCCAATGAGGATTGCGTGGTTCAGCCAAGGAAAACGAGTTTGCTTTAGCCATTCATCATTATTCTCTTGCAGGATTGTGCAGTGGAGGCAGGCAAACAGTGGAGGAGATTTGAGGCATCAGATCTGAGCTAGTTTGTATGTAACAGGTGGAGATAGTACTAAGTACTTGTGAGGAGTATTGTACTATGTATTGTTACATGTTCTCAATCAATATAATATACAGATAGTGTGGGGTTTTCAGCTGTATGCTTTCCCCGGGTTACATACTGTGTTAATGTGTGAATGCGATTGATGTTTCATTGTTTTTAATGTTGCTAAATTGATGATCAACATAGAGGAGGTTATGTATTATGCATGTATTCCGCAATAGTGTATAATCGGTATAATCTCTGTGAATAAGTGTCATATTATTCAAAATTTCTACATGGTATCAGATCTGTTGATCATCAGATCTATTATTCAGAAAGTGTTTACATTTTATTTCTTCAGGCAGAGTCTCTAATCGGGCCAGGTAGCCTTTGGATTCATCCTTCCTTTGGAAGGTGAGATATCCAGTAAAAGCCCTTACAGTCAATCTCTGTACGAGAAATACTTTGTTGTCACAAATTTTAGATCAGAGGCGGTTGAGTTTTGGAGCTGGTGGAATTCGAATTTGCAGCAGTGTTTTCTTGGTGTCAAAGTTGCAATGTCCTTCAACGGATTGCGATTGGAATATGCTCTTGAGGGTAGCTCAAATTATATTGCATGGAAAGACATGATGGAGGTGGTGTTAAATGATAATGGGCTGAAGGAGTTCATAGAGGCTGAGGTCCCAAAGCCTACTGATACTGCGCAAGTCGATGCTTGGCAAAAGAAGACAGCAAAGTGTCGAAGGATTCTATTGGAGGGCGTGAAGGATCACATTGTTTCCAGCCTGCATGGAAAGGCTTCTCCATACTTGATGTGGAAAGTGTTGACAGATCTATTCCAAAGCAAGAGCGACCAGAGGAAGTTGGTGCTCAAGGATAAACTCAGAAACGTTAAGCGCGAGAAGGGAGACAGTATGCCCAAGTATCTCACGAAGTTCAATCAGTGCAGGGATGAGCTGGGAAGTGTGGGGGTAACTGTCGATGATGAGGACTTGGTGAACTTAGTTCTCCTAGGTCTTCCGAAGAGTTGGCATTCCTATTAGGACTCTGTCAATGGTCGGGAGAAATTGCCAGGATGGGAGAGACTTTGGTCAAATCTTGTGCAGGAGGAGATCAGGCGAAATACCAAGGACGGATCTTCATCAAAGGCACCTGATGAAGAAAATTGCGCTTTGGCTGCCAAAGCAAAGAAGGGGAAGAGCAATAAAGCTTCTCATTCTGGTGCAAAAGGAAAGAAGCAGGACATGTCCAAGGTGAAGTGCTTTCACTGTCACCAGCACGGACACTATGCCACAAATTGTCCACAGAAGAAGAAGAATAAGAAAGATGCTGGATCTGTAGCGGGAGAGACCTTAGCCTCGTAGTTTGAGCTTGATTTTTCATTGATCGCATGCTTGGTATCAAGTGTGATGGGATCGGTATGGTTCTCGGACAGTGGTGCATCTTTTCACATGACAAGAGATCGAGATTTGTTTTCTGATCTAGAGGAGAAAGATCTTGGAGTGCACATCGAGATGGGCGATGATGGTAGATACAATGCGACCGATATCGGTACCATTTCCTTTGAGAGGGAGTCTGGTAAACCCTTCGTATTAAAGGAAGTGATGCATGTTCTAGGATTGAAAAATAATCTTATCTCTGTGGCGATGTTAGAAGACAAGGGATATGATGTTGATTTCAGCGAGGGAAAGGCTTTCCTGCGCAGTAAGACAACTGGAGAAACTCGGAAGATAGGGGTTCGAGTCAGGAACCTTTATTAGTTTCATGTAGATGGCTGCGTAGCAATGGCATGCAAGGCAGAAGGATTGGTGAGCCGGGATGATGGCGAGCTGTGGCACAGGAGATTGGGTCACCTTCACCATGGAGCCTTGAAGATACTGTAGCAGATCACTACTAGGTTTCCTAAAGGCACTCTTGCGCAGTCAGATCAGTGCACGTGATGCACTTTGGGAAAATTTGTGAAAGCCACTTTTCACGAGAAGGATAGTCACGCCATGACGATCCTTGAGAGAATTCACACAGACGTGTGTGGACCTTTCTCAGTAGCTTCGACAGCGAAGCACAGGTATTATGTGATTTTTTTTTATGATTTCTCTCGAAAGTGTTGTATCTTCTTCATGCAGAAGAAGAGCGAGACATACTCAAAGTTCTGTGAGTTCAAAGCACTGGTCGAGAAGGAGTCAGGGAAGAAGGTGAAGGCTCTTAGGAGCGACAATGGTGGTGAATACATATCTGGAGAGTTTAAGGACTTCTGCAGCACAGAAGGGATTCGAAGAGAGCTCATAGCTCCCCATAACCCACAGCAGAACGGGGTTGTTGAGCGGAAGAACAGAACGATCGTGGGTGCTGCATGGGCGATGTTGCATGATCAAGGCCTACCCCTTCACTTGTGGGTGGAAGCATGCAATACTGCAGTATATGTGCAGAACCGTTATCCTCACAAGATACTTGGCATGAGTACACCCGAGGAGGCTTATTCCAGTAAGAGGCCTGATATTTCTCATTTGAGGATTTTTGGTTATAACGTTTACATGCATGTGACGAAGGATGCCAGGAAGAAGCTGGAGCCGACCGCAGAGGTTGGGATATTTGTGGGGTACACTAATACGCCCCACAACTATCATGTGTATTTGCCAGATAGTGGCAAGACTGTTGTGCGACGGGATATAAAATTTCAGGAGGAGAAAGCCATGAAGTGTTCGCTTGAGAGGGAGCCACACTTGCATGCAGATGAGGAGCTATTATTTCCTAAGGATGAGCTTCAGGACGTGGACCAGCCATAGGACAAAGTTCATGGAGTGGAAGAGACCACTCATGCAGCGCCAACCATCAGAGGGCGAAAGCACTTGACAGAAGATGAGCGACTGGCTCAAGATGCAGAGAAGGTTGTAGGACCACCTATAGCTCAACGTAGACAGAGACAGTCACCTGATCGGTACACTGGATACATGGCTCTTGTGAGCAAATGTGTTGTGACTGAGCCATCTCTTTCGAGGAAGCTGTGGAGGATCCCACATGGGTAGATGCCATGGTGGAAGAGTATGATTCGATTGTCAGAAACAGTGCATGGGGGATTGTCCCAAGACCGGAAGGGAAATCAGTGGTGGGTTCGAGATGGATCTACAAAGTGAAGCAGGCAGCTGACGGGAGTGTGGAGAAGTACAAGGCAAGATTTGTTGCCCGAGGCTTTTCACAGATAGAGGGGATCGATTATGAGGAGACCTTTGCACTTGTCGCAAGGTATTCTTCCATACGGACGATTCTTGCTCTCTCAGCACAGATGGAGTGGCACATTCATCATATGGATGTGAATACTACGTTCCTCAACAGAGTCATTGAGGAGGAGGTGTACATAGAGCAGCCCGAAGGTTTCGAGATCTTCAGCAGCGAGTCGCATGTGTGCAGGCTCAAGAGAGCGTTGTATGGGTTGAAACAAGCACCATGTGCTTGGTACACATGGATAGATAGTTATTTCACTGGACTTGGATTCTCCAAGAGTGAGGTGGATCCTAACCTATACCAGATTGTGGTGGAGGGTAAGTTGCTTATCATTGTACTTTATGTAGATGATTTGATTCTAACAGGTGATGAGCTATTGATATTTTCATGCAAGGAGGATCTTGCTAAGGAGTTTGAAATGAAGGACTTGGGCCTCCTTCATTATTTCCTGGGATTGGAAATTTGGCAGCGCAATGATGGACTATTTGTTTCTCAGGGTAAGTATGCTCGGGAGATACTGGAGAAGTTCAACATGCATGGCTGCAAGCCTGTTGATTCTCCTCTTCCTAGAGGTTGGAGGAAGGAGGATGCTACTTCAACAGAAGTAGTGGATGACACTATTTATCGACAGTTGGTGGGGTCGCTTATGTATCTGGTCAATACACGACCCGATATATGCTATGCTGTTAACCAGCTTTCACAAGCTATGGTTAAGCCAACCAAGCTCTTCTGGAAGGCAGGCAAGCATGTATTGCGTTATCTCAGAGGCACATCAGGATATGGATTGTGGTACAGACAGGAGGATGAGGTGAAGCTATGTGGCTTCACGGATGCAAATTGGGCAGGGAGCCCAACGGACTGAAAGAGAACATCTGGAGGGGTCTTCAATATCGGGTCGACAGCAGTTTCTTGGTACAGAAGGAAGCAGAGATCCATGTCACTCAGTTCAGCAGAGGCCGAGTATATGGCAGCAATTTTGGCTGCATGCGAGGCTATATGGATGAGGAAGATCCTGGTCAGGTTGTTTGGTTCATGCTTGGAGCCTACAGTGATTTATTGTGATAACCAGAGTTGCATTAAACTCTCGGCTAATCTAGTATTTCATGATAAATCTAAGCACATTGACATCAAGTACCATCATATCAGATATTGTGTGCAGCAGAGAATCATGTTACTTTCAGACATTCCAACGGAGGATCAGGATGTTGATATCTTGACGAAGGCGCTCACCAAGAGCAAATTTGAATACCATCGAGGCAGGATAGGGGTTGCTGAAATCCATATCATGATGAGAGGGAGTGTTGAGAATGCAACAATATGATGGAGCTTAGTGGAAAGAAGTCGCCTTCACTAAGTGGGCCCGCAGGCTATTTATGGTGCAGAGTCTATTTTTAGACTATGTCTATTTTTAGACATATGGATCATGGTCTATGAGTTGCAAGATGCTATTTGTGGATGATTGGTCATGTTGGTAAAAATAGATGGACTTATATTTTTAGACATATGGGTGGTTTCTATTTTTAGACTGCCAGGCTAAAAATAGAACAGTCGAATATTATTAGCTCATAATAATATTTGGACTATAAACATTATCTTATACTCTTGGAGCACTTCAGTTTGAGCTACAGATGTGGCACATGCAGCTGTCAGAAAGAAATACGCTTTTCTTGTGGGTTAGTTGAGCTATTGCATGCAGGACTTCAATTAGAACTCATGTGGTTGAGTTTTGGTGGAGTTGATTGAGGAATTGATGGAGTTGTGTTCAGTTTGACTTGGTTAAACTAGTTGTATTTAGTCTAACTGCAGAATACACTAGTGATGAGTGATGTGAATTAATTTTTAATTAATTCACTAATTCTTAAATCATAAATCAACTAAAGGATACATTAGTTAACTCAGTGCATGGACAGTTCAGTGGAGACAGGTGTTAGAGGTTGAGATTGCTATCAGTTGTGACTATAGTTGTGCATGAGATCTTGCACAATCAGTGGGATTGAGTAATGCCAATGAGGATTGTGTGGTTCAGCCAAGGAAATATGAGTTTGCTTTAGCCATTCATCATTATTCTCTTGCAGGATTGCGCAGTGGAGGCAGGCAAACAGTGGAGGAGATTTGAGGCATCATATCAGAGCTAGTTTGTGTGTAACAAGTGGAGATAGTATTGAGTGCTTGTGAGGAGTATTGTACTATGTATTGTTACATGTTCTCAATCAATATAATATACAGATAGTGTGGGGTTTTTAGCTGTATTCTTTCCCTGGGCTACATACTGTGTTAATGTGTGCATGCGATTGATGTTTCATTGTTTTTAATGCTGCTAAATTGATGATCAACGTAGAGGAGGTTATGTATTATGCATGTATTCTGCAATAGTGTATAATCAGGATAATCTCTGTGAATAAGTGTCATATTATTCAAAATTTCTACATGAGTCACGATGTTTGTGTTGGGGGCCTGTTGGGCATGTAATCCCCCCAAGGCATGTTTTGGGGCTTAAAGCCCAAGTTTTGACTAAGTCCATTGTAAAGACTCCGTGATTTTTGGGCACAGAGCATGAAGTCATAATAGAGTCACAGGGTTGTCTGCCCTTGTTTTTGTAATGTAATGTTGGTTTGAAAGATCCGCCCTTGGTCCGCGGACCATGGGATTGTATAAATAAAGCGAGGCTCTAAGTGTAAGAGGAACATCAATCAATGGGATAAAAGGAATCAATGAAGCGTTGAGTCAAAGTGTAAGTCATGTCTTTGGGTTGTAGAGTAGGAGAAGGCTTTGCAGCTGAGTGCATAGAGGCCTAGTATTCCACAGCTGAGTGCGCGGACCTCTGCAGCTGAGTGCACAGGAGGGGTCGAATTTGTAACTGTTGGAAGCATTAATAAAGAGAAGGTTTACCATATTTCTATGTATCTTTTCCTGTTTTATGAATTATTGGGTATGAATTGCAAGTTTATTGTTAATCTATTGCACGAACTCACATGAATGTGCTGAATAAGTAAATATAACATAAGGCATCCAGTTACACGAAGATAACTAACTAGTATAAGAACATAAGTAATATTTCGGTTGTGACTTAGGGAAATAGTGTAGATCACTGCTCCAGCAGCGCGGAAGCCCCACAGCCCCTGGTTAGGGCTACGCAAAGATGAATATATCAAGGCACAAAGGTCAAAGAAGTGCATGAAGTAACCTACAGGAAGGGACTAACAGTTGGACCGAATCAACCCCTCATACATCTCAAGGGTGCGGAAACCTGGTTCCAGCGCCCCCCCCATACTACTTCGGGTGAGACCTCAGTCCGCACTCCGCGGACTGTTGCTGAAAGGGCCAGTAGTATAGGGATTTGTTTGGCTAATTAACTTTGAACCTGGGTCAGGCCACAACAAGCCAACACAGCAATTGATAATGTTTCTTCTATTTGTTAAATTAATCAAACAAATTTATTTGCAGTTTCCTACGGAAAATATCAAAACATATACATTGTAGCCTTCAGTTAATTAAATCTTATGTGGAAATAAGAGACTGAGCAAGAAATAAAATACAACACAAATGACACCATTATTTTTGGACAAATGTCCCCAGAAAAACCCAATGCGGGAAAACCAGTGTAGCAGTTCTGAGGGTTTATTATTATTAAGCAGTAGCAAATTCTGAATACATCTTTGAATAACTCTCAGATAATTCAGTTACAAAGGGAGAAATACTAGTAGAAATATATTTTATATTTCCTCACACAATCACTGAGAAAATCTCGACTAATCTGGATATTGAATGAAGTGCCTCTGGCAAGCCTTACACTTCTCTACGCAATCCTCACACAGTCTCTACGTCAACCTCTCTAGGCTCTACATCACCCAGTCTGTTGATTGATTTTTTGCTCGGAGTCTCTGCTCTCATCCTCCCAGTCTCACACCCCGGCTTTCGACTTCTGAAACTGACTCTCCTCAGCAAAATCTTAGACTCTCTCTCACCCTCTACATTGCCTCTATGTGGCCCTTCATGGCCATGCATCAGCCTCTGCATCTGGGCTACTGGGTCACTCTCTGCCTCTCTCTGTTAATGGTTCTCCAGCTGAGAAAATCTCTCTCTCTCCAGATTCTGTCCCTGCCCCTCAACTACAACAAATATCCTTGATCAGAACTTCCTCCTGAGAACTTCTCACTTCAGAAATTCGATCTCTTGATCTCTTGGTGTGTTTTACAAATGACTCTCAAAATTCCTTAAATAATCTTTTCGTTGACATTCAACAGCCCAGATTAAAAGCTAATCAATTGCTAAGATCATTTTAGCTTGATCCTCGTCTTCTTCTAGAAGTTACACCCACAATTAGATTAATACCCATTAATATTTTCAATTTCCTAAGTTTAGACTTAGGGTCCCATTAAAAAATATTAATTATTTTAATAAAATCATTTCTAGGTGGAATTTCCCAAAATGCTTTCTGTGTTCTTTGGAATACATGTGCCCAAGCTTCCCTGCAAAATTTGAGGCCTAGAGAACATTCAATGATATCCCAAATCAACATCTACAACCCTATTCTCCTTGCCCTTAATGTACCTCATCTCAAAGTCAAATTCACTGAGAGTAGCTAACCATCTAGCTTGCCTAACATTCAGATTGGGTTGTTCAAAAAAGTACCTCAGTCCATTATGATCACTCATCAGAATAAATCGCCTGTCGAGAAGATAATGTCTCCACATCTTCAATGCATGAATGATAGTTTCCAACTTAAGACCATGAGTCACATAGTTCTACTCGTGCTCATTCAACTGCCTTGAAGCGTATCATACCACTTGTCCTTCTTATATCAGGACTCCTCCAAGTCCTCTCTTGCAAGCATATGTACATACGCAAAATCTTTGTTGGGATTTGCAATCTTCAAAACTAGAGCATTTGTAAGTAATTTCTTCAACTACTCAAAACTAGTTGCACACTCCTCAATCCATTCAAACTTCTTTCCTTTTTGTTGCAAGGATAGAATAGGATAGGAAATTTGTGAGAAGTTCCTGATGAACCTCTTGTAATAACCTGCTAATCGCATAAATGATCTGACCTCATCCACATTCCTAGGAGCTAGCCACTCCATGATAGCTCTAATCTTTTCTAGGTCCAATACTATACATTCCTTGGAAACAACATGCCCAAGTAATGAACTTCAATCTGAAATAAATTGCACTTGCCAAGTTTGGCATACAATTTATGCTCTCCCAACAATCTTAACACTGCTACCAGGTACTCCGCGTGCTCTTCATCATTCTTAGAATATATCAATATATCACCAATGAGCATTATCACAAACTTGTCTAGATAAGGGTGCAACACACTATTCATCAAACACATGAAATTATTTGGAGCATTAGTGAGACCAAAAGGAACCACCACAACTTATAATGCCCTTACCTGGTATGGAATGTGATCTTGTAGATTTACTCTTCTTTAATGTGTACCTGATGATATCCTAATCTCAAGTCAATCTTTGAGAACATTGTTTCTCCCTTCAATTGATCAAACAAGTCATCAATCTGCGGCAAAGGGTACATATTCTTAATCGTCACCTTGTTCAACTACCTGTAATCAATGCACAACTTGAGAGTACCATCCTTCTTCTTCACAAACAATATTGGTGCACCCCAAGGTGATACACTTGGCCTAATGTATCCCTTATCAATCATTTCCTCAACTTGCAACTTCAATTCCACTAACTCTAGTGTGCTCATCCTATAAGGTTCCTTTGATGTTGGCGTTTCTGTTGGGTGCAGGAATTACACTTAAGCAAACTCATCAACACTTAATTTGTCAACCCAGGGGATCCATAAACTTAGAGACAAAGCACGGGCAATGCCAGAGATGGTATGAATCTTCCTAATATAAATCCATACTTTCTTTAAAGGAAAGATTGAAAATTAAATTAAAAAGAGAAAAAGGCAACTTGAACCATCAAAATAATCTAAGACTGGAACAAGGAAGAATGCATTTGCAAGAGGGAATTAAAGATAAAGGGCAATCACTCTAGCTAATTATTGTTTAACTACTGAGTGTGTGTTTTTCTTTAGCAGAGACACTTAGTAGTCTCATCAGATGGGCCCTTAAACCTGCTCCTTTAGAGATTTCCTTCTTGCACTAATCTGTCCTGTACTATCGCAGTCTGCTTGCACTAGTGCAGGAACAGAGATTTATGCAGAAGGTATAAATGGTGTCTTTACTAAAGGATTTTTACTTCCTGCAAGGGCTTGAACTTTTCCAGGTTCAAAGCACTCAGATCTTGTGGCAAGAAACTAGTTCTTGCACCAGATCAGAGCTTCCTGCATTTAGAATTTAATTCTTAAAATGAGTGCTTAATTATTGCAAGTGCTATTATACTGTTAAATCAAATTGCACACATAAAAAGTGAATGTTTCTAATCTTAACAGAGTGCAGGAATAAAGAAACAATCAATATACATTTATCTTGTCATAAGCATTTAATGAAAGAAAGAAGATTGCGGGAAGTAGACTAAGAAGGCTTGCTGCATCACACCAACGTGCACTGGTGCAAGTTCATTTCTCCTGCTTGGACCAGGTGGGGAAAACCAATCAAACAGAATTGCAGAAAAGGAGATATCACACCAACGTGCACTAGTGCAGGGTTATTTCTCATGCTTGGACCAGGCGGAGGAAAACCAATCTGAAAGGGAATTTATCTACTTTACACAACGGATCTTCTTTCACTCTGTCAGGAATGCATGTGCTTAAAATTAAATCACACTTGACAATTAAACATAAATTACAGGAAAACGGGAAATGGGGTAAATGTGCTAGGTTGGCTAGGCCCTAGCCAACTAGCACATTTCCCCTTTAAATTAAAACACTACTCAGTAACTTAATCAGTTCATCAGCTCAAATACAAAGATGCAATTTGTGAAACATGAGGCGGAGCTCCCTTTTATTAATTCACTAAGGCAAGTACATACATTAATACATCATCCAGCCCAGATTCGAGCGATAACAAAATACAACAACCTGTCACCACCTCTCTGGCTGTGTCTCTGTTCTCTTCTAATATTAAAAACTTCCCCTTAGTCCTATTTACATTCTACATTATATAGATCTTTGGCCAAAGGCAAAAACAAATCATTCAACCGATTACATAACCAAACGTAGAATTTAGCTTTTCGGCCTTTAAAATTAGACAATTAGCAAAACTGGCCATAGCCAATCTCTAGCTTTCGTTCTTCACAGATTCGATCTCAGCTGCCTGTGCATCGATCTTGTTGTTGTGGTTGAAGCTACTCAAAATGAGGCGGTGATCAAGGAGGTTCGAATCTGTTGCAAGGATTTGTTCTGCTGACAATAGTGCAAGATCTGATCCTGCACTAGGATCAGCGGTCACGGTAAGTGCTCTAACTACCAAATTAACATTGGAGATATCGATAAGTTACAAAGAGTGATTAAAAGTATGAAAAATAAAGTTTATATGAAATATGTCACTGTGCTTGGACTGGAGCAAGATGAGGGTGTATAAAAGAGGTAAAACAACGGTAAATGGTTATGATTTAGGAAGGGGAAAATGGCAAAAAGAGAGCGAATTAGAGGGCTAACATCCTCCCATACCTAAGTTGTTGTGTGTCCTCACACAACTCTTTACCTTTGCAAAAAACCTTCAAAACTTTGAGCATTCCAACTCAATCCTACTCTGACATACTGACATCAGCCTGCAATGTTTTAGACTTCTTCTTTCTGATGTTCTTTAGTTTCTTTGTCACCTTTTTAAGTTGCTTGAAACATCGCGCAGCTCGGTACTTCCAAACTCTAACTTCTCCTTTCTTTTTCTGGATCTCCGCAGTTAATTCTTCTTTACTCTATTCTTTATCCTCTTGTGCTTTAGCTATGAGCTGTTCTAAGTTCTGCACTTGAAGCTCTAGTTCAACTATCCGAGTAGCAGGAGTTACCAAATCTTCTTCTTCTTCTATCTCGACAGGGGCTGTGTCTTCCTCAGGGACCTTAATATCCCTCATGGTTACATTAAGAAATTCTTCTTCTTCTGGTTCTTCTTCTTGCACTGGTGCAGAAGGAGATTAAACATCCTGTGGGGACTATGGTTCCTTGCCTACACCAAATTATTCATTCTTTTTCCGGGGCCCTTTAATGAAATCGGCCAACAGAGTGTCATCTTCAACATCTACAAATTTTGTTGTGTGCGGAAGGACTGACAGGTTGTCTTCTTCGGGGGTCTGTGCTTGTACTGGTGGCGTAGAAGGAGTCTCTTCAACAGGTGCACTAGTTGTCTTCTTATTTAGAGATGGGGTCCTTTCTTCTATTGATTTTTCAGGTCGTTTCCTTTTTGCATTGGTGCAAGAAGGACTCCCCTTTACATTCTTACTCGGACCCTTGCTTGTGCTGGCGGGGTCCTCTATCTCCTTTCCAGCAGTTGTCTTTTTATGTAGTTGTTTTAACAGCGCCTCCCAGGTCATGCCTTTAACTTCTAGTTGTTTCTGTACCAAAATCTTTATTAGGTCATGGTGATATAACTTCTTGTCGGCCTGGTCTGCCTGTCCATCCCGCACACCCTTGGCCATTTTTTCCAAGCTATTAAGCAAAAAATAAGGGAAATTCATCCTCCATTGGATGTGTCGGGCGGCTTTGAAATGTTGAAACATCCTAAAATGGTACACAAAAGTGCAGGAGTACCTTCCTTCACATGTTATGAATTTCTGTAGGATGAAAAGGAGGTCCTGCCACTGTCCCAGCAGGGCACTGCACAGAACTCCTTCCTTCCAATCTACCTTCATCTTTTTGTCGACGATGAAACGCTGCCATCGCTTCCTTTCTAGTTTCTGATTTTTAAACCACTGCTCACCAGTATTTTCCAAGCCTGTCGCTACTACTATAAACTCTTCTGTAACCTCAAATTTTAGAGGCCCAATTTTTACTCGGCCATTTTTGAAACTTCTAGCAAACTGTAAGGCCACTTCACTGTTGTGCCCGTCAAACTTTTGCAAGAATTGAAGAAAGCCCGAGTCTCGCAATAGTGCAAGACTATTGCGATACTCAGCAGTCTGTTCTACCCTACTGAGAGACGAAGGTTTGCTTCGAACAAGCGGCATCACTGCTTAACGGTTATGAACAATCGAGAATTTACATGCAACACCAAGAAAATTGGTTCTTATAGATAGGGATCCAACCGTCCACCATCCCTTCCATCTTATCACCCATTCATTCCACTGAAATAGCCGTGGATGCGCAGCATCTTTGAGATCATGCCAAATTGGTACTTGCGGCGACGTTTTAACGACTAGGTGAGGTAATCATTATGAGTGAAGGACATCTAGGATTATAGCGAAAAGGGGAAATTATATCGAAACAATGGTTAAACACTTTTGCCTCCTTCATAATTCAAAAAAAGAACTTAGTATTCATTACAAAATGATCATGATTCTTAACTTAAAAACACCTTGTAGTTTAAATAATTTTCTCCTAGTTAATATGATAGCACAAGTACTCATCGACTAAGTGAAAGGACTTCTTATAAACTTTCATGATGACCACTTTCCTATGACATATGCTATGAAAAGAACAAATTGTACTATGTTTCTAACAGGGTGCATGCTTGCACCGGTCTGCTTGCACCGCTTAAACTATGCTATTCTACTGGTACCATTCTGCTTGCATTATTATATAGGACGACATGCTTGCACTAGTGCAAGCATAATATCTGAAAAAAGAACAAGGAATTTAAGTAAAATATAGGTTGGACTTCCAACATGGCTTCCTCAACTTATACTAGAAATTTGCTTCACCCTTTCTTGATGCTTCAAAGAATATCCTTTTGCTCTTTGTGCACGAGATCCTGAAATGGATTCATGAGGGAACAAAGAAGTGGGAAAAGGGAAATTTCAGAATGGAAACGAATTCTATTACAGGGATTCCAGGAATAGTACCCCAAGAGGGGATAAACATAAGTGGGATAGGGAAAAAATTCAAGGGTAAAGTGGGGTTTTTACGAAACGGACAAGGTAAATTCAGAAGAATATGGGAAAGTTAATCATTCTGGATTGAAGAAGAAAATTGAGGGAATATTACGAAAGTGGAATATGAAGAAAGGCAGAAAATTTTCTGGAAGGTCTGCCTGCATTGGTGCAAGAAAAATAACTGCAACGAAAATTAAGCATTACTTGAATAAAAATATCCATGCTAATTACCCCAATTGTATAAAGGTTGGTTCTGTTGAACCTGCTTTTACTTGGTGGTCGCTAGCATATCTAAAGATCAAGCAACATTTTATTTTTATTAGAAATTTTTTATCTTCCTGCCAACAAGCTAGTTTTCAGATTGAGCCTTCTGCAATCATGTCAGTGAACTGATTTTCATAATTACAGGAAAATGTTTTTTCTTTACTTTAAAAAAATTGTATAAATTTTTTTTTTTTAAGAAGAATAAGAATTCATGTTTTCAGAAGGTTGGTATTACCATTCACCACTACCATCCCAAACTGCTGTTGGACTTGCTATGTAAAATCTTTCCTGGCAAGTGGCTGAAAATACTTCTTTAATCTGTTTCCATTTATCAAGAATATTGAATTTTGTCCATCAATAGTTTTAACTTCTACTGCTCCATTCTTGAATACTCAGATCACTTCATAAGGTCCCATCCAACGTGTATGGAATTTCCATTTAAAAATTTTAAATCTAGAATCATAACAGAGCACCCAATCACCTGGTTGGAATTGTTTTTTTTCTGAATAGACTTGTCATGCCACCTTTTGCGTTGCTGCTGAATTAGTATGTTCTGTTGAACAACATCCCTATGAAATTCATCTAACTCATTTAATTGGAGAAGACGATGTTGTTGTGCCTCAGAGATATCTAGTCCTAACTGAATTGCAGTTCTGAAAGTTTTGATCTGGAATTCAATTGGTAATAGAACCTGTTTGCCATATACCAGCTCATATGGTGTATGTCCCGTGCTATTTCTCCAAGTGGTTCTGTATGCCCACAAAGCTTCTGGTAATCTTTCAGCCCAGTCTTTCTGATGCATATTTATTGTCTTTGTAAGAATGGACTCGATCACTTTTTTGTGGATTTCACCTGGCTATTTGCTTACAGGTGATATGGCGTGGATTTCTTGTGCTGGATCTTGTATTGCTCCATCACACCCTGTACCAGATTAGAAATAAACTGCGGACCATTGTCAGAAACAATTTCTCTAGGCACACCAAATCTAGTAAAGATTTCAGTAAAAAGAAAATCAACAACAACTTTTTCTGTAGCAAAGGAAACAGCTTTAGCTTCTACCCATTTTGTAACAAAATCTGTACAAACCAAAATATGCTTTTTACTTAATGACGTTGAATTTATTGGCCCTATAAAATCAATAGCCCATTTTTCAAACGGCTCAATCATAACTTGGGGGCATAAAGGCATTTCATTGGTTTGATTAGGCTGGCCCATTCGTTGACAGCTATCACATCGCCTGACATACTGTTTGGCATCCTTAAACAAGGAAGGCCAAAAGTAACCAACACACAATACTTTATATGCAGTCCGCTTATCAACAAAATGGCCTCCACAAGGTTCATCATGAGCATATTTCAATGTGTCAAACACTTCCTCCTCTCTTACACACCTACGGATAATCAAGTCTAGACCAGTGTAAAAGAGATCTCCTTGAATCTAGGAGTATGCAACACTTTTCTTAATAATATTCCGCTTTTCACGAGCGGACAAGTGGGGTGGTGTTTTCCCAGTAACCAAGTAATTAGCAATATCAACAAACCATGGAGAATCTGTTGACATAGCAAAAAGATGTTCATCCAGAAAATCATCACTAATAGGAGTTGCTTCACCAGGATTATCTAGTCTAGAAAGAAAATCTGCTACAACATTAGATTTTCCTGGTCTATCAACAATAGTAATATTAAATTCCTGCAACAATAGTAACCACCTAGTCACTCTACTGCTAGTCAATGGTTTGTTCATCAAATATTTAATCACGAAATGATCATTATGTACAAATACTTCATATCCTCTAATATAGTTCCTGAACTTATTAATTGCAAAAGTTACAGCTAAAAACTCTTTCTCTGTAATTCTATAATTTAATTCAGCGGAAGACAAATTCTTACTAATATAATAAATAACATAGGATTGCTTATTTTCCTCTTGTCCTAAAGTTGTGCCAATAGCCAAATCTGAAGCATCAGAGGAAATGTGAAAAGGCAAGAACCAGTTAGGACCTCTCAAAACTCGTGCATGTACTAACTTTTCCTTCAATGTTTCAAAAGACTGTTGGCAAGCTGTGGTCCAAGAAAATTCACTATCCTTAGCTAGAAGTCGGAAAAGAGGGGTAGCTATCTTAGAAAAAATTGAATGAATCTCCTATAGTAACCAGCATGTCCTAAAAAACCTCTTACTTCCCTTTGAGTTTTGGGTGCAGGAAGATGCAGAATGATTTCAATCTTTGCTGGATCAACCTGGATACCTTTACCGAAAATCAAATGGACAAGTACCACTCCCGCTTTGCACATTAATCTACATTTATTGTCACTCAAGGTGAGATGGGCTTCCTGACAATGAAGAAGTACTTTCTCCAGATTTTTGAGAGCTTCCTAAAAAGAATCACCAAACACAGAAAAGACATGCATATAAATTTCTACAAATTCTAGATCAACAAAAATGGCCAGGACTGCCCTTTGAAAGGTAGTCGGGGCATTACATAAACCAAAGGGAAGCACTTTATAAGCAAATGTACCCCATGGACATGTAAAAGTAGTTTTATCCTGATCTTCGGGTGCAATCTGTATCTAGTTATAGCCACTAAAGCCATCCAAAAAGGAAAAATATTTCTTTCCTGCAAGGGTATCAAGCACCTGGTCAATGAAAGGGAGAGGGAAATAATCTTTGAGAGTGGCTTTGTTTAATTCTCGATAATCAATACAAATACACCATCTTCCATCTTTCTTAGGTACTAGCACTAATGGAGAGACCCACTGACTATCGGAAATAGGATAGATAAAACTGGCATCCAAGAGTTTCTGTACTTCTTCCTTCACAATATCTCTTAGAGCTGGATTCATTCGCCTTTGTGGTTGTCAGGAAAGTCGGGTTCCTTCCTGAATATAGATATGATGTGTACAAGTTTCAGGAGGAATACCCTTCATATCTTCATAGCCCCAAGCAAAGGCACTAAGATGGTTTTGCAACAAATTCACAAGCTGCTCCTGCTGAGATGAGTCCAAATCTGAACTAATATGCAAGGATTTACCAGGGCTAATCTCAACAAGAGTAGTATTAGGCTCAAGAGTACTCAAGGGAGTGGTCAAATGCAGTGGTACAGAAGAATGATAATCATGATTATCTTGAAAATATAAGCTGAAAATCTAGCTCAATGGCTCAAAATTAGGCATAGTGTCTAGATTATTAAGGAAATCTTGAATCTCATCTTCTTGTGAAGACCCAGTATAATGATGGATAAGGGAAATGGGCTGAGTCTCCTCATCACTGCTTTGATCCAACCATAAAGTATCTCGAAGGTCCTGAATGGATCTGGCAGGGGGTATAAGGTAACTTTCTTCCTAGAATCTCCATACGAAATATACATATCACCGAAACGACATCCAATATATGCATCGGCTGTAGAAAGCCATGGTCGACCCAATATCAAGGGATTTCCTCCTACTAGGTTCTTTGGTTGAAGCACAATGAAATCGGCAAGATATTCCCAAGAATCTAATGAGATGATCACATCATCCAATACTCCTTCTGGCTTAATTTTAGATCTATCTGCTAATTCAAGCACAGTGGGAGTAGGGCGAAGATGAGATAACCGAAGTTGATCCATGGTTTGCTTAGTCATGACATTAATGGCTGCCCCCAGGTCTATAAGAACATTAGAGACAAGGACATTACCAATCTAAACTGAGACAACAAGGTTTCCGGGATTAGTATATTTTTCCATAGACACACATCCCATCATCAACTCTGCGGCCCTACCAATAAATTGAATGGTTTTGGTTTCCAATCTCTTCCTCCTGGGTTTCTTGAGATAGAGTTCCTTAATAATATTGGTAAAAATCGGGATCTCTTTGATGGCTTGAAGCAAAGGTATCTTAATGAAAATATTTTGAAGCTCTGATGCTATGCTAGTCTCAGAAATAGGCTCACTTCTTTCCATTACTAGCCTCTCTGGGAAGGGAGGCTACTTGGAAGAAGATGGCAAGGATTCAGATGGTAAGGTCTGCTTAGTGACAACTTTCGGAGAATGGTTAAGATTTTCCTCTTCTCCTTTCTTTTCAACAGTCACTATAGGTTTCTTTTGATTTTCTGATGTTACAGTCCTTCCCGATCTTAATTGAATATCATGAACCCCAACTGGAATAGACTGGTACTCGAATAGTAAAGGTGGGTTTGTTACAAAGATCATATGCATTGCTTTATTATTGTTAGGATTGGGCATAGGTTGAGCAGGAAACTGAGGAGGTCAAAAAGGTGGAGGTAAAGGCAACGATAGAGTAGATTGACTCGGAAATTGAGGCATTGAATAAGGTGTATGCGTAGATGGATATGACTGCATAGGTGGCTGGTAGGAATATGGAGAATGAGTTGGCCCTCTCCAACCTTGTTGCCATGGTTGAGAAGGTTGCCCGTGCTGATATTGATTCCCATACTGCCAGTGCTTATTAGTGTTAGGATAAGAATATGCATGTGAATTGTAACCAAAATAGTGTGGAGAAAATTCAGGAGCCATACCTGCACCTACCTAAGGCCAATTCCTTCTTTCTCCCATAGCATACAAGTATTCAGCTTCAGGTTGTCCCCCTGTAAATACAGCTTTAAGTCCTGGTATACAGGGACATTTTTCTGTGACATGGTCTTCTGCACAAATATTAGTTTCTTTCAAATTAAGAGGACACTCTTTAGGAGGATTCTTGTCTCTACATTTAGGATAGAAAATACATAATGACTCTTGTTCCTTCATGAGTTTTTGCTGAAATTTTAAAGAGTCCAACTGTTTGGTAACAGTATTCATTATATCAAATTTCATGTTTTCCATTTTATTTTCTAGTCCAAAAATCATAGCATTAGTAGATTCATTTTTTATATTCCTATTTCGAGTTCCTCTACCGGATCTATAATGATTTCTTGAAAATTTCCTGCATAATTCACAAATTTGTTCAAAAGTTTGTTGAGAAATATCACCTTGTCCTAATAGATTTAAATTATTTCTAGCATTATCAGTAATTCCTCTTAAGAACAAGGTTCTAATAGTACTGGGATCAAGCTTAAGTTTCAACCTTTGTAAAATATATAGAAATCTTTCTAGGTAATCTTCAAGAGTTTCATCATCATCCTGTATGATTGTAAAAATCTCACCCTGCATGTCCCGAGTTTTGCCATATTCTTGATATTTAGACAAAAAAACTCTCTTCATCTGTTCCCAAGAGGTTATAGTATTTCCTCCTAACCCCATAAATCAACGTAGAGCTAAGTCCTTGAGAGTAACAAGAAATAATCTTAACTTTTGAGCGTCAGTTGAATAATCATAAATTTTACACCGAATATCAAACTCGAATAGAAAATAGTCAGGATCTTCATGAACTTTACCATGGAAATGAGGGAGATCTGATGGTGGAATATTCTTCATTTACGCCACAGTATCAGGGTCTACAATTGGAAACACAAAAGTGGATTGTTCTCCACTTACCTAGTTTTCACCAGTCCCTTCCACATGATCTTCATGGTCCACCATTGTTTCCCTTTTACTTCAACTGCTCTCAACAGGTTGAACCACATATGAGTTGTTGTCACCAAAATCTAGGTGGACTGTTCCTGCGTGATGGGTTTGAATTGGATTGGGCTTCCTGCTTACAGAAGAAGACCCAATATGAGATTTGTTTTCAGAATTCTGTTGGCCCTTAGTGGGCTTCAAACCCTTACCTTTTCTAGGCATTCATTTCAAGAAAGAAAGAAAAATAACAAACAACTTCTAATAAAAAATGTTGTCAGAAATCAATTAACACCAATAAAATTCCTTCAAAGAAGTTTTTCCAAACAATACTGCACAAATAAAGGAAAAATTACCTCTATTGTATAATCAGAAAATTCTTACCAAATCAAATCGCCTCCTCAGTAACAGCGCCAAAATGTTGGGTGCAGGAATTACACTTAAGCAAACTCCTCAACACTTAATTTGTCAACCTGGGGGATCCGTAAAATTAGAGATGAAGCATAGGCAATGCCATAGATGGTATGAATCTTCCTAATATAAATCCCTACTTTCTTTAAAGGAAAGATTGCAGAATCAAATTAAAAAGAGGAAAAGGCAAAAACTTGAACCATCAAAATAATCTAAGACTGGAACAAGGAAGAATGAATTTGCAAGAGGGAATTAAAGATAAAGGGAAATCACTCTAGCTAATTATTGTTTAACTACTGAGTGTGTGTTTTTCTTTAGCGGAGAGACTTAGCAGTCTCATCAGATGGGCCCTTAAACCTATTCCTTTAGAGATTTCCTTCTTGTACTAATTTGTCTTGTGCTATCGCAGTCTGCTTGCACTAGTGCAGGAACATAGATTTATGCAGAAGGTATAAATGGTGTCTTTACTAAAGCCTTTTTACTTCCTGCAAGGGCTTGAACTTTTCTAGGTTCAAAGCACTCAGATCCTATGGCAAGAAACTAGTTCTTGCACCAGATCAGAGCTTCCTGCATTTAGCATTTAATTCTTAAAATGAGTGCTTAATTATTGCAAGTGCTATTATACTGTTAAATCAAATTGCACACATAAAAAGTGAATGTTTCTGATCTTAACAGAGTGCAGGAATAAAGAAACAATCAATATACATTTATCCTGTCATAAGCATTTAATGAAAGAAAGAAGATTGCAGGAAGTAGACTAAGAAGGCTTGCTAAATCACACCAACGTACACTGATGCAGGTTCATTTCTCTTGCTTGGACCAGGCAGGGAAAACCAATCAAACAAAATTGCAGAAAAGGAGATATCACACCAACGTGCACTGGTGCAGGGTTATTTCTCCTGCTTAGACCAGGCGGAGGAAAACCAATCTGAAATCAAGTGCAGGAAAGGGAATTTATATACTTCACACAACGGATCCGCTTTCACTCAAACAGGAATGCATGTGCTTAAAATTAAATCACACTTGACAATGTAAACATAAATTACAGGAAAATGGGAAATGGGTAAACATGTTGGGTTGGCTGGACCCTAGCCAACCACCATGTTTCCCATTTAAATAAAAACGTTGCTCAGTACCTTAATCAATTCATCAGCTCAAATACAAAAACGCAATTTGTGAAACATGAGGCGAAGCTCCCTTTTATTAATTCACTGAGGCAAGTACATACATTAATACATCGTCCAGCCTAGATTCGGGCAATAACAAAATACAACAACCTGTTACCGCCTCTTTGGCTATGTCTCTGTTCTCTTCTACTATCAAAAACTTCCCCTTAGTCCTATTTACATTCTACATTATATAGATCTTTGGCTAAAGGCCAAAATAGATCATTCAACTGATTACATAACCAAACGCAGAACTTAGCTTTTCGGCCTTTAAAATTAAACAGTTAGCAAAACTAGCCGTAGCCAATTTCCAACTTTTGTTCTTCACAGATTCGATCTCAGCTACCTTGGATTGATCTTGGTGTCATGGTTGAAGCTGCTCAAAATGAGGCGGTGATCAAGGAGGTTCGGTCCTGCTGCAAGGATTTGCTATGCTGGCAACAGTGCAAGATCCAATCCTGCACTAGGATCAACGATCACAGTAAGTGCTCTAACTACCAAATAAACATTGGAGATATCGATAAGTTACAAAGAGTGATTAAAGTAAGAAATCATGTAATAAATCATTAATTAATTCTAAGTTAAATTAAAAGTATGAAAAATAAAGTTTATACGAAATATGTCACCATGCTTGGACTGATGCAAGATGAGGGTGTATAAAAGAGGTAAAACAACGGTAAATGGTTATGATTTAGGAAGGGGAAAATGGAAAAAAGAGAGCAAATTAGGGGGCTAACAGTTTCTCCTGGTACCAACTCAATATAAAAGTCCACTTCTCTATGAGGAGGAAACTCTGAAATATCTACAGGAAATACATCCTAAAATTGTTTGAAAACAAGATACCTCTTCAAGACTTCAATGTCCTCAACATCCTTCCCTTTGTCACTAGAAACATGCACTGCAAATAATACACATTCTTCCCTACAATTGTGCTTAGCTTGCATAGTTGTAACCATTCTCATTGATGTAGGCTTCATATTTTCATGCAAGATTCTCTTCTCTCCATCATCATCCAAGCACTCAATATCCTTCTCGTAACATTTTGCCTTATTCTTGTGAAGGTACAACCAATCCATGCCTAAAAGCATGTTGTATGAACCTAATGGAAGGACATTTAGATGTGCTTATTTAGGCATACCATTTAGCTAAAATGCACAAGATCTCACCCAATGATGAACTATTTTCTTAGTTCTTGTAGCCAACTGCACCAACCAAGACTCTACATGCACTTCTTTTCTCAAGCCACACTTATCCACCAGGTTAAGATTAACATAATTGTAATTAGATCCAGGATCAACCAAAATGGAAAAAACTCAATAATAGAGCTTACCTTCCATCTCAATAATGGATGTTTGGTGATCATCAAATGCTACATAAATCTGAGGAATTCTCTTACTAACATCCCCAACTGCTTGTGCCTCCTGAGCACTATAGATATGAGGTTTTCCACCCTAGTACAACAGACAATCCTTCTTGTGATGATCGTTGCCACAAACCCAACATTGCAATAGTTATATGCCATTACCTTTATTATGCTACTCTCTAGGTTGAGATCCATGTCCCTTTTCAGTTGCATTAAACTTCTTGTAAGGAGCCACATTTTCTTTCTCACCTGCATCTTGAGGTCTTTCTCACTTCGGAGGCCATTTTCCTTTAGCCTTATCATTCCCTTTCCAATCACGCTTAGGCTCAAACTTACACTTCGACTACTCATAACAATGCTTCAAATTCCCAATGACTTCCTCCAATAACCGAGGCTCATCATACTCAATTTAATCCTTGAATGTTAAAAGAAATCTACTTATGAACATTTGAACCTTCATCTTCTCATCCTTGAGGTAAGGAACATACCTCAACAACTCCATAAATTTGGTCATATACTATTCATATGTCATAGAACCCATCTTCAACTCATTGAAATCCTTAGTCTTTCCATCATAGTATCTCTCAAAAAAGTAATTCTTTTGGAAGAGTCTTTTAAAATGATGCCATCTTAACTCCACTATCTTGATGCCTCTGACACGCTTCACATCTTCCCACCAAATTATTTTTTTCCCTTTGAGACAGAAAATACATATCCCGTATTTCATATTCTTTTTATAATTATGCAGCTCGAGGAAATTCTTCATCCCAAGCATTCATGCATCTACATCTTTTGGTTTCTTTAGCTCTCCATCAAAGGTAGGAGGCTTGCCTTTCTTAAACTCATTTGAAAGTACCTCCTCTCACTCCTCCTATAAGGATGATAGTGATGATGAACATGATGTCTATCTGAACCAGAACTAGAATAGAACCCACAAGCACTGCCTCTCTTGTCAGTTGTATCCAACCATCTGCCACCTCTGACTATGTCATCCTTATCCAACCTTTATCTTGATCGAGACCTACTACCATATGCCCCATTAGTGATTTCCTCTTGTCCATAATTGATCCTTGGTTGTCCTTGTCTATGAAAATCTGATAAACTCTTAAGGATGACCGCATTGACCTCAACTTGTCTTTCCTAAGCCTTGGTAAGCCTTTCTTGTGACTCAATTATCATGTCATTATCTACATTGCAACTTTTGATTTATGCCTTTAAAATTCTTAGTGTATCTGCTATAAGGAGAGTCATGTGAATTGTAATCCACTATTTTTCTCATCATCTCTAATCCTCTTATTCCTGCAAACATGCCATGTTATATAAACCAAATATAAACATAATCAAATTCATATGTTAGTGAAGTTCATGGGAGGTTATCTCGTCTGCACAATTCAGTCAAGATTAGCATATACATGTATATGCACATCATGACACCAACATATAAACCTATCAACATCATCTCAATCATTATGCATGATGCCACAAACTGTAACACGAACTATATAGATGACAACCATAGCCACTGTAATGCATGCATAACAATTACATCCCACCCATCTAGTACAATTTTTGAACCTGGAAGTTATAATACCAATTTGTAACTGTCCCTCCCCACATTTTCTTGCTTTTACAAACCTCTAGGTAAATGTGAAGTGAAGTGCTACTATAATATGGCCTGACCTCCAAGTTCTAGTTATGGAAATGGGGTTGACAAACTGACAAATTTACTAACACCCCACAGAGACCACAGACCACTCAGAAGGTTGCAAACCACCCCAAGTGGCCAATCCCTAAGTTGGACCTCTTCTTATTGACCTAGACCCATAAACGCACCCTTGACATTACATCCATGCAGTTATGAGGCTATAACCACACTCACATGTTTACCTCCATGTAGTTATGACCCAAAAGCTCCAATTCGGTGATTTCAGTTATGAGATATGAGCCACCGTTTTAGGCTAGTCTCCATACCACTGCCCATAACTACCTGTAACTTTATAGAAGCATAAATAAGATTCTAACAATGCTAATAATTTAGAAATTGAGCAAGAACTTGACCTAACCATGCCTAACCATGATAGACATTTCATCAAACATATGACAAACATAGAAACTACAAGTCATGAATGCATATATGATATTATGAGTCTGAACTTCATCTAAGAATCACCAAGAAGGTCTAATTCCCTCTCATAATAGCTGTAATAACACTTGTTAGCCCATGCATTCATCAACCATTCATTAGCATATCAATTCATGAACAAGAGCCATAGCTAGAACATATTATAGAACCATGCTTATAACCAGCATATAACTAGAATATTAACCATGACAGAACAACCATCAAATAAACATAATAACAAGTACAAGTGCTCATAGATTACAATGGGAAAGTAGCTCTTATTAACATATGCAAAATCCAACCAAGTTAGGGACTTCCATGTACCACCCGACCATAGTTTGGGTTGAAAAAAATCTTTCTTTCAATCAATCACCCCCATACCATATTCCAAGCATGAATGTGGGATCTCATGGGATAAACCAACACATGAAAAACCAAGGGAATCCAAATATTTAACCACCTCCACCCTTAACCTACTGTGATCTCACCTAAACCGGTCACGAGATCACAAAACCAAACCAAGCTTGGATGCTTCAAAATTTCTTCACCATACCTTGAGGAATTTTCCTGACTCCACCCACCTATCAAGGGCTTCCCGGAGAAGACCATCTCCACCCCTAACACTTGGGAATTTTCCTAAGACCACCTCACTTGGTTTGAAACCTTCTGGAAATCCAAATCTCAACCAAGAATGAATCCCATCACACCATGGCTATCCAGGAAATGGAAAGGCAAGGTTGAAACCACTGTCAAACCCGAAAAAACCCATGTCAGTGATAGAAAATGAACCAAATAAACAAATTCAAGCACCATGCATTCACACCTCAGCTAGTAAATCACATATGCAACATGTTATCTACAAAATCCTCCTACTGAATTTGTTTATCTAACCTTCTCCTTGCTTTCCTCCACTTCCTTGCTTGTCCTCTTCCTTCCTTTGCTTTCCTTTACTTGTTCGCTTGTTTGATTTCTCCTCTTGGAGCTATCTCTCTCTCTCTCTCTCTCTCTCTCTCACACACACACACTATTCTCAAGCCAAAACTGACAAAAGTTTTGAACTGGTTCTCTAATGCCTTTTTATTATATATGTCTCTATTTTCTTCATTTTCCTTCATTTTTCCTCTAATTTTCTTAGCATGTAAATTTGTGTCTCTTCACCTCCCCTTTCTTCTATTTTCCTTATTTTTTATAAATAAATGTCAATTATTGTCTCTTTTCCTTTTCCAATTTCCATAGCAATAAATAAACTAAAAGGGATGCCCACTATAGTGCTTTGCCAAACATTCGGCTTGGAATACGTGTCCCATGACCTTGGTCTTATTTTTCCTTTATTATCCTTTATTACATGAAACTTTAACCCGAGGTTGTTACACGTAAACCCAAATCACATTAACAACCATTAAAACAAATCTCACTTTCTTTTCAAACTAGTGTTCCAAGTGTCTTCCTTCCTAATCATTCACTGATGGTATCCCAACTTAAGTTCCTATAAATAAAAATGTTTTGCTCCTAGTAGTTGATCTAGAAATTTGTTAATTTTTGGCAACGGATATCAATGTTCAGTGTGGTCTTGTTGAGTTCTCTAAAATCATCACACATTTGGTCAAGCCCCGTATTTCTTCAAAACCAACACAATCATAGATCCAAAAGGGGACTCTCAATGCTTGGTACCCCCTTGATCCAATAATTCTTGTATAAGTCTATGTATCTTTTTACTCTCCATAAGAGAAGCTCAACGCATACCAAGCTTTGAAAAATGGTGTCTCTAGTAATCACTAAAATTCATGCTCAATTTCCCTTTTAGGTGTAAACTCCTTTCAGTTTTTCAAATTAGCCCCATACTTGCACAAAAATTGACTAAAGTGTTTCTTCTAATTGAAAATATGAACTCTTTATTTATGCAACTTTACTCTCCTTGTGCCTTATAATTAGCATTACTAATTTCCTACTGATAATATTCCCTTTTTCCAATGTGGTTAAGATGGACCTTTGCGGCGTTGGTAGCTAGGTTAAAAGAATGGCATTTTCCTGTGGTATTTACCGTGGTGTTTTCCCATGGTATTTACCCCCCTTGTTAGAGAAAAATAATAAAATAAATACTTCTAGAGAGTTCATCAAGCCTATAAAAGGGGAGAGGAGCAAGGCATTTGGATCATCTTGGATCTGTCTATTTTATTGTGTATTTGTCAGAACTTGGCATGGCCAGGTTCACCTTGATTCCAGGACGAAAACCCTGCAGAAAAATTTGTTTAGTGGATCTATCTAGGGTTCACAAGTATGCTTCAGTATTTTAGCTTAGTCATTTTATAAGCAACCATTCATGCCATTAGCAGAGGCTTCATTATCATTTGTGTTGGCATCTAATATTTTTCCAGTTATTAATAGAATAAGTTGTTGCATTTTTTAGATCCCTTTATGTTTTGTGTTTTTGGTTGTAGGAATTTTAATTAGAACACTATAATGTTCTGGAACTATTGAATATTTTGTCTTTTGGGATCTTATAGTGGTGTTAGAGCAAGCATGGATGGCTTGAGAGCCCAATTGAGTTTCTTCCATTTTGTATGCCCCACCTTGGATAGACATGTGTCTAATTTCTCCAACATATGAAAGACTATTACTAACTTTGTTCGTTGCAACTTGGATCCAAGTGTGAAGATATTAATCCCTCTTCCATGTCCTTCCCATGGATTATTTTGTTGCAGTATGGCATGGACTCTTTTCAAGAAAGGTTTGTTGCTCTAACTTTTTCTTTGGTCTGAGGATGTATTGTTGCCTAAAGGACCCCATATTTTCTCTAATTGATCAACAAGTTTCTTGGAATTTTCTAAGGACCTATTCAAAACACATCTTCCCACATACTAGATATTATACAATACCAAAGTGGAAAATTATGCAAGAATGTTGTGATATTTTTTAGGCAAAATACACTAGATCTTTTCCCCCAAATACACAATAATTATTTTAGTGCACGAAATATTTCTCCACACTGATTTTTTTTATATGGTAAAAATGCATTTTATGTTATTTTGGGATCCCTCCATATGGTTTTTATAGGTGAGCCAAGACCAAGCAATGGTCTAACAACTTAGGAGCATCCCAATTAAAATCATATTCGTGCAGCGTCAACATGGTGGCATTTTTCCTTGTATGAGGATGTAAACACAAAATATTATGAGTTGGTACCTGATTTATGAGATGATGCATAAGAGGACATTCTTAGTCAGGGACATAAAATAGTTAGAGCCATGACACATGAGCTATGAATTTGGGTTATGGTGGCATTGGAATCCAGTAGGATCTGTTGATTGAAACTGGAGTCAATGATTGGATAAGGATCCATGGGGTAGTTCACACGCCAGTGGATATATTGATGGGCAATGGACTCAGAGGTTGATCTAGCATCTAGGCATAGGGAGACTTATCCTTGATTGGGTGATACAGTGGCATATTATGATGATTCAGTGGTTCATATGGGACCCTAGTATTGGTACTCAATTGCTTCAAACATCCATACTGGCAAACAGTTTTGAATTGCTTGAGGGAAAGCAATATTCAGACAAGAATATTTGTAATATTCCATTTTTCTAATGTGGTTAAAATGGACCTCTAGCGTTGGTGGAAGCCATGCTACAAGAATGGTATTTGCCTATGGTATTTACAGTGTTGTTTTCCCATGTCATTTACCCCACTTTTTAGAGAAAAATAATCAAATAAAGACTTCTAGACAATCCATCAAGCCTATAAAAGGGGAGAGGAGCAAGGCATTTGGATCATCTTGGATCTATCTATTCTATCGTGTATTTGTGAGAAATTAGTGTGGCCAAATCCACCTTGATCCCAAGATGAAATCCCCATGGTGAAATTTGTTTGGTAGATCCATCCAAGGTTCAAAAGTGTGCTTTAGTATTTTAGCTTAGTCATTTGATGAGTAGTCATTCATGCCATTGGCAGGGGCTTCATTATCATTTGTGTTGCCATGTAATATTTTTCTAGTTATTAATACAATAAATGGCTGCATTTTTTAAATCCCTTTATGTTTCGTGTTTTTGGTTGTAGGAATTTTAAATAGAACACTATAATGTGCCAAAACTATTGAGTATTTTTTCATTTGGGATCTTACATTGATATCAGAGCAAGCATGGACAGCTTGAGAGCCCAATTGAGTTTCTTCCATTCTGGTTTCCCCACCTTGGATAGACATGTGTCTAATTCCTCCAACTTATGAAGGAATATTATTGACTTTGTTCGTTGCAACTTGGATCCAAGTGTGAAGATCTGAGTCCCTCTTCCATGTCCTTCCCATGGATTCTTCTCTTGTAGTATGGCATGGACTCTTTTCAAGAAAGGTCTGTTGCTCTAACTTTTTCTTTGGTCAGAGGAGGTATTGTTGCCTAAAGGACCCCATATTTTCTCTAATCCATCAAGAAGTTTCTTGGAATTTTCTAAGGACTCTTCAAAACCCATCTTTCTACATATTAAATACTGCACAATACCCAAGAAGAAAAATATGCAATGTGTTGTGATATCCCTTAGGCCAAATACACTAGATCTTTGCCCCAGTAGACACAATAATTATTTTAATGCCCAAAATATTTCTCCACGCTAATTTTTTTTATGGTAAAAATGGATTTTATATTATTTTGGGAGCCCTCCATATGGGTTTTACAAGTGAGCCAAGATCGAGCAACGGTCCGACAACTTAGGAGCATCCCAATTAAAATCAGAGTAGTGTAGCATCAACATGGTTGGATTTTTCCTCGTATGAGTATGTACACTCTAATGATTATGATATAGTACCTAATTGATGAAATGATTCTTGGGAGGACATTCTTAGCCAGGGACATAATACAGTTAGAACCATGGCACATAAGCTATGAATTTGGGTTATGGTGGCATTAGGATCCATGAGGATCTATTGATGGAAATTGGATTCAACGATTGGATTGGGATCCAAGGGGTAGTTCACATGCCAATGGATCTATTTATGGACAGTGGACTCAGAGGTTGATCTAGGATCTAGGCATAGGAAGATTTATCCTTGATTGGGTGATACAATGGCATATTGGGATGATTCAGTGGTTCATATGGGACCTCTGTATTGGTA
Organism: Pinus tabuliformis; assembly: GCA_031772625.1. Lineage (NCBI taxonomy): Eukaryota > Viridiplantae > Streptophyta > Pinopsida > Pinales > Pinaceae > Pinus > Pinus tabuliformis. The sequence goes on from CM062816.1 coordinate 1,838,769,762, forward strand.
CTCAACTACTTCATACATCAATATTGGAAAACAACTGTGAATTCCTTGAGGGAATGAAATTTTGTGGTGGAAGGATTTGTAATATTCCCTTTTTCTGATATGGTCAAGACGGACCTCTATCGTTGATGGAAGCTAGGCTAGAAGAATGGAATTTTCTTGTGGTATTTATAGTGGTGTTTTCCCTGGAAAAAATAATAAATAAAGACTTCTAGATAGTCCATAAAGACTATAAAATGGAAGAGGAGCATTTGGATCATCCTAGATCTGTCTATATTATTGTGTATTTGTGAGAACTTGGCGTGACCAATTCCACCTTGATCCGGGACAAAAACGCCATAGTGAAATTTGTTTGGTGGATCCATAGAGGGTTCAGTATTTTCGCTTAGTCATTTGATGAGCATTCATTCATGCCATTAGCAACTGGGCTTCATTATCATTTGTGTTGGAAAGTAATATTTTTCTAGTTATTAATAGAAGTGGTTACATTTTTCAGAGCCCTTTATGTTCCATGTTTTTGGTTCTAGGAATTTTAATTAGCACATTATAATGTGCCAAAATTATTGTATATTTTGTTGTTTGGGATCTTACACTACTACTATTAATCAACATTTCAAACTAATGAGCACAAATTAAGGATATTGTCTTCTTAACCTTATCATTATTAATAAGGTAGGGTTGTATTGGGGCTTTCTCAACTTCCACTTGTTGTCTCTTCTTGAGTAGATAACATTTCTAACCTATAAAGGATCCCAGTGACAACTTTCACACATCTAATGACACAACATCACACTTTAACTCGTCACAATTTGATTTGAACTTACATTGGTTAGTGACTTAGTGCTCCACATCATTTTGTAAATATCCCAAAAAGGAAAGTTTCTAGATATATAATCATATTTAGTCCTAATTTCTTTACTAGAATTTTCAAAAATTAAATTCCTTTCACTAGTAGAATCAAATATGGTTGTTACCATTGTCCTCTTTATTTTCATCTTTACATGGAACAACTTTTCCCTCTCTATGTCAAAGGACCTTTCCTCGAAAATAAAAATTGATTTTAGTTAGTTTTTTATACTCAACAATTTCGTTTTTTCAATGTCTATATTCTTCAACTAAGCTATCAACGGAACTCTATCATGAATCTTTGATGCTCCTTCTACCTCTAGACCTTCAACTTTCTAAACTTTCAAGAATTATATTCCCAATGTGAGTTATTGTAATAAGCTCAGGTTGTAATGCCTAACAATGGTCTTTGTCATGGCCATCCTGTTTACAATTGTTAACAATGTAAGTTCTTTTGTTTGGGATTGGAAAAAATATTCTTTCCCTCATACTTTTATTTTCTTTCATGAGCCTTTCCATTATGCTCTAGTGTATCTTATTTCATCAATAGAGTTTGCACCATGTTTTCCTCCAATAAACATGGCCTTATTATATGCCTCTTCAAGGGTCTTGAATTCAAAGAGATAAGCCCCTTCTTGATGTCACTAAACAACCCACTAATGTACCCTATCATCACCTTTTCTCAAACTAGACACTAAATAGTTGGATGCATGATGTAACGAACTTTGTTGTATGTTCTTGAACTCACGATTCTTGTGTTTATTTGAAATAATTCCAATTGAATTCATTCTTCCTCATGTTCTATATGATATAATGAATTCTTAACAATGGTTTCAAACTCTTGCTAGTGTATGGCTTGCTTATTCTTGATAACAAATCTTTCTTAACATAAATTCTCCCACCATAGTAATGCACATAAATGAATATTTTTTGTGGTGATAAATCCATAGACATTGAAATAGAGTTCTAGTTGCCTTAACTAATTATTGAATGTATCAGGGTCCATATAATCATCATAATAATTTATATTTACATTATCTTCGACTTTGAAAGGATTTTAGAAGTTTAATGGTCATATTCTTGATGAAAGGTCTTTCCTTTATCCCTCTCGGGTCTCTTAGGTTTCTCACTTTATTCATCATAAGTTTACTCTTGTCCATTTCTAGGTTTGTCGTCCACTGTTCAAACCAAGTCCTATAGCAAGGTTGCAATACCTTCTATTTGTGTCTCCAAATCCCTGAGTTTAAGTTTTCCTTTATCAAACTCTTGATCTTTTGCATCTTAGTTCAACTTGAAGAATGACTACAAGTAATTCTGTGTAGTGATTGACCTTCATTTTTAAAATATCCAAGTCTAGTTTTTACCATATACTCCTAAAAAAAATGAAAGCTTCACTTTGATACTTGTCAGGGTAAACTATGGGCATAGATTAGGACAAAATATTTAGACAATCCTGGTGTTTGTAAACTTAGAAGCACATTACAGTATGTAGGGAATCATACTAGATTGGTTTCCTTGTGAGAAAATGGAATTACATTAGAGCTAAGTGCTAAAGTTTACTAGTAGAGAGGTTAATTACTTGAAGTTCAAGACCTAAATTTAAAAAAAAAAAAAAAAACAAAAAACAAAAAGAGAGAAAGTTGAGAAAGAATGAAACAAAACTTTTAAAATCAAACTAATATAATCACACTTATTAAAAGTAAAGCATAGACATTTTCCAAATATATTGAATGATCATCCATGCACTAGTGTCCCAAATGTTCTAACTCCCCTGGTTCCCAAAGTTACAGAGGTTGACTCCTAGTCTTTTACACTATCATGTATGGTCGATTTTCAAGTTTTCACATTGAAATAAAATGATTGGAAATGGAAGTGAGAAGAACTTAAAACAAGAACCTTTTCCACTTGTGAGAGAGAAAGGGATGGGCACTTTTCCTATTCTTATACTCAACCCAACAATAAGCTCAACCCAATACTAGTTGAGAAGCTAAGAATACACTAGGACTTTTCCACTTGTGAGAAAGAAAGGGATGGACACTCCTAGTATTTTACTTAACTCATCAATCAATTTGTATTCAAGTCATTATCCAGTCTAGGAAAGCGAGAACTAATCTAAGGAATCAAGAACTATGATGCATTAATGCAATACTAATTGAGAAGCTAAGAGTGCACCAAGGCCTTTTCCACTTTAGAGTGATTAAGGGATGGACACTTCTAGTATTTTACTTAGCTTAACAACAAGTTTTTATTCAATTGCATTGATTAAACTATGATAATTTGTTCCTGAACCATAGCTAATCAAATAAATATGTATAGTAGTTTACAAAAAAAGTATGGAAAGAAAAGTTATAAACAAGTATGAGCACATAAATAATCGAATTGCAAATATGAACAAGATAAATAAAAGCTCATGAAAATAAGAGTTTACCTGTATTCATTCATCTCAAGATAATGTTTGACAAAAAAACATGTCACGGATTTTTCCCAAGTGGTCTACACATATGGAAGCAAATGAGAAATTACGAGATTTCTTCTTGTTATGTAAATTTGGTTTTATAATGCCATTACTTCGTGAATTTTCAAAAATTTAAAATAACTAACAAAATACATTTGGAAACGTTTTAAAAAGTGTCAAAATGACATGAGATGGCTTTTTTAAGGCTGAATTATGGGTAAAGCATAAAAATTAGCCAAAACAGAGGATTAACATCTCCCCGAGATTGAAGGTATAAAATTCTGTGATTGTCCTTGTCAGAGTGTTTTTGTTGTCTGCAACAAGATATTCACATTGTCCTTTGGTGGTGCTTGTGATGTTTTCCCTTCCTACTTTAGTTTATTCATGAGAAATTTTACCTTACGCTTCTTATATTTTGCTTTGAGTGCATTCTTTTTCTGATGCCAAATATAAGTGTTCATTGACATCATGTCATTTTCCTCTTAAAGCTTCTTGTTTTCTTATTTAAGCTTCCCATTCTCTTATACCAATGTCAAATTATACCTGGTAAGTATCTTATCCAAATGTTTGAGATGCAGTTTTAGGACTTGCATTTCTTTAATGGTCTTTTTCATTCTTTTGATTTTTATTGTCTTCTTGTCCAAGGCTTCTTCATGAGTAATCATGGGAGTTTTACCTATAACATTTGGAGGTATATTTCTTATTATTTCTTCAACCTCATCCTTGGTGGGGACATATTATCTTTTTAATCAATGACAATGTATTCTTAGAGCACCCTGATTTCTTTGTTGTGAATGGTTGTTTCTTCTCTTTATCTTTTGCCTCCAAAGATTTTATGTAATCATATAGAATATGTTGATATTTATAAACCTCCAAAGTGCTTGAGTAAAATTTATTCCTTGGCCTCTTTTCTATGTTAACAAATGTTTGATCCTTCTCTTTTTCTTCCTTGATTTGTTTAGACAGGGATCTCCTGATTCTTCTTATCATAGTTTCTTGCCCTTCTGCTTGTACATGTTCTTCTTGCACTTTTTCTTCTTTTATGTGTTCTTCTTCCTCCATGGAGGTGTCTTCTTCCACAACTGGTTCATCCTCATTCACTTTAACAAACTTACTCTCTCAAAAGAATTATCCCAAGTTTGTTGACTTTTATCCAACTCCCATTCAATAATGATTTAAACCAAGCCTTGGTGATATAGGTTTTTAGTTTTACTACCAGGATGCCTCTAATCTGTATTGGAAGGTTTAGTGATTTTTCCCCACTCAAATGTTGCAATACCCTAATATGATAAATATAGATAAGGTTAAACCATCCTTCACGTGTGATGCCTTTTTGTAGTAGCAAGGTGAGCTCATCCCAAGGATGCTTGAACCAAGAACTTGTCATCCCTATCTTCCAATTATGATTTGTTCTTGACTTTCTCATAAAATATGTCCATGGTTTCATTCTAGATGACAAGTTTTCAACCATCTACTCCTTTCCATGACTTGGGCTATCATGTGTTCTCACAAATAGATTATCAAGTTCCCTACTTCAGCACACTGGCCATCAAATGAGGGTGCAAAAGCTTTTGAAACATTCTTATTATACCCTTTAAATTTTGAGAATAAATATGTCCATTCCTTTTCATCCAAAATATTTATGGCGTTGTTATAAAATTTGGTCATTTCAAACCCATAAGGCTCAACCATGACTGCCATATTTAAACTTTGTGACCAATCTATGTGTTAATGCTTGTAATGTGTACCCAAATTTTCTATGTGTAAAGTCATTACAAACTTGTTAATGCCTTTATTGTTGGAGAGGATGATATTGATTATTTTAATCATTCAAGATCATCGCTAAAATTGCAATGTTACTGAGTATAAGAAACAGACTCATAACTTCTAGAAAAAATCAAGAGTATGAGTATCAACAAGAGCAAACATTTTTTGAGTTTCGTGACCGTAACAACAAGAGTAGAATTTCATGACTTCCTTGACTATAACAAGAGAAAACTTTTATAGTTGAGCCATGTTTTCATTGAATAACTATAGATTTGAATGTTGACCCTTTGCTATGAGAAAATATTGATTGTTTGTGACCTTTGTAGCGTTCCAAATTCAAAAATAATAGTTCTTTGTGCTACTTATATATCAGCAAACAAATGTCAAACTTGTAACTCATTTATTTTTGAGAAAAAATTGAATTAAAAATCAATGATAATAGTGTAAAAACACTTTCATTCTAAGCAAAGTTTCTGAGTGATAAAAATGACAACAACTATGTAAAACCCTTAAATTCTAAGCAAGATTTTTGAGTTGTCCCTTGAACAAAATGTGGTTTTTCCCTAAGTCCTTCCTCCTAAGAGTCCACCTATGTTTTCTTCATAAAATCGGTTTCTGTAACTCACATTTTTGCAATTCATATGAAATAGAAATAAATCAATTTCATAAGAAGAATTTCGGGCCAAATCAATTTCTAATTTTTAGTACAAATGTGATTCTTAAAAAAAAAAAATCCTTGTGTCAGACCAAACAATTCTAAGCAAAATCTAACATTAGTCTCGAACTCAAGGGAATTGGTTTTCTATGGATAGACAGCTTCATTCAAAAACCAAATTATGTATACAATTTTGAACTCTACTTGTACATGTTTTGGACTCATAATCTCCTTATAAAGGCTTGTTGTCTAGGCAAATCCTCTCTACAGACAGATACAACCCCTCTAGCCCAATAAGTGGCACTAGAAACCTACGTGACAATCTACAAGACACTTACCTAAATTACATTCGAAATGAGGGAGGAGGAAGATGGCCTACCTCGTTTTGATGCTATAACGTACTCCTTTGTTGAAGACCTCGAATCGCTTGCACCTCAGGCTCAGATCTACTGCTTATAGCGTTTGAATACCTGCACAAGAGATCAAAGACACAACAAATCATACAAGTAAAACAAGCATAATCGAAATTAATCCATTTAATAGATCAATGAGCATTAAGATAAATGATGCATTGACACAAACATTTATAGAAAGTGAACCAAAAGTTGTATATATTAATGAAATAAATGAGGAAGCATACAACCAAGCCTTCTTGTCAATAAGATCTCCTTGAGTGAATGTCCAAGTCCAAGTTAAAACTCTCCAAGCACTCCTTCTCCAAGCCAAATGAGTAGCATGTAGGCACTATCTCATCACAAGGGTGCAAATAATCAGAGACCAACCATTTGGGAATGGAAGAGGATGAATAAATAGGTAGGGAGAGGGAGTTAGGATCTCTCCAAAGATAGGGGAAGGCCCTCATCTCAAGGAGGTAGATCATAGGGATAAGATCAAAGGGAAATATTGGGAAATTCGACCACATCCTCAACGAACAACCTCCAACTTGTCGTTCTGGAAGCCTCTAGATCACAAAGCTTATAAGAAGATTTTTCGGTGTAAATCACATTATGATACATTTGTCGACGCATTTCGAACCAACGAGTGTGGTTCATCGTTAGAACAAGTTGAAGAATCATATCATGGTTGCATATTAAATAGGGAGAGCAGGTCTTCCAATGCGAAGTTTGACTAGGAAACGGTTATATCGGACTGGGTAATTAGACCGGACTAACGGCTATATTTGACCATGAAATGGATAACTTTGACTAGCCAAAAGGAATGGACCAAGGGATAAGGACATGGACCAAAATTATATTTAATAATATTATTTAATTATAATAATTTTATTAGATAAATTTATTCAATGAATTAATACATATTATTATAATATATTCTAGTGTTCTGAATGTTAAAATAATAATTTTATGAATATTTCTTTTTAATACTATAATGTTAACTATACTTATAGTAAGAATAAATCTAGGGAATATTAATAATTAAGTAAAATGCTACTATATTTATGTTAATATATTAACAGTGATTCATTAATATTAATAATAATATGGATTTATTACTCTAACTATAATACTAATTAATTATTACTTTAAAATTATATTATTGTTATTATTATTATTATTACTTAATAATTAATAATAGTATTATCCTAATTGTTATTATTCTTAATGGTTTGTATAACCTATTAATAGAGCCCAATAATTAAATACAAACTCAAAGCTATCTAATGTACACTTAATCTTTCTAATAAATTTTAGATTAATGATCATCTGTAATAGAAAAAACCCATTATGATAGTTATATAAGGGACAATTAATAAATTTAAGGGAAATCATATGAGGAAAAATACTTAAAAAGACTAAAACCAAAAAGTATGGATTTATTACTCTTAATATTCCTATAACCTAATACTAATATTATAAAATTAATTATTACTTTAAAATTATATTATTATTATTCTTCTTATTCTTACTTAATCATTAATACTAGTATTATTCTTATTGTTATTATTATTAATGGTTTGTATAACTTATTAATAGAGATTATTAATTAAATATAAACTTAAATCTATCTAATGTATACTAAATCTTTCTAATAAATTTTAGAAGACGAGCCAGAAGACAAGGGGGAAAACCGACTAGGAAGAGAGGGCAAGGATCTAGAAACTGTTGATCTTCCAGCCGTCATCTCTATTGAGATTGTGTTGATGCCTCGAAAATCGCTGCAACAACATAGGGGAAACCACCCGGTCTGGACCTTAGTACAGCTCCTTTTCCGTTTGGAATAGTGGCTCCGACTGGGGATAATGGGACCAGTTTCCCAAAAATAGATAAAATGGGATGGATGAGTGACTTATAGATTATGTTAGTGATAAGCAAACAACTAAAACTATCGGCATGAATATAATATCTATAATCTACCCCGGGGTTTTATCGATCTCTAAAGTGTAGCGTTTGATGATCTGAGCTTTTAGACAGGCATTTAGATGACTCTGTCTTCAAACATAGATATTAAATTGTTCAAGATTGCTGTGCATAAATAGTTACACAAAGCGATAACAGCGAAATTACTACACTTTATCATTTATATCATTGTTACATGCATGATTAAAGGAAAATGCAAATCGCAAAACATCCAATAGTGGGCTGAGATAGAGATTTGCTGTTACAGCGCATGCATGTATTCAACAATAGCAAGAATATATAGCATAACAATTCATATAAAAGGAATGACTTCAGACGTAGATAAAAGTACCATATGAGTTGCGGCACATTCCCAAATATCAATCGCTATTAGCAGTTCTTCCTTCAACACAGAAATCTTCCTCAACAAAGGCAATAGTGCACAATTGCACTAAAAAATTTGATGTCAAATTCAGAACAACTGGTCCAATTTCATAAAAGAATAGTGACTGAAGCACAGTAGTGCAAACTTCAGCCTATTAAGTCTGTTACAAAATTTTACGACCCTTTCCAAAACAATGAAAGGGTCTATAAATACTAATCTAATTTAAATATCTACTAAACAGAAATCCTACTAAGCTGGTATCAATAACTTTTGATCTTGTTTCGGCTGGCGATCTGGCAAGCGGGAGGGTGACTCATTGAGTCTGCTGCTTTCCTTTGAATCTGAGCTGATTAATTGCAAGCATTGGCTCAACTTCCGGAGGTTTGTTGACGTGCGAACTGAGCTGTGCAGCGTAGGTGGCATCTTGGATATCGGGAATTATACACCTGATTGCGTCTGTAAGGCACTTTAGGGCAGATCTCTGTGTATGTGGCTTGATTAAAAAGAGCCAATATGCATCTAAGGATAAGCTTTTAACTCCAGCGATTAATCTTCCTTTTTCTTCTAATTCAGGATAGCATGTTTGCTCTAATGTATTTGTAGTCGTTATCTTTCCCGGTGTACATTGAGAAATCATATTGGCCAGGTAAAGAGTGTTATGGACTAGATCCACTAGATTGCTGGCAGTTGATTTACATCTTGAAGTCGCCCTTTCTGCTTTCATCACTTGAGTATGCCATTCTGTGAAAAGTATATCTTTCTGTGTTTCCATAATCCTGGGCAATTTTGCTGCTTTTCCCAAATCAGTATCTTGCCAGTCAAGATATGCAGTAATGGCCTCGTCTGCTTGATCTAGTTCAGTTCTGGCCTTTTCTACCTGTTGATTTATTGCTGTAGTTAGCTCACATAGGGACTCAGCTTGATCGATCTGTTGACATAAGAGTCTGACCTGAGCTATCAACGCATTGTTTATCAATAATGCCTCTGTTTTAAACTCTTTTACCTGCGACGCGCCCTTCATCTTTTCCAACTGTGATGACATTTGAGCAATTTGCTCATCTTTGGTCTTTATCATTTGTTCATTCGTCGCTCTCAAATTTTCCAATGCCTCCGTCAATTCTTTTTGTTTCTGGATCGCATCCTGATCGATCCTTTGCCTTTCTGCTTGTAATTGCTGAGTCAACTGATTGTTCTCTTGTTGTTGCACCAGCAACTGTTCTTCTGCTTGTGCTGCCCTTTGCCTTATTTCAACCAATTCTGCCTGTAACGCAAAGATTTCTTGGTCCTTATTCTTCAATAGAAGGCTCACCTCCGATGCTTTGTCAATTGTTGCAGCCGAATAAGCGCCTGCATACTGTGATAGCTTTGTTAAGTCATCGGAGGGATCCAATTCCTCCTTCCATGCTACATTACCCGTGACTGTTTGTTCGGGGAAGATAGAAGGTTGATCAATCCTTCGTCTCTTCCTTGACCGCTTTACAACTGCCCTGTGTCTTGGGCTGTAGAAAACATCCAATGGTGGAATATCTTCTATCTGTAGAATGATCTGGTCAGAGGGGTCTTTTGGAATAACTTCAACTTCTTTAGAACTTGGTGGGCCGCTGGTTCCACTTGGAACCTGAGGAGAGGTAACATCCTGAGTATCATTTGTCTTAGAAGTATCCCCATCTTTTGAACATTCCAATCCACTGATGATGGAGTGAAATTGCTGCCATTCTTGTAATAATTTGGGGTCTATGGTAGTGTCTACATTGACATCGGTGGTTTGCTCCTGCTGCTCTTTCTCCTGCTCTTTCCTCTGCTGCTCCTCTTTTTCTTTCCTCTGCTGCTCCTCTTTTTATCTCCTCTGTTGTTCCTCTTGTTCCCTTTTCTGCCTATCTGCCAGTTCTTTTTTCTGTTTCTCTTCTTGTTCTCTCTTCTGCTTCTCCTCCTGTTCTTTTCTCTGTCTTTCTGCCTGTTGCTTCTTCTGCCTCTCCTCCTGTTCCTTGGACTGTTCCTGAACAGGTCCGCTTGATGATGTCGCTGGGGTTGTTGTCAATAATTCCAAAGGCAGAGTTTGTAACCTCTGTTCTCTGAGTTTATTGAACTCAGTTAATCCCTCATCATTATATTGCATCCTAGCGAGTTCTTTAGCATGTTCTATTGATTCAGAGGCAACGAACAGGTCATCAAACATATCTTCCTGATGCTCAAACCTTGTTAATTTGGCCTTTTCTAATGCAGTGTAAGCAGTCTTTTTTGGGTCGTATGGTCTGTTTGGGATCGTGGCCAGAGTTAAAGACTGAAGCTTTGTGGCTTCCTTTTCTGCATGTTTAAGATCATGCAGAGTGTAAACACCGCATCTGAAGGGAAAAGATGGCCATCCCTTCTTCTTTTCTCTTTTGAGAGTCTGTGTAGTACTCTCAGCCATGATTTGATATGCAACTTCCCTTGCTAGCAGCTTATCTGGAACATATAGAGGAAGAACATGTGGGTCGGCTTCACTGCCGAAAACTCTGATATAGGTGAAATTTTCTTCTCCAAACCAACTTGCTACCGCTGGTAAATCAAAGGAAGCTTGATAGGAAATTTTTGAAATGGGTTTATCAAAAATGGAATAATAAATGGGCACCATAAAACCATTACAGATTTGATACAGGTGGTCTTTATAAGAAGACTTCCACAATTTTTGATGATATATATGAATGGGTGAAGGGTCCTGTGCAGTCCACCTCCACCCGAGAACAGGAAATTCGGAATTGAAACAAAGGGTGTCTAAGATATATGCACTATAGTAGAACGGGGGCATTTTCCTTTCTGAAACAACAGTCTGAGATCTAAAATTACGAACAGCTACTGCTAATTTATCCGAAAGAATAGTAGCCCAATCCATAATCCAACTGTTTACTGCTGCCTCCATTAAAGGAACCATTTCAATGGTAAAATTGGCAGAATCATGCAATCCCCACAGCCTACACATCATAATCCCCGCATAACAATAAGGAGAAGCTAAAGAATCGACCGAGTACCTACCGGAGGATTCGTGCTTGTGTTTGTTGGGATTTTGCCTCCAATCCTTGATAGGTTCAGATTCGATCTCATTCTCGCTTGCAAACTTCTCCAGGAAGGCCTTGTTATATATTTTCTCTGGCTCGGGCAAATGATACATTTGCCTTAAGTCATCTGGCTTGAATGATCCGAAAATCCTCCCATCTCTGGTATTAAAAGTTCTGTCCAAAATGGGGATTTCTTCAATCGCCCATCGCACAACGTCTGTATAGGGAAGAATCTGTTCTCTGGCCACTATCCTGTGAAGGAAAGAGTCGGCCAAATCTTTGAGAGTTGCATCAGACTTCTTGAGTAAGTCCACACTAGCTTCTGTCACTATCCTTTCTGGTTGCTCAGCTTCGATTAAGTTATAAGTGCCTTTCCAAGTCACTCTGGTGAGCCCCGTGCATGTAGTATCGGATATTAGTCCCTTCTTCTTATTTGCAGCCGCTTGTCCTGCAGTTGGTGTTGCGGAAGCACCTGCAGTCTTCTTGGACTTCTTTCCCATTTTCTCAGGCCTGGCTTCTGTGAATGAATTCTGCACAAAGAGGCAATTGGGCGTAATACACAGAGATAGCGATGAAAAACTCTTAAGTGATACATCACATATGAATAGATGCGTAACTGAAGGATTTAGCTTTTAAAATGGGCGCGGATACAATCCGTAAAAAGATTTTAGGACATTATCTTATTAATTAGTTGTTTTCAATCCGTCATTCCTTAAATGCCCATTATATCGTTATTTGGGTGAACGATTCACTTAAGCATGCAATGGACGTTTTGGCGGTTGAGCATAGATGAAGGATTGCGTGAGAGATCAAGCTTTTATTACAAATGAATTGTGCCATCCCATCACTTAACGGCTCTTCGTTGAAAACCGAGCTTTATCGGATCGCAATCGGGGATATAATTAGTGCGCTTTAATGGTGTGTATTGGATATCACCGATCGCCGAATGCGATATCGCATCGGCGAAAAGCTTTGAGCGCAATAAGAGTTGGGTGAGATTGCCGCCGATATCCGATTCTAGATTGCGCATCGCATCGGGACAAGTCTTTGAGAACATCACAACTGTTGTAGCGTGTCGCCGATCGCCGAATTCGCCGAATGCGTATCACGTCGGGACTATTGGCATGGGGCATTATAACATGTACATGGAATATTGCCGATCGCCGAATGCGCCGAATGCGCATCGGCGGAAAACTTTGGGGTGCTTAATTATAATTCATGTGTCATTGCGATATGCGATCTTGCGATCGCTTTATCGCAATGACAAATCATTACATGATTTCTTTTAAGGGTTTGCCCAGAAAGTTTTATAAAGTATATTTATTCATTTTTTGGATTTTTTTTTGGATTATAATAGCATTGATACCAAATTAAATTTTAAAGGGACCCATTTCATACGTTAATGTTTATAAGTAAAAATGATATGAAATGGGGGGTTGTTGTAGAGCACAACAATTGGCGATTCGCTGGAAGAACCAGTTATCTCTTTCAAAAATAGAAACATTTAAGCTTTTTCAGAAAATAGAGTTTCAATCAATGGGGAAATTTCTAATATAACTAGATTTCAATATATTCTGAGAAAAATGAAACTATTTTGTTGACTTCCTCTTGTTTAAGAAAATAAAAACATTATAAGCTTTGAAATAGGTCTTTATTGGTTTGTAATGATAAAATAGAATACCTTTCCAAATCAGCCTTTTATAGTAAACTCATTTGTCATAGGTATAGCCTCTGCTGCCAGCAAACATCTATAGTTTCGACAGGGATACCTTTTGACCATGTGATTGTCCATTGTCCCATCCAATTAAGAGTGTGATTAACAGAATGAATTCAAAATATTTTTTTCATATTTTGTATTTCATTTCCTTTTTCTTCTTTGTCATTGATAAGATAAAAAGCCATTGTCCTGGTTTGGTGGCCAGCTGTTTGACAATGCCACTCACTGATAGTAGTTTAACTGAACAAGCTGGCTCGTGATGAGACCCCTTGTCTTGAGATTTCAAGCCATTACCCTGTTTTGGTTTGCAGTATTGGTAATGTCAGATAAACTATTTCTCTATGAACGTGGTAAGCAGGCTTGTAATAAGACCTCTTATCTTAAATATCTTATATTTTAGAATTACACTTCGAAAAATCATAAACTTTAGTGAATGGGGTGAACAATCTTCTTCTTAAGAGTAATGGATGACAGAGTAAGAGTTGAAGATGCTGAGATTGGATTGATTCCTATCTTAGTCTGGATAACCTTTAGAGACCAATTTGAAAAACAGAAAATGGTTTACAATATTTCTTATGATTTGAGAGGAGTTGACAAAAATTTGAATTGTGATTTCAGAATACAAAGACATCTAATTTCCTAGAAATTATCCTTTTTGGTTAAAAGTTCTATCATTTTAAAAGAAAATGTTCATATTCATTCTATGGGACAACTTTTTAAATACAGCAAAAGGTCAATGGGAGACATCTCACAACCTTATTTCCTAAAATCCTACAAACTATTAAAATCCTACTGAAATGAAAGGAGAAGGGGTTACCTCCTCAGTGAAAGAATTTCTTTAAGACAAGGCCATTAACAGGGAGAGAATCTCTCAAACCTGATAAATCTTGCAATATAAAGGTTGAATGGCCTATCTTCTCAAAGATCTGAAATGGTCCAAGCCACAACTTCTGGAACTTAGAGTGTTTACCCTTGTCCTCATGGGCTTTGTCCCATTTCAGAACTAAATCACCGACTTGGAACTGTTTTGAACCGGATGAGGCTGAATCAAAAGCTGCTTTGATGACTTGCTGATGTTTGGCATGGGTAACCTTGGCTTTTTCTCTTTCCTCTTCTAATTTTAGGATCTGGTCATGTCTAAACTGAATAGAAGAGGAAGGAGTTTCCTCAATGAACTGCACTAGGGCTAAAGAAGGAAGAATAAGATTTGTGGGTAAGATTGCTTCTTTTCCATAGACAAGATTAAATGGAGAAGTTCCAATAGAAGCTTTCTGTGTTATCCTATCAGCCCATAATGCGAACACTAAGGATTTGTGCCAATTTCTCTGATTTTGTTCGATAGTTCGCTTAATGATTTTAATCAGATTCTTATTAGTAGATTCTACTAAACCATTTCCTTGGGGATAATAATTAGCAGAATATTTTAACTTAAATCCTCTTTTAATAGCGAAATCAAACATAGCATTGCCTGAAAAGTAAGATGCATTATCAAAAACAAGAGCATTTGGGACACCAAACCTGGTAATGATGAATTGGTCTATGAATTCAATGATTGCTTCAGAGTTTGTTGTCTTTAAAGGGATTGCCTCAACCCACTTTGTAAAGTAATCGGTAGCAGTAAGGATATACTTATGCTGTTTGGAAGATGCTGGAGTAATCTCCCCAATGATATCCAATCCCCATTGCTCAAATGGTTGTTCAATGTTGATTGGTTGCAGGGGGAAAGCTGATTTACGTTGTCTTCCGCTAGCAGTTTGACAATTTAGACATTTCCTTACGTACTCGTGAGCATCTTTAAACAAAGTAGGCCAATAATAACCAGCATGAATAATTTTGTGGGCTGTTGTGTCAGCTCCGAAATGTCCTCCTGCTGGTCCGTCATGTAACTCCTGCAAAACCTTTTGGGCTTCAGGTTTTTCAAGGCATCTTAACAAGATAGAATCGTAATTCTGTCTAAAAAGCACGTCATCAATGATGGTAAAATTCTTCGCTTTTAATCTAATGGCCCTTTTGTTTTTGTAAGACAAATTCGGAGGTGCATAACCATTCTTTAAATAAAAGATTAAATCTGCATATTGAGATCCAGAATCAGTAACACTTATCTGATTAATTTCTTGAGTTTGATCTGTGTCGCTTGATTCTGGAATGTTGGATGCTCCTGCCAATATCCTGCAAAAACCTTGGCCCCTAACAATCTTTGCTGGCTTAATTTCTAGGTCATACTCTTGAAGCGCTGTGACCCAATTTGCCCTTTTTTCACCCAGCTCTTTCTGGATTAATAGCTGCCTAACTGCCGGGAAAGGAACTATTATTTTTGTATGGGTTTTTAAAAGAAAGGGTCTATAATGTTTGACCGCTTTAAATACAGCAAAGGCTTGTTTTTCTACATCGGAATAATTTAATTCGGCACCCTAAAGATTTGAACTGAAGAATGATATGGGTGCTTCTAAATTGTGAGCATTTGGCTGCGTGAGAACTGCAGCATAAGACACATCGGACGCAATGGTATACAATGTAAAATGATTAGAAAAATTTGGAGTATTCAAGGCTGGAGCATTGATTATTGATTGCTTGATAACATCAAAAGCTTGCTTTTCTTCTGATCCCCACCTGAAGATTGAATTTTTCTTAATCATTGTCTGTAGTGGTAATACAATTTGAGAAAAATCTGGAACAAATCGTTTAACAAAATTAATCTGGCCTAAAAATGACTGCATCGACTTTTTATTGTGTGGGAAAGGGATTTCAGAAATTTCCTTGATCCGATCAGGATCAATATAAATGCCATCCTTGGATACAACAAAACCTAAGAGTTTTCCTTGATCAAGAGCAAAGAAAGACTTCTTTGGGTTCAGAGAAATACCATATCTTTTGCATCGCTGAAAGATTTGATTTAAGTCATGCAAATGATTATATCTCCTTTTAGAATATACAGTAATATCGTCTAGATAGACGACTACTGTCCGATTAATCAACCCTCTAAAGGCTATATCCATAGCTCTCTGGAATGTCGCTCCTGCATTTATGAGTCCAAAAGGCATTTTTTGATATGCATATGTTCCCCATTTTGTTCTGAATGTGGTTTTAAGTTGGTCATCAGGATGAACCAGAACTTGGTTATATCCTAAGAATCCATCAAGAAAGGACATCAATTCAGAGCCTGCTACTGATTGGAGGATTTGCTCCATAGTAGGTAATGGGAAATTATCTTTCAAGCTTGCTTTGTTCAGGTTCCTGAAATCAATACAGATTCGAATGTCGCCATTTTTCTTTCTGACTGGCACCATATTAGAGACCCAGTTTGAATGTCGGACCGGAAAAATAATCTTGGCTTTCAAGAGCTTGTTAAGCTCCGACTTTATCTGGCTCTCCAAATTTGGATGTATTTTTCTTAACTTTTGCTGAATCGGTTTCTGCTCAGGAAGCATAGGAATGGTATGCTGGATAATAGATGTATCATATGTCTTCAAATCATCATACTTCCAAGCAAAGATTTGTTTGTTTTTCCTTAACAATTTAATAAATGCTTCCTTTTCTTCCGAGGAAAGTCCTAATCCTAAATTGATGTTTTGAGGAGCATGGTCAGTACCTAGATTTATCAATTCAAACCTAAGGGTAGAACTTTGAAGCTTTGCATTAATTACAGGTTTAAACCTGTCTTTGATATCATAAAGGTCTTCGAGCTTTACCACTGGTTTAGGAATTGAATTTTCTTGAGGTGTTTCTTTCATCTGTAGATCATGATCATTTTCCTCAATAACTTGATTGTCATAGGACTTTTCGGAAGTTAGAAACTGCAAGATATCTTCGTCATGGTTAAATACTCTCCAATTAGTGACATTGTCAGGAATTGAAGGCCTAAAAAGTAATTCTACAGAAAATCTATCAAGGCTGTAGTCTTCAGAAGGTAGAAGCTTAGAAGCTACATTGGCTAGTAGGTCGGCTGCCGAGTTTTGTGACCTAGGAATGGAAGAAATGTTAAATGCCGAAAAGTGTGAGGTAAGATCCTGTACTAGCGATTGATAATGCTTGAGGTGACTTGAAAGACAATGAATTGCATTCCTCACCTGTTTGACAATGATTTCCGAATCGCCGAATACTTTTAGATATTGCACTTCGAGGCCGATTGCTTTATATAATCCCTGGACTAAAGCTTCATATTCGGCTGTGTTATTAGTGCATTCAAATTCTAACCTACAAGACAGCATTGTTTTTTCTCCTTGCGGACTAACCAAAATGCAACCTGCTCCTGAGCCCTCGCTGGACTTAGAGCCATCAAAATATAAAGACCAAAATAAAGGAGTATTAACAAAAATATTTACATTTTCCTCAGCATCATTAAAACATCTGGACTTATCAGTTTGTGAAAAAATTTCAATCTGAGATGTAAAATGATTGACTGAAAAAGGAGATGGTTGGGCAACAAAGTTGCCAAAGAATGACTCTGACAAATAGTTCCCCAAAATGTTGTTGTTGAACGCCACAGGTTGGTTTTCTTGCTCAAATTTGGTAACTGTGTGGGTCATATGCTTCTCTCGATCGATCCTTATTTGATTTGGCTTTCCCTTGTAGGGAAGCCACATATGTGACCAATCTGTGGAAATATACCCATGCAGTTTTTCAGACCAATCTCTGCTCAAAATTAAACCATAGAACTCAGGTATATCAGCAATTAAAATATCAATCCTCTGTACAATCCTGGGATCGGCAGACAACCTGATGGTTACGGAATTAATTTCTCCCACAACCTGCACTTTGGTCCTGTCCAACTGTACAATATGAATAGCAGACTTCTGGGGTTCAATATTCAGTTTAGAACAAACTGAAGCTGGCATTATATTAGATGATGCCCCTGAATCAATTAAACAGTTGTGCAGGTTTCTATTATAAATCTCATAGGTCAGCAGGAAGGGTGGAGTATGAGAATTCGATCTATCTCCGATTAGAACTGAATCGGTAGCTTCAACCATACTTGAAGGAGGTTGGCCTGAATCGTTGGCAGCTCTTGCACTGGGAAGGGGAGTAGAGGGAACATCATTCAATTCTTTAAGAAGTAATTTTTGTTGATGCTTTAATTTACTAAGCTCAAACATAGTTATGTTTGCCTTAGTTTTCTTCATGTCATCAACAATGTTATATTCCATTGAATCGGATACCACTAATGTCTTGGATGTTGAAGGAGAATTAGAAGTTGAAGGCTGGTTTTGCGGAATAACTACAGGCGACTTCTTTGGGGGAACTTTTTCCTTTGTCGTGGTTGCACCTGCGCTCCTTTTCTTTGAAGTTGCCTGGGCAGGTTCAGAAGTACTTTTACTTCTTGTAGTAACCGGAAAGGCTTCTTCTTCATTCTCGGTATCAGAGTTTGGGAGTATAAAATCCCACATTCCGTGGCATTCAGCTACTTCTTCTTCATCATCGGTTTGTGAGGTTGTTTCCTCTTCCTCTTCTTCTTGCTCTGAATCTGCGTTAGATATAACATTGGGTGGCTTTGTTTCAGTTTTCTTATAAGTTCTAAATGGTCTTTTGTTTGAGGTTTCGGCCACCTGCTTCTTTATTTCGACCATTTCATTAGACAACGTTTTAAGGACCTTTTGTAAACCTTCCATGTCGTACGGGTCCTTTGGGGTTTTCTTCTTGGAATCCTCTTTAAATGAGACTTTTTTAGCTTTTCTATCTTCCAAAGCAGCTTTCTTTTCTAGAGCGTTGATGCGCTTTTCAACAGCAAGTGCTTCTCTCATGTTTTCAGCTAAGGTAGGTTTCCCAGCCCTGTCTACAAAAATAGCTATGTTGGCAGGTAGGGCAGTAATATACCATTCGCTTCGAATTTGTTCACTTGGTTTAGAAGCTGTAGGGATTTTATTCAGGAGTTTATTAAATCTGGCATTAAACTCCTTTATTGGTTCCCTATGCTCTATTCTCAGATTGGAGAGGTCGTTTATTAAAGTAGCTAAGGACCTATCATCTCCATATTTGGTAAGAAACTGCTCTTGGCATGTGTTCCAACTGGTAATTGAACCAGAGGGTAAGGAAAAATACCAGGATCCTGCTGATCCTTGTAAGGTGTAGGGAAAAAGTCTTACAACAACATCTTGTTCTGTCACTCCCTTTAAGTTAACTGCTAACATAAAATTATTAATGTGTTCTTCAGCCTGGGTCCCGTCATCTGGGTTAAATTTAGGCAGCCATTTTTCAGGAGCATCTGGTAGATCATGCAATGGTGCAGGCATGTTGACTGCACCTGGCCTAGTCCATGGATCTGCCATTATGATAGCGACAGTGGTTGACACTACTGTTGGGATTCCAGATGTATGGGAAGGGGTCAAAGATGAGGAGTGAACAGGTTGGGATATTGAGGCTTCTAATCCCTGGTGAACAACAATTTGTAATGGGGGAGTGGATGGTTGACTTCGCAGAGGGGAAGATGCAATGGAGGTCGTGGATGAAAGCTCTTCACTATCAGATCCTTCAGTAATTTTCTTTGCCTTTTTCCTTTTGGGTAAAGGGAACTCAGTGGGTTCAATACCGAGTTTTTCGCTCTGAAGTCTGGTGAGAGGATGAGTGAGATTGAACTGCGAAGTCGCACTGCTTTCTGATACCTCAGGTTTCTGTGGTGAAATCGAGAAGCTCTGAAGTTTATGGATTAGAGACTGGACTTCAGGTGATTCAAGACTTAATTGTTCTGGGGTATGATGGGTTTGAGCAGTGGTAGTTGATTCCCCTTCTCCTTGTTTGGATACCGGCGAACCAGTGTGCAAATGGGAAGGTCGAGGGGATTCGGAGGGAGTTTTACTCTTAGAATGGCTTATAGGTTTGGACTTATGTGCCATTCACAGTTGAGGCCCTCCTTCTAGCGCCAATTATGTTGATGCCTCGAAAATCGCTGCAACAACATAGGGGAAACCACCCGGTCCAGACCTTAGTACAGCTCCTTTTCCGTTTGGAATAGTGGCTCCGACTGGGGATAATGGGACCAGTTTCCCAAAAATAGATAAAATGGGATGGATGAGTGACTTATAGATTATGCTAGTGATAAGCAAACAACTAAAACTATCGGCATGAATATAATATCTATAATCTACCCCGGGGTTTTATCGATCTCTAAAGTGTAGCGTTTGATGATCTGAGCTTTTAGACAGGCATTTAGATGACTCTGTCTTCAAACATAGATATTAAATTGTTCAAGATTGTTGTGCATAAATAGTTACACAAAGCGATAACAGCGAAATTACTACACTTTATCATTTATATCATTGTTACATGCATGATTAAAGGAAAATGCAAATCGCAAAACATCCAATAGTGGGCTGAGATAGAGATTTGCTGTTACAGCGCATGCATGTATTCAACAATAGCAAGAATATATAGCATAACAATTCATATAAAAGGAATGACTTCAGACGTAGATAAAAGTACCATATGAGCTGCGGCACATTCCCAAATATCAATCGCTATTAGCAGTTCTTCCTTCAACACAGAAATCGTCCTCAACAAAGGCAATAGTGCACAATTGCATTAAAAAATTTGATGTCAAATTCAGAACAACTGGTCCAATTTCATAAAAGAATAGTGACTGAAGCACAGTAGTGCAAACTTCAGCCTATTAAGTCTGTTACAAAATTTTACGACCCTTTCCAAAATAATGAAAGGGTCTATAAATACTAATCTAATTTAAATATCTACTAAACAGAAATCCTACTAAGCTGGTATCAATAACTTTTGATCCTGTTTCAGCTGGCGATCTGGCAAGCGGGAGGGTGACTCATTGAGTCGGCTGCTTTCCTTTGAATCTGAGCTGATTAATTGCAAGCATTGGCTCAACTTCCGGAGGTTTGTTGAGGCGCGAACTGAGCTGTGCAGCGTAGGTGGCATCTTGGATATCGGGAATTATACACCCGATTGCGTCTGTAAGGCACTTTAGGGCAGATCTCTGTGTATGTGGCTTGATTAAAAAGAGCCAATATGCATCTAAGGATAAGCTTTTAACTCCAGCGATTAATCTTCCTTTTTCTTCTAATTCAGGATAGCATGTTTGCTCTAATGTATTTGTAGTCGTTATCTTTCCCGGTGTACATTGAGAAATCATATTGGCCAGGTAAAGAGTGTTATTGACTAGATCCACTAGATTGCTGGCGGTTGATTTACATCTTGAAGCCGCCCTTTCTGCTTTCATCACTTGAGTATGCCATTCTGTGAAAAGTATATCTTTCTGTGTTTCCATAATCCTGGGCAATTTTGCTGCTTTTCCCAAATCAGTATCTTGCCAGTCAAGATATGCAGTAATGGCCTCGTCCGCTTGATCTAGTTCAGTCCTGGCCTTTTCTACCTGTTGATTTATTGCTGTAGTTAGCTCACATAGGGACTCAGCTTGATCGATCTGTTGACATAAGAGTCTGACCTGAGCTATCAACGCATTGTTTATCAATAATGCCTCTGATTTAAACTCTTTTACCTGCGACGCGCCCTTCATCTTTTCCAACTGTGATGACATTTGAGCAATTTGCTCATCTTTGGTCTTTATCATTTGTTCATTCGCCGCTCTCAAATTTTCCAATGCCTCCGTCAATTCTTTTTGTTTCTGGATCGCATCCTGATCGATCCTTTGCCTTTCTGCTTGTAATTGCTGAGTCAACTGATTGTTCTCTTGTTGTTGCGCCAGCAACTGTTCTTCTGCTTGTGCTGCCCTTTGCCTTGTTTCAACCAATTCTGCCTGTAACGCAAAGATTTCTTGGTCCTTATTCTTCAATAGAAGGCTCACCTCCGATGCTTTGTCAATTGTTGCCGCCGAATAAGCGCCTGCATACTGTGATAGCTTTGTTAAGTCATCGGAGGGATCCAATTCCTCCTTCCATACTACATTACCCGTGACCGTTTGTTCGGGGAAGATAGAAGGTTGATCAATCCTTCGTCTCTTCCTTGACCGCTTTACAACTGCCCTGTGTCTTGGGCTGTAGAAAACATCCAATGGCGGAATATCTTCTATCTGTAGAATGATCTGGTCAGAGGGGTCTTTTGGAATAACTTCAACTTCTTTAGAACTTGGTGGGCCGCTGGTTCCACTTGGAACCTGAGGAGAGGTAACATCCTGAGTATCATTTGTCTTAGAAGTATCCCCATCTTTTGAACATTCCAATCCACTGATGATGGAATGAAATTGCTGCCATTCTTGTAATAATTTGGGGTCTATGGTAGTGTCTACATTGACATCGGTGGTTTGCTCCTGCTGCTCTTTCTCCTGCTCTTTCCTCTGCTGCTCCTCTTTTTCTTTCCTCTGCTGTTCCTCTTTTTCTCTCCTCTGTTGTTCCTCTTGTTCCCTTTTCTGCCTATCTGCCAGTTCTTTTTTCTGTTTCTCTTCTTGTTCTCTCTTCTGCTTCTCCTCCTGTTCTTTTCTCTGTCTTTCTGCCTGTTGCTTCTTCTGCCTCTCCTCCTGTTCCTTGGACTGTTCCTGAACAGGTCCGCTTGATGATGTCGCTGGGGTTGTTGTCAATAATTCCAAAGGCAGAGTTTGCAACCTCTGTTCTCTGAGTTTATTGAACTCAGTTAATCCCTCATCATTATATTGCATCCTAGCGAGTTCTTTAGCATGTCCTATTGATTCGGAGGCAACGAACAGGTCATCAAACATATCTTCCTGATGCTCAAACCTTGTTAATTTGGCCTGTTCTAATGCAGTGTAAGCAGTCTTTTTTGGGTCGTATGGTCTGTTTGGGATCGTGGCCAGAGTTAAAGACTGAAGCTTTGTGGCTTCCTTTTCTGCATGTTTAAGATCATGCAGAGTGTAGACACCGCCTCTGAAGGGAAAAGATGGCCATCCCTTCTTCTTTTCTCTTTTGAGAGTCTGTGTAGTACTCTCAGCCATGATTTGATATGCAACTTCCCTTGCTAGCAGCTTATCTGGAACATATAGAGGAAGAACATGTGGGTCGGCTTCACTGCCGAAAACTCTGATATAGGTGAAATTTTCTTCTCCAAACCAACTTGCTACCGCTGGTAAATCAAAGGAAGCTTGATAGGAAATTTTTGAAATGGGTTTATCAAAAATGGAATAATAAATGGGCACCATAAAACCATTACAGATTTGATACAGGTGATCTTTATAAGAAGACTTCCACAATTTTTGATGATATATATGAATGGGTGAAGGGTCCTGTGCAGTCCACCTCCACCCGAGAACAGGAAATTCGGAATTGAAACAAAGGGTGTCTAAGATATATGCACTATAGTAGAACGGGGGCATTTTCCTTTCTGAAACAACAGTCTGAGATCTAAAATTACGAACAGCTACTGCTAATTTATCCGAAAGAATAGTAGCCCAATCCATAATCCAACTGTTTACTGCTGCCTCCATTAAAGGAACCATTTCAATGGTAAAATTGGCAGAATCATGCAATCCCCACAGCCTACACATCATAATCCCCGCATAACAATAAGGAGAAGCTAAAGAATCGACCGAGTACCTACCGGAGGATTCGTGCTTGTTTTTGTTGGGATTTTGCCTCCAATCCTTGATAGGTTTAGATTCGATCTCATTCTCGCTTGCAAACTTCTCCAGGAAGGCCTTGTTATATATTTTCTTTGGCTCGGGCAAATGATACATTTGCCTTAAGTCATCTGGCTTGAATGATCCGAAAATCCTCCCATCTCTGGTATTAAAAGTTCTGTCCAAAATGGGGATTTCTTCAATCGCCCATCGCACAACGTCTGTATAGGGAAGAATCTGTTCTCTGGCCGCTATCCTGTGAAGGAAAGAGTCGGCCAAATCTTTGAGAGTTGCATCAGACTTCTTGAGTAAGTCCACACTAGCTTCTGTCACTATCCTTTCTGGTTGCTCAGCTTCGATTAAGTTATAAGTGCCTTGCCAAGTCACTCTGGTGAGCCCCGTGCATGTAGTATCGGATATTAGTCCCTTCTTCTTATTTGCGGCCGCTTGTCCTGCAGTTGGTGTTGCGGAAGCACCTGCAGTCTTCTTGGACTTCTTTCCCATCTTCTCAGGCCTGGCTTCTGTGAATGAATTCTGCACAAAGAGGCAATTGGGCGTAATACACAGAGATAGCGATGAAAAACTCTTAAGTGATACAACACATATGAATAGATGCGTAACTGAAGGATTTAGCTTTTAAAATGGGCGCGGATACAATCCGTAAAAATATTTTAGGACATGATCTTATTAATTAGTCGTTTTCAATCTGTCATTCCTTAAATGCCCATTATATCGTTATTTGGGTGAACGATTCACTTAAGCATGCAATGGACGTTTTGGCGGTTGAGCATAGATGAAGGATTGCGTGAGAGATCAAGCTTGTATTACAAATGAATTGTGCCATCCCATCACTTAACGGCTCTTCGTTGAAAACCGCGCTTTATCGGATCGCAATCGGGGATATAATTAGTGCGCTTTAATGGTGTGTATTGGATATCACCGATCGCCGAATGCGATATCGCATCGACGAAAAGCTTTTAGCGCAATAAGAGTTGTGTGAGATTGCCGCCGATATCTGATTCTAGATTGTGCATCGCATCGGGACAAGTCTTTGAGAACATCACAACTGTTGTAGCGTGTCGCCGATCGCCGAATGCGTATCGCGTCGGGACTATTGGCATGGGGCATTATAACATGTACATGGAATATTGCCGATCGCCGAATGCGCATCGGCGGAAAACTTTGGGGTGCTTAATTATAATTCATGTGTCATTGCGATATGTGATCTTGCGATCGCTTTATCGCAATGACAAATCATTACATGATTTCTTTTAAGGGTTTGCCCAGAAAGTTTTATAAAGTATATTTATTCATTTTTTGGATTTTTTTTTGGATTATAATAGCATTGATACCAAATTAAATTTTAAAGGGACCCATTTCATACGTTAATGTTTATAAGTAAAAATGATATGAAATGGGGGGTTGTTGTAGAGCACAACAGATTGCTTGGCCTTTTTTCAATCACAATTGCTTCTCTAAATTTTCGGTGATGAAACTATGGAATCTTAGCAATAACCCGGGCCTCCTCAATACAAACATGATGCTTAGACTTCTCGGCATGCTCTGCAAGAGCGAAAGACTAGGTCCTCCTATGTTTTAGGTCTGTTGAGTGCTCATTAATCCTCTTATTAATAGAGCAGCCAGTCTCTCCAACGTAGGGGGTCCCACAGGAACAGGGAATAATATAGACACCTTTCATGTCCTTAGGGTCGATCGGATCCTTTACCGATCGGAGGGAATTACGAAGGGTGTTAAGGGGTCTAAAGGTCGAGGGAACATTATGCTTCTTAAGAATCCTTGCAATCTTATCAGTGGTCCCTTGGATAAAAGGTAGATGGACCCCTGAGACTCGATCTTTAGGGTATTTCTTGACCAACGAATTCTTGTTGGCTTTAAGGAAAGCCCTCTGACCAAGGTGCCTACTATAACCATTATTAACAAAGACATTAAGGAGATGGGTTTTCTCTTTATCGAGGCTCTTTTCATCAGAGATTCTCAGCGCACGAGTAGAAAGCGTGTTGAGAACGCCCAACTTTTGAGTAGGGAAATGATGGGAGTTGGCATGAAGATATTGCTCAGTATCAGTTTTCTTCCAAAACACTTGGTGGGAGAGGGAACCGTCATTATTCTTCGAAATAAGAACATCGAGGAAAAGAAGGCATCCATCAACTTCGTGTTCCATAGTGAACTTAATGGCGGAGGATTGAATGTTAAGATGCTTGAAAAAAAGATCCAACTCATCTTGGCCATGAGACCAGATGACTTGGGAAAACTTGTCTTTTAGGGATCAGCGCAAGTATCCAAGTAAAAAGCACGTTGGCAGCGTGAGGCTAGTATAATGCAACCTGCCATCGGCACTAGTTTCCAGTGTGAGGGTCATGTTGATCCTGAAATTAGGGTTTTAGAGCTTACTTCTTCAGGGAAGGCTCAAGGCATGTTTTCATTAAGTCTTCAGGGAGGATCTAGACTAGATATCAGGATAGGTACATTGCATAATTTCCAGGTTTTGGGCACTCCAGGGTATGAAATAGGGAACTGCAAGGAGGGGTGACAAAATAATGTGTAACAGATGCCCCCTAAAGCATGAAGTCAGAATAGAGAGTGATGGCTGGGATGCTTTACGAGCTTTTTCAAGGACGAGAACAAATACCGTCAGGAGACTTGCAAATTAAGGACGCATATACATATACATATCTGATATCAAAACATGAATCCACAGTATGAACGTAGCCATCTGGATAGAAAGGACTATGTGAAAATATTCATGGCATGGACGCAGTGATCTGAATGAAAATGATTATCTGTAAGTCTAAGATCCAAGGTATGGACGCAACCACTCGATATGGAAGGATCATCATCATCATAAATATAAAGTCCCATGGTATGGTCACAGTCATCTGTATAGAAGAAACATGTGTACAATCATGAATAATACATAACTCCACGGAGACTGAGTCATATCAAACAAGACTCAGGGTCTTGTGTTCCATCCCAACCCGATCAAAGTACGAATCCTAACATGTGAATGAATGTGTTGAAGTCGAACATGCTAGAAAACCACCTAATTACCAGCCAATGATGTGGACCGTTAACAGACACGAGAGGAACCACCAATAATGGAAATGGCTCTCAAGGTTCAACACTACAATCCATTAATGTGAAAACAAAGTTGAAGTCGAACACTCATGGAATCATTTGATCGTAAGCCAATGATGAAAACCTATCGTTGGATGTGAATAACCTGTCATTGCAAGCTCTAAGGTACTGAAAGGGGGTTTCTAAGTCATCTTCCTGGATAATGAGTTTAAGTCAACAGGAAATAACTCATCGAAGGAGTGTTATAGACATTTTTGGGCACTGCAACCCCAAGCATAAAATTTCCATAAACCAAGGGCTCCTAAGTCCCTAAAGTGTTGTTCTAACCCCTAAATGAAGAAGGTCAACTGATTACAGCTTCTCCCAAAAGTTTTCCATGAAAAACTGCTCAGAATTGGTCAAAACAGGATCATTTCACCTACTCCATAGGTAAAGTGCATTGCATCTCACCTAAATACACTCTGTGGGTGCGTTGCATTTCAAAAAGCCCTTCTATGGGGTGCGATGGGCGAGAAGTGACAAATGGCAGTGTCAATCCGCGAGGTGGAGAGGCATGGAATCTTCCAGAAACTTCTCCTGTGACACTTGCCTCTCTGAATTCGACCAAGGATGAGTAAGAGATCATAGATCTCCAAGTGGAAGCAAGAACTATCAGAGGGAAGACACTAATCAAATCACAAGCTGACTCATCTCCCTTACAGATATCTATATATGGATCCCTCATCCCAGAGATCCAGAGGCTGGAATTTTGCATCTTGTAAGGAATTGATGGTTTCTTGAGGCAACATCATAGTGTTGGGTGATCTAAGCTTTGCATGAGGTGAAGAAGGGCTTACTTGCTGAGAGGATGATGCTGGGTCAGAACAACTGGTTGTAACTCTCTTGGCTCTTTCTTGATTATCAAAAAAAGCTATTCAAGTTTTCCTCCATACTCTTGTGTCGTTTATGTTTTATGCATTTGCATGATCAATTTACATCTGATCCTTGATTGTTTATGATAATAGATCCATGTTCTTGTATAGTGTTATGCTACTTTGATTCTACAGGTACTCTGTGAAGCTAGGTGTACAAGGAAGCAAGTAGCAAAGGAGTATCAAAAGAGAGAGGAATCGAACTAGGAGCCAAGCGCAAGACAGAGGTTGGTCTCCTTTATTCTTCTCTCATCTATCTTTCATAAAGGAAAAACGAAAGTAGCTTTACTTTGTTTGTTTCTAAGGTAGCTACCACACCTTAGTGGGATTAACAGTTCTGCATAGACACTTTTCCCTGTAACAAGGAGGGCCATAATAATTCCCTCATCATCGACACGAAATAATGAATAAAGTGGAATAAACGAGTATGATCCAAGATTGTGGCAAAAGGTCAGACAATGTATAGGTAGTAAACTGCAGATAGGACTTCTCTTGAACATATTGGCGACACGACTCCAGAGTGTGGCAGCATTTGACTCAACATAGGACCAAGGTGATGATGACAAAGTGGAATAATCAGATGAGAGGCAAAATGGATCACCCAAACCTAGAAGGACAAGTGACTGAGTGAGGATATCCCAAACCTGAAATGAGAAACAGATGAGTGTCATGTTCAAGAGTGGCATGCTTCCTATACAAGAGATGTTTCACTTTCACTTTTTCTCCACTATTTCTAGTGAGTACCTCTTTATTTTTACACAAGCTTGAAGAGGATACCATATGCTTGTTGTATAAGTTCACCCTTCGGATGAATCCATCCTAGTAAGTTTTACGAGTCCTAGGAATGAGAAACTCTGGCTCGTCATGGTGACAAGTCATTCGTCATTTAACTTTTATGAGTCCGATGGTAGAGTAACTCGATGTATTTTTCATATTTATAGTGTTTGAAAAATATACGAAAAATAAAACTACATCAGATCCCTTTTTGTAATTTGTCTCTCGAACCCGAAAAGGTAGAAAACAATATTCGAGAGAACCTCTTGACTAAGTCGACCAAGGAGTTCCTTTTTCATAAATAGTCAATCCTAGCCCGAAAAAGGGGTAAACATATATTGAGATGACGTCAATTCATTTAATTTAACCAGTTCAAAAAGACAAGTACTCTGCAATCTTTTCATTTTACGAGAGTCGGAAAAGAGCTTAAAGATGACTCCCCCTAGAAAAACAAGTGGTATAAAGGGATAGCAATTGGTTCTGGTCATGATGTAACTGCTCAAAACATGTAAAGGTCAAGAGGTTGGCTAATAAGACCACTCATCACAAATCTTCCCTAGGCAAGGGTAAAACAACCAAGTGAAAGCATATGATCGACCAAAGAGATGGTGATGTTGGAATGAAAAAACCAAGGCTCATGTGGCAAAAATCAATTGATAAAGACAGCAATCACGAGATGTAAAGTGGGAATGGATTCTATTAGGGTCCTATAATAATAGGATTCATAATTTTGAATTGGCTATCGTTAGTCTTGTAATATTGTACATACTTTTTCCTTCTGCAAAATGTTTTCTCATATTAAAAATAAAAAATGTAAAGAGGGTAAGTCCTAAAAGAATAATCAAAGGACTAAAAGAAAGGAAAAGATCAAAAAGGTAAAAAAATATGAACCCCAAAAAAGAGATAGGAATAGATCATGAAAGTGTGCAAATTCAAAGGCCACTCCTTTTACTTTACTTTGCAAAATTAGATTATGTGCAGCTTGTCAAAAAATGCCACAATCCATGATGATCAAATAGTTTAATCTTGATTCATTCATGCTTTAAATTTCATGTTGATAGATAGAGAATAAAGATATAGCCAAATTGTTTAATCTTGGCAGATCAGTAGTTAGGTAGAGAATAATAATGAGCTCATCAGTTTAATCTGATCCATTGGAATTTATAAGGTTAGAATTAGATAGTTTGTTTATCAAAGAAAAATAAATGAAGGGTTAGCAATCTCAAATGCACTCAATGAATGAAGAGAAAATGCTAGGGTAAATAAAGGGTAGATAGAAGAAGTTTTTCAAGTGCACAAGGTTGCTAAGTCAAAAGCACCTTCATCATGCTTAATCCTATGTTTCATGTGCAGGAGGAATTGTCAAAGAGAAAGGACATTCACTAAAGCTTATTTGTTAATTTCCCCTCATTTCAATATACCCCCACATATTTAGTTTATTAATTTCCCCTCATTATCCCTTCATTACTTTTCATCCCCTAATGTTATCCCCTTCTCGGTTCCAAAGCACCCCTTCCCTCTTAATTTCCCCTTGTAAAAACTTTTCCTTTCATTTTGACCTTTTTTCACTTTGTTTCACACATTTACCTAGACATTACCCTTTACCCCTTCCCAAAACCCCTTTCCCTAGTGTGAAACTCATTCCCATCACAAATAATACATTCCCCCCTTATTAATTTCCCTTTTTTCCCTTAAAAACCCACTAAACCCTTTATCCTAAGTTATTTCCTAAAGTCCTGCTTTATATATTTAAACCCCCACTATAATTTCCCGACCCTTACTAAACCTTAGAAAGTATTAAACCCACCGTATTATTTAACCCGGGCCCCACCAACCACATCCCAACACCATTCGTGCAAGTTCGCCACGCGATAGCCCTCTGATCTCCCACCTCCAGATCCAACGACACATATCCATATCACGCAATTTCATCACCTGACAATTAAAGGTCCAAAAGCACGCGAGATTCTCGGTTTTGGCCAAGCACTATTTCGCTACGTGGCAACACCAGGTTATATCGCGTGCTCGCAAAAAATACTGCCCTCCACCCAAAAGCAGTGCGATATGGCATGAAACCGCCTCCCCGTGTAAAAGAAAACTACCCACTGTTCATTTACCAAATCTCGTGCCAAAATGTAATCGTTGTTGGTTAAAAATCCAAAAAAGTCCCCTTTCACTCTTTTCACTCATTTTCTCTACAAAAAACCTTTGTTAACCAATTTTGAAACCTTGAACCTCTACACAACCATTTTAACCACCTTTTGCAACCAGAAGAAGCTGCATGCACCAAATTGAAGCAGCAAATACATAATTGAAGCCTTAGAAACCTCTACTGCTACCACAGAACCCTGTCTGCGCACCAAATCGTCATTTTCCAGGTATTCTTGAAAGAACCAGAACAGCCCTGTAATTTAAGGTATACACAGTAATTATCAAAAGGTTAATTAATTGAATTAATTAAAAAACCTTTCTAGACTGAAGAAAACCTTATTGTGCATCCAAAAGCCCTCTTCTACAAACTATAATTACCCTTCCCATTGTTCCAGAGCTTGTGACCTTACTCCTAAAGCTAGAGAAAAAGTAATTCAGTTGAATAAACCAAATTATGGCTTCCCAAAGCACTCTGGATGTAAGACCCCTGCGAACCCCTCACCTGGATATTAACCACCTCCCATTGGCCGACAGAGATTTTCAAATTAAAGATATTGTTTCCCATAGCCATCTACTGAAACTCCACTACTCGAGTAAAGATAAATTCCTGAACCAAAATGATGACATTCACCTATGGGAATCAAATTTGCCTAAATACTTGTTCCCACAGGTATACCTATTCCCAGAAATCATCCACTTCTGCCAAGCTTGCTTTGTCCCAAGTGAAAGAGCCATAGTCTCTCCTGATCAGCAGATTTTATTTACAATCACTGCTGAGTCCATAAATCAAATGCTGCAGATCCAGCCAAGCCCAAATGAGACCCCATTTTCCATTGAAGCCTTACTTGAACTCTACACAAAGTTGGACCTTCACAAGAAAGCTCAAATCTTTCAGACTTTCATCATAGAAGAGTCTCATACTCCTACAGATAGTCCTCAATACGCTGCCACCATTTTCTCTGAGAGAGCCAGAAAAATTATAACCATGCTCTCTTGTATCTAGGATACACAATAGATGATCATGTAGATGAGGCTATACTTGCTTTCCTTTCTATTTTTTGCCTAGGCAAGCCTCCAACTACAGTTTTTAACTTTGCACAGTTCTTTTCAAACAGAATCCATGAGCAGTTTATCAGATTGCCAAATGAAAGATTATTCAAATACTCTTTAGTATTGTTTCACATGTTCCTATATTTTTAGTCAGACAGGTTTCCAATCAGCGTCCAAAAGTTAGACACTAAGGGCCATCCAAGATCTGTCATCTTTTGGACACCATTAATCCAAAGATATTCCACTGTTTTTAGTTACAAAGAATTCATTGATTCTTGTGTTCATCCAGTTGTAAACATGCTAACCAGTAGCAATCAACCCAAGATCAATGATGAGATTAAGAGAGTT
Source organism: Pinus tabuliformis (assembly GCA_031772625.1). NCBI lineage: Eukaryota > Viridiplantae > Streptophyta > Pinopsida > Pinales > Pinaceae > Pinus > Pinus tabuliformis. Next base: position 1,838,801,783 of record CM062816.1, read on the forward strand.
TTACAGTTGTCTAAAAACAGTAGAGTGGGAGACTGGTATCTATACCAGGACCACACTAAAATCAAGATATATGGATGCCAACTCACTCCCTACAAGCTGCCCAAATACCTCCCCATGAGGATATTTGCATTAAATTATTTCAGGCAAATCATAAACTCAGATGTGGTCAATTTTCTGTCAGCTAGGAATAAAACTCAGTTCAAGATCAAAAACCAATTGGGCCCTTTTATTTGTAATAATAGGGAAGCTGGACAAGAAGCAGAGAAAATCTTACAGCAAATGAACTTCAATAGCAGTTTTATGTGGAAGTATGACCCTAATGGAGTCATAAACAAACTAAGGCTCAAATTAAAATTAAGCCCTTTTATGCATGAGCCCAGGCCAGACATTGAAAAGATATTCCAACCAGTCAGAGTGGTTGGAAAATACCTTAATAGATGTGGAAAAGTAGATAGATACTAGTTCCTTTCTGCAGGTTCCAACCCTACAGGAACAGATGGGTATTAGTCCCATTCTACAGACTCCAGCCATGTAGGACAGAAATGTAAAAAGAACCAGGGAAGAAGGTTCTAGCTCTGGAATGGATACTACAAATGACAGGTTTGAAATCAGTTATAGGAATAAGCCCAAGCTTAATCCTGTAACTGAGCAAGAAGACACCATTGAGACAGTTGAAATCATTGAAACTGACACAATGGTTGAAAAGAGTAAAGGTCCAGCAATTTCAATGGAAACTCATCAACCTTCTACCTCAAATACCCAAATTATTGAAAAACAACTTAGTATTCAAGTCTCTTCATCCCACAAACCAGTGGATAAAGAGAAAGATATAAAGGAGAAGTACAAAGAAATCAAGTTTAGGAATGAGGCATTAAAGGCTGAAACATATGCCCAGTACTTCAAACAGACACCTGGCAATCAGAGTAGATTAATGTCATCCTTTGACATTAAAACTGGTGAAATGCAAATGACCTTTATGCAGCGTACAGTCTAGCAGCCTAGATCGTTAGCAGACTACAGGAAGACAAAGTTTGAAGTTTTGGCCAAGGATGTTCACCCTATTGATCAAATTGAATTCCATAAGCAGACAGGTGAAATGATTTACTCTACAATGACTAACAAAGCAATGAGTGTGCACAAGCTTCAAAACTCTCTAAACAACATCACAGCACAATTTAAGCTAGAGAAATCATCATCACAAGCAAAAGATAACATAATCAAGTCATTAGAAGACTTGGTAATTGAAATTGGATACAATGCAAATGATATCAAGGCTGCATAAAAACTAATAAAGAAGAAAAATGAGGATCTTGTTGCTTTAAAGAATCAACTGAAGTTACCCTCTTCTGAACATCCACAAACCAAGGAGGTCCTAGAAAGCCAAACCCAGAAAGATGAGATGATGGACCTCATTCTCCAGCTAAATGCTCAATTAAAATAAATGGAGAATGAATTAGACATTTTAATACAGCTGAAACAAACCAGCCTTGAGACAGCTACTGCCATTGCTATTCATATAGTTACCGCAGCAATTCCTTCAACTTTGGCAGCTTCATTGGCCCCAACAGCTCCACTAGCTACAGCACTCCTAGCTGCAACAACTACATCAGCAACAGGTTCAACAACAGCAACAGCTCATCCAAGTGATGAAGCAAGTAAATTGGTCAAAGTTATGGAGGATATGTCCATTCAGACCACTGAAATAAATAAACTTAAATAATAAATAAGGATTCTAGAGGATGAGAAGAAACTGGCTCAAATTATGCATAAAAATGAAGTATAGAAGTCAAACAGGTTCACTGAGAGGATAAAGAACTTGGAAAAATAATTAACATTGAAGGAGCCACTTGCCCAAGAAAAAGAGCACCTATGGGCCAATATCATTGACTCTATGAATGATATTTGGCCATCTATTCAAGTTATCTTTGAACAAAATGATTTAGTCAAAGAGGCTAGTGAAGGAATTCAAGAGTTAAGCCCGAACTTTGAAATATGCCAGAAGAAGCCTCAAGAATAATCCAATTCCTTAACTCAAAGAATAAATATGAATTGCAGGATCTTGACATAGCTGACAGGACTGGCACTATACTAGAGGTGAAAAAAGTAATCACCAAGGGGAACTTGATGATGCATCTTGAGGACAAATGCCAAACCATGGAGCTAGTTGTAGGCAGGTTAATGGTCAAATTTGATGCTTTGAGGCAGAAAGGTCTGCCAAATCCATTGGTAATAAATGACAGGTTAATGCCACATGAAGACTATAACAAGAAAATCAGAGAAGTAGCAAGGGAGCAAGCCAATAGTTCCTCTATGAAATGGATGTCTACAGGAAAGGTTCTTTACCAGACTTTTGAGAATCTCTTTTACCTCCAGCATGACGTAAAACATATTTTTGTAAAAAATCCCACCTTTGAAAAATACACAGAGGCTGATGAAGTCTACAGAAGAATGGTAAATATTAAATTACCAAATGCAGAGACTTGGGAAAAATTAACATGAAAATGAAAGGTAAACAGTGGATACAAAGCAGTGAAAGAAAAGCAGCAGATCAACTAAGTCAAATAGTATCATATGAAAGAGTATCAGTCAAAAGGCAAAGTAAAAAGATAGCCAGCATAGAGCAACAACAAAGGAGAAAAAACAGCAAAAAAATCTGACAGCACAGCCAAATAAACAGGGACAGCTTGCAGCAGTTACATATCTGTCTCTATCTTCTTGCATGAAGATTTTTCTTTTTCCTTGAATAATTCCCAAAACAGTTTGGGATATTTTGTAATAAGTTTTTGTATAAATACTTCATAATTCGAAGTATAGAGTGTGGATTGCTTAACATTTCTATAGTTGTATTGATCTGAAACCTAAGGGTTCATTGTACCATTTTTTCAAGTCAGCAGACTGGACTGAGTAATAAAGGCATTGCATTACAGGATTCATGTGTTGGGCCACTTCAATGAATTATTTCTTGTTTTTTAAATTGTTATCTACTTAAGTGTTTCACATACTTGCATGTTATCTAAATTGAATGAAATAACTAGAATATTATTACAGAATTTGTTTAAGTACACTCTGTCTTGAATAGTTATTCATTTTAATGTTTTCTTCTGATATCCAGAGTAGGGAATCCTTCATTGCTCCCTAGTTTCGATTGACCTCTATCATTTCCCTCATTATCCGATTTGAGGAACCCTTAACTGCTTCTTAACCCCGATTGAAAACCACTTCACCCTCCAGCCTAAAAGATCTGAATTTACTCAGCTACCTTGCCCTTTAAACAGTATATTTAGAACTTGATTCAGACCTGTTTTCTTGACACTTGACCCCATAGCCCAATGGTAAAGGGCATCCCTCTATCCATCTAAGTCAGTGATTCCACCACCAAATCAAAATCAAAACCCAATCAAAAGCTTAAATAACTAGCCTAAAATCAATTAACTCAACAAATTTAAATCATAAAGAGAGAGCCCTCTCTAAGCATTAGGAAGGCTAGATCCGGATCTCAAAAGTAGGTTTGTGGTTACCTCTAATATTTATTTTGACACGAGATAACAACTCTAGGGAAATTTTAGAGTGATAACATAGTGGCGACCATACTGGGGATAATCCTCAGTCTAATAAACCTTAAAGAAAATCTTAAAATCTAATCTCTTCACCTTAAGGTCATTTTAGAGTTGTTAAAAAGTTTCATTAAAAAAAAAATGGCTTCTAAAAGAACACATTATACCAAGGCACATCCAGATCCAAACCCTACTATAATAGTTGATGATCCTGACAGAATTTTAAGAAAACCAAAAAAGGTAGAAACTCAAGGAAGTAGTAGTCAGTTAATTAAAGCAAATTCACTCCCTAAAGAGTTATCAAGTTTAGAGGATATTCAATTTGATTTATCATTTGAGCTTTCTTTGTTTCGTACCAAATCTGAAAATTCAATTCATGATACTATAATAGACCCCAATTTTATTCAATTTATTGAATCAAAAAAGGTTCCTATACATCCTGATTTAGATCAACATGTTTTGGATACTTTTGACAAACTAGAAGCTTTAACCTCAACTTTGATAAGGCATATAGATGAAGCCTATCTTCAACAATCAGTTGAATTAGCTGCCCTAACTGCTGCTACCCCTGAAATTTCTACAGAGTCTTCAAAAACTGTAAATACAACTTCATTTACTACCACCTCACCTATAATATCCACCACAGTTCATTCCCCTAAACCATTCATACCTCAACTTCCTCTCCAACCGAACATCTCAAGTTCATCTAGTTCATCTACAGCCATTTCAAGTTCTTCTTCAAGCACTACCACTTTACCTCCTAGCCAAGCTAGAATCTCAGCCATGGCAGACAGATATGCACCTTTGGTCTTACCAGCTCAACTACATGCCATGCCCCAAGACTACCAAAGTAAAATCTTTCTGTTTGATGCTATTGGTCAGTACACTACCCAACAACATGTGAATAAAATGACTGAATTTTTTGAGTTACACGAGATTGATGAGTCTGATGTGAAAATGAGATTATATTCCCAAACATTAGCAAGAGATGTCAAAATATGGTTTAAAGGTTTACCTGCTAATCATATTGTTGATTTAGCTACTTTCCATAGATTGTTTATCAATAGATGGGAAAGAAAGAAAAACCCTTTACAAATATTGTCTGAATATGAAAACATTAGAAGAGCTCCTAATGAATCTATTCAGGACTATTGTACTAGGTTCAACAGTATCTATAATGCAATCCCTGCAAATATCAAATCTCCACCAGACTTGGCACTAATCAAATTTCCCAATGGTTTTGACACTGATATGTCTTACCAATTGAGAGAAAGAAACCTTGAAACATTGGAACAGATCCAAAGTAATGTTGTTAGTGTAGAAGCCAATTTATTAGCTAAGAGAGCTAGGATAAGAAATGAGAAAAGAGTTACCATTAAAGAGGAACCATCCACTTCATATGGTAAGATAAACAGTTTAGCTAAAAGTGTAGAAAGAATAATGGACAGATTAGAAAATATGGAAAGAAAATATCAGTGGGAAAACCAACAAGGACTCCCAATAAGAAACCCCAACTTTAGGAAAAATCCTAATACTGGAAAAACAAGAGATGTTATACCTGATCAACAGGTTAGACCACCTTTCCAAGAAAATTATGCTGAAGGTTCACAAAACCATGAAGAAGAGGAGGACACCCAGATAAACCTATTAGGGATTAAAAATGAAGATGTTGTTTTTCTTACTCAGGAAGAACATGAATTGTACATGTTACAACAATTACAATTAGAATCTGGAGAGTCCTTTGACTACAAACAAGGCTATGAATCTACTATCTATGAAGTTCACAAGCAGTATAGCCTTAGAAGCAAAAAGAATACAGAAGTTCCCACTAAGAAATCAGTCCAAACCCAAACTAAAAAAATAGTAGAAGCTCCTGTGACCAAAGTTCTACAAATTCTCCCTAGAGGAACTCAAGAGACTTCCAGCCCAAAAATTGTAGACATAACTTCAGCTGAAACTCAAACTTCAACTATTACTCAAACTATTCCAAATAAGAAAATTCAAAACAAAACTGCTAGTACACAAACTGAGTTGTCAAGTGTTGACAAAGAAGATAAAAGTACATAGACCACAATTGCTAAGGAAGATCTCATACAATCAGGAAAAACTCAATTGCCATTCAACATTAAGACTGAGATAGCCAAATTGAAAATATCAATTCCTTTGACAGAGCTAGTGAAAAATGAATCATACAAAGCACAAATCATTGAAACACTAAACATAGGTGAAGGCAAAGATGTTGTAAACCTTAATGATGATCAGCCTGAGTTATTATTTGGTCCAGAAGTAAATGGAAAACATCAACAAAGGGGTATCCCTCCATTCTACATTAGCTTAAATGTTCATGATAAAATCTTACATAATGCTATGCTAGATTCAGGGGCATCCCATAACCTAATGCCTAAATCAATCATGGAAAGATTAAATTTAGATATCACCAGACCCTACAAGGACCTGTTTTCCTTTGATTCTAGCCAAGTCAAATGCCTTGGCCTGATTAAATATTTGATTGTGACTCTAGTCCAGTGCCTAGCAAAGAGTATTATTATGGACATAGTAGTTGCTAATATCCCACCCAAGTATCGAATGCTATTATCTCGCTCATGGGGAGTAAAATTGCAGGGATCTCTACAGTTAGACAAGTCATATGCTACCATCTCTGTATTTGGTCAGCAAATAAATCTTTACAGAGAAACCTTAATGAAATACATGGTAAGTAGTTCAAAAAAACCATAGAATTACCCTATATACTCCATGCATTCTGATATGGACTCATTTATCTTGTATAATTCAGACAATGGCAAAAATGAAATCATAGTTGTAGAAGAAAAATACAAAGCACCTGATAGTGAAAACATAACACATGAGTCTCTATGGCATTTAGATTTTGATGGCTCTGTAAATAGATTAGGAGCAGGTGCAGGAGTTTGGATTCATAACATGGAAAATAATCATTCTGGGGGTCATGCCTTTATATTAAACTTTAAATGCACAAACAACATGGCAAAGTATGAAGCTTTAATCTTAGGACTGCAAATTGTAAGAAAACTTGGAGCTAAGAGAGTTTCTATCATGGGAGACTTCGAGTTGATCATAAAACAAATTAAAGGAGAATATTTTGTGAATAATCCTAGACTTGGCCAATACAGAGAGACTATTATATCTTATTAAGGAACTTCTTAAAACTAATTTTGTTGCTATTCCTAGGAAACAGAACATGCAAGCTCACAATTTGGCTACTTTTGCTAGCACTTGCAAATTACCTTTATAGCCCAACCACCAGTACATTGCTGAAGTAAGACACAAACCTGTTATACCTAATAATCTAAAATATTGGCAGATTTTTTCACAAGATTCTCAAATCTATGATTTCATGAATGCTGAGGGAGAATTCCAAAATTGTAACATAGATACTGATTGTACAGTAGATAACATCATAAATAGTGAGATAGATATAAATGCTTTAGTTGTAGAGAAACCCATTAAATTCACTAAAGTAGAAATAGAAGAAATAATCAATGACGATTCTGAGATTTTTAACTTTAAAAATAACTTTTTTCCTAAGGGATTAGTCTCATTAGAAGATTTGTTTGATTCTAATGATGTAGCTAGAAAACCAAAAATGGAGCCTTTAAGATCAGACATAGAATAATGTAACATAAGAACAGAAGAAAAACCCAATCTTATAAAAATATCCAAAGCATTACCTCCAAATGAAAAGTTGAAATACATAAGTCTGTTTAAAGAATTTCAAGATATCTTTGCCTGGAGTTATGAAGACCTCAAGTCTTATGATACCAGCATTATTCAACATAAGATACCCATCAAAGAAGATCAGAAACCCTTTAAACAAAAGCTTAGGAGAATTAATCTAGTTCTTATGCCATTAATTGAAAAAGAAGTAAAAAGGATGTATGATGCACAAATCATAGCACCAATTAGATATTCAAATTGGGTCTCTAATTTAGTCACCACAAGAAAGAAAACAGGAGAAATCAGACTCTGTGTTGATTTCAAAAACTTGAACAAAGTATCACTAAAAGATAACTATCCCCTCCCTAAAATGGACCACATTCTCCAGAGGATAGTAGGGTCATCTAGAATTTCATTGCTTGATGGATTCTCTGGATACAACCAAATCTTAGTTCAACCAGAGGATCAAGCAAAGACTGCATTTACCACTCCCTGGGGTACTTTCATGTATTTAAAGATGCCTTTTGGATTAATGAATGCTGGAGCAACATTCCAAAGAGCAATGGACATAGCTTTTGCAAAAGAAATCCGTGACTTTTTAGTTGTTTATCAAGATGACATCACAGTGTTTTCCAAATCAGATAATGAACATCTAGATCACCTAAGAAGAGTTTTTATTAAATGTAGAAAATTTGGTATTTCCTTGAATCCCAAAAAGACACTCTTTGGGCTAGAAGAAGGTAAACTCTTGGGACACATAATATCAAAATATGGAATTAGAATAGATCCAGCTAGAATAGAGGCAATCCTAAACATCAATCAGCCTAGAAACATTAAATAATTGAAATAATTTTTAGGTAAAATAAATTTTCTTAGAAGATTCATTTCTAACTTGGTAGAATTAATCAAAGAATTAAATAACATGTTAAACAAAGATTCAGCACTTAAGTGGGCGGTAGAGGCTAAAAAGTCTTTTGAGGCAATCAAAGAAGCCCTTACTAAAACACCAGTCCTCATAAGTCCTAATTTCAAAAAACATTTTATAATTTTTCTTTTGCTTCAGAACATACTATTGCAGCAGTCTTGTTACAAAAGAATGATCAAGGTTATGAGCAGCCTATTGCATTTTTCAGCAAATCTTTGAGAGATGCTAGACTAAAGTACAACATAATGGAAAAACAAGCACTTTCTTTAGTGAAAGCTATTAAATATTTCAGAGTATACATCTTATACTCACACATCATTGCATATGTTCCAAATTTAGTAGTAAAGGACATCTTACCACAGAATGGGCTTGAAGGAAAGACAGGAAAATGGATTACAACCATTTTGGAATATGACATTGAAATAAAACCTACAAAACTTATCAAAGGCCAAGGTTTGGCTAAACCCATGGCTGAATCGAATTGTCGGACCTTAGATATAAATTTCATTGGTGCCCTAGATGATCAGGAAGAGATGGCGACTCCACAGATCAATGAAGCTTTCATAGATTCACCTTGGTATGCAGATATCATATTTGTTTTACTAAACCTACAAGCTCCTCCTAGTTTATCTAGAACTAAAGGTAGATTTTTGAAAATGAAATCAATGAAATATTGTATCATAGACAATGCTTTATTTTGGAAAGATAATGGTGGCATTTTATTGAATTGTTTATTAAAAGATGAAGCTGACAAAGTTATGCAAGAATTTCATGCAGGAGATTGTGGAGGACACCTATACTGGAAAACAACTACTGATAAGATTTTAAGGGTAGGTTTTTACTGGCCCACCCTTTTTGTAGATGTTAAGAAATATGTGACCTCCTGTCACAAGTGCCAAATATTTGAAGGAAAAAAGAAACTCTTACCATTACCTCTCAAACCCATCTCCACAGAAATGCCTTTTCAACAATGGGGTTTGGACTTCATTGGGGAAATTCACCCATCCTCCTCAGCCCAGCATAAATGGATTTTGACAGCCACTGACTACTTTACTAAATGGATAGAAGCCATCCCTTCTAGACAAGCCACAGACTCTATCATCATTTCATTCCTTAAGAACAACAACCTTTCTAGGTTTGGATGCCCACAAAAGATCATTATGGATAATGCAGCTACTTTTAAATCCAAGAAAATGGTAGACTTTTGTAACATATATCACATTACCCTTGGCCATTCCACTGCCTATTACCCTCAAGGTAATGGACTTCCAGAATCCTCAAACAAAAGCCTTGATAATATCATCAAGAAACTGCTAGAAGACAATAAGAAGACCTGGAACAAAAATTTGGTTAATGCCTTATGGGCAGACAGACTAACTACCAAAAAATCCATTGGTACATCTCCTTACCAGCTAGTATATGGAATGGATGTTGTTTTCCCATCTTATTTAGGACTACGAGTAATGAAAATGATTCAAGAACTGTAGGTAGAATCCAATGATATCCAAAGGAGGATAAATCAGACAATACATTTGAAACAAACTGGAGAAGAAGTCTATGTCAAATCACAAGTGATCCAAGATAAAATCAAAAAGATTTTTGACAAGAAAACCAAAGTTGATGATTTTTACATAGGTGACAAAGTACTCAAATGGGATCCCATAAGAGATGAAAAGGGTAAACATGGTAAATTTATTTCCTATGGCAAGGCCCTTATATCATTTATGGTTACAAAGGTAACAATGCATTTTTCTTGAGACAGTTAGATGCAACATATCTACCAGGTGGACCAATCAATGATAGAATGTTGAAGCATTACTTGTCCCCAAATTAACATTAGTTCATTTGTTTACTCTTCTCATTGTACATAACATTGCAAAGTTTAGATTGGATTGGATGATAATCTTTTGAGGTTGAAGCCCGAAGAGAAGGCCCTGAGCTTTGAAAGGTATACCATCATATGTATGAATAAAGCAGATCACAGAGGAGCAATTACAAGGCAACCACAGTCAAAGTTTCAAAGGCTATTGATCTTAAAGTTCTTGACATTTCACCAAGAAATTCCATCCCCATGTGGAGCCACTGTTAGGGTCCTATACTAATAGGATTCATAATTTTGAATTTGCTATGGTTAGTCTTGTAATATTGTACATACTTTTGCCTTCTACAAAATGTTTTCCCATATTAAAAATAAAAAATGTAAATAGGGTAAGTCATAAAAGAATAATCAAATGACTAAAAGAAAGGAAAATATCAAAAAAGTAAAAAATACGAACCCCGAAAAACAGATAAGAATATATCATGAAAGTGTGCAAATTCAAAGGCCACTCCTTTTACTTTACTTTGCAAAATAAGATTGTGTGCATCTTGTCAAAAAATGCCACAATCCATGATGGTCAAATAGTTTAATCTTGATTCATTCATGCTTTAAATTTCATGTTGATAGATAAAGAATAAAGATCTAGCCAAATTGTTTAATCTTGGCAGATCAGTAGTTAGGTAGAGAATAATAATGAGCTCATCAGTTAAATATGAACCATTGGAAGTTATAAGGTTAGAATTAGATAGTTTGTTTATCAAAGAAAAATAAATGAAGGGTCAGCAAGCTCAAATGCACCCAATGAATGAAGAGAAAATGCTAGGGTAAATAAAGGGTAGGTAGAAGAAGTTTTGCAAGTGCACAAGGTTTCTAAGTCAAAAGCACCTTCATCATGCTTAATCCTATGTTTCATGTGCAGGAGGAATTGTCAAAGAGAAAGGACATTCACTAAAGCTTATTTGCTAATTTTCCCTCATTTCACTAGACCCCCACATATTTAGTTTATTAATTTCCCCTCATTATCCCTTCATTATTTTTCATCCCCTAATGTTGTCCCATTCTTGGTTCCAAAGCACCCCTTACCTCTTCATTTCCCCTTGTAAAAACCATTTCCCTTCATTTTGACCTTTTTTCCCTTTGTTTCACACATTTCCCTAGACATTACCCTTTAAAAATCATTCCCCCTTCCCAAAACCCCTTTCCCTAGTGTGAAACCCATTCCCATCACAAATAATACATTCCCCCCTTATTAATTTCCCTTTTTTCCCTTAAAAACCCACTAAACCCTTTATCCTAAGTTATTTCCTAAAGTCCCGCTTTATATATTTAAACCCCCACTATAATTTCCCGACCCTTACTAAACCTTAGAAAGTATTAAATCCACCGTATTATTTGGCCCCGGACCCCACCAACCACATCCCAACTCCGTCCGTGCAAATTCGTCGCGCGATAGCCCTCCAATCTCCCACCTCCAGATCCAACAGTACATATCCATATCGCGCAGTTTCATCATCTGATAGTTAAAGGTCCAAAAGCACGCGAGATTCATGGTTTTGGCCAAGCACTATTTCACTACATGGCGGCACCAGGTTATATCACGTGCTCGCAAACAATACCGCCCTCCACCCAAAAGCGGTGCGATATGGCATGAAACCACCTCCCCATGTAAAAGAAAACTACCCACTGATCATTTACCAAATCTCGCGCCAAAATGTAACCATTATTGATTAAAAAGCCGAAAAAAGCCCCCTTTCACTCTTTTCACTCGTTTTCTTTGCAAAAAACCTATGTTAACCAATTTTGAAACCTTAAACCTCTGCGCAACCATTTGAACCACCTTTTGCAACCAGAAGACACTGCAGACACCAAATTGAAGCAGCAAATACATAATTGAAGCCTCAGAAACCTCTACTGCTACCACAGAACCCTGTGTGCGCACCAAATCGTCATTTTCCAAGTATTCATGAAAGAACCAGAACGACCCTGTAATTTAAGCTATGCACAATAATTATCAAAAGGTTAATTAATTGAATTAATTAAAAACCTTTCTAGACTTAAGAAAACCTTACTGTGCATCCAAAAGCCCTCTTCTATAGACTGTAATTACCCTCCCCACTATTCCAGAGCTTCTAACCTTACTGCTAAAGCCAGAGAAAAAGTAATTCGGTTGAATAAACCAAATTATGGCTTCCCAAAGCACTATGGATGTAAGACCCCTGCGAACCCCTCACCTGGATATTGACCACCTTCCATTGGTCGACAGAGATTTTCAAATTAAAGATATTGTTTCTCCTAGCCATCTACTGAAACTCCACTACTGGAGTAAAGATAAATTACTGAACCAGAATGATGACATTCACCTATGGGAATCAAATTTGCCTAAATACTTGTTCCCACAGGTATACCTATTCCCATAAATCATCAACTTCTGCCAAGCTTGCTATGTCCCAAGTCAAAGAGCCATAGTCTCTCCTGACCAACAAATTTTATTTACAACCATTGTTGAGTCCATAAATCAAATGTTGCATATCCAGCCAAGCCCAAATGAGACCCCATTTTCCATTGAAGCCTTACTTGAACTCTACACAAATATGGACCTTCCCAAGAGAGCTCAAATATTTCAAACTTTCATCATAGAAGAGTCTCATACTCCTACAGATAGTCCTCCATATGCTGCCACCATTTTCTCTGAGAGAGCCAAACAAATTATAACCATGCTCTCTTGTATTCTAGGATACACCACTGATGAGCATGTAGATGAGGCTATACTTGCTTTCCTTTCTATTTTTTTCCCAGACAAGCCTCCAGCTACAGTTTTTAACTTTGCTCAGTTCTTGGCAGACAGAATCCATGAGCAGTTTATCAGATTTCCAAATGAAAGAGTATTCAAATACTCTTTAGTATTGTTTCACATGTTCCTATATTTTTAGTCAGACAAGTTTCCAATCAGCATCCAAAAGTTAGACACTAAGGGCCATCCAAGATCTGTCATCTTTTGGACACCATTAATCCAAAGATATTCCACTGTTTTTAGTTATAAAGAGTTCATTGATTCCTTTGTTCATCCAGTTGTAAACATGCTAACTAGTAGCAATCAACCCAAGATCAATGATGAGATTAAGAGAGTTTTACAGTTGTCTAAAAATAGTAGAGTGGGAGACTGGTATCTATACCAGGACCACACTGAAATCAGGATATATGGATGCCAACTCACTCCCTACAAGCTGCCCAAATACCTCCCCATGAGGATATTTGCATTAGAGTATTTCAGGTAGATCATAAACTCAAATGAGGTCAATTTTCTGTCAACTAGGAAGAAAACTCAGTTCAAGATCAAAAACCAATTGGGCCCTTTTATTTGTAATAATAGGGAAGCTGGACAAGAAGCAGAGAAAATCTTACAGCAAATGAACTTCAATAGCAGTTTTATGTGGCAGTATGACCCTAATGGAGTCATAAACAAACTAAGGCTCAAATTCAAATTAAGCCCTTTTATAAATTAGCCCAGACCAGACATTGAAATATATGCCAACCAGTCAGAGTGGTTGGAAAATAACTTAATATATGTGGAAAAGAAAATAGATACTAGTTCCTTTCTGCAGGTTCCAACCCTACAGGAATAGATGGGTATTAGTCCCATTATACAGACTCCATCCATGTAGGATAGAAATGTAAAAAGAACTAGGGAAGAAGGTTATAGCTCTGGAATGGATACTACAGATGATAGGTTTGAAATCAGTTGTAGGAAGAAGCCCAAGCTTAATCTTGTAACTGAGCAAGAAGACACCATTGAGACAGTTGAAATCATTGATACTAACAAAATGGTTGAAAAGAGTAAAGGTCCAGAAGTTTCAAAGGAAACTCATCAACCTTCTACCTCAAATACCCAAATTATTGAAAAACAGCTTAGTATTGAAGTCTCTTCATCCTACAAACGAGTGGATAAAGAGAAAGATATAAAAGAGAAGTACAAAGAAATCAAGTTGAGGAATGAGGCATTAAAGGTTGAAACATATGCCCAGTACTTCAAACAGACACCTAGCAATCAGAGTAGATTAATGTGAGCCTTTGACATTAAAATGGTAAAATGCAAATGACCTTTATGCAGCCTACAGTCCAACAGCCTAGATCGTCAGCAGACTACAGGAAGACAGAGTTTGAAGTTTTGGCCAAGGATGTTCACCCTATTGATCAAATTGAATTCCATAAGTAGGCAGGTGAAATGATTTACTCTACAATGACTAACAAAGCAATGAGTGTGCACAATCTTAAAAACTCTCTAGACAACATCACAACACAGTTTAAGCTAGAGAAAGCATCATCACAGGCAAAATATAACAGAATCAAGTCATTAGAAGACTTGGTAATTGAAATTGGATATAATCCAAATGATATCAAGGCTGCAGAAAAACTAATAAAGAAGAAAAATAAGGATATTGTTGCTTTAAAGAAGCAACTGAAGTTACCCTTTTCTAAACATCCACAAACCAAGGAGGTCCTAGAAAGCCAAACCCAGAAAGATGAGATGATGGACCTCATTCTCCAACTAAATGCTCAATTAAAAGAAATGGAGAATGAATTGGACAGTTTAATACAGCTGAAACAAACCAGCCTTGAGACAGCTACTGCCTCTACTATTCCTACAGTTACTATAGCAGTTCCTTCAACTTTGGTAGCTTCATTGGCTCCAATAGCTCCACTAGCTATAGCACTCCCAGCTGCAATAGCAACTACATCAGCAATAGGTTCAGCAATAGTAGCAGCTCATCCAAGTGATGAAGCAAGTAAACTAGTCAAAGTTATGGAGGACTTGTCCATTCATACCACTGAAATAAATAAACTTAAAGAACATATATGGAGTCTAGAGGATGAGAAGAAACTGGTTCAAATTATGCAGAAAAATGAAGTACAAAAGTCAAACAGGTTGACTGAGAGGATAAAGAACTTGGAAAAAGAATTAACATTGAAGGAGCCACTTGCCCAAGAAAAAGAGTAGCTATGGGCCAATATCATTGACTCTGCCAATGATATTTGGCCATCTATACAAGTTACCTTTGAACAAAATGATTTATTCAAAGAGGCTAGTGAAGCAATTCAAAGAGTTAAGGTCGAACTTGGAAATATTCCAGAAGAAGCCTCAAGAACAATCCAATTCCTTAACTCAAAGAATAAATATGAATTGCAGGAGTTTGACATAGCTGACAGGACTGGCACTATACTAGAGGTGAAAAAAGGAATCACCAAGAGGAACTTGATGATGCAGCTTGAGGAAAAATGACAAACCATGGATCTAACTATAAGCAGGTTCATGGTCAAATTTGATGCTTTGAGGCAGAAAGGTCTGCCAAATCCATTGGTAATAAATGACAGGTTAATGCCACATGAAGACTATAACAAGAAAATCAGAGAAGTGGCAAGGTAGCAAGCCAATAGTTCCTCTATGAAAGGGATGCCTACAGGAAAGGTTCTTTACCAGAATTTTGAGAACCTCTTTTACCTCCAGCATGAGGTAAATCATCTTTTTGTAAACAAGCCCACCTTTGCAAAATACACAGAGGCTGATGAAGTCTACAGAAGAATAGTAAATATTAAATTACCAAATGCAGAGACTTGGGAAAAATTAAATGATTTACTATGAAAATGAAAGGTAAACAGTGGATACAGAGCAGTGAAAGAAAAGCAGCAGATCAGCTAAGTCAAAGAGTATCAGATGAAAGAGTATAAGTCAAAAGGAAAAGTAAAAAGACAGCCAGCGTAGAGCAATAGCAAAGGAGAAAAAACAACAAAAATCTCATAGCAAAGCCAAATAAACAGGGACAGCTTGCAGCAGTTACATATCTGTCTCTATCTTCTTGCATGAAGATTTTCCTTTTTCTTTGAATAATTCCCAAAACAGTTTGGGATATTTTGTAATAATTTTTTGTATAAATACTTCGTAATTCGAAGTATAGAGTGTGGATTGCTTAACATTTCTATAGTTTTATTGATCTTAAACCTAAGGGTTCATTGTACCATTTTTTCAAGTCAACAAGCTGGACTGAGTAATAAAGGCATTGCATTATAGGATTCATGTGTTGGACCACTTCAGTGAAGTATTTTCTATTTGCCAAATTGTTACCTACTTAAGTGTTTCACATACTTGCATGTTATCTAAATTGAATGAAATAACTAGAATATTATTACAGAATTTGTTTAAGTACACTCTGTTATGAACATTATTTATTTTAATGTTTTCTTCTGATATCCAGAGTAGGGAATCCTTCATTTCTCCCTAGTTTCTATTGACCTCTATCATTTCCCTCATTATCCGATTTGAGGAACCCTTAACTATTCCTTGACCCCGATTGAAAACCACTTCACCCTCCAGCCTAAAATATCTGAATTTACTCAGCTATCGTGCCCTATAAACACTATCTTTAGAACTTGATTCAGTCCTGTTTTCTTGACACTTAACCCCATAGCCCAATGGTTAAGGACATCCCTCTATCAATCTAAGTCAGTGATTCCACCACCAAATCAAAATCAAAACCCAATCAAAAGCTTAACTAACTAGCCTAAAATCAATTAACTCAACAAAGTTAAATCATAAAGAGAGAGTCCTCTGAGCATTAGGAAGGCTAGATCCTGATCTCAAAAGTAGCTTTGTGGTTACCTCTAATATTTCTTTTGACACAAGATAACAAATCTAGGGAAATATTAGAGTGATAACATATTCATTTTTACACAAGCTTGAAACATTGGAAATTATGCTTGAGTATACTTGAGGATGGTTTCATTTTTCACAAGCTTGAAACATGAGAAAAATATGCTTGGATTTGGTTTCATTTTTACAAACTTGAAACAAAGATAAACTATGCTTGAGATAAGTTTGCATGCCCCCAGCATAATGATTCAAGTCGAGGTACATGCCCCCGAAGCTTCATTTCATTCACCTAAGTAGGCTATTGTTTACTAACAGGTAGATGGAATGAAGGTTCACTTACGATATCAAGTAAAATACTCGACTGGGATTTTACGAGATCTAATCAAATACTCGAATTTGGAAGGTGATTTGTTTCATTTTTTAATGAGCTTGACACAAGTAAAGGAACTATGCTCATGGGACTTATTTCATTTTTTAATGAGGTTGACATAGTAAAAGAACTATCCTCATGACCCTTGTTTCATTCTTTAACGAGCTTGACACGAGACAAGGAAATTTTCTCCAAACACTTGATCACAAACCAAAAGAGGCCATGGCTTCCAAGAGGTTCTCATCAGATGGGAGAACAACACTCTAGAAGGAATACATTTCTGGGGATCAATGGAAAAATTAGGTTGCAATGCCCTAGTGCATGGCATACTACATCACCTTCTAGATCATCAGTAGATGTGGGAATGGAATAGGTGGCCACATAATTAACCTGTGGTGGGGGTGATACCGCTTGCACATAAAAACCATTTAAGGAGGATGGTTGATTGTGAGTTTATTTAGAACCAATGAATGTAAGTTGATCAATGATCACAATGCTTCCTTCATGTGAGAAACACATCACATGGAAGAGAGAAGATACAAGAGCTCCCATGACATAAACATAGTCATGGCCAAGGAGTAGATTAAAATCCAATGGGCCTTGGACAACAATCATGTCTATATAAACAGTCTTTCCTCCCAGAGTAATAGGTAACTTAGGAAGGATCCCTAACAGTTGATTGGTTCCTCTGTTAAAAGCTAACATATTCTAGGTGACGGGGACAAGTTGAAGAGAACCTAGAGCTTGCTAAGCAGTTGAGGACAGAATACTAGCAGGTGTTCCCTCGTCTATGAATGTGTTAGGTACGGCCATATGATAAGCATGTATTGTAATCTGGAAAGGCACATAAGATGGAAGACATTATCCTGCCAGTCAACTCCAATCAAAATAAGTGACTAAACTACTCGGAGGGGGTGTCATAGGAACGCGAGAGCTACGCTCTAGCTCTATGGGAATAGGAGAACTACTCTCATGAATCTTGGGAACAGGAGGATTTCCCTCCAGTTCATTCAAAACTGAAGAAACCAGAAGAACCTGAGTAGTACAAGGTTCACTCTCTACCATAAAGGTACGGATAACCGAAATTGGATCTAGGTCTACCATTTTCTCAATCAATGGTTGGTCAAGAGCGAACTCATGAGACTCAATTTTAGAGAGATTGGGGTTTACCAAATATGGATTTTGATCAATCACTTGATCAACTAGCAAAGGATCAGGGGAAAGCTTCTAATAACCAAATGAAAGACAAGGCTAGGAAGCGGTAAGGTTTTCCAACTCTTTGCAAGCCTCGTCCAGAAGAGGAAAAAGGTGAATGGGATGATTACCTTCACACAAATTACATGGAAATTCGACTTTTCCATTTTTCCCACAGACTTTATTATTACTAGTTGAATTTTTATCACCAACATGATCTCCAGAGACTGATGAAAAAGGTCGATGTGAATTATGGACCACACTTCTAAGACTTTGGGAATACCAAGAAAATTTCAAAGAAGGTGGTCACCCTTACATAACATGCAATGGAATTTTACTTTTCGAGGCCAGTTGGAAGATTTCTCTACATCATTTGCACCCATAGAAATGGTTGCTTGGTTGCCCCTTTACTTATTTTTCTTCTTCTTTTGTGTCCTCTTCTTCTTCTTCTTAGCTTCCTGGTTATTAGAATCCAAACTTTCACCAGGTGAAGAGGAAGAACGGGGTGAAGAAAAAGGAGAAGAAGGCGAGGGGTCAACTTTAGGATCAACATGAGGGTTATGTTGTTCAAGTGGAGGATAACTCGGTTGAAAAGTAGTTGGGATACTCAGAATCACCGAGGTCAAAAATAACCAAACTAGAAGACCAATGGTCAATCCGGGAAGGGACAACGTTAACATATAGGGAGCACCAGTATTTCTGAAAGAAGGAAAGGGACTAGGATTCCCATCAGAGGGATTTCTTTGGCCAATCTCCCAGAATGTTGTGTTTTGTGTATGACGTTTACAAGGTGGTTGACTCGATTACCTGTGGCCAAAGGATAGCAACCTAATGGGGTCTCCCAATATATACTTGACGGTACGGGGAGCATAAGCATGTATTAGCATTGTCTAATGCATAACCATTCGATGAGATCATCCCTATATACTTTCCATACTGAAGTGCCTCCTATATACCCGAAAGTACTAGAAAACCTTCTATATACTAATGTAATGGGACGAGATTTCACCCCCGGGATACAATGCAGGCAGTTAACGACAGTTGCTATGTTTAAAGACGTTGGAACGCGTCTCTAGCCTAGACCTCTAGATATTTACATTATGTTACAAATGATCCTTAGGTTAATTGAGGTAAATGTTAAGTTTAATTAAGTTTTATTTTGATGGCTCAACGATGTCACTTGTACCTATGATGCAACTAAATGATAAAAATCAAATCTTTTCATTCGATGAAGGCTAAACTAATGAAGGAAGAGAGACAACCAAATAATGCATCAATCAAGAAAAATGCATTAAAACACAACTCTTTATCTTCCCAATGCAAAAATGAGATCTAATATTTCACTTTCACAAACAAATGCAATGCCAAGATGCAATCCTAAGAGAAACAAAAATCACTTTTCTTTCACTAAGATGCACTAATTTTTATCTTTTCCTTTTCACTTTGATTCAACAATGCAAACTAATGCAATGAGAAAAGGAGAAAATGTAATCCAAAACAACTAAAATGAAAATTTCATTCACTTATGGTTTCAAATGCAAATTGTTTGAAAAATACTTAAATGAAGAAATCTTTCACTTTTCTTTCCGAAACAAAGGAATTAAAACAAGTTTCACTTTCAGTCCTACCAAAGAAAACAAATGTAATCTATGCTTGACAATGGAGGAAAATAAATATTCAAAGCATCAGTATGACTCAATACTAATGAAATAAATTCACATCAATGAACCGAAAGCAACTTGAAAAGGATGTCCTGATTGCAACAATACTCCTGAATGGAAGCAATCAATCTTAGAAAAGCAAACCAAGAAATGAGTAGAAGGAAACCTAGAGATCCTAGAAACCCTAGAAAGCACTCAAGCTTCAAAAACACTTCAACAAAGACAAGAGACAAATTTCAATCACACAAGGATGTAAATCAAGACAAATACACTATAGTCACACTGGAAAATCACTAACAGAGGTCAAAAACACTGAAAACAAGAAGAAACCCTAATTTTCTTCTATCCTTTAGGATCAGCGCACCTGTTAAAGGAAAAAGGGTGATGAAAAGCATATCAGTGCGACTGTAAATTTAAAATCAGTGCTGACAGTGCTTTTGTCAAAGCAAAAAATGTGTTGGGCGAGAAAACTAAGGAAAAAAAAATAAAATAATATTCAAGATCATAGCAGGCTAAACATTCTCAGGCAATAACTAGTGACTGCAAATAGCTACAGTGATAGACACAAGCCAAGAAAATGGCGGTTGCTCAAACTCATCAGAGAATCTAATTGAAGGAATGGATGGAAAGGGTTATAACTTCCCCAGTGGAGTCGCCATTGTTATAGCTCCAAATCTCACTCTTATGGTTTGTGATGCTGCACTCATGGCCTAGGGCAACCCCTCCTTCCAGACCTGGTCCAAAAATTTAAAAAACAGTGTTTTATTCCCTATACGTGACATTGCCCTGAGTTAAACGCGTGTACACGCGGGTCTGTGTATACCCAACCCGCGTGTATGTATTAAAACACTTAAAAATATATATAATTCCTTATTTTCAGGCGGAGATCGCGGGTTTTACCTGCTAGATCACCTGTTAGTGCCCGTGGCCCAACTGTTCCCAACCAACTCCTAACTAAAAAACTACTTTGGAGATGGTATAAAAAGACATCAAAGGGAAGGCCTAAGAGAGAGAGAAATGAGAGCAAGATTATTATGCTGAGATTTTCCCCTTAGACCAGGTCTGAAGTCCTTGGTGCTTTCTGCACTTCCCCCATTTTGCATAGGAAACCCTTGTTTCCATGTGTATTGGTGATCATTCATCCTTGATATCATCATTGAGTAAGACTTGGAAGGAGCTCTTGTTGGAGGCTTGAGGCTGGAACGAATCCGGGAGGAAGCTTTTCTTGGAGCCTGCTGAAGGTGTTCAGGTGATATGTTTCCGTTATATGTACTTTATTTGCCTTTATATATAAAGAAACACGTCTTTGTTCCCGAAACAGTCTTTCTTTATGCTTATGAGATTCTTGTTTTGAATTCTTATGCAAGTAGTTACTTAAAGATTTTTATAACTAACTTTATAGCATAAAGATGGTTTATACATAAGTATTTGTACATGTACTGTTGTGTTCTTTGATTTGTTTGTCTTGCAGGTCAAAGGAAGAAGAAGGGAACTCCAAGAAGGGTTTGGACCCTAAAGGCCTTCTCGAACGTAGGACCTTAGGTACGTACCCTTAACATTAGAATTTGCTTAAAAGTAAAGATAATGGTTGTGTGTGTGTTGTCTATGAAAATCCTCTCTATGGATAGAGACAATCCCTCTAGCCCAATGAGTGGGACTAGCAAACTACGTGACAATCTATAAGACACTTTCCTAAATTACAATCGAAATGAGAGAGGAGGAAGATTGCCTACCTCATTCTGATGTTATAACATACTCCTTGTTGAAGACCTTGAATCGCTTGCACCTCGGGCTCAGCTCTATTGCTCACAGCGTTTGAATACCTAAACAAGACATCAAAGACACAACAAAGCATACAAGTACAACAAGCATAATCGAAAGTAATCCACTTAATAGATCAAGGAGCATTAAGATAAATGATGCATTAACACAAGAATTTATGGAAAGTGAACCAGCAGTTGTATATATTAATGAAATAAAGGAGGAATCATACAACCAAGCCTTGATGTCAATAAGCTCTCCTTAAGTGAATGTCCAAGTCCAATCTCAAGCTCTCCAAGCACTCCTTCTCCAAGCCAAATGAGTAGCATGTAGGCACTATCTCAGCATAAGGGTGCAAATAATCAGAGACAAACCATTTGGGAATGGGAGAGGATGAATAAATAGGTAGGGAGAGAGAGTTATGATCTCTCCAAAGATAGGGGAAGACCCTCATCTCAAGGAGGTAGCTCATAGGGATAATATCAAAGGGAAATATTGGGAAATTCAACCACATCCTCAATGAACAACCTCCATCTCGTCGTTCCAGAAGCCTCTAGATCACGGAGCTTCTTGTCCTCTTTGGGAAAACTTACCTTTTAGGGATCATCGCAAGTATCCAAGTAAAAAGTGTGTTGGCAGCGTGAGGCTAGTATAATGCAAACTACCATCTACACTAGTTTCCAGTGTTAGGGTCACGTTGATCCTCAAATTAGGGTTTTAGAGCTTACTTCTTCAGGGAAGGTTCAAGGAATATTTTCATTAAGTCTTCAGGAAGGGTTTGGACTGGATATCAGGATGGGTACATTGCATAATTTCCAGGTTTCAGGCACTTCATGGTATGACACTCATGCTTCAATTCTGTTTGAAAACTCAGCCTTTGTATATGTTTTTATTCCTCACAAAACTCTCACTTATCCCTCCTTAAATTGCTCAATTTCGGGTTGTTAGTTAGGGATTTTTCCAACATGAATTCTCACTTCTCGATGGTTGACAAGCATATACATCAAATAACAATGTAGGGGGTAGAGTGTGCTTGATATAGGAATGAAAGTATTTTAAAAATAGATTAGGTAAAATGACTCAAAATAGAGTATAAATAGAGCACTCATATTTTGTTATGCAACCAGATCATAAAATAGAAGAAAAGATAGATCAATTTCTTCAAAATCAGCCTCTTCGAGGGGGAAACCTCCTTTACATTACACAAATGAATCATTCTTGGATGATACAAATGACAAAACCTCCTTTCTATATATAGGAGTCTAAGGGGTCACAATATAATCAAAGTTGACATAACAATAATAATATAAGGGCACAACAATAACAATAGAGGGTTTCTATGGGGCACACTAATAACAATATGGGGACACTAGGGGCACAACAATAATAATAAGGGATACAATGACAATAGTAATGGGGGAATCACTAGTATTATAATGACCTAACATGCCCCTCTCCTTCAAAAAAGTGTTGTCTTCAATGCTTGAGTAGTTCTGGATGCTTCTGTATAAAATTCTCATCCATGTGGAATCTTCAGCGGGTAAGTTCTTCCACTTGATGAGATACTCTGAAATTGATCGATTTCATAGCTGTCGAGTTCTTGTTTCTGTGACTTCTTCCGGTTCCAATATGATTTTTCCTTCCTCTTCAAGTTCTAGAAATATTGTTTGAACTGGGATCTTGTCACCTATAACCTGCTTCAAGCATGAAACATGGAAAATTGGGTGCACTCAAGAAGCTGCAGGAAGCTCCAGTTTGTATGCCATAGTACCAATCTTTTTCAATGCCTTGTACGGACCATACACTTTGGTGATAATTTATTATCCTTCTTAGCTTGCTTGAGGGAAATTTGTTTATATGGTTGTAGTTGTAGAAATACCCAGTCACCTACATCAAACCTTCTTTCCCAGCGATGTTGATCTGCCTGTGGTTTCATTATATTTTTCACCAAAGTGGGGTTATCCTTTAACGGTTGGAGAACTTGTTGTTGATGCTCGATGTGATATTACATTGCTTGAACCTTAGAATTTCCTCTTAAATATGATGTGATGGATGGTGGATGATATCCATTAAGTGCCATAAATGGGGTCATTTTTGTTGCAATATGGAAGGAAGTGTTATGCGACCATTCATCCAAAGGAAACCATTTGACCCATTGTGTTTGTTTATCAGATAGAAAGCAGTGAATATATCCTTCTAAACATTTGTTTACTATCTCATTTTGCCCATTAGATTGAGGATAATAAGATGAGCTATGAGCTAACTGAGTACCCAGACAAGAAAATAATTTTGTCCAAAAATTTTCAGTGAAAATGGGATCTCTATCACTTACAATAATCTTTGGGTTTCCATGTCACTTTTGAATTGTTTCCATAAATGCAGTAGCAATTGTACTGGCTTTAAATGGATGAGATAATGCACAAAAGTGTGCATACTTGGTAAGTCTGACAACTACCACCATGATGACACTCTTTGCTTCGAACTTGGGTAAACATGTGATAAAATCCATTGAAACCTCCTCCCAACGTTGACTTGGAATGGATAAAGGTTGATAGACCTGGGGTCTTAATTGTTTCAACTTTTTATTTTTGGAAAACTAAACATTCCACCATAGACTTTTGAATATCAGATTTAAGGTCATCCCAAAAAAATTCCTTCTTAACCCTGTGGTAAGCTTTTAAAAATCCTGAGTGCCCTCCTAAGGGAGAGGTGTGCAATTCCATAAGAATATTTTGTTTGATTTGGGAATTCTTACAGAGGTATAAGCGATATTTGTACCATAACGAATCATTTTTCCAGCTAAATGTATCAGATGCACTGGGATCTTGTTGTAACTTTTGAATGAGTGCCCACACTTCTTCGTCATTCTTCCATTCATCCCTTGCTTCGTTTATCCAATCTGCTTGGATAATAGAAATGGAGCAAAGCAATGCTTCCACATCCTCATCCTTTCTTGAGAGTGCATCTGCAACAACATTTTGCTTCCCATTTTTATAGATGATTTCAAAGTCATAACCCGACATCTTTGTGACCCATTTTTTTTGCTCTTCTAAAGATAATCTTTGTTTTAAAAAGTATTTAAGACTATCATGATCCGTGTTTACCTTGAAGTGTCTTCCCATTAGGTAGGATCGCCATTTCTTAAGTGCATGTAGTATTGCCAAAATTTTCTTCTCATAAATAGCTTTGTGTAGATACTTTCCTTTGATTGGACAACTTTCGAAAGCAATGGGTCTTTCTTCTTGCATTAAAATAGCACCAATTCCAATTCCTGAGGCATCACATTCCACAATAAAGTTTTTTGTGAAGTTCAGCGTAGCTAAGACCGGTGCTTGGCACATTGCCTCTTTAAGATGTTCAAAGGCCTTCATTGCTTCTGGAGTCCATGAAAATGCATCTTTCTTCAATAATGTTGTTATAGGTGCTACTATTCTCCCATAATTCTTAACAAACTTGCAATAATACCCTGTCAACCCGATAAATCCTAGCAAATGCTTTATGGATGTGGGGATTTTCCATTCCTTAATGGCTTTAATTTTGCTAGGGTCTACCTTAACACATTCATGAGACACAATATGACCCAGATATTCCACCTCTTGTACTCCAAAGAAACATTTGGAGATTTTTGCATATATCTCCTTCAATAGTTTGAGCACCCTGTCAACATGTTGAACATGATCCTTCCAAGACTTGTTGTATATTATTTTATCATCAAAAAATACTAACACAAATTTTCTAAGGGTTTGAAAATGGAATTCATCAAACCTTGAAATGTAGAAGGTGCATTAGTAAGGCCAAAACGCATGACCAAAAATTCATAATGACCCTCATGAGTTCTAACTGTTGTTTTCGGAATGTCTTCAGTCTTCATTCTGATTTGATGATATCCTGAACGAAGATCTAACTTGGTGAAGTAAATTGATCCATGCAATTTGTCCAATAATTCATCAATGATAGGAATGAGAAATTTATCTTTAATAGTGAGCTTGTTGAGCTCTATATAATCCGGACACATGTGCCATGATCTATCCTTCTTGTGCACCAATATTATTCGAGTAGAGAAAGAACTTTGACTAGGTTGAATTATACCAACCTCTAGCATTTTTGCAACCATACGTTCAATTTCACTATTTTTGGAATAGGGATATTTGTAAGGCCTAGTGTTTGGAGGAACACTTCCTGGAATCAAATGAATAGCATGATCATGATCACGAATAGGTGGAAGGCCTTTGGGAGTCTCAAATACCTTGGAATGATTTTCCAAGGCCTTTTGGAGATTTGAATAAATAGATGATTTTGATGTGGGAACCTCTAGCGAACATAATTGTGCAATTACACCTCTTTGCTCCTTCTTTAGACGTTTTTCCATGCCGTTAGAGCTAATTATCTTTCCTGATTTCCCTGCGATACCCCTTAATTCAACTTCCTTTCCTTCCAAAAAAAAATTCAAGAAAAGCTCTTGAAATTAAAAGTTATCGTACCCAAAGATTGTAGCTATTAGGCTCCTAGTACAACATCAGCACCACCCATTGCAATGGAAAGAATTGGGATATTCAATACATATTCTCCCATGGATAGCTTGATGTTATGGCACTTTCCTAATCAATTTATGGTTCCTCCATTTGCAACCATCACTTGACACTCTGGTGCTGGATATAGGAAGCAATTCAATTCCTTGGTTATCTTACATTGAATAAAATTATGGGTACTGCCTGAATCAATCAACACTATTACCTTTTTCTTCTTGATATGTCCTTCTATCTTGAGAGTTTGAGGAGTGGTAATTCCGGCCAATGCATTACAAGATATGGTCGGATTCATTTCTTCTTCCTCTAGGGTTTGTTCCTGGTGTATATCCTCTTCTTTTGACATTTCTTGTTCCTTTTCTTCATCCTCTTCACAATCTATGTAAAATAATTTCTTCTCAGCACACTTATGACCTTTAGTGTATTTGCTATCACAACTGTAACAGAGCCCTTTTGCTCTTTTTTCTTCCAATTTTTGTGGTGTCAACCTTGTAGGTTGTGGAAGGCTAGGGGAAACAACACTTCCATCTTTATAGTTGTGAGTGGTAGGCTTCCTTGTTGCCATAATTTTGCTTTCAATTTTTATTTCCAACCTAAATGCCTTCTCCAATGAGTCACATTCTGGCAGACTCGAAATGCGCTACGACAACATGGGGGATAACCACCTGGTCCAGACCTTGAAAGTAGCTCCTTTTCCATTTGGTATAGTGGATCTAACTGGGGATAATGGGACCAGTTTCCCAAAGAGGATTGATTTGATAATGTTGATGGGGTGATATAAGATGTAACAGGAAATGATTCAACTAAGTGTAATCTAATCTAACTACTAAACACATGCATATATATTAATCTAACATTATCTAAGTATAAATATACTCGGGAATAAAATAAGATATGTGATATACAATGATGTCTTACAACAATTGGTATTAAAGATCATTCAACTTCCAAAAGAAATGAAATCGTTTAACAATAATTGTTTTGGATAAATAGTTATACAAAACAATTGAGAGAAATATATCACATATAAAAATCATTCATGTATTCAAAACTGAATCAAAGCTAACATCATACAGAAGTGCAATAATGCAAAACTATAATTCTGACTTTCATACATAAAACAATCAAAAGAGGAAGTATTGCTTGATACATAAATAAAACATAATCATACGATAAAAGTACCATATATGGTAAGTCTTGCTCATGTGCTTCAACAATATTGACCCAATTTCATTCAATCCAACACATTCTAAGAGTACATAAGTGAATTTCAGTAGAGCATGTTAGATATTTAAAGAAAAATAGATCATGTTCCATTCATTTCATCAAAACCTTCTCAAAAGTACAGAAGTGTAATGTCTTCAAAATTGTTTTTGATAAAATTTCTCGACCCCTCTCTAAATGCATGAGAGGGGTTTAAATACTAAAATACTTGCCTCAAAATAGATTATTAAAAAAATAGCTGACGAGGTTTCAAACAACCTTCCTTGGAACGGGAAAAATAAAACTAAAAATTAAGTTAAACTAGTGACTAGCTCCTTTGAATTTGAACTAATTTAATCTGCTAACTTGATCTCTGAGGTCGCAAATATCAATCATTGGCTTGAGCTGAGGTGACTCGCTGATTGTAGATTTCAACTGCCCAACAAATATGAATAATGATTATTAGGAATAATAAATTAATAATCATCATTAAGTGTATTGTAAGTTAATTTAGGTGATTAATTATTAAAAATTTATTAACATAAATATATTAAGTAACTAATAAATAAATAAAATATAAATTTAACCCTTAATGACATAGGTTTAGCATTAACATTAATATAAAAATAAAATTTAAATTTAAGACTATTCTATACATTATTGAAAATAAAATAAAAATAAATCTAATATTTACTACTTTATTAATAAGGCATTTAAAAGAATTAATTAATTATATTAATTTATTTATTTCAGTAATAGTAAAAATAAAAATTAATTGGATCTATTATCTATAAAAGTAATATGAATTAAAATTAACATAAACTATTTATTTAATTAGGTAACATAATATAATGAGATTTAATATTAAAAATAAAAAATAAAATTAATTAAACAAAATAAAAGTAAAGCATAACAAAACTAATTATATTTGGTAATTATATCATATCATGTTAAAATAAAACAAGGAATAAATAAACTTATGAATTAATTAATTTTATTATCTAGTAATTCATATTAAATTAAAACAAATAAAACAAAATTAAATAGGTTATATATTTTAGTACTAATGAATTAGTCGGCTTCTACTTTAACTTATCAGCCATTAGGTTTCTATTTATTTGTCCTGATCGGCAAATTCTTCTCTCAGTCTATCACTCATTTTCTGTCCTGATGATGAATCCCCTTTGGGGTTCGAAACGTCGATTTGATGAACAAAGTATTGTGGATAATCCGGATCATATTTTTCCAAATATGACATATGTTAATGCTTGCACCATCTTTTGTGTAGAGGTTGTTAAACAATGTAGAGTCATCCACTGGTTGTGTGGTTTTACTAGAAACTGCTAGTATGTTTCCCAATTTAGCATGGTTAGCTGTTTAATTGCCTCTTCATTTTCCTGCATTGTTTGTTTCCATTGTTGCTCTAGCTGTTTGACATTAGGTAGAAACCCTAGTACACACTCCTTAACAAGGTTGGCATCATGGAGATTTTCATTTATGGCTTCTATTATGTTGCTTGTTGCTCCTGTTGTTATCATTGTCGCTCTTTCTGCCTGTTTCAACTGAGAATCCCAATCTGTAAACATAGTATCTTTGTGGGACTCGTCCAATTTTGGTAGGTCAGCCTTTCTTCCATCCTTTGATTCTTGCCAAGTGATAAATTCATCAACCTTTTTGTGGATTTATTTGTACTCAAACCTCATATCAATTACTTGGTTCGTTAATTTATCACTGGTCTCGCAGTAAGGATTCATTTGCTAGACTTTCTAGCAGAATATTTCTTCTTGCTACTTTAGTAAGGAATTGAGGTTGACTGCTTGTTTTATGAATTCGTCAATTTGTTGGTTGTCTTTGAATTTATCCATCATGGCTTGCACTTGCGAATCCTTTTCTCATAAGCTGGCCTGGTGCCATACCCTCATCTTCTCGAATTCCCTTTGAAGCTGGGATGCCTATAATTCTACTTGTTGATTAATTTTTTCTTGTGCTAATTGTTGTGCAAGCAACATAATTTTTTGTTCTTTTTCCTTTAGCAGCATTCGGACTTCTGCTGCCTTATCAATGGTTATTGTGGCATAAGCTCCTGCGAACTGCGATAGCTTTGTGAGATTCTCTGATGGGTCGACAGGTGTGTCCTTCCACACAACATCCATTGGTTCATTTTCTAGAGTCGTAACAGTAGTAGTGTCCAGTTTCCTTTTCTTCCTTTGTCTTTTAACTACAGCCTTATGAGTAGGACTGTAGAATATATCTAATGGAGGTATCTCTTCAATTCTCAAGACAATTTTGGAAGTAGGAACAACAGGAATAATCTCAATATCCTGAGTACCTGTAGCTCCTTCCTCTGTTGTTTTTGGATTTGCTTTATGTTGGGTTTGCTTGGGGGTTTGCAATTCAGATGTTTGCTCAAGATTTGTGTATGTATGGAGCTTCTTATTGAATTGATCCCATTCTTGTTCTAGGTCAATGACTGGAGTTTTACCTGACTGAGCTAAAGTAGAAGCAACTTCTGCCTGCTTCTTTGCCAAGGCATGTTTGTCTGTTTCCTCGGTACTTTCAGCTGTGGCTTTCTCAGACTCTTTATTTGTGTTTCCTCCTCCATTTTGATCTTGTCGTTCTGAGTGCTCCAACTCATGATTCGACTTCTCTTGGGTTTATTCTTCAAAATTTTCTTTGGAACTTCCCTCCTAGCTTACGCTAGGAGTTGGCTCTCTTATTGGTTCAATTTGCAATAGGTCCAATAGGACCTTTAACAATCTATTATTCCTGTACACATGGAAAGCATTAATATCTTCCGAGGTCAAAAGTAATGATGCCATATGTAGGACTTGTGAAAATGTTTCTTCTTGTTGGAAGAGGTCATCAAAGGCATCCTCTTCATGGGTGAACATTTTGACTTTTACCATAATAGTAAATTCCTTAGCGATGTGATTTTAGTCGTATTGCCTTCCTGAAACAGTATCCAATTTCAAAGACATAATAATCTCTACTTCCTTTACTGCATGTCCATAATCGTGTAGTGTGAAAGCACCACATTGTAATGGGAAGGTTGTCCAAATGGTTTTCTTCTGTTCTTTCAGTCCTCTGGTTAAACGCCTTCCCCTGTTGTCTGGTAGGCTATTTCTCTGGCCAATTGTTTGTCGGGGACATAATATGGGAGGACATGTAGAGACGCAATGCTCCCAAAAACTCTAATGTAGGTGAATGTCTCTTTCCTGAACCATATGGCTACTGGAAAGATATATACTCCGGCCTCTTTAAAAAAACCAGGGGCTGTTCTATAAAAATTGCTTTATGAATAGGCAGCCGTGACAGATTTTATAAAAATGGGGGTGGAATTGAGATTCCCACAGGATTTTATGGTATATATGGATAGGAATCAGGTTCTGTATAGTCCACTTCCATCCCATATTCGGAAATAGAGAACAAAAATAAAGTGTGTCCATAACAAAAGAACTCATAAAGAAAGGGGGGAATCCTTGAAGAATGACTTCTCTTCTTTCTATACTTCATAATGGCTTTTGCTAAATTGTCTGATAAAATATGGCCCCAATTCATAATTGTTGCCTTAACTTCTACATCTATTAACGGGAGCCACTCCATGGAAAATTTGGTGCTATCAGGTCTACCGAATAACCTACACATCATTGTTGCTGTGAAACTATGAGGGGGAGAGATGGATGCTATTAATTCCTCCTTCCTTCTCCTATTGTGTCATATTTGTACATCCTTCAATCCTATCCCAAGTTGTTCTTAAGGGGGGATGTTAGGATATTCCGACACATAGGAAATAGTTAAGTATAACTTGGTCTAGTGTAGAGTTAGGTAAAGTGTGTTTCTTTACTATGCACATTTGTAACTTACAATGCAACGGTCATGATATGTTCTAGACATGAAGTGATCCAATGGTTCATTATCTCCTCGGTATTGCCGACACTTGATCCGTGGCTTAACACCCGATTGGTCCATGATCTCTATTTAAAAAGCATGGAGGGTCATTTGTAGGGTGATCGTTCATGAGAGAAGCTTATGTAAATTTTCTTTCTTTTATTAATAAATTGCCTGAAGTGGTCGCGTTGGCTCAGGCCGTGGACTGTTTTCCTTGTTGAGGGTTTTAACCACGTCAAGAATAATGGTGTATTAACCTGTGATCTATTTGTGAGAGGTGTCATTTGGTGTTCTATCTGAGGAACTTACCCTGTAAATTCCTACATGGTATCAGAGCTATTTGAGGGTTGCATCCGTTGGTGATCCAAATCTAAATCCGATACAGCTTCATCTGACTATCGTTTCCTAGATCCATTGTTTTTTACTGCTTTCGCGCCGAGAGGACTGCTCTATTGTTTTAGGAGCATGTGTTACAATGAGGAACCCCTTTCGTTTCACGTGAAAAGGTTTTCGGTAGCCCTAGATACATCATTTTTAAGTCTGGAGGCAAAAAGAGCTTTTCTAAGTAAGCACACACCCCAAAGCTTCAGTGACTAAAAAAAAAAAAAAAAACCCTTCCTCTTTTCCAAAAATTACTAACCTATTAAACTAGCTCACTTGGTCCAAAGTTACTTTATGAGAATAGAGGTCTTAGGTTCAAGTCTTTCTTTTTGTTGAGTTGCCTTTTCAAAAAGCACATGTAACTTATGTTTTAAAGTTACTTTATGTAAAAGTGTTCTCACCCATTATAAAAAGTGAGTCACTTATAATTCTAAAGTCTCTTTATCTTTTATTTAAGTTACGATTTAGTGAATAGCTCATAAATTACTATTGTAAAAGTGACTTTCACTTATTTATAAAAGTGGGTCACATAAAATCTTTTTTTTAAGTGAGCTAATTAGATTAAGTTTGGAAAAGGGGGCATTTTTTTATATAACATTATCATTCACTTCTACACATTCACGCACTTCGTCGGCATCTTCAACAACTTTTCTTTAAAAAGCCATAACTTCTTCATCTGGAAACCGCTTTCAGAGCCTTTTTTTTAATCGGCCTAATTTTTCAAGATCTTTCCATTGGAACACTTAGGTTCATCATCTATAGCTTCACTTTCTATTAAAATTAAAATTCCATGCCAATTTATTCTTGACAGCACCAACTACTTCTAATGGTGATCCTACATTTTAGATTTACTTAGAAGTAAAGGTCTTTACAGAATAGCCTCAGGCCAAGAAACTAAACCTAAAGATGAAGATAAAGCAGCCAAATGGGAAAATAGGCAAGATCAAGCATGTGGGTTGATAGGGATGTTTATTTCTCTAGACCTTAGATTCCATATCACAAAACTTGATACCCCTAACGAAGCAATGAAACAGCTCACTAAATTTTTTGGAATTAAAAATGAAATTAGAGCCCATCAACTCGAAAATGATTTACTTACGTTGGACCCCAATAATTTTTCTTCCATTGAATATTTTTTGTCCAAGTTCAAGACCCTTAGGTGTTAAGGTTAAGAAAGAAGATGGTAGCCTTATCTATTCCATTCTTACTAAGTTGGGACCAGCCTACTCTGTGTTTGTTTCCATCTTCCATTCTACTAGAGAAGTCTTTATTTCTCAAGGAAAAGACTACAAGTCCCCCTCTTTTGATGCCTTTTGTGATTCTTTAATAAGAGAATAAGAAAAACTCTTACATCTTGGTCTTCTTAATCTTGGAAACTCTTCTAAGAAAGCCTTAGCTGCCCAGCAACAACCAAATTCAAAGAATCCTAAGAAGTAGTATCCTAAAAAGAATGGTCCTAAACCAAACAAGGGTTCTAAGCACTTTCAGTCTCAAAATGAAAAATCATTTCAACAAAATGATAAGGCAAATAAAAACAAAGGGAAGAAGACTGATAGACATTGCCACTTTTGTAATCGAGATGGCCACTTAGAATCCAAATGCTTTAAGAAGATGGAAGCCTTGGAAGAAGCGATGAAGAAGCATAACATCCATTTGGAGCACTCTTCAACTTCAACTTCATCTTTAGGAATAGCACTTTTTGCATGTGGTTTTCAAGCATCTCGGTCTCGTTATGCACTAAATGTGTCTTCTTCTTCTCATTCTCATGAGTGGCTCATTGATTCTGGAGCTTCTTATCACATGGCCAAAAACAAAGCCATGTTTTCTTCTTTAAATGATTGTAACACCAAAAATATGTATGTTGGTAATGATAGATCTCTTAGTGTTGTAGGGACTGGAACTGTTCATCTAGATAATGGTCAATTTAATGATGTATTATGTGTTCCAACCTTATCCTGCAAACTTCTATCTGTATATCAGATAACTCATTCAGGTGAAGGTAAAACCATTGAATTTTCACCTCACGATGTTGTAATTAAGGACCTAAGATATCTTAGACAGATTTTAACTACTGGCATTGCTTATGATTCTACAAGGTTGTGTAAGTTTAACAACTTTGGGTCATCAACTCTTCCCTCAGTATTTGTTGCTCATAATGATGAAATGAGCAAACTTTGGCATGAGTGATTCGATCACTTAAACTATCGCTCACTTCAAAATCTATGTAAAGAAAATATGGTGACAGGTCTTCCTATAGTATCTTGCAAAGATGGTGTTTGTTCTAGATGTGTACTTAGAAAACATCTTCAGGATAGTTTTGAAAAATGTGCCTCTTGGCACGCCTCAACCCCTTTACAACTTGTGCATAGTGATTTATGTGGTCCACTTCCAGTTGTTTCATTCTCTGGCTACAAGTATTTCTTAACTTTCATTGATGATTTCTCCAAACGCACTTGGGTATACTTCTTAAAACTCAAGAGTGAAGTATTTAACATTTTCTTGGCCTTTAAGGCCTTTATTAAGAAACAATTTGGACATCAAATTCTTAAGCTAAGATCTGATAATGGCGGTGAATATGTTAACAACAAATTCATCAACTTTTGCATTGAACATGGAATTCAAATGCAACATATTGTTCCATATACTCCACAACAAAATGGTGTAGCTGAAAGGAGGAATGGCACCTTAAAGGAAATGGCTAATTGTATGCTTCAATCTAAAGGCCTTAGTCTTAATTTTTGGGCAGAAGAAATTAACTGTGCAAATTACATAGTAAATCGCACTCCTACTAAGGTTTTAAAGAATATCACTCTAGAAGAAGCATGGAGCTCAATTAAACCAGATGTAAGTCACTTTCGTATTTTTGGAAGTGAAGCATGGGCCCATATTAAAGATGAGAAACATAAAGCCTTAGAACCTAAGAGTGAAAAGTGTATTTTTGTTAGATATTCTGAAGATGTCAAAGGATATAGACTTATTCCACTTAAGTCCAAAAATGTTATCATTAGAAGAGATGTAAATTTTGTTGAAAATATATCGGCCTAGTTCGGCGGATGTGTCACCTCTCTCTATCCCTTCTACTTCTGAAACTATTTCTTCTTCAAATGATGACAGTGAGGATGACAACCCTCCCCCACCTTCTCAGGATCCTCCTTTAGCTCCATGGCTTCCAAAATGGGTATGTGCTACTTAGGATGCAGCAGGTGCTCTTGCAGGTGATCCTACAGATCAGCAACGTACATGTTCTCAATTCAATAGAGCCTCTTCTTTACTGGCTCAAGCTTCAGAAAATTATGATCCTGACACCTTTATAGAAGCTTCAAGCCATCCAGATTTGGATGCAGCTATGAATGAAGAATATCGCTCATTATTTTCAAATGATACATGGGATCTTGTTCCTCTTCCAAAGGGACGAAAACTTGTTAGATGCAAATGGGTTTACAGAACCAAGTTTGGACTAGATGGAAAAGTTGATAAACATAAAGCTCATCTTGTTGCTAAGGGTTTTTCACAAGTTGAAGGCATTGAATATACTAAAACCTTCTCCCCTGTTGCCAAAATGAACTCTATCCGCCTTGTTCTTTCCCTTGCTGCCTCTTTCAAATGGGAAGTCCATCAGATGGATATTAAATATGCCTTCTTGCATGGGACTTGCATGAAGAAATCTATATGGAACAACCTCTTGGCTTTATACAAACAAACTCCAGCCTTGTATGTCAGCTTAAGAAATCCCTTTATGGTCTTAAGTAAGCCCCTCGGACTTGGTATGCCAAAATGGATAGCTTTCTTTTAAATACTGGCTTTTCTAGGTGTCATTCTGACAATACTGTCTACACCAAGAAAGTGGGTAAGTCTCTTATCATTCTTGTTCTTTATGTTGATGATCTTATCCTTACTGGTAGTGATCCCAACCTTATAAACCATGTGAAGTCCAACCTTAAAAAGAATTTTCAAATGACATACTTAGGAAACTTGCATTATTTTCTTGGTCTTCAAGTCTTGCAATCGAAGGAAGGTATTTACCTTTCCCAGTCCAAGTATGCCTGTGATCTTCTACACCACTTTCACATGGAAGACTGTAAGCCAACCCATTCTCCCCTTTAGTCTGGAGCCAAACTATCAGTCCCTTGTACTTCCCCTTAAGTTGATGCTACCTTATACCGTCAGCTTGTAGGAAAACTTTTGTATCTAACCCATACTCGTCCTAACCTTTCCTTTGTTGTTGGCCTCATTGCTCAGTTTATGAAAAACCCACATGAAATTCATTGGAAAAAAGCTAAAATAATACTTCATTATGTTCGAGGTACAGCTCAGTTTGGGATTCATTACAGTCCAGAAACATCTCCTCTATTGGTTGGTTTCATTGATTCTGATTGGGCTGGTGACCCTGATGATCGGAAGTCTACTGCAAGTTATGTCTTCACTCTTGGTTCCAGACCTATTACATGGGCTTGCAAGAAACAAAGTGCCATTTCTCTTTCTTCAGTAGAAGTAGAGTATCATCGCGCCGTAGAAGCTAGTATGGAAGCACTGTGGCTTCGTCAGATCCTGTCAGAGTTTGGCTTTCAGCAGCAGCATCTGATTACACTTTGGTGTGATAATCAAAGTGTCATTCAACTCTGTAAAGATCCAATCCAACATCAGCACAGCAATCACATTGAACTACACATGCACTTCGTCATAAATCTCATTCATGGCCATGTTCTTGAAGTGCAGTATTGTTCAACCGATGATCAAGTTGCAGACATCTTTACAAAAGCTCTCACAGAGGCAAAGTTTACTAAACTTTGATTTATGGTTGCAGTTTAGGAAGTTGTCACTAATGGGGGATAGGCTCTATTTCCTCCTTCCTTCTCCTATTGTGTCATATTTTTACATCCTTCAATCCCATCCCAAGTTGTTCTTAAGGGGGGATGTTAGGATATTCTGACACATAGGAAATAGTTAAGTATAACTTGGTCTAGTGTAGAGTTAGGTAAAGTGTGTTTCTTTACTATGTACATTTGTAACTTACAATCCGACAGTCACGATATGTTCTAGACATGAAGTGATCCGACGATTCATTCTCTCCTCGATATTACCGACACCTGATCCATGGCTTAACACCTGATTGGTCCATGATCTCTATTTAAAGAGCATGGAGGGTCATTTGTAGGGTGACCGTTCATGAGAGAAGCTTATGTAAATTTTCTTTCTTTTATTAATAAATTGTTTGAAGTGGTCGCGTTGGCTCAGGCCGTGGACTGTTTCCCTCTTTGATGGTTTTAACCATGTCAAGATTACTGGTGTATTGATCTGTGATTTGTTTGTGAGCGGTGTCCTTTAGTGTTCTATCTGAGGAACTTACCCTATAAGTTCCTACATTGAGTACATATCAGTTTTATCTCGTTTGAGTTTTCCTCTGCTTGATCTCCAGGTTTGTATAACGTCTAGCAAGTCCTCGTTCTCTTTGGCAAAATTCTCAAGGAACTCTTTGTTATAGAGCTTTTAAGGCTCTGGTAGTTGGTACATTAGGCGTAGATTGTCTGGTGAGAAAGACCCCATGACCTGTTGCCTTTTATTCTTGAAAGTTTTGTCTGAGATGTCTACCTCATCAATTACCCATTTTACCATATCCGTGTATGGTATTATCTTTGGTCTTGCAGCTATTCGGTGTAAGAATGAACATGTTGTTTCAAAATAGGAGGCGTTAGATGACTCTTGAGCATCAGTCGTGGCCTTTGTTACCAGTGGCCTGGGCTTCTCTTCTTCTAACAAGTTATACATGGCTTCCCATGTTGTGGTTCCTCCATCCTTGTTGCATGTTGTATCGGAGAAAAGAAGTACCATGTCTGATTTTTCATATGCAGTCGTCTTTCCCTTCTTCGCCATTCTTTCTAACGATGTTTTCTGCGGAGGTTTCCTGAAATGGAGCAATAGAAATTATCGGATAAACACAAAACGAGAATGACAGTGATAATTAAATGATACAGTTAACCATGAAAGGTGACAAGAAAGGACCTTTTATTCAAAACACAGATGAAAAGATATCAAATCACGTCAAGCCACTGTTAACATAAATGTCATTAAAATTATTACATATGCATTAAGATCTTTATCATTGCCTTTATTACTTATTTAAACTACCGCATCACAAACAGGAAGGAAAAAACTTTAAGGTGTTGAGTTTAAAGTGCGAAATAGTGATTATGTGATTGCGATAAGATTATCGCAATATCGCAAATCGCGATATCACATTTTCAGTTGTGTGTTTTTCTGGAGTTGTTTAGAATTCTGCGAGATGCGAGGTGCGAGGTGAGCGGCATACTTTTCATTGTTTAGATCGTATTCTATCTAAATGAATAATTATTGCGTAAAGTGCCTTTTTACTAAGCATCAGACTTAACTTATAGTTTATGACATTTGTTTTTATCGGGTCCAGATTCTATCACGCTTCGCAAACTTTTATAATCCACAAGATTGGCCTTTAAGTAAAGTGTCGCGATGCGATAAATATTGGCTTGCTTTGCCGCAATATCGCAGTTCGCATACTCCAACAGGCTTTGTGAGTTGTATTTTTTGTGAAAGCCGATATGCAATTGCGATAGGCACTCCATTTTACAAAAAAAAAACCTTAAGTCTTAGCTTTAAATGGAAAGCTTGATGATATCCTAAGTTTATTACGGTGATCCCTTCCATCGCAATTCGTTGATCCTAGTTGTTAATTGACCTTTGACACATTTGGTCCAACAATATGCGATAAAAGCGAGAATTTCTAGTCTTAAAGGGATTTGACTTCATTTCTTGGTTTATTTCTAAAAAATTAAAAAGAAGTCGCTTAAGGGTTAGGTTTTTCTTGGAGGATTTTTTATAAAGGGTCTTCATTTATTGATAGAATATTAACTATTAGATCAATAAATGGGGGGGGTTGTTGAAAAGCACAACAGGTTCCCAAAGGAGAACCTCATGTTGGATGCTATCCTTTAAATTCCTTATGAACACATCAATCCCATGCTCCTCTGGAATATCTTTTACCCTTATATTCAATTTTTTGAAGTCCTCAATGTGCTCCATCATTGAAACCTTTTGTTTGAGATTTATCAATTGGCTAAAAAAGTTGTTGCTTTTTGTATCCTCATAATGTGCTATCATTTCTTCCATAAAAATTTTCCAAGGGATAGAAGAGGTTATCTTCTATAAAAAATATTTCTTCAAGATCTGTCCATTAACAGGCAGAGAATCTATCTTGCCTGATAAATCTTGCAACAAAAAGGTTGATGGGTCGATTTGTTCCGCAATATGAAATGGGCCAAGCCACATTATTTGGAATTTGTTATGCTTACCTTTTTCCTCGTGTGCTTTATCCCACTTCAATACAAGGTCTCCGACTTGAAAGGATTTAGGACTTACAGAATTTGCATCAAATGAAGATTTGACTAATTGTTGATGATGTGCATGTATGATTTTGGCTTTGTCTCTTTCTTCTTCGAGCTTGAGGATTTGCGATTGCATTAATTACATAGAAGAGGAAGGAGTTTCTTTAATAAATTGAACCAGGGATAAAGAGCGAATAGCTACATTTGTAGGAAGAGCAGCCTCTTTCCCATAGACCAAATTAAAAGGAGAAGTGCCTATTGAGGCCTTTTGTGTTATTCGATCTGCCCATAGAGAAAATGTTAAAGATTTATGTTAGTTTTTCTGACTTTGATCAACAGTTTGTTTGATGATCCTTATGATATTTTTATTTGTAGATTCGGCCAAACCATTTCCCTGAGGATAATCATTAGCAGAATATTTAAGTTTGAAACCTCTTTTAAGAGTAAATTTTGTCATAGCATTGCCTGTGAAATAAGATGCATTGTCAAACATGAGGGTATTTGGAAGGCCAAATTTGGTAATGATACACTAGTCAATAAAATCAATGATGTTTTCATAATTGGCTACCTTAAGTGGAATTGCTTCCACCCATTTAGTGAAGTAATCACTTGTTGTAAGGATATATTTATGTTGCTTTAAAGAGTGAGGAACGATCTCACCTATTATGTCTAGTCCCCATTATTCAAATGGTTGTTCAATGTTGACCAGCTGCAATGGTAATGCGGGTTTCCTCTGTCTTCCATCAGCTATTTGACAAATTTTACATTGCCTTACATATTCGTGCACATATTCGAACAAGGTTGGCTAATAATAGCCAGCATGCATGATTTTATGTGTTGTTGTGTCTCCTCCAAAATGTCCACCAGCTGGTCCATCATGGAGTTCCTGCAAAACCTTTTCTGCCTCATATTTTTCAAGGCATCTAAGTAAAACATAATCATAATTCTTCCTAAACAAAACATCATTTACGATTTCATATTGCTTAGCTTTTATCCTCAAAGCCCTTTTTCTTTTGTAACTGGGTTGCATAGGGGCATATCCATTTTCAAATAAAAGATGATATCAGCATATTTAGATTCAGTATCATTGAGGCTTACCTCACATATTTGTATATTATCACCTGAATCTTGTAGTGCTGGTAATTTGGATGCTCATGCTAACATTTTGCAAAAAACTTTACCTCTAACAATTTTAGCTGGTCTGATCGCAATGTCATATTATTGTAGTGTTGTTACCCAATTTTCTCTTTTCTCACCTACTTCTCTTTGCATTATTAAATTTCTCACTGCTGAGAATGGAACTACTACCTTAGTGTGAGTTTTGAGAAGGGTCTAAAATGTTTTATTGATTTGAAAACAACAAAAGCTTGTTTTTCAACACCTGAATAATTTAATTCAACCCCCTACAAATTGGAACTAAAGAAAGAAATTGGTGCTTCGACTTTGTCATCATTGACCTCTGTCAATATAGCTCCATATGATGTCTCAGAAGAAAAGGTACATAAAATGAAATGATTAGAAAAATCAGGAGTTGTTAAAAAAGGATCATTTATGATTGCTTGTTTGATCATATTAAAAGCTTCATGCTTTGTATGTCCCCATTTAAAAACAAAATTTTTTATTAATCATAGATTGGAGGGGTAAAACAATTCATGAAAAGTCAGGGAGAAATCATTTGACAAAATTCATTTGACCTAGGAAAGATTGCATGGATTTTTTATTATAAGGTAAAGAGATTTCAAAAAAATCTTTTATCCTATCAGGATCAATGTGAATTCCATCTTTAGATACAATAAATCCAAGAAGTTTTCCTTCACTCAAAGCAAAGAAAGATTTCTTGGGATTTAAAGAAATTCCATATCTATGACAATGTTCAAATATTTGTTTTAAATCCTTTAAATGATTACTGCGCTTTTTTGAATACACAGTTATGTCATCTAAATAAATTACCACTGATTTATTCTCCAAACCCTTGAAATCTATATCCATGGCTCTCTAAAATGTTGCACCGACATTAATTAATCTAAATGACATCTTTTGGTAAGCATATTTCCCCATTTGGTTCGAAATTTGGTCTTTATCCGATCATCTGGATGTACGAGAATCTGATTATAACCT
Source organism: Pinus tabuliformis (assembly GCA_031772625.1). Classification (NCBI taxonomy): domain Eukaryota; kingdom Viridiplantae; phylum Streptophyta; class Pinopsida; order Pinales; family Pinaceae; genus Pinus; species Pinus tabuliformis. The sequence goes on from CM062816.1 coordinate 1,838,842,874, forward strand.
GAAAATCCATCCAGAAAAGACACTAACTCTGAGCCTGCAACTGATTGCGATATCTGTTCCATAGGAGGCAATGGAAAGTTATCCTTCTGACAAGATTTTTTGAGATTATGAAAGCCTATACATATTCGAATATCACCATTCATTTTTCTGACTAGAACAAGGTAGAAACCCACCTTGAATGCCTGACAGGAAAATTTATTTTGGCTTTGAGAAGCTTATTCAATTCAAATTTGGTCTAATTTTCTAAATTGGGTGAATCTTTCTCAACTTTTGTTGTACAGGCTTTTCATCGGATATCATAGGAATGGTATGTTGAATGATGGAAGTATCATATGTCTTAAGATCTTCATAGTTCCAAGCAAAAACATTTTTGTATTTCTTTAACAAATGAATAAAGGCTAGTCTTTCATCAGGTGTAAGACCAAGTCCCAGATTAATATTTTGAGGTTTAAGGTCAGTTCCAAGATTAACTAATTCAAACCTCAAAGTTGAACTTTGAAGCTTTGAGTTAGTAGGTTTCTTGAATCTGTCCTTAAGATCATATAAATCTTCCAGCTTAACCACAGATTTAGGTATGGAATTTGTTATTGTTTCTTGCTTAAGCTAGTTGTCATGCTGATCTTCATCTATTATCTGGTCATCATAAGAGCCATTAGATGTTAGAAAATTTATGATATCTGTATCATTATTAAAAACTCACCAATTGGTGATATTGTCGGGAATAGAAGGCCTAAAAATTAATTCTATAGAAAAGCGATCAAGACTATAATCTCCTGGTGGAATGAGTTTGGATGCAACGTTAGCCAAAATATCGGCACTTGCATTTTGCAGTCTTGGAATTAGGGAAATGTTGGATGCTGTAAAATAAGAGGTGAGGTCCTGGACTAGCAATTGATAATGTTTCAAATGTCTAGAGAGATATTGTATAGCATTCCTCACCTGTTTAATCACAATTTACGAAACTCCAAACACTTGAAGATATTTGATATCAAGGTCAATGGGTTTGTACAACCCTTGAACTAATGCTTCATATTTCGCAGTGTTATTTCTGTATTCAAATTGAATTCTGCATGTTAACATAGTTTTTTCCCCTTCAGGGCTGACTAATATGCAACCTGCTCCAACTCCATCATTAGATTTAGATCCATCAAAATATAATTTCCAAAATAAAGACTCAACTACAAGTTTATCTACAAAATCGATACATTTAGAAGAATCTATTTGAGAATAGTTTTTTACTTGTGACGTAACAAAATTTTCCAAAAAGGGTAAAGTATTCACATTAAAATTTCCTAGGAATGACTCAATTGAATAATTTCCAATGATATTGTTATTGTATGCAATGGGCTCATTTTCTCCCTCCAGTTCTATGACGATATACTTTTGATGTTTTTCACGATCAACCCTTATTTGATTCGTCTTGCCGTTATAAGGAAGCCACATATGGGACCAGTATGTTGCGAAATAGCCATGAAGCTTTTCAGACCAGTCTCTACTGAGGATTAAACCATAGAATTCAAGGATATCAGTCACAAGAATGTCAATCACTTGACATACTTTCGAGTTAGATGAGAGTCTAATAGTGACCTGATTGAGTTCTCCTATGACTTTGACTTGATATCGATCTAACTACACAATGCGAACAACAGATTTTTGGGGTTCCACATTCAATTTTGCACAAACAGTTTTTGGTAGAATGTTGGATGAAGCTCCAGAATCTACTAAACAATTATGCAAATTCTTATTGAAAACTTCAAAATTCAAGATAAATGGTGTGTGAGATTTAGATATTCCACCTATTAAAGCAATATCAGTTGAACTTATTTTATCTGATGAAGTACTAGGAGGCCTACCCATTTCTTGAGCAGCCTGTGAGATTACAGCAGCGGGAAGAGGAGAAGTGGGGACTGCTTTTAGCTCTTTGAGCAATAGATTTTGTTGATGTTTTAACTGCTAAGCTCATGGAATGTAATATTAGCTCTAGTCTTTTTCATATCTTCAATGATGTTGTATTCCATTTCATCATATACTAGCAGGGTTTTGGCTGAAGGTGAATAATTTGATTGAGGAGGAGTCGTTTGAGTGGATTTGGGAGAATATTTCTTACCTATTGCTTTATCTTTGGGAGCTGGAGTTGATGATTTTTGTTTTTTATTTGTTTTCGGCAAATCAACAGTGCTCCTTTTCATGGTTGCAACATGTAATGCTTCTTTTGATTCTTCATTAGGAATAATGAAATCCCACATTTCTTATAATTCAACTACCTCTTTGTCATCAGTTTGTTCTTCAACTGTTGATATTTCCTCTTCCTCCACATCTGATTCAACATTTGATATTGTATTTGGAGGTTTAGGATCAGAGGAAGGATTTCTTTTGTAAGGTCTGTAAGCTTTCCTTGAAGAAGTCTCAGCTACCTACTTTTTAATGTCGACCATGTCATTGGACATGGTTTTAAGGAATTTTTGTAGACCTTCAAGATCAAAAGGAATTTTTGTAGACCTTCAAGATCAAAAGGATCTTTAGGTGTTTTCTTCTTGGATTCGTCCCTAAAAGTAACCTTTTTGGATTTTATTTCTTCTAATGCATTCTTCTTATCTAAGGCTAAAATGTGTTTTTCTACAACTATGGATTCTTTCATATTTTTTGCCAAAGTTTGTTTAGCAGCCCTATCAACAAAAATAGTTGCATTTGAGGGAAGAGCAGAAATGTACCATTCATTTTGAACTTCATCATTGGGTTTGGATGTTGTTTGGATCTTATTCAATAACTTATTAAAACGTGAATTGAAGTCCTTAATTGGTTCTTCAGGTTTGGCTTTCAAGTTGGAGAGATCATTAAGAAGAGTAGTTGTTGATCGGTCATCTCCAAACTTGGTTAGGAACTGCTCTTGAAAGGCATCCCAACTATTAATGGAACTAGATGGTAATGAAAAAAACCATGATCCTGCTGATCCTTGTAAGGTATAAGGGAATAATCTTACAACTGCATCTTCTTCTACCACTTCATTCATATTTATGGACAACATGAAGTTATTTATGTGTTCTTCAGTAGGGAGACCGTCATCAGGGTTGAATTTTGTCAACCATTTTTCTGGATGTGCAGGTAGTGGATGTAATGGTCCATCCATTTGAACGGATCTTGGATTTTTCCATGGTCTTTGAGACATCATGGGTATATGTGTAGAGGAATATGTTCCAGTAGTTTAAGGTGATTGGGTAGAGGAGGCTTGTGCTCCAATACCAGTGTAAACCACGATCTGGAATTATGAGGTGGATGATTGATTTGGTGGGGAAGATGATGGAATGAATGAGGGTGTTTTAGGTGATGATGAAATAATCTCACTATGAGTTTCAAATTTTGTTTTCTTAGTTTCCTTCGAGGTTGAGGTAGAGGAATTTCAAATGGGGGAATCCAAAATTTTTCACTATGTGATCTAGCTAACCTTTGAATGGAAGGAAACTGAGAAGAAACATTGGCTTGGGATAATTTAGATTCTTCTTGAGACAACAAAATCCCTTGCAATTTATGCATTAAATACTGAACTTCAGGAGTTTCTGTAGAAGAATATTGATCTAATTTCTTTAGAAAAGCACTAGTGGATTCTAAATATTTCTTCACAACTTCACGCCTAGGATTTGGGGATTTAGAATGTGACCGAGAAGTCGAAGGTAATGGTGAGAGAGTTTTACTCTTAGAATGGCTTTCTGCTTTAGATTTTCTTGCCATTCATAGTCATGCCCTCCTTCTAGCGCCAAAATGTTAAAGCATCGAAATTCACTGCAGCAACATGGGGGATAACCACCCGGTCTAGACCTTGAAAGCAGCTCCTTTTCTGTTTGGTATAGTGGCTCCGACTGGGGATAATGGGACCAATTTCCCAGAGAGGATTGATTTGATAATGTTGATGGGATGATATAAGATGTAACGGGAAATGATTCAACTAAGTGTAATCTAATCTAACTACTAAACACATGCATATATCTTAATTTAACATTATCTAACTATAAATATACCCGGGAATAAAATAAGATATGCGATCTACAATGATGTCTTACCGCAATTGGTAATAAAGATCAATAAACTATCAAAAGAAATGAAATCATTTAACGATAATTGTTTTGGATAAATAGTTAGACAAAACAATTGAGAGAAATATATTGCATATAAAAATCATTCATGTATTCAAAACGGAATCATAGCTAACATCATATAGAAGTGCAATAATGCAAAACTATAATTCTGACTTTCATACATAAAACAATCAAATGAAGAAGTATTGCTTGATACATAAATAAAACATAATCATACAATAAAAGTACCATATATGATAAGTCTTGATCATATGCTTCAGCAATATTGACCCAATTTCATTCAATCCAACACATTCTAAGAGTATAGAAGTGCATTTCAGTAGAGCATGCTAGATATTTAAAGAAAAATAGATCATGTTCCATTCATTTCATCAAAACCTTCTCAAAAGTACAGAAGTGTAATGTCTTGAAAATTATTTTTGATAAAATTTCTGGACCCCTCTCTAAATGCATGAGAGGGGTTTAAATACTAAAATACTTGCCTCAAAATAGATTATTACAAAAATAACTAAGGAGGTTTCAAACAAACTTCCTCAGAACGGGAAAAAATGAAATTAAACTAGTGACCAGCTCCTTTGAATTTGAACTAAGTTAATCTACTAACTTGATCTCTGAGGTCGCAAATATCAATCATTGGCTTGAGTTGAGGCGACTAGCTGATTGTAGATTTCAACTGACCAGCAAATATGGCATTTGTCAACGTTGGTACCATATTTTGTGTAGAGGATGTTAAACATTGCAGAGTCATCCACTGGTTGTGTGGTTTTACTAGAAACTGCCAGTATGTTTCCCAATTCAGCCTGGTTAGTTGTTTAATTGCCTCTTCCTTTTCCTGCATTGTCTGTTTCCATTGTTGCTCTAGATTTTTCACATTCGGTAGAAACCCTGGTACACACTTCTTAACAAGGTTGGCACCATGGATATTTTCATTTATGGCTTCTATTATGCTACTTGTTTCTCTTGCTATCGTTGTCGCTCTTTCTGCCTATTTTTACTGAGAATCCCAATCTGTAAACAGTTTATCTTTGCGGGACTCTTCCAATTTTGGTAGGTCAGCCTTTCTTCCATCCTCTGATTCTTGCCAGGTGATAAATTCATAAACCTGTTTTTGGATTTCTTTGTACTCAAACCTCATATCAATTACTTGGTTCATTAATTTATCATTGGTCTCACAGTAAGGATTTATTTGCAAAATTTTCTGGCAGAATATTTCTTCTTACTGCATTAGTAGAGAATTGAGGCTAATTGCTTCTTTGATGAATTCGTCAATTTTCGGGTTGTCTTTGAATTTATCCATCATGGCTTGCATTTATGAATCCTTTTCTGATAAGTTGTCCTGGTGTCGTACCCTCATCAGCTCAAATTACCTTTGAAGCTGGGCTACCTGTAATTTTGCTTGCTAATTAGTTTTTTCTTGTGCTAATTGTTGTTCAAGCAGCAAAATTTTATGTTTTTGTCCTTCAATAGCATTCGAACTTCCGTCGCCTTATCAATGGTTGTTGTGGCATAAGCTCCTGCGAACTGCGACAACTTTGTGACATTCTCTGATGGGTCGAAAGGTGTGTCCTTCCACACAACATCCATTGGTTCATTTTATAGAGTCGTAACAACAGTAGTGTCCAGTTTCCCTTTCTTCCTTTATATTTTAACTACAACCTTATGAGTAGGACTATAGAATATATCTAATGGAGGTATCTCTTGAATTCTCAAGACAATTTCGGAAGTAGGAATAGCAGGAATAATCTCAATATCCTGAGCACCTATAGCTCCTTCCTCTATTGTTTCTGGATTTTCTTTATGTTGGGTTTGCTTGGGGGTTTCCAATTCAGATGTTAGCTCAATATTTGTGTCTGCATGAGGCTTCTTATTGAATTTCTCACATTCTTGTTCCAGGTCAATGACTGGATTTTTACCTGACTGAGTTGAAGTAGAAGCAACTTCTGCCTGCTTCTTTGCCAAGGCCTATTCGGTCGTTTCCTTTGTACTTCCAGTTGTGTCTTTCTCAGACTCTTTATTTCTATTTCCTCCTCCATTTTTAGATTGTCGTTCTGAGTGCTCTAATGCATGAGTTGACTTCTCTTGGGTTTCTTCTTCAGAATTTTCTTTGGAACTTCCCTCCAAGCTTACGCTAGGAGTTGTCTCTCTTATTGGTTCAATTTGCAATAGGTCCAATGGGACCTTTAACAGTCTCTTATTCATGTACACATGGAAAGAATTAATATCTTCTGGGGTCAACATTAATGATGCCATATGTAGGACTTGTGAAGAAATTTATGCTTGTTGGAAGAAGTCATCCTCTTCATGGGTGAAATGTTTGAATTTTACCATAGTAGTAAATTCCTTAGCAATGTGATTTGGTTTGTATTTCCTTCCTGGAACAGTAGCCAATTTCAGAGACGTAATAATCTCTACTTCCTTTATTTCATGTCCATAATCTTGTAGTGTGAAAGCACCACATTGTAATGGGAAGGTTGGCCAAATGGCTTTCTTCTGTTCTTTCAGTCCTCTGGTTAAACCGCCTTCCATTGTTGTCTGGTAGGCTATTTCTTTGGCCAATAGTTTGTCAGGGACATAATATGGGAGGACATGCGGAGACACAATGCTCCCAAAAACTCTAATGTAGGTGAATTTCTCTTCCCCGAACCATCTGGTTACTAGCAAGATATCTACTTTGACCTCTTTGGAAAATCTATGGGTTGTTCTATCAAAAATTGCTTTATGAATAGGCAACATAACACCCTGACATATTTTATAAAAATGGGGGTGGAATTGAGATTCCCACAAAATTTTATGGTATATATGGATGGGAAGTGGGTTCTGTACAATCCACTTCCATCCCATATTTGGAAACTGAGAACAAAAACAAATTGCGTCCATAACAAAAGAACTCATAAATAAAGGGGGGGAAATCCTTGAAGAAACACTTCTATTGTTTCTATACTCCATAATTGCCTTTTCTATATTGTCTAATAAAATCTGGCCCCAGTTCATAATTGTTGCATTAACTGTTGCATCTATTAACAGGAGCCACTCCATGGAAAATTTGGTGTTATCGAGTCTACCGTATAACGTACACATCATTGTTGCTATGAAACTATGAGGGGGAGAGATGGATGTTATTGGGTACATACAAGTTTTATCTCGTTTGAGTTTGCCTCCGCTTGATCTCAAGATATGTGTAACATCCAACGGGTCCTCATTCTCTTTGGCGAAATGCTCAAGGAACTCTTTTTTATAGAGCTTTTGAGGCTCTGGTAACTGGTACATTAGGCGTATATTGTCTGGTGAGAAAGCCCCCATGACCTGTTGCCTTTTATTATTGAAAGTTATATCTAATATGTCTACTTCATCAATTACCCATTTTTCCATATCCGTTTATCGTATTATCTTTGGTCTAGCAGCTATTCAGTGTAAGAATGAACATGATGTTTCAAAATAGGAGGCGCCAGATGACTCCTGAGCATCAGTTGTGGCCTTTGTCACCAGTGGCCTAGGTTTCTCTTCTTCTAACAGGTTATACATGGCTTCCCATGTCGTGGTTCCTCCATCCTTGATGCATGTGGTATCAGACAAAAGCAGTACCATGTCTGATTTCTCATATGAATCCACCTTTCCCTTCTTCGCCATTCTTTCTAACAATGTTTTCTGTGGAGGTTTCCTGAAATGGAGCAATGGAAATTATCGGATAAACACAAAGCGAGAATGATAGTGAGAATTAAATGATACATTTAACCTCGAAAGGTGACAAGAAAGGAGCTTTTATTCAAAACGCAGATGAAAGGATATCAAATCACATTGAGCTGCTCTTAACATAAATGCCATTAAACTTATCAAATACACACTAAGATCTTTTATCATTGCATTTATTACTTATTTAAACTATCGCATCGCAAACGGGAAGGGAAAAACTTTAAGGTGGCGAGTTTAAAGTGTGAAATGTCTGATTACAATAAGATTATCACAATATCGCATTTTCGGTTGTGCGTTTCTCCAAAGTTGTTTAGAATTCTGTGAGATGCGAGGTGTGAGGTGAGCAGCATACTTTTCATTGTTTAGAGCGTATTCTGCCTAAATGAATAATTATTGTGTAAAGTGCCTTTTTACTAAGCGTTGGACTTAACTTATAGTTTATAACATTTGTTTTTATAAGGTCCAAGTTCTATCGTGCTTCGCAAAATTTTGTAATCCACAAGATTAGCCTTTAAGTAAAGTGCCACGATGCGATAAGGCTTCCTTTGCCCAATATTGCAGTTCGCATATTCCAACCAGATTTGTGAGTTGTATTTTTTGTGAAACTCGATATGTGATTGCGATAGGCACTCCATTTTACAAAAAAAAAAACCTTAAGTCTTAGCTTTAAATGGAAAGTTTGATGATATCCTAAGTTTATTACTGTGATCCCTTCCATCGCATTTCACGGATCCGGGTTGTTAATTTACCTTTGACACATTTGGTCCAGCAATATGCGATAAAAGTAAGAATTGCTAGTCTTAAAGGGATTTGACTTGATATCTTGGTTTATTTCTAAAAATTTAAAAAGAAGGTGCTTAAGGGTTAATTTTTTCTTGGAGGATTTTTTATAAAGGATCCCCATTTATTGATAGAATATTAACTAGTAGATCAATAAATGGGGGGGTTATTGAACAGCACAATAGGCTCCCAAAGGCGAACCTCATGTTGGATTTTATCCTTTACATTCCTTATGAACACATCAATCCTATGCTCCTCTGGAATATATTTTACCCTTATATTCAATTTTTTGAAGTCCTCAATGTGCTCCATCATTGAAACCTTTTGTTTGAGATTTATCAATTGGCTAAAAAAGTTGTTGCTTTTTGTATCCTCATAATGTGCTATCATTTCTTCCATAAAAATTGCCCAAGTGACAATTTGTTTATGAGATTAAATCCATCGATACCATACAAATTGATTTGGTTCCAAATATAAAGTTGCAATGCGTACCTTTTGTGTGTTTTTCACATTATGGAGATTGAAATATTGCTCCATCTGTAGTATCCATGTTACCGGATCCTTGCCATCAAACTTCCTCATATCGATATTTGGAACATGGTGGGTCTTCAATCCAATGTTAGAACATATGAAATCATGACTAACATTTCTTTTTTTCTCATCATGAGTTTCCTTTACTACCCTTTCACCATTAGTAAGCATTTCTTATAGCAACTTTGTCAAATCTATTTTCAAGGCTTCCATGTTGCCTTTAAGATTTGCTTCTATACCATCCATCTTAGCTTCCACATCATTAATATTAGCTTCCACACCATTAATCTTAGCTTCCATGCCATTCATCTTACCTTCCATGCCTTTCTTTAATCCATCCATCTTAGCTTCTGTTACTTTTTGTGAGAGTGAAAATTGTTGCACTTGGTCTCGTAATTTTAATATATCATGTTGTGTTTCTTCCTCTTCTTCATGATTCATGGTAGATACTTCAGGTTTCTTACTAGGTGTTTCCATTTTCTTTCTTCGGGGCATCAATTAATGATAATTATGCCTCACTATGCCCTTTGAATCACTTCAAAATAATTATTCAAACCAAACTTAAGCAATTTGTTTAAAAAAACTACACACATTTTTTTTCTTTGTAGGAGATTGATATTGAATATGTTGTATCTCTGAAATTTTAGATCTCCAAGGTTTTAAATTGTTACCGTGTGGTAGCCCTCAGCATCCTCTTTTGAATGCCACCAATCTGATCGAAATTGGATTCTCCAAGAAAGAGTTATGTGCAATCTCCCAAGATGACCTCATTATATATTTTTTCAGTAGAGCGAACTTGTAAAAAGTACCACATGTCATTGTTTCGACATTTGGCCCTGAAAATGATATACAAAAAACTACAGTCCATCCTCTTTCTGTAACTTCTTACAAACTTTCAATCTGATTCTCAGAGAGATAGTTATGATGATTTTCCCAAGGTCACCTATTTGGGATGTAATTCGAGAGCCTGCCAAAACCCTAACTTCCTTGGATCATATCTCCAAAAATGTCACGAAAAAGGATCTGAAATTTGGACCCGAGGTTCACCAAGATTTCGACTCAAATGGTTTTTAATTTCATCTTCTGACACATTGTAGAAAAACGTTATAGCGAAAATTCCACGATGACCCATTTGAAGCAGTGAAACCCTAGAATCTAAAGCTCTGATACCAAATGTTATGAAACCAACTCATAAAATATAAGAAAAGATAGATCAACGACTTCAAAATCATCCTCTTCGATGGGGCAACCTCCTGTACATTACACAAATGAACAATTCTTGGATGATACAAATGACAAAACTTCATTTCTATATATAGTAGTCTAAGGGTCACAATATAATCAAAGCTGACATAACAATAATAATATAAGGGCACAACAATAACAATAGTGGGTTTCTATGGGGCACACTAATAACAATATGGGGACACTAGGGGAACAACAAATAATAATAAGGGATACAATGACAATAGCAATGGGGGAATCACTAGTATTATAGGTACCTAACATCTTTTGACAAATTTGCTCGCTAAAACAATTTCTTATGACCAATTTAACTTGTCCTCTTGGAGAACTTGATTTCCTTAATATATCCCCAATCGAATTTGCACTTGTCACTAAGTTTTATTGCCATGAATTGGGATATCATTTCCATAAGTCTTAATCTTGATTACCAAACCTTTTGACTGTCATATAATTTATCATGAACTTGTAGTGTCACTTAGTTTAATTACCACATCGGTATACCTTTTCATTACCCCCCAATTTGCAATATCAGCAAACATCATTCGACTTTTATTTTTGCAATATCAACAAACATGATTACTTGTCACTTAAGCTTGATTATCTCATTATTGTATTCTCCATTTTGAAGTCAATTGGCATACCCTTGATTGGAAGTTGTTAAGAAATTTACTGCATAACATAAATAATTATTGAGAGGAATAAATATAAAAATAACCAGCAACAACCATAAACACATAAACACAAATGTTTATCTGGGAAAACCCCAAATCCGGGGAAAAACCCAACCTAATAAGATCTTATTAGCATTGGCCAAAACCCCGGCCAATCCGACCAAGTGAGCCTTCACTTCTCACCTCCAGGTCTTGCATTACAATGAAGTCCTTCCAGCCTTTTATAACCTCCATTACATATAATACCACGGGCAGAATACCATGGGTGCACAATACCATGTGCCCCAAAACCATCACTGTTTAACCTGGTCAACTTTGACTCTATCTTGAGTCAAGTTTACCTAACAATTCCCCCCTTAAACTTGACTTGGGGTTCCTTGACTAACTCCAGCCAAACCTGCTAAGTGAGACAATCCCGCTCACTCTAGCTCTTACCCCCCTCAGAGTTTTTACCTGGGGTATTTTTAACCTGACATCCCCCTATCACCTAGGTCTAACCCAGACTTTACCAATGATCACCGAGGGGTACACATGCCTTACCAGGTATTATAGTAGTATGCCCATTTACATGCAATAATTTTGACTTCATAATTTTTTTTTTGTTTATTGATGCTGCGATTCTGATCCATCCTCTCTCAATTTGATTTGCTCAAAAAATTCTATCAAACCGCTCCAACTGCGAGCCCGACGAGAACCTCGTAGATTCCAGCACTAGTGGCCTCACGTAGCACAAAGTGAACAATTTTTGAAGCCACGTGAACAATTTTCTTCTGCTGACCTTCTTTAAGTAGCCGCATGAATCCCGAACAATTCGTCAACATGTTCCAAACTAGTAAATATCGCAAATGCATTGCGATCCCTGGCAGTTACGACACTATCTTCCACACATTCTCCTCGAGGTTCTTCCATGTACGATTGTTCCACCATTATTTTCCAGACCAGATCTGTAAAAAAGGCTGCATTGATCTCATCAAGCACTATAAACCCATGGCATCAAAGAATCCCTTTGAAACCATTACTAGCTCTGATCCCAATTGTTAAGAAATTTACCCGAGAACACAAATTAATTACAGAGAATTACTGAGAGAAACAAATATAAAAAAAATAACCAGCAGCAACCATAAACACATAAACACACATGTTTATCTGGGAAAACCCCAAATCCGGGGAAAAACCCAATCATAATGAAATTTCATTATCCTTGGCCAAGTGAGCCTTCTCCGCTCACCTCCAGGCCCCTTACATTACAATGAAGTCCTTCCAGCCTTTTATAAGCTCCATTACATATAATACCACAGGCAGAATACCATGGGTGCACACCAAAACCATCACTGTTTAACCTCCTTTGACTCTATCCCGAGTCAAGTTTACCTAACAGAAGTAATTGTTAGGATTATAGGTTGAAGTGTGAGGAATTATGTGGTATACTAAATAGGACAAATATAGAGCATGAAATGTTGTGACTAGTAATTCATTGGGTAGAGTTAATAAGATAATAAGAGTAATATTATGGTAAGGCAAGTAGTGTGTATATATATATATATATATATATATATATATATATATATATATATATATATATATATAATGATGGAAGTAGGACAAAATTAGGTTATGAAAATGGTTAGAATATAGATTAAATATACACTAAGGTTTTAACCTTTGAAGAAGGTTTTATTTGGAAAATAGATTAGGATAGGAATTGTATTGCCTTTGGCAATATAAATCGAAAATTTTGGGGTTTCAACACCATTAAAATTTTGGCGTAGACAATAATCCAAGTAAGGGTATTTGTTATGAAAAAATTAATCTTAAAATTCAATAAAATAATTAAAGCATTTCAAAATTTACCAAACTTACATTTGTTTGTTGTAGCTAACTTTTATATTGATCCTCCAAGCTGACAAATATCTTATTGATGTGTGGCAGGTCTAATAACTTGAGTTCTTGATTCTTTGGTTGATTTGGAGACTTTCAATAGCCTTTGACTTCCTTCCTCTTGGTAGTTTGAAAATGCTTCCAAGTTTTCCTCCAAAAATGAGATTATCCGTGTACCTTTCAAATATGAAAAGTATGTTGATGATGCCTCTATATTTGGAACAAAATTAGAGCTTCTTGAACATGGATGTGATTATAGTGGTTCATATAAAGTTTTATAAAATATTCTTTGGAATTATTCACAATAACTAAACACTTATGTTGACAAGTATTCCCCTCAAATTATCAATCAATTGTCATCAAAGTTTACTTACAAATTTGAAAATTTTCAATGAATCCAAGCAATTTCATTTCGATTTTCAAAATTGGATTTTCGACAAAAATTTTTGTTTAGATTGTGTCAAGAACCTAGATTTTCACTTACCAAACTCTTTATTTTTCTTCTTTTCTTTTTCATATATTTTTTCTTTTTATTTTTAAAGATGGAAGAAGAGTTGAATGGGTAAGAAATTATGGTATGTTTCTGAAAGGAAAAATTAGTTGAATTCATGCTTCAATTGTAAACGTGAGATGGATGAATAGGTAAAATTTTGTACTTCAACATGAAGCTTAACTAATTGTAAACGTGAGATGGATGAATAGGTAAAATTTTGTACTTCAACATGAAGCTTAACTTACAGTGGGGTTAATGAATGACTTCATAAACAATATAGATTCTAAGAGGCTTATTTGGTAGTATATGTGACTTGACATGGTATAGAACTTGACTTCTTCTTTTGATGATTGAATTCATGTCATTTGTGTTGATCATGATTCATCTTTGTGCATCTGTCGATCATCTACTAGGAGATTTTCGTAGCAAGTTCCAAGGATTTTGAGCTTATTTTATGGACTCAACATCACATATTGCTCCACTTTTCTTGATTTGGTTGTTTTTATTATATACTCTCATGTATTAATTTCTAAAAAATTGACTTTGAAAACCACTAGTCCATGGATTTGACCACTTGGACTTCCTAGGATTTGTAAAAACTAATCATTTTCTTTCAATAAAATGTAAGATGATGGGGAGAACAAGGTGATACTTTTTTATTAATTGAAGAAATACAAAAACCAAATGGAAAAAAAAGGAATATAAAATAAATCCAAAAAGGATCTAAGAAGAAAAATGCATTTTTTTACCTGCTGAGAAGTGGTGGCCAGCCTAGACCTCCCAACAATATTATTTTCATAAAATCTTCATTTTATGTCCAATTGGAGTGATTCTAAAGCTTAGTTAAAGTGGATTCATATGGCTACTTCTAGGAGAAGCAGGTTTTTTAAGTTAAATCAACTAAATTTTAATTAAAATGGTGAGCTAAAAATGATGAAGAGCATCCTACTTGATGGAGTTGTTTGAGTTTTTTGCCTAAACCAACAATCACTATTTGGAACATAACTTTTTCATGAAAGGTCGAATAGATGTGATTATAGTTGTAAATTAAAGTATATTTATCTATATATATGTGCTAGAAACATGTTTTTGATATTCTTTTATTTGATATCAAAAAAATTCTAATGATCAAAACTAGGAGGCAGAATTTCACTATGTTGATTTTAAGACATATAGTCACTAAATGTAGCATAAATTTTTCACCTGACCTTCAAATGATATGATTTAAATTGTGACTTGGACTAGACTTGAATTTATATCTCTCTTATAAACAAGTTTTGAAAATAATATGATCTAATATGTAAAATATGTCGATGAACAGTCAAGATGTATAATTATCATAATGCAGATTTTATAACATGCAATTACTAATTTAAGCATAGATTTTTCATACGATGTTGGATTGAGATAATTCAAATTGGATTGGAAACTAGATTCCAAGGTATATCTCCCATAAAAACAACTTGTAAAATATGTGTTGGAAATACTGAGGAGACGGGGTGAATCAGTATTTCCTTTTACAATTGTTATTTTTCCAGTTAAGATCTCTTAAAAATAAAACACAAAATGAACAACTAAAGAATGATTTTATGAACAATAATTATGAGGATTCCACTCCCCTTACAACAAATCAAGTAAAATGAGAGTTCAGGGCTCCAACCTTAGATGAAGACTCCAATCCTCTCAACAATTCAGGCTCCAACCTGGGATTCCACAAGGCTCCAATCGTGTGGGAGGATTCCAACCCTTACAATTTGCTTCAGTTCTTCAAGATACTGTCAATGCCTCCTCACGGATTCCGAAACAATCTTCAATAAGTTCTAAGTGTCATTTCCACAAGATCTTCAAGGCTTGTCAACAAGAATGTCTTGGATCAAGGCAACAAGTGAGTCTACAATGAACGTTCAATTCTCATCTTCAACTAGCTTCAACAATGCTCTGGGGGACTACTTCTTAAATATTCAATGGTTGTTGCAAGTGGTCCTCTCCAACTATGTTCCAAGGACAAAGGTAAAAATTAGCAACTATAAGTTGTCTCCAAGACTCTTCATGTCACCCAAGTAGTCTTCTATAATACTACTCCATGAGGACTTCAACAAAGTTGTTCCAAAGATGTCTTCAAAAGTTTTTCACACCAAGTCTTCTACAAGCTCTTTTAACAAATCTCCACAATGCTTCAGCTAGGTCTCCAACAATGTTCTACCAAATGTTCAAGGATGTATGCTTTTAGATAAAGTTCAAGAATTTTTCAAGAAGATCCAACAAATCTACTCCAATGTAATTTCAAGAATACTTCACCAACTTCAACAGATCAACGAGCCCTTATTTTGTTCACAAGAGGAGACTCCAGCAAGCTCTTTCTATCCAAGCCCAACAAATCTAAATTCTATTATCCAATCCCAACAAATATGATATTTTTTATCCAATAGCTAAGGTAAATGGTCTTCAAGTCTATACCAAATCCTTCAAAGTATTTTTCCAAAAGTATGCTACACAAATATGTCTTCAGGATTACCAAGTATTGTCCAAAGGTGTGTTGTAGCGGCTACCACCACCCTCCAAAATTTTTCCTTAGATTCATTTTGGAGCATCCCTACTAGCCTTTCACAACAGCATGTCTTGCCTTGTCAAGTACACAAGCTTCAATGTTTTTCTTACAGAATGACAGCCTGTCCACCAAAGCTTGTTGCATCCCCCTCACAGGTTGTTTCACCGGACTTGGTCCAACTGCATGCTGAGAAACTCCCTCAAGAAATTGTGCAATTCTAGAGGGAAACCAGCCTTCCCTCCAGAAATTATGCAATCCTGTTTGGAAGCTTGCTGGGCTCCAGAATTGCACAAATCTGCATGCCACTTTTCACTGAGAAAATTGCGCAATTCCTCCCAACAGGGCTGCTCAGCCCAGAAATTATGCAATTCTGGGCAGCAGTCAGTTGCTCTGCCCAGAAATTGTGCAATCCCTCTCTGTAGCCAGCCCAGCTCCCTCCCAGAAATTCACATTTTTTCCTCCCAGCTAAGCAGGCTATTGCATGTGTAGTTGAGTTGACCCGTTCCCTCCAGGACCATGAAAAACTGATTTGCAAGCATGGGTTGCTCCTCCCAAGGCAGCATGTAAAGGAAACCCTTGATTCATGGATCTATTTCTAGCAATTGGAGGTTACATGCAAGGATCATTTAAGAAACCTCCCACCAAGTGTCGTTTTTCCTATATTTGTGGCATGCACGTCACAGCCTCGATTTTATCAAAAATCATCAAATGGATGGTACAGAGCTCATTCCTCACATTGATCTTGTAGCTCTAACATCCCACATTACATCTAGGATTCGTCGGAACATTCAGCTCAGTTGTTTTTGGGTAAGCCAACTTTTCATGTCTCGCGCTGCGTTTCTGGCACTTTTTGTGTTTCGCTTCTGTTGTGGCCACAACCACCACCCTATTAAAATTTTCTCTGGGGAAAAATTGAATGGGTCCCCTAAGAATTTTTATCTTTTGTTTCTTTGAATGATAACTGGAGTTTCAGATGGAATTATGTTTTCAAAGCCGAATGGTTTAATGGTTTAATGATTATGGTTGCAATGTGTTTCGAGATTAAAATGGAAACTTTGACTTTGCATGCCTGAAGAATGTCATGAAGTGCTTGATGCTATAATCCGTGGGATTAACCTAAAGGTTCCTGAAGGTTGAATCTTGTCCGGCGTTAAAGCTTTGCCTAAGATAGTAGGAGTCCAAGAGAAAATCCAGCGCATGGCGCATTTCGCAGTTTTCCGGAGATCTTTGATTCTGAGGTTCCAGACTCCGAAGTTGTGAGCAGAAATGTTGCCAATCCCACCCAGCTCTAAGCTTCGCCATTCTGTCGTCATGTGATCACTTCCCCTGATGCCTGAATTCCAGATTTCGGGGACATTCCTTGGGGGCTCTCAGTTTACAGTGCCGAATGTGAATAAATGAAAACAATATTCGAAAGAGATGTGTTCCCATCACGCAGAAAGACTTTAATCATTTCACCGCGTGGCTGTCCGTTTCGCTTTTAATCATCAGTTTCCCCTAAAACATCGCCTAGCAAGTTTGGAGCCATCATTGTGCCATGTCTAAATAAAGATTATCGCGCCCTCTTGAGATTTAGAGTCCGAAGGATTCACAGAGTTCCCCAGTTACAAAGTCTGTCTCCTTATGAAAGTTTTGATGAAGGTAAGGTTTGTTTTTGGGCGTTGCTTTCATATCTCTCATGATTATAGCTAATGTTAATCATTTCTGCAGGCGAGGACCAAGAGAAGAAAAGCGAGGTCGACGAGCTGATGCAGAAGCATCAGGAATGGCTACGAGGAAAAGATGCAAGCGACACATGGCCGAAACAGAGGAATTTATGACAAGCAACAGAGAAGGTTTTTCGATGGATTCTTTAACCATTTCAACAGCTTATCTCAAAATGAAGGCACTTTTCCTGAATATTGGCAATAAAGTGCATACTGATATTAAAATCCACAATCAACACACTCTTCCAAGCTGCATAGATCTCCCAAATATAACTGCAGGCATATACAGTGTGGAGCTGCGCAACAGACTACGGCAATTTCTTGTTGCTTGTCCTCCCTCTAGCCCTTCCACTCCTGTAACAGAGATTTTTAATTGCAACTGCTGACTTGCAAAGGGATCTTACATCCTGGAATACCTGTCCAATAAAAGGAGGTGTGGACTCAAAGGATTTGTTTCATATGTACATTATCCTTTGGATCCTAGAAAAACTCCTTCGTCTGCTTGATTTGTGCAAGTTTGATAAGGTTCGATGGACGAAAACAACCACACAACACTCTACCTCGCAATCTGTTGAGGAAATGTATGAACACATCAAAGAAACTCTGAATGAGTACGAAGTCATTATTAATCGCTGGCCTGAATGCTCGGTTGATTTGGAAAATGCAATCACAATAATAGAGAGGGCAGTGGTGAGAGCATTGGAGAAACGGTATTCTAAGGTCTTGATTCCTTTGAAAGATGGTATGATAGCAAATAAATTTGGCCTTTAATACATGCAAAAGTTAACCAAAGGCCATGTTATATGTCTTTACAGTGTTCCCATTCAGTTGGGATTGTTTTTTTTTGGAACACTATCAAGAGGATCCTTGATGTGTTTCGTCCTAAAGTTGAGACACAACTCAGGTCCTGGGCATCTTTCCTGCTTACACCTGCAACTGGAGATAGGAAGATGGTATTTGGAGAGCAAATGAATGGGATAATTGTCATGTTGAGAACTAAATATAAGTCTTTCTTGCAAGCTATTGTAGAGAAACTCTTAGACAATACACATGGACAACGTATAACTAAACTCAAAAGAATTCTTCAAGACACAAAGGAAGCGGGAGGTGATAATGAAATTCGAGAAAGAATGCAGCCCTTAAATGATCAGCGCATGGACACTATTTCTCGTCTGCATGATATCTTTACCAGCCGGATTTTTGTTGCCATTTGTCATGGATTTTGGGATAGAATGGGGCAGGAGGTCCTAAAATTCTTAGAAAATAGGAAAGAAAATAGATCTTGGTACAAGGGTTCTTGTTTTTCCTTGGGGATTCTGGATGATACCTTTGCATCTCAGATGCAGATGTTGCAAGGACATACTCTGCAAGAAAAGGATCTGGAACCACCACGTTGTATAATGGAGGCATGCTCTATGCTAAGTAGAGGTACTCCTGATAGTGCAGATCCATCAAGTTATTATTACCTCCAGATACATCTTAAATCAAGCCAGATGTTGGATAGTGAGTGCATTGTCTTCATTTTCCTTCAGGAAATAAAAAGGAATAGCATTCAGTCAATATGTGCACAAAGAGATAGCATGCAGTCATTTGTCTTTCTATCTACATCCATTCATTTTTCTTCAGGAAATAAAACGCTCCAGCAGCAATGGCTTCAATGTGTCAGCAGTTTCATTAACCATTTTATTTTGTATATTTTAATTTTAATTTTGATAGGAACAGGGAAGGCCAAAGGTCGTGGAAGACCTGCGGTCAGTTCTCTTTCTGTATAAGTATTGCCTCTGGATATGAAAGGAGGACTTTTTTTTGGCAGGACAGAGTTCGATTTTATTGTGTTAATAAAGAGAATTGTTTCAATCAAGAAGGGGCCTTCGCAGTTTCTGTTTACATGTTTGGAATGAGAGCATTGTTGTTGGCATGAGGAGATATGGATTTTTGTTTTTATGCACAGTAATGGCATACAGTTTATGATTAGTCTCTGTTATTTGAATGTAATTCGTTAGCATGGTCAATTCATGAGCTGTCTCTTATTCGAAACAATATTAAACATCAGTTGCAAGTTTGATTTATATGAAATGGAATGTGTATTCCTTTTATGAGTAATTAGATTGCAATTAAGCTTAAACACAACCTTGTTCATCGGTGAACCCAGTAATTGATTCATTTGGACTTGGAATTCACATATGATGTTTAATCTCTTTTAATTATGCTCCTGCAGGATAGGTTAGAATAGTTAGGATTAACATAAGTAGGTAGAATTAGTATAGATAGTGCATGCTGCATATAGGTTAGCTGTTTCTTTTGTTGATCTAATTGAAGTCTTCCTCCAGGAAGCAATCTTTTAGCACCTATAACAGTTTACGGGATCCTTTAAAACCCATCGGAATTAGCCACTCCAAACGAAAGCAGATCTAATTGGGGTCTGTGATCGGGTTAGTTCCCCCTTTGTTGGAACAGCGAAAATTTTCAGTGACAAAAGCTTCGTATGAATGGTGTCTGCTTGATTTCAGTGAGTGCTTGTTGTCGTTTTGATACATACTAGCCTGTACTAGCACCGTTTCAGTTATTGTTAACATCTCACTGTTGTCGCATGCATGAAACTTTTTTGTACGGGCTGTCGCCACTGCGGTGACTCGCTTCACACACATGCATGCTTTCCCGCTTTCTAAATCATGTGCTTGTTGTTTGCATGAATGATCATTCACTCTTGTTTGCACTCATCTCATCATGCATTCACACTTCTCATGTTTTCAGTCGCCCATCGGTCGGACTGGGCTTCCTTGGCCCAAACCGTGCCTCGCTCAGCTAGCACTGCGCATTTCCGAAAGTGAAAGCTCTGCCTTCCCTCCAAAAATTACGCAAGTCTATCCAGCCACTGACCTCCATGCATGCATTGCATAATCCTTGGAGGCAGTGTCCTATTGGCCCCAGAAACTACAACAATGCAGTTTGCCAGTTGTATGTCACTGCTCACTGAAATTACGCATTTGCAGTTTCAGTCCTCAACAGGCTAGAATAGACTGTGCATTGTGCAGTTCCAGTATTCATTCAACCTCCTGACAGCCCAAGTTGTTCCTTGCACAGTTTTGGCAGTCATTCTCCCAACCTCCCGGCGGAAATTGCACAACCTTCATGATCAGTCACACAGGTATGTCGCAAGTCAGTCTCAAGTTCGTTTTGATTTTCGACTGACATATTGCTTGCCATGAGTGTTTCCATGTCTCTAGGTATCGTAGGTATTCATCTGCCTCTCAGTAGTATAGGTACAATGGTTTCCAGGTGAGCAGATTTGAAGACATCGTTCAGAGCACACTTGGGGATGCAGTCGATCAAGTGTCTATGAACTTGCCTACCCACGAAGACATCAAGTTGTTCGTAGACAAGGACATCA
The DNA here is from genome assembly GCA_031772625.1 of Pinus tabuliformis. NCBI lineage: Eukaryota > Viridiplantae > Streptophyta > Pinopsida > Pinales > Pinaceae > Pinus > Pinus tabuliformis. The sequence continues at coordinate 1,838,863,898 of CM062816.1, forward strand.
AGATATGACGGCAGCAGCATCATAGCAAGCAGCACCATGAACAGCAGCTAAAGGCAGCACACCGGATGCAGTGAACGCAAGAGGAAGGTTGTTGACAACACAGAGGAAAAACAAAGTTGTGAGCTTAAGTAGATCCACTTGTGATGAAAGAAACTTTGGAGACTCGGGCTATGAGGTGACGGCGTGACATGAATATCTCACGAAGACAGAGAATGGAATAGAGAAGGAGTTTCATGTGCTTAAGAAACAACTCAAGGAAGAACAGGAGCTGCATAGATGAGAGAATGAACTGCAATAGGAATAGGTACAGCAGGGGGCGCAACATGCACTAACGGATGAAAATGTGCCCGTACAAGTTATAGATCCATCCTAATAGCTGGCATGGAGCAAACATGGTAAGCAGTGTTGTTGATCGCATGCAATGGAATTCAGCAATGTGCATGTCATTGTGCGCACTCATGTGATCCCACCCATTTAGAATGCTCACCGAGGCAAAGACAAGAAGCAAGTCTGACTAGAGTTGAACATGCAATTGACAGTTCATGCACATGACCACCATCACACACTCGAATATCAGCACAGACACTATGCATCAGTGTGGTTCCGGTTCGGCCACACCCAAGAAGACCATGTGCATGCTAGTAGATGAGTTGGATGGAGGAGCCATACCAAAGCACCCAGATGCAACGAAGGCAAGAGTTTGCTTCAACAAGATGTCACCATGGAGTGCATGCACACCATCATGGACGACCAAGATTGGTATCATATCACCACCTTCACCATCACAAGCATGTCAAAGAGTTGGTCTCACCACAACGGACCGAGTGTCAGTGATGTCCTGCATGGCTTGCTCAAGCCATTTTGTCTCACATGTGCACATGTGGATTGTAATGTAACGTCTTGTCAAGTGGAAGTTCAAGTGTTGATAGTTGGATGTAACAATCATAGCGTAGATGAAGAGTCATGAGGGTAGATGAGTTGTCACAAAGGGGAATGTCAAGGGTCACCCCACCCTTTACTATAAATAGAACCTCATAACTCATTGTAAAGGCTTTTGGTCAGCCAAGCTTCTGATAGGACTATCTTAGAGAGAGCTTGGACAGTATTGTAACGAGCCTTGGCTTCTCCATTGCGCAAAGCTAGTACATCTCTTTGGAGGACCAGGCGGTTGTGGCTGTAACATTCCATTGTCGGGACTAGTGGTTGGACATGGATGTATTGTATGATTGGAACTTACACTTCTTAATATAACAAAGCCAGCACGTTTCATGGATATGTTGTATTGTATTCTATGCTATCTAGTTTACTCTAAATGATATATGTATTTGTTTTCTTATGCATGCATGTATGGACTTTTCTGTGTATGTATGTATGAATCTTTCTGAAATGTGTTGTTGGTTTAACCATCACTTTGGATTGCTAGCTAACTTTCCTTCCATGTTGTGATGCATCTTTGCTCGTGTGTTACCTTCTTAATTTTGTGTTATCACAGGTTTCCAAGGGGCACACTCATCTCAACCCCCATGTGTTTGAACCTCTCATGCACCTTCCTTGGCTTGCTACAGCTATCACACCCTTGCTACCAACATAGACATCTTACTTGCCTCTGTGTGAAATCACGGTCAAGGCATTACCGTATGACCCACTGCTAGGACTCCTACACCAAACGGTCTAAGGTCTAATTGGGATTCCTTACCGGGGAGATCCCCTTACATGTTGGTGGGTCCAGCACTGTCAACAGGACACAAGTTCTGCAATATAAGACCAAGAAAAACTACAAATCTTATTATGAGATTTCTAGATCAAAATTCTAGAGATTGGACTGTCATAAAGATGCCCTAGTCTAGGGTTGAAATTCTATTCTATAAATCAAGAGTTTTGAGCTCTAACTAAGGCCGAGATATTTGCTCCAAGAATGACCAAAAGACTTCTCCTAGTAGGCCAGAATCACAATGTTTAAAGGGTCAAAACACGGTCCTAAAGTTGCCTTAGGAATGCCCTTGATTTTGATTTTTTGCGGCCCACTAATTAGGGTTTCTTGTGCCACTACTAAAACCCTCAACTCACCCTAAAAAATTGCACTATTATTCTTCCCTTCTAGCCCTGCCTTTCCACTATACTCAACCTCTCTCTATGTTGTTATTATAGACTTTGTATGGCCCAAAATTTACCTAGATTATGGCTCCGTCCAACATGATATATCACAAAAATGAAAACTGCAAAAAAACTCTAGTTACTCTCACAAAAGATGCCAAAAATTCCAACCTACCACAGAAATAGTCCTTCACAAATTTTCTTTTCCTCAGATCCAAGCTTCCTTATATATTTTTGACCGAATTATTTTGCTTGAGAGGAGGTAGTTCAACTTCATATTTATAGTTTTTTTAACCTATTGAAGGGACATGTCAGTTGGTTAAGGAGGGTCGACATGTGCAATCTATATTAATTTTTTGTTTTATTTTTAAGAAGGATCCCACTTTACAATCATTTTTTGCACTTATTTTTCTTCATTATCTTTGTTGACTTACTTCATTATGTGCCCTTGTCATCAAAAGGTAAAGCAGACCTTTATGTAGAGATTGTTATTAAAGTGGATTAGTGGATGAAGCTCATTAATAATATTTCCTCATGCAAGAATATAGATTTTGCCATGATTAATGTGTCTGATAAATATGATTAGGGGCTTCTTGATTTTATCCTTGAGAAGGTAAATATTTCTTGGTGGCTGTTCGATCAAGACATATTCTTGGTGGATGATTTTGTCTCTCAATGTTAGGATAGGGCCCTCATGTGACAAAACATTCCTTCCAAACATTGATCATGGTATATGCTTTAGGGCTTCCTTTATGTACCTAGGGCTTACATCAACAATTTAGGGCTATATAATTAGCAATGCTTAGGGCTTGACATGAATTATTTAGGGCTTAAGGTTTTTCCAAGCATCTAGGGTTTCATTGTTATTAGCATATATTTATGCTTAGGTCATCTTAGGGTTCATTCATGCATTTAAAAATGCATATACTTAGGACATCATTCTTCATTTACAAAATATTAGGGCTAGCTTCAACTATGACTTAATCATATTCAGCAATGTTAGGGTCATGCTTAGGAAATGATAGGGTTTCATGAAGGCATTTGGCACCTAGGGTTTGTTCCAACATCATCATATATTCATTCTTGAAGTGTGTCATTGGCATATGCTGCATGACCTAGGGTTGGCTTCAACAATTATGGTCGTCATATTGACATCAATGAAAACCTTATCCAACAATATGTCCATTAAGTTCCTCAAATCGTGATTCTACTAACTTTGTCCTTGAATTTTTCGCCTGATACTTAGCAACTATTTTGGCCATATATTTTATGTTTGAGATCCAAAATAGAAAAAATTAAAATGGGTTATAAGCTCGATTTCAAAGGCTATTTTGTATAAAATAATTTTTAATAATGATCTCATATGGTTCCCCAAAATAGGATTGTTTCAACTACATTTTACCATAAAATCCTCTCAAAATGAGTAATGAACAATTATTTGAAAATTCTTCATGAAAGTTTTACTTTTTATTTTTTTATGAAAAGATATTACGTGAAAAACTAAAGGCTCTAGTCTAGTTGGTCATTGGGGATGCCTGGCCAAAGCCAAAAATGAACTCTTTTGAGAGAAGCAAGAGACAAAACACTAACTAGAGATTAAAATCATCATGAAAAGTTGAACCAACATTATGGTGCAAACTTTTTTCTTTACTATTTTTTATTAATTCATTTATTCCTTTATACTATCCTATGTTATTTTGGAAAAAGAAGTCATTCCTTTAAGTATAGGAGAATTTCCATTATATTTATTTTCATAACAAGATCATAAGTAAACTCATGTCCAAGTTTGAAAAATATACTTAATGAATGCTTGGACATGAGAGATTATTTGTTCATATAGATTTGATGCAAAATTATAGAAAAATGGAGTGGTATTGCAACCTAATGACTATTTGGAACCAAATTTCAATGTAATCTGTGTCTCCTTAGTTCTCTTTGATTGTCATACCATAAATTTATTTCGAAATTAGCTCATCATATTCTTGAATCTACGAGGGATCTTGTGATAAACATGTAAGCAATTCTTCAATCTTGGCTCTAATGTTTGATCTTAATTGGATGTGGTCCAAATCTCCTTAGTCTCCCACATATGCTAACAAGGATTAGAAGAAACTTCTAGGTTCGCCTCTTGTGGATTCTCTTCATGGATTCCTTTCTCCCCAGTGACAATTATGAATTATGGATAAGGATTTGAGAATATTCTTGTGGTGGCGTGCCCTCCTTTACTAAATAAGCTCTTTAGCATATTTCTTTCTTAATTGGTAGTTTTTATTTTGCAAATGGATTAGCGGTTGGTTTTTTTTCTTTGTTTAGTGGTTGGGGAGGGTTTTATGTACCTCTCTAATCCCTAGGCCTATTGTGAAAATGCATAAATAAACATAACTAAAACTAGATCTAATATAGAAATGAAAATATAAACATGAATAGGATTTGCGAATACTTAGATAAAGCGAATGTGCAAGTTCTTACCTCTTGTCTTATCACCTTCACTCCTCTAGGTCCTAAAAGTTTGTATTTTGAAAAAATTAAATGTAAACTTTAAGAAATGTCTCTAAATCTAGTTCTAAGTTAAAATTTGCTTCCCTGGCAACGACGCCAAAAATGTCAAGCTAATGTATGGGCATAGATTTTGACATAATATTTAGATTAATCCAATGTTCATAAACTTAGAATAGCATTACAGTATGTATGGAATTATACTAGACTGGTTGTCACGTGAGAAAATGGAATTAGATCATACCTAAGTTCTAAATTTAAATACTATTAATTACTTAAAATTCAAAACTTACATTTACAAAAAGTTAAAAGAGTGAACCAATAAAGCATGAAACAAAACTTTAAAAGAAAACTAATCTAATCATAATTTATGAAAGTAAGCACACACATACTTCAAATTTGTTGAAAGATCAAGCGTGCACTAGTGTCCCAAATGTTGTAACTCCCTTGGTTCCCAAAGTTACAGTGGTTGACTCATAGTCTTTTACACTATCATGTATGGTCAATTTTTAAGTATTCATGCTAATATAAAATGTTTGGAAAAAAGAAATGAGATGGATTGAAAACAATGCTCGATTAGGTCTAATTTGATGGACTGTGAATGCACTAGGGTCTTTTGTGAGATAGAAAGGGATGAACACTTTTTCCTAGTCTTTTACTCAACCCAGCAATATCCTCAACCAACACTAGTTGAGAAGTTAAGAATTCATCGAGGTCTTTTCCACTCATAAGAGAGAAAGGGATGGACACTCCTAGTATTTTACTTAACCCATCAATCAATTTGTCCTCAAGTAATTAGATCATCTAGGAAAGCATTAACTAATCTAAGAAAGCAAGAACTATGATGCCTTGATGCAACACTAGTTTAAAAGCTAAAAATGCAATAGGACCTTTTCCACTTGATAGGGATTAAGAGATAGACACTACTAGTATTTTACTTAACTTAACAATAAGTTTGTCTTCAATTGCATTGACTAACTTATGATAATTTGTTCATGAACCATAGTTAATCGAATAAATATGAACAACATATTATAAACAAGTATGGATAATAAACTTATGAACAAGTGAGCACATAAATCATAGAATTGAAAATACAAACAAGATAACTAAAAACTCATTAAAATAAGAGTTTACTTGCATGAGTATGAAATAAATAACATGAAAAACGTGTACCATCATACATAATGATGAAAACAAATAAAACAAGAGCACATGTTGAAGTTGTGGGGCCCTCCACTCCTTCACAAGTACAACAAAGGCTACCAACAATGGAAAATTGAGAAGGTTGAAAATATCAATTGCAATGAAGTTGGAATCAAAGCTTCAAAATTGAAGTCCTTGAACACTAATATAACAAAAATAATTTCCAAATGTTTAGAATTACAAAGCTTACTTAACAATCCCCATTTGCTTGCTTTTATACCCAAAAATGAAACTAAATTTCTAACAATCCTCTTTTTTGGTAACCATAAGCTATTATGACATTGTGTTTGGATCAAATCGACCTCATCCCACGTGTTAAGATCATGGAGAAAATAAATTGAATCATATCTAGGCAAATTCACCAAATTTCCCTGTGTTTTTTTCCTTCGAACCCCCTGCATTGACCGGGTAGTCCTGCATCGATTTTTGTTGCACAAATACGTGTTCATCCATCTTGGGATACTAGATGACAAAACCCATGTTGTGTATTTTCCTAGATGGCCTACACATATGGAAACAAATGATCAATTGTGATATTTCTTGTTGTTATGTAAATTTGTTTTAACAATGCCATTATTTCATAAATTTTCAAAAATTAAAAATAACTAACATAATACCTTGGGAAACAGTTTATTAGCGAAAATATGATTAAAATGTTTCAGAAGTGATACGATTTGGTTTTCCTAAGGCCAAAATATGGGGTTAAACCATAGAAAAAGTTAGCCAAAATAAAGGACTAACAATACGAAATTGGTTTATTTTCAAGTGGGCGAATTGAAATTGCCCAATATATCTACAATATGGATACCATTAAAAAACAATTGAATATGTCTAATAATTATAATAGCCTATACTTTTTCCTTTATTAAACATTTAACAAGATAAAAAATAAATAATCAATCTCCTAAGCATTCACCGCCTTAGTACATGTGTTTTTAATAAGAAGTCTCATGGAGAATAAATTCCATTTATTATCAATTTCATAGAAGTTCCAACCAAAGAATGTTTACATATGCAAACTTGCATGACCTTTGGGATTCAACATCCACAAGGATGTGTTTTATAATATATATTATTCCTTTATTGATCTCGTTGGACTTTAATCCTCGGGTATTGGGTGAAAAATTGTAAATATGTAAATAGAGAAATTTGAATAGTTAGAATATGAAGATACCTTGGAATCTAAATCTCAAGGGTCACTCCTTTTCATATATATAATTATGCTCACATTAATGGAAATTGAATGTATCAAAGTCCGATTGTCTATCACACTATAACTTCTTTTCCATCCACCCATTTCTTAGCCTGATTTTTCTCTATTTCTCCACTGTAATGTATACTTCCTTATGCTTACATGTTTCTCTATTGTAATGTATGCCTCCTGACACTAATTTTATTCTTTCTTGTAACATATACCTATACTTTGATGATCGTGGAATAAGCTCACTTCAACAGCTTGTGGTGAGTTAGTTATTTGAAAACCTGGTTTGAGCTAAGTGTATGAAAACCCTAGTTCAAGTATTTAAGCTCCTTGAGGAGCGACTCCATAACAGACCCATGCTTGGTGATATTGGTTGCGATAGCATTAATGTATACCCATTCACTCATGCAGAGAGAAACCAACAAATTCAAGTTTCTTGACTTGTTGCATGTATTTGTGTCCCCTCGTGGATAGTGCTCTATTAGTAAGCACTTGAAAAATCAGTTGTATTATGCTTAACCCTACAAGGAACTAAGATTGTTGAATTTCAAATGACAATTGGTTCAAAATTTTATGTAAGTAATCATTTTTTAAGGCGAGGTATAGCAATGTTATGCAATTCACAATACAACTATGTGGTCTACAACTATGTGGTCTCCTATTCAAAAGTGGCACTTATTTGCAAGAACTAGATTCTACCTTAATTGTTAAGGGCCATTCATTCTTCAATAAAGGGTGCTTCATCCTTTTGTTCACAAGGTCCTTGTCCCTTCATGGAGTTCCCAAATTCATAAGTTGGGTTCCCTCCTTTTGTCATAGCACGGTAATTCGATCTTCTTTCTTGCAGCAATCAATTGTCAAGACTAATCCAAAATTCACATATGACACATGTAGATTCTCAACATAAACATTACCATGGCCAAAAATTGTTCTTCTAGCTATCTTCTTCTACGTCATCGATGTTCTTAATGCCATCACTCTAAATGAGCATTAGACTTTCAAGGAACTTTGAGATCATTTTTATGTTAGCTTTTATATTGTTGTTATACATATCACTTATATATATTAAGACATTGCCATTGGCAACTTCTCGCGGTCAACTACAACCTTACTGCCAAGGTATATATAGTCGATGCCAAAGAGATACATGTTATTCAACGGAAAAAAAAAAAAAAAAAGTGTGCCATATGATGTTGTCTAGTTTGATGACATATAATTATTATGTAGAACCTTGAACCATGAAAATCAGGTCGTAGAATATATGCAAGCATCACACACAAAATATGTGATCACTGTATTGAGCCTTAAGATTTTAATATGAGATCGCTTTCACAGAGAGTAGGTCATCGAATCATATGATTATTGAGGGTTGTGATAATTATAAAATGTGAGATTGGATTTTGATACATCATGCCACAAAGATAGGTTCATTGTATCTTTGTCGAACCATCGAACTCTACCTCATTTTGTTAAGTCTTTGTCAAATCACGGAGGGGTTATAAATATATTCAATGCAACTCATCTATTTATACAAGCCACTGTCATAGTGAACTATAGAGAGAATGATACAAACTATGTGAGTTACTTGACGAACGAGTCATAGATAGACTTCACTGAGCCATCTCTGGGATAAGTGAACCATAGTTCGAGATAGAAAATCCATACTGAAGTAGCAAGCCTCAAATTATAAATAAATGTGAGCCACAAACCATCTAAATCTTTGAACATACCAAACAGTGCCATCGAGAATCAACATCAATGCAGATTAAACCTTTTGATTAGGGTTTTCAAATAACTATGAAAGCCCATAAAGATTATAGAGAAATAGATTTTTCTGAAAGCCAATCAAGATGTGATCTTCAAGCCTCCAATCACAAGTTGCCTTAGCTTTGATACCATGTTGGAAATCGATAGGTTTTACCATTTTATCTTAAATTTCCATTACATGATAATTACTTGTGAATCTGAAAACATTATTGTTATTATGTTTTCTTTCTTCATCAAGAAATTAACATAAAACATGAAGATCACAGAAGACAATAGATCACAAGTTATAGGCTCCAAGCCAGGGAAAAACCCCTTTGAGGGGAAACCCAAATATCTCTTCTTATAGAATCAGATCAAATGATATATCCAAGACCCATAACCACATAAATTCCACCTCTAGATGCCAAGCCAAAATTTTCCTTTCTTCCAGTAGATTCATTAGTAAGAGACCAACAACAATAGATATATTAAGGAAAATATTCCTCAAAGCCTAGCTCCAAGAAGAAGCCCTTTCTTTCAGATTTCATCCTTCGTCGTCTTCTTTATCGTCTCTGCAAGATTTCAGACTAAAACCATCCAATTGTGTGTATCCAAATGAGCTCCATCTACCCTTTATTTATATAGTTTAGAAGGGGTGTGAATATTCACGTCCATTGGGGCAGAGCCAACTTGACATGTAGGACAAATTGGCATCTAGAGAGGTTTCTGTCCCAAAATTTACATTTAAATTTTTCTTTTTCTTTTCCTTTTACAATAGGTCTGAAATAGGACTTTAAAGCTTTTACTCAAAAACCTAGAAGCATGAAGAACATGCTTATCTAGAAAAATAATAACAATTTTCTTTTTCTTTTCTTTTGATTTTTACATAATGGTACAAATTATGAAGACCGAAACTAGTTACATTCTCCAACATAGAACAAATAAAATATGGACTATATAGTTGATTTTGGGCACTATTCCAGTTTCCATAAATTGATATGATGGATGTTTTGGGTTTGTCAATCATTTCCTTATGTTAAAATTTTAGTGGCATCCCCATGAGATTGTAGGTGCTCAAAAACATTGGTAAAGATGTGTTTTATCATCTCCATAGTTAGAGTAGTATTGACTAGCAAATAGAACTACCATGAATGGTCCAAAAAGATCATGCACACCCTCATTTTCAATGACTTACAGAAAGGTGTGCGTGAAGGAGGTGACAATGCACTTGTCAAGTCAACGTCAAATAAAGGGCTAGCCATCTCGGAGAATAAAGATAACAAAGATTATGGTTGATTGTTGCTTTTGTAAGTGAAGAGGTGAGTCGTCGTGTTATTCCAATTACAAATGCTTATGATGCACTAAAGAATTTGAAAGATTTATATGACTCACACTTCAAATTGGAAGTAGTTCAGTTCATGATTAAGTTCTTCAACCTGGAATTGAAGGAGGATGACCCCTTGGCCCTAGCCTCAGAGATTCTACCTATCATATATGATGTAGAAGCCAATGGATTTAAATAGATATTCCTCTCACAACCTTTGTCAAGGCTCTTTATCTTAGATACTCACAATATCTTGAATCCTTAGAAGCTAATACACAACTCAAAGATACTACTTTTGACTCTCTTGTGGAGAAGTTTGTGAATTGTTGGAAAATCAAAAAGGCAGTAAATATTTTCTTGTGATGTTTCTTATCACGATTCTTTATATCTTCTAAATTATTTAGTTCATCTAGCAATTACCAAAAGAAGCAGCACATAAAACAATAGACACCAGATGTAGGCACACGCCAGGGCAAAACCCCCCTCGAGGGGAAAACTCAATCAAGATAATTCTTCCTTTCAGTATTATTCCTTAAGACTCTTCACCCTAGACCAAGAAAAAACCTTCCCTCCACACCAAGTCAGCCTCTAGAAGTTTGACCTCTTCCCAGCAACTTCGACTATGCAGCAATTTATGGCAACTAGCAACTTTCGGAAGTAGTACAACTTGGAAGACTTCAATCTCCCAATCCAAAGCATGAAACAGAGAGAGACCACCACCAAAATTTCGATTTTCCTTGTCTCCCTAGACTCCCCTAAATTCTCATTCACTTCGGCTTCCTGGCAACAGACTTCACACCTTTTCCGAGCTATAAGAGAACTTCGCACTTCTGCCCAGAAACAAGAGAATTCGAACTTGATGAGAAAGTGATGCTCCAAATGAAATTGATGTGCTTCCTTTTATAGACTTCTTGTGGGGTCAAATGGGTAGTTAGGCTGACTTGATCTTCTCTTAGGCCGACATAGTGTGGAGGTTACATAATTCATATTTGACTCAATACTTAACCTTTTTACATTATTCAAAAGCCCAAGAAGGGTCTCTTTAAATGTACAATAATTCTATAGACTTGGAATAAATCCTAGAAGTCCTCAATGGGAACTTTGACCTAAAACATGGTGACCCAAGCATGAAACCCACACTTTAATAAGTCACAACAATAATAATATTAAATCTATTCTTTATTATTTTGACAAGTACATTATTGAAGACCGAACATAGTTACATTTTCCAACACTCCCTCTTAACTAGGGAGGTATTCATAATGTACATATACAATGGAAGATCTCAAACTATGTTATGAAACCAGCTCAAGAAAAGATAGAAAAGATAGATCAACGCCTTAGAATTCAGCCTCTTCGAGGGGGCAACCTCCTTTACATTACATAAATGAACAATTCTTGGATGATTCAAATGACAAAACCTCCTTTCTATATATAGGAGTCTAAGGAGTCACAATATAACCCAACCAACCTAACAATAATAATATAAAGCCACAAAAATAACAATAGAGGGATTCTATGGGGCACAGTAATAACAATATGGGGATAATAGGGGCACAACAATATTAATAAGGGATGCAACTACAATATTAATGGGGTAATCACTAGTATTATAGGGACCCAACATGCCCCTCTCCTTCAAAAAAGTGTTTTCCTCAACGCTTGAGTAGTTCTGGATGCTTCTGTATAAAATTCTCATCCTCCCATGTGGAATCTTCAGCGGATAAGTTCTTCCACTTGATAAGATACTCTGAAATTGATTGATTTCATAGCTGTTGAGTTCTTGTTTCTGTGACTGCTTCCGGTTCCAATATATTTTTTCCTTCCTCGTCAAGTTCTGGCAATATTGTTTGAACTGGGAGCTTGTCGCCTATAACCTTCTTTAAACATGAAACATGGAAAACTGGGTGCAATCGAGAAGCTGCATGAAGCTCCAATTTGTATGCCATAGTACCAATCTTTTGCAACACCTTGTACGGACCATAATACTTTGGTGATAATTTATTATCCTTCTTAGCTTGCTTGAGGGACATTTTCTTATATGGTTGTAGCCGTAGGAATACCCAATCACCTACATAAAAACTTTTTTCGCTGCGATGTTGATCTACCTGTTGTTTCATTCTATTTTGTGCCAACACGAGGTTATCCTTTAAGAGTTGGAGGACTTGTTGTTGATGTTCGATGTGATGTTCCACTGCTTGAACCTTAGAATTTTCTCTTAAATATGATGTGATGGATGGTGGCTGATATCCATAAAGTGCCATAAATGGGGTCATTTTTGTTGCTGTATGGAAGGAAGTGTTATACCACCATTCAGCCAGAGGCAACCATTTGACCCATTGGGTCTGTTTATCAGATACAAAGCAACGAAGATATCCTTCCAAACATTTGTTTACTATCTCAGTTTGCCCATCAGATTGAGGATGATAAGATGAGCTATGAGCTAACTGAGTACCAAGAAAAGAAAATAATTATGTCCAAAAATTTCCAGTGAAAATGGGATCTCTGTCACTTACAATAATCTTTGAGTTTCCACGTAGCTTTTGAATTGTTTCCATAAATGCAGTAGATATTGTACTGGCTTTAAATGGATGTGATAATGCACAAAAGTGTGCATACTTGGTAAGTCTGTCAACTACCACCATGATGACACTCTTTCCCTCAGACTTGGGTAAACCTGTGATAAAATCCATTGAAACCTCCTCCCAATGTTGGCTTGGAATGGATAAAGACCCGGGGTCTTAATTGTTTCAACTTTATTTTGTTGGCAAACCAAACATTCCGCCACAAACTTTTGAATATCCGATTTAAGGCCATCCCAAAAAAATTCCTTCTTAACCCTGTGGTAAGTTTTTAAAAATCCTGAGTGCCCTCCTAAGGGAGAAGTGTGCAATTCCATAAGAATCTTTTGTTTTAGTTGGGAATTCTTACAAAGGTATAAGCGATATTTGTACCATAAAGAATCATTTTGCCAGCTAAATGTATCAGACGTACTGGAATCTTGTTGTAACTTTCGAATCAGTGCCCACACTTCTTCGTCATTCTTCCATTCCTCCCTTGCTTCGTTTATCTAATCTGGTTAGATAATAGAAATGGCGCACAACAATGCTTCCACGTCCTCATCCTTTCTTGAGAGTGCATCTGCCACCACATTTTGTTTCCCTTTTTGTAGATGATTTCAAAGTCATAACCCAACATCTTTGTGACCCACTTTTGTTGCTCTTCAGAGGATAATCTTTGTTCTAAAAAGTATTTAAGGCTATCATGATCTGTTTTTACCTTGAAGTGTCTTCCCATTAGGTAGGGTCACCATTTCTTAAGTGCATGGAGTATTGCCAACATTTCCTTCTCATAAATAGCTTTGTGTAAAAACTTTCCCTTGATTGGACGAATTTCAAAAGCAATGGGTCTTTCATCTTGCATTAAAACAGCACCAATTCCATTTCCTGAAGCATCACATTCCACAATAAAGGTTTTTGTGAAGTCTGGTGTAGCTAAGACCGGTGCTTGGCACATTGCCTCTTTAAGATGTTCAAAGGCCTTTGTTGCTTCTGGAGTCCATGAAAATGCATCTTTCTTCAATAATGTTGTTAGAGGTTCTGCTATTCTCCCATAATTCTTAACAAACTTGCGATAATACCCTGTCAACCCGAGAAATCCTCATAGATGCTTTATGGATGTGGGGATTTTCCATTCCTTAATGGCTTTAATTTTGCCAGGGTCTACCTTAACTCCTTCATGAGATACAATATGACCCAGATATTCCACCTCTTGTACTCCAAAGAAACATTTGGATCTTTTTGCATATAATTGTTTCTCCTCCAATAGTTGTAGCACCCTGTCAACATGTTCAACATGATCCTTCCAAGACTTGTTGTAGATTAGTATATCATCAAAAAAAACTAACACAAATTTTCTAAGGAATGGTTTGAAAATGGAATTCATCAAACCTTGAAATGTTGAAGGTGCATTGGTAAGGCCAAAAGGCATGACCAAAAATTCATAATGACCCTCATGAGTTCTAAATGTTGTTTTCGGAATGTCTTCAGTCTTCATTCTGATTTGATGATATCCTGAACGAAGATCCAACTTGGTGAAGTAAATTGATCCATGCAATTCATCCAGTAATTCATCAATGACAGGAATGGGAAACTTATCTTTAATAGTGAGCTTGTTGAGCTCCCTATAATCTGAACACATGCGCCATGATCCATCCTTCTTGTGCACTAATACTACTGGAGTAGAGAAATAACTTTGACTCAATTGAATTATACCAGCCTCTAGCATTTCTGCAACCATACGTTCAATTTCACTCTTTTGGGCATAGGGATATCTGTACGGCCTGATGTTTGGAGGAACACTTCCTGGAATCAGATGAATAGCATGATCATGATCACGAATAGGTGGGAGACCTTTGGGAGTCTCAAATACCTTGGAATGATTGTTCAAGACTTTTTGGAGATCTGGAGAAATAGATGATTCCAATGTGGAAACATCTAGCGAACATAATTGTGCAATTACACCCCTTTGTTCCTTTTTTAGAAGCTTTGTCATACCGTTAGAGCTGATTATCTTTCTTGGTTTCCCTGCAATACCCCTTAATTCAACTTCCTTTCCTTCCACAGAAAATTTCATGAAAATTTATTGAAAATTAAAAGCTATTGTACCCAAGGATTGTAGCCATTGGACTCCTAGTACAACATCAGCACCTCCCATTGGAATGGAAAGCATTGGGCTAGTCAATACATATTCTTCCATCGATAGCTTGATATTATTGCACTTTCCAGAGCAATTTATTGTTCCTCCATTTGCAACCATCACTTGACACTCTGGTGCTGGATATAAGAAGAAATTCAATTCTTTTGCTACCTTACAATCAATAAAATTGTGGGTACTTCCTGAATCAATCAACACTATTACCTTTTTCTTCTTGATTTGTCCTTCTATCTTGATGGTTTGAGCAGTGGTAATTCCAGCCAATGCATTACAAGATATGGTCGGATTCATTTCTTCTTTATCTAGGCTTTGTTCCTAGAGTATATCCTCTTCTTTTGACCTTTCTTGCTCCTTTTCTTCTTCCTCTTCGCAATCTATGTAGAATAATTTCTTCTCAGCACACTTATGACCTTTAGTGTATTTGCTATCACAACTGTAACAAATCCCTTTTGCTCTTTTTTCTTCCAATTGTTGTGATGTCAACCTTATAGTTTGTGGAAGACTAGGGGCAACAACACTTCCATCTTTATAATTGTGAGTGGTATGCTTCCTGGTTGCCATAATTTTGCTTTCCATTTTTCTTGCTAACCTGAATGCCTTCTCTAATGAATCAGGTTCCCAAAGGCAAACATCATGTTGGATATTATCCTTTAAAGACCCTATGAACACATCAATCCTATGCTTCTCTGGAATATTTTTTACCCTTATGTTCAATTTTTGGAACTCCTCAATGTGCTCCATTATTGAACCCTTTTGTTTAAGACTTATCAATTTGCTAAAAAAAGTGTTGCTTTTTGTATCCTCATAATGTGCTGTCAATTCTTCTGTAAAAATTGCCCAAGTGATAATTTGTTTATGAGAGCAAAGCCATTGATACCATACAAACTGGTTTGGTTCCAAATATAAAGTTGCAATACGTACCTTTTGTGTGTTTTGCACATTATTGAGATCGAAAAATTGCTCCATCTATAATATCCATGTTGCGGGATCCTTGCCATCAAACTTCCTCATATCGATTTTTGGAATATGGTGGGTATTCGATCCCAGCATCATGAGTTTCCTTTACAACCTTTTCACCATTAGTAAGTATTTCTTGTAGAAAATTTGTCAAATCTGTCTTCAAATCTGCCATCTCTGTCTTCAAATCTGCCATGTCTCTCTTCAAATCTATCTTCAAATCTATCTTCAAATCATCCATCTTAGCTTCCATGCCCTTTATTAAGATTCCACGCCATTTTTCTTAGCTTTTGTGAGCGTGACATTTGTTGCACTTGTTCTTGTAATTTTGATATATCATGTAGCATTTCTTCCTCTTATTCATGAGTCATGCTAGGGCTTTCAGGTTGCTTACTAGGTGTTTGCATTTTCTTTCCTCGGGGCATCCGTTACTGATAATAATGCTCTACTATGCCCTTTGAATTCCTTCAAAATAAATTTTCAAACCAATCTTAAGCAAAAATTTAAAAGAATCTACACACCTTTTTTCACTTTGTAGGAGCTCGATATTGCCTCTGATGTATCTCTGTACTTTCAGATCATCCAGTTATGAAATTGCAACCTACAGTAGCCCTCTGTGTCCTCTTTCCAATGCCACCAATCTGATCCAAATTGGATTCTCCAAGGAAGAGTTATGCAAAATCTCCCACAGTGACCTGATTATAGACTAGTTCAGTAGAGCGAACTTGTACGACGTGCCACGAGTCACTGTTTCGACCTTTGGCTCTAAAAAATATATACAAGAAACTATAGTCCGTCCTCTTTCTGTACCTTCTTATGAAATTTCAATCAGATGCTCAAGGAGAAAGTTATGACGATTTTCCCCAGGTCACCTGTTTGGAATGAAATTCAGGAGTCTACAAGAATACCAACTTCCTCAGATCATATCTCAGCAAATGTAGCGCGAACAACTCTGAAATTATGACCCGAGATTCAGCGTGATTTCTTCTCAAATGGGTTTTTTTTTAAGCTTCTGAAACGTCGCATAAAAAAAGTTATAGCGAAAATGCCACGATGACCTGTTTGGAGCAGCGAAACCCTAGAATCCAAAGCTCTGATACCAAATGTTATGAAACCAGCTCAAGAAAAGATAGAAAAGATAGATCAACGCCTTAGAATTCAGCCTCTTCAAGGGGGCAACCTCCTTTACATTACATAAATGAACAATTCTTGGATGATTCAAATGACAAAACCTCCTTTCTATATATAAGAGTCTAAGGAGTCACAATATAACCCAGCCAACCTAACAATAATAATATAAAGCCACAAAAATAACAATAGAGGGATTCTATGGGGCACAGTAATAACAATATGGGGATAATAGGGCCACAAAAATAAAAATAGAGGGATTCTATGGGGCACAGTAATAACAATATGGGGATAATAGGGCCACGATAATATTAATAAGGGATGCAACTACAATATTAATTGGGTAAACACTAGTATTATAGGGACCCAACACACTATGTGAACCATGAAGAACTTTAGGCACTGTAATGCCATGGACCAGATTCCTGACCAGGGCAATCTATCCAAATAGTCACTCAACAGTTTAGGCACCGCAATGTCAAGGACTAGATTCCTAGCCAAGGAAATCTATCCAGGTGGGTCTAAGATGGACTCAAGCTTTCATCCCCTCTAGGTACCATCAGGCTTACTTGCTAACCATCAACGCAAAAATCCAGGTGTGTATCCAAAACAGAGCTCTTTGATTAACACCACATTTCCAACTTCTAGACATCAACACAATGTGTCTTCCAGATGTCCTCCAAGACAATGCTTCACTCACAAATCCTCAACATCCCTTGATCTAGCAGATCAAGAATAACCAATATCTCCTAATCAAACTGATTGGTAACCAGCATGCTATCATATCCTTTGAGAGATTCACCTGTACAAACACAACCCCAATTAATAATATACTTTCACATGTACATAATCAAGTGCAAACCTTTGAGATCTTACAGACAACATATGTTGCTTCTCAACTTTCCATAGTAGGACTATTAACTGAATATTTGACAGAATATTCCTTAATCATGCTTCCTTCTTCACATGTAGCAACATATCCTCTGAAATTCATTCTTTAATTGTTACCAAGTTATGCCCTCCCTCTCAACCTGGAAGCACCTCTTTATCTAGACTCCCTCTTAATCTTAGGGAGATATCTTCTATTCATGCTTCCTCCAGGATACCAACTTCTTCTTTTCAACATCGGGGAATCTTTCATGGCTTTAAACCATTTCATCAGAGTTATCATCATCCTCATCATGCTTATCACATCAACGAGCATCTTTTCCAAGTTGAAGATTGTGTAATTGCACAACTTAAAAATAAAGCACGACCAAAACTATATATGCTTGATGTTAGCCATATCATAATCACGGAAGAATTTCAAATTTTATTCATAGCAGATGCCCAAACTCAATTACAAATAAGAGACATATACTCTTGAACATCTTGCTAGGGACTTTATACACCCTAGGCGACTTCATAACAACATTTATTCCATCTAGGGTTTCAATGTGTCTTCCAAAGGTATGACATACCTTACTACAACATAAAGCAAACCCTAAAATACATAAAGCATCTTACAAAATGCATATGTTAGACTTCTCACTAGGAATTCATACAAATCCTAGATTTCATACAGAATCAATCAAGGTCAATCATAACATAGTCTTTAACTTGACCATCTTTCACTAGGGTTTGTTTCAACCCTTAGACTTTCAATCAATCATCAAACAGTAACTAACATAACCAACTACTAATAGGGTTAGTTTACAGACCCTAGATTTTCGAGCAATCATCAAACTCAAAAAATTAAAATTTCAACAATCTCTTTACAAATCTCAAATTATCATTTAGTCAACATTCATCAGAGATTTCTACTTTAACTAAGGTTCAACTCCAAAACCCTAGAATTCCATCATATTTCAAAGATTCTACTTTGACTAAGGTTTAACTCCAAAACCCTAGAATTCCATAATCTCAAAAATCATTAAATACATAGATCTTAGATTGTTACATTCCACACTAGACAATGTTACTATTATGATTTAACTGCAAAAACCCTAGACTTTCTATTGGTACCAATTTATAACTGATTATTTTATGTAAAAAAACCCTGTATTATTCATCATTTTCCTTTATTTAGCCTTTAAATTTCCTCCATATTCCTTAGAAACTGATTGATATAATGTTATTTCCGTTATTTTTATCTTGGAATTAATCTTAGGAATTTTTGTTTTAAAATTGAAAATTTCCAGAAAATTACAAGTTGTTGTAACTTCCTGTAATGGCTCCATGGTTTGACATGTTGCAGGATAGGTTGGCAAATTTGAAGACCTGGGAATTGATCATAAATGTACAAGGATGGTGGAATATCTATCCACTCTCGGATTTGAAGATTATAAGTGGCTGGTCAATGCTGGTCAAACCCAGCTATTTTAGCAGAAATTCCAGATTTTGTGAATAGATTTTGCTATTTTTGAGATTTTGCTCAAATTGAGGATCTTAACTAATTCGGCCTCCTTTGATGTAATTGTTAGGATTTCATTAGGACTATGACGAGTACGAATAGCTTCGTCTTGTTGTGAATATTTATGATAAACAACTCAAAAGGAGAATGATGTAGTTTAGTAGTTGTTGATACATGAAAAACTTGGGAACGTAGTTTATGTACTTTTGATTTCCAGACTTGAATACAGAGATACAGTGTTGGATTCCATATTTATGTTTCAGATCCAGTAGTTGTCTTCATTTGAATTAGTTTAAGGTGTGCTTGCAAAGTGTGGAGGGCCCCCACTACAGAGCTGGTACACTTTTCCTTGAATTCTCTTTTACAATTGCATAGATAGATCTGATACTTAGAATTGTCATTCAATTCATATGTTGCAAGTTTACAAAATTGGAAATTGTTAATTGAAGAGATCCACATCTGTTGTGAAAGAGTTTTGTAAGAAAACCTCAATTGATATTCATCTCGAAATTGACAATTGTGCTTGCTATTTCATGGTTTTTATCTCATAGCTTGATCTATAGTTTGTTGTTCATTGGTTATGATTTGTAGTTGCAGAGCTCAATTGGTAGTTTGTTGACTGAACCTTGTAAGAGGTTCCACTATTGTTGATCTCAAAAGCTACATATTTCATTTATTGTTTTGTGTGATAAGTAATTAGGACTCTATTTTCCATATAGACAATTATATTTGTTTCGTTTAAGTAAATGCTTAAGTGTTAAAAAGAGAAAGAGAAACCTCTTGTAAAAGAGCATTGTTGATTTTTCCACACTAAGCTATCATTTAGAAACTAAATCCTTCTAGATCTATATATATTAGATAGCACCTCTAAGTGTACCTACTCGGGTTGACAGAGAAATTGAAGCCTGATTTACATTAGTAAGTAAGGCCCAACATTTTGGCGCTATTGTCGGGGACGTGCAAACTATGAAGATTTACAAAAAAATCTTAAAATCTTAAAACAAACAAAACAATAAAAACACAGATTTTGTTTTAATTCTTTAAGCCATGATTCTTTATGTCTAGATCTAGGGATGAAAAAGGAAGATTCACAAAAACCCCCCACCAAACAACTAACCCTCCATTGGGAGAAGAAACTTTAGAGAGGATTGAGTACACAACACCAATTGGAAAAGTTACTGTGGAAAAACGTGAGGAAAAATAAAGATCAGGCCAGAGACTTACTGTCGTTGAAAGACAAATCCAACTAGCTCATGAGGCAAAGAAAAGATATATACCTGAGACTTCTACAGTAGGGAAACAAAAAGAGAGTAGTACAAGAATCCAACAACCTATCCTTGAACAGATTGTTCCTCAAGAATCAAAACAGGAAGAAGAGATAGAAACCTTAGACAAGCCACATATCACAATGGTTGAAGAAGGAGGATCAGCCAGAGGACCTACTGCAGAACAACTCAGAGAATATGAGAGACAAATAGAAGAAAGGAGAAGACAAAGAGAGCTTGAAGAAAAACAAGGAAATGATACTCTGTTTGGAGGGAATCAAAATCCACCAGAAGAAGAGGAATCAACATTTAAATTTCCAATTCAAGATAGAGGAGAGTACATGGATGAGGAAATTAAAATGAAAAATATCCCACCTTTTGTATTACCAAACTTTTATGGTATGGCATTTGAATACCCTGATTCATTTTGTTTAAATTTGATATAGTATGCCGAACCTATGGATATACAGATGATGCACACAGACTTCGACTTTTTCCTGCCACATTAAAAGATGCAGCACTTAGGTGGTTCATGGGATTAGGTGAACACACAGTCACTGATTGGGATAACATGAGAAAAATCTTTTTGAAAAAGTATCAACTTTACTATCGATCAAAAGACTCTAAATATGGAATCTTTAGAATGAATCAACAAGAAGATGAGACCATAGAAGAATACTTGGCAATATTTTCATACAATCTACAAAAATCAAAGCATAGAGCCATGTCTCCTGATCTTATTTGAACAAAATTTCTTAAGGGCATCCGGGACGAATATCTAGATGACCTCAATCTCATAGGTAAAGGGGACATTTTTAATTTACCTTTTGATGAGATTGTTGACTTATGTCAAAAGTACTCCAGAAGTAGAGCAAGAAATGGAAGAAGAACTAGGACATCTAGAATCACTAAATCTGCCATAGGAAATATTACCAAAGCTTAACTAGGCAATCTATTTGAAGATTTTAAAACAGACCTCCTACGCACTTTAAAAAATCAAATAGACACTTTGAAAGCAAAGAAAAGACAAAATGAACATCGATGCTTTACTCCAAGTAGCAGAGGCAGAGGCAGAAGCAAAAGCAGAGGGAAGAGTTTGACAGGTTAGAATTCATTTACGTGAGGACATGCAAAGTCTAATGTTTGGGGGAGATGTTGGTACAAATTTATGGCTGATTATTTTATGTAAAAACCCCTCTTTTATTCATCATTTTCCTCTATTTAGCCTTTAAATTTCCTCCATATTCCTTAGAAAATTATTGATATAATGTTATTTCCGTTATTTTTATCTTGGAATTAATTTTAGGAATTTTTGTGTTCAAATTGAAAATTTCCAGAAAATTACAAGTTGTTGTAACTTCCTGTAATGGCTCCATGGTTTGACATGTTGTAAGACATGTTAGAAAATTCGAAGACTTAGGGATTGATCCTAAATGTACAAGGATGGTGGAATATCTATCCACTCTCGGATTTGAATATTATAGGTGGTCGGTCAATGCTGGTCAAACCCAGCTATTTTAGCAGAAATTCCAGATTTTGTGAACAGATTTTGCTATTTTTGAGATTTTGCTCAAATTGAGGATCTTAACTAATTCGACCTCCTTTGATGTAATTGTTAGGATTTCATTAGGATTATGAGGAGTATGAATAGCTTCCTCTTGTTGTGAATATTTATGATAAATAACTCAAAAGGAGAATTATGTAGTTTAGTAGTTGTTGATACATGAAAAACTTGGGAACGCAGTTTATGTATTTTTGATTTCCAAACTTGAATACAGAGATACAGTGTTGGAGTCCATATTTATGTTTCATATCTAGTAGTTGTCTTCATTTTAATTAGTTTAAGGTGTGCTTGCAAAGTGTGAAGGGCCCCCACTACAGAGCTGGTACACTTTTCCTTGAATTCTCTTTTACAATTGCATAGATAGATCTGATACTTAGAATTGTCATTCAATTCATATGCTGCAAGTTTACAAAATTGGAAATTGTTAATTGAAGAGATCCACATCTGTTGTGAAAGAATTTTTTCAGAAAACCTCAATTGATATTCATCTCGAAATTGACAATTATGCTTGTTATTTCATGGTTTTTATCTCATAGCTTGATCTATAGTTTGATGTTCATTGGTTATGATTTGTAGTTGCAAAGCTCAATTGGTAGTTTGTTGACTGAACCTTGTAAGAGGTTCCACTATCGTTGATCTCCAAAGCTACATATTTCATTTACTGTTTTGTCTGATAAGTAATTAGGACTTTGTTTTCCATATGGACAATTAGAATTGTTTCATATAAGTAAATGCTTAAGTGTTAAAAAGACAAAGAGAAACCTCTTGTAAAAGAGCATTGTTGATTTTTCCACACTAAGTTGTCATTTAGAAACTAAATCCTTATAGATTTATATATATTAGATAGCACCTCTAAGTGTACCTACTCAAGTTGACAGAGAAATTGAAGCCTGATTTACATCAGTAAGTAAGGCCCAACACTTTCATTCTCAACAATCATCTAATAGATTTTAGATTGTTATATCACAGATACTAGACAATTTTAACTTCACTGGGGTTTAGCTACAACACCCTATATTTCTAGATATCATCATCCTATAATCTCATACAAGGAATTCCATTAAATCCTAAGACTCATGACCATCAACGACTAGGTCAACACACATATCTAGGAATTCATAACCATACATAAGCATATCATATGTCCAATAACATAAATACATTTGACCTAGACCAACCTAGGACTTCAATCAAAAGGACATATATATATATATATATATATATATATATATATAAGTGCCTAGATTTTATCAACATGAAAAATACATTTCATATCATGTGTTAGTCAAACCCAACTTCTTAATGATCAATAAGATTTAGACACACAATCATTTTGATTACACTAGGGTTTGATCAAACAAACACATTCATACCAAGCAAAACATTTCTAAGACAATGTAAGGGTCTTTCTTACACATTCCACCAAACCCTAATGAGCTAGGGTTCCAATGTAGAACACAGCAAACCCAACATTACCGAAACTTCAAAGGTTCTAGTATTTTAGACCTTATCACTCAACCCTAACAAGTTAGGATTTCCCAATCATAAAAAAATCCCGAACATGACATCATCAATAAAATTTCAACTAGCATTTCACAATATCCCTAAGAAGTTTAGGTTTTCAGACATTCGTACTAGCAAACCCTTCAATTAGGGTTTTTCAGAACTTGTCTAGGGTTCTCTATAGTTTATCAAGTATATGAATGGGGTGGGTAGATTTATCAAGAGATGAATCACCCAAACAAGAATCATCAAGATTCAATATATCTAATCACAATAGAGTTAGTAAAATATCATTAAATGAATAATATTTTAATCAATGTATTCAAAGCATACCTTTGTTTCTTGACTAACCTTTTCTTGAGAGATCCTCATTCTTTCATATGTTTTTCCTAGTCAAGACAACAGAGGGAGAAAGGTGATTAGTATTTAATATAATCAAAACTAAATGAGTACATGAACATAAAAACTAAAAATACATGAGATACTTATCTTTGAGAGTTGTTGGGGGCTCCCCACAAGGCTTGAGGGAAACCTACAAACTTAAAACAATACAAAAATGTCTTCTCTAAAATATGTTAAAAACCTATAAATTCTAAAACATATAAACCAAGTTATGTAAATCAAATGACTTAATAGTGTAAGTCCATAATGTCGGATTCTTCGGGCTTGACTTTCTTTGAGTCTCCTTCTATAGCAAGGTTGACTCGATCTCTTCCTCTCTTCTTATTCTTTGTATTCTCAGGACAGTCACTTTTGTAGTGACCCTTCTTATGACATTGAGGGCACTCTATCTTGGACATGTCAACTTTCTTCCTCGATCTCTTTCCTTTATGATGAGAAACAAAAGCATTTGATACTCCTTCAGGATTGGTAACCATTAATATCCTTAATTCTTCTTGACTACATGTTGTCCATAATTCTTCAAAGGTGGGAGCTACCTTCCAACTGTTGATACCTAAAGAAAATGCTCCCCAAGAGGGTGGCAAACCTAATATAGTAGTGATCACCAATTATTTGTCTGGAAAAATCTCATCGATGGCCAAGAGATTGTCCCTGAATCTATCTATATTCACAAAGAAGGTTGCCACAGTATCTTCTTTAGTCATCTTCGTATTTCTCAGCTCATTCTTCAAACTTGCTACTTAATTAATGTTCTTAATAGTGAACAGCTTAGACAAGGCTTCATACATCTCCTTAGCATGATCGATGTTAGCTATGAATGGAACAAGATTGTATTGTATCCCTTCTACCATTAGAGTCATAGCCACCAATTCTAAATCCTTGAATTTCACTCTATCAACATCATTGGATTCTTTTGTAGGCTTCTTTACATTTCCTTTTACCAAATCCAGCACCTTGTCCTTCTTGAGGATTAGGTCAATCCTCTTCTTCCAAGATCTGAAGTTAGATGCTCCTTCAAGCTTGTTCTCACCATTTATAGAGTTAGAAATCTTCCTTGAATATGATATACCCCTTCCTTGAGATAGTTCATATGAATGGATCTACCTTTATCTTCTTCATCAAAGCTCTAAAACCATGTTGGAAAATCAAAAAGGCAGTAAATATTTTCTTGATATTGGTAATTACTTGTGATGTTTCTTATTATTATGATTATTTATATCTTCTTTCTTTATTTCATCAAGTAATTACCAAAAGAAGCAGCACATAAAACAATAGACACCAGATGTAGGCACATGCCAAGGAAAAACCCCCTTGAGGGGAAAACCCAGTCAAGATAATTTTTCCTTTCAATAGTATTCCTTGAGACTCTTCACTCTAGATCAAGACCAGACGTTCCCTCCCCACCAAGTCAGCCTCTAGAAGTTCGACCTCTTCCCATCAACTTCGACTATGCAGCAACTTACAGCAACTGGCAGCTTCCAGCAGTAGTCCAACTTGGAATACTTCAATCTCCCAATCCAAAGCACGAAACAGAGAGAGACCACCACCAAAAGTTTTTATTTCCTTGTATCCTTAGACTCCCCTAAACTCGCATTCACTTCAGCTTCCCGAGAACAGACTTCACACGTTTTCCCAGCTACAAGAGAACTTCGCACTTCTATCCAACAACAAGAGAATTAGAACTTGATGAGAAAGTGATGCCCCAAATGAATTCAATGTGCTTCCTTTTATAGGCTTCTTGTGGGGTCGAATGTGTCCTTAGACCGACTTGATCTTCGCTTAGGCCGACATGGTTTGGAGGTTACATAATTCATATTTGACTCCTTTTTACATTATTCAAAAGCCAAATAATGGTGTCTTTAAATGTACAATAATTTTATAGACTTAGCATAAATCCTAGAAGTCCTGAATGGGGACTTTGACCTAAAACATGGTGACCCAAGCATGAAACCCATGCTTTAATAAGTCGCAACAATAATAATAAAAATTATTTTCTTTATTCTTTTGAGAAGTACATTATTGAAGACCGAGCATAGTTACCTTTTCCAAGCCGGATTGGGAGAAATCTTTTAAAAGAGGAAGACAACTTATTAGACCCCTAAAGAAGTAGTGTGTCTTTCACAAAAATAAAAGAATTGGTCACAATATTCATCTAGAGGAAGAGGTAGTAAAAGAGGATGTGGAAGAAATAATCACAAAGGTAGGGGGAGTAAACACCATCAAGAACAAGGTCTGATCTCCACTGCATTCATTGTGATAGGAATGTACATGATGCATCCACATGTAGAATACCTTGGGAAATAATCAAGCAAGAATGCAAAGACAACAAATGTAAAACACCAGATCCAACAAAAGGTAAAGCACCTGAATATTCTCATTATATTGTTTCACATTGAAATATTAGAGTATTTGAAGATGTGTTTCATACTTCATTTACTTCTTGGAAAGATGCATGGTTGCTTGATATAGGTGCAACCTACCATATGACCTTTCGGAAGGACTTCCTTGGATACTTTAGTGGCAATGTAGATGGAGCAATATACTTTGTAGAAAAGTCAAATATCAAGGCATCCAGACTTGGCACATCAGGCTTAACCTGCCTGGACTTCTTGACTTTCTTTTACAAGATGTACTCTATGATCCAAAACTGTGAAGAAACTTATTGTCCCTTGTTCATATTTTCCACCAAGAAAACTCCCTTCATATGTTTGATGGAAAAGTTGAGAATAAGAAAAGCATCAGAAAACACATTTGTCATGACTATAATAGAGGGGGAAAGACTATTGAATCTGCAAGGAACATCTGCTCATGCACAGAACTTTGCGTACAATTATGAGTACAATGAAGGTACATTCCCATCTAGTCTTCTTTGGCATATAAGATTTGGACATCTTAATTATGACATTCTTTGTTTCTTGAAAATAAATGATGTTTCTAGTTTGCCAACTATTCTAAAGAAATTGAATCAATGTGATGCTTATATCCTAAGAAAACATAGCAAACAATCGTTTCATGATTTTACTTCCTGAGCGCATAGAAAGATTGCACTGATTCATTTTTATATATGTGGCCCTATTCTTCTTACTTCTACAAATAGAAATAAATATATGATGACTTTAATTGATGATTACACTAGAACGTGTTGGGTATACCTTTTGAAAAGTAAATCAGAAGCTTTGAAACTTTCAAAAACTTGCATGCATGGATTGAAAGTGAGGCACAATCACATATTGGCTCTCTTTATACTGATAATGGTAAAGAATATACTTCTAATGAATTTGGAAACTATATTCGCCAATATGGAATTCAACACTAAACAATTGTGTCGTACAATCCTCATCAAAATTTGTAGCTAAAAGAACAAAAAATACTATTTTAAATATGGTTCACTTAATGATGTTTTACAAAAATGTAAAGTTGGTGTTTTGGGATAATACAGTTCTATGTGCAATATATATAAAAAATAGATGTCCATATCTTGCTCTCAAGAAAAAGACTCCTTATGTAATGTGGTATGGCCACATTCCTCCTGTAAGACATCTCAAGATCTTTGGTTCCACCTGTTATGCTTGATTCCTAAGGAACAAAGAAGCAATCCTGATGCAAGGAGTCGAAAGTGCATCTTCTCAGGGTATTCAAATACCATCAAAGCATATTGTCTCTACGATGAGGTAAATACGAAGTTTATATTGTCTACGGATGTGGTTTTTCTTGAATATTTCAATATTGACAATACATTTGAGGGAAAAATTGATTGTTCGAATAAATTAAGTCATGCAAAAACCTATCATGAATTTGATAATGAGATTCTACATCTTGAAGGGGGGGTACCTATCTTGGGTCAATCTATGGAATCTCCTTTTAAATCATTGTCTTCCCCTCATTGATCAGGTGCTCATGTCCTAAGTGTCGTAAAATGCTCAAAATTTAAAGTGCTTAGAACTGGTTCAAAGTTGAATGACTGGAAAGTGCTCGTCTTCTTGATTCCAGTGCCACAAACGGTTCGAAAAACGGTCGTCGTATGAGGAAGTTATGGCAAAAAGAAGAATTTGTCCATAACATTAGAAATTTTAATTTTTCAAAAAAAAAAATTAAAAAAGGAATATTCTGCCTGGCACGAAATCCGAGGCAACCACCAAACATTAAATGTAACTACAGTTAATTTGGCGGAATTTTGGCAGAAGCGCCAAATTTGGCAAACCCGCCATAATTGGCGGAGCTATCTGGAGTTAACTAAAGTTAGCTGGAGTTTTTCTAGGGAAAAACTGGAGAAACTTTAAATGGCCATAACTTTGGCTAGGAAAGTCGGTTTTGGACGATTTTTTTTTTTATTTTGGGTATTTTCGACCTTCTGAAGTCATTGGTGTAGGTATTACAGCCATCTGAGGTCATTTGCAGAGGTTTTGGAGCTGTGAAAGTTCTAGGAGCCACCAGGGCCCAGTTTTGTGAAGACTGGATAGGGTTGCAGGTATTTATTGGAGGTGATCCAATAGTAAATCCTGAAGAATTCAAGTGTTCTGAATCCATTTTTACCATATATTTCTCCTGTAGATGCTTCTATTCATCTGTATTTTCAATTTTATCATTTAATAAAAACAAGGACAAGCCCGATTGGGAGCTTTGGACCCAGGAGACGTAGCCCTGGAGGGGGTGAACTGCTTTATCAACTTCTTTTGCATTTGTGGTTGATTTATTTTGCAGATCAAATTCATTTTAATGTGTTAAACAGTAAAAGGAAATAACTCTGCTATGCTTAAATGGGTCATGAATAGCTGAAAATTTCATGTGTTTTCTTTCTGCAAGACATGGAAATCTTTTAAACATGTTTAATTCTGAATTGAATACCTTGCAAACAAATTTCAAGTAGTTTCAAATTCAGATCAAGTTGGTATCAGAGCTCAGGGTTTTTGTGCAAAGATCTTCTAACTGTCTTGCAAAGTATTGATGCTTACTAGGTTGAAACTCAAAAGAGGGGAAGGACAGTTGACTAGAGAACGAGAGAATCCTCAGTCAAGGAAGGCCAGAGAGCCATCACCTCCACCTTCAATTTCACCCTCAAGAGTCTCAGCAGAAGCTTCAAGAATGTCTGCACATGAAGGAGAAATTCCTACAGAGACAGATCCAAGAGAAGAAGAGAGAGTCTTCAGAAAGGCTTTCTTAGACCTCACTGAAATGGTGAGGATATTGTACCAAGAAAGAAATGAGAAATTGGCTGGAGAAGGGTCCAAACATCCACATGAAGGAGAGGGCTCTTCAGGAGGTAAGAAGGATGATGATCATTCCAAGAAAGGACATGGAGGAAATGGTGATCCACCACCCCCATCTTCACCTTCTTCCTCTTCATCCTCGTCTTCTTCTGTTCATAAGCATAGATCCTCTGGAAAAAGTCCTTTTTTGAAGCTTGATGTAAAATTCGAATTACCTATGTTTAATGGTGAAGTGAATGCAGAAAAGCTTGACAACTAGATTAGGCAGTTGGAATTTTACTTGAGGATCCAGAATATGCATGATGATGCCACAAAGATTCAGTTGGCTTCTTTGAGAATGGATGGAGCATCATTGGTCTGGTGGGAGGCCAAGACTAAAGAGGAGATCAAGAAATTTGGTAAGGTTACCTTAACATGGCCTGAATTTCTATTAGCCATTAAAAAACAGTTTTATCCTCTTGCTCACATGTAGAAGGCCATTATGAATTGGCAAAATTTCAGACAACTTAAGGGTCAGAGTGTCCAAGACTACACCCAAGAATTCAGGAGAAGAGCTCTCTTGTTAGGGGTAGATTTGCAGACCCAGGAAACCTTGCTGAAATACATTGGTGGCTTGCATAGCTACCTTAGACACACCATCTTGATGTTTAACCCTACTAGCCTAGACGAGGTTTGTGTCCAAGCTACCCATTTAGAGGCAAGGGGAAAAAACACATTTGAAGAGGGTAGAAACAAGCCCCCCAAGGGGAAAAACAAAGAGAAAACCTCCAAGGGAAAGAGCAAAAAGAATGCATCTGTCAAACAGGAGAGTGAGAAAGTGATATGTAAACACTGTTCTAAACCAGGCCATGAGGAGAAAAACTGTTGGAAATTATATCCTGAAAAAAGACCTCAATTTAACAAATCCAAAGGGAAACAGAAAACTGCTGCTACTACATCTACACCACAAGATTTAGGGGAAGATTCAGGTGATGAAACCAAAATTGCAGCCATGGGTTTGAAAAACTTGAAGGGAAAAGAAATTGAAACTCAAGCCAGCACTAGTACCTCAAACTGCCATGTACAAGCTCCTAATGAGGAAGAAAGAATTGAACTATTTCATGTGAGGCTGATTTCAAAACATACTAAAATTGACACACTTTTTGATAGTGGGTCACAAGCAAACCTTATATCAGAGGACTTGGTCAAGCAGCTTAAACTTGAGACCGTTCCACATCCGAAGCCATATCCACTTGGATGGATTTGCAAGGATGCAAATTTACAAGTTTCAAGAAAGTGCACATTGCGCTTTGCAATCACTGCACATTTTATTGACACAGTTGAACTTGATGTGGTACCTTTTGATATAGCAGGAATTGTTTTGGGAAGTCCTTACTTGTTTGACAGGAAAGCTATCTTTCATCGCCATGAAAACAAATATCATCTGTTCAAAGATGGCAAGGAGTTCATTGTTAGAGCTCATCGCAAGAACACAAATATAGCGATGGTGAATGCAGGACAGGTAAAAAGGCTGGTCAATTCAAGTAAGAATTTTGTTCTTCTTATGATTAAGCCCAAGGTTGATGTGAATCATGAGTCATTTGACAATTGTGATCCAAAACTTAAATCAGATCTGTATGATGTAGTTGATGCATATCATGAGATGTTTCAGGAGCCTACAGGTTTGCCTCCTAAGAGGGAGATTCAGCATGAAATCCATTTGCATCCAGATTGTCCTCTTCCAAACATAGGCATGTACCGCATGTCTATTATGGAGAATGCTGAAATAAAGAAGCAAATCAAGGACTTGTTGGACAAGGGTTTCATAAGGCCAAGTACTTCGCCATGTGGGTCATCGATTGTATTTATTCCAAAGAAAGATGGCACTTGGCGTATGTGTGTTGATTTCAGGGCCTTGAACAAGATAACGGTAAAGAATCGTTACCCACTCCCAAGGATAGATGATTTTCTAGACCAGCTGAAAGATGCTCGATATTTCACTAAGCTAGACTTGCGTAGTGGATATCATCAAGTAAGAATTGAAGAAAGTGACATTTGGAAGACAGCCTTTAAAACCAAACAAGGACTCTTTGAGTGGCTTGTGATGCCGTTTGGTTTGTGCAATGCACCTGCAACTTTCATGCGAGTAATGGATGATGTCTTGCGTCCTTTTCTTGATGATTTCGTTATTGTCTACTTAGATGACATCTTAATTTTCAGCAAGTCTAGAAAAGATCATGTCATGCATGTTAGAAAAGTACTTGATGTTTTGAAGAAGAATCAGTTATTTCTTGAAATGTCAAAGTGTGAATTTGGAAAGACTTCTTTGGTTTATTTGGGACACATAGTAGGAGGAGGTGCTTTGAGAATTGATCCTGCTAAGATTGAGGCTATTGTGAAGTGGCCTACTCCCAAATCCATAACAGAGGTAAGAAGTTTTTTGGGTGCAGCTCAATATTGGAGGAAGTTTATCTCTAACTTCTCTTCTATAGCAGCTCTTATGCATGCAGTGACAAGTGTGACGCATGCTTTCCAATGGGGAGGCAAGCAGCAAAAATCTTTCGAATCTTTGAAAGAGAAGATTAGTTCAGCTCCAGTCCTTGCATTACCGGATTTGAGACAGCCATTTGAGATACAAACTGATGCTAGTGATTATGCTATGGGTGCAGTTCTTCTACAGCATGGTAGGCCTATTGCTTTTCATTCTGAAACTTTTAATGGTTCTGTTGTAAATTATCCTACATATGATAAGGAGTTGTATGCGTTGGTACAAAGCGTCAAAAAGTGGAAACACTACTTGATGGGCAAAGAAACTATTATACATACCGACCATCAGCCCTTACAGTACTTGCAATCACAAAGCAAGTTACAACAGTCATGACACTTCAGATGGATGGGCTTCTTGCAACAGTTCCATTTGGTAATAAGGTATAAGAAAGGTACTTTGAATAAGGTTGCGGATATGCTTTCAAGGCCTATTATTGGTGATGTTACTTTACTTAAGAATGATTCCATTGTACATGATAGTTACATAGAACAATATGCATCTGATGATGACTTTAAAGATGTGTATGCTAACTTGAGTAAAGGAAATCATGTAGAGGAAAATGACTATCACATGCATAACAATTTGCTGTTTCATTTGGGCAAGTTGTGTATACCACAGGGGGAGAGGATAAATGTCATAAGAGAAGCTCATTCTTCTCTTATTGCTGGCCATTTTGGTGTGAGCAAAACAGTTTCACATCTACAGAGGTATTGCTATTGGCCTCGCATGGTATATTCTGTTTCAAGGTTCATAAGAGGTTGTTCATTATGTGCTACAAGCAAGCCTAGCAACAGGAAGCTTGGTTTGTATACTCCTTTGCCGGTACCTTCTAGACCATGGGAGAGCATCTCTATGGATTTTGTAGGAGGTTTGCCAAAATCTCGAAAGCAGCATGATTATTTATATGTAGTAGTTGATCGTTTCAGCAAAATGTGTATACTTATGCCTTGTAAGAAAACTATAACTGCTGAACAAACCGCTGAATTATTTTTTCATCATGTATGGATTCACTTTGGTTTGCCTACTTCCATTATTAGTGACAGGGATTCCAGATTTGTGGGGAATTTTCGGTCCAACCTATGGGAGATGATGGACACAAAGTTGAAGAAAAGTACTGCTTTCCATACGCAAACAGATGGACAAACCGAAGTTGTGAACAGAACCATTGTGCACCTCTTGAGAGGTTATTACAGCAAGCATCCCAAGCTTTGGGATGAACATTTGCACTACATACAACATGCTTACAATCGTGTCAAGCACTCTTCCACAAACACCTCACCGTTTGAAGCTTGTTTTGGTTATTTGCCAAAATCACCTCTTGATTTCATTCTTGAGAAAGATGTTGCCATTGAGGGACATAGTGACATTGACAAAGCTCGTTCATTCATTGAAAGGATTCAGCAAATTCAAGAACAGCTTGAGAAGAGTCAAGGCAAGTACAAGGAAAGACACGACAAGCATAGAGTCGATCACAAGTTTCAAGAAGGAGATGAGGTATGGCTGTACATTAGTAAGGAAAGGATGCAAGGAGAAGGTAAAAAGTTGAAGCCTATTCGTTATGGTCCATTCAAAATCCTCAAGAAGGTTGGAAATAATGCTTTTCAATTAGATTTGCCTTCCTACATGCAAATGTATTCTGTTGTCAATGTTGAGAACTTACGTTTGTATGAACCTCCTTTGATTGCTGATAATGAAAGTGTTGTTCAGCTGCCATCTATAGAAGATTTCTCGCCAAAATTCTTAGATGAACTGAAAGAAGATACAATCCTTGACAGAAGGACACGCACTTCAAGAAGGGGCAGTGTAGATTATGTTCGGGTTGGTTTCAAAGGCAGCAAACCAAACAAGGCAAAGTGGATGGATGTGGACAGAGTGAGGGAGCTGTACCCTCACCTCTTTAACAGGTAGTTGAAGGCTTTTGGGGTCCAAAAGCTTCCCAATGGCGAGGCGTGATCAGGTGCTCATGTCCTAAGTGTCGTAAAATGCTCAAAATTTAAAGTGCTTAGAACTGGTTCAAAGTTGAATGACTGGAAAGTGCTCGTCTTCCCAATTCCGGCGCCACAAACGGTTCGAAAAACGGTCGCCGTATGAGGAAGTTATGGCAAAAAGAAGAATTTGTCCATAACATTAGAAATTTTAATTTTTCAAAAAAAAAAAAAAAAAGGAATATTCTCCCTGGCACGAAATCCGAGGCAACCACCAAACATTAAATGTAACTGCAGTTAAGTTGGCGGAATTTTGGCAGGAGCGCCAAATTTGGCGGAGCTATCTGGAGTTAACTAAAGTTAGTTGGAGTTTTTCTAGGGAAAAACTGGAAAAACTTTAAATGGCCATAACTTTGGCTAGGAAAGTCGGTTTTGGACGATTTTTTTTTTTTTTTTTTGGGTATTTTCGACCTTCTGAAGTCATTGGTGTAGGTCTTACAGCCATCTGAGGTCATTTGCAGAGGTTTTGGAGCCGTGAAAGTTCTAGGAGCCACCAGGGCCCAGTTTTGTGAAGACTGGATAGGGTTGCAGGTATCCATTGGAGGTGATCCAATAGTCAATCCTGAAGGATTCAAGTGTTCTGAATCCATTTTTACCATCTATTTCTCCTGTAGATGCTTCTATTCAGCTGTATTTTCAATTTGAGCATTTAATAAAAACAAGGACAAGCCCGGTTGGGAGCTTTGGACCCAGCAGACGTAGCCCTGGAGGGGGTGAACTGCTTTATCAACTTCTTTTGCATTTGTGGTTGATTTATTTTGCAGATCAAATTCGTTTTAATGTGTTAAACAGTAAAAGGAAATAATTCTGCTATGCTTAAATGGGTCATGAACAGCTGAAAATTTCATGTGTTTTCTTTCTGCAAGACATGGAAATCTTTTAAACATGTTTAATTCTGAATTGAATACCTTGCAAACAAATTTCAAGTAGTTTCAAATTCAGATCACTCATGAAGTTCCATCCACTTCTTTAGGTCAGGAAGACCCTTTGAGTGATGTGATTGAAAGGAATGGAAAGTTAAATCTTGATGCAGCCCCATCTCAATATATAGAGAAACCTATACCATCTCAAAAAGGTCCTCCAAAATGGCTCATTAAAATACTTGAAAGTGTTCATCCCTGTGAGTTTGGAAAGACAAGAACGAGAAGTTCCACCAAAGAAAATGGAGGTGATGTAGATGATTATGATTTAGTTAAAGATATGGTTGTTTCTTATGATTATGAATTAAGTTTGTCTACTAATTTTGAACCAACATCCTTTAAATAAGTTTCTTCTCATGGTGAATGTAAAGAAGCAATGCAGAGGGAGTATGATGCTCTCATGATGAATGGAACATGGAAGCTAGTGGACCCTCCATTTGGAACCAATTTAATTGGTTGCAAGTGGGTCTTCAAGAAGAAGTATAAAATAGAAGGCTCACTTGACAAGTGCAAAGCAAGGCTTATGGCAAAAGGATTTTCATAAAAGGAAGGTGTTGATTATGAAGAGACCTTTTCCCCCACAGCAAAATGGGGCACCATTTGGATTCTCTTTTCCTTGGAAACTCAAAATGGGTGGAAATTCCATCAAATAGATGTAAATATTGATTTCTTGAATGGAGACTCGAAAAAAATGTTTTCATGTCTCAATGAGAAGGTTTTATTGTGAAGGGACAAGAGTTGAAATTATGCAAACTCATCAAATCCTTGTATGGCCTAAAACAAGCACTGCGAGCCTGTAATAAAAAAATTGGCTAAGCATCTTCTGAAATCAAGTTGCAAACACTTTAATCTTGATGATGAAACTTTATTTGTCAAGAAAGTTGGAAAAATTGTTGTCTATCTTGTGGCACATGTAGATGATCTAATGATTCCAGGGACTAATGAAAACTATATTGCATCCATAAAGAAAGAATTGGAGAAAGGATTTGAGATGATAGATTTGGGACACCTTCATTACTACTTGGGCATTGAAGTGACCAACATCCAAGGTATATATTCCTCTCTCAAAAGAAATACATTAGAAAATTGTTGAGAAATTTTTGCATGGTTGAATGTGATCCTTTATCCATTCCAATGAAACAAAATACGAAACTCACATCTAAAGAATAAAATGAATTTAAGGATGTAACTAAGTATAGACAACTTGTGGGAAGTCTTGTCTACCTCATCACTACCAAAACAAATATTTCATTTGTTTTTGGAATCCTTTCCAAGTTTATGCAAAAAGCGTTGTGAAGAACATTGGTCTACTGTAAAAATAGTTCTAACGTACTTGAAAGGCACTCAAGACTTTGGACTCAAATACATGCAAGTGGATGATGTAACATACCCCCACCATCCCTAGCCCCTGACAAGGGTAGAAGGAGCTAGTTACTATACTGACCCAGCCTCCAAAGTCTAATTATGTAAATGGGGTCTAAATTTTTTCGACATTATGTAACTTACTCAAAAGTTAAAATGAATGACATCATTTTTTTCATTTCGTTAAGACCTTTCCAACAATATAATTTTTTCCTCAATCTAACTCTCGGATCAAAATATATGTTTGATCAAAGTCTGGCATATCAAGTCTCGCCTGACCTGCCACATGTCACCCACATGGACCCCTCGTGGCTACCCAACTTAGATGACATGTCATCACCACATGGTAACTGTTGACTCGCTTATGCTAGATCACAACCCTTTTTTCGTAGCTCGTGCATATATATTTATACAATATAGTATAAGGGTGAAACCCCCTTCCATACCTTCCATATTTTACATTCGCCCCCTTGCCACCTCACCCCAGGGATAAAATCTCGACAAGTTCCTTCACAATCCCCCATCGAAACTACAAGGGAAGAATGGTTGGGGTTACATGGACTGATACGTCATGTTGCCATGTCAAACTCTACCAAATGGCACTTTTGGCCAATCACATGTGGTTTACCTCCTTTGTGGACCACTTCCCCTAATTTTTGTGTGTTTAGTCTCCACCATCGCCACATCACCCCAAGTACAAAATCCCAAAGGGATCGTCGTGGCCTCCACTCAAATTCTCTGTGGTAATTCTTTCGAGACAACAAAATTCCCATCGTTTGACTGCTTTTCCTCTCATCCATTGTCGAGACCTTGTAACGCTTGGATATAGTGCCTCATGGGCACTTAGAGCTCAAGTCTCCCTCTTCATCTGGGCCCTAAACTCTCAACCCATGGTATATGAAATATGTATATGTTTGGGGCTTTTCCACACCCTTGGCACTCGATCACGATGGTTCTATTACATATGGCCTATTATGATTTGAGGATCAATCCCTTAATGCCTTAAGGCTTAGCTCTATGCGTCCATATGTATATACATATTATGAAGCTCCATGGATCTATCCCTCCTGAGCTTTTAACATGGCTCGCTCTAACCCATTCAACATATATCTAGATATTGTAGAAAGTTCTCTATAGATCAATTAGCTTTGATACCATGTAGAAATTCTCACTGTAGATTAAAGTGATTATGCAATGTACTAAAGCAAAATACTTAATCTACTTATACAATCAAACTTGCGGAAGCTTAATCGATTTTGAGCAAGATCAAACAGAACACATATAACACAAAAGAAGATTCAATCAACATGAAACACATAAGAATACTCTCGGGAAAGCCTCAGCTAAAAACCCCGCTATCTGTATTATCATAAAAGTGGAAATATCTCAGGATTACACAAAGCTTTAGCTCTCAAGCTATCCAGCTCTCACTACAATCCGTCACTATTGCTCATGGACCGAATAGACAACACATATGCCTTCCTTCAGTCCTCCAAGCCTCCTATTTCCTTGCGCAGTTTCTCCTGGGTCCTCCAGCTGACACATGTGTGATTCTCACCTCACACACTGCTCTGACCTCTGTAGTAACTGCGCAATCCTCAAGGAATGAATTCCTTCTGCATGCAAGAGATATCCTCATGGGAATATTCCTGCAACTGATAGTACACTTTCCATTCCTTTAATCTCAATTGGGTTTTTGTTTGAACTGACATGCATGAGTTATTTATGAGAGAATATTCAGTTATCCGAAGTACACTAGTTGCATGCATGCATGCATTAACTAACTGAAGTCACAATCAGTTCCACAAACTATTTGGAACTAATCTAACTGGACTTAATTCAGTTAACTGAGCTAACTAATTACAACTCAAATACAACTCATCCTTATCTCCTTAATTAAGGGATAACTTCCTCAATCAAAGGGATAATTGTTGCATGTCTTCACAAAGACTTCATGTTTGATTTTCTCCAACTAATTAAATCAAGATGAATTAATTAATTATTTTTCAAACAGCTGGTGAGACTAAATTCGAATTTTAATTCAAGAACAAATTAAAATTGGAATATATCCTGAAATGTTATCTATAGCAATGTTATTTTTAGCATTTCTTATTGCTATTTTCAACAGATATATCACGTTATCCTTCCTAAGCTTTGACAACGCTTCTCCCAACCTGCATCCTTCCTAAGCTTAGTAATGCGAAAACAAGACTTGAAAGCCAAATATGTTAATTTCATAATAATTATGACAAAGATCTTCCTATTCATTTATACTTAGGCCCATTAGAAAAATTTCAAGTTCAACAGTTCAATGATCAGCATGCCTCTTAGGATGGTAATAAATAGGAAAAAACTCATGAATGAATACAAGAATCCATTCAATTACCCAAGAAACATACAATAAATTAACATTCATCAAGCATGCAGGAAATCACTTTCCATATTAGATCTTAGGCATAAACCAACACATTGAATCAATACCAAAACAAGTTTTAAGCCAGCACATCAAACATAAGCTTAACAAGTAGTGTGCAAAGGCTTGAGTATACACTTATCTTATAAAATGTGCTCAATAGTCGAGATTAAGACTTCAACTCCCCACCCAACCTTAGACACATTGCAACCAAGCCTTTCTTCCAGTAGTCACCCTCAAGCCAAATTCCAGAGCTTGAGGATGAGTGCTTAAGGGATTAAGAAAATGTTGTCAATTGATTAGGGACTCTAGAGGACCATCCACCTCCACCCACTAGCTACTTGGTGTAGTCAGTTACTCATAGGGAATCCAAAGGTCCATTTCCTCCACCCCTTAGGTACCTCAATAAGAACTGTAGCTCTACCATCGCAGGCTAAAACAGGGAATCCAGAGGTTTGACACCTCCACCCTCAACAAATATTTCACTTAGTGGTTCCACCTAATCACGGGAATCAAAAACCCATTATAAAATTACAAAAATGTATAAGGTGGCTAAAGAACTCTCTTCTTTCTAAGAATCCAAGGAACAAGCCTCCACCCAAGTTGTCAAGGGAATCCAAAGAAAACCATATCCACCCTCTGGTATTACAAGGAATCTAGAAACTATTGTCCTCACCCAATAGATATTCTTCCACCTCCCAATGCTCAACTAAATGATTGCACTCCTTGTTACCTTTGGGAAGCAACATAGAGCTTTCTACTCCTTTCCTCTTGCGCTATGTTTTCTCTTCTCATAGTCATTTCTTCTATCATGCTCTCCTAAGAGATTCTCCTCCTTTTTCTTCATGTTCTTTCTCCATCTCTAGAATATTCTTTCCTTCATGCATGAGACATGATGTATGATAGTGCTAATGTCGTGTTTCCAAATTTTGTGCTGGGGGGGAAATTACCTCCTGCTAGAATCCCTGCTAT
Organism: Pinus tabuliformis; assembly: GCA_031772625.1. Classification (NCBI taxonomy): domain Eukaryota; kingdom Viridiplantae; phylum Streptophyta; class Pinopsida; order Pinales; family Pinaceae; genus Pinus; species Pinus tabuliformis. The sequence continues at coordinate 1,838,903,278 of CM062816.1, forward strand.
GTAAATCCTCCCACTATCATGTTTCAATTGCTTTCAGTTGCATGGGTAGACGCTCTTATCGTCTATCCTCGAGCTCGACCATGGTGGTTCCATCATTTCTAATTGGTGGTGGGGATGTTGTTGTGCCAACTCTCTACCCCACTCTCTTATTGGTTGACTTCAACTTTCCCAATTGCACGTGCAACCCATCCTCCATAAATTTTTATTCCTTTCTACGTTGTGTATTTAACCAAGGTAAGCATGGTTCCTTTTTCCTCTTGCTCAGCTCCATCAACTAATATGGGCAGCCCAATTTAAAGCATATATGCCAACCATTCATGGATACAGTAAACAAGTCAAGATTCCTTCAAATCCCAAGAAACCTCCTTCCTCAAACCCTCGAATTTGTATCCCAATTCTCAGGTCTTTTTAATTAAAATCAAAGTATATGAAATATTTACAATGAAGGGGAATTAGCTTAGGGTTGTCACGGATGAGTTCAACTCGATTGGATATTCTAATTTAGACTTTAATGGGGATAAGGAGAATGGAGTTTCTAATTTATGCTATGTTATGAGTCTTGGATTGAGAGTTATCTCCTAAAGGTCTTGCAAACAATCAGTTCCATCATATTCCACAATAGATGTAGAATATGTGGCAGCAGCATAAGTAACCAAGGAGATTGTGAGGCTTAGGAAATTTCTTGAATATTTGAATGAAAAACAAGTGAAATCTACTTCTCTTCTAATCGGAAATACTTTTGCAATAAAATTGGCCAAGAATCCCATACTCCATAATCAAACCAAAAATATCAACATAAAGTATCATTTGATTTGACACCATGTAGAGGCTAAGACTATTCACCTACAACATTGTTCTACAAATGAGTAAATTGTAGACCTCTTCACTAAAGCACTTGGAATAAGAAAGTTTGAAATATTTATAATGATGCTTGGACTCACAAACACCCCTTCAGATTAAAGGGGGGGTTGTTAGACAACTAATCCTCATAGATTGGGTGAAATTTTGTTAATATGTAAATATAGAAATTTGAATAGTTAAAATAGGAAGAGACCTTGGAATCTAAATCCAAAGGTTCACTCCTCTTCATGTATATAATGATGCTCACATTAATGAATATTGAATTCGGAAGTTACCCAGTCTAGCCTGAAATATCCAATGATTCAACACCCCATCGGTAATTAATGTCTTAAGTCCAATCAACATAGGTAGGTGGTCAAATGCAATATAGAGACCCCTTCTTTCTTATCACCTATCTTATTGGCCTAACACTATTAATAAGATTCCCACCAATCCTTCAATCCACATCTTTCATCGCATCTAGTCAGTGTAATGTGTTTTTGATCAACTTTTCAATTACTACATTCTCTTGTGCTATTCCATATGAAGTCTAGTCCAGGTTGAGATATAAGTTTCAATGTGATTTTTATTTTGATGGAATTGATCGTATTGACTCTCATAATAACATAATGGTTGATTGTTGGAAGATTAATATACATGTTTCCTTAATGTCTTCTTCCTCCTCTCTGGGATGAGTTGTGTAGGTGCATGTGTGATAATAAGTAGGATAACAAACAATACCACACATCACGTTTGATGTCTTATAATAGTTCTTATAACTTTAAAATCCCCTCTTTCAATGTGTTATCCCCATTTGTTGTGAGTTTCAATTCAAACTTATAATTCCCAACATACCATGGTTCTTATGTCAATGAGAGCATCCATAGAGGTTTGACTACCCTACTAGCATAATGGTTGATTGGGTATGAGATGAATATGTGTTCTTGCTCAACTTCCCCCTTCTCATCTGTTGGACACGTTGTGTGGGCATGTGTGTGAATAATAGACAATGAATAATAATGAGGGTAATAAACAATGGAATATGTTGGGTTTGGCATCTTCTAACAATATTTAACACCATAAAATATCCTCTCTTCTTGTGTACTAAACTATGTTAGTTGTGAGGTTTAATTCATAAACACCTATATGTCCCAATGTACCATGATCCTTTGTGATTAGAGCCTATCCCTTAAAGCTAGGAACCTTCCTACTGACATAATGGTTGATCGGTTGTTGGATTGACATGTGTGCTTGCTTGTCCCATCCCTCCTCCTCCATGGCATGTGTTATGTATGCATGTTTATGATAATAGGAGTCAAACATGCCATGTTAGGTGTTTGGCAACTCGGAATAGGTTCTATGACTTTAATGTTTTCTCTCCTCTTATGTGTTTTATACAGTGGTTGTGAGGTTTAGTTTGTAACAAAAGTCTCAGCATGCCACAATCCTTATGCTAGTGGGCATGTATACCATCAATGCACATGCTTATTCAACCTCCCCCGTCCTTTATGGGATGAATTGTGTGGGTGTGTGAATTTGAATAATAATTTACAAATAGTGGGATACATCATATTTACCATCTTGGGATAATGTTTATAAGTTTTAAATCCCCTCTTCAATTGTGTGCTATTCTAAACTAGTTGTGAGGCTTAGTTCATGATAGAGCACAAGCCTTAACATTCCATAAGGCTTATGCCAACAAGGGTGTCCACATAAATTATGGCATTCTCACTATCATATGATTCATTGGTATTGGTTACATGATGAATACGTGTGCTTGCTAAACCCCCCCTGTTTTGTGGGTTGTGTTGTGTGAGTGTGTATGAGTGAATTTACTCAACCTCCTCTTCCTCTTATCTAGATGTGTTGTAGGTGTACGCTTTTACATGATAATAAGCACATAGATACATTATGTGTTGGTGTATTTAAATAGTTTATATAACTATAAAATCTCCTCTTTTTGTGTGTTGCATCACATTACTTTTATTTATTTTCTAAACTAGGTTGAGCCTAGGGTGGGTCTAGCCCAAATGTTGGATGGAAGAACGATCTTTCCACTAGTGGGATGTTATCACCAGGATTGTGTGAAGCTCATACGAGCTTGGACACCCCATAGGATAGTTTAATTCCCCCAAAGATGGCTCCCATCCTCAACCCCTCCCATGAGATTAAACTTATGACCTAGTGAAAACTAAACCCCACACAAACCAATTTGTATACACCTCATGGCCCAATAATTGATTTGATGAATATTTATGATTACTCCACTTCCCTCTTCTCCTTTATGGGAATTGGTGTGTAAATTCATACATGATAACAATAATTATACTATCTTTGGCATTTTCAGTGTCCATAAATATAATAATGAACTTGCTATTAACATAGTGGTTAATTGATACATTCCTGCATCAGAAGAGATATCCGAGAGGATTGAGGAAAAATTGAATTTGCAAGCACTAGGGTTTCATTGTCTGGATACACAGCATTTGGATCGGAGGCCGTGATCAGCCCCTTGGCGGGCTCGCATGGCCACAATGGTGTTTGGGCTCCTAACCTCTGGTGGGCACACATATCAAGGTGGACATATGATGAGCCACCTATTATGCGAGGGCTTCCAGGTATCTGGAATGAAGGGCACTCGGTATATTCAGCGGAAGAATAGGGCCCTGCGGCGGCCTCCACCCTCGAGGTACCCAAAGCGAACGCACTCAGGGCTTCATGGACAAAACCCTTACGGAGGTGTATGGAGATTTTAACGAAGGCGACGACAACCTGGACACCTGCGAACCTAGACTACACATCGCATCGCTACTGCTCCCCATGATACCTCTGTTGTCACAACAACATCGCTTTAGTGGTTGCAATAACAAGCGGGAAACCCTCGATACACCCATATTTGCAGAACTACCTACAAAACGACATTGGTGTGGAGGCTGGGTGTATGAATCATACAAACCAACTTGCAGTCACAAAACTACTTGTACAAATACCAGTAAAGGGTCCTCCGGGCACATATGAATTTGGCTCAGAATACAAAAAGGATAAAATCCCTCTGTTCCAGGAGTCCCTTTCCTATTTTCACTCTCAAATGATAGACTCGGAGCAAGCGCAGAGATTGGGCATAGTTAGGGCGGATCTTGTCACGAACTCCTCCAACAATCACTTTAAACTGACCTTAGCGCATAATGGGTCACCTGCAGTAGATCGGACATTCAGCTACAAGATGGAAATCAACTCCCTGCATCTGGTAAAATCATTTCGTTTTCAAATTTTTTTTAAAACCCTGCAGGGATGTCCTTATTAGTTTGGGTGCATGCATCTAACTATGTGATGCATCTAAAGAAAATCATCTCACAAAATATTGGATACCCTGTGCATATGCAACACCTGCTATATGAGGGCAGATCATTGTAGGATAACCAGACCATAACAGATTACAATATCCTTTCAGCGTCCTCCATAATACTCAATCTGAGACTGAGAGGTGGAGTTGTGGCCTTCAGTAAAATTAACAGTGTAGGAGGTGGGATTGGGAGTAGTACACCAAATAGCACAAAATCAAAAGAGAAGCAAAAAAATGAAGGTCTCTCCTTCAAGAATATCCTACAAGGAAAAACACGCAACTACATCGCCATCAAATCCTACATTGTTGAGAAACTGAATTACACTCCAGAACTAAACATAGACACTCCAGAAATAGATGAGCATTGTGCTACATTTGAATCACAAGCCATTATATGTCGATTCAACTGTTTCTGGCCAAAACCAACAGATTTGTTCCATTGGATTTTCACTAACTGGACAATACACTGTGAAATTCACCTCTGCTCCAAGGGGTTCTTCATAGTTAATTTCCCAACATCAGATGCAAGAGACATTATCCTTCAGGAAGGACCATGGTTTTGGGGATCGACGGGCCTCTTCATCACACCTTGGTTTCCAGAATTTGATGCAAATACTATGGTCGTTTCTAGGATGTCGGTATGGGTTCGTTTGCACAATCTCCCACTTCATTTCTGGGACAATCAAGTCCTTGTTGGCATTGGGAACATCATTGGGAGATACATCAAAACTGACAATCAAAGATTGGAGGAAAGAGTCTTCACATTCACATGAATTTGTGTGGAAGTAGATCTCAGCAAAGGCTTACCGGATCGCATACAACTGATTCACAACCAGCGGAAATGGACACAGATATTAGATTATGAAAACACAGCCTTCAGATGCAGAATCTATCGGCAAACAGGACACCTTCAAAATACGTGTCTTGAAGCCAAGAAAGACAACCGAAGAAAGAAGAAGATTGGGAAACAACCCAAAGGATGGCAATTTCCCCCACTTGAGTCTGATGAGGAGGAGGAAGTAGCAGAGGAAGATCCCACACCCAATGAGAACAATCAGACATCAAAAGAACCAGAATTACAGGGGGTTACCTCACAAGATCCAATTGATCCACAAAGCTATTCGGTAAAGATTCCAAAAGCAATGGATACCAGTGGATTCAAACGCCTACATACTTCAGACACTTCAGATTTAGACAAGGACATTGCTAGACCTGATGTTGGAAATCAGCTCACTCTTGTCTCTTATGCGCCGCCTCAAGGGGAATGGCACAAGGTAGAGAAAAAGAAAGGGAGAAAAGCATAAATTTTCTCCCCATATGTATATTAGTTTGATTTTTGTATGTTCATCAATCATGGACTTGATGATGCTATGTTTCTTAGCAAATGCAACATGTAATTTTGTTTTAATTAATAAAATTACGACTTTTTCATGGGAAAAAAAACATAGTGGTTAATTAGTTAAAGGGTTACTTGCATAATTAAAATACAATATCTCATCAAATAGAAATGCCCATAATACCACAACCTTATACATTGTATTTGTACATTTTAATTTTATTTATCCTTACATTATATTTCCATAAATATATAGAAAATAAACAATAAAATAATATTATAGATATATTTTATTTGGTTATTTAAATAATCCGTCTCCTAATTTATGACCTAGTCAAGAGTATTTGTTTCATTTTAGCTGTTGGAATTATTTGTCTCTCTATTTAACTCGTTCCCATGATTTGATTATTCATCTTGTCCTGACGATGAACCACATTGGTTGGTTCGAAACGTGTCGACAAATGAATCTTGATGTGATTATTACCAAAAAATATTTCTCAGAAACTAGATATGGATCACAGAAGCCTAAATTCGATCAATAAAATAATATTAAATGGGACACACATTGGTCACATTATTTGATCTATTTGATATTAGAGCTCTCCAACCCAGTATGGCAGTGAAGCGATGTTGTAATGTCAACATAAACATTTTGACTTGGTCAAAAATCAAATTAAAAGTAAAATTAAATTAAATAAGCGCAAGACAATCTCTCTCTCTATGAATTATAATTTTAACTATTAAATTATAAAGTTAAATGAAAGTATAAAATTACCATATTTAACAACCCATGGTATTTTTTATGGTAAATCCATTGTGGAATGCAAAAGAGGCACTTGGTAGATCTCGATTTAAGATGAATCTAGATTAATAAATATAAAGAAATAGATTTTTTTGCTTTGCTAATTTATATACATTACCTCATTATACACTTTAGTACATATAAATCCTTAAACCTCGTCTTTGGGTAAATTCTAAATTATAGTTGTTATATAAGCCCTTGAAACCCCTTTATTTAAAACCCAAAACACTAATTTCCATACAAACATTACAACCCTTGTCTGGACAAAAACCCAAAACCCCAATTGCTTTAGAAAAAAAACCAAAACCTCAAATATTTTGGCAAAAAACCCAAAATCCTGAGTTCCTTAGATGTGAGTTTGAAAATGTGTGAAAAATGGATATGATAGGTTGAGAAAGTAGGTGCTTGCAAATAAGAGGATTGGATTCTTCTTCAGGTTGGTGCATTTAAATATTAGCTAGTTGGTTCCTCCATCAGCTTGGTGCCACGAAACAATGGAAGTTAGTGCTTCTAGCAAGTTTGTGTATGCATTTACATTACAATTAAAAGAATATTTGTGGTTGTCTCTTGTATGGGTTTGCATGTAAATATCATGTATTCAATATCGTATGTGATTGGTGAATCACTGAATTGCTAGATTATTGAATGTGTTTGATTGGATAATTAATTGTGAAAAATTATAGGATATAGATTCACCCCCACTCCTTCTCAATATTATCTTGATTCCCAACATAACCAGCATTGCCTCATGAAGGATGGAAAATCCTTCATCGTCAATGCACACAATGGTAAGTCCAACATTTCATAATAAAGTGCCAACCAAGCCAAGAATTTGATCATTTATATCAAGAAGTATGTTTTATTGTTTTTAAGAGAACATTGATATGTAGAAGAGTTAGTGAGAACAAAATCATCCCTAGAAAGGCGTACTAAGGAATAGAAACAACAACTAGGAAATTTGTTACAAGGATTAGAGGTGCACTATAGGAGCCTAAAGGGCTACCATCCAAGATGGAATTAGAGCATGAGATCTAATTGTTGCTAAACTCATCATTGCCAAAGATTGGGTTGTATAGGTAATCCATTATAGAATCTAATGAGGTGAAGAAGTATTTGTAGTAGTTGTTGGAACAAAGTGTCATTCTACCAAGCACCTCACCATTTGGTCACCCATCATCGTTGTACAAACGAAGGATCGGAATTGGTAGATTTATATTGATTATAAGGTGTTAAACAAAATTATTCTCAATATTGCATACCCGCTACCCAGAATAGATGATCTATTACATCAATTGCAACAAGACAAATACTTCACCAAGTTGGACTTAAAGTTTAGATATCACGAGGTTCAAGTTAGAGAAGAAGATACCTAGAAGACCACCTTGAAAATCGTAAAGGTTTGTATGAGTGGTTAGTCATGTCATTTGTCTTATCTAATGCATCTACTACATTTATGAGCTCAATGAATGATACACTACACACCTTTATATATTCATTTGCTATTTTCTATTTGGATTATATACTAGCACACAATGCTACCTGGGAGGAGCACATATCACATTTGGTGTAGGTGCTAGAGACATTAAAGAAGCATCAGTTGTTGGAAAATCTCAAGAAGTGTGATTTTTTACGATATGTGATAGGTGGAGGAGAGGCGAAGATAGATCCTACCAAGATTGAGGCCATCATGAAGTGGTCAGTGCCTACCAATGTTTTTGAGGTTAGGAGTTTCACTGGGGAAACATAACACCTGTAGAAATTAATAGCCTCACTTAGTAGTAGTAGAACCACTCCACACCATAACAATGGATGACAAGATTTTCTAATAGGGAAATGATCGCCAAAGGGCCTTTGAGGAGTTAAAGAGGAAGATTAGTCAAGCACTAGTTCTGGCATTACCAAACTTGCATCAACCCTTCGAAGTGGAGACAGATGCAAGTGGGTATGTTATGGGAGTGGCCTTGATGTAGGGAAGAAGGCTTATATGCTACCATTTTGATGTATTTCATGGGGTGGTTCTCCACTATCCCACTTACGACAATGAGCTCTATGCCTTGGTACAAGTTGTGAAGAAGTAAAAACACTATATGATGGAAAAGGAGAGAGTAATCCACACAGATTGTGAGTTGCTACAATACTGTAGGCCCAAAGTAAGCTATGACATACTAGGAATTACAAATGGATGGGGTTACTACAACATTTTCATTTAGTCATAAAGTATAAGAAGGGAAACACAGAAAAATTGGCTGGCATGCTTTTAAGAACAACCACATCAAAGATCACAACTTTGGGAAATGTTATGCACATGGACCCTTTCATCCATGATGCATAGATAGAAGATGAGGACTTTAAGGAGGTGTCTCAACAATTGCAGACCCAAAGTGATCTACACAATGGTGACAACATAGTTGACTACCATATCTAGAATGGGTTCCTCTATACGTTAGATAAGTTGTTCCTAAAGGTGAGTGACTGCGACTGATCAAATAGGCTTGCATCTCCAAGGTTGCAAGAAATTTTGGTTTAGGAAATGTTGTGTCCAACTTGCAGAGGTGTGTGTATTGGTCTAGGATGCAAGAAGAGGTGGCTAGGTTCATAAGAGGATGCATGCTTTGTTGTGCCAATAAGCTTAGTAATAGGAAACAAGGTGTATATCACCCATTTCCTATACTCATTTGTTCTTGGGAATGCATTTCTATGGACTTTGTGGGAGTTTTACCAACAGTCGGGAAGGGACATGACTACTACTTCATGGTGGTTGACACATTCAACAAGATTTGTGTTCTAATCCCTGTAAGAATACCATCCATGGGAAAGAAGTAACAAACTTGTTCTTTGGAGGGGTTTGGGTGCACTTTGTGATATGAAGGAGAAACATTTCAAATAAAGACATAATATTTCTCAGTGCATTTTAGATTACATTGTGGGAGAATATGGACAAGAAGTTGAAGAGGTATACAACATTCTATTCACAAATCAATGGGGAAATAGAATTAATCAATGGGACTTTGGTACAACTTTTGAGGTGTTAAAATCAAAAGCATCTAAAGATTTGAGATGAAAATCTAGTATATATATGGCACTTTTAAAACAAACAAAAAAATCCAAACTTCTACTAGCAAGTCCCCATTTGAAACTTGTTTTGGATGTTTTCCACCTTCAAATTTTGATGTTGCATATGGAAAATAAGTAACAGTGAGGTAGGATCTTATCGGGGATGCCTTAAGTGGAGAAAAAATTGTTGAGAATATTAAGAAAATCCATATATAGGTATATGAGACACTATAGAAGTCATTAGAATAATACAACAATACGCATGATCAACATAGAACAAAGAGGTCCTTCAAGGTGGGAGACAAAGTACAGTTACATTTGAAAAAGGAGAGTTTCTAGGGTCCTTCAAAGAGTATCAAGTATTTGCAATATGGTCCCCTTGAGATACTAGAAAGGGTGGGAGATAATGCCTATAGAATCACTCTGCCCCCCACACATGTGCATTTACTTAGTGGTGAATGTAGAGAATCTAAAGGTTTTTTAGCCTTCTATGTGGTACCAAATGCTTAGGAAGCATTGACAAAGAATACAATTTTGCAGAAGAGGTCCATAACTACAAGATAGGGACAACATAACCTTTGATATATTGAGTTGAAATGACAGCTCTCGGGCAAGGCTAAATGGTACACTTGAGAGAAGTTGGAGGAAATTTTTCCTCACTTCATTTAGTAAAATATTTTGGGGACCAAAATCCTCCCAAAATGGGGAGTTATGATTGGATAATTATATTATTTATGATCAATATTGATGCTATCAAAGTGGAAAAAGTGGAGGAATCCATTCACAAGACCATTTTTATTGGTGGGTCATAGTTCGGAAAATTGGGGTATGAAAACTTATGGAAGTAATTTGAGTCATCAAATGATGTTTTTTGGGGTAAAACATTGTTGCTTAATTGTGCACACCCCTATTTTATTGGTGGGTCATAGTTTGGAAAATTGGGCTATGAAAACTTATGGAAGTAATTTGAGTCATCAAATGATGCTTTTTGGGGTAAAACATTGTTACTTAATTGTGCACCCCCTAGCACTATTCCATGCACATATTCCCTTCCAATGGTGCAATAATTGCTTCAATCAAAGTCTATATGCAAAAGTTATGCCACCCAAAAGTTGACCTTCTTATTTTGACCACCATAATTCGATAGGATGTCACATCAGCCCCCATTATTAATGAAAAAGTAGCTAGCCACATCATTACGATGAAGAAGACTCTAGCAAAGTTGATATTGCAACTATAGTTAAGAGTTGAAGGAAACAAACTTAACCACTAGTGGGCTATCATGTTATGTTATATCTAAGCCACAACGAGGAAAAGGGGTTGCATTATATTTGAGTGCATTTTGCTCCATAGATGAGTAGAGTAGCCGAGAGTGGATAGGAAGAGAGAAAATAGACAGTGTTTGTGCACTATAGAAGCCCATGGGTCACAAGTCTCACATTTTTGTACTTGCATCCATTGCCATCAAAAGAAAGCGAGAGTAGAACAACTTCACCTTCCAACTAGGTTTTCTCCCAGGTTTCCTAAGTCATATCTTATGTCATTAAGGTTGTGAATGATTGTATTATTGTCTTTTCTCTATTTTCTGGCTTTTCTATATTACATATATAAAAGCAAGGACTTGATAAATCCAAAATTTAAGGAACATAATCCTCATGGTATAGATTTTAGATTTTCCGTATAAATTTATTAGATATGTTTTGGCGAATTTTCGAGTGGAATATCCACATAAGTTTATGGATCAGTGAATGGTGTTGAAATCAATTTCAAACTAGTGAGTTTAGAACATTTTCTATAACATTCTTTTTGTGATACATTGGAATGTCAAATCCTTATAATATTGACTATAAATTATGAAGTAGATCTGATAAAAATTATGGATTCTATTTCTCAATACTTTCTTAGATATACCCTATGCAAAATAAGATTTTTGAATGGTCCTAAAATTAGTTTTAAATGGGCAATATTGGAATTTTAACTATAAAATTATTTTTGTATGCGTAGACCATCCAATTTTTAAGAGGCTGAGCAACTATCTCATGCAACATTTGGTAAAAAAAAATATTATAGTTCACTACATGGTTGGGGATATTGCATGTGGAAGTTAGGGTTGTGAATAGTCCTAAAATCAATTTTAAACATGTGATCTTGGAATTTTAGTTGTAAATTTTTCATCAAAAAGTTTTAGGCTAAGAAATAATTAGGAGTCTTAAAAGACACGCTAAATTACCTTGAGCAGAAAATTTAGGATCATGTTTGAAAAATCAGACATGTGGCATGTTATACAATTTCACTCTTGGGAAGAGGCCCAAAAATAGCAAATTTTAGTTAAACTACCATGAATTTCACTTAGAAGACCAAATTTTGATTAGACATATGGGATTGAGAGAAGACATATCAAAGCACTACATATTGAAATTTTAGTCTCAATAGAGCCAAAATTGCAAAGGTACATTCGAAGAAAGTTAGCTAGAAAAATGAATTTAATAATAAGGTTTTAAAAGAACTCAATTAAGAAGCAATGGGACTACCTAAATTAAATGGAGATGAAATCGATCCCAAGTAATTGCTAAGGATGGTAAACTAAAATTGTATGAATCCTTTAAGGAAAGTAAAGTATTTTTGTCATCAAGCATTACAATGGTGAATGAGTATTGAAAATGATACTACAATGAGCATCGCATGGGAAGCACATGAAAAACTCTTCTTGAATAAATGGATAAAGGATACAAAAATGGAGGTATTATGAAATTCAAGATGAATAAGGACAAGATAGAGAGGCGATCAAGAGGAAGGGAAATTGAACAATTAAAACAAGGAAAGAGTATGAAGTAGATATGGAAGAGGGACAATTACATGTGCAAAGTGAAGGAAATCCATCACATGTGAAACCATATTGGCATTATCATTACCAAGAAAGATTGCATGGAAGAGAGGAAGATCAATATCAAAATTACCAAGGAATAAGTTGAAATTTCATCGATATTCATGGAACAAGGCATCACAAAATCACTAATTAGCAAGTTATTATCAAAGGCCAACAACTACTACAAATTAGAAAAATCACAACAACACTACATGGAATCAAAGGAAAGAAAATTATGCAAAAATTAGCTATCAAGAATTATGACCAAGCATAATTGAGTTTGGATGGATGGATCATCATCAATGTTGAGAAGAATGTAGGAATAAAATCAAATATTATTATTTGTTTTTATCATATGTAACACCCATAATTGCAAATCTCTGAGCACAAATATTTTTGAAGGAGGGTACTATTATATGACTCAAACTCGAGCATATATGGGGTCAAATGTGCATGTAATGTGTTATATGTAATAAGTTCAGCCTATTAATGAAGGGATCACATGTGCAATGTGAGAATAGGTATATCGGGATCTTGTAATCATTATTGAGGACAGGTCATTTGGATGTATGTGGATACTTGGAGGAGTTTCTCTTGTTATTTAAAGATTTACTATGTAACTTGTCTCTATTATCTATATTTTATTTGTGCTTCATCATCACTTGGTGTACGTGGTGTGTGCTTATAGTTTTTTATTTATTTAATTCATAACAAAGAATGTTGCTAACTTGTTTTGGTTTATTTATTCCCTTTATCACTTGTTGTATTACTTTAACTCCTTTTCTATGTTAATAAATGGAGTGGATTTGAGTTTCTTCCATTCTGGAACGGGTTTAAGATGGGGTTGTGTTTCAATTCCCCTCTTCTTTTTGTTGTAGTAGTGGCCCTGACTTGGCAATACCATTCATGATGTAAAAATAAGAGGTCAATTCATAGGTATTCACTTGGGAGGATCTTACTTTCTAGCCCATCTCCTATTTGAATATGACATTTGATATTTTGTGAGGGTTCATGAAGGCACTTAGTGACTCTGTGGAGGATTTTATATCTTTATAGTAAGGCTATAGGTATGTTGATCATTAAAGGAAGTCTTCCATCTCCTTGGTGGGGATTAGGGATGAGGATAAACTACTCTTCTTGGACTTATTTTATTTCCAATAACATTAGATGGATGTGGGTTTAAAGTGTTTTAGCTCACTCTTAAAACTTAATGTATACTTGAAATCTGACTAAAAGTGGCTTATTGAGAAACTAGAAAAGCAGATAAACATTTGGTGCAATTATTGGTTATCTAGAGGTGGACACTTGGTTTTGGTGAGGGTATTTATGGAATTTATTTTAGTATACTAGATTTTCCTTGCATGAATCCCCAAAGGCATTTTTAATCTATACAAATGTTAATATGTAGATTTTTACAACAAGGAAAGAGTGAGAAGTGGATCCCACCCTCTATAAGATGGCAACACATGGTCAAAACAAATGACTTAGGTGGTTGGGGCCTCAAAAATATTTTACTTTTCTCTTAAAATTTAGTCTCAAAATGAACTTGGATATTGGTTCACTACAAGGAAAAGACCCTCTAACGGAGGTTTTTGCGGAAGCCCTTGTAAAATTAGCCCAAAAATTATTTTGTAGCAGAGGTCACTAGCTGAAATTGGCAGGTAGATGTTTTAGCGGATGTTTTTTAATGGTGCGTCTATAATAGATTAACGCACTGGTGTGTTACCATACTTATATGCATCGGTGCTTAATAACATATGGTTGACTGTGGAAGAGTTATTTTTTATTAAAAAAAAAAAAGAACGGTGTGTTAAGTACATAATGTGCATGAGTGCGTATACTATCGATAGCACTGGTAAATGGTTAAATTTAAAAAAAAATGTCAATCATAAAAATCATTTTGCATAGTCTGGTGCTATACTCTTATGACGCCTCGGTGTTAAAATTGTATAAGTGCACCAGTGCATAGACAATATGGCGCACGATTATGGGGTTTTTAATTTAAAAATGTGGTGCATTGATTATATTATACGCACCAATGTCGTTAATTGAATTGAAGACCCAAGTGCTTAATATAAAATGATGCACCGTTGTAGGCTTATTTTTATACAAATAAAAACAACAGTGTGCTATGTATATAAGGTGCATCGATGTGTATTCTATTCGATAGCACCAGACAAGGGTAAAATTTAAAAAAATGTTAGTTGTAAAATCCATTTTCACCATTTCGATGTTATACTCACATAAAGCATCGGTGGTTTCTCTTTTTACAAAAGCCCCAGTGCGTACAAACATAGTGCACTAGGGCAAGGTTTTTTTATTTAAAAAGCATAGGTGTGTTACTCATATAATAAGCATCGGTACCATTAATAGAAATGTACATCCCAATGCTTGATAGACAATGGTGCACCATTCAACGATTATTTTTTTTAAATAAAAAAATAACCTTGTGCTCAGTAATGTTGGAGCATCGGTGCATATACTACTCGATAACACCAAACTAGTGTAAATTTAAAAAAATGTCGGTCATAAAATTTATTTTCGCCATTCTAGCACTATACTCCCATGAAGCCTCGGTGCTTTGACATTTTCAAAATGCCTAAGTGCATATAAAACATGGTCCATTGTTACATTCTGCAGGGTATTTAATTTAAAAATAGTGGTGCACTAGGTGACATCGGAGCACTAGTGCGTATACTACTCAATAGCATCGGACAAAGGTTAAATTTAAAAAAATGTCAGTCATAAAATTCATTTTCACTATTTTGGTGCCATACTCCCTATAAGCACCACTGTTGTTTTTGTTTTAACACATCCATGTGTGTAAATAACATGGTGCATCGCGGTAGGGTTTTTAATTAAAAAAAAAGTGGTGCACTTCGTAAATAGTTCGCACCGATGCATCGAGCTCAAGCGCACCGGAACAAGGTTAAATAAAAAAAAACCTTAACGGTCGTAAAATCCATTTTTACCATTTTCATTGTTGTAGAGCTCTCAAGCACCGATGCAAATTTTCCCTCTGTGAAGTACCCTACCATTAGCGCTTCCCTTGCCATCCTTTCATCCATTACTCACTGTGTGCCTTTCAAATTTTGTTAAATGGCAGTCAATTTTGTTTTTTTTGTTTGTTTATGTGGCAACCACGCCTCTCCGACAAGCAAATGTCCAGGTAATGTTTATGTTTCTCCCTAACTTAATTTTTTAGTTAAGTAGAATTAAAAAATAAGTTTAAAAAATGCATTTTTTTATTCTTTTTCTTCACAGTGCGATCGAAACGTCTGGCTTGCACCATTCACAGTGCACCCTATAAATTAACAAGGTGCACTACAAGTCAATGCGTAACGTTAACACATTGTTATGGTTCGGTGCATTTGGTAAATGGAAATGCATCGAGTAGTGAAGTTCCACGACACACCACTTTCAAATTTATAATTTTTATGACAGTGCATCTCGTAAAAGTAACTTTTTGGTGCATTTATTTTTTCCAAACACACCACTTAATATTAAAAAATTGTAACTCGGTGCATTCGTTCACTTGAACGTTCCGGTGTGGTGTGTCCACATAAAATTAACGTATTGGTGTGAAATGTTATGTCAATGCATCACATTGAAAAATAAAAATAACTAATGTTATGTATGTATGCAAAACAAAATTGGTGCATCAAGTCGATGTACACACCATTTGCGATGCATTCTTGTTTTTTTGGCGCACCATCGTTGGTGAGTTCCTGTTTTTTGGAGCACTAAGGTTGAATTTTTTTTTTTTATTGAAAGTTAAATTTCCATATTTATAAACACATTTTTCATTTAATTTAAAAATATATATATATGTTCTATGTATGAGGTTAATGTGTATGTCAATCATGCAAAGACATCAAAGGAGAGAGGAGCAACAACAACAAGAGCAAAGAGTTGACCAGTGCAATATGGTACGACCATGGGAGGCACGAGAGAGGGAGAGGGATTTGTACCCTCTCCTTATTACCACACCGACCCAAGGCCTCTTGAGGAATGTAAGCCTCCTTAAGTACTATGAATAAGTTACATCCCTAAAGGGGCACTCCGGGTTATTGGCATAGCTGATCTGTCAGTGGGATGTCCACCGCCAATCTTTCTGTTTCGGTCCTGACATGTGGTATGAGCCCACTAAGGAGGACATTTATTTTATCCCTGGCCTATCCAGGAGAGGGGGGGATTTTCACCAATTCCCTAATGTCCCCCATGGCATTGAAAAAAAGAGTCAACTTGTCTACTCTCATAGATATGTTGGGGATCATGTAGTTTATGCAGCATATTTTTAGATGTCTAGTGGACAACCATGGATCGCTTCTTTTGGTGCATATGAGGTTAGGTGTCTCTCACTACTAGTGAATACCATTGTACATTTTACTAGTGATGGTTATCACATTAGTTTCCCTCTTTTCTTTTATGTTGATTCTTTGGTGCAGAGACCACAATGCATTAGATAGTCTACCATTTTTTTATGGCAATTTTGTATAGCTTTTGATAGATGTCGTGTTATAAATGGGAGGGCGATGTTTTGTTTATTTTTTGAGAGGTTTCTGGAGACAAGGCCTACTTTTGACCATCGCCCTCTTAGGGGCTAGTCGGAGTATTTGGCCAGGATTTTCGTCGAGGCACTGGAGCTACTGGCTAGTGAGGCCAACCACATGTTCATCTTGGTGTCGTGTCCTTACGCGGGGATGGCATGACGACAATGTCCCAACATCCTCTTCACAAAGTATGAGCCAATAGATACTAGAGGTAATATTAGTGTTTTCTTTAAATTAATCTAGTTTCATTTTATTGTCTTGATTAATTAGAGTGAAAATTATTCTAGCACGTTATTTAACTTGTTTTATTAAATTATTTAATGAAATTATCTAATTATGTTTGTGTACTATCTATTTAGTAGATATTGGAACATTCGTTGGGGACATGCCTCCTTCCCCACTTGTTAATCCAGATTCAGAGGTGGTCGAGGCTGCAGAGGGTGAGGGATGCCCTGATCAGATGTAGATACCCGCGGGCATGTGGCTGCGTCATAGGCCTGATATCATATTCATGATGTATTTGGGTGACCGACTCTCTAGATTTTTGGTTGAGGTAAGATTCCTCCATGCAACGAATTGCAACATCATGGCAGATCCTAGGCTTCTGGAACTCTAGACGGACTTGTCGCGTGATATGATGAGTCTTATGCGCCATATTGTCGAAGCTACCAGGTTTATATTGGAATTGAGGAGGGATCAAAACCATGCAATAGATACATAGTCTTCACCCAATATTACCCCATCAAATCATGATGATCGGGGTGGTGATCCTTCTGGTAGTACTCCACCTCCTCGAGGTGGTCATGCATCAAATACATAGTCTTCACCTAGATGTACTACCCCATCGGATGATGATCAGGGTATCAATGATCCTTTTGGCAATACTCCACCTCCTCGTCATTCACTTCATTATCACTCATTATCTCATGTTACTCCTCAGAGAGTAAACCAACCACCTCCTCCTCCACCTCATAGTTCGACTCTTGAGGTAGTTGACCATCCATCACTACACTACTATTGTTGTTGTATCAGATATTTTATAGCAATTATTTGACTTAATGAGATTATTTGACTTGTATATGTATATATATATATATATATATATATATATATATATATATATATATATATATTGCATTTTTTTGTTTGTTTATGTTGATGTATGTAGTTTATATGTTGGTGTTGATGTGTATATTTTTATATCATGTTAGATATGTTCATTTAAAGTGCTTGCAGATATATGTGTATGTTATAGCAGTTATTTGACAATATGAGATGCATATTTGAGGATGTGTGTGGTGATGATGTTAGACAATGCTTATGTTTTGTTAGATGTGATCATGATGATGATGCCCTATTAGATTATTAGATTTGTGTGCTAGCTAATGACATTTATATGTGCTAGAGGTGTGTATAATTAGATGATGTTAACGAATTTGAATGTGTATTTTATATGATGTTTATGTTTGTTAGATGGTTATCATCGCGATGTTCATTTTTATGAAACGATATTTATCATAGATTATGTATTAGTGAACTTATATCAAAATTTTATATATGAAATTACATGCAAAACAACTTAATTTAAATAAAAAATGCAAAGATATTTTTATAAATTACAAAGTTTAATATGGTTAAAACTATAATTGTAAAATTACCATGAATATTTTTCCATTGCACAGATAGTTCATACATATTCATTATAACTAAATTCTTATTCAAACAAGGGTTTCCAGCAACATAGTCTCTGCCTATAGGATGTCAATAGCATAGTCCCTCCCTGCCTATAGGGAAAGAAAAACATGTCTAAAAATAGTCACTACAAAACAAAATCAATTTTACACACAATTACATTGTGCAAACCTCTAAACAAAATTATTTTTCTAGTCATCGTCAAGCATATAAATCACAGAGTTGTGACCTATACTTATAATACAAGAGCTAGACAATATCTAATTAATCTTTGCAATTATTTTTCAAAATGTATATTGCAACATGTAATCATTAAATAAATTTTTCAAAATATTTATAATAAAATTAAAATATACTATTGATTGCTCTATAAAATCAACTATAATTAAATAATTGTGTATCCAAGTTCATGTCTTAATACGAACCACCAATATCTATCCAACACACCTAGGTAAAAAAAACTTGGTTGCAGTGTTTGGGGAAAACATAAGGCTCCCTGGCTTCATGCCAAATCTTTCTAGAGTTGATAGATATCAAACCACTATCGCGATCTTCCTTTACATTATTCCTATCAAAGGTGTCCCACCACTTGCGCCTAAAAATAACACATTGGAACGAACATAAGTCCACTTCAATGATCTCTTGTATTTTTCTAACGTAACCTAACGTCCCTTATAATAGGTTTTGATCGCAATGGCTAGCACGACTAGATTGGTCGAACTCGACTTCTACTCCACAGTCTTGTGTCATGTGTCCACCATCGACATCCTCCATGCAAAAATGATGTCCATTTGCCCACATAGATGGGAACAAATGCACCTATAAAAAGTGAAAAAACCATAGTGTCATGTGTCTAATAACCCGAACATAATTAAAATATAAAATATATATGTTATAATTCAAAGGTGCATTATAAAGTTTAAAATGTATAGAAAGATATTATTATCGAGCTGTTGCACCCAATCCCTATGTTTAGTGCATCCTCTTCAACACGTGGGTAACAACCAGATGCACTGTATTTCTCTCTAACTTGGTTAGCAACCCAACTGTTGGGCATATCATTGGCATATTTTCTTTTAAATGGTCAGGATAAGGCATGCTTCTACCATTCAACCGTTAGAATTCTTTCTTGTCATTGTCCCATTTCCTCCTCTTATATTTGTACAATGTGACCACAATTGTGTCGCTTTTGAATTGTAAATAATGAATTTGTTGGTGTCTTCAATTTTTGTTGTAAAGAATGAATTTGTTGGTGTCTTCAATTTTTGAATTCGCTGATGAAATCAAGCCGACATATATAGTACATATGAAATCAAAATATACGTTATGAAGTTCAATGTGAATAGTTACTGTGTAGAAATTTGACAAATGATAAGTCACTTACTCTTTATCATGCGACTTTTTCCATTCATTTTGAGAAGCTCCCCTTCTCTTTTATCTTCATCCCTTTCATCGTCCCAAATCACCGCACCTAGTGTGTTGTTGATCTGCTTGATGTACTCACTGGCATAATAAAAAGACTCATACGATATGTACCCCTCTTCCATAGACCCCTCAGGTTTTGCCCTTTGTCGAACAAAACCTTTCAATTTCTTCATGTACCTCTCTAAGAAGAACATCCAACGACAAGAAACCACCCCACCTAATTCAACCTCATATAATAGGTGAATTAAAAGATGAACCTACAAATCCATGAAACTTGTCGATAGTTCCTTCTCAAACATACAATCAATATCAACTATCTCTTGACACCACCATCGAATGCTAGCCATATGAATCTCCTTTGATGTGATCCAACGTTCAAATGTAGATAATTTAGATATGGCACGTCATAGGTTTTGGGAGAATTCATGGTTCACACACCCACACACGAGCAGAGGATAATGACACTACAAAGTGAACACATACAAAAATTAATTATATATTATCCCATGGCATAAAAATAATAGCAAATAATAAAATCATGTTTTTGACATACTTACTCATAGAAGGTTCAAATGGTCATGTAATTTCAACCCTGACAAAAGGTCTTCCATAATGAAGAAACATTGTAGTGAAGACCCATATAAAGAAGGCACTCTCACATCCATTATAACTTCATTTTCCAAAGAAAGATCATCTTTCTTTAAAATCCATGGGACATCACCTTCTTTGAAAGACCAAGAAGGACCAGCCTCTCCTATACTTTCTTATCTTGGCCAATGTTTATTTTTAGTTTTTGAAAAAATAAGATCTCTCGTAACAACCAATGTGTCATTTTATTCGATGACATGTACCTCCATAAATAAAATGAAACATTTTTAAATATATGCATGGGATCTAGTAAGTGGGCAATCTTAAGGTGCTCCTAGTATGGGAGTTCATAAAAGACAAATTTCCTTTTCATCCCAATGGGTAATTTCTTGACATATGTGTCAAATAATTCTAGATCATTGAATATAGACTCCCCATTTGAATCAAACATTTTTTTAATATCTGTCTCCTTCTCTCTCTCATATGTTATGAATTCAACTAGTGTGATTATTGCGGGCCTTTGGGTTCTCTCTAGTTTACCATTGAAAGTGAATGTTGCTATTTTGTAAGGGTGTTCTTCTGGGAGGAATACCCTAGAGCAGTCATATACTGGCTTTCATAGGTGGTTGGACCACCTAGCCTTCAGATAAGGTCCACAACATTTACATCCATGATACCCTTTTGTTACAATACCTGTGAAATTATTGCATACAGGGCACGTTAGTGATCATGAATATAAAAACAATTGCAAGAAATTAAATTAATATATAAAACAATATTGTTACGTATATAAACAAATCAATAAACATGTAATTTACCAAAGCAAACTCCTAATCCTAGATAATCATGTGTGGTGTAAGCACATATGCCATACAATGTAAAACTCCTCTTTGTTGTGATGTGCCTTGATACATCATATACATGTATCCCTTCCCATAATTCCTTTAATTCATCTACTAATGGTTGTAAGTAGACATCCATATTCTTCACTTGCCTCGTACCATGGACTATGAGAGCCAACATAAGATGGCCATTCTTCACGGACAACCATGGGGGGGTATTGTTATTGATTAATACTACAAGCCAAATAGAATAGTTGGTGTTTGGGAGGGAATATGGGTTGACACCATCCATGGCTATGCTGAGTCATAGACTTTGTACTTCATCCTTGAATTTTTTGGGCCATGTATCCTCTATATGCTTCATGGTTATTGAATATGTTATCCATGATAACGCTTAGGAATAGTTTGTGAAGTCTGTTTGTCAAATTAGCTAGGGTTTTCAAGTTTTTTCAAAATAAATTTCATGATCATAGGGTTTTTGGTCATCATATCATGATGTGGGGTCCATATAAGTTCAGATAGGGTTAATCATAAAAGTTAAATTCCAAAATTCCATGTGTGTCAGGCTTATTTGTTCATGATTAGAATTTCATCAATTTTACATAAATCCGTAGCAACTCCAGTTAGATAAACCGAGGGTTTGCTACGAAAGTTCCTGACACTTCCGTAGCGAATTTGTCTCTTCGAATACCCGTCTCGCTACGAAATTGCGATGAAGTACACAGTTGTGCTTAACGGTGAAGTAATAGTTATTTTTTTTTTTAAAGTGTGATTGGCCACTCTTACGATGGGTCACGAATGCACTTTACCAGTCTTTTGTCCATTTTCCCTACATATTGACACTACATATCTTCTTGCTGCGAACTAATTCTTTTGTATTTAGCTTTGCTGCCATAAAATTCATGATATCATAGGAGTTGGTTTTTTGTCTCTCACATAGGTCTTTCGGTCTCTAGGTTAGATTCCACTACTGTATAGTTGTCTCTAGGTTGATTTGCAGGTGGCAAGAATGTGACAAGGAGGAGCCCTACGTGTTGTAGCAATGGGTCACCAAAAATAGTATAAAGGAGGTTCAGTGGTGTGTTATGAACTTGTGGACATGAAATTGTTAAAGGAATACCCTACCTTTGTTCAAGCGTTTTTCGGCGTGGAATGCCTATGATTTTACCAAAAGTTGTAGGGTTTCCATGCCAAAATGCCAAAGACTTTGTTGTAAACTTCGCTGGAACAAAAACAAAAGTTGGTCTTCTTAACTTTGTAGTGTCCCCTGACACAATTTCCCGTGCTACAGAGATCCCTAGGTCAGGAGAAATGTGGTTTAAAGTCCAGAAGATCAAGTTGCAAAACTGTGATGAATTTCTCAAGAAGGAACACAAAAAGATTGATATGACTGCAGGCATTCCCAGAACTTGCCTTAAAGAACATTTTTCCAAGCTCTTAATGGTCATCCAGAAATATTTCACATGTGAAGGAAAATTTCACATGGTGTATCAGTATCATTTCAAATTTCTACTTCATTTCACAGGTAAGAAGCCTCTAGACATTCCATTTTATCTGTTTAGAAGTTTGGGAAAGATGGAAGACAAGGTCCAAGCCAAACTTGATGCAAGTGACACCTATGTTTTTCACCATGGCCTCATTAAACTGCTGGTTGTAGAAGAGCTAAATAGGTTAAACAAATATTGGCTTACCTTCTTATTCTTAAGTGGCTATGAGTTAGATACTTCCACCCCCTCTAGGAGAACTCCAAAGTCTAAATCAATAACCCCTAGAGAAGAGAAACAACCAGAGGCAAAGCAACCTATAGTAGAGGCTTCCACAAGCACCAAGAGGAGGATGACAAAAAGACAGAGTAAAAGGAAGGGTAAGCTAACTAATATCCTAGAGGCTATTGAGATTGAAGAAAGCCCAATTGAGCAGCCTATAGAAGTGACCAAGACTGAAACTAAGAAGAAGAGCAAGAGGGTTAAGAAGCTAGACTTCTCACAAGAAGAACATGGTTTCATCTTTAGGCCAAGGAAACCTATTACAAGGTCAATGCAGCAAGCTAAAAAGATGCCAAAAGTGCCTTTGGAAAAAACAGAGCCATCAAAGAAAAATAAAGGCAAGGAGGTTGTACAAGAAAAAAGTGAAATAGAAGTTCTGCAAGAACAATTGAGAGAGGCTAGACAAGAAGTCATTAATTCCAAACTTGAGTTTGAGGAGTGGAAAAGGGAGGTGTCAAAGCAGATATATTTCTATGATGAAACTGCAGATAAATCCAAAAAGATGATAAAGAGGACTTTGCCTTTGCACAGGATGTTGAAACACATGTACAGAAGGAACAGCTGGCTACAAGCAGATAGGAAGAAGTTACAGGGACAAGTCATAGCATTAGAAACTCAAATTGAAATGATCAAAGTTGAGCTCAAAAAGAAAAATCTCAAGATTATTGTTGAAATAGATGCTACTCCTTGAATATGGTAAAACTTTCAATTTTGTCTTTACTATGCTTAACCAGTAAATTCATCCTTATGTATAGTTGAACAAGGTATTAGGAGTAATAAGGAGGCACTATAAACCATGAAAAATAAAAACTCAAAATTTTCAAATTTCGTAGCAACTCCCCATAGTGAAGCTGAAAATTTGCTACGAAATTGTTGTAGCTTTTCATGGAGGAGAAGGAAAACTAAAAACACAGCAAAGGGAGTTCTAAGGGAATGTATTTAGCTTAAAAACATCAAGGAAAACCTCAGAACTTGCAAAAAGAATAGAGGGGTAGCAGAAAGGTGTTTTTTGAATTTGCTACTGAAGTTTTCTATGAAACTGCTGAAGAATCTGTTTTTCTGTGTTTTTGAAGTTTTTGGACATCAAACAGCCAGACAGATAGATGGATTACAGGTCATGAAAGGTGTCCACATCAACTCCTACTTTTCAGGGAGACAGGTCAGCAAGTCAACCAGGTCAACATCCACGTGGCATGAGACACATCATCAGCTCTAGCACATTCAGAAAATTAGTTTGGTTCGATAAGCTCTATCAACATAATTCGGTTGAGTTCATTAATGTTGGAAGAGTCATACTTGTATTCAAATTATGCAAAACATAAAACCATAAGATTTCTCAATAGGTTTAAAGTAGGACAAGGTCTCTAAACTGTTTGATCGAATCTAGCCCCATGTGGCAGATTTTTGTAATTAATGATATAATGGTGGTCTTAGTCTATATATTGGTAGTTTCTTGACTTTGAAGGGGTTGATCGATAATGTGAGAAGTTGACCCTATGTAATATTTTGATCCAGTTAATATATATATTGCTGCAACTTTGTTTTTATACCTGAGATTAATGTTATGGATTTATGTGTTTTTACCATGTTTTTTATGTTGCTATCAGTATTCATAGTATTTTGATTACTTGGAATTCCTCTCAAGTGCTCCAATTTCCTTCACTTACTATGTATGACTGTGAATGTTTATTTGATATTAGCTTTAAAGCCAGAAATGCCTCAGCTTTCATTAAACATTGTTGTTTGCCATGATTGTCTTTTATTTTCCCAATGGCAGCAGCCATCACATTTTCCTTCACTTGTAAAACCACATAAAAAGAAATCACAGTTAGTCATATGTAGTAGTTTGAGTTGATTAAAGTGAACTTGATAAGTGTTTTGAGAGAGCCCTCTTAGATTGGAAGAACTAACTTCCAGTCAAAGTGGTTTGAAATAGTTATGTTGGGTTGAAGGTTGACACAGCCCAACTCTTTTAGCTCAGTGATAACATTTTGGTGCATCTGTCGGGAGGTCGAAAGTTGTATTATCCTGGGTGATTCTTTTCAAAGTAGCTGAGCTCTTGAAGGTAGCAGGAGATCAGACATTTCAAGGTTGTACTTCTACCTTGGCGACTTCATTGACTTTTTCAGCTTAAAGGTGGCTCCCAAGAAGATTTACACGAGGAGAAATCCAAATCCAAATCCACCAAAGATAGTTGATGATCCAGAGAAAATTCTCAAAGGAATTTGTAGCTCATCAAAAATCAGGTACTTCACATCTCTTTAGGTCTTCATCTTTACCCCCTGGAGGTGTTCAAAGTTCTGAAGACATAAAATTTGATGAAAAGTTTGAGAAAACACTTTTAGATCTAAATCAGAAAATGAATTAACATAAATTATCCTATATCTAAAAATATTACGGGTAGACACCACAACTTTTGTTTCCAAAGAAGATAAAGAAAGGATTTGGGAAACTGTCACATCAGAATTGTCATTAGAATAAGAGTCTTTAGAAAAACTAAAAGAGCTTGATCCTTTTGAATTCTTGTTGAAAAGAAGAGCTAGTATCCCTTTACCTGAGTGTAGTTATTTTATTTCTAATTTGAATATCCCCGTAACTCATTTCCTACAATCACATATGCTTTCACTACCACTCATTCTAATTTGATAACTACCACACCTGTTTTAGTTTCTGCTAGTACATCTATTGTTGTGACTTATACAATGGCAGGAGTTCCTCTGCTCCGCCCCCTATAGGCCCTGCCAGATATGCTCCTCTTGTCTTACCTGCTCAACTTCATGACCTACCACAAGGATATTCCACTAGAATAAAAACTTTTGGAGGTGAGGAGGGAATTACTGCAGAACAACATGTTGACCAATTTAATGATTTCATAGACTTAGAGGAAGTGGATGATGAAGATGTTAAGATGAGATTGTTTGTACAGAGTTTCATTGGTGAAGTTAGAAAATGGTTTAAAGCCTTAACCCCAAGAATTATATAGGATTGGGATCAATTAGAAGACAATTTCTTAAGGAAATGGGGAAGTAAGGTGAATCATGTTCAAGCATTGACTAAATATAATAATTTGAAGAAAGCAAGTAATGAATCAGTGCAAGACTTTACAAAAAGGTTTAACAAAGTGTATAATTCCATTCTTGCTCATATAAAACCTCCCCCAGGGGGCTGCCCAATTGCATTATGTTGAAGCTTTTGATTATGAGTTTTCCTTTTCGCTAAGAGAGAGAGAATGTGACACTTTGGTTGACATGCAAAATGATGTTGTTAAGGTGGAGGTTAACATGGCTGCAACAAAAAGGTCAAAGATTGGGAAAGCAAGAGTAAAGGAGGAAGATCAACCTTCTTCATCTTCAGATGTAAAATTTGATAGCATGATGAAAACCATGGAAAAACTTATGGACAGACTAACACTTGGAAATAATCCTCCTGTTGCACAACCAGAACCATAGATAAGAAACCCTAATTTTAGGAGAGTTCAAATTCAACAGAGAACAAGAGAACAAAGAAACCAACCTGATCAACAAGTTAGGCCCCCTTTCCAGCAAAATCTAGTTGATGAAGAAGAAATGCAGCTAGAAAATCAAGAAGACATCATACATTGTTTAGATGAGGATGAAACAAGGATGTTTTTAACAAAATAAGAGCATGATGAATCTAGTAATGACATGTGTACTGATGAAACTAAAAAACAATCAGAATACCTGAAAGGATATCAACATGTTATTTTTGAGATGCAAAAACAATATAACTTGAGGAATAGGAATGTCCCTGTAGTTGCCAATAAAAATCAGCCCAAGAAAGCAGATGGTCCAAAAGCTGTTGAACAAAAGAAGGATGCTCCTGGGAAAGAAATTGAAAAAACTCAACCAGTTTTTAGCCTTGAAAATGAGATTTCAAAAATAAAGATTGATGTCCCCTTTGGAGAAATATTAAGGGTTACATAATATAGGAATCAAATTGTGAAAATGCTTAACACTCAAGTTGGACCCTCTGATACTCTAAATCTGCAAGAAGATCACCCTACCATTTTCTTAGGGCCAAGAGTGGAAGATGAACAAAATGAAGAAGTACCACCATTCTATGTGAGTTTAAATATTCATGACATGACATTACATAATGTTATGTTAGATTCAAGGGCATCTCACAATTTAATGCCAAAGGTCATCATGGAAAGATTGGGCTTGGACATAACCATACCTTACAAGGATTTATTCTCATTTGATTCTAAGAGAGTTTAATGTATAGGCTTAATCAAAGATGTGGCAGTAGGTCTAACTCAAGTCCATACTAAAGTTGTACTTATGGACATTATTGTAGCAAATATTCCACCAAAGTTTGGTATGTTGTTGTCTAGATCATGGGCTGCTAAAATCAAGGGAACCATGCAAATGGACATGTCCTATGCCACTATCCCTATTTTTTGTGAGTAGAGAAGATTATATCGAGAGTCTAGAATGGCATATATGGTCAACAGCAAATACAAACCTCAAAATTTCCCAGTTTATGCAATGGAAACAGAGTTAGGATCCTTTATTCTTTTCAATGGAATCACTAATGAAACATAAAATCAGCAAGTTGAATAAATTGACAAAGAAGTTCGGTTCTTTGATGGTTCTGCTGGAAGAGATGGAGATGGTGCTAGCATTTAGATAATCAGCCCAAGAGATGAAAGTAAGTTTTGCTCTTGCAAGCTCAATTTTGATTGCACAAATAACATGGCAGAATATGAAGTTTTGGTTTTGGGTTTAGAAGTTTTAAAAAATAGGTGCTAAAAAAATTTTAGTTTTTGGTGATTCTGAGTTAGTCATCAAACAAGTATATGGAACCTATCAAACCAAAGATGTGAGAATGAGAGCATACAGAAATTTAATTCTTGAGTTCTTTTGAAGAACACAATTTCACAATCAAGCCTAAAGAACAAAACAATATTGAAAATTCCTTGGTTGTTTCAGCAAGCCAATTTACAATTCCAACTCATTCTAGCAAGAAATATGAGATTGAAATCAGACATAGGCCAACCATTCCTGATAACATAAAAAGTTGGCAGGTATTTGACAATGATCAACAAGTCAAAAATTTTCTTGAATTGAAAGAAGAGTTTGAAACTACTCAAGTTGACCAACATAATATGTTTGCTAAAACTAAAGCCAGTACAGAAGTCATTCAGCTGAAAAACAATTGTATTCCTAAGGGGTTGATTCCTCTTGAAAAATTGTTTGACCAGAATGACATAGCCAAGAATCCTAAGATAAAATCTAATGATGAAGAGGTCGAAACTTGTAATCTTGGTATTGTATAAAATCCTAAGTGTGTCAAGCTATCCAAGTACCTTTCTTTTGAGGTAGTATAGAAATATGTTGATTTGATGAAGAGATACATAGATGCCTTTGCATGGAGTTATGCAGATATGAAAAGTTATGATCTTGGTATCATACAACATACAATACCAATAAAGTAAAATGAAAATCCTTTCAAACAAAAGCTGGCGAGAATTAATCCACTACTTTTGCCATTGATTGAAAAGGATATTAAAAAGTTGTTTGAAGCAAAGATCATAGTTCCATTGAGGTTTTCTAGTTGGTTGGCTAATTTGGTACCTGTAAGGAAGAAAAATGGAGAGATCAAGATATGTATTGATTTCATAAACTTGAATAAAGCCTCACTAAAGGATAATTATCCTCTTCTCAAGATGGATCACATACTGCAGAACATTGTAGGATCACAAAGGATGTCAATGTTAGATGGTTTCTCAGGCTATAATCAGATATTGGTGCATCCTGATGACCAAGAGAAGACAACTTTTACCACACCCTGGGAACATTTATGTATGCCAAGATGCCCTTTAGACTCATGAATGCAGGAGCAACCTTTTAGAGGGCCATGGGTATTGCAGTTGCAGAAGAAAAATACAAATCTGTGATTGTATATTTGGATGACATTACTGTGTTCTCAAAGAAAGAAGAGGAACATCTTAAGCACTTAGAAAAGATTCTTCAAAAATGCAGAAAATTTGATATGTCTCTGAACCCCACGAAAAGTGTTTTTTCTTTGACAACTGGAAATTTATAGTGTCATATAATATTAAAGGAAGGGATTAAAATTGATCCAAGTAGAGTTGCTACTATTCAGAAGATAAACCTACCCAGAAACAGAAAAGAAATTCAATCTTTTTTAGGCAAGGTGAATTTTGTTAGAAGATTTATTCATGACTTTGCAGAAACTGTGAAGCATATCACCAAGATGCTTAAGAAGGACTTTCATATTAAGTGGACAGCAGAGGTGAAACATTCTTTTGAAGAGATCAAGAAGGTTCTTACTCAAGTTCCAGTACTCACAAACCCTGATTTTTCAAAAGAATTTATGGTTTTTACATTTTCTTCAGAACATACAATTGCATGAGTATTGTTGTAGAGAAAACATCAAGGTAATGAACAACCTATTTCCTTTTTCAGTAGGACACTTGGAAATTCTGAATTGAAGTACAACATTATGGAAAAACAAGCTTATGCTTTGGTGAAGGCACTCAAATATTTCAGGGTATATGTCATCCATTCACACATTGTTGCTTTTGTACCTAATGTTGTAGTAAAATATATATTAACCTAAGCTTATCCAAATGGTTAGAGGAGTAAGTGGATTGCCACTTTGCTGGAATATGATTTGGAGATCAAACATACAAAATTGGTGAAAGGACAAGGATTGGCAAAGTTGATGACTCAATCAAATTTTTATTGTCTAGACATTAATTTTATAGCAGACATCTCAGATGTGATTGCTGATGAAGAGTTGGTACCTGTTGAATAAAATTTCATTATGTCAAACTAGTATAAGGGTGTCATTTTTGTTTTATAGCATCATAGATCTCCTCCTTAATTATCAAAATCAAATGCCATATTTGTCAAGCTAAAATCTATGAGGTATTGTATCTTGAACAGAAGTCTGTATTGGAAAGACAGGGGTGGAATACTTCTTAACTATCTATTAGAAGATGAAGACGAGAAAGTGATTGAAGAGTTTCATAAGGGTGACTGTGGGGGTCATCATTATTGGAAAGAAACAGTAAATAAAATACTCAGAGCGGGCTTTTACTGGCCTTCAATGTTCCAAGATGTATATAAGAAGATTGTTACTTGTCATGAATGAAAAATATTTGATGAAAGAGAAAGTTGCTCCCATTACCTCTGAAACCCATATTTGTAGAAGGTCCTTTCCAGTAGTGGGGGTTGGATTTTATAGGTGAGATACATCCTGCATCTTCAGGCCAGCATTGGTGGATCCTAATAGCTACTGATTATTTTACAAAGTGGATTGAAGCAGTTCCTACAAGACAAGCCACAGACTCAATAATCATACAATTTCTGGAAAATAACATCTTATCTAGATTTGGTTGTCCAATGAAGATCATCACTAACAATGCTCGGGCTTTCAAATCAAAGAAGCTGGTAAGTTTTTGCAACCAGTACAATATCACCCTTTGTCACTCTACAACCTATTACCCTCAAGGTAATGGCCTAGTTGAGTCATCAAACAAGAGTCTAGTCAGAATTATCAAGAGAATTTTGCAGGAAAACAAGAGGTCATGGCACTTGAAACTTAAATTTGTTTTATGGCTGACAGAATTTGTACTAAAAGATCCATAGGGGTTTCTCCTTATGATTTTGTTTATGGAGTTCTAGTGATGAAATTATTACAAGGATTGGAGGAAGAACCAAATGCAATTCAAAGGAGGATCAATCAGTTGATAGCTTTGCAGGAAAAAAGAGAAGAAGTATACACCAATTATTAGCAATCTCAAAACAGAATTAAAAGGACATTTGACATAAATACAAAAGAAGAAACTTTCAATGTTCATGATGTGGTATTGAAGTGGGAATCTCGGATTAGAGACAAAGGAAAACATGGCAAGTTTGAGAATCTCTAGAAAGGGCCATATAAGATCTCAACTTACCATGGGAATAAAACATTTATACTGCAAGAGATGGATGGTCAACTGTGTAGTGGAGGACCTGTCAATGGTAGGTTTCTCAAGCATTATTCCTCTTGATTCAGTCAGCTGGAAGAAACACCATTGTATATATTCCATTTTCCATTTTCAAATTTGCAGGTGTGGATGATCTCTTCAACAAGTTTGAGCCCAAAGTGAAGGCCATAAAAACTTGGAAATGATATCATTAGTTTTCAATTTTCAATAAGGAAACTGGTCTGCTAGTTCTTTGCTGCAACACAGGGGCACAACATCCCCATTGGAGCCACTGTTATCCATGATAGCATTGAGGAATAGTTTGTGAAGTCCGTTAGTCAAATCAGCTAGGGTTTTCAAGTTTTTTCAAAATAAAGTTCATGATCATAGGGTTTTTGGTCATCATGTCATGATGTGGGGTCCATATAAGTTCAGATAGGGTCATAAAAGTTCAATTCCAAACTTCCATGTGTGTCAGACTTATTTGTTCATGATTATAATTTTGTTAGTTTTACAGAAATCTGTAGCAACTCTAGTTAGGTAAACCGAGGGTTTGATACAAAAGTTATTGACACTTCCATAGTGAATTTGACTCTTCGAATACCCATCCCTCTATGAAATTGCAATGAAGTACACAGTTGTGCTTAACAGTGAAGTAATGGTTCTTTTTGTTTGAAAAGTGTGATTGGTCAGTCTTATGATGGGTCACGAATGCACTTTACTAGTGTTTTGTCCATTTTCCCTACATATTGACACTGTGTAGCTTCTTGTTGCTAACTCTTTCTTTTTTATTTATCTTTGCTTCCATAAGATTCACGCTATCATAGGAGTTGGTTGGATGTCTCTCACACAGGTCTTGCGGTCTCTAGGTTATATTCCATTGTTGTATAGATGTCTCTAGGTTGATTTGCAGGTGGCAAGAAGGTGACAAGGAGGATCCCTATGTGTTGCAGCAATGGATCACAAAAAATAATATAAAGGAGGTTCAATGGTGCGTTATCAGCTTGTGGACATGAAATTGTTAGAGGAATACACTACCTTTGTTAAACCATTTGTTAGCGTGGGATGCCTACACTTTTGCAAAAAGTTGCAGGGTTTCCATGTGAAAATTGCCAAAGACTTTGTTGTAAACTTCACTGGAACATAAACGAAAGTTAGTATTCTTAACTTTTTAGTGTCCCCTGACACAATTTCCCGTGCTACAGAGATCCCTAGGTCAGGAGAAATGTGGTTTAAATTCCAGAAGATCGAGCTCCAAAACTATGATGAATGTCTCAAGAAGGAACACAAAAAGAATGATATGATTGTAGGCATTCCCAAAACTTGGCTTAAAGAACATTTTTCCAAGCTCTTAATCGTCATCCAAAAATATTTCACATATGACGGCAGATTGCACATGGTGTACCAGTGTCATTTCAAATTGCTACTTCATTTCACAGGTAAGTAGCCTCTAGACATTCCATTTTATTTGTTTAGAAGTTTGGGAAAGATGGCAAACAAGGTCCAAGCCAAACCTAATTCAAGAGACACTTTTGTTTTTCACCATGGCCTCATTAAATTGCTGGTTGTAGAAAAGCTAAATAGGTTAAACACAGATTGGCTTAACTTCTTATTCTTGAGTGGATATGAGTTAGATACTGCCACCCCCTCTAGGAAAACTCGAAAGTCTAAATCAATAACCCCTAGAGAAGAGCAGCAACCAAAGGCAGAGCACCAACTAGAGGCAGAGCAACCTATAGTAGAGGCTTCCACAAGCACCAAGAGGAGGATGACCAGAAGACAGAGTAAAGAACAGAGTAAAAGGAAGGGTAAGCTAACTGATATCCTAGAGGCTATTGAGATTGAAGAAAGCCCAATTGAGCAGCCTATAGAAGTGACCAAGACTGAAACTAAGAAGAAGAGCAAGAGGGCTAAGAAGCTAGACTTCTCACAAGAAGAACATGGTTTCATATTTAGGCCAAGGAAACCTGTTACAAGGTCAATGCAACAAGTTGAAAAGATGCCAGAAGTGCCTTTGGAAAAAATAGAGCCATCAAAGAAAAAGAAAGGCAAGGAGGTTGTACAAGAAAAAATTGAAATAGAATTTCTACGAGAACAATTGAGAGAGGCTAGACAATAATTCATTAATTCCAAACTTGAGTTTGAGGAGTGGCATAGGGGGGTGTCAAGGCAGATAGATTTCTACAATGAAACTGTAGATAAATCCAAAAAGATGATAAAGAGGACTTTGACTTTGCACAGGATGTTGAAACACATGTACAGAAGAAACAACTAGCTAAAAGCAGATAGGAAGATGTTACAGGGACAAGTTATAGCATTAGAAACTCAAATTGAAATGATCAAAGTTGAGCTCAAAAAGAAAAATTCCAAACTTGAGTTTGAGGAGTGGCATAGGGAGGTGTCAAAGCAGATAGATTTCTATGATGAAACTGT
Source organism: Pinus tabuliformis (assembly GCA_031772625.1). Classification (NCBI taxonomy): domain Eukaryota; kingdom Viridiplantae; phylum Streptophyta; class Pinopsida; order Pinales; family Pinaceae; genus Pinus; species Pinus tabuliformis. Next base: position 1,838,936,778 of record CM062816.1, read on the forward strand.
AGATAAATCCAAAAAGATGATAAAGAGGACTTTGACTTTGCACAGGATGTTGAAACACATGTACAGAAGAAACAACTAGCTAAAAGAAGATAGGAAGATGTTACAGGGACAAGTTATAGCATTAGAAACTCAAATTGAAATGATCAAAGTTGAGCACAAAAAGAAAAATCTCAAGATTATTTCTGAAATAGATGTTACTCCTTGAATATTGTAAAACTTTCAATTTTGTCTTTACTATGCTTAACTAGTAAATTCAGCCTTATGTATAGTTGAACAAGGTATTAGGAGTAATAAGGAGGCACTAGAAACCATAAAAAATAAATAAATAAAATATAAAATAAAAATAAAAATAAATAAAATATAAAATAAAAATAAAAATAAAATAACCCTCAGAATTTTCAAATTTTATAGCAACTCCCCATAGTGAAGCTGAAAATTTGCTACGAAACTATTGTAGCTTTTCATGGAGGAGAAGGCAAACTAAAAACACAGCAAAGGGAGTTCTAAGGGCATGTATTTAGCTTAAAAACATCAAGGAAAACTTTAGAACTTGCAAAAAGAACAGAGGGGTAGCAGAAAGGTGTTTTTTGAATTTGCTAATGAAGTTTGCTACGAAACTGCTGAAGACTCTTCTGCATTTTTGAAGGTTTTGGATATCAAATAGCCAGGCAACTAAATGGATTACTGATAATTTTAGGTATGTTCTATGCTTAGAGCAATTTATTTCAATTTTCACAGTTAGCTCAATATCTTTTCCAAATTAGCAATCACATCATCATTAAAGTAAACTGCAGATAGAACATAAACATAAATCGCAAAAGACAAGCCAAGACAAGAGGACACAAGTTGTGGCGCTAGCCGGGGACAAACCCCAATGTGGGGAAACCCTTGATCAATTCTTCTTATATGTTCTTCAATAGTTCAGCAGAGAGAGAGAGAGAGAGATAGTACATTTACAACAGAAGTCGATGCTTTGACTTATCCAAATAAGAGCATAGATCATCTCTAAGAAGATGATACATGAGATCAGTTGAAGACATGTTGCTTCAACTGATTCTCCAAGGTGACTCCTTCACCTATCATTGTGTTGCATCTCGTCATCATCTGCACCTCACCGTGCTGCACCATGATGCACCCATCATCATAATGCTGGACCTCATGACCATGTTGTACACATCATACTGTTGCACCATGCTTGCTATGTTGCACCATGCTTGCCTTGTTGTCCATGCTTGTTGTCGTCCCATGTGCCTTTTTTGTAACATGCTAGTCAATGTTTCCCTATGTGGCATACAGTTGTCCCACTATTCATTCCAAGTTTGCTTGTTGTCCCATGCATCTTTGCTATGTAGCCTACTGTCCCATGCATCTTTGCAGCACTATGTAGCCTTTTTGTCCCATGCATCTTAGCTGCACTAGTCACCTTGTTGTCCCATGCATCTTTGCAGTGTTATGTAGCCTTGTTGTCCCATGCATCTTAGTTGCACTAGTCACCTTGTTGTCCCATGCATCTTAGCTGCACTAGTCACCTTGTTGTCCCATTTACTTTGTTGCACTAGTTAGCAGCACCATGTAGCCCAGTTGTCCTATAGCCCAGATTTCCTATTTACTTTGTTGTTGTCCAAAACACTGTTGTTCCAATGCTGCCTTTATTGTTGCTTATATGGTGACTGGTTAGGGCATCTAGCAGCCCTTACACACCCAGCTATCCGTCCACAAACAGTAGCATATTGCTTCTATTCTCCTCGGCCTGGTTGCTTGCCTATTGTGTTCTTAACTGTCTTGTCCCCACGCTGTCCCTACAGCCCTTTAACGCTATCTAAGGTAGCCTCCACGCTGTCCCTTTGACCCTTCACATCAACGTCCTCCTTCTTCTTGAGCTGCCTTAGGATTGCTTCGTTAGGGCTGCCTTTAGGTCTTAATGAGGGTTGTCTTTAGGTCTATGTTAGGGCAGCCTTAAGGTCTACGTTAGGGCAGCCTTTAGGTTTGCGTTAGGGCAACCTTTAGGTCTGCGTTAGGGCAGCCTTTAGGTCTGTGTTAGGGTAGCCTTAAAGTCTGCGTTAGGGCAGCCTTTAGGTCTACGTTAGGGCAGCCTTTAGGTCTGCGTTAGGGCAGCCTTTAGGTTTGTGTTAGGGTAGCCTTTAGGTCTGTGTTAGGGTAGGGACCAACGTATAGTTTTAGGGCTCCTTCTTGATAGAGTTAGGGCTTTTCTTCATGATTGCATCCTCTAGATTAGGGCAACATATTTCTTCTTGACTGTGGCTAGGGCAACCTCTTATCCTCCAACGTCTAGGGCTTCCACTCCTAGATTTCTCTTCCACTAAAACCCAAGACAAGTGGAGATAAATCAAGATAGAAGTGTGTGTGAGAAATGACTCTCAAGTCATCTCCTTTTATACTAAAATGTTGAGTACATGTGGGGTTTATTTGGTTGCTAGCCGACCTTGATGAATTGTCTTATAACACAAATAAATTCATAACTCCACAAATACTTATTGGAATCGGATGATCTTTAGATCAATCCTACACCTCTCGATGAGAGGGATCCAAGAAAAACATCATCTGCCATAAATAAGATGACCCACATGGAGTTTGGCCCTAGTTGCCAATTTAACAATTACAGGTTATGAAAGGTGTCCACATCAATTCCTACTTTTCAAGGAGACATGTCAGCAAGTCAACTAGGTCACTATCCACATGGCATGAGACACATCATTAGCTCCAGAACATTCAGAAAATAAGTTTGGTTCGATAAGCTCTATCAACAGAATTCGGTTGAGTTCATTAATGTTGGAAGAGTCCTACTCGTATTCAAATTAAGCAAAACATACAACCCTAAAATTTCTCAATAGGTGTGGTCTCTAAACTGTTTGATCGAATCTAGCCCCAAGTGGCAGATTTTTGCAATTAATGATATAATGGTGGTCTTAGTCTATATATTGGTAGTTTCTTGACTCTGAAGGGGTTGATCGATAATGTGAGAAGCTGACCCTATGTAATCTTTTTATCCATTTAATATATATATTGTTGCAACTCTGTTTTTATACCTAAGATTCATGTTATGGCTTTATGTGTTTTTACCATGTTTTCTATGTTGCTATTAATATTCATAGTATTTTGATTACTTGGAATTCCTGTCAAGTGCTCCATTTTCCTTCACTTTCTATTTATGACTGTGAATGTTTGTTTGATATCAGTTTTAAAGCCAGAAATGCCTCAACTTCCATTAAACAATGTTGTTTACTGTGATTTTCTTTTATTTGACTTTGTGCCCAATGGTGGTAGCCATCACATTTTCCGTCACTTGTAAAACCACATAAAAAGAAATCAGAGTTAGTCATATGTAGTAGTTTGAGTTGATTAAAGTGAACTTGATAAGTGTTTTGAGAGAGCCCTCTAAGATTGGAAGGACAAACATCCAGTCAAAGTGGTTTGAAATAGTTATGCTCGGTTGAAGGTTGACACAACCCAATTCTTTTAGCTTAGTGATAACAGAATCTGTTGGGATTCACATAACTCCTGAGTCACTTATGTGTGAGGCATGTCATCCCTGCAACATAGTTAATTCTTTGCAATAAAATAGCCTTTGAATCCTTGGGATTATAGGCATGTGCCTCAATATCTTATGAGGAGGTCCATGTGATTTACCCTTTTTTTATATTTATGGTACTTTTCATGCCACATTTCAAACATATCTCTTTGTCTGCATATTCTCCTCTATATAGAATACAATAATTCAGACATGTGTGATATGATATTTACTGAACACCAAACATTGTCAACAATTGCTTTGCCTTTTCGCAACTACTCGGAAGAACCTTATCTTTGAATAACCTGCAGTTGGTGGAAAATATAAATGTAAATGTAAATGTAAATTTCAATATTTAATGTTCATAAATTTGATCATTTTTAATGTTGATTGTGTGACCAAATTTCTAAAAATATAAGGGACTTGATCATGATAAATTACCTCAATATTGCCGAGAAACATGCATTCGACATGCCATACTTTGCTTTCAAATTGTACAATAACATCTTTGTCCCCAGCTAGGAAGACTTTGACTGGCCGCCATGTCCAAAGAGAGGGGTGGTGGAAGCAAATTTCAGGATTTCGAAAAAGGTATTAGTGATACGAGCATCATCCCCTAGCTCATCGTTTTGGAATGCATCTAAGAACAATGTCTCCATGACAACTATATCCTGTAAGTAATCATCCATACCAACCTCTATTTGATTGCCTCCATTGCCAACTTGTGATGAACAACTACTATTGTTGTATTCGTTCCTAATTGGTGAATTTGGACATAGTGGGAATTGAATCAGTCGTTGATTCAATCGTTCTTGGTATGCTTGCTCTCCGTGTCTTGCTCTTAATGCAAGATACTCTCGATTTGACATTGTAGTAGGGTGCATCAAAAGATTGTAGGTGGTTCACTCATCATCACAAGAATTCTAATTTCAAAAAATATTAAACATTGGTGCATCAATGATATTAGTAAAAACAATGCAGATGGTCTGTTGAAATTACATTATACCAAACAATTATTACCATCATTGAACCAAGATTGCGGTTGGAAGATGACATGTTATAATTGGCACTGTAAAGTGGCTGTCCATTTCATCTACCAACTTCTTGCAGTATGCTACTCCTAATATGAGCTTCCGACATTTTTGAACTAATGTAATATTTTTTTGCAGTGGAACTCGATTTTGAATCAGGATACTGCAAATTTGGATACATTTTTATTCAAATTTGACATGGATTAAAATATTAATTCAATTAGATAATTGAAATACAAATAAAATCTAAACTTACTAAAGATGGAATGGGAGAACTCCAAGGACCTTGAGCAATATGGAACGAGCTAGGATTTGAAGAATTAGCCATTTCATATAGTGAGATTTTATCCTTGAATTTGAGAAAAAACAACAATATTTCTTTATGCACATACCTAAAATTAATTTCGAGAACCATATAACTACAATTTAAATTTCAATATAGTTTTCAAACCATTTTCAAGAATAAGGCAACTTTAAGCGGAAAATGTATACTATGAATTATTATAACTCATATAGATGCATCCTAAAGGATAATTTGAGATGAATATGTCATTTTATGTGAAAATAAATATTTAGATAACTTTTAAAGCATATCGATGTTCTTGTAAAAATAACCTCACCGATGTGTTAAAATAATAACCACACTGGTTTTTGGGATTTCGAAAATAAAAAAGGAATGTTATCATATCGATGCATTAAAAACATATAACGAACCAATAAGTTATCTTAATCGGTGTGCGTGATTTTATTTTTTTCAAATTGAAAAATGAGCGACAATTATTTTTTTTCGAAATCTAATTTTATAAAGTCTTATAAATAGTAAGAAGATATTTACTATTTCGTTATTCTTCCCAAAATTTAAAGGGAGAGATTTGCAAGAGAGACATACTGGAAGCACTGAGGAGTAGCAGAATACTTTGGAACAACAAAACTATTTAGAAGATCTAAATTTGAAAGGTATGGTGATTCACTCAAAACCCTACATAGTAAAAATTTTAAAATTTACTATTGATTTTACTAATAATTTTTATAATTTCTGTTAGATTTAATTAGAATTCAAAAAATAAATAAAATATATATATAATAAAATAAAAATTAAATTAAATTAATAAATAATAATAATAATAATAAAATAATAAGTAAATAAAAATTACTAATGATTTTATTAATATTTTTTTTTCAATCTTTATTCCTATTTAGATTTAATTAAAATTAAGAGAAAAAACAAAGAAAACAAAAAAAAATCAATACTTACCTTAAACTCTTGCTTCTTCTTGCTTATGTGATTGCAAAATTTGACCTTAGAGTTTAACTCTCTCTACCACTTCACAATTAGGGTTTTTCATTTTAGGCATTTTAGGTTTAATGGATTTGTGTTACTATATATAAGGTGTTTGACATGTAAAGGAGGGGGGCGGCTTATTGAATCAAATCCAAACTCTATCGACCCTTTCCTTTATTTTTAAAAATTGGCGTGTGTTTATCTGTGTGCCCTTTGTAATATAACGCATCAGTGAACCTCTACCAAATAGCACCGTTAAATCCAAAAAACTTGTGTTTAATTTTTTATGTTTTCATTTTTTACTGTGATGGCGGTGCTTTTATCGTTACATATCGCACCATCATAATTTAAAGTTATTTAAAAATATATATATCATTGTTGGTGTTAAACAATTAATCGCCCTGGTGTGTTTAGTAAATTAAATGCACCAGTGCATTTATGCACATAACTACATCGGCTACCATACCTCTTTTTGGCTTAAAATTATGTTATTTATTTATAATATATATAATGGATTCTATATTAAATGGTAGAGGTTGTATATTGATTAAAAAAAATGTCTAAGAATTTGTCGAGCAACAAAAATATTGATCGACATAATGATAGCGCATCCAAAAAAGAAAAAAATGCAAGTTTTTTGTAAATTCTTTACAAAATTAATATGTTTGAACTATATGTAAGTTTAATTAGTATGTATTGGTTAGTATGTGTCATGCAGAGCCACAAAAAGAGGAAACCCAATAAGATTATTTCTGATAAAAATGCAGAAGAGCGTAAAAGCCTAATGAAAAAAAAAATAGAAGGATGAATCAGGTGAATGAAAAAATACTATTCAATATGTTTTTTTTTTATTTTCATTAATAATATACTTAAGAATATTAGATAGCATGTTTCAAGCAATCTCCCAGAAGGGGGTGAGGAATGGAGAGGAGGATGTTCTCTAGGGAACACATGGGCACCTATGGTAAGCACATCGCTACCGAATGGCGGGTTGGCCTCACGACCCTCCCATATTACCTTGAGTACAAGAGACAATAAACGCTGGTGTGGGAAACCTCAAGTCACATTGGGTCTTACAAAGGGTGGTGAGCGCATTAACGTTATGAAGGGTGGTGGGCGTGTTCGATGGTCATTATGCAACAAAGAAAGTTTTGGAACCTATGTGTGGAGTGTTGGGAGAAGAGGAGGGTGTTGCAAAGGTGCTCCGGGTCGATCTAAGGGTCGACATTGTCGTAGAAGGTTCTGCCCCTGCTGGTCGGTGTGGGTAGTTGTCAATTGCCAAATTGGGCTTGGCAAGAGAAAGTATACAAGGAACATGGCATATGTGTGTCTAATGGGGGTGGTTTGTTGTGGCTTCTGGTTTTTTTGGTGCGGTTTCAATCCGAGCTGGTTGTGAATTTGCCTTTGGTGGAGCGAGATTATTGAAGTGTGCCTCCACAACCAGTTCACAAGGTCTTGGGTTGCGGGTTGGTGCCATTGGCGAGTCTGTCGTGGGTTTTGGTTTGCTGGAATTGTGAGGGATCGCTTCACGGGGTCCTTAGAGTTTAACTCCCTCTACCACTTCACAATTAGGGTTTTTCATTTTAGGCATTTTAGGTTTAATGGGTTTGTGTTACTATATATAAGGCATTTGACATGTAAAGGAGGGGGACGACTTATTGAATCAAATCCAAACCCTATCGACCTTGTCCTTTGTTTTTAAAAACCAACTTGTGTTTATCTGTGTGCCCTTTGTAATATAATGCATCGGTGAACCTCTACCAAATAGCACCGTTAAGTCCAAAAAACTTGTGTTTAATTTTTTTATGTTTTCATTTTTTTACTGTGATGGCAATGCTTTTATCGTTACATGGCACACCATCATAATTTAAAGTTATTTAAAAAAAAGTCATTGTCGATGTTAAACAATTAAACGCCCTAGTGTGTTTACTAAATTAAATGCACCAGTGCATTTATGCACATAACTACATCGGTTACCATACCTCTTTTTGGCTTAAAATTATGTTATTTATTTATAATATTTATAATGGATTCTATATTAGATGGTAGAGGTTGTATATTGATAATAAAAAAATGTCTAAGAATTTTTCAAGAAACAAAAATATTGATTGACATAATGATAGCACATCCAAAAAAGAAAAAAATGCAAGTTTTTTGTAAATTCTTTACAAAATTAATATGTTTGAACTATATGTAAGTTTAATTAGTATGTATTGGTTGGTTTGTGTCATGCGGAGCCACAAAAAGAGGAAATCCGATAAGATTATTTCTGATAAAAATGCAGAAGAGCGTAAAAGCCTAATGGAAACAAAAATTAGAAGGATGAATCAGGTGAATGAAAAAATACTATTCAATATGAAATTTTTTTTTTAATTTTCAATAATAATATACTTAAGAATATTAGATAACACTTTTCAAGCAATCTCCCAGAAGGGGGTGAGGAATGGAGAGGAGGATGTTCTCGAGGGAACGCATGGACACCTATGGTAAGCACTTGGCTACCAGATGGCGGGCTGGCCTCATGACCCTCCCATATTACCTTGAGTACGAGAGACAATAAATACCGGTGTGGGAAACCTCAAGTCACATTGGGTCTTGCAGAGGGTGGTGAGCGCATTAACATTATCGAGGGTGGCGGGGGTGTTCGATGGTGATTCTGCAACGGAGAGAGTTTTGGACCCTATGTGTGGAGTGTTGGGAGAAGAGGAGGGTGTTGCAGAGGTGCTCTGGGTCGATTGAAGGGTCAGCATTGTCGTAGAAAGTTCTGCCCCTCCTGGTGGGTGTGGGTAGTTGTCAATTGCCAAATTGGGCTTGGCAAGAGAAATTCTGCAAGGAACATGGTGTATGTGTGTGTGACAGGGGTGGTTTGCTGTGGCTTCTGGTTTTTTTGGTGCGGTTTCAATCCAAGCTGGTTGCGAATTTGCCTTTCGTGGAGCCGGATTATTGAAATGTGCCTCCCCATCCAGTTCACAATGCTCGAGGCTATGGGGTGTTGCCATTGGTGAGTCCGTCGTGGGTTTTGTTTTGTTGGAATTGTGAGGGATCACTTCACGGGGGGTGTATTTTGCTGGTTCGAGGTGGGAAATAACTTTGTAAGTTGTGGGTGCCCGGCGCTAGAGGGAGAGGAGGTTCAGCTAGAGCTGGTGGTCTTCACCCCTGCATGGATTGTTTGGGAGCTATTGGAAGGGTGGTCTGCATCTCACTTAGGTGGTGTCATGGTTTCAAGCATACAGTCATTTCCTCGCTTAGGGATGTCCTCATCCCAGGTGTCAGCCTAATTTGGCCAAGCTAGGGGTGGCTAAGTCTCGGCCTCGGCTCGGTCTAAGTGCAGAGGGTTCGAGCTGCACGGCTTCAATAGGCAGAGGTGGAGGTTGGTCGGGGAGTTTTGGATGCGTAGGGTCAACATCTCAAGGTGGTAGATGTGGGGGCTCAATTGGGAGTCAGGGGTACCTCGCTGTGTTTGTTCTGCAGCGAGGGGGTTCAGTCCATCATGGTGGTTCTGAGCATCGTCTATTGGTGCGTTAGGGTGGTTACGGTTAGCGATAAGGCTGCTACATGCATCACTTACGAGGTGTGGTTCAGTCAATTCTGGATCGTCTACAAAATTCATAGTGAGTTATACAGAAGGAGCATGCCGAATTGATAGAAACTCTGAACAAAATGCATTATTTCCAATTTCATACCTGGGAGCATGTTATGGTGGTCTGATGCGGCTAGAACTTTCTATCAGAGAAGGTCGAGAAACTAGAGGCCTGGATGTCCAATTTCAAGGAGCATGTCCAATGCTCCTTTCGTCCTCTACCACCTCCTGGTACAGCTTTGGACATGATCCAGGTGGATATTGGTGGCCACCCGCCAATTCCACTTAGACCCCCACCATTGCTTCTTTCAGTTTTTCAGTTTCCTTAATTGTAGCACAGTTAACTATTTTTAGTAGTTTTTCGGGTCCGAAACTTCCGGATCTGTTTTAAGGCCCTAAACGACGTTTTTTTGGAAATCTACCACTAGGGATATTTTGTCTAAAATCATCTTTTCTATCGTATTCCTTGGAGAGATCTTTCCAACGGGATACCATGTTGGAATTATGTTACAAGTGTTGTCCTTGATGGCAACTCACTCAGAGGTTTGATATAGGTGATGGCAACTTAATCAGAGGACATATCTTAGTACAGCAGGTCAAGAGAGAGATATACACAGGTTCATCGTGACCAAGCCGCATATACACGCGTGTTAGACGTTCCAAAGACGCGTATGCGTATACACGCACTTTCACGCAAGGAAAGGCGCGTACATATTAGAAAATTAAGTTTTGGTCCATGGTATCTTGGTATTGGTCTGTGGTATTATGTTGATCCCAGGTATTGTTTCTACATGGTTTTGGACCATGTTATTGAGAGAAGCCTAAACCTATATAAGGAGAAGATCATTAGGCAAAAGGAAGCGAGCAAGGAATGGATGTCTGACGAAGTGTGAAGATCTAGTATGCTGGTTATGGGTTTGTGATGCTTGGCTCAGGTCGGAAATGACAGCGAAGGTATACGTAATTATCTTTAGATCTGTACGCGGGTTGTCTCTAGTGAAAGCGTGTATACACGCGGTTTTGATATAGTCAAGTAGCGTATGCATGATGAGATTTGGTGTTTCAGGTTGTTGTTGGTTCTAGTGGTTGTTGCAGAGTTCTGGGCTCTAGTCTGTGTTCTAGTAACTGTTTATTATGATTGACAGGGTTTCAGTGATTCAGTATTGGGTGATTTAGAGATTTATGATGCAAGTATAAGTTGATGATTGTATTGCAGCAGTGATTGTTTTGTACTTATGGATCCAGTCTGAAAATTGATGAAACGTGGTCCCTGGAAGAAAACAAGGTTGTAGCCTTCTGTAGGTCAACACCTACGTACTAGTATATCAGCTAGTACAAGAGCTAAGGGGGTTGTAGCTCCCTTCCAGAAGAAGCTGGAGAACGAGAGAGGGTTGTAGCCCTCTGCAGGTTGCAGCCTGCATACTGGTAAAGGACTGCACTAGTACATTGTAAAAGAAGTTTCTTTTTAAAGGAAGATAGAAACAGATTGTAGCAGGTGGTTTTCACCCACATTGGGTTTCCACCTTATATCATGGTGTTCATGTGTGCTCTTTATCTGTGATGATCTATTATGTTTACTATTCATATGGTTAATAATGTTCTGATGTATTCATTGGAGATGAACTAACTAAATCATAAAGTTTACTGGATGTACGCTAGTTGCTTTTAACACAGTCACGTATATACGCAGATATCTTTAACTGAAGTAGCGTATATGAATCAGAATATGAAAATGGAAAAGTGTTTGATTTGCTAATACTGATTCACCCCCCCCCCCTCAGTATTATATCCAACAATTCGTATCAGAGCAGGTCCTTTAGAAGAAGCTTGATCACTTGAAGGAAAGATCCATCAGAATGGCTAATCTAGAAAGAGAGGCACCCATCAGGCCACCAATCTTTGACAGGAACAACTTTACCCATTGGAAGATAAGAACCACGGCATATCTACAATCACTTGGAGCAGAAGTTTGGGGAATCGTGGAAGGAGGATACAAATACCCATCAGCAACTCCTACAGATACAGCAGAGAGAAAGCAATATGAGCTCAATGCCAAAGTTGTTACTGTCTTATTGGGAAGTTTGTCACAATCAGAATTTATGAAGGTCATGCATTTCAAATCAGCTAAGGAAATATGGGACAAAATCATTCTAAGCTACGAAGGAGATGAACAGGTAAAAAGAGCAAAGCTTCAAACTCTCAGAATCCGGTATGAAAATCTTAAGATGCATAGTAATGAAAGCATAGCTAATTACTTCCTGCGTATAGATGAGATTGTAAATTGTATGAGGAATTTGGGTGAAGAATTTAAGGAAGTGGTCTTAGTTGAAAAGGTTTTGAGATCCTTGTCTGCTAAATTTGATTCCAAAGTGTCTGCCATAGAAGAAAAGGAGAATCTGCAGAAAATCACCATGTCACAACTTCACGGAATCTTAACTGCTTTTGAGATGAGAAAAGAGGGACCATCAGAAGCCGCATTCGAAGCATCAGGATACATGTCAGAAGAAGAAGATGAGGTAAATTTTGTCAAGAATCTTGAACGGGGAACTGGATGGTTCAAAGGTAAGCTACCTTTCAAATGCTTTTCATGTGGTAGAGTTGGTCACTACGCTGCTAGATGCCCTCATAACAAAGGAAAGATGTCTGAAGAAGGTAATAGAAGCTATTATACCCATGTTAAAAGTAATGACTCATTCAATGGTAGTGAAGACATTAGAAGTCTCATGGCATATGAAAAGAAGGATGCAGAAACTAAAGAAGTTACCAAATTAAACGAACAATTGGAGTCAGTAACCAGAGTAAGGGAGAAATTGCAGGATATAGTAAAAGATCAAAGCACAACAATTCAAAGACTTGAATCAAAGATCCTCTCTCTAAAAGAAGATCTTGAAAAATCAAAGAAGCAGAATAGAGAAGCTATTGAAGAACAAGAACATGAAGTGATCAAATTAAAGTAGCAAGTGGAAGAAGAAAGAAAAGCTAAAGAAGACTTAAGGAAATAGTATCTGGAAAAGGAAGAACAACATCAGGTTGAGGTAAATATCTTAAAAGGTAAATTAGAAGAAAAGGATAAATTGTTACGATTTCAAGATAGTACTAAGATTTTGGATGACATTCTTGGTAGTCAAAGATCCCCTACTATCAAAACTGGTCTTGGATTTTATGAATCTGTTGAAGGTGAATCTAGCTCACAAGGTGAGGCAAGGAACTCTAATGAGAAATCTGAAATGCTCAACATGGAACAGCCAAGGAAAGAAATTCCTCAAAGAAAATCCTTTGCTCCTAACTATGGAAGTGATAGACGATTATTTCCTCCACTGAATAATGTTGAATGTTATGTATGTCATAATCTTGGACATGTTGTAGCCAGATGTAGAAGTAGAATGGTTCAAGACCATCACAAACGATCATCACACTCCAGGTATTTCAGAGGATATTGTTTTTCCTGCAATGCGTTTGGACACAAAGCAATTGATTGCAATAGAAGGAACATGAAACATATAAGATGTTATACATGCAACAAGCTTGGACATAAAGCAAGGGAATGCAGGAACAAATTTCAAAATTCAAAACAAGAGGACCATACATTATCACAGTTCCAGGAATTGAAGAAGACATAATTAGAGACAGAAAGGTGTGACATAACTCAGTTAGCTGACATAATAGACACAAGGGAAACTAAAAGTGAAGAACTTCAGTGTTCCATATTGCATACGTTGATATAATGAAGATAAGTCGCGTATATACGCGAGTTAGAAGCTGCAGAGTCGCGTATATGGAGTTCAAAAGAAAAGGGCAGCAGAACAAACTTAGGAAATGGTTTGGTCATGATATGTAATGGTTGGCACAGGCTCAGGGGGAGCATATACCTCAAATAATGCATTGTTGGCATTATGGTTAGAAGTCGTTGATGAAGTTTATGAAGCTAAATGATACATCTTGCTGTTTGATCAAAGGAATGGTATTGCAGGTTTGGATGTTGATGCTTATGGTGCAGATCATATATGATAGTGGCTAATGACTATCATGGTCTTGAATGGATTGCTGGTTTTTGAACTTGCATCTGCTCAGGGGGAGCATGGATGGATTGATACAACTTGGCATATACAAAAGGGGAGCCCAATCAGAGATTTCAACAGGTACTCAGGGGGAGTATGGACAGCAGAGGGAGAGAACTTCTTGGTCTGCCCTTTGCCCTTGATGTCAAAGGGGGAGAGTGACTTGGTGTGGTGGTTGCCATCAAGTCCAAAGGGGGAGATTGTTGGCATTATGTTACAAGTGTTGTCCTTGATGGCAACTCACTCAGAGGTTTGATACAGGTGATGGCAACTTAATCAGAGGACAGATCTTAGTACAGCAGGTCAAGAGAGAGATATACACAGGTTCATCGTGACCAAGCCGCGTATACACGCGGGTTAGACGTTCCAAAGACGCGTATGCGTATACACGCACTTTCATGCAAGGAAAGGCGTACATATTAGAAAATTAAGTTTTGGTCCGTGGTATTTGGTCCATGGTATCTTGGTATTAGTCCATGGTATTTGTGTTAATCCCAGGTATTGTTTCTACATGGTTTTGGACCATGGTATTGAGAGAAGCCTAAACCTATATAAGGAGAAGATCATTAGGAAAAAGGAAGCGGGCAAGGAATGGATGTCTGACGAAGTGTGAAGATCTAGTATGCTGGTTATGGGTTTCTGATGCTTGGCTCAGGTCAGAAATGACAGCGAAGGTATACGTAATTATCTTTATATCTGTACGCAGGTTGTCTCTCGTGAAAGCGCGTATACACACGGTTTTGATATAGTAAAGTAGCGTATGCATGATGAGATCTGGTGTTTCAGGTTGCTGTTGGTTCTAGTGGTTGTTGTAGAGTTCTGGGCTCTGGTCTGTGTTCTGGTAACTGTTTTTGATGAATGACAGGGTTTCAGTGATTCAGTATTGGGTGATTTAGAGATTTATGATGCAAGTATAAGTTGATGATTGTATTGCAGCAGTGATTGTTTTGTACTTATGGATCCAGTCTGAAAATTGATGAAACGTGGTCCCTGGAAGAAAAGAAGGTTGTAGCCTTCTGTAGGTCAGCACCTACGTACTAGTATATCAGCTAGTACAAGAGCTAAGGGGGTTGTAGCTCCCTTCCAGAAGAAGCTGGAGAATGAGAGAGGGTTGTAGCCCTCTGCAGGTTGCAGCCTGCGTGCTGGTAAAGGACTGCACCAGTACATTGTAAAAGAAGTTTCTTATTAAAGGAAGATAGAAACAAATTGCAGCAGGTGGTTTTCACCCACATTGGGTTTCCACCTTATATCATGGTGTTCATGTGTGCTCTTTATGTCTGATGATCTGTTCTGTTTACTGTTCATATGGTTAATAATGTTCTGATGTATTCATTGGAGATGAACTAACTAAATCATAAAGTTTATTGGTTGTACGCTAGTTGCTTTTAACACAGTCACGTATATACGCGGATATATTTAACTGAAGTAGCGTATATGAATCAGAATATGAAAATGGAAAAGTGTTTGATTTGCTAATACTGATTCACCCCCCCCCCCCTCAGTATTATATCCAACATATCATGCGTGTCAAACGGAGATAATATGACCAAGTCACGACCCCGGGAAGTTGGTTGTCCAACTCATCCCAACAGGGCCCATAAATTCTTGGTGTTACATCTCCTCAGGTTAGGGTTTGCTCTTATTGTTCAATAATAAAAAGGCCCTTGAGCCTCATTATAAGGCAGTTTAAAGGCATGTAGCTGCTACATCTCTTCTCAGAGATAAGCTATCATCGCCTTAGCTTGTTTATTTCCATTCCTGTTTGTAAGCATATTTCAGTGTTTTACATTAATGAAATGAAGTATTATTTCTGTTGCATCTCTATGTTTATGGTTATCTCTGTAATTTGTTGCATTCCTGTTTAAATCTGGATCAGGACAACCCAACCTCCATCTCGTCTAACGACTAGCATGGATACAGGTGTTTTATATGTTTTGTCTGCTTACTAGGGCCTATGGCCTTTGAAATTGTGGACTCTATCTCTCTTTATTTTTTTGTTTCATTTTCATATGCTTTTCGGTGGTAGTCAACAAACCTGATCGGAGTGAGACTACCTACGTTTTTCCTCTGTTGTATTTCCTTTTGAAACTATGAATAGAAATTTGACTAAAAAAAAATGCTTCAAGCAATCTATTAATTCACATATGTTTAATGTGCTACATGGACCAACAACGAAAGATAAGAATCTCATTTTAAGAAAAGAAAAACTATAGGACATGTAAATGACAATGAATTGGTCCTTAACTCATATGGAGTTGTGTTGGAGGTTAATAAAAGGGGGAAAACTTTTACAAAACTATGAGGGATATAGTGGAATGAACGTATAGAATGTACCTTCTACTTACAATACAAAAGTTAATCCAATGATTCCAATAACCAAGTTATTTTTAAACTACAGGAAGCATTTTCCAGAGCAATGGTCAATGAGACTTGTCAGACTTGTAATAAAAAAAACATACAACAACAACAACAACAAAAATCATTCAAAAAGTAATATTCTTAAGTAAAATGCATTTCTAGACTTATATGTATATATTACTACAAAACATTCATTTATTAATATCAAGTCTATTATATTTAGTTTTCATATATCAATATGAAAATAGTTTATTACTTTTTCAGGAAGATTATGAAAATCTCAAAGGATCAATGAGCTGATGTCCAACATGTCAATATAAAGGTCCAAAAAGGTGTACAAGGATATGGTCAAAGAAATGGATATAATTGCATCACAAGAGGAGCCATTTCAACAACAACGTGCTTCAAATGTATGTAATCATTGATTTTTTCTATTAGGTACATATAAACAAATAATTTAGCATTAAATATTAATTTTCAAGTATTTTCTTGCAAAAAAAAAATGGAACTCATTCAACACATAAAATAGGATGACAAGGAAGAAAATGGTTGATATCAAAGTTTGTGAGTAATTGTTAATATTTCCTTATAACAACTTAAGCTTTCATTTTTGTATATTTTAATTTGTTTTACAACCACTATCCTTAAATCTCTCCAAATAGGTGCTAACATACAAAGAAGGGTCATCAAAAGAATTGATTGACATTGGGTTAATATGAGTTGTGAGTATATGTTGACATATCAAAAATTAATTATGGAATTTGTAAGTAGCTATGTTGTTTTACTTCTCTGAGTTTATAACTCATAGAACAAAAAATCCCTTTATATTAAATCTATGATTTATTATGGGGTATAAAATGTTGAGAAATCTAGGGCATTCGATAACTAACAATTTCTCTTCTTGATAAGTGCTTGTGATGCTCTTTTTCTTCTTAATCTTATAATCAATTCATTGTTAGCTTATTAATGTGTTCTTTAATCAAGATAATTACCAATATTCAATAACAAAAGAGACAAGTGACATAGTATATAGGCTTCTCCAGCCAAGGCCAAAACCTCTCACCTATTGAGAGGAAAACCCAATCAATTTTTTTCTTCTAGATCTTCAATTGATAAGTACCAAGACCATTACACATACCCTTAACTCTACTATCCTTCCAATAACCTTGATACTCTGCCTCTCCCTTCGTTCTGCCTTTCTCACACTGTTTTCCTCGACTTCTTCTAGAAAAACTCGAACTCTATCCTTCTTACTGCTTCTCCTCGGCTTCCTAGAGAATCTTGGTCTCTATCCTTCTTATTGCTTCTCCTTGGCTTCCCTACAGAATCTTGGTCTCCATCCTTGTCACTGCTTCTCCTCAACTTCCCTAAAGAATCTCGGTCTCTAGGTCTTCACTTCGACCTCCTAGAAGGGTCTTTCTCTAATTGCCCTAACTTAACACTTCCCAGAAGATTCAGTTTCCTTGACTTCGCACTACCCCAGAAGATTCTACTACCCAGAAGAAATTTCGTTGTCCCAAAAGATTTTGCTACTCAGAAGAAACTTCGTTATCCCAGAAGAAACCCTTCTTGTCTTCATATAACCCAGTAGAAACTTCGCTTTTCTTTCTTTCGTACTCCTCTTTCAGCTCCTTTCTTCGCTCTTCCTTTTTACCCTATCTTCATACTTCTTCTTATCTCAAGCAACTAGAGTTTCTTGGCTTCAAAATGGAGGACGAGTTAGGCTATATACACACCTCCTTCACTACCTTTTAGGCCGACTTGATCTAGCAGCTTCCTTATCGTTTCTAGGTCAGCATGAAGAGGTTTGGTGACAATTCCTTGGAGGATACTTTACATAGATAATATTGACCTTTTACAAAGTGTAACCTAACTTCATTTACATGACAACGACTTACATTTTATGTCTAGATGACAAATAAATCCTAAAGATTCTCAATTGGAGTCTTGACTCAAAAACAAAAACCCTTGCTCATCCAACCCATGAAGCAAGTCAATAAAATAATTTCATATTTCTTTATTTACACATTATTTCATATAATCATATTTGCATGTCATTATGAAGACCGAACCTAGTTACAATTTTCAACGCTCCCTCTTAAGTAGGGAGGTATTCATAATGGTACCTTGGACTTTCTCAATATGAAGAATCTCTTAAGAATAATTCAGATTTGTAACTCATTTGTATAGCATCATATCAACCAGCATTTTTACATAACAAGGCCTTGACTAACATCTCCATCTCTCCACAAGATCTGAACTCAATGCTAGTGAGACTAAAGATTTATAGACATACTCATCATTGTCTCTCTCGAAACATACCCCGCTCAGGTTCTCTTAGGGTATGCTCCATGAGGACTATTCTTATCTTGGACTCCCCAGTCCTCAAAGAATATCAGTCCTCCATGACTTCCCTTTCATGGGATGCCTTATCTCATCCCCAAAGAGTATCGGATGCCAAATGATTACACAATCCTCCATTCTATCTTCCCAAGTGAAGACCAGAATGACATGTTTATCTCTCCCTTTCAAACTAGGAGTACATATTAAATTAAAGGAATGTACTCATTCCTATCACACAGGAATGTACCTAAGCTCCTTTCTTAGAAATTTTTCAAGTTTCTTCCAAGTAAGAAACTTCTTTTCAGACTTCCTCTCAGCTAGGGACTTATAACAGCTCCACATGTGGAGATCCTGGAACAATCAGCTGCTTAAAGAGATCCTTCCTTCGATTTCATTAAAAATTTCTTCTTCGTCGAGGAGTCTTCATGGTATGAAACCATCTCACAAAAAGATAGAAAAGATAGATCAACACCTTAGAAATAAGCCTCTTCGAGGGGGAAACCTCCTTTACATTACACAAATGAAAAATTCTTAGATAATTCAAATGACAAAACCTCCTTTCTATATATAGGAGTCTAAGGGGTCACAATATAACCAAGATGACCTAACGATAATAATATAAAGGCACAAAAATAACAATAGAGGGATACTATGGGGCACAATAATAACAATATGGGGACAATAGGGCATAACAATAATAATAAGGGATACAACGACAATAGCAATGGGGGAATCACTAATATTATAGGGACCAAACATGCCCCTCTCCTTCAAAAAAGTGTTGTCCTCGATGCTTGAGTAGTTCTGGATGCTTCTGTATAAAATTCTCATCCTCCCATGTGGAATCTTCAGCAGATAAGTTCTTCCACTTGATGAGATATTCTGAAATTGATCGATTTCGTAGCTGTCGAGTTCTTGTTTCTGTGACTGCTTCCGATTCCAATATAATTTTTCCTTCCTCATCAAGTTCTGGCAATATTGTTTGAAATGGTAGCTTGTCGCCTATAACCTTCTTTAAACATGAAACATGGAAAAATGGGTGCATTGGAGACGTTGCAGGAAGCTCCAATTTGTATGCCATAGTACCAATCTTTTGCAACACCTTATACGAACCATAATACTTTGGTCATATTTATTATCCTTCTTAACTTGCTTGAGGGACATTTTTTTATATGGTTGTAGCCGTACGAATACCCAATCACCTACATCAAAACTTCTTTCGCTGCGATGTTGATCTGCTTGTTGTTTCATTCTATTCTACGCCAACATGAGGTTATCCTTTAAGAGTTGGAGAACTTGTTGTTGATGCTCGATGTGATGTTCCACTACTTGAACCTTAGAATTTTCTCTTAAATATGATGTGATGGATGGTGGATGATATCCATAAAGTGCCATAAATGGGGTCATTTTTGTTGCAGTATGGAAGGAAGTGTTATACCACCATTCAGTCAAAGGCAACCATTTGATCCATTGTGTCTATTTATAAGATACAAAGAAACGAAGATATCCTTCCAAACATTTGTTTACTATCTCAGTTTTCCCATCAGATTGAGGATGATAAGATGAGCTATGAGCTAACTGAGTACTGAGACAAGAAAATAATTTTGTCCAAAAATTTCCAGTGAAAATGGGATCTCTGTCGCTTACAATAATCTTTGGGTTTCCATGTAGCTTTTGAATTGTTTCCATAAATGCAGTAGAAACTGTACTGGCTTTAAATGGATGTGATAATGCACAAAAGTGTGCATACTTGGTAAGTTTGTCAACTACCACCATGATAACACTCTTTCCTTCGGACTTGGGTAAACCCGTGATAAAATCCATTGAAACCTCCTCCCAATGTTGGCTTGGAATGGATAAAGGTTGTAATAGACCTGGGGTCTTAATTGTTTCAACTTTATTTTTTTGGCAAACCAAACATTCCGCCACAAACTTTTGAATATCCGATTTAAGGCCATCCCAAAAAAATTCCTTCTTAACCCTGTGGTAAGTTTTTAAAAATCCTGAGTGCCCTCCTAAGGGAGAAGTGTGCAATTCCATAAGAATATTTTGTTTGAGTTGGGAATTCTTACATAGGTATAAGCAATCTTTGTACCATAATGAATCATTTTTCCAGATAAATGTATCAGATGTACTGGAATCTTGTTGCAACTTTCGAATGAGTGCCCACACTTCTTTGTCATTCTTCCATTCCTCCCTTGCTTCGTTTATCCAATCTGGTTGGATAATAGAAATGGCGCACAACAATGCTTCCACATCCTCATCCTTTCTTGAGAGTGCATCTGCCACAACATTTTGCTTCCCTTTTTTGTAGATGATTTCAAAGTCATAACCCAACATCTTTGTGACCCATTTTTGTTGCTCTTCAGAGGATAATATTTATTCTAAAACGTATTTAAGACTATCATGATCCATTTTTACCTTGAAGTGTCTTCCCATTAGGTAGGGTCGCCATTTCTTAAGTGCATGTAGTATTGCCAACATTTCCTTCTCATAAATAGCTTTGTGTAAATACTTTCCCTTGATTGGACGACTTTAGGAAGCAATGGGTCTTTCATCTTGCATTAAAACAGCACCAATTCCATTTCCTGAAGCATCACATTCCACAATAAAGGTTTTTGTGAAGTCCGACTTAGCTAAGACCGGTGCTTGGTACATTGCCTCTTTAAGATGTTCGAAGGCCTTTGTTGCTTCTGGAGTCCATGAAAATGCATCTTTCTTCAATAATGTTGTTAGAGGTGCTGCTATTCTCCCATAATTCTTAACAAACTTGCGATAATACCCTGTCAACATGAGAAATCCTCGTAGATGCTTTATGGATGTGGGGATTTTCCATTCCATAATGGCTTTAACTTTGCTAGGGTCTACCATAACACCTTCATGAGATACAATATGACCCAGATATTCCACCTCTTGTACTCCAAAGAAACATTTGGAGCTTTTTGCATATAATTGTTTCTCCTACAATAGTTTGAGCACCCTGTCGACATGTTCAACATGATCTTTCCAAGACTTGATGTAGATTAGTATATCATCAAAAAATACTAACACAAATTTAAGTAATGGTTTGAAAATGGAATTCATCAGACCTTGAAATGTAGAAGGTGCATTGGTAAGGCCAAAAGGCATGACCAAAAATTCATAATGACCCTCATGAGTTCTAAATGTTGTTTTCAAAATGTCTTAAGTCTTCATTCTGATTTGATGATATCATGAACGAAGATCCAACTTGGTGAAGTAAATTGATCCATGCAATTCATCCAATAATTCATCAATGACAGGAATGAGAAATTTATCTTTAATAGTGAGCTTGTTGAGCTCCCTATAATTCGAACACATGCGCCATGATCCATCCTTCTTGTGCACCAATACTATTGGAGCATAGAAAGAATTTTGACTAGGTTGAATTATACCAGCCTCTAGCATTTCTACAACCATACATTCAATTTCACATTTTTGGGCATAGGGATATCTGTACGGCCTGATGTTTGGAGGAACACTTCCTGGAATCAAATGAATAGCGTGATCATGATCACAAATAGGTGGGAGACCTTTGGGAGTCTCAAATACCTTGGAATGATTGTCCAAGTCTTTTTGGAGATCTGGAGAAATAGATGATTTCGATGTGGGAACCTATAGCGAACATAATTGTGCTATTACACCTCATTGTTCCTTATTTAGAAGCTTTTTCTTACCATTAAAGTTGATTATCTTTCCCGGTTTCCCTACAATACCCCTTAATTCAACTTCCTTTCCTTCTGCAGAAAATTTCATGAAAATTTCTTGAAAATTAAAAGCTATTGTACCCAAGGATTGTAGCCATTGGACTCCTAGTACAACATCAGCACCACCCATTGGAATGGAAAGCATTGGGCTATTCAATACATATTCTCCCATGGATAGCTTGATATTATGGCACTTTCCAGAGCAATTTATGGTTCCTCCACTTGTAACCATCACTTGACACTCTGGTGCTAGATATAGGAAGCAATTCAATTCCTTTGATATCTTACAATGAATAAAATTATGGGTACTTCCCGAATCAATCAACACTATTACCTTTTTCTTCTTGATATGTCCTTCTATCTTGATAGTTTGAGGAGTGGTAATTCCAGCCAATGCATTACAAGATATGGTCAGATTCATTTCTTCTTTATCTAGGGTTTGTTCCTGGACAATATCCTCTTCTTTTGACATTTCTTGTTCATTTTCTTCCTCCTCTTCACAATCTATGTAGAATAATTTCTTCTCAGCACACTTATGACCTTTAGTGTATTTGCTATCACAACTGTAACAAAGCCCTTTTGCTATTTTTTCTTCCAATTGTTGTGGTGTCAACCTTATAAGTTGTTGAAAGGCTAGGGGTCACAACACTTCCATCTTTATAGTTGTGAGTGGTAGGCTTCCTAGTTGCCATAATTTTGCTTTCCATTTTTCTTGCTAACCTGAATGCCTTTTCCAATGAATCAGGTTCCCAAAGGCAAACCTCATGTTGGATATTATCCTTTAAAATCCCTATGAACACATGAATCATATGCTCCTCTGGAATATCTTTTACCCTTATGTTCAATTTTTGGAAGTCCTCAATGTGCTCCATCATTGAACCCTTTTGTTTGAGATTTATCAATTGGCTAAAAAATGTGTTTCTTTTTGTATCCTCATAATGTGCTATCATTTATTCCGTAAAAATTGCCCAAGTGACAATTTGATTACGAGAGCAAACCCATCGATACCATCCAAACTGATTTGGTTCCAAATATAAAGTTACAATGCGTACCTTTTGTGTGTTTTGCACATTATGGAGATCAAAAAATTGCTCCATCTGTAGTATCCATGTTCCAGGATCCTTGCCATCAAACTTCCTCATATCAATTTTTGGAACATGGTCGGTCTTCAATCCAACATTAGAGTCTATGAAATCATGATTAACATTTCTTTTGTTCTCATCATGAGTTTCCTTTACTACCCTTTCACCGTTAGTGACCATTTCTTGTAGCAACCTATTCAGATTTATCTTCAATTCTTCCATCTTATTATCCATGTCATTCATCGTAGCTTCCATCTTAGTGTCCATGCCATTCATCTTAGCTTCCATGCCATCCATCTTAGCTTCCACGCCATTCATCTTAACTTGCATGCCAATCATATTAGCTTCCATTCCATTCATCTTAACTTTCATGTCATTCATATTAGCTTCCACACCATTCACATTGGCTTCATTTACCTTTAGTGAGAGTGAAATTTGTTGTACTTGGTCTTGTAATTTTGCTATATCATGTTGCATTTCTTCCTCTTCTTCATGAGTCATGCTAGAGCTTTTAGGTTACTTACTAGGTGTTTCAATTTTCTTTCTTCAGGGCATTAATTAATGCTAATAATTCTTCACTATTCCCTTTGAATTCCTTCAAACTAATTTTTCAAACCAATCTTATGCAAAATTAAAAAAGAAAACTACACACTTTTTTTTCACTTTGTAAGAGCTCGATATTGAATCTGTTGTATCTTTATAACTGCGGATCTCGAATATCTGAAATCTCGTCCTGCTATATCCCTTTGAGTCCTGTTTCTAACCCCGCAAGTCTGATCAAGATTGGATTCTCCAAGGAAGAGTTATGCCAAATCTGCCACGGTAACGTGATTATAGACTAGTTCAGTAGAGCGAACTTGTATGACGTGCCACGTGTCACTGTTTCGACCTTAGTACCTGAAACTGATACACGTAAAACTATAGGTCGTACTATTTCTTAAACTTCTTACGAAATTTCAATCTGATGCTCAAAACAAAGTTATGATGATTTTCCCCAGATCACTTGTTTGGAATGTAATTCGGGAGTCTGCAAAAACCCTAACTTCCTCAAATCATATCTCCACAAATATAGCGAGACAAGCCTTGAAATTCGGACTCAAAGCTCAGAAATATTTTGGCTCAAATGGTTTTTTTTGTAGCTTCTGAAACATCATAGAAAACAAGTTATAGCGAAAATTCCATGATGACCTGTTTGGAGCAACAAAACCCTAGAATCCATTGCTCTGATACCAAATGTTATGAAACCAGCTCACAAAAAGATAGAAAATATAGATCAACGCCTTAGAAATAAGCCTCTTCGAGGGGGCAACCTCCTTTACATTCACAAATGAAAAATTCTTAGATGATTCAAATGACAAAACCTCCTTTCTATATATAGGAGTCTAAGGGGTCACAATATAACAAAGCCGACCTAACGATAATAATATAAAGGCACAAAAATAACAATAGAGGGATTCTATCGGGTACAATAATAACAATATGGGGACAATAGGGGCACAACAATAATAATAAGGGATACAACGACAATAGTAATGGGGGAATCACTAATATTATAGGGACCTAACACCTCATCTTTTGGGAACTTATACATAGGGCACAGATCATCCATCACTTTTATCCACGAGTTAGTCATGTCCTCAACTCATCAAAAAGTGATCCATCGTATTTTCTATATGGATTTTCTTCATTTCATTCTGCTTTCATGCCATATTTCTCAAAAGGACATTACATCCTTCTATATGGTCTTCTTGGAAGTCATCCACAAATTTCCCTTTGGCAGTCCTACATAAGCCCATCTAGATATTAGTTCAAAAAATCATGAATGCTTTTAAATCAAAATTACATATGTAATGATCTTTCAGCATGAAATCTTCCTATAGGTATCAGCGTCTTGCATGTAGATTGACACATCTCCCACTGATATCCATTGTCAAGGTTCTTTATCTCTTGTTGTCTTATATCAGAGTATTCACGTCCTTCCGGGAGATCTTCTAGTCAAATTTTCTTGGACTTCGGATGTTGAGTGCCTTCTACCTTCCTCACATATTATCACCATCTCTTCCTATCTTTTATCACACACTTTATTCCCAGGAGCTTCCAATCAGAGTTCCTTGATTGTAGTCAGCTTCCTTATGATTCATATGAGAACATATTATGTTGATTTCATCTAGTGTGACTTATGCTTTGCTACAATATTTCGGAGGAGGAAATTCTTTCTTCTTTTGATCATATTTCCCAAGATGGAAATAGTGGTCCATATTATTTGCAACCATATGACATTACTTTCATAACAATCTATGTAAGAATACATACCTTATCTTCCTTTCGGTCATCTAGACTTCCTACAGCAGCTTCATTCGAAATGAATTTATCCTTCAAACCTGCTTTCTTGTTATATCATCATACCATCATTCCTTGAATCCCACGAGTTGGAATCCCTGATGAAAACCTTTGCTTCCTTTCTTGATCGATGAATCCTTTAATGATGATTCCATCAGATAGACTTAACGATCTTTCATATCCTCACCCGATAGATGTTTCCTTATTGACCATGATGATCCTATATAATTATGACCTCTGCTTCATTAATGAGGTTTCCTAAGAGCTGCCTATTCTTTGTAATCAGTAGAATTTGTACTAGACATACTTTTTGCTTCCCATGTCATGAGCTCTTACTTCTAATACTTCTATTATGACGCTACCTTGTAATAATATTCATCCTATCTTATATACATAGTTTTCTATCTATAAATTTACAAGTGAAAAGTACCTTTCAATGAAGAAGATCATCTCAGTCATACTAGAGATCTTTTACTTCTTCATTTTTACATTTCTTTGACTCAGACTCTTTCACTTGTTCAGTAATGTGGGCTTCTTCCCTATTTATCTTGTCCTTACTTCGTTTAGGACAGTCTCTTTTATAGTGCCCAAGTTCTTGATAGCCATAGCATCTTAATTTATCCATGTTCCTCTTTTTCTTTTGAGGATCGAACTTTCCAAATTTCCCTTTTCTTCTTGTCATAGCAGCATATGCTTGATTCTGATCATTTGGTCCAACATCAACCTTTGACTTCAATCTGGTTTCTTCGATTTTACAGAGTGACCATAGATCTTGAAAAGGAGTAGTCTCTTTCTTCCCATATAAGCTTGAAGTGGAGTTACCACATTCTTCCGGTAGTGCATTTAGTACCGTTGTGGTCATCTCTCTATCATACATGGCTTCTCCTAGTTCTTGTAGTTGATCTCGGATTTCTGATATCCTCTTGAAATATGAGGCTATTCCATTTTCCTTGGATATCTTTAGTTTTTATATTTCTTGCCTTATGAGATTACTTCTCCTGCAGTACTCACAGAAAACAACTCTACCAATTTGTCATATATAGTTTTGCAGTTTCCAACTTTGATACATATGGGATTAGAGAGTCTTTTATAGGTTCTATAAGAATCCTTTGGGCTCTCACTTCTCCCTTCATGTATCTAGCATGTGCTTGAGTATCTTCCTTCGGAGGTTGGGTTACCGATCCCTTGATATGATCTATGACCTCATTTTCAATAATATTTAGATATGTCCTTTTCTTCCATGCAAGGTAATTTACAGACCCAACCAATTTATTGCTTTCCTTGCAAAAATACATTTTGATATTATCATATATATTCATAGACTTACTTGAGTGATTGATAAGGGAGAGCTTGATTCATGATTTTTCTTAAATATTCTAGATTCCTTCTTTCTTGAAGAGCTTCTATTTCTTTGATGATGTATAAGTGATGATCTCTGAAATGCTTCTAGGGTTTTCGATCTTCCTTCTTGAATATGACTGCAATATAGTAGATATAGATCTAGGGTTTCAGATTGATGAAGATCTATATTTCTTGCTTGGAGTGCTTTGACTTGCTTTGATCCTTCTTTAAAGTTTGTCTCTTGTGTTCTCACTTTCCTTGACTACCCTTTCTTGTCTTCAGCACCTAAGCTCCAATAACATGTTGAGAAATCTAGGGCATTCAATAAATAACAAATTATCTTCTTGATAATTGCTTGTGATGCTCTTTTTCTTCTTAATCTTATAATCAATTATTCGTTAGCTTATTAATGTGTTATTTCATCAAGACAATTACCAATATGCAATAACAAAAGAGACAAGTGACATAGTATATAGGCTTCTCCAGCCAGGGCCAAAACCTCTCACCTCTTGAGAGGAAAACCTGATCAAAATTATTCTTCTTGATATTCAATTGATAAGCACCAAGACCATTACACAGACCCTTGACTCTAGTATCCTTCCAAGAACCTTGATACTCTACCTCTTCCTTCGTTCTACCTTTCTCACACTGTTTTCCTCGGCTTCTTCTAGAGAAACTCAATTTATATCCTTCTTACTACTTCTCTTTGACTTCCCTATAGAATCTTGGTCTCTATCCTTCTTGCTACTTCTCCTCGGATTCCCTAGAGAACCTCAATCTCTAGGTCTTTACTTCGACCTCCCACAAGGGTCTTTCTCTCGTTGCCCTAACTTCGCACTTCCCAAAATATTTTGTTGCCCAGATTTTGCACTTCTCCAAAAGATTCTGTTGCCCAAAAGAAATTTTGTTGTCCCAGAAGATTCTGCTACCCAGAAGAAACTTCTTTGTCCCAAAATAAACCCTTCTTGTCTTCGTATAGCCCAGAAGAAACTTCGTGTTTGTTTCTTTTCTACTCCTCTTTCAGCTCCTTCTTTGTTCTTCCTTTTTACCCTATCTTTGTACTTCTTCTTAGCTCAAATAAGTCAAGTTTCTTGTCTTCAAATGGAGGATGACTTAGGCTATATATACACCTCCTTCATTGCCCTTTAGGTTGAGTTGACAGTTGGAGTTAAGATGACTTGATCTAGCAGCTTCCTTATCGTTTTTAGGCCAACTTGAAGAGGTTTGATGACAAGTTCTTGGTGGATACTTTACATAGATAATATTGAACTTTTACAAAGTGTAACATGACTTAATTTAAATGACAATGACTCTTACATTTTCAACTAGATGACAAATAAATCCTAAAGACTGTCAATTGGAGTCTTGACTCAAAAAAAAAACCCTTGCTCATCAAACTCATGAAGCAAGTCAATAAAATAATTTCATTTTTCTTTATTTACATATTATTTCATAAAATCATATTTACGTGTCATTATGAAGACTGAACCTAGTTACACTTTTCAACACTCCCTCTTAACTAGGGAGGTATTCATAATGGTACCTTAGACTTTCTCAATCTGAATAATCTCTTAAAAAGAATTCAGATTTGTAACTCATTTGTATAGCATCATATCAACCAGCATTGTTACATAACAAGGCCCTGACTAACATCTCCATCTCTCCACAAGATCTGAGCTCAATGTTGGCGATACCAATTATTTATAGACATACTTATCATTGTCTCTCTCGGAAAATACCCCACCCGAGTTCTCTCAGGGTATGCTCCATGAGGACTATCCTTACCTTGGACTCCCCAGTCCTCAAAGAATATCATTCCTCCACGACTGTTCTTTCATGGGATGCCCTACATCATCCCCAAAGAGTATTGGATGCTAAATGATTACACAATCCTCCATTATGTCTTCCCAGGTGAAGACGAGAATGACATGTCTATCTCTCCCTTTCAAACTAGGATAAAATATTCCATTAAAGGAGTGTACTCATTCATATCACACAAGAATGTACCTAAACTCCTTATTTATTATTTTTTCAAGTTTATTCCAAGTAAGAAACTTCTTTTCAGGCTCCCTCTTAGCTAGGGACCTACCGCAGCTCCTCATGTGGAGATCCTGGAACAATCAATTGCTTGAAGAGCTACTTCCTTCGATGTCATGAATTCCTTCTTCGTCAGGGAGTCTTCATCTTTTGGGAACTTCTACATAGGGCACCGATAATCCATTACTTTTATCCATGAGTTAGTCATGTCCTCAACTCATCAAAAAGTGATCCATCAGATTTTCCATCTGGATTTGCTTAATGTCTTTTTGCTTTCATGCCATATTTCTCAGAAGGACATTACATCCTTCTACATGGTCTGCTTGGAAGTCATCCACATATTTCCCTTTGGCAGTACTACATAAGCCCATCCAGATATTAGTTCAAAAATTAATGAACACTTTTAAATCAAATTTACCTTTGTGATGATCTTTCACCATGACATCTTCCTATAGGTATCAACATCTTGCATGCAGATTGACACATCTCCCATTAATATCCATTGTCAAGGGGCTCTATCTGTTTCTATCTTCCATTAGAACCTTCACATCCTTCTGGGTGATCTTCTTGTCAAATTTTCTTGGACTTCGGATGTTGAGTGCCTTCTACCTTCATTGCATATTATCACCATCTCTTCCTATCTTTTCTCACACACTTTATTCCGAGGAGCTTCCAATCAAAGTTCCTTAATTGTAGTCAACTTCCTTAGGATTCATATGAGAACATATTATGTTGATTTCATCTAGTGCAACTTATGCTTTGCTGCAATATTTCAGAGGAGGAGATTCTTTCTTCTTTTGATCATATTTCCCAAGATGGAAATAGTGATACATATTATCTGCAACCATATGACATGACTTTCATAACAATCTATGTAAGCGTACACACCTTATCTTCCTTTCAGTCATATAGACTTCTTGTAGCAGCTTCATTCGAAATGACTTTATCCTTCAA
Source organism: Pinus tabuliformis (assembly GCA_031772625.1). Lineage (NCBI taxonomy): Eukaryota > Viridiplantae > Streptophyta > Pinopsida > Pinales > Pinaceae > Pinus > Pinus tabuliformis. The sequence continues at coordinate 1,838,966,438 of CM062816.1, forward strand.
AACTGCTTTCTTGTTCTGTCGTTATACCACCACTCCTTGAATCCCACGAGTTGGAATTCTTGATGAAAACCTTTGCTTCCTTTCTCGATCAGTGAATCCTTTAATGAGGATTCCATCAGATAGACTTGAGGATTTTTCATATCCTCACCCGACAGATGTTTCCTTATTGACCATGATGATCCTAGTCAATGATGACCTCTGCTTCCCTAATGAGGTTTCCTAAGAGCTTCCTATTCTTTGTAATCAGTAGAATTTGTACCAGACATACTTTATGCTTCCCATGTCATGAGCTCTTACTTCTAATGCTTCTATTATGATGCTACCTTCTAATCAGATGCATCCTATATTATATACATTGTTTTCTATCTATAAATTTACAAGTGAAAATTACCTTTCAATTAAGAAGATCATCTCAGTCATAGTAGAGATCTTTTACTTCTTCATTCTTACATTTCTTTGACTCAAGCTCTTTCACTTCTTTAGTAATGTGGGCTTCTTCCCTATTTCTCTTGTCCTTACTATGTTTAGGACAATCTCTTTTATAGTGCCCAAGTTCTTAACATCCATAGCATCTTATTTTATCCATGTTCCTCTTTTTTTTTGAAGACCGAACTTTTAAAATTTCCCTTTTCTTCTTGTCATAGCACCATATGCTTATTCTCCTCATTTGGTCCAACATCAACCTTTGCCTTCAGTTTGGTTTCTTCAATTTTACAGAGTGACCATAGATCTTGAAAAGGAGTAGTCTATTTCTTCCATATAAGCTTGAAGTGAATTTACCCCATTCTTTCGGTAGTGCATTTAGTACCACTGTGGTCATCTCTCTATCAGACATGGCTTCTACTAGTTCTTGTAATTGATCTTGAATTTCTGATATCCTCGTGAAGTATCAGGCTATTCCATCTTCCTAGGATATCTTTAGTTTGTAGTGTTCTTGCCTTTGATCCTTCCATAAATTTTGTCTCTTGTGTGCTCACTTGCGACTGCCCTTTCTTGTCTTCAACACCTAAGCTTTGATACCATGTTGAGAAATCTAGGGCATTTAATAAATAACAGATTCTCTTCTTGATAATTGCTTGTGATTCTATTTTTATTCTTAATCTTATAATCAATTCTTCCTTAGCTTATTAATGTGTTCTTTCATCATTACAATTACCAATATGCAATAACAAAATAGACAAGTGACACAGTATATAGGCTTCTCCAGCCAGGGCCAAAACCTCGCACCTCTTGGGAGGAAACCTTGATAAAAAATCTTCTTCTAGATATTCAATTGATAAGTACTAACACCATTACACATAACCTTGACTCTAGTATCCTTCCAAGAACCTTGATACTATGCCTGTTCCTTCGTTCTTCCTTTCTCACATTGCTTTCCTCGACTTCTTCTAGAGAAACTCTGTCTCTATCCTTCTTACTGCTTCTCCTCAGCTTACCTAGAGAATCTCAGTCTCTATCCTTTTTTTTGTTTCTCCTTGGATTCCCTAGACAATCTCAGGCTCTAGGTCTTTACTTCAGCCACCCAAAGGGGTCTTTCTCTAGCTTCCCTAACTTCGCACTTCCCAGAAGATTCAGTTGCCTAGACTTCGCACTACCCTAGAAGTTTCTATTGTCCAGAAGAAATTTCATTGTCCCGAGAGATTTTTTTGCCCAGAATAAACTTTGTTGTCTCAAAAGAAACCCTTCTTGTCTTTGTATAGCCCAAAAGAAACTTCGCTCTTCTTTCTTTTGTACTCGTCTTTTAGCTCCTTCTTTGCTCTTCCTTTTTACCCTATCTTCGTACTTCTTCGTATCTCAAGTAAGTCGGGTTTCTTGTCTTCAAATGGAGGATGATTTAGGCTATATATACACATCCTTCGCTGCCCTTTAGGTCGACTTGACAACTAGAGTTAGGCCGACTTGATCTAGTAGCTTCCTTATCGTGTGTAGGCCGACTTGAAGAGGTTTGGTGACAAGTTCTTGGAGGATACTTTACATAGATAATATTGATCTTTTACAAAGTGTAACATGACTTCATTTACATGACAATGATTCTGCATTTTATGACTAGATGAAAAATAAATCCTAAAGACTCTCAATTGGAGTCTTGACTAAAAGAAAAACACTTGCTCATGAAACCCATGAAGCAAGTCAATAAAATAATTTCATTTTTCTTTATTTACATCTTATTTCATAAAATCATATTTACATGTCATTATGAAGTCTGAACCTAGTTACACTTTTCAACATAAAACTTGCATGAAACAAAGTATGGAACTACGCCAACAAAAGAGTTGTTGAAAGAAGACATGAGATTTGGTTTGAAACAATGTGTATAATTCAGGACTTACTTCTTGCTATGGTACATTTTTTTAATTTATATTGATGTATATTATTTATTTCAATTTTCATCATTCTCACCAATGTAGATACACTCATTACACTTTATTTTTATGTTTGTAGATGGAACTTGAAGAAGACTAAAACAATTGGTGCAATCAATAAAACATTTGTCCAAATAACCCAAGTCATGGGAGTAGCTTGAGCACTGACAATAGTTCCAACAAAGAATGATGATATATTTGGATATCAATGCAAGTTGTTGTATTTTTTGAAATAATTGTCAGTAAAAATCAAACATTTTGTTTAATGTAATGGACATAGTGTTCCAATTAATGAAAGACAAGGGGTTACTAATAGTTATCCCATTTTGTATGAAAAAGAGCCTAATATTCATATATAATAAAATACATTTTAAATTGATGTGTTGTATTGTCCAATGTCATTGTGAAATGTTACACCACTGATTAAATATATGGATGATTAAGTATTATAATGAAGAGATGTGAAATCTAATCATATAACAAATTAATCCAAACATCATATACAAATGTATTAATCAAAATTTAATTTATATGGATATTTTTACAAGATAATTGTTGATTTTTTAATGAATAACAGATTTTAAAAATCACAATAATTACATTGTCATAGGTCAATGTTTCTAAAAAAGAGAAAATGGATATCGAAACACCGTATATTAATGCATGCTATTTCGATACAAGTTTTGCAACAACGATATTTACAATAGTAATTAATGGTATCTCGTTGTGTTTATAAAATAAATACGCACTAGGAAGATATACATTTCATGCACTAGTGTGAGTCACCTTTATGCACGAGTGCATCGTTACCTTCAATGCACTGGTACTACAATATTTTTTTGCCCGCCCTAATGCCTTTTGTGTAAAATAAAACACCGAGACTTTTGCAAGCACATAAGCGTCAAGGCGTTATATTTTGAAGCATTGGTTTGTTTATACAGCTCATCAACACTAGTGCATTGTTACACATAACTACCTAGTATGTTGGAGAAGATAAAAGAACCAAGGCTACAAGATTTTTTTGCTTGCCCCAGTTCCTTTCCTGAAAAGTACGACTTTGGGTGTTTTTAGAAGACCTAAGCACTGGGGTGGTATACTTTTCAGGCACCAGTGTTGTTTGCATTGAATGCCCCGGTGCATGGTATCATAAATTGTACGAGTCGATGCATTTTTATTATTAAACCACTAGTGCTTTTATACATTTAATGCATTGGTGCTCCAAACATTTATTTCCACACTCGGTGCTTTTATTCTAATTTACAACAATGATGCTTTTATATTAGTAGCACACTAATGTATGATTTTTCAAGTAAGTGCATTATTAAGAAAACATCCACTGAAACCTCCAACTGCCCAAAGTTGTGATGAATTCCGTTATTACACCATTATCAGCTCCGCTAAAACATCCGCTACCACAAATGGATGTTGTAGCAAAGGTTTTTTTTACAATTTTGCCAATTTTATAACGCTAAAAACCTTCGTTATCACCTCCACTAGAAGGTATTTTCCTTGTAGTGGTTCAAGGAACTGGGTTGTGGTGTAAGATAGTAAAAAAAAAAACGAAGTATATCTATCTAGAGAGCAGGGAGAGTTGGATAAGGAGTTTAAGAAAAACTCTACACAACATATCAATTTTCTAGAAATCTTTAGTAGAGGATATTGATGTTATTAATGAAGTTTTCACTTGGAAAAATAGTGATTGAACAAGGTTTGCTTAGGGGAAGACCCATGGGTTGATAGTAACCAACACCACCCTTTTTTAGGTCATGTTATCTAGTTTTAATAGAAAGGGGGTAATACAATATCTCACAAGTAGTAGACGCTTTAAATATCTCCATTTGGGGTCAATATTGCATCTCGACACATTATTTGAGCTTCAAAAATAATGACACATAGACATGAAACTCCCACATTTCCAATCTTAGGTCATGTCCCATTTTTCTCAATAAACGAGCTTATGAAGTAGTCTAGTCTAGATCTCCATTGGGATTCTATATTCCTAAAGTGAGACATCAATTATTAAGTAGAAGAATGATGGTAGTGAGATCATGTGGTAGTGGAAGTTGGTCTAGTGTTTCAATTTCCCTACTAAGAAAAAAATTACACACACAGTGTTTGTTGAATAACAAAGTCTTAAACTAGGACTTATTATAGAAAAGGTAATTTCAAGGAATAGGGCATTGCCCTCTTTGTTTTATAAATTATGAAACAAATATACATTTAGCTTTCAATTATCCATTTACTCAACAACTATGAAAGGATATTGAACAATCATAAGTCGAAAGGATGTCTCGCATGGGTAGCTTATTGAGGAGGCACTAGCGTGAAAATTGTTAGACCAAACTATTCAAATTTTGAATGTTTATTATTTCCATGGTTATATGGATAGTGTGTAATAAGGAATTGTTTAAAGGATCAACTATCTTACATTCACTATATGCAATCCAAGATTTAAGTATCCTTGATTTTTACCTATAGGAGAGAAAGGGAAAGTGTACTTGATAGGTTGTAATGGAAATAGTTAGCAAAAGCAGGCCTTGGACCTTTGTTGATAGAGAAACTCAAGGGGGTTTGGTTTCTTACAATGTTGCAGGCAAATTTTCCATATATGAAAGACCAAAGATTGAAATTTAAAGTTGTGACTAGGAGAAGGATCCAATAATTTTGTTGATGTACCATCCTTAAAACTACTACTTCTTCTAGTTGTGGAGAAAGTACAAGACTCGCTACAAGTATTTGGAGACTCACAAAATGTAATCCAATGGGTAAAAAATGAACATATTTTCCAAAATGTTCTCCTACAAAATTTAATGGAGGATGTCTATAAGATAAGCACACATATCCCCAATATATCTTTAACCCATATTTTAAGGTAAAATTACTCTATTTCACATGGTCTTTTGAAAGGAGACCTATATCTCTCATATGGTTTTTGGAAAATCTCAAAAAAACAATGACCAGTGCCATGAATACTTCCAACCCCTTTCCACGAAGCTAGTTAAATCACACCTCTAATTTCTAATGGTCAAATATAATCCTTCTTGATCTAATATGTTAATGTTTCCATCGTTTGGGAGGTTCCCATACTTTATGGGAATATGTATTAAGTTTACCTTGTAACATTTTATTGATAGTTTATAAGACTTCACTATAGTTATGGTATATAATGTATGATTAGAAAAGTTATAGTTGTGATTATCATGACCTAGGTGGGTTCTATGTTAGAAAAACGAGAGACATTGGTGCCTTTGAAACATCTCTGATAATTTTATCCACCTACTCAAAGAATCCTAGGCATGTTATTACATTATATGAAGAATGTAGGTATTATTATATAAATTTTTATTTTATTTTATTAAAATATTTTTTTTAGAACACGCATTTCCTCGTAATAGGTCATAAGTTCAAATGCAAAGGGGTAGAGTATTTACACTCCATAGCCTTCAGCAGACACATCCTTCATGGAAAGGGGTCCCCTATCCCACAAACAAGGGGGTCTCATACACCAATTTGAAGTTTAACTTTGTTGTAAACTTAAAATTGAATTATCATTATTGTTGTTGTTGTTGTGGAAATATTATTCGTATATAATTTATTAAATTCCTATAAATATTAGTATCTTTGTTTACAATATTTTATTACTATTTAATAATCTTTATTATAATTTATATTTCATGTAACAATTATATAAATTTTGTAATAAAATAATGTAATATTGATAGGAATTAAATTATTATTCAATGATAATGATGATGATGATGATTAATGTCCACTAAGACAAAAGAAGTAAAAATATTACTTGAAATTCTTTAGAATTTTATTTCTATGCTTGAAAAACTTTAAGTGAAGCTTTAAAAAATCATCATAGTTTTGTTAAGTTAAAAAAGTTGAGAGAATATTGGTAGCGTGACAAATATTTTTAAATTTAACCCGACAATCTAAGAGAAAGTGTTTTTCACCTTCTACCCAACCTCTTATCACAAAGGCATAGATCCATTCATCACATATACCAAAGCCTAGTTTCACTATGGAGCTCATAAGAATTTATTCTTATTTTAGAAATATTTATTTTATTTTTTACAAGATTCAAGACTTTTGAGATTTGGATTGATCACCTTCTTATGACATCTTACTTTCATTTTTCCCTCTAACACTTTATCACCCCACAATTTTTCCTTAAATTTTGATGTAATAATATTTTTAATTAATTTTATTTTTATGATACACAATGGTCTCCTCCTCATCTCTTAGTGGGCAAGCCAAGAATGAACATCCCTATGTTATCCACCCTTTAGCTAAAGATAGCTTTAGAAAGACTTTGAAATAATTTTAGGAAATCTCTTATCTTCTATATTATTTCTCTCCTCTTTCATGTTATTTAATAATCATAACTAAATTATTGTAACAACCCTCGGTTAAAAATTCATGTAATAAAAATAATATAGGCAAAACAATAACCAAGGTCATGGGACACGTACTCCAAGCTAAATGTTGGGAAAAAACATAGTGACGACGACCACTTGTAATTAATTAATGACTATGGAAATTAACAAAGGTTTTGGAAAGGCGTGAGACATTTTTTGGCATTTTATTTATGAGAATATTGGAAAATAGGAGAAAAGGATGGTGAAAGGTCACATAATTGCATGTGAGGAAAATTGAAGGAAAAATAATGGAAAATGAAGAAAATAGAGGCCTCAATGATGAAAAGGCTTATGAGGATTAGTACACAGCTTTTGGTCAGTTCAGTCTTTGGCACTCTCATTCTATTCTCTCTCTCATACTCTTGGACACTTAGAGTTTTCTTGGAGAACTCTTGGAGGAGTGTGGTTTACTTGGGATTTGGAGCAAGAAGGCAAAGGAAGAGTAGGAAAGCGCAAGAGGAAAACGGAATCAGCAGCTGCAACAAGTTTTGCTTGTAGGTATCAAGTTGCATGTATGATTTCCTTGCTAGTTTTGTCATGCAAGGCACGTGCATGTCGTTTCTTGGTTATGATCTGTCATTGGCATGTAAGATTGTCTAAATTGACAGTGATTTTGCCTAACCTTGCAATATCCTGGATAACCATGGTGCTGTGGGTTTTATCTTTTTTTTTGGTTGGTGCTCATGTTCCTTGTGGTTGTGGGTTGAGTTATTAGTTCCTGGAGCCTTGGTTGGATAAACACTCTAGAAGCCCTATAACAACTTGGGTTGAGTTACTAGTCCTGGAAGCCTTGGTTGGACAAATGCTCTGGAGCCCTTGGTGGGTTGATTTACTAGTCTTAGAAGCCTTGGTTGGACAAATGCTTTGGAGCTCAGTGGTAGTTATGGGTTGAGTTACTAGTCCTGGAAGTCGGGTTGGAACAAAAGCTTTGGAGCCCTAGACAACTTGGATAGAGACCGATCTAGTGATGTCCGACCTTAAGGTGGAATCAGTGGTTGAGGGTTGAGATGGTTTGGCCTCTAGAAGCCCTAGTTTGGTTTTGATTGGTTATTCCATGAGATCCCACATTCATGTTTGGAATATGGCATAGGGGTGTCTAGCTGAAAGAGATATTTGGTTCAACCCAATATATGGTCGGGTGGTATGTGGAAGTCCCTGACTTGGTTGGATTTGAATATGTTAATAAAGTTACTTTCCTCTTATGTTATATGTGTAAATGTACTTGTTATTATGTGGCTACGATGGTTGTTCTATTGTTGTTGTTTATCTAGTTATATGTTGGTTATAAGAATGGTTTTATGGCAATATTGAGTTATGGATTTCATCATGTTTTGGTTAGTAGATGAAATATTAATGAATAAATGTCCTAATAGATGATAATGCAGCTATTGTGAGAGGGAAACAAACCTTATTGACGATTCTTAGATAAATATGAGGTCCCTATGTTCATATGTGTTTTAATAATCTGTACATGTTCATGATGTGCTTGATGAAATGTTAGGTCCCTATAATACTAGTGATTCCCCCATTACTATTGTTATTGTAGCCCTTATTGTTACTGTTGTGCCCTTGTTGTCCCCATATTGTTATTATTGTGCCCCATAGAAGCCCGCTATTTTTATTGTTGTGCCCTTATATTATTATTGTTATTTCAGCTTTGATTATATTATGACCCCTTAGACCCCTATATATAGAAAGGAGGTTTTGTCATTTGTATCATCCAAGAATTGTTCATTTGTGTAATGTAAAGGAGGTTGCCTCCTCGAAGAAGCTGATTTATAAGGCGTTGATCTTTATTTTCTATGTTTTTGTGAGCTGGTTTCATAACATTTGGTATCATAACTTTGGATTCTAGGGTTTCGCTGCTCTAAACAAGCCATCGTGGAATTTTCACGATAACTTTGTTTTCGTGATGTTTCAAAAGCTAAAAAAAAAATCATTTGAGCTGAAATCGTTCTGAACCTCGGGTCCAAATTTCAGATCTTGTATCGCTATATTTTCGGAGATATGATTTGAGGAATTTAGGGTTTTTACAGACTCCCGAAATACATTCCAAACAGGTGACCTTGGGAAAATTGTCATAACTTTCTCTTTGAGTATTAAATTGAAATTTCGTAAGAAGTTACAAAAAGATGATGAACTGTAGTTTTTTGTATATCTTTTCCAGATCCAAAGGTCGAAACAGTGACACGTGGCACGTCATACAAGTTTGTTCTACTGAAAATTTATATAATTAGGTCATCTTGGGAGATTGGGCATAACTCATTCTTGGAGAATCCAATTTTGATCAAACTATTAGAATTGGAAAGAGGACTCAAAGGTCTACTATAAGAAGAAATTTAAGACCTTGGAGATCCGTAATTACAAAGATACAACAGATTCAATATCGAACTTCTACAAAGCAAAAAAAAGGTGTGTAGTCTTTTTAAAATTTTGCATAGTTTTGGGTTGAATTTGATTGATCAGTACAATACTTGAAGAATGGTAAGGTCATATTTGATGTTAAAGTTAGTGATTTTATAATGATCGACATGAGATTTAGGATCGTGTGGTTGGTTTGTTATGAGGAGTCCGACAAAGTCTAATTACCAATTACATGAGTAAAGATATAGTTGAGGAATTGTATCCTTGAATCCATCTAATAAAACTCATTATTACTCACATCTATTGTATGTTTGTGTGTGTGACGTCAATTAAAAGCTAATATGATATCAAAGCATTATTAGGTTCAAAGATTTTGATAGAAGACAACCTCTCAAGAGAGAGATGTGTGCTTTGTATAGTTGAACCTAGGAATACAAAAAATCTAACATAGTATAACATGAAAGTATATGCATGTAATATAGTAACTTTATATGTTAGTGACATGTGAGCAATATCATTATTATATTAATATTAGTAAATAGGCTTAAACTATCACAACCAACTTAAGGTGCTATATCATGTATAGGTACGAGAGTTGTATTTGCGTGTTGCGTAGTCAACCTTGAACATTGTTGCTCATATATTGGACATCTATTATTTTCTCAAAATATATTTGTTATTTATGCACCCATATAAAATCCTACTAGATAATTGGAGCATAGAAAAGTCTAGGTCTTGTCATATAAGAGATTATATTGGATTAGAATCAAAGACCATGGAGACTGAGATCCAAGTTGAAGATCGAAGACCCTAGATGAAGGACAAATTTGTGCAACAATGAAAGTGTGCAACGATGAAGCATAATTATCATTAATTGATGCCTCGGAGAAAGAAAATGGAAACACCTAGTAAGCAACCTGAAAGCTCTAGTATGACTCATGAAGAAGAGAAAGAAATGCAACATGATATATCAAAATTACGAGACCAAGTGCACAAATTTCACTCTCACAAAAGGTAACAAAAGCTAAGATTGATGGTTTAAAGAAAGGCGTGGAAGCTAAAATGAATGGCATGGAAGCTAATATGAATGGCGTGCAAGTTAAGATGGATGGCATGGAAGCTAAGATGGATGGAATGGAAGCTAAGATGAATGGCATGGACGCTAAGATGGAAGATTTGAATATAGATTTGACTAAGTTGCTACAAGAAACGCTTACTAATGGTGAAAGGGTAGTAAAGGAAACTCATGATGAGAACAAAAGAAATATTAATCATGATTTCATAGACTCTAATGTTGGATTTAAGACCCACCATGTTCCAAAGATCGATATGAGGAAGTTTGATGGCAAGGATCCCGTAACATGGATACTACAGATGGACTAATGGGAAATTGATCTTTAATAGTGAGCTCATTGAGCTGATTTGATGATATCCCTATGGTGCATGTGTCCGGATTATAGGGAGCTCAATGAGCTCATTATTAAAGATCAATTTCCCATTCCTGTCATTGATGAACTATTGTTTGAATTGCATGGATAAATTTACTTCACCAAGTTGGATCTTCGTTCAGGATATCATCAAATCAGAATGAAGACTGAAGACATTCTGAAAACAACATTTAGAACTCATGAGGGTCATTATGAATTTTTGGTCCTGCCTTTTGGCCTTATCAATGCACCTTCTACATTTCAAGGTTTGATGAATTCTATTTTCAAACCCTTCCTTAGAAAATTTGTGTTAGTATTTTTTGATGATATACTAATCTATAGAAAGTCTTGGAAGGATCATGTTCAACATGTTGACAGGGTGCTCAAACTACTGGAGGAGAAACAATTATATGAAAAAAGCTCCAAATGTTTCTTTGGAGTACAAGAGGTGGAATATCTGGGTCATATTGTATCTCATGAAGGTGTTAAGGTAGACCCTAGTAAAATTAAAGCCATTGAGGAATGGAAAATCCCCACATCCATAAAGCATCTGCGAGGATTTCTAGGGTTGAGAGGGTATTATCACAAGTTTGTTAAGAATTATGGGAGAATAACAGCACCTCTAACAACATTATTGAAGAAAGATGCATTTTTATGGACTCCAAAAGCAACGAAGACCTTTGAACATCTTAAAGAGGCAATGTGCCAAGCACCAATCTTAGCTACACCGGATTTCACAAAAACCTTTATTGTGAAATGTGATGCCTCAGGAAATGGAATTGGTGTTGTTTTAATGCAAGAAGAAAGACCCATTGCTTTTGAAAGTCGTCCAATCAAAGGAAAGTATTTACACAAAGCTATTTATGAGAAGGAAGTGTTGGCAATACTACATGCACTTAAGAAATGGCGACCCTACCTAATGGGAAGACACTTTAAGGTAAAAACGGATCATGATAGTCTAAAATAGTTTTTAGAACAAAGGTTATCTTCAGAAGAGCAACAAAAATGGGTCACAAAGATGTTGTATTATGACTTTGAAATCATCTACAAAAAAGGGAAGCAAAATGTTGTGGCAGATGCACTCTCAAGAAAGGATGAGGATGTGGAACCATTGCTTTGTGCCATTTCTATTATCCAACCATATTGAATAAACGAAGCAATAGATGAATGGAAGAATGATGAAGAAGTGTGGGCACTCATTCAAAAGTTACAACAAGATCCCAGTACATCTGATACATTTAACTGGAAAAATGAGTCGTTATGGTACAAAGATCGCTTATACCTATCTCAGAATTCCCAACTCAAAGAAAATATTCTTATGGAATTGCACGCCTCTCCCTTAGGAGGGCACTCGGGATTTTTAAAAACTTACCACAGGGTTAAGAAGGAGTTTTTTTTGGGATGGCCTTAAATCTGATATTCAAAAGTTTTTGGCGGAATGTTTGGTTTGCCAACAAAATAAAGTTAAAAAATTAATACCCTTACAACCTTTATCCATTCCAAGTCAATGTTGGGAGGAGGTTTTAATGGATTTCATCATAGGTTTACCCAAGTCCGAAGGAAAGAGTGTCAACGTGGTGGTAGTTGACAGAATTACCAAGTATGCACACTTTTGTGCATTATCTCATCCATTTAAAGCCAGTACAGTTTCTACTACATTTATGGAAACAATTCAAAAGCTACATGGAAACCCAAAGATTATTGTAAGTGACAGAGATCCCATTTTCACTGGAAATTTTTGGACAGAATTATTTTCTTGTCTTGGTACTCAAATCTGATGGGCAACTGAGATAGTAAACAAATGTTTGGAAGGATATTTTGTTTGCTTTGTATCTGATAAACAGACATAATGGGTCAAATGGTTGCCTTTGGTTGAATGGTGGTATAACACTTCCTTCCATATTGCAGCAAAAATGAACCCATTTATGGCACTTTATGGATATCACCCATTGTCTATCACATCGTATTTAAGAGAAAATTCTAAGGTTCAAGCAGTGGAAGATCACATCGAGCATCAACAACAAGTTCTCCAACTCTTAAAGGATAACCTAAATTTTGCATAGAATAGAATGAAACAACAGGCAGATCAACATCGCAGCGAAAGAAGTTTTGATATAGGTGATTGGGTATTTCTACGGCTACAACCATATAAAAAAATGTCCCTCAAGCAAGCTAAGAAGGATAATAAATTATCACCAAAGTATTATGGTTTGTACAAGGTGTTGCAAAAGATTGGTACTATGGCATACAAATTGGAGCTTCCTGCAGCTTCCCAAGTGCACCCAGTTTTCCATGTTCCATTCTTAAAGAAAGTTATTGGTGACAAGCTCCCAGTTCAAACAATATTGCCAGAACTTGACGATGAAGGAAAAATCATATTGGAACCTGAAGCAGTCATAGAAACAAGAACTCGACAGCTGTGAAATCGATCAATTCCGAAGTATCTTGTCAAGTGGAAGCACTTATCTGCAGAATATTCCACATGGGAGGATGATAATTTTATACAAAAGCATCCAGAACTACTCACGCGTTGAGGACAACACTTTTTTGAAGGAGAGAGGCATGTTAGGTCCCTATAATACTAGTGATTCTCCCTTTACTATTGTCATGATAGCCCTTATTGTTATTGTTGTGCCCCTATTCTCCCCATATTGTTATTATTGTGCCCCATAGAAGCCCACTATTGTTATTATTGTGCCCTTATATTATTATTCTTATGTCGGCTTTGATTATATTGTGACCCCTTAGACTCATATATATAGAAAGGAGGTTTTGTCATTTGTATCATCCAAGAATTGTTCATTTTTGTAATGTAAAGGAGGTTTCTCCCTCGAAGAGGCTCATTTCTAAGGCGTTGATCTTTCTTTTCTATCTTTTTGTGACCTGGTTTCATAACACGAAATGCTTGTCATGGTTAGGCTGAGCCAAGTCAGGTCCTTGTTCAAATTTTTGCAGTAGAAGCTTTGTATCCTATTATTTATCATTTCTAATAATTTCATCAAGTTTTGGGTTGAGGATTGAGTCCTAGCCCTAAAAAAATGGCTCAAATTTTCAGGTAACTGGAATAGAACTGCCTGAAAAAGAGTGCAGTCACATGGAGGCCTCGTTGTGGGATAAATTGGAGGATTACAGTCACTTGGAGGGATTTTCATGGGAGCGACTAGAGGTTATTTCAGTTAAAAATCAAGTTAACTTAGGGTTTGGGCACCTGGAGTGGTTGGTTAGCCCCTAGGGGTCTTGTAGCTCCTGAGGAAGGTCAATTTGGTCTTGTTTTTGTCGATTCCACTTCCTTAACTATACTTGGGGAGTTGAATCATATCATAGTAACTCTTCATCTCATATTTACCCCAGTGGATCGATAAGCTTGGGTAAGAGTGGTATCAGAGCATGGTTCAACCCTTGGATTGGATGGGTGGAATGTGTTTGTCATTTGAATATGTGATTATTATTCTTGTGGTCTATGTGTTTGTTATGTATGCATGGAGGTATTTATTGTTACAGTTGTGTGGCCATGTAGGAGTTGATGATATTATTTTTGGGATGTGTTTGTCATGCCTGCATGTTAGTTGTATATGCATCAGTTGTGCATGTCAATGTCTATATGTTGTTATGCATGCATTGTGTATAGTTGGTGTTATAGTTGTGGTATCATGCATGGTAATTGGATGATGACTGAGATGATGTCTATATATTTTTATGATTATGATTAAACATATATTGTGCCAATATGGTTGATCTTGTAGATGAGATATCATCCCATGAACTATACTAAGGTACGTTGATTATGTTTATATTTTTGTTTAGCTAACATGATATACTTGCAGGAAAAAGAAGATCAAAGATGGCTAGCAAAATGGTGTATTATAACTCATGAGATTCTCCATACATATCAAATTAGCAACATGGTGATGAGTACTTCTCTCACATAGCAAACACTTTGAGAATTTTGAAGGTAGAAATAAGAAGTTGCAAAGAAAATAATGACAAAATCATTCAATCACAAGAGATACTTGCCAAAGCACAAGAGAAACAGGTAGAGGTTAATGCAGTCATCCTTCTTATCTTATCAAACTTATGGAGACAGGGACCACTTAGGATCAGTCAGGGACAAGAGGAAATGACTAACGGAGCCTATGGTAGCAAGTCTCATGATGGGCACAATTTGGATAAAGATGACACTATTAGAGATGGCAGGTTCTTGGAAACACCTAATAGATGAGGTAGTGGACATGGGCTTTACTCTAGTTCTTCTTTAGACATGTACCATGGTCATCATCGCTATCATCCTTACAGGAGGAGTGATAGGGGATATTTGTCGGATGAGTTCAAGAAAGCAAAGCCACCTACATTTGATGGATAAATGAAGAAGTCACAAGATGCAGAAGCATGGTTGCTTGGGATGAATAAGTTCTTCAAATTACATGATTACTCAGAGAACATGAAGGCCAAAATAGCTATGTTTAGTCTTAAAGGTAAAGCAAACATTTGGTGGGAAGATGTAAATAATGTCAGAGGTATTCATGAAGAGGAGTTGACTTGGAGAGAGTTCAAGAAACTTTTCAGGAAGAAATATATATCTGAGAGATACTAGATGACGGGACAAAAGAATTCTATGAGTTGAAGATGGGATCCATGAACGATGAGGAGTACACTAGCAGATTCTTGGAGTTGTTAAGGTATGTGCCTTATCTTAAAGGGGAGAAAGTGAAGATTCAAAGAACCATCAGTGGGTTGTCGGTAACATTCAAAGATAGGATTGAGCTTGATGAGCCTAGCTCATTGGAGGAAGCTATCAGAAAGCTAAAGCATTGTTATGAGAAATCGAAGCACAAATCTAAAACTAAGCAGAACGAGAAAGGTAATGAGATGAATAAAGGAAAATGGGATAAGAAGTGAACAAGACCTAAGGACATTATTAACAAATAGAATGTAGCACCGCCTAAGAAGTTCAATGAATCTGACAGAGGGTAGGTATTTCAGTTTGATGAACATGACAAGGGTGATGGCGGAAACCTTTACAATGTTGGACTTGTGGCAAAGATCATCGCAAGAGAGATTGTCCACAACATTACGTTGGTAGACCACAAATCTATAGTGCTCAGGAGGCATAAACAGTAGGGGATGTTGGATAGAGTTTTCCTCGGATTTATGCAGCGTTGGATAACAGGCAGGCAGATGGCCAGGCATCTATTATCGAGATGGATGTTAAGATTTGTGATCAAGTTGTTTCTATTTTGATTGACCATGAATCTAATTATAGTTATGTTAATCTTGACCTGGTGGATAAGTGTGGTTTAAATAAAGAAGTACATGTAGAGTCTTGGTTAGTGCAGTTGGATACAAGTACTAAGAAGAGAGTTCATCACTAGGAAAGAGCTTGTGTATTTGAGTTGAATGGTATGCCTACATCAGTGCATTTGAATGTGCCTCCATTGGGATCATACAATATGTTGTGGGTATGGACTGATTGTATCTTCAAAGGACCAAGGTGGATTGTTATGACAAGGCTATTGAGTGCTTGTATGGCAATGGAGAACAAAGGATATTACATGTTAAGAAGAAGAAAACAGCAGTTAGAATGGTTACAACTATGCAGGCAAAGTGTAGTCACAAGAAAGTGATCCAAGAGGATCCTAAAAGGCCAAATTTTTTAAATCCTAGAAATTCAGCAAAACTAATCTAAATAGAAGAGCTCGATGTTTTGAATCCAATAGCATGAACAAAACCTCAATCCAACATATTATGAGAAAGTTATGGCCAACTGAAGTTTTTGACAAACAACTAAATTTTTTGCAAGCAAGACCCATAAAGATGATGACGTGGCGCTAACATCAACAGTGCCGATGATGATGTCATCCATTCAAATGTTGACGTTAGTCATATGTTGTTGACATCAGCAAGGCGACGTGGCAATATGGTTGGTGAGCATCCAATCAAAAAGTGACACGTGGCAAGTGATATCAACATGAGGTCAAAAACCTAGTCTGACGTACAGACCAATCAAATTGCGACACCTGGCACCTAGTCAACATTCGGTCAGTTTCTAAGGAGTTAACATTTTGCATCTTTTAGGCTGCCAATGTTGACCAAATTTTCTCCTACTTAGTTTTCCCATTAACCCCTAAAATCCCGACAATCAGTTTTGGCAGTTATGTCATGTTATGTACGATATCTGATATATATATATCTATATATATATATATATACATATATCAATCGGTTGGTCGGCGGTTAAACCTGACCAACCAAGCCCTGACCATCACATAGTATATATACGATAATACATCAGGAGGAGTTCAACCCACACAACGATAGTCCCATTTTAAATAATAGAAACAATGACTGTCAATCAGGATTCGAACCGCCCACTTGCAAAAAACCAATGACCCAACGAAGAGGTTGGGGCCAGTGGGCCAAGTGGGCTCCGTTGGGAGATTCTCCACCCTCATATATATAAACCCTCATTTAATATAGTAACCCAATGGAGAGCGGAACCTGACCAACCCTACGAAACCTTGTGCGGAACCCTGCACGCTTGGTCGTTCTTAATTGGTGGAGTGATTTGTATGATTATCTTGGAGATTCTCTAGAGTCCAAAAATTCACCAGCTCGTAACTAGGCCAAGTTTATACTGATTTTGCTTAGTTTTCACAAGGAGCATAGTAGCGAGGTCAATTTTGTCACTAGGTAGTCAAATTTCAATCAACCCACGAGAAGGAATCTTTGAGATTCTCGTGGGTCTAGATTTTGACCGAACCAGAAAAGGGTCAAGCTTCTAATCATTTTCATGATTTTTCGCGAGGAACTCAATAGTGCAATCCATTTCTTCAACAAAGGTGTGCATTTTCAGACCATCCCCAAAAGTGGAGGTATAAAGTGTCTTTTATAAATGTATGCAATTTTATTTTCGTTGAACATTAATGAAAGAGGCCTCCCCACATTGGTAGGGCCCAAAGAATTGACCCACATTCGATGAAATTCGTTATCAACTTGTTTATGCCTTTGTTTTCTCCTATTTACTTTTAAATTATGTTTATTTTATGTGTATGCATCATATGGTTACATGCTCCTTCAAATGAAATTTTTTATGCATCATTGAAGTGAAAAGATCCTAATCAAGTTTGATATCAGAGCGAGTCTTCTATTGATGTGAATTGCAAGTGTATGATAATCAAGGATAAGTTTACAGGAGAAAGAATCATTACGATCACTGCAATGATGGACATCAAAGAGCCACATGTCAGATACTCCATGACCATAAAGTACCTATGAAAGAACCAACTAGTGAATTTGGTCAATAAGTAAACCAGCCACAGGGAGATGACCCATTCACTTTAAGAGATGGTTTTATTAGATATAGTAGCTTGTCATGGCCGCATTTTGTAAATCACATGTTGTGAGATATTTGTAAAAGTGATGAAGTGTTTGCCATCACTTATGAATGCAACATAGTGGTCTTTTGGGCCATTTTGTTGATAGTTGGGGTCTTTGTTTTTGTTGTGATTTTGATGTAAATTTTACCAAAGGGTGCGTTATCAACTCTTAACAAGTATGGGGTTGTCCGAGTCTTGATTGGTATTGTATGTAGTTTGCAAAGAATGTATTGCAAGTTTGCATAAAATGCAGGTGTTGATTCGTCACTTATGGCTCTAAAGTACAAAGGTGAACGAGAAGGAAGTGTGGCTTGACAGGGCACTTGTTGTGTAGATGAGAGAGTGACAGCATATTGTAGATTATGTTCATGATTTTGGTGGACCAAAATCTCCTCATTGGGGAGGAATGATCCTAAAAGTCTAAATTTTTCAAGTTGTCAGAATTTAACAAAACCAATCTCAAATCAAATAGCTCAGCATTATGAATACAACAATGTGAATGACACCTCAATCCGACAGCATATAAGAAAGTTATGGCACATTGAATATTTTGAGAAACAATTAAAAAATTTGCAGATAGGACCCACAGGGATAATGACATGGCACTAACATTAACAGTACAGATGTTGATGTCAGTAGTATCGATGCTGATATTAGTCGTATGGCTACTGACATCAACAAGGTTACATGGCAGTACAGTCTACGAGAAACCAATCTAAAAGTGACATGTGGCAAGTGATGTCAGCATGACGTCAACAACCCAGTCAAACGTATAGACCAATTAGATTGCGACACATGGTGCCCAGTGAGCAGTCAGTTAGTTTATTAAGGAGGTGACATTTTGCATCTTTGCAGCTGTCAAGGGCGACCAAATTATCGCCTACTTAGTTTTCCCAATAATGCCTAAAATCCTGGCGAACGGTTTTGGTGGTTATGTCGATTTGAAATATATTAAAAGAATATATATATTGGTCGGTTGGTTGGCAGTCAAACCCATCCAATCAGGACCTAACCATCACATAATATATATATGGTAAAACGTCGATGGGAGTTGAATCCGCCCGGCGTGACCGTTGGCCGGACTGTCGACGACGTAATGGTAGTCCCACTTTAAATAATAAAAATAATGAATGTCAACCAGGTTTTGAACCGTTGATCGGAGGCAAACCAACAACCCAGTGAGGAGGCCACAACAAGTGGGCCAAGTGGCCTTCGTTGGGAGGTCTGCCTCCTACATATATATAAACCCTCATTTCGTATGGGAACCCAACGAAGAGTGGAACCCTACTGACCCTACGGAACCCTACGTGCATGGTCATTTTTAGTTGGTGGAGTGATTTGTTTGGTTATCTTTGAAATTCTCTAGAATCCAAAAATTCACTAGCTCAAAAATAGGCCAAGTTTTTACTCATTTTGCTCGGTTTTTCACGAGGAGCACAATCGTGAGGTCAATTTTGTCACTTGGGTAGCCGAATTTCAGCCAACCCACGGAAAGAAATCTTTGAGATTCCCAGGGGTCTAGATTTTGGCTGATCCAAAAAGGGGTCGAGTTTACAGTCATTTTTCACGATTTTTAACCAGGAACTCAATGGTTCAGTTCATTTCTTTAACATAGGTGTGCATTTTCATACCATCCCCAGAAGTGGAGGTTTAATGTGTCTTTTGTAAATGTATGAAATTTCATTTTTTTTGAAGATTAATGAAAGAGGTCTCCCCACATTGAGTGGGGACAAGAGACGTAACCCACACTAGGTGAACTCTGTTATCAACTTGTTTATGCCTTTGTTTTCTCCTGGTCACTTTTTAATTCTGTTTATTTTATGTGTATGCATCAATGAAGTGAAAAGATCTTGATCAAAAAGTGTGTGTGTTATTTGCAGTACATATTTCTAGTGATAAAGGTAAGGATTTTGAGGATGCATAAGTCTTGACCAGGTACTCAATTCTACGGCAGTTTCAAGATGTATTTCCTAAAGAGATCCAAAGTTACCCCCTCATATGGAAGTGGAATTTTCTATTGAATTAGTACCAGGGGCCACACCAGCATTAAAGGCACCATACAAGATGAGCACACCAGAGTTAGTGGAATTGAAGTTGCAAGTGGAGGAAATTCTTGACAAGGGATACATTAGGCCAAGTGTGTCACCTTGGGGTGCACCAGTGTTGTTTGTGAAGAAGAGGGATGGTACTCTCAGGTTATGCATTGATTACAGACAACTGAACAAGGTAATGATTAAAAATAGGTACCTGTTGCCAAGGATTGGAGACTTGTTTGATCAATTGAAGGGAGTAGCAATGTTCTCGAAGATTGATTTGAGATCAGGATACCATTAGGTATGCATCAAAGAAGAAGATATTTACAAGACTGCTTTCCGAACTAGGTATGGGCATTATGAGTTTGTTGTAGTTCCTTTTGTTTTAATTAATGCTCCAGCTACTTTTATGGACTTTGCGAATAATGTATTACATCCTTATCTGGACAAGTTTGTTATTGTATTCATTGACAATATATTGATATATTCTAAGAATGAGGAAGAGCATGTTCAACACTTTGCAACAATATTAAGATTGCTAAGAGAGCATCAGTTGTATGCCAAGCTTAGTAATTGAAATTTATTTAAGGCAGAGGAACATTACTTAGGGAATTTTGTTTCCAAGGAATGCATAGTTGTGGATCCGGAAAAAATAAAATCTATCATGGAATGGGCAACTCTGATCGGAATCTGGATTAGGGGCAAAAATTTGCTCAAAAATCAAAGTTCTTGGAATCAATCAAAACCTAAACGACCACGTCTGTCTCGGTGATATGATACCAACTCAACTTGTTTCACTCAAAACGAAGTTCGTATGAGAAAGATAGAGCCTTCTGTCTTCTTTGATAAACATGCAAAATTTTGGGTACAGGCTGACTGGGATGCTGACTAGGCATCCATATAGCCCAATCAGCAAAAATAATATTCCAAGGAATATTCTTGGAACATTCTGACATATGGCTCAATCAGATTTTGACAAGTGTCTGTACATTATTGGTCAAGTGCATTTTAGGTGGACCAATGAGAGGTTGACATGTGGCAAGCCTGGAGGCTGCCACGTGCCCTCTCAAAGGTCAGGTAAGATGTTATTTTGGCAGGCCGAGGAATCGAACTCATGACCTCACCCACACAAGCCCAACATGTTACCACTATGCCGCCACCATGTTACTTAACATATGGTGGGCACATTTTCTATTTAAATTTAAAGCGTCGAAGGTTGGAGGTAAGGGGCCAGCCCTGGTTCCATGAGCGACCATATGACCAACACTGATGCAGAGGGTGTTAGCGACAGTTGGCAGCATTTTTGGCAGGTCCACTAAATCTGGAACCACTCCAAATTTTATAGGGTTAACTGGAGTTTCTCCAGTTTTGGTGGAGTTTTCTTAGGGAAAACTAAAGAGACAATCACTTCTTCATTTTTCAACCAATTTTGGCTCAGAAGGAGTCATTCCTAAATTATTTGGATGCTCTGAACACAATGGAATAGTTTTTAGAGATAGAAAGCCACTTCTATAAGTGATTTTGATACGTTGAAGTTTAAGGAAGCCTAGGGCCACCAAGAGAGGAGGTCAAGCCTAGATCAACTGAAGTCTAATTGCAGAGCTTTGAAATTCATTTTTGGGTTTTTGGGTCTTCTGAATCCAATGGAGCAGGTTTCAAAGCCATTGGAGCACCGTAGGTGCATGTAACCAGAGAATTGACCGTTAATCCAAAAAGATGGCTTAGCCATTGAAGCAGGTCCAAGGAGATGTACCCCGGGGGGGTGAACTCCTTTATCAGCTTTGTGTTATGAGTTTGTTGTGTTTTACTTATATGTAATTTACTTGTTGTATATGTGTTTTAAACATATAATTAACCTCATAAATTTCTCATAAAAGACACTCAATACTTGACACATAATTCCTCACATTTTGGTTCATTTGAGACGATCCTAAACACATTTTTAATACTGATGAGGAAGCTTGCATAACATTAACAAGTTTTCCCAACATTCAGATCAAGTTGGTATCAGAGGACTGTTAGCTCAATTTAACCCTAAGATGGTTTGCCAAGGTTAGCTAGAAAATTAGTTATTGGTCTTGTATTAGTGCAAGGAGAATTTAACTATGTGCAAGTTTATGTGATGGCAACTTCAATAAGTGATGTTTCTAATCCATCTTCCTTAGCAAGACTCTTTGATTTAAAGATGTTGCAAGAGCTTATCATCATGAGAGATATGGTGCAAGATATGAATGAAGATAGGAAGGAGAACACTATACTTCAAGAGGGGTTGATGGCCATGAAGGAGGAGAAGCAAGAGCTTCTTGAAAAGATGCATGAGATGGAGATTCAACTCCATGAAGCCAAGGAAACCCTAGCCAAGTATGTGCATGAAAATGAGGTATGCAATTTAAGCTTATCTTCAATTTCCTCTCAAAATGAATGTTTTGGTGCTTTTGAAAGACACACTAGAGGAATAGGGTCCAAATTATTTATGAAGATGGGTTATGAAGGTAAAGGGTTAGGCAAACATGCACAAGGCATAGTTCAGCCAATTGTTGTTGAGGAAAGGCCTGGTATTTTGGTCTTAGTTATGGACAACATGATGGAGAATGCTCCAAAGCCAAGGAGGCACATGTAGTTGTTCCAAGAAGGAATTTCATTACATGATCATTACCTCAAGCTTGTGAAGTTTGTGTTCATGAGGAATGCAAAAGTTTTATACCCACTTTGCAAAAAGATGCTCATAAGCATGCAACTAGTGGAAATGGAAAACAAGAGGATGTTGAAAGCTCTAAGGTCATTGAAACCATTGTCGGTATTTTGAAGAGAGTTACTACCTCATAAAATACACCTCCTCAAGAAGGCGACAAAGGTGAATGTGCAAGGTATAATTCTGCCTTTAATCAAGTTTCTTTTGATTATGATAAACATGGTAAATCTTCACATAAGATTTGGAGAAAATTTACATGTTCCTTTTGTGGTTTGAATAACCATATTGTTTCAAGGTGTTGGAAGAGGATAGCCATACACAAGAAACTTTCAAAACAAAAGAGATAGAAAGCCAAAGGTCCATTGGATAATGGAAACCATGTTGAAAAGAAGATGCAATTATTTTGCACTCATTGCCATAAGCAAGGTCATCTTGTAGACAAGCGTTGGACTTTGCATCCAACAAGTCATCCACGACATTTGAAGAAGATGGAGAGAGATTTTGGCAAGAACGGAGAAGAGGATTCCATAATTGATGTGGGTCAGGATGATACACATGATGAAGTGCAACTGAAAGAAGCGCTATTGAAATGGTTTGGAAAGAGATGGTTAGATTTCTTAACCAATTAAGGCTTTGCATTTCTTTTGATAATTGATGCAAATCTTGCCTTATTGATGCATTTCATTGTTATTTGGATGCATTTCTTTTCTCCTGAAAGTATGTTGCATATTGTATGAAGCAAGATGTTGGAAAAGTAGAGTTATGTTGACTCACTTAGATGCAGCAAAGATGGCAATTTGCAACTACAAATTTGCATGCATGTAGCATTCTTGAACTTGCATGTTAATGTCAGGAAGGTGTTCGAAAGTGGAGTATGTGTTGTACTATGTAAAAACCCCCCCATTTATAGGGATGAATAGTTAGTATTTAACATATAAATGGGGACACTTTTAAATTTTTAGCTTTTGAAAATAAGCGATAACTCTAAAATTTACCTTCAATCGTTAGAATGTGATCCATACTTAAAATTTTTATCATCGCAAATCGCATCTCGCAGTTTTCCATGTGACAATTATAAACATCCTAAAGAAAATCTCGAAATGTGATATGCGATAAAGTCTCCACTGCGATTTTCCGATCGCGACACTCTAAGAATATGTGATCGCATTTGCAGATCGCAATTTAACAAAGTATACCACTGCGTTATCCCTTAAAAACAGTGAAATGC
This sequence comes from Pinus tabuliformis, assembly GCA_031772625.1. Taxonomy (NCBI): domain Eukaryota; kingdom Viridiplantae; phylum Streptophyta; class Pinopsida; order Pinales; family Pinaceae; genus Pinus; species Pinus tabuliformis. The sequence continues at coordinate 1,838,990,342 of CM062816.1, forward strand.
GATATTGCGATGTTTCATAATCGCATTTCGCATTATCTACGAACAACACTATGTTGCAACGTTTGAAAGTCACGATGCGGCAAATTAGGTGTAAAGTGTGGGAATTTATTGAGTTTTAATGAAATATCAAGTGGGTTGACCGAGAAATTATTGTTTAGTAGCTCAAGGAGAGAAGTTAATGTTTTCAATTCATAGCTAGTTAACATAGAGATTGCGTTCAAATCTCCCATGATTCAAGTCATTTCAAAGAGCTCTTCAGCCTTAATTTCCCTCTACTGTTTACGCTGAAATATATATCTTTCATTTCAGGGAAGCTTCAAAAGAGATGTCCTTACAGAAAGTAATGCAAAAACAGAAGCATCCGAGTGTTTCAGAATCTGAGGTTGCAGAGATGTCGCCCATATTTGTTGATATCGTTTGCAGTGTTGATGGAGGAGCAATGGCATGGGAAGTTATCTATAATAGACTTGAAGATGAGCGGCCTAAAGTTACTATTACCAAGGCAACAACAGAACCCTCGACAGTTCAATTCAGAGACGTTGCTTGCTCTTTTCTTCACAGAATAGGAGCAAGACCCAAGATACTACCATACACGGATATGGTTAGATGGGTGGTGGAGAATGTCAATATTGAAGACAGATAATTCAAGAATTCAAAGATGGAGCTGATGGGATCATTTAAAGCCGAAGATTTGAAACAAATGTATCATCTTCCCGACCCTTAGGATATATATGATAGACCATTCTTGGCCAAATTCACAAAACAAAATGAAGAACCCTTTAAGATGATTCAGGGGTGGAGAGTCCTAGAAAACAAATTCAAATATGATAAGACAGGTATGTACCCCATAGCTTCTTTAGCAAATCCCCATAACTATGCAGCCTCTATGTTATGTAGATTGTATGGAATGCCTAATAATACCAAGTTCTCTATAGAATGGGTCCCTTTAATCGATGCATGTATCAATTCTCATATAATGAATTGGGCTACTATCATATCTGAAAACTTAGCTACAACTATTTTTGAATATCGTCAAAAGAGATCCACCTCCATAAAAAACCTTCCTCCATTTTATATGAGTGCTTATATCATGGACTCTATCTGCTTCTGTACTAAGTTTCCAATTATGGGTTGGAAATGGACCTTGCAAGACCCATACCCCATCCATCTCAGTCACAAACAAATGTGGGAATCCCATTTTATACCCCATTTTTACAAGATATGCCATGGTGTTATGCTACCATTACATCAAATGATTTTTGATAAAAAGGCCTCGAGATTTTCTAAGGAAGCCGCTACAAACCTTCTTGTAGTAGGCAAGCACTTTGCTGAGCAATGGTTCACATATATCAAAGTTTACAATAGTACAACAGAACCACATGTACTTCCCTTGTATGTCTCCAATAAGCTATTAGCCAGAGAAATAGCTCACCAAACTATTGGAAAAGGCTTAACCAAGACTTTGAAAGATAGCAAAAAATCACTATGGCCACCCTTTCCCATCCGGTGTGGTTCTTTTTCATTGGCGAACTTCAACCATGCAAACAAAGAATTACCAAACATAGAGAGGCTCAGGTTGGCTACTCTGCCAAAGAGGCAATTTGACCCAGAGAAAGTAGCACAAAATGTTACTACGTCACTAAATTTAAAACCCTTTATCCATGAAGATCGTGAATTTAAAGATTTATTACAATTAGTTGAGTCATTTGAACAAGCATTTAATTGGTCAAAGGTGAATTTGAATCCTGACGACTTCGAAAGGTTTCAGGAATTTAGAAATCAGAGGCTTGAAACAATCCCATTGGGTTTGTTAAGAACTGATGACAAACCTACGCCCAGTGTGACCATTAACAATGAGGGGTAAAATTCTCACACAAAACCTCAGGTGAATGTAGGCCATAACACAGGGAAGACCCATGAAATAGAGGCTACGGCAGGATCTAGCAAAAGGTCAGCTGAGAAACAGGTCAAAATTGACCTAACTCAGGAACCCGGTCCCAAAGGCGAAAGCAGCGATATGGAACAGGAATGGGACCAATTTAATAAAAAACTCCAAGATACTGCCAAACCAACAAATGTCCAAGAAACTATAGGATATCATACTCCACAAAAAACTCAAAAAGTTTCAGAGTCTGAGCCAATGAATGAGCAAGGGACAAATTCACAGAATGCAGAAATTATACCTACATTTCCGACATTTGAGATTATCCTAAAGGTTATAGAAATACCTCCTTTAGATGTATTCTACAGCCCACTGCATAAGTCTGTAGTAAGAAGACAGAGGAAGAGAAGGAGAGTGGAAACACCTGAAATCCCACCAGGGAATGAACCAATGGATATAGTCTGGAAGGATATTCCTTCAAATCCAACTGAAAATTTAACCAGGTTGTCACAATTTGCAGGGGCATATGCTACTGCCACCATTGATAAGGCCACTGAAGTATCTATTTTGTTAAGAGAAAGAGAAGAAAGGATAGCACAGCTTGAGCAACAACTGGAAATCGAGAAAACAAATGTGAACAAGCAAGCCATAGAACAAATAGTCCAATTGCAGCAAACTATGGAAGTATTTAGGATAAGCCATGAAGCAGATATCTCAACAAAGAATATGCAAATCCAAGAGTTGCAAGAGGCTATGGTGAAATATAAAGATGTCCCCACTATTGATGAGTTCATCAAAGAGGCATTGGAGCTAAACTCCATTATGTCAAAACAACAAAATCTATTCTGCCAGAAAATGTCCCATATCACCCCTTATTTGAATACGAGTGATCAATTAACAGATAAGGCAATTGATCAGAGAACTGAGTTTAATGACTTAAATACTAAGATCTCTGACTACATTGAATGGCAAGAATTTGAAGAAGGAAGAAGCGCTAATATGCCAAAGATTGAAGAAACACACAAAGACATATCATTCATAGATTTGGATGCACGGATTAAGCAGGCAAAATTGGCAGTAGCAAGAACAACAGGAGTGGCAAAGAATATAATAAAAGCAAGTTCTGAGAAGATTTTTCGGCGTAAATCACATTAGAATGCTTTTGTCGACGCGTTTCGAACCAACAAGTGTGGTTCATCATCATGACAAGTTGAAGAATCAGATCCTGGCTGCATGATAAATAGATAGAGCAGAACCTCCAACAGCTAAATTTGACCAGGCAATGGCTATATTGACCTGGGCAATCAGACTGGCTAACGACTATATTTGACTGGAAAATAGCTAACTGGACTGGATCAAGGGATAGGGATAGGAAAAAAAAATTGGTTAAATAATAAGTGAGATGGTTATATGCCTATTTAAATAAGGTAATGTGAATATAGGAATTAATTAGACTTATATAACGGTTATATAAATAAATACTAAGTTAGTTGTTTTAAGAATTAGTTTAATAACTATAAATCAAAATGAATCATTAATTAAATGTTACGTAATTTAAATGTAAGATAGATTTAATTTAAAAGGGTTAATAATACACCCATATGTAATTAATAGTTAATTAAACTTTAGTTTAATATAGGTAACGAATTTAATTAATATAATTTTGATGTTATTTTAGAATTATATAATTAAGTATCTAGTTCATTAATTGTAAGTTAGTTTTAATTTTATTTAATCTAAAATGGGTTAATGTTAAATAAACATATAACAACTAACCAATGTTAAACCTATTATTAGATCTCATTAATAAAACTATCAAAGTCAACCTAAACTATAAACCTAAAACTATCTAGAGATTATAATAGGAATAATCCATTAAATTGATAACTTATTAAGATAGTTGAATAATGGACCTAGGATCTGCGGCACAATTTCCCACACTTAACTAACCAAAGAGGAGAAAGAAAGGAAGAAGATTGCTTTAAATTTGTTAGTTAATCTTAAGCAACTTTCATTAATATTTATAAAATGTTTTAAATATCAAAATCTAAAACATAAAAATTAAGGACGATAAAAAAGGAAACCCTGATGATCAGAGAAGGGGAAAGATAGGAAGGCTCCATAGAGAAGAATGCCATAAGGAGTGGTGAGGGTGTGGGGGGGTGGGGGGGGTGAGGGAATGGCTAGGAAGAGAGGGCAGGGATCCAACAACTGCTAATTTTCCAGCCGTCATCTCTATTGAGATTGCTTGGCCTTTTTTCAATCTCAATTGCTTCCCTAAACTTCCGGTGGTGAAACTGAGAAACCCTAGCGATAACACTTGCCTCCTCAATACAAACGTGATGCTTCGTCTTCTCGGCATGTTCTGCTAAGGCGGAGGATCGGGTCCTTCCATGTTTTAGGTCGGTTGAGTGCTCATTAATCCTTTGATTGATAGAACGACCAGTCTCACCAATATAGGGGGTCCCACAAGAACAGGGAATAACATAGACACCTTTCATGTCCTTAGGGTCGATAGGGTCCTTTACTGACCTGAGGGAGCTACAGATTGTGTTAAGGGGTCTAAAGGTAGAGGGAACATTATGCTTTCTAAGAATCCTGGCAATCTTATCAGTGGTCCCTTGGATGTAAGGGAGATGAACCCCTGAGACTCGATCTTTAGGGTTTTTCTTGACCAATGAATTCTTACTGGCTTTAAGGAATGCCTTTTGACCTAGGTGTCTACTGTAACCGTTATTAACAAAGACATTAAGGAGGTGGGCCTTCTCTTTATCAATGCTCTTTTCATCAGAGATTCTCAGAGCACGAGTGGAAAGAGTATTAAGAACGCCCAACTTTTGAGCCGGGAAATGATGGGAACTAGCATGAAGATATTGCTCAGTGTGTGTTTTCTTCCAAAAAACCTGGTGGGAAAAGGAGCCATCATTATTCTTTGAAATAAGAACATCGAGGAAAGGAAGGCATCCATCGACTTCTTGTTCCATAGTGAACTTAATGGCGGGGGATTGATTGTTGAGATGCTTGAAGAATAGATCCAATTCTTCTTGGCCATGAGACTAGATGACATCAGTGTCATCCACAAATCTTTTCCAGAGCTTTGGCAAGAGACAGGCTGAGGCCAAAGCCTTGGATTCAAAATCTTCCATAAAAAGGTTAGCAACCACAGGAGACAGGGGGGAGCCCATGGCAACACCACATGTTTGCTCATAGAACTCGCCTTCGAAGCTGAAAAAAGTGGACGTGAGACAAATCTCAACTAACCAAGCGGTATCAGGGTTCGTGAGCTAGTTAATAACCTTAATGGCCTCATTTATAGGAATGCATGTGTTATCGATCACAGAAGCCTCAATTCCACAAATAATAAAAGCAGTCAATCACACTTTGCACACCACCAACTTGATATAAGAAGGTAATCCAAAGTCACTACCAGATTTGAAAGACTTGGATAAAAACTGGAAAGCAAAGATGGAAATCCAAAGAGAGGCAATCACAAAATTATCAAAGACCGAATGGGAGGCATATTGGCAATTTCTTTTCAAACCTCACAGCCAATTTAGGACACTGAATTGTTCACTCAATTCAACACAAAGGATGTTGCCACCTCTTATAGATGCCATCTTTGTAGGACAGGTTAGAAGTACCTCCCCAAGTGAAACCAATGTTTGACATATGCGACCTCAAGGAAAAGCTGGTAGACAACAAGACATTTCCATAGCCTCGAGTCATCAAATCGATTTTATTTTTAGAGTTAGTTACTAGTTAAGAGGAAGGTTGTGTTACACAGTAATTTGTCACCATCCCTGTTACTCCTCTTGTCGTACCATTAGAGGACTCATTCCGGGAGTTATAAGAAGTGACAAGGGCTAAAAAAACTTGCATTATGTTCCCCTGAGTATGTACTCCATGTTCCCTGAAGACACCTTCTGCAGATCATCCCTAAAAAGTGCTCTTTTTCCATTGGCGCAAGTCCACAGTATCCTACCCGCGCCAATGATGGAGATCCTCAAAAGAGGGCGCGACCATTGGCGCTCTGTCTTAGAGCAACAGTCGTGCCAACCAAATTTAGTCGTGCTTTTTGCCTTAATGCACGTCCGACTGTTGTTTCCTTCATTACATGGAGCTTTTCTGAGGATAGAAAATCAGTTTTTTGTCGAGCTTTATCCATCTTTATGGCTTTTGCTAATTCCACGAAAGGTGTCCCGGTTCATCGCATCCTCCTCCCTTCTTCATCTATATAAGCTTGTCATTATGCATTGGACAAGCCAGAGAGTGTTGGTGTTAGAGTTATGCTAGTGATTTGGTGATTGAGTGATAGTAGTGATGAATATTGGTCATGGAGTGTTAGATGTTGAGTTCTTGGAGGAATGCTAGTGAGTGCTAGAGAGGTTATGCTGCCGGAGAGGAGATGCATGTCAAGACACATATAGTTACTCGCCCAGCCAGGAGAAGGGTCGACGTCAGAACAATGGTTGTAACTTTTCCTGTTTATTAATTGATGAGCGACTGCTATTATAGTTCCAATCTCATTATCTATCATGGTGATATGTTGATTTATTTCCTTTCTGACTGAAATATAGTTGTGCCTTGGTAGTTTTTATGTTGGTATCTGTCTCTTCCTTTGCATGTGCAGGTATTCGTTATGATCTGTTGGAGCAAGGGAGCAAGGATATCAACTCTGCTTCAATCATAGCGTTGGACTCCAGGTTAGTCTTCTTGATTCACCTTTGATGCATAACTAGGAACTTGCGTAGCAGCGTGGTTTGTTTGTGGCTAGTTCTGTGATAGGCTAGTGGGATCGCCTCTGTCCGCAGAGGGGATTTACCTTACCAACAAATTGGCGACTCCGCTGGGGAGGAACTATTTGATTTTTGCCTTGCATGTTAATTTTCTTCTGCTTGCTTGAGTGCATGAGCTTCCTGAGTCAGTTTTGAGTTGATTCTTTACTGTTTGACCCATCTGAGCACTGTCAACCCGACCTGAGGTCGTATCTTTTATCTTTTTAGTTGGCAAGCTTAATTGGTGCGATTATTTCTCTGACAGTCGCGCCAGTTGGCGCACGTTGCTCAAAAGAAACTCGCGCCAATTCTGTGGTAGCGCAAGTTGCAGGCTGACAGTCGCGCCAGCTCTGTAAATTTTGCCTGTGTGTGGGTGGAAAGCTCATTCAGTCTCTTTATATATCTCTTTCAGCCTCTGGAACTGTGTTGAACCTCTGCTTGACTGGTCTTAGCCTGTATCCCTCAGCTGTTTGCTTATTTCCAGTGACTTTGCATGTCTAGCCTTCTGTGGGAAGTTTCGGTCTCTTGATTATCCAGTCAGCTTGTTGATTGTGTTCTGCACTTATTCAGTGATCTGTTAAAGCTTGATCTTCTATACTCTGAATACTTCACTCCTAGCTTCTTTGGATTTCACTAGTCTTTGTGTTTTTCCTTGCTTGCATGGTTCATTTTATGTTTTAGAATTGGTTCTATTTCATTGACTGAACTTGGATTGTGCATATCTCTTAGAATTTGTTTACATGCATCATGCCATCTTAAAGGAAAGAAAAAACAAAAAATCTCTTGCATTATAGTAGTTAGCATTTATTGTTATTTGTTGCTATTAAAAAGAAAAAAGACAAAATTTCGTTTCTTGTTATTAGCTGCATTAGGATCTTTGTTGAAGTGATCATTTCGTTTGTGAAAAAGATCTCAACCCTCCTGTAGATAGAATTCATCGAATCAAATGATTTAATTTCGGCATATAGTTTGCATGTAAGAAGTTTTCGAGATATCACATACGGTAGGACCAAAAAACTGAAACATAATCAAAGATAAACTTTAAAATGAACCAAATGAACATAACAACGCATTGGAACATAACGCAAACACTCTAGAGGTCTAGGTTAGAGACGTGTTCCGGCGTCGTTAAACCTGGTAGTTTATCGTCGAGTGGTTGGGTGATTCCTCCACGGTGAAACAGTAGCTGCCAATACGGACTGTGCTCCCACGTACCGTCGAGTATATATTGGGAGACCCCTATAGGAATAAAGCCTTTATCCATAGGAAGCCGTGTCAGCTGCCCTACGATTCGCAATACAGTGAACACAGCATGCACGAAGATTGACCACCCGTACCCTAAAAAGTATTCTGTGGTTTTGCGAAAAGTTTGGCACACCCTCTACCTAGCATTCCAGAGCAGTCACTTTTGATCCTTTTCGGACTCCCTAAATGAAAAGGTGCCTATGAGCGTCTTGTCACTTCGTGCTCATTAAATATTCGAAGGAGACTAGAGTCATCTTTTACCCTTTTCTCGACTCTTAAAAAATGAAAAGGTTAAGTTCAGTGTCTTAAAATTTATTGGCCACGATAACATTACCCAATTAGATTTTGTTTGCGTTAGCTTGAGTAGTGTTATTTCTCGTTCAATGGCAGCCTTTCCGGTGCCTACCGGCCAAGGTCTTCCTCCTGATGGGTACCCTCTCCCATTTCCTTCTGTTGGAAATGTTGGTGTTCAGTATATCGCAACATTGTCTTTGCCTGGGTTGACCATTGGTTTACCCGTATGGTTGCTTTCAAACTCGGTGGTCTCAAGTGTGATGACTCCTGTCCCACCACCACCTCCTCCACCCGAACAACACCATGTTGATTCTAAGGTGGACCCCTTCCCTTCTTCGCCTATTGCTGCGTCCTCATCTTCTACTTCGCCTAGTGAAACCTTGGATTTCACTAACCAGGTGGCTAAGAAGAAGAAGAAGAAGACCAAAAAGAAGAAGTCTCCTAAGGGAAAGGTCGTATCTACCACGAAGCTATCAGAAGTGGAACCACCTTCTGCTCCTCCGCGGAAGCTTCGGTCTCCTTGCCGATTATGCAAAGGGGACCATTTTCTTTCTGATTGTCCTGGCATTCCCAGGATTCTAGATATATGGTCCCGTGACCCGACTCGCCCCTTACTGTCGCAACTCGACGATACCTTACTAGCTGGTAACAGAAAAGGGAAGGTTCGTTTCCCTTGTCGACTTTGTGAAGGTAATCATCTCCTTCGCCTTTGTCCACTTATGGATGAAGCTCCCCATCTTTTGGCAAGTCTGTCGGATTCCTTACCCCAACTACCCGCTGGATATCAGCGTCTTTTTACACCTGCAGAGCGTCTCTCCACTAACCAAGTGATCAAACATGATTCCTCTTTGGTCCAGCTTTCTCTTCCTGAACCTACCTGTGCTCCGCCTGCTCCAGACCAGTCCCTGGTCGGAACAAGTGATTTATATTCATCATCTACGCACCACTTGATCATCAAAGATGAACCCCCTGAGTCCAAACCAACCGAAAGTCCACAGTTCCAGCTTACAAGTAACCCGGTCTTTCAAAAGGTCCAGCTTACAAGTGACCCGGTTTTGCCTACAGAAGTTCCATCTTTAGCTGCTCTTACGTCTGAATCTAAACCAGACGAAAGTCAAAAGGTCCGGCTTACAAGTGACCCGGTTTTGCTTTCAGAACTTCCACCCCTAGATGATCCTACATCTGAATCCAAACCAGACAACAGTCAAACGGTCCGGATTACAAGTGACCCGGTTTCGCCTTCAGAAGTTACCTCCTCAGATGATGTTATCACTGCCAAGAATGACGAACCCACCGTCCAAATTCTATTCATTGACATAGACGTTAATGATCAAGTGAGCATCCCTCTCATTTCTTCACAACAGGAAGAAAGTCCATTAGAGGCATATCCGGCTGTCTATCCTGTCCCACCTCCGAGCAACCTAGTTATTTCTTTTAATTGGGATCAACTAGTCAATCCTCGGTTACCAGCTTCCATACCATTTCGAATTATAGTTCAAGTCTATCGCATGGTTATGGCTGGTACAATTATTGATGAAGGATCTCCTGTGAGTATCCTTTCTTCAACAACTTGGGAAGCACTTGGTTCCCCACTGCTTCTGCCTGAGATGAGAAGCCTTGTAGGTTTCCATCGAGAAATCACTCGACCTTTAGGAATTCTTCCCAATGTACCTATCACGTTAGAAGGGAAGACTATCCAAATGGGTCTCATGGTAGTCCAAGGTCCGTTAGATTACAATTTACTCCTTGGACGAGACTATATTTATCGCATACGTGCTATTGTGTCCTCACTCTTCAGAGTGATGTGTTTTCCGCATGAAGGCAGAACGATCAAAGTCGTAGACCAACTTTCATTCCCCGGTTCACACTTCACATATAGCCATTTGCCATTCCTAAATGGTCTTATTTCCACAGGAAATGCCCAAGCACCCGCCCCGTCATTCTGATGACGGAGCTCACCCGGGCGCGTGACTGAAGCCCGGGGGCATGCATCCTCCAATCAAGTCTTTCCAAGTAAACCTTCATTCCATCTACTCCGTGAATGCCATGAAGCTTGGGGGGCATGTACCTCGATTTGTATGATCATGCTGGGGGCATCATGCTGGAGGTATGCAACAAATTTTTTTTTTTAACAAGCAAAGTTCTCCATGGTTCAAGCTTGTGTAAAAATGAACCCATTTACATCCCGTGATTGCCTTTTATCCGCTAAAATTCTGCTAGATGAGCCTTGGTTGTTTCATTCCATCGCTACCATCTTTTTGGCCGATCATATGCTTTCACTTGGTTGTTTCTCCTTTCCTGAGGAACCGCAGCGATGAGTGGTCTTATTAGCCAGCCTCTTAACCTTTACATGTTTCAAGTAAAGTTCCACCATTACCGGAACCAGTTGCTATCCCTTATACCACTCGTTCCTTCAGGACGAGTCGCCTTTACGCTCTTTTCTGACTCGTAAAATATGAAAAGATTGCCGAGTATTTTTTCCTTTTTGACTCGTTAAAGAAAATAAAAATGGAGGTCCGCTTTCAGCTCTTTTTCTGACCATTTAAAGAGGAAAAGATTGCCGAGTCCCTCCTCTTGACTCGTTAAATGGTGATAAGGGGCGGTCGTTTTAAGTTCTTTTTGTCGACCGTTAAAACATAAAAAGATTACCGGGTTTTTGTCGTTTCAAACTCGTTAGTGGTTACGAAACGACGTGGTTTTGATCGCTTTTTTACTTTTTCAGGTCAAAGTCACTAATCATGAAAAGTACTCCTCGATCGTAATGATCGGGCGATTCTTTCGGGTATTATTTTATACTTTTTCGGGCCCGAGAGACACAACTTTACGAAAAAGGACATCCCTGGAGTTTCCTTTTCTGCTGTCTTTTCAAACTCTCTAAACAAGAAAAGACGTCGAGTTCTTCCTTTGTCAGACTCGTTAAAACTTAATGACATCGGATTTTATCACAATACAAGCATATGCTATCCCCATCAAGCTTGTTAAAAATAACTGGGGTACTCGCCAGAAATGGTGGGGGAAAAATAAAAAAATTTGAACCATAATTATTACTGTAACGGCAGTATGTCGCTCTTGAACATGGCACTTTTTGCTTTCGTGTCCAGGGTGGGGATATTTCATCTCATATCTTTCACTTGCTTCCATGGACTTGGGTACCTTATTTGGCCTCTCATCCATTCATTGCCTCGTCATCATGACCTTTGATACCTTGATGTCAAATACTGCCAATTTCGTTAATGTGCCGCCGATATGTTCAAGAGAAGTTGACCTCTGCAAATAAACAACCTCCCTCTGATAGTTCGTACAATCTTCATTCACGACATTATCTCTCTGTCTCGTGTCGATGATGTGGGAAACATTATGGCCCACCTTCGGTCAAGGTCACTCCCTGTCGACTTCAGCTCATTATCCAGGAAGTTGACCTAGAGACTCCCTTCCGGTGCCTTGGAGCCTGCATGCCTCAATGGCAGGTTCTTCGTGTTCGACGTGAGGTTTTCATCATTGGCCTCCGATCAAATGATTCTACGGGTGTTCGACTTCAGCTCCTTGATTCACACGCCGTAGATTGTACCTATAGTACCTTGAGGGCCATTGTCATTATTGGTGGTACCTCTCGCGTCTGTTAACAGTTCCCACCATTGACTGGTAATCAGACGATGTTCATACATGTTCGACTTCAGCTCATATATTCACATGCTTGAACTTGTACTCTTGTTCGGGTCGAGATGGAGCGCAAGACCCTGGATTGTGTTTGTTGTAATCCAGGCGTGATTCTTGGTACTTGACTCATTCACTGGATGGCTGCGACCATACCTGAGTCAGTTCATTGATCCTAACCAGATGGCTGCGTCCATACTATGGATCCAGATTATTTATGTACTCTCTTATGGATGGCTGCGACCATGCCACGTACATCATGTAATTGAACTATCAGTCATGTCTCTTAATACAGCTCCTCGGCGGCAGTAACTATATGTGCTCTTGTGTGCTCTTATGTGTGTTCTTGTAAAGCATTTCACCCCTCTCCACCTCTCGGACTTCATGCTTTAGGGGGCATCTGTTACACAGTAATTTGTCACCATCCCTGTTACTCCTCTTGTCGTACCATTAGAGGACTCATTCCGGGAGTTATAAGAAGTGACAAGGGCTAAAAACACTTGCATTATGTTCCCCTGAGTATGTACTCCATGTTCCCTGAAGACACCTTCTGCAGATCATCCCTAAAAAGTGCTCTTTTTCCATTGGCGCAAGTCCACAGTATCCTACCCGCGCCAATGATGGAGATCCTCAAAAGAGGGCGCGACCATTGGCGCTCTGTCTTAGAGCAACAGTCGCGCCAACCAAATTTAGTCGTGCTTTTTGCCTTAATGCACGTCCGAATGTTGTTTCCTTCATTACATGGAGCTTTTCTGAGGATAGAAAATCAGTTTTTTGTCGAGCTTTATCCATCTTTATGGCTTTTGCTAATTCCACGAAAGGTGTCCCGGTTCATCGCATCCTCCTCCCTTCTTCATCTATATAAGCTTGTCATTATGCATTGGACAAGCCAGAGAGTGTTGGTGTTAGAGTTATGCTAGTGATTTGGTGATTGAGTGATAGTAGTGATGAATATTGGTCATGGAGTGTTAGATGTTGAGTTCTTGGAGGAATGCTAGTGAGTGCTAGATAGGTTATGCTGCCGGAGAGGAGATGCATGTCAAGACACATATAGTTACTCGCCCAGCCAGGAGAAGGGTCGACGTCAGAACAATGGTTGTAACTTTTCTTGTTTATTAATTGATGAGCGACTGCTATTATAGTTCCAATCTCATTATCTATCATGGTGATATGTTGATTTATTTCCTTTCTGACTGAAATATAGTTGTGCCTTGGTAGTTTTTATGTTGGTATCTGTCTCTTCCTTTGCATGTGCAGGTATTCGTTATGATCTGTTGGAGCAAGGGAGCAAGGATATCAACTCTGCTTCAATCATAGCGTTGGACTCCAGGTTAGTCTTCTTGATTCACCTTTGATGCATAACTAGGAACTTGCGTAGCAGCGTGGTTTGTTTGTGGCTAGTTCTGTGATAGGCTAGTGGGATCGCCTCTGTCCGCAGAGGGGATTTACCTTACCAACAAATTGGCGACTCCGCTGGGGAGGAACTATTTGATTTTTGCCTTGCATGTTAATTTTCTTATGCTTGCTTGAGTGCATGAGCTTCCTGAGTCAGTTTTGAGTTGATTCTTTACTGTTTGAGCACTTTTGTATGCTTGGAGAATAATTTGATTGAAGAAAGGAGTTGATCTATGTCACTAGTCAAATGAGCAGAACCTCACACATATGGTACTCTTATCTTGTATGTTCAGTTTTGTTTTATTAAATTAGTGATAACATTTCGTTTCATGAATTATATATGGAGTATGTTCTTTTTGTTATGTGTTAACTGCACTATTGTATGATACTTAGCTGAAAGCGTTTATTTTCATATATGATCATTAAATATATGCGATATAATTTACACATTTCTCTGACTAACTATTTAGTCAAAGAAATTATCTTTACATGTTATCATCTCTGTTTAACACATGAATGATATTTATCACCACGTACCAAACAGATATCTTTTTAGATCGCATATCGCACAGAATACCCCGGGTTTATATTAGATTAAGTTAATTAGAGATTTGCATGTTAAAATAGGTCATTTAGTTATCATTATTCTTATTGCAAACACTTGAAAACCACCCATCATCATTTTCAAACCCACACTGGGAAACTGGTCCCATCATCCCCAGTCAGAGCCACCACACCAAATGGAAAAGGAGTTGCTTTCAAGGTTCGGACTGGGTGGTTATCCCCCATGTTGGAGCAGCAGAATTCTGAGGCTTCAACAGTACGTTGACTCACTTTATTGCAGCAAATTTGGTCATTTCAGCTCTTTAAGTACTCATACTTACCAATGGGATTCTTGTACTTGTGATTGTACTTGTGAGAGAGTTGAGAATTGTTAAACATCCATGAGAGTTTGTGTGTGTGAACAGTGAATTTTTTAATAGTTTCATTGTGCTTGAACATGCATGAGTAATTGACTTGTGTTGGTTGATTCATTTGTTAACATGTATGTTGTTAACTTGAGAATGTTGATCATTTGCACATGCATGAGTGTAAGCTTGTGTGACTGATTGATTGTTACATGTATGTTATATCGACTTGGAAGAGTTTATTTTGTCTCCAAAGATGAAAGGGAGATGTGACGAATTTTTCATGAGAATGTGGAATTCTTGTTGTAAATCGTCAAGCTGTTGTACATGCTTTTGCTTGACTTGAAAGTTAGTTGTTTGAAGAAGCATGTTTTGTTGACTTGTGTTTAGTCAATGGTTTTTACACCAAGATGTAAGAGTACATGGCGATGTTCACATGATGTGACATTTGTTGCTTTGAAGAAGCAAAAGGAAGAGGTCGTCAAGTTATATTCTTGCATGAGTGTTTTTCAAGGTTAATGGTGTTTCTTGTGACAAGATGTCGTAGGATTTTGGAAGGTCCATGCTTGAGCAAGAGGCTCATGATTAGCCTTCATTCTCAAATCATGACATGAGAAGCATGTTAATACTAGAGGATGATGGAATCAAGAAGTGAAAGTGGACAAAAATGCCAAAAACATTTGCAGCCATTGTAGACCATTTGATGTGTTGATGCCAAGAAGCGAAAGAGATGGTGAATGCATTCTTCCAGATGTGGAATTTGGAACCGTGGAGGTAAAAGAATGGTCATTTATTTTCTTGTTATTACTGATATTGGAACTCATTGTTGTAGTTCACTCAGATGGGCTTAACTTGGAAAAGTGGTTTCCAAGGAGAAGCTTACATCAAATCCATGTGTTGCAATGGAGGAACATGATTCTCAGTGGGAAGGCCATCAATCATCTTTCCAAGCACCGAGGGATCACTTTAGTACAACAGGGTGTTTAATCAGCAAGCAGCCAGCAAGTGTTGGAATGGGTTAGCAACAAAAGGAGAACATTGGTTGAAGTGCCAATCCATTTGCAAGGCAAGGTATGTCAGTGAACCCAAGTGGTTGTCATGGAGATTTTTCCATGTATAATCAATTTATAGAATTTGGGAAGGAGAAGAGTATTCAACTCTCATCAGATAACCAACTTTTGTGGGTTCAAAAGCCTGTCAGTGGGAAGAAGTGATCGAAATCTGGATTAGGGGAAAAAATTTGCTCAAAAATCAAAGTGCTAGGAATCACTCAAAACCTAAATGACCACGTCCTTCTCGGCGATATGATCCCAATGCAACTCGTTTCACTCAAAACGAAGTTCGTATGAGAAAGATAGAGCCTTTTGTTCGCTTTGCTAAACAGGTAAAATTTTGGCTACAGGCTGACTGGGATGCTGATGAGGCATCCGTATAGCTCAGTCAGCAAAAAGAATATTCCTAGAATATTTTGACATATGGCTCAATTAGATTTTGACAAGTGTCTGTACTTTATTGGTCAAGTGCATTTTAGGTGGACCAATGAGAGGCTAACATGTACCAAGCTGGGAGGCCGCCACGTGCCCTCTCAAAGGTCGGGTAAAATGTTGTTTTAGCAGGCCAGGGAATCAAACTCATGACCTTGCCCACACAAGCCCAACTTGTTACCACTATACCACCACCATGTTACTTAACATATGGTGGGCGCATTTTCTATTTAAATTTTAAAGTGTCGAAGATTGGAGGTAAGGGGCCAACCCAAAGGGAACAACCCCGGTTCCATGAGCGACCATATGACCAGCGCTGATGCGGAGGGTGTTAGCGGAAGTTTTGGCAGGTCCGCTAAATCCAGCACCGCTCCAAATTTGGCAGGGTTAACTGGAGTTTCTCCAGTTTTGGTGGAGTTTTCCTAGGGAAAACTGAAGAGACCATAACTTCTTCTTTTTTCGACCAATTTTGGCTCAAAAAGAGTCATTCCTAGATGATTTGGATGCTATGAACACAATGGAATAGGTTTTAGAGGCAGAAAGGCACTGCTATATGTGATTTTCCTACGTTGAATTTTAGGGAAGCCTGGGGCCAACAGGAGAGGAGGTCAAGCCTAGATTAGCTGAAGTCCAATTGCAGAGCTTAGAAAGTCATTTTTGGGTCTTTTGAATCCAATGGAGTAGGTTTCAAATACACTCGAGCAATGTAGGTGCATGTAATCATAGCATTGATCATTAATCCAAAGAGGGCCTAACCATTGAAGCAGGTCCATGGAGATGTAGCCTAGGGGGTGAACTCCTTTATCAACTTTGTGTTTGTTGTGTTTTACTTCTCTGTAATTTACTTGTTGTATATGTGTTTTAAATATCTAATTAACCTCATAAATTTCTCATAAAAGACACTCAATACTTGACACATAATTCCTCACATTTTGGTTAATTTGAGACGATCCTAAACACGTTTTTAATGTTTATGAGGGAGCTTGCATAGCATTAACAAGTTTTCCCAACATTCATATCAAACTCCTAAGAATGTGGATGAGGTAAGGTCGTTTATGGGGTTAGCAGGTTATTATATGAGGTTCATCATGAACTTCTCACAAATTGTTTATCCTATTACATCATTGCAAACAAAAGGTAAGAAATTTGAATGGACAAAATAATGTGTAGCAAGTTTCAAGCAGTTCAAGCAGTTGCTTACAAAGGCTACAGTTCTAAAGATCACAGATCCAAACAAAGAGTTTGTGGTGTGTACAAATGCTTGCAAGAGAAGACTTAGTGGAGTCCTTATGCATGAAGTACAAGTAGTGTGTTGTGAATCAAGGAAACTGAATGAGCATGAGCATAATTATGTTACACATGATCTTAAGTTGGCAGCGATCATCCATGCTTTGAAGATGTGGAGGCACTATTTTCTTGGCAGACGATTCATCTTGATGAGTGATCACAGTGGATTGACATACCTATTTGACCAACAAAATATGAATAATAGGCAAGCTAGATGGGTGACCACAATCATTTAGTTTGAATTTGAGATTAGGTACATTAAAGGGAAAGAGAAAAGGGTTGCAGATGCTCTTAGCAAAAGAGTACAGGTAAATCACATAGTAATTATGAGCTCGTATGGGACAACTTTATAGGATCATATCTTATAGGAAAGTCAACAAAATGACATGTATAGGGAGCTTAGGAACATGTTACAACAGGATACAGGTGATCAAGATGTGGACTATCATCTCACAGCAAATGGTTTGGTCAGATTTAGGGACAGGATCTATGTGTCGGACAACAGTGAGCTCAAGAAGCTTATCTTGAGGGAATTTCATGCTAAGTCATATTCAGGTCACCCAGGATATCAGAAGACATTAACAATGGTGAATAATTTCTATTATTGGCCGAATTTGAAGAGGGAAATGGTAGAGTTTGTGGCTAGATGCTTGGATCATCAACAAGGAAACGCAGAATGTAAGCATCCAGGTGATCTACTATAGCCAATTCCAATCCCAAAGTGGAAATGGGGGGTCATTTCCATGCAGTTCATTATAGGTTTGTCGGGGACATATATACAACATGATTCTATTATGGTTGTGGTTGACGGGTTGACAAAAGTAGCGTACTTCATTCCAGTGAAGTTTACTTATTCAACTAATGATGTAGCACAAGTCTTCATCAGAGATGTAGTAAGATTGCATGGAGTACCGAAGAAGGTTGTATCAGACAGGGATTCTAAGTTCACTTCTAAGTTTTGGAAAGAGTTATTTGCAGGTTTGGGTACAGAGTTGGCCTTAAATACAACTTATCATCCGCAGACAGATGGGAAGATAGAAAGGGTCAACAAGATTTTGGAGGACATGTTGAGAATGTATGTGATGCATCAACATTGAAATTGGAAAGAGTATCTTCACTGGTTGCAAGGATGAGTCTGTTTGAGGAACTTTATGGGTGGAGTTGTAATACTTCCATAAGTTGGAGTGATCCAGTAAACAGGGTATTGATAGGACTAGACATGTTGGTAGAGATTGAATAGGAAATGTAGGTTATCAAGAAGAATCTAAAGGCAACACAGGACAGACATAAAAGCTATGCAGACCAGCACAGGTTGTTTAAGGAGTTTTAGGTTGGGGAACATGTGTACTTGCACATCAAGCCCAAGAAGAGCTCCTTGAGGATTGGGTCATATGCGAAGTTGGAACCTCAGTATTGTGGGCCTTTCGAGATCCTTGAAATGATTAGACCAATGGCCTATCGACTTACACTGCCTCCGATAGTGAAACTCCATGATGTTCTCCATGTTTCATTGCTTAAAAGATATGTGAAAGATGATGATCATGTTATTGATTGGTTTGTATTGCTGGTGGAACCAACAAGAGAATTCTAGTTGGAACCTTAGTGCATTTTGTAGAGAAAGATGCTTATGCTCACGAACTGAGTAATCGAGGAGGTTAAAGTGTAGTGGAAGCACTTTGGGCCCGATGAAGCTACATGGGGGATGGATGATCAGATGCGAGCTATGTATCCTTCATTGTTTGTTAGTTAAGGAAAAGTAATTTTGTTATATGTATATGGATGTAAATATTGCAATGAGTTGTGTTATAAAGCTCCAATAAGCGGTATGGGTATCATGTTGTTATGTTTGTCATGTTGGTTTTCTTTTCAATAGGTTGTTCATTGTAAATACTGCAACAAGCTAAGTTATAAAGCTCATGGGCAGTATGTTTTTCTTTTCAGTGGTCTTTTGTTGGTTGTAGGTGTCATTGAACACCAAGGACGATGTTCCCCTAATGAGGAGGGGTCTGTAACAACTTGAGGTTACAAATCCATGTAATAAAATTAGTAAAGGCAAAATAATAACCAAGGTCATGGGACACGTATTCCAATATGAATGTTGGGAAAAAACACAGTGATGGGGATCACTTGTGATTACTTAATGGCTATGGATATTGGCAAAGGCTTTGGGAAGGTATGAGGCATTTATAAACATTTTATTTATGGAAATATTGGAAAATAGGAGAAAAGGAAGGTGAAAGGTCACATAATTGCATGTGAGGAAAATTGAAGGAAAAATAATGGAAAATGAAGAAAATGGAGGCCTCAATGATAAAAAGGCTTATGAGGATCAATACACAACTTTTGGTCAGTTCAGTCTTTAGCGCTCTTATTCTATTCTCTCTCTCTCATACTCTTGGACACTTAGAGTTTTCTTAGAGCACTCTTGGAGGAGTGTGGCTTAATTGGGATTTGGAGAAAGAAGGTAAAGGAAGAACAAGAAAGTGCAAGAGGGCAATGGATCAACAACTACAATGGGTTTTTCTTGTAGGTACCAAGTTGCATGTATGCTTTCCTTGCTAGTTTTAGTATGCATTGGCATGGAGGATTGCTTGGATTGACAATGATTTTGCGTAGCCTTGCCATTTACTGTATAATCATGGTGTTGTGGGTTTTATCTTTTGTTTTGTGGTTGGTGCTCATGTTCCTTATGATTGTGGTCTGAGTTATTAGTTCCTAAAGCCTTGGTTGGACAAATTCTTTGGAATCCCTGTAACAACTTGGGTTGAGTTACTAGTTCTGGAAGCCTTGGTTGGACAAACACTCTGGAGCTATCGATGGGTTGAGTTACTAGTCCTGGAAGCCTTGGTTGGACAAACGTTCTGGAGCCCAGCAGTTGTGGGTTGAGTTACTAGTCTTGGAAGTCGGGTTGGAACAAACGCTCTAGAGCCTTGGACAACTTGGATAGAGATCGATCTGGTGATTGTTAGTGATGTCCGACCGTGAGGTGGAATCACTGGTTGAGGGTTGAGGTGGTTTGGCCTCTGGAAGCCCTGGTTTGGTTTTGATTGGTTATTCCATGAGATCCCACATTCATGCTTGGAATATGGCACGAGGGTGTTTGGGGGAAGAGAGATTTGGTTCAGCCCAATCTATGGTTAGGGGGTACTTGGAAGTCCCTGACTTGGTAGGATTTTCATATGTTAATAAGAGCTCTTTTCCTCTTGTGTTCTATGTGTAAATGCACTTGTTATTATGTGGATATGATGGTTTTTCTATTGTTGTTATTTATATGGTTATATGTTGGTTATAAGTATGGTTTTATGACAATCTTGAGTTATGACTCTCATCATGTTTTGGTTAGTAGATGAAATGTTAATGAATAAATTACCTAATAGATGATAATGCAACTAATGTGAGAGGGCATCCGATCTTATTAATGATTCTCATATAAGTATGGGGTCCTTGTGTTCAGATGTGTTATTATGACCTATACATTACATGTTCATGATGTACTTGACGAAATGCATATCATGGTTTGGGTGAGTCAAGTCAGGTCCTTGTTCAAGTTTTTGCATTAGAAGCCTTCCCTTCCTGATGCAGGAGCATCAACAAACTTTTATAAACTTTATTAGATATTTTTTTTTTAGGAATTTAGATTCCTAATGTAATGGTTTTAATTTTGTAATAATTAGTTGGACTCCAGAAACATTATCATCAAATCTTATGGATTAGGCTAGAAAATAAGAAGTAGTCTTAGTTTTGATTTTTCCAAATTAGTTACTAAAATAATAGGTCTTATTCACTTATTATGGATCTTGATCCTATTTTATATTTAGAATGATTTTTTATAAATTAGCAAGTATGCAGAGAACTAGAGAAGAAAAAATCTATCTTGTTGTAATATATTTTTTCAAGATATGGTATTATTTAGGTTTTGGTGGAGTATTGCAAATGAATGTACAAACAACGTACTTGTTGATTTGATGCATATTCCAAACAACCATTTTGATGCTCTGTAAATTTTGTGTGTGAGTGTGGGAGAGGTGTGGAGTATGACTAAATGGCCAATGATAATGAGGCCAATATTATATTTGAAATATATTGATCTTAAATTAATTATATCTAAGTTTTGAGTGTAATTGTTGTGTGGGATTTTAAATTTGTGGATTAGAATTTGCAGGCAATTGCATCTTGCATCATTTTTGGTATCATAGCAACAATAGTTATGGCATATCGAAGAGGAGCAGCAAGAGGGGCATCTCGGGGAGCACAAGCAGGCAGGCCTGCAGCAAATGTGACTTTGCAGGTAGAATTACGAAGACTTCATGAGAGGATGGCAACCATGGAAGATGCACAAAAAAGAGGAACTGACATGAGAGATTCCAGTGATGTTGAAGAAGAAGTTTCTAGTGAGGAAGAAGCAATGAAGACACCAGAGGAGAAAATGTTGAAGATGTTAGTTAAGATGTCTTCCAAGCCATAAAGGGAAGTACCATTATATGAAGGTAACTTGAATGCTGGTGAGTTAATGGATTGGATACATGCACTATATAAATACTTTGATTATGAGGATGTTGACAAGGATAAGCAAGTTAAGTATGTAGTGACTAGAATTAAAGGACATGCAACCATATGGTGGGAAGAGGTACAAGCTGAACGAAGGAGGAAAGGGAAAGCCAAAATTAAAGACTAGGACATGATGGTGGTAAAACTTAAAGGTAAATTTTTACCTAGAGATTGTCGTATTAATATATTGAAGTAATTGTAAAACCTTAAACAAAGGAATATGATTGTTAAAGAATACACTGAGGAATTTTACAAATTAAACATTAGGGCTAGACATGTAGAAGAGAATGATGAAAAAGTTGCAAGGTACATTACTGGTTTAACGTTTGAGATTCAAGATGAAATGAACTTTTTGTCTTTGAAATGGTGGAAGATGCATATCATGCAACCTTGATAGTGGAAGAGAAGATTGTCCTGAAACAAAAACTGAGGAGTAGAGGAAGAAGTCTTGTAAAGGATAAAGGACAAACCAACAAACAAGGAGTCCAATCTCCAAAGGAAGAAGAAGGAATTTCTAGTAGTCAAACACCAAGAGAAAGTGATTTTAGAGGGAGGAGATCATTTTCGAGAGGCAGAGGTCGAGGAAGAGATTATCAACCCAGATGTTTCAATTGTGGGCAATTAGGACACATGTCTTGGGAATGTCCTGAACATAGATCAACAAGCCAATGAGGTGCTCATGTGACTGAGGCAAAGGGGGAGGATGGAGATCTAGTTGCAGTTGTAAATGCTCCTGAGGAAGGTGAATCTTTGCTATTAAAAAGAGTGTTGATCCAAGCAGAAAAAGAGACCAAAGAACCAACTCAAAGGAGGAGTTTGTTCAGAACTATGTGTAAGTCCAAAGGTAAGTTCCACAAACTTGTGTTTGATAGTGGTAGCATGGATAGTCTAGTATCTGTTGAAATGGTAGAAAATTTAAACTTAAAGAAGACACCACATCCTACACCTTATAAGGTCTCTTGGTTACAAAAGGGTCATCAAGTTTTGGTTTATGAGCAATGTAAGGTAAAATTTCAAATTGGAAGTTATAAAGATGAAATTGTGTGTGATGTATTGCCAATGGACGTCTTCCATATTCTACTAGGAAGGCCTTGGCAATACAACAAGGACGTAACACATAATGGGAACCAAAACACTTACAGTTTTGAGAAAGATGGGAAATTACATACACTTCTACCATTAAAGGATGCAAGCAGTAATCAAGTGTTAATGCTGGATAACAAATAATTTTTGAAGGATGAAGCAGAATGCAAGGAATGTGAACCAGTAATTGAGGTAAATCATTTGTTTCCAGAAAAGAAGGTCATGTTCAATGAATATGAGAATATGATAATCAATGAAATGTTTATGGTAGAAAATAGAGATCAACCAAGAGTATCCATGGTAAAAATGGTTATGAATGAAGAGATTTTAATAAATGAACAACAAAAGAATGTTAAGGAGAAGGCTGCTTTGGAAACCAATGAGAAGTTAATGTGTGAAAATCTCCAAATTCCAGATGAAGACAACCATAATGAAGAATATTTTGGACAATAAATGGAAGCAATCAATAGAACAAATACCTTAGGAACCATAAAGAATAATTTTCAAATTAATTATTACATGTTTGCTTCATGCACAAGAAAGATGGTTTCAATTGTACAGGTTCAGGTCCTTCCAAAGAAGTTCCTGAAGGAATTAGCCATGCAAATTGAGAGAGCTAAGTTTCCAAGAGCATACCTGATCTGAAATGGATCAGATTAGTAATGTTGTGCTAATTCCTCATTCAGAATAAAACCCAAGATGCTTATCATTTTCTTTTCAAGTTCTTAAGGATTCAATATTTTTGCTTCATTAATTGATTCCCATGAGAGTTTCTTATGTAAATGTTATAAACAATTTAACATAAAAACATATTTTGAATAGTAGCAAAATAACAACAATGAACATCAAAATACAACACACAATAAGCACATGATAAAGAAGTTTACCCCTCCTAAGCTACGTCTCCTTGGTCTAGCTTCCAATGGCTTGGGCCTCTCTATTATGCTCAAATTACATCAAAAGTGTGTTTACAATGCTCAGATGCCTCTGAAACCTGTCTCAATGAGTTCATAAATGCCAAAACTGCCTTTCTCCTTGATCTTCAATCAAAGGAGGCTCATACAATCTCAAATTTTTAACATTAACAACGGAATAAATTTGCATATATGAAGGAAAATCAAGCTTGAAAGCATTATTACCAATCTTTTCTAGAATTTTAAATGGACCATAACGAATTGGTTTTAGCTTTTTACCTTCATCTTGAAGCCTTTCCTTGCTAATGTATAGCCAAACTTCATCACCTCCTTGAAACTGATGATCCACACGATGCTTATCATGCCTTGCCTTATACTTGCCTTGACTCTTTTCTAGTTGTTCTTAAATTGGTTGGTGAATCCACTGAATTGGATCAATGAATTTCTTTGCTTGGTCTATGTCACTATGTCCATCTATAGCAACATATTTCTCAAAGATGAAATCTAAAGCCGATTTAGGCAAATAACCAAGACATGCCTCAAAAGGCAAAGTTAGAGTAGAAGAGTATTTTGCTCGGTTGTAAGCATGCTGAATATAAGGCAACTGTTCATCCCACAACTTAGGATGTTTGTTGCAATATCCTCTTAGCAAATGAATAATTGTCCTATTAACCACTTCAGTTTGACCATCTGTTTGTGGATGGAAGTTTGTACTTTTCTTCAACTTGGTGTCCATCAAGTTCCATAAACTTGACCAAAATTTCCCAACAAATCGAGAATCACAATCACTTACAATAGAAGTAGGCAATCCAAAATGAACCCATACATTTTGAAAGAAAAGTTGAATTGTTTGTTCAACTGTAATTTGCTTTTTATAAGGCATTAATATGCGCATCTTGTTGAACCTGTCCACAACTACATACAAATAATCATGACCTTTCCTTGATAAAGCAAGACCTCCTACAAAATCCATAGAAACATTTTCCCATGGTCGTGAAGGCACTGGAAGTGGTGTGTACAATCCTAGTTTCCTATTACTAGGCTTACTGACTGCACACAATGAACAACCTCTGATAAAACGTGACACACTTTCAAGCATACGAGGCCAGTAAAAATACCTTTGAATATTTGCCATTGTTTTACTTACACCAAAATGTCCAACAATAAGAGAAGTGTGTGCTTCCCTTGTGACATTTACTCTCTCTCCCTGTGCAACGCAAAATTTTCCCAAATGATACAACCGATTATCATGTACCTGGTAGTATAATTCCTCAACTTGGTGGCCTTGACTCAAGTTTAAATATGCCTCTTGAAAGTCAGAATCTTGTGCGTATTGTTCAATATAACTTTCAGACATAGCAGAATTATTCTTGAGTAAAATGGCTACATTTACAACTGGTCTAGAAAGCATATTAGCAACTCTATTATAAATACCTTTCTTGTACTTGATTACCAAGTGGAATTGTTGTAAAAATCCCATCCAACAAAACTACCTCGACTGCTGCAATTTGGTTTGAGATTGCAGATATTGCAGAGGTTGATGATCTGTGTGAATAATGGTTTCTTTTCCCATCAAGTAATGCTTCCATTTCTTCACCCTTTGTACCAATGCATAAATCTCTTTATCATACATAGGATAGTTAATAACAATGCCATTAAAAATCTCAGAATGGAATGAAATGGGCTTACCATGTTGTAAAAGAACTACACCCATGCCATAGTCACTTGCATCTGTTTATATTTCAAATGGTTGTTTCAAATCCGGCAATGCTAGAACAGGGGCTCAACTGATCTTTTGTTTCAAAGCATCAAATGCTTTTTGCTATTTTCCTCCCCACTGGAAGACAACCTTCATGCTGGTCAATGCATGTAGTGGAGCTACTATGGAGGAGATATTGGAAATGAACTTCCTCTAGTATTGCATTGCTTCTAAAAAACTCCTTACTTATGTAACTGATTTGGATATTGGCCAATTCACAATGACCGAAACTTTAGATGGGTCAATCTTCAGCTCACCTCCTCCAACTATGTGGCCCAAATACACTAAGGAAGTTTTCCCGAATTCACATGACATCTTCAGAAATAATTGTTATTTCTCAAGATATCCAACACTTTCTTAACATGCTTGACATGATCTTCTCGTGATTTGTTGAACATCAAAATATCATCTAAATAGACAATTACAAACTCATCAAGAAATGATCTTAAAACATCATTCATAACTCTCGTGAATGTCGTTGGAGCATTGCAAAGACCAAAAGGCCTAACCAGCCACTCAAACAATCCCTGTTTGGTTTTAAAAGCACTCTTCCATATGTCCTCCTCAGCTATTCTTACTTGATGATATCCACCACTCAAGTCTATTCTAGTGAATTACTTTGCATTTTTCAACTGATCTAGAAAATCATCTATTATGGGCAATGGGTATCGATTCTTTATTGTAATCTTATTTAAAGATCGATAATCTACACACATGTGCCAGGTTCCATCTTTCTTGGGTACCAATACAATTGGTGAACCACATGGCGAAGTAGAGGGATGAATTACTCCTTTATCTAACAATTCCTGGACTTGTTTCTTAATTTCTAAGCTTTCCAAAATTGACATTCGATACATACCAATGTTTGGGAGTGGACAATCTTGTTGTAGCTGAATTTCGAGTTGAATTCCTTTTTTTGGTGGCAATCCCTTTGGTTCTTGAAACATGTCCCCATATTGATTGACCACATCAACCAATTTAGCTTTCAGATTCACATCACAGATGTTATCGGGAAAACTAGTGTCCATTCAGAGCTGCTAGTCCCACTAAGACGGGTAGCTATCTGAGAAACAAACAAACTAAAGTTACTTGTGTTTTTCTTTATGAGAGATCGATGAGAGAGAAGCAGAGAGCACCAACCTTAGTCTTTCGCTTGGCTCCTTACTTGTTTCCTCCCTCCTTTGACAGAGCTTCGCCACTCCTTCTTTACTTGTCCAGCTTCAAAGAACACCTATAGAGCCAAACCAACATGATACCATCAAAGCATAGAGATCTATAACCATAAACAATATAGGATCATATGTATATTAACCATACAAATGCATATATCAATACAAGATTCAGAGATATACAAGAATATGGAGGAAAACTCAAATAACTTTATTGATAGAAGTAGTAGAAGAGAGGATTACAACCCATTGGTCTGACCCAGCGCCATCCTCCCAGCATGAAAGCCCTCTTCACCTCATGAAAAGCTTAGATCACCCAACAATACAATGTTTCACAGAGAAACCAACAACACTTCCTTACAAAATACAAAATTCCAGCCTCTAGATCTCTAGGATGAGGGATCCATATATAGATATTTGCAGGTGGGTGAGTCAGCTTCTGGGATTTTGATTAGTGTCATCTCTCTGATAGTTCTTGGTTCCACTTGGAGATTTCATGATCTCTTACTCATCCCTAGGCGAATTCAGAGAGGCAAGTGTCAAATGGGCAGTTTCTAGAAGATTCTTTGGGTTTCCACCTAGCGAACTACCTCTGCCATTTGTCTACTCTCGCTCATCGCACCCTACAGAATGGCTTTTCAGTATGCATCACACTTTTTGCATGTAGTAGGTGAGATGCATTGCACCTTTAGCACTGAGCAGTCTGTATGGTCCAGTTTTGACCAGTTCTGAGTAGTTTTTTAGGGAGAACTTCTGGGAGATGATGTAATCAGCTGACCTTGTTCCTTTAGGGTATGAAACAACACTTTTAGGGGCTTAGAATCCCTTGGTTTATGGACATATGAGAATGGGGTTGCAGTGCCCAAATATGTCTATAACAGTTGCCCCTTAAAGCATGAGGTTGTAAATCTTCTGATGGCGGGTGAAATGCTTTATCATGAGGATCCGAGGTTTTTCGAACTGGAAGGTGACCTGTAATAAGATACAATACAATACATTATCTTCATAATATTTTCACGATCTAGCTGAGGCGGACATTCCCATGCTCAGCTTTATAAATTCATTTTCATGTACATAGGACAGACAACCGTCTGTGTGGCAAACTGATGATTCTGGTAGAGCCATCATCCCTTAGCTTGGATGATCATTTGTGCAGCTATGATGTACATTTGATGTCTTTATTTTCTTGAATATATCGCAGCCCGGATGGATGAAACTAGATCCGGGGTCTTCAAACTCGTTTAATCTTCACCCGAAGTACAAGTCGATCCATGTGAAAGGATGTTTTGGTGTTGAACATGGAAAGACATCACCTGATTACTAGCCAATGTAGGCGCGAGAGGAATCACCGATAATGATAATGACCCTCAAGGTACTGCAGTACAATTCACGTGGTGTGAATACATGAGTCGATGTCGAACACCACGCAAAATCTTTCGGTCGAAGGCCATTGATGTAAACCTGTCGCCGAAAGTGAGAAACTTGCCATTGAGGCATGAAAGCTTCAAAGTACTGAAAGGGTTGTTCCTAAGTCGACTTCTCGGAAAATGAGCTAATGTCAACAAGAAGTGACCCGTCGTAGGAGGGCCTTAATTAATCCCACATCTACGACACAGAACGGAGAAAATGATTTTGTGGAGGTGAAAACGACCTGATGATACAAGGTTCAGGGTGGCGGATATGAAAGAATGAAGCGTGAAGGTATTGCAGCGGATGAGACATAAGCTGGGTTGGTGAATTCTCTGAGCGACTTCTCTTGAACATATCGGCAACACTGAAATGGATCGGTAGTGTTAACCCCAAAAATGGATGGTACGGAGGACCAATGGTGATATGACCGGTGAACAGAATAACCCATCCCGACTCAATCATGGTGATGGAGTGAAAGTGTCATGTTCAAGAGCGACCTGCTACCAATAAAGTTTCTTCAAGTTTTCTTCCCAATTTTTCCCCAATCATTGCTGACCAGTACCTCTTTATTTTTGTCAAGCTTGAGGAGGATAACATATGCTTGTTCTATAATTTTCCCTTCGGGCAAACCCATCGCTATGTAACTCGCTTTTGTCTGCATGGACAAGTTTGTTGCTATTGTTTTAACGAGTTTAACGACAAAGATAACTCGGTCCTTTTCAATTTTAGAGAGTCTGAAAAGAGACGGAAAGGAAACTCCAGTAATCCTTTTTCGTAATATTATCCCTTAAGTCCGAAAAAAGTATAAAATAATACGAAAGGGATGACTTTTCAATAGTTTTAACGAGCCGAATAAGACAAGCGCTCGATCTTTTTGTGTAATGATCCCTTAGGTCCAAAAAGATTAAAATCTAGAGGAGGGATGGCACTTCCAATCACTTTAATGAGCTAGAGAGGCCAATTGCTTGGCAATCTTTTCATTTTTTACGAGTCAGATGAAAAGAGCTTAAAGTAGAATTGTTTTTTGGGAACGAGTGATAGTTTCGGATAACAGCTGGTTCCAGGTAAGGTTTGGAAATTTTCAATCACCGCAGTGTAAAGAAGGTGGCTAATAGGATCACTCGTCACAATTGTTCCTCAAAAGGGGTAAACAATCAAATGGAGGCGTATGATCGGCTAAAAAAGAGTGGAGGTGATGGTAAGAACACAACCAAGGTTCAAAAGCTGATAATTATGCGATCACAATGGTTATTTACCGAAGGTGGGTTCATTTTTTAATGAGCTTAAACTCTGGTGGAACATATGCTCACTGCTAGGTTTATTTTTTAACGTGCTTGAACTTCGTGTAAAGCTGCTCGTGCCAGTCGTATAATAAGGATGTCTCATCAGTAGGTTCATTTTTTAGGGAGCTTGCCCCATTCGCAACTTTGCTCCGGAGCCTTTCGTTATGCAAGCTAGGAACGACCAACCTACGAGTCTAAAGGGTTAAGAGCCGACAAACTAAGAAAATAAATGTTCGCTTTTCAGAGCTGCTAGTCCCATTTTGTTATCGGGAAAACTAGTGTCTATTCAGAGCTGCTAGTCCCACTAAGACGGGTAGCTATCTTAGAAACAGACAAACTAAAGTTACTTGTGTTTTCCTTTATGAGAGATCGATGAGAGAGAAGTAGAGAGCACCAACCTTAGTCTTTCGCTTGGCTCCTTGCTTGTTTCCTCCCTCCTTTGACAGAGCTTCGTCACTCCTTCTTTACTTGTCCCACTTCAAAGAACACCTATAGAGTGAAAGCAGCATGATACCATCAAAGCATAGAGATCTATAACCATAAACAGTATAGGGTCAAATGCATATTAACCATACACATGCATATATCAATACAAGATTTAGAGATATACAAGAATATGGAGGAAAGCTCAAATAGCTTTATTGATAGAAGTAGTAGAAGAGAGGATTACAACCCATTGGTCTTACCCAATGCCATACTCCCAGCATGAAAGCCCTCTTCACCTCATGAAAATCTTAGATCACCCAACAATATAATGTTGCACAGAGAAACCAACAACACTTCCTTACAAAATACAAAGTTCCAGCCTCTAGATCTCTAGGATGAGGGATCCATATATAGATATTTGCAGGTGGGTGAGTCAGCTTCTGGGATTTTGATTAGTGTCATCTCTCTGATAGTTCTTGGTTCCACTTGGATATTTCATGATCTCTTACTCATCCCTGGGCGAATTCAGAGAGGCAAGTGTCAAATGGGCAGTTTCTAGAAGATTCTCTGGGTTTCCACCTAGCCAATTGCCTCTGCCATTTGTCTACTCTCGCTCATCGCACCCTACAGAAGGGCTTTTCAGTATGCATCGCACCTTTAGCACTGAGTAGTCTGTATGGTCCAGTTTTGAGCAGTCTGTATGGTCCAGTTTTGACCAGTTCTTAGTAGTTTTTTAGGGAGAACTTATGGGAGATGATGTAATCAGTTGACCTTGTTCCTTTAGGGTATGAAACAACACTTTTAGGGGCTTAGAAGCCCTTAGTTTATGGACATATGAGATTGGGGTTGTAGTGCCCAAATATGTCTATAACAACAGCCTGCAAGGGATTCCTGCTTCGTGTCATTCTTCTGCTTGGTCATAAGGAGCACGAGACTCTTGCTGGAATTGACCTGTCGCTTCATTTCCCCTGCACTTGCTAAAGACAGATTAAGTTTCCTACGATGGATTCTCACAATGTACTCCACTCCGTATTTGAATAAATGATATTTCTCAAATCTGTGGAAAACGACTTTCCTATCATACAAATATGGGCTTCCCAATACAATTCCATAAATATCTAATGGCACAACGTCTAATTCGACTTCATCAATGAAATTCGCAGTGATTGCAAACCTGAAAACACTTTTTTGTGTGGCCTGCAAATTGACATCCTTGGTTATCCAACCCAACATATACGGTTTATGATGAGACACGGTTTCCAGATTCAGTTTCTTGACCAAATTCGCAGAAATTAAGTTGGCCTGAGATCCACTGTCAAACAACGTATTAATTTTTGTATGTTTGGAAATAACTCGGATATGGAACAAATCAATTCGATTTTCCTCATTTGAAACATTGTGGGAGTTATTTGTTGCATTGGTGCTTTCTACGACTGCCTCTTTGCTTGCTTTTTCCATGACTTTTCCCTTGGTGGCTATGGCTGCAATTTTTGTTTCATCTCCTGAGTCTGAACCCAAGTCTTATTGTGCAACAATGTTTGTCCTCTATTTCCCTTTATTGTTAAATTTCTTTGGTCGTAATTCAGGATGAAGCTTCTAGCAATGCGCTTCATCGTGTCCCTCCTTGGAACAATTCTTGCAAACGGGTTTCTCCCCTTGTTTCTTAACATAAGCATTTTTCTTCTGCTTTCCTTTAAATTTATTTCCTTTTTTCATCACTCTGAAATGGCTTCTTCTTACCTTCTTCCTGTATATTTTTCCCTCTTGCTTCAAGGTGTGGAACTTGAACACAGACCTCATCAAAATTCGTGGGACTAAACATAAGAATGGTATGTCGAAGATAGCTATGCAACCCTCCTATGTATTTCAACAAGGTATCTTATGACTCTAAGTCTACTCCTAACATAAGAGCTCTTCTCCTAAACTCTTGAGTATACTCTTGCACATTTTGACCTTTCAACTCTCTGAAATTTTGCCAATTCACAATGGCTTTCTGCATATGATCTAAAGGGTAGAACTGTATTTTTATAGCAGCAACGAAATCAGAACAAGTAATAGAGATCTTACCATGTCTTTTGATCTCGTCTTGAGTCCTTGCTTCCCACCATACAAGTGTTGCACCCTCCATTCTCAATGAAGCCAACTAAATTTTGATATCATCCTCTTGAAGGTTCTGAATTCTACAATACACCTCCAACTGACAAATCTAGTTATCTAGTTTCTCTGCATTAACTTCACCATTGTATGCAGGCAACTCGAATTTAACATCAAGCTTTCGAAAAGGTGATTTACTAGTTCCTTTCGAAGAATGATGATGAGTATGAGTAGCGATGGTATTAGTAGAAGAGTGTGAAAATGCTTTCGAAGAAGAAGTTGAAGAAGATGGTGGAGATGGTGGAGGTTTTTCTCCATTCCCATTACCTCCTTTTCCTTTATCTCCTTTTCCATTACCTCCTCCTGAAGAGCCTTCTTCATTAGGAGGCTTGGAACTTTCTCCTTGCAACCTGCTATTCCTCTCTTCATAAAGGACCTTCACCATCTTCTGTCATGATAGGTTCTCCTTCATGAGACATGATCTCTAGAGACTCAACTGCAACTTGAGGCTGTACTGGTGTTGGAGTTTCAACTGCAACTTCTGCAGCTTAAGAATGTACTAGTGTAGAAGACTTTGGCAACCTTTCTCTTCTTCCACTTGACCCAAATTCAAGGCTTTCAATCAAATTTCCTTCACCTCTTATGAGATTTAACCTTGTAAGCATGACATAAACTCACAAACAATTAAATCCTTCTTTCACAAAGCAAATCTAGTAAGCAAAAACCAGTGCTCTGATACCAACTTGATCTGAAATGGAGCAGATTAGTAATGTTGTGCTAACTCCCCATTCAGAATAAAACCCAAGATGCTTATCATTTGCTTTTCAAGTGCTTAAGGATTCAATACTTTTGCTTCATTAACTAATTCCCATGAGAGTTTCTTATGTAAATGTTATAAACAATTTAATATAAAAACACATGTTGAACAACATCAAAATACAAAACACAGCAAGCACATGATAAAGGAGTTCACCCCTCCTGGGCTACGTCTCCTTAGTCCAACTTCCAATGGTTTGGGCCTCTCTATTATTCTCAAATTACATCAAAAGTGTGTTTACAATGCTCAGATGCCTCTGAAACTTGTCTAATTGGGTTCAAAATTGCCAAAATTGTAGCATTGACTCTTTTTGCACCTAAATTGGATAAGGACTGAAGAAGTTATGACTTCTCCCAGTTCTCCCACTATTCGTTCCACAAAATACTCCAAAACCAACATAAAACTACATTTCCTCTCCAAAATCGCTAACCAACCAAGAAATTCACTGCACCGTGGGCCATATCCTGTTAGTCGTATCGCAAATTTCAATCATCGAGTTTTGGCGGGCGGAAGGTCTTGTTTACCCTATGAAACGCTGCGATTGCGCTATCGCAGACCCACTGGTATATTACACTGTAGCATAAACAACCATCACGTCTGGGGTCTATCGCATTTCAAAACTCAAACTGTGTCGGGGCTAATTCTTGTTGTTGCTGCGATTTCAATATTCGATTGCATCACATCACAACTCCTAACCTTGTTGGGGCCGATTCTAACCTATTCCCCCCTTTACCGATTGTGATTGCGATTTGCGATTGCCTCATCGCATCACAACCCTGAACCTGTCAGGGGCCGATTTGTAACACCTTTTACGCCTGCGACTTGCGATATGCGATATACGGGGGCCAATGGCGGGGTGTCACTTGGTGCCTCCTCATTCGCTGAAGACCTTACCACATCATCCCAATCCTGCCATATAGGCAAGTCAAACCTGAAATTTGACTTGCTCTAACTTCTGCATACAGACTCATATTTGAGTGTCATTCACACCGTTGGATTCAGAATAACGAGCTCTTCAATTTGAAGCCGAGTTTGAGAAGATTATGACACTTTGATTTTTGAGCATAATTCTGAGCACCTGATCAATACCAAAATAGACTTCATTTGTTTAATGGAGAATCTTGGGATGCCAGAGGAAATTTAAGTCATCATGAAAAATTTCAGCCAAAGACAAGTTACAATAAAGGGTTAAAGATCTCCTGGACATGAGTCGAGGAATATTTTGCTGATGCAGGAACATCAACAAACTTTTATAAACTTTATTATATATAAACTTTATAAATTATTATTATTATTATTATTATTTTTTTTGTAGGAAGTTGAATCCCTCATGTAATGATTTTAATTTTGTAAGAATTAGTTGGACTCTAGAAACACTATCACTGAATATTATGGATTAGGCTAGAGACAAAAAAAAGAGAAAAAAGGAAAAAGAAAAAAAAAGTAGTTTTAGCTTTGATTTTTCCAAATTAGTTACTAATATAATGGGTCTTATCCACTTATTATGGATCTTGTTCCTATTTTGAATTTAGAATGATTTTTATAAATTAGTAAGTATGTAGAGAACTAGAGAAGAAAAAAAAAATATTGTTGTAATATATTTTTTCAAGATATGATATTATTTTGGTTTTGGTGGAGTATTGCAAATGAATGTACAAGCAACATACTTGTTGATTTGATGCATATTCCAAGCAACCATTTTGATGCTCTGTAAAATTTGTGTGTGAGTGTGGGAGAGGTGTGGAGTATGAGTAAATGGCCAATGATAATGAGACCAATATTATATTTTAAATATTTTGATCTTAAATGAATTATATTTAAGTTTCGAGTGTAATTGTTGTGTGGGCTTTTAAATTTGTGGATTAGAATTTGTAGGTAGTTGCAACTTGCATCACTTCATGTTATTTATCATTTCTCAGAGTTTCGTCAAGTTCTGGGCAGAGGCCTGAGTCCTAGTCCTGAAAAAATGGTTCAAATTTCAGGGTCGCTAGCACAAAACTACTTGAAAAAGACTGCAATTGCATGGAGGCCTTTTTGTGGGAGCGACTGGAAGGTTACAGTTGTTGGAGGGCTTGTCATGGTAGCGACTAGAGGATAGTTCAGTTAAAAGGCAAGTTAACTCAGGGGTTGGGCACTTGGAGTGGTTGGTTAGCCCCTGGGGGTTTTGTAGCTCCCGAGGAAGGTAAGTTTGGTCTTGTTTTTGTCAATTCCACTTTCTTAACTGTATTTGGGGAGTTAAATCATATCATAGTAACTCTTCGTCACATATTTACCCTGGTGGACCGGTAAGCTTGGGTAAGTGTGGGGAAGAAGGTGGTTATAATTTTTTTTGTAAGTCAACATTCTATTCATTCAGTAAGAAAGAAAGATATACATACGATACTTCAGAAATCATGTGGTCTCACCCCGATCGGGTTTGTTGACCATAGTCTGTAGAAGGTGGCAAAAATACAAAAGAGATGCCAGTAATAGTGTCCACAAAAGAGAGAGCCATAGGCTCCAATAGATAAACAAAACACAAAGAAAACCAGAGGACAAACTAATCGTCTGAGGTGACATAAACTTAGTTGTCTGGAGCAGTTCCTGGAGGAGGCAAAGGACGAAATTTGCACTGAACGTGCCCTTCGAAGTGTGCCATCCAATTCTCCAAGTTGTCCACTTTCTCTACTAGATGGTTTTGTCCCCGCCAGACTACCACCACTCGCTCCCTGACCTGGCACTGGAAGTAATGCATGCGATCCAATGTTTCCATCAACTCATCGTGCTTTTCCCGATTAATTCGTTCTTCCACATCTACTCGGTCCAACAAGGATTGGATTAGGCCTCGATAGTTTTCCAAGCAGCAGTGCTGTAGTCCCTATGGGCCTGGGGCGTCACATCGACCATCGTTTTGAGCTGCATGAGCTCTCCTGCTCCCACCACCCCTCCGAGAGCTAAGAGTCCGCGTACTACTACCAGTGCAGGGTGTCTTTGTGCCGTCGTTGTCGCCATACTGAGTCAACTGCCCTGACTCCTGCCACCTACTTGGAAGGTCGGGCGTCGACCACTGCAAAGTCCGCCACCTCGCCCTCTGCGCACTCCAATATCTGCACCCCAAGCCTTGCGCACCGGTTTGCTCCCGCTTCCATCCACCATGGTTGCCAATGCAAGGGCCTCCTCCCTCCCCATCCCTGGCTTCACCAGGAGGCTAGACTGCCCCCGTCAAGGATTAGGACACATCTGTCATCGCCTAAGCATGCCCAATTCAATCGAGAGTGCTGCCCTGTCTGCTAAATTGAATTACTTCCCTCTTGTCCACTAGACTGAACTTAAGGTTCCCCACTTGCTCCAATGCGCGATGGTAGCTCCACCGCTCCACTCGTCAGTCTGCCCATAACGGGTTCAGGGAGAAGGTGGAAGCAAGAGTGGATTGTCCCCGTCTTGCAGAACCCATAAATAATTGTGCCAATCGTGAGATAAGGTCACACTCTTGGAGCCCAGGGAGTCTGCTCGACCACCGCCGCTAGCACCACCTTCACATTCCCCGCCACACCAGTCACTCCACTGTACAGAGCCGATTATCAGGAGGACGATGGTTCTCCAAAAGCTTGACGCCTCCCAAACACCACCCTCACCATGGCACTGCTAGCTTTTACAGAGACATGAACCAAAAATAGCATTTGCCTTCATACAACGCCTGTCAACCCAGTCCAGCCCCGTAAGGCCCGAGAAAAATAAGGAGTTGGGCTCCATTATACGCAACAAATCATAATTCCCCGAAGAAAATAAAGAAACCACCAATTCTGTCACGCCTCTTTCGTCGTTGAGCAAGAGGCCAAGTATAGTTCCACCATCAAACCTGAGCATTGAAACGAAATCCTGACACCTTCCTCATCCCACTTATCAACCCGTTGTCGCTCCCCTTTCCCAATGCGTTGTAAATACTCACACACCAAAGATCTATGGCTCTTGTACGCCATTTGCTCCTTCGTTTGGTATGAGGGGACCAGGAGGTACGACCCTCCCCAACAACCCATTTGTCACTCTTCTTGGGGCCCGATAGCCACGTTAGATCCTCACCCCATCGAGGAAGGAAGGTGGTTACAATTATTAACCATATTTACATAACTTTGTTCATAATTTTAATGATTACTTCAAATAATCAATAACTAAATTTGAAACTATTTCTCTATCCCTTAATTTTAGACTATAATAAATAGTCAAATTATTTTTCTATCCCTTAGTTTTAGACTATAATAAATGGTCCCTTACTGGGCAAGCCAAAAATGAACATCCTTATACTATTCACCCTTTAGCACTTTGAATTTATTTTAAAAAATCTCTTCTCTTCTCTTTCATGTTATTTAATAATTATAACCAAATTATTAATTATATATACATAATTTTGTTCATATTTTTAATTTTTAATGATTACTTTAAATTATTAATAACTGAAATATAATACAGCGACCCACTATGTTAAAAAAAAACATAAAAATAACTGAATTTGAAATTACGTCAAATGATTTATAACTGAATATTTAAATGATTAATAACTGAATTTGAAATTACTTCTCTATCCCTTAATTTTAGAATTATAATAAATGGTGCTCATTTATTTAAATTAATATTAATATTATATTAATTTTAATGATTACTTCAAGTGATTTATCACTGAATACTTAAATGATTAATCAGTTGTCTATAATGAGACTTTTTGGAACTTTTTCTGGTGGGTTTTTTTGGTCAAAATCCGGCAGCAATTTATTGGAATCGCAAGTTTGATAGCTAGTTTCTGCACAATCAAAGCGTCTCAGGGGTTTTTCAGGGTACTGAATCCAAATATACAGTTAAAAAACCATTTTAACTGCAACAAATCAAGATTTAACCTCAATTTCTTCCGCCTCCAAAAAGTCACATTATAGACAACTCCAATGATTAATAACTAATTTGAAATTACTTCCCTGCCCCTTAGATTTAGAATTTATAATAAATAGTCCTCATTTATTTATATTAATATTAATATTATATTGTAAATTTCATTTTTTAATATTTCCCTAAGTATTCCTCTAATAGGTAGCTCGTTTTTATAATTCAATTTTTTTTCAAAACAATTTTAATTTTGAACTTTGAAAACGCGGCAGTTATTAAAAGCCGAAACAGTATCTGTGACCCAATCTGGTTACCCTTACCTTCCTTTCTTTCAACCAGATGAACCGTAAATAGCCGGACGGTGGGCAAGCCTATGCATTCCAGATTCCTTGCATTTCCACGAGATGCCAAAACCATCCTGGAGTCACAGGCATCTCTCCGCGGTTCCTGAAATATTTTGAAGTTTGAAAAAGAAAACGTTATCCCCTCTTCTACCTGTATTATTCGACTCAATTGTTTTCGGTCTATCGTTCGCGTTACAAACCATAAACCCTTGCGATTCGTACCTTTTTCAAACCACAACTGTAAACACCTGATTGATTGAGTAGAGGAATGAGAGTTTACTGCACCAGCGTAGCTCGAATTTGCTGATACAGACGCCCACACAATAATGGAGAACGGGGAAGGCACAACCTCTTCCCCCGGGCCAGCTAATAACTCCTCTCAAGCATTTTGGACGCAAGAAGACACCGCAGACGTATCCGGGGCTGCTACGGATGTCGAGCTTCTAAAACGGGCCTGGAGAAATGAGAAAGCTGCTCCAGAAATTCTTACCTTCCAGAATGACCTGGTTCAGCGCTCTAGAGAGCAAATACAATTGCTGGTAACTGTTATCACCTCTACTTTTCTTTTTATTTGCTAATTTATATACATTGCCTCGCTGTTCATTGCAGTCTGTATAAACCCTTAAAATCCGTCTTTGCTCAAAATTAGAAATTATAATTGCTATGTAAGCCCTTGAAACCTTTGTTTAGTTAAAGCCCAAAGCATTAATTTCCATACAATCATTAGAATCCGTGTTTTGCCAAAACCTCAAAACCTCGATTGCTTTAAACCTTTATAATCGTTATTCGGCAAAATTCCTATGCCCCAGATCCCAGTTACTATAGCAGTGCAATGTTGACCCTGCTTCCTGCAGGAAGAGGCTATCGAAGCCTTTGCCGAGAGTGGAACTGACGACCTTATGCTATCGCTGTACCGCATGGATTTGGACCGCACACTATTTTTGCTGAGGTCCTACCTACGGACTCGCCTTCAAAAGGTTCATCACTGTTCCACATGCAGGTTTACGTTTATGTTTTTCTTTCGTTTACAAGTCAACGCCTCTCTCAACGTCTCTCCCTATCTTTTGTTTTAAATCTAAAGATGTGATAATCTGTGTTGCAGATTGAAAAGTATGTAATTCACATTTCAATAACAGAGGAACTCTGGGATAGGCTCTCTAAACCAGAGCAGAAGTTCGCTGAAAAGTAAGTTCCTCTATCAATGTTTGTTAATTGTAAAACATTACAATTTGCCCCCCTAAGCCCGTTATTTTGGATTCAAGTATTTTTCTGTTCGTCTGTAAAACATATTGGAGTTTGTTGGTTGATTGGCATTACTTAGGAATCTTGTTACATCTCCAAAGAACCCCGTTCCTAAATTAAGTGTTGAAGCCTTGGGCCACTATGCTAAAGTTTTGAAGCTTTGTTCGTTACACCAGCGAAAGTTGCTTTTTATGCTTTTTGCACTTTCTCTTCCTGAGCTAGCCACATTGACTTCACGGTTGAGAAATAGCTGAAATATATGCTGACTTAACACCAATAATATTGAATAATATGTTTTTCTATAGTAAAGATCATTTTTTGGTGCTGAAGCGTGAACTTAAAATATTTTTAGTTTTGGTAATAAAGGAATTGGAAACTAGGCCAATTTTGTACTTTCATGACACAGAGTCTATTCCAACCACTACCAGTATAACTTCTAAGTGCCTATGTATGTCCTTTCTGCAGACATGTCTTAATTGGGGGATTTGAACCTTGGATCTCATAGTTTACATAACACTTCAGGACATGACTTTGTCAATTGAGTTGACCCCCCGAGGGCTGAACTATACATAATATTTAATATTCAATGAAAACTCTTTTTTGTTTTGTTTTGATAAAATGTTTCCTTTGACATGTAGACATTTCATATGACTCGAGTGGGTCTAATGGTTAAGAACATGTTTTTCTTCCTAAAATATCACAGGTTCAATTCCAGAGGAGTGTAGAGTATGTGCACCTCTATAGACTTTAGTGGTCAAAGTAAGTTCCTATATCAATATTTATTAATGGTAAAACATTACAATTTGCCCCCCTAAGCCCGTCAAGTATTTTTCTGTTTGTTTGTTAAACATATTGGAGTTTATTGGTTGATTGGCATTACTCAGGAATCTTGTTACATCTCCAAAGAACCCCATTCCTAAATTAAGTGTTGAAGCCTTGGGCCACTATGCTAAAGTTTTGAAGCTTTGTTCGTTACACCAGCAAAAATTGCTGTTTATGCTTTTTGCACTTTCTCTTCCTGAGCTAGCCACATTGACTTCACGGTTGAGAAATAGCTGAAATATATGCTGACTTGACACCAATAATATGTTTTTCCATCATTAAAGATTGTTTTGTGGTGTTGAAGTGTGAACTTAAAATATTTTTATTTTTGGTAATTAAAGGAATTGGAAACTAGGCTAATTTTGTACTTTCATGGCACATGGTCTATTCCAACCACTACCAGTATAACCTTTTAAGTGCCTATGTATGCCCCTTCTGCAGACACGTGTTAATTGAGGGATTTGAACCTTGGATCTCATAGTTTACATAACACGTCAGGACATGACTTTGCCAATTGAGTTGACCCCCTGGGGGCTGAACTTTACATAATATTTAATATCCAAAGAAACTCTTTTTTTGTTTTGTTTTGATAAAATGCTTCCTTTGACATGTAGGCATTTCATACAACTTGAGTGGGCCTAATGGTTAAGAACATGTGTTTCTTCCTAAAAAGTCACAGGTTCAATTCCAGAAGAGTGTAGAGTATGTGCACCTCTGTAGACTTTAGTGGTCAAATTACTGCGCTGAGGCAGATCTCTTGCCCCCAAACAAGAGAGTCTTATACACCAATTTGGTGTTTGGCTTGGCTGTGACGTTAAAATTAGATTATTATTATTACTACTAAAAAATGTGGGCAGAGTTACCACAAGTGCTAGCCAAAATCAAAACTCAAATATTGGCCAGTAAACATTGATGGAAA
This sequence comes from Pinus tabuliformis, assembly GCA_031772625.1. Classification (NCBI taxonomy): domain Eukaryota; kingdom Viridiplantae; phylum Streptophyta; class Pinopsida; order Pinales; family Pinaceae; genus Pinus; species Pinus tabuliformis. The sequence goes on from CM062816.1 coordinate 1,839,030,947, forward strand.
TTAATATGGAAAACTGTTGCATATGTCTTTGCTGGAATAACTGATTGATTTTATAATAAATGTAAGGTTTACAACTTTAAACTTATGAATCTGTAGTTCTTTGCTTACGTATGATTATACATGCAACCATTATAATAACCTTCTTTATCAGATTATTTGCAAAAGGTATTAAATATATGCAGTGGTCCTATCCTCGTTATGGTCCATTTTTTTGGAATCTGTAGAATGGGGCCCTCTTCTTTTATTATGTTCATATATTCTACTTTTCAAGAAAATTTTCTTACCCTTGATTGTAATCAGGGGATCATTATCTAATCTTACTCTAGAGCTCATATTAACTTTTACTTAAGACCACATGTCAGGTGAATTGTATAAGTGTTTAAGGTATTGCTTTGGCAAAAAATAGAAAAGTGATACAAACAAGATTTTTGGATATGTGGCCGGGAGGGGGCGGGTTAACTTGAGTTGGGGGGGGGGTTAACTTGAGTAGTTACATTTTGCGAATTGAAATTAGAGGTTTTGGGGTCAAGACCCTATGTTGGATTTAAGTGATATGTTAATATTTGATGCCCCTACCTAGTCAGGTGTACTGTAGTCTATGTCAACAATTTACCTTGGGTATTGTTGTTGCTTAGATTGTTTAGGCACTGTGACAATGACTGAGGTCGGGGGCTATCACTTTGATCCTCGATTTTTCCGTTCTAGATGTCTCCCAACAATAGGCTATGGGGTAGTCCCTATGGAAATGTGAAGATGAAGGACAAGTTAGCAACCAACGAGTCCAGGAGACAAGATTCAGTGAACTAGCTACTTGGTTAAGTTTAGCAAGATTTAAGGATTAGATTAAATTCAAATGTGAGGCCAGTGCCTTATGGAGTCAACTTCTTTCTTATTATCAATTAGAGACCAAGTAACTGGATGGACAATCGCTGCTTGGATACTTCACTAACTTAGATGCTATGCAAGTCCTAAGGCTTAGGCGTGATACAAGAATCTTGGTTACTTTTAATTATATACCTATTCTAAGTATAACCTTCCCCTTAACTATTTTGAAGCTAGTGTCCAAGGTAGGTGTTATTTTTAATTATATGACGATTGCAAAGTCACCGTGTTAATCACCAAAGAGTTGTTAAGCCTCTCAGGCTAGATGAGAAGGGTGGCCCTAAAAGTCTATCAACCAAACTTATGCTTGGAGGTAAGTTATTAATGCAACTAGACTTAGAATGTTTGTGCAAGGTGTACGAGTGATTTCTTAGGTTAAGATTGCTTAATGTTTAAGTACTTTAGTTGTGATTAGCTTTTATGACAAGAGTACTTAACAATAAATGGAAAACAATTTGATCACCAAGAATGTGCCAAATTATCAAGTGCCAATACTAAACAACATATTTCTTTAAACTCGAGGATAAAATTATCTTGATAGCGATTTAGAACACTTATCCACTTCAATGATTCAATAATGACAATTGCTTAAGACAATTTGAAATCTTCCAAAGTAAATGCTAATGATGATTTTATGCCAATATTACTTAATGCCAACAATCAAGAGATGCTCGATTAGATTTGAACCAAAGGACACTTAGAATTTCAATGCCAATGTGTACTTATCATTCATAAATGGATATCATTATTAAAGCAAGAATGATCATGTGAGAGTACTAATTTGCCAATTAGATTGCCACTTAAGAGAAACAAGATGCTTTAATGCCAACTCAAAGACTTCAAGCAAAGAGCATTTAGATCTTAACAATGATATGCAATTCTTAGTTTAGTGCTTATATGAGTGAGTTAGGTGTAAAGAGAGATTTTTTTAGAGCTTACACAAGACAAGCAAATGTTAGATTCCAATGTTCAACAATCCTTCTTCACAATAGCATTTAAAACAATGAGAGCACTTGTATGAATTACATCCCAATTTAAATGAGTAATTATTAATCCTTTAGGACAGCAGTAAGATTACGTATGACAGCAGTAGATAACTTATGAAACAGTGAACTACTAGCAAGTCAAAATATGCTAAAATACTTCTAGATGCCAAACCAAACTTGCCAATATGAAATTGTGAGTCAACAAGCAAACTCTATATATTTCTTAAGAGAAGAACATTGTTAGATCATACAATGAATCAGATCACCTAAGATAAGCCCAAAACTTACCAATTGAATGTTACTATCATCTACAAATGAAATAACAATTTTATTTACAAATTGAAGTACAATATAGGAAAGCCCGTACCCAACACATACCACAAATCAATGAGATAAAGACGCTATGAATTGAGCCCCAAAGTCTTCTATTATGTATTTCAAATGATCCCAGTAGGACAGTGGCTTCACACCAGCATTTACAAAAAATTACATCAGCCAAAGATGAAGAATAGAAGGAAAATGCCTTCTATTTATAAAGAAAATTCTCCAAGTGGAAAATAACAACTAGTTGGCTTGATCCAGGTCAAAATAATCTCGACCATTGATAAATCTTCCATTGATAAATCTTTGATCATCTTTTAATCTCCACTGTCAAATAATCTCGACCATTGATAAATCTTCCATTGATAAATCTTTGATCATCTTTTAATCTTCACTGTCAAAAATAATTATTTTTGAGGAATTTTCGAATTTCTCATTAAAACCATTTTTAATTAGTCCAGAATTAATTATTTTGGACTAATTTCCTAAAAAAATTGACTTTGACTTAACCAATTCAAGGTGAAGTGTCCAATTTTTATTGAAATATCCAATATTTCCTTGGTGGGGGACCTTCAAAAATTAATTTTTTTTTAGACCCACGAATTTTTACACTTGGAGAATTTATTTTTTCTAAGAATTTTTCACTTTAATTAATTAATTTTCTGGCGTAGGATTTAATTTTATTTTTGTCAGAAAAATTAATTAATTGACACATGAGGGGTTCAATTATTTTTCCACCCTCAAATATTTTATCCATGGTGTTTAAGTATGAGGGACCATGTACTAAAATATTTTTTACATAAGGTATTACAAATTTAACACTCATACCTGTTCGTTATAGACCCTCATAAAATATATCCAATTTTGTAACACATATGATCTAGTATAGACCAAGTGATTTGTAATAAAATAATTTAGCCAATTAGCTTAAATTATTCCTAAATCATTTTTACAAAAGACTCGACTAAGAACACTATGACTTACTTAAGACTTGTTGACAAATTCCATCTTAGCTTTGGGGTTGAGGCTGGAGGGCAAAACTCTGCAGACATTCGTGTTTAGAAACGTAGATTGATCAGTGAGACGAAAAACCTCTTAGGATGAAATTATCAACAAAATCATAGACTTACCTAGGTGTTGTTACATAAATAAACAGTCATATTAGTCATTTACAAGAATATTTGTAGAATGGGTTTACAATAATACAACATATGACAAGCTCGCTGATGATTCTGACTTTGAAATAATTGGCACATCTACTTCCTCGGACTTGTGACAAAATATATACAACATATACCATCTAGAGTTGACTAGTTGACTATGGTGAAGTGTTTGGGTGTTTCTTGTGTTTGATTACATGGGAAGAAAAGGATATTTGGACAAGTGAACTATATAAGTGTTTGAAGTGTTGTTTTGGTTGGAAATAAGAGGGATATAAGGTCAGTCCTTGGATTTAGGGCATCAAGAAGACATTGGAGGAATGGTAGATCCATTCAAGGTCTTTAAATGGAAGTTGAGATTCTTTGATATATAGGAAAAATAGTTTCAAATGTGGCCTAGCTAAAGTGTGAAGTCTTGTATTAATAGCATGATAATACATCTCTATATCTGCATTGTTGAGAATTATAGTTTGGACAAAAACATTGCACAAGTTTAGTGTGAACATGTGAGAAGTAGTTTGAAATATTTTTGAAGTTATTTTTATGGAATTTCTTATGTTTAATAGTTGAGTCTGAAAGTGTATCTCATATAACTTAGAGTAGGATTAATCTCAAAAATAAATTCTCAGCTAAATTTTTAAAGATAGGTCAAGGTAGAGGCTTTTGTAACCACTAAGAGCGAAAGATAATGCATTATACCAGGAAAGAAGCGTTTTCGGGCAATGCATAGCACTGTATACTTATATAAAACAATACTGCACAATCATACAGATAGGACCATATGGATCCATACAGTTGCATGGATTGAATCCATCCAACAATATGGATAGAGGTTGTATAGTCTGTACATTCTGACATATGTGCTATACAATAGGCCGCACTTCTCAGGTAGTCATTCCACCCATGTTCAGGGTGATTTCGATAACCATGTTGCGTTGTTTTCTTTGCAATGTATGGAGGTTTTCTTGTAAGTTCTTCAAAGGAATGAAATGTTGATTTGAAGGAGTAATTACATACAATTTGTGTTTTATGTGCTTACTATTTAATTTCTAGTTGTTGTGCGATTGATGCTATGGTTTCAAATTTATTTTTATATTGATTAAATTGAGCAATTAGTTAATTAAGATCATAAAGACATTAGTCACCTAGGAACTGAAATTTTCATATGCACGTGATACTGAAAGTGATGAAACATATGATGCTATGAAAACAACGATAGTGGAAGAATCTACAAAAGTAAATTGTTTATTGTGTTGGAACCTGATGTAGCTCTTGGAGACAAATCCTGGTTGAGGAGATTAGTGTCCAGGCATCTGAGTTTTCTTTTAATAGATTTTGTTAGGAAGCAAACTTGTCATGCAATGGATCTTGAAGCCAGAGAATTGCTTTCTATAACCCGCAGGCCATGTTTTGAATACCCAGAGATTAAAAAAACTAAAGGATGCAGTAGAAAAGAGAACTAGAACGAACTTCCTGAGCCTTACTGAATTCAAGAAGTCATAGCTCAGAACAGAATCGCTTTAAACGAATGCGCTTAAAGGGATGTAATAGTATTTATTATAAGGATCATGAATGTAACGGTTTTACTCATATGAGATAGCAGGTGTGATTGAAACAAACTAAATCTCGCACAAGTAACTCACACAAATAAATTCCTATCCAGAGACGACTTATATGTTTTTTCGGATATAAAAGTTATTCAGATTTCCAAAATACTATTAAGAATGGACAAGATGGCAAAAAGGTAAGACAAATAACAGAGGAAAGAAACAAACTATAATTGTAGCATCGAGTGCAATCCATCTCTGAACCAAAAATCAGTGTTTTTAAAACCGGCCGATCAGCAGGGCCACCGGTTAGGGCCAAAAATTGGCCAAAGCACCTTCGTGACCGGGTTTTTCAACTGGCCGGTTCTGTCCTAAACCGGCCGGTTACTATATAATGTTTATGTGAATGTCAAGGTCAAATTGTCAGATAAAGGGGAGAGAGGGTCAAGGTCAAATGTGAAGCTCTCTTACCATCCATGGTCAAAGGAAAGAATCTCATTATGGAAATCTAACTAAAGGAACTAGATTCAACCTAGAGGATATCTCTCTATCTAGAAGAGTTGACCCTCTACCAAAAGCTAGTGAAAGGTGGCCACCTATTGGTTATGTGTAAGTTGTCTCCAGATCACATACAACCACCCCTTCTAGGCCTCATTGCCAAGGGTTGTCCTTACCCCTAATGTTTGACAAATTTGAGCATCGAAATGGCATTGCACTCTATCCACCTCTTTGTGCCTCTATGCATTGGGAGCATCGAGAAGAAAGATGTAATCCTCTAAGTAGTGCCCAAAAGAAGTGTCGGGACAAAGGATATGAGATCTAAATCTAAGTGCCTCTCCCAAATATAACACCAGGCAACTGTTGAGCTAGCAACAACTCCCCCAAGTTGTGCCTTTGGTACAAAAGGATAAGAAAAACTTGTATACCCTTCTTGAATTTTTTTAAGCTTCAAGATGTGCATCTAGTAGAGGTTGTGACTCAAATGAAACAAGCTTGAGTTGGAATCAGCGTCCATTGCTACTTAACGTCCACCTACATCTTGAAACAACTACATTTTACCTACAAGCTCCTTGTTTCACATTAGATCTTTAGCTTGTGTTGTTTAAACTTTAAAGCCTTTTTGGCATTGAGCTTATGACTTGTGAAATTTGTGGAGTGTTGCTAAGCCTTAATTTTCCATCTATTAGTCCCTCTTTTATCTCCACCTCAAGTTTTTTGTTGAAGTTTTCAAGCTTTGACACACCTCCTCAAAAGTTACTCTCATTGTGACACTTTTCATGTCACTTAAACTTAGAACTTGCTAGTCCCAACAACATTCACTAATTTTTGGCAACTTTCCATTTTTGTAATATGGCATGCATCATCGAAGCTTTTAACTTTTTAATACTTATGACAATGTGAAAATCTCCTAGACTTTGAACCTTTCAAGCCTGTGTCATTTGATCAACTGCCTCTATCTTTTGATTTTTTGTATCAACCTATGGCACAAAGTTTGCAAGTTTTGAAGTTCAAAGTTACCACAACATGTTGCACAATGATGTACCTTTGGGTATCAATAAAGGTGCAATAAGACCGTAAGAGCCACAAAGCAAAAGAAACAAGTTTGGAACTTTCAATAATGTGCATCAGATCACATGTAAATGAAAGAGTGAAAACTCCAATCCTTATGATAGGGAGCAAAAGGAAAAGAATTTGCAAATGTTGCATTTTGCAAGCTACTTAAACTTTTCAACCTCACAAGAAAGTAAAACTTCAATATCAAGTAAATTGCAACAAAGAAAAGGGCTTATCATGATAAGTTGTAAATGAAAGTGACATGTTGCAAACATCATAACGACTGAAAGATTCAACTCACGAAACAAGACACATAAGAATGACTGAAAGATTCAACTCACACAACAACACACATAAGATGGATCAATAGCGATGTGCCACATCACAAGTTGCAGACCAGGCTGAGGCATCTTCAGACTCTGAACCAGATGATGTCTATGTAGCTCCTGATGATGATCCTGTGTCTAGTAGTGGTGATGAACTTGATGATTGATCATGTGTACACTGTAGACTTGTAGTAGGTCAATGGCCTCATAGCTTACAGCATTGTTTTTGGACTTTATAGGCCATTTAGAGCCTCATTGCGTATGTATTTTACTATTTTGTCAATGATATGTATTGCACTCGGTGCCATTTTGATATATTCACCTTTACATGGTATATACATGAGCAAACTTCGCATATTTTGTTTGGAATCATGGTTTTAAATCTTAAAAATCGTTTTGTTTCATTAAAACTTAATTATTTAATGTATTTTTCTAAATCCGGTTCGTTTAGACCTAACCAGTCCTGGTTCGACTGGTTCCAGTCGGTAAACCGGTTCATTAGGTGGACCGGTCCGGTCACTGGTTCCAGTTTTTAAAACATTAAACTGTACTCAAGAACTGGAATCTTAAGATTATGAAAGGGTCCCACAGACTTCTTGATACAAAAATCATTACCAACCCCAGCTTCCCCAACCTTTTCTCTTGGTTTTTCTTTCTTTTTATACATTTTTTGAAAAACTGTTTCAGTTACAAGTCTGTAACTAGCTCATAACTAATTAATAACTGAAAACATTTAGCTAACTATGTGCTACCCATTTTTCCCAATCTGAAGCGAGAGCAGAATGCACAAAACATAATATATCAATGGAAAAGAGACCAAAGTAATTACGAGTACCACAAATGCCAATATGTTGGTTAACACAGGTCTTTGAGCCTGCACCTTTAATTGCACTTATATCCACAGGACTACAGATTGTAAACATAGATATGGAAGAATGCAGGTCAGATGAAAGTGCCTCTGCACCATTGTCACTGTCACTGTCACTGCTTGGGGAACAATCCAGGAAGTGCATGGTCGAATTTCGGTGTAGTGAAGCATAATATGGAGTTGCATGGCATTGCATTAAGAAAGTCACACTCTGCACTTGATATTTGTCTGCTTCCCTGGCAAGAAAAACCATCACAGCTTCACTCCCTCTCTGTCTGATGTACTAAACTCATATACAAAGCTGCTGGAATATTTGTTAGAAGGCCAACAACCATAAAGCATTTCCATGATGAACACTTTTGAGTATTACCTGACTTTCCTAGTTTTCTTTGTGGAAAATCAGGTTTATCTAGTTCAGCCAATAAGTATCCACTAAACGTCAATGTGATTGGAAGCACTGGAAAAACAAACCTGAATTCTTTGTGACCAAGGTGACTAAACTCCCAATGCCCATTCAATCAGTCTAGCTAGCCGCCATTCTTTTGAAAGCCAAATACCTGCAACTGAAATGGGTAGGAAATTATAAACTATTGCTGGAAAACTCTGTGTGAAGTACCAATGCCATGGGTGGGTTCCATGATAATCTCTACCAGCGAAAAAGAGATTGAATTTCAAAAAATTCAGAGGCACGAAGATCCATGAGCCATACATCCAGCTATCCAATAAACATGTGGCAATCAGCACAGTGGTCCCTATGTGAAGGACATTAAAAATAAGAAACTTTATTTTGTCCCGTGTCTCATAGAAATGTAAGATGCCAATGTACAACCACACTATTGCACTTGTAGATTGAATGGCACAAGATAATGCTGCAAAATTGGAAAAACAAAGCTAATTTTCTAGACATGGGAGAGTCACATGCTTGACTAGAAAGGAAATTATGAAATGGCCAGTAAAACAGAGACATGGTAGTCAACACTGTCTCCAAGTTATTTGACAAGGTTTGAGTAACGCAGAAAAACATAAACCAGTTGGACGTCTGACAAAAGGTGCCCAATGTGAAACATGCTTGCCATAAATTTGGTCAGCTAGCTTGTACAAATAGAGATCTCCAATGGCAGCAAATATCGACTGGAGAAGCCGAGGAGTCTTTGTCCAAAAACCACTCGATGTGCAGCTTCTAGAGCTTGCCAATGTTCATCCGAATTGAAATAGGTATGTATAAGCAAAGCATTGACACCTCTGAATAACAAACAGCCTATGAAAACATTTCTTTCTATACAAAATTTAAGACTATCATCATCACTCCTGACTTGCTTCTGTTCCTTGGAGAAAAGGTCACACCTTCTTGTAGCACCATTATATATATCCTCAAATGAGAAAATAACCAACATTTAAATCAACGCTTTGTACCTATGTGTGTCTGCTGGCACATATTCGAGTGACAGACGAAATGACCCATCAAATTGTCAACATTTTCTTTTGTGAATGCATTTCAAACTTGAACACTCTTGACACTTGTTCTCGGCAAGTGATCCTACTGCTATCTATTCAATAACAGAAATTAACAGAAATAGGTGGGTAAGGTTGTGGAAAAATAGAGGGACATCTTCTCCTCGCCCAGAGGGGTATCTTTGCACTATCAGGTCAAGCATGCGATTGATCTGACTCCTGGAGCACCTCTACCCAGTGGGCCGATATACTGTCGCTCTATTATGGAAAATGAAGAAATCAAATGACAAATCTAGGAGTTGTTTCAAAAAAGGCACATCCAACAAAGTTCCTCACCTTGTGGGAGCTCGATTGTACTTGTATAGAAGAAAGATGGGACATGGAGACTCTGCGTTAACTATTGAGCACTAAATAAAATCACTGTCAGAAACAGGTATCCAAGGCCACATATTGATGACCTTCTTAACCAGCTCAAGAGGGCTAAGTATTTCAGCAAGATCTATTTGAAGTCTGGTTATCACCAGGTTCCAATAAAACTCACAGATGTGTAGAAGACCACCTTCAAATCCAAGGAAGTCCTTTTTGAGTGGTTGGTCATGCCTTTCGGGTTGACAAATGCCCCCGCAACTTTTACAAGGTCGATGGATGACATCTTTTTGCTCTTTACCAACTCTTTCGTAGTTGTCTATTTGGACAACATCCTCATCTTCAACAAGAATTGGGAAGAGCACTTGCAACACATTCAACAGGTCTTTTAGACCTTGCGACAACACAAACTATGTGCCAACTTGGAGAAATGCACTTTTGGCATGAGCCGGGTTCAATATCTAGGTTACATCATTGATGAGCAATGCATGTATGTGGATTAGGCGAATATCCAAGTCATTCGGGATTGGCCAGCCTCGATCACTCTAACAGAGCTTTGCAACTTTTTAGGCCCATGGTTGCGGGGGTGCGGCTGCCCCCGCTTCGAATCACTCTTGGAGCACATTCCCACCAAAAAAAATCGCTTCTTGGTTTTTTCACAATTTTTTTATCACAAAGATGTTCCAAATGCAATTTTTTTCAAAGAAACAATATTTTTTGAGTAGGGCAACCTAATATTCAAGCCTATGGCCCTAGTATTGATATGCAATTCATGGTAATGTAAAATTCACATTCTCCTATATCTTTCATTTTCATCCTTTTACTTATATTTTTAACATTATCATGAAATGCCACAGGATGTTTGAGAGTGGTTTCAACCTCGTTGGATTTCATTTGGAGAAAGTAGAATTTTATATCTCACTCAAAATTCAACAGACTTATCAAACTTTCAGGATTTTAGGATTGGGGGGATTGCAATGTATCCATTGGATTTTGTCATGTGCTAGGGTATGAGACTCATATTTAATCAAGAGTACCAAGCCCTCTATGTACCTTGATGTTAGTGACATTGGTTGTAGAACTCCTCTATCATGACCCTACTAAAAATGTACCCACCACTCAAACAAAATCTTGACTTGACATGCTACATTTTTTCTATCTTATGTTAATTGCTTAGAGGTTGATATTAATGACAAAGAGCCCAAGATAGGCAATGATTTTGATGAGATGTAGCTATTTGTTGTAGCATGATTTTTTTGGATGTTAGAGGCCATCTATAGCCTATTTGTTGATGTATTTTTGGTTCAGAGATGGATTGCACTTGATTCTATTTTGGTTATGTGTACCCTTACATGCTATATAAATGGGAACTTGTAACTTGTGGACGTGGTTGATGAAAATTATAACTTCTAGATGATTGATGTTATATGGTTTAATCCATGTTTTTTATATCGAATTCATCATTCTACATGCTTTTGTTGATATATATGCATCAAAATATATAAAAATATATACTATATAAAAATTCGCTCCCGACCCAGGTGCTTTTGAAAATGTCGCTCCCCGCTCCCGCTCCCAAGTAACCTTGTTTGGGCCTTGCCAATTTTTATTGGAGGTTTGTATTGGGATTCTCTCATATCACTTGGCCTTTGAGTCCAGTTACCAAGGGCAGGACAAAAGCAAAGTTTTTTTTGGTTTGAATCCCAACAAAAGGCATTCGTTGAGCTGAAGCACTGCCTTTGTTTTACACTAGTACTTCCATTGTTAGATCTACAACAATCATTTGAAATTGAGACAAACACCTCCGACTATGCTATTGGTGTAGTTCTCACCTAACAAGGGCATCCAGTGGTGTATCACAGTGAGACACTTTTTGATACAATTCGGAAATACCCCGCTTGTGATAAAGAGACGTATTCCATCGTGCAGGTTTGCCGGCAATGGAAACATTACATTTTGGAAAAGGAGACAATCATCCACACAGATCACTGATCGCTCTAGTTTATACGGACACAAGGGAATTTGCAGAACGATCGCCATCAGAAGTGGTCCACATATCTGCAACAATTCCATTTGAACATTAAGTACAAGAAGGGCAGGACAAAAGCAAAGTTTTTTTTGGTTTGAATCCCAACAAAAGACATTCATTGAGCTGAAGCACTGCCTTTGTTTTACACTAGTACTTACATTGTTAGACTTGCAACAATCGTTTGAAATTGAGACAGACGCCTCCGACTATGCTATTGGTGCAGTTCTCACCTAACAAGGGCATCTAGTGGTGCATCACAGTGAGACACTTCTGATACAATTCGGAAATAACCCCCTTGTGATAAAGAGATGTATTCCATCATGCAGGCTTGCCGGCAATGGAAACATTACATTTTGGAGAAGGAGACAATCATCCACACAGATCACTGATTGCTCTAGTTTACATAGACACAAGGGAATTTGCAGAACGATCGCCATTAGAAGTGGTCCACATATCTGCAACAATTCCATTTGAACATTAAGTACAAGAAGGGCAACGCCAATCATGTTGCAGATTGCCTCAGTCGTCCCCTAGTTGCAACACTCACCACTGTTCTCAACTCTTGTGGCCACGAGACCTATGGATGGCCACAACTATACAAAAATGATCCAAAGTTTGCCACAACATACCAAATACTAGTGGATGGCAAGCAAGTTCTAGACTTCCACCTCCAGGACGCATTATTATGCTACTTGGGCCACCTTTGTGTTCCTTCAAGTGAGCATGCCAAGCTGATTTGGGAAATAACCCCCTTGTGATAAAGAGATGTATCACAGTGAGACACTTCTGATACAATTCGGAAATAACCCCCTTGTGATAAAGAGATGTATTCCATCATGCAGGCTTGCCGGCAATGGAAACATTACATTTTGGAGAAGGAGACAATCATCCACACAGATCACTGATTGCTCTAGTTTACATAGACACAAGGGAATTTGCAGAACGATCGCCATTAGAAGTGGTCCACATATCTGCAACAATTCCATTTGAACATTAAATACAAGAAGGGCAACACCAATCATGTTGCAGATTGCCTCAGTCGTCCCCTAGTTGCAACACTGACCACTGTTCTCAACTCTTGTGGCCACGAGACCTATGGATGGCCACAACTATACAAAAATGATCCAAAGTTTGCCACCACATACCAAATACTAGTGGATGGCAAGCAAGTTCTAGACTTCCACCTCCAGGACGCATTATTATGCTACTTGGGCCACCTTTGTGTTCCTTCAAGTGAGCATGCCAAGCTGATTTGGGAGGCGCATTACAGTCGGGTCACAGGACACTTTGGTGTGGAGAAAACTATGGCCGTACTACAGAAGCATTTTTATTGGCCAAATCTCCGACAGGATGTTGCAAAATACATCAGATCCTGCACTGCATGTGCTATCGCCAAGCCAACCATTAAGAAGTAAGGCTTGTATACTTCGTTGCCTACTCCTAGCCGACCCTGGGAATCCATCTCCATGGATTATATGTCTGGCCTTCCTTCTACCAAGCATGGCAACGACTATGTATTTGTGGTTGTCGATAGATTTTCTAAGATGACCAGCCACCTGCAAGAAGAATATCACAACAGAAGACACTGTACAATTCCAGTGTGGGTACATTTTTGGGTTTCGTAGACCATTATATCAGATCAGAATAACAGGTTCCTAAGCACATTCTGGTTGAATCTTTGGTCATTGTTGGACACCAAGCTCACCAAGTCGACTGCATTCCACCCCAGACTAAAGGCTAGACAAAGGTTGTCAAAAAGATGATTGTGCACATATTGCGCATGTACAACTCCAAGCATCCACGAACATGGGATGAGAGTTTTCCCTATGTGCAACGATAGTTTTAAAAACCGATTGGCATGAACTGGAAACCGATCAAACCGGCTAGTTCATTAGGCAACCGGGTCGAACTGGGCAAAAAACCTAGTTTAAATGTTGACTTTGCCAAAAAATCACAAAAAACCGGTCAAATCAACCGGTTTCTGACAGAACCTCGATTGATTTATGGTCAAACCGTCCGGTTCTATCATAAATCGGTCAGTTCATTGCCAAGGCCGCGACAGATGGTGACAAACACACACAAACTCGTTTTGGAAGCTTTCTGGGTGTTTTGGAGGGAAAGTAAGGGTTGTTTCCCTCCAAAAATACCCTCTCCAAGCCCTTAAAAGGAGCTCACCCCCCTCATTTGCTTCACACATCTCATTTGTAGTTTTTGTGAGTTTCATTGAGAGCTTGGAGAGTGTTGAATTTTTGTTGGAGTAGTGGAACAACAGAGAGTTTGAGCTAAGTAGTTGCCACCATGCCTCCAAAAGCCAAGGATACTGCGTGGACTCATTGTGATATGATTGATGGAAAAATGATATGCAAATATTACCAAAAATCTATTGAAGGAGGGGGTATTAACAGGTTCAAGCAACAACTTTGCTGGGATAGGAGGCCATGTAAAGTCATGTGGAGCACCAAATGAGGTAATAGGGCAAATTAGGGCAGGATACCCTCAAAAGTTTGAGACTCAAGTCACTGAACCAACAAAGAAGTTTGTGACTCAAGCAATTGCAAAGGTTGGGAGTCGACACTCAACCAACTAAGTTTGATCATGATGGGAAGTTTCAACTTTCAAAGTTTCAAGTGATAATGTTGATTACTAATATCATATATGTAGACTTGTAGTAGGCTAGTGGTCCCATAGCTTGTAGGATTTTGTTTTTGGACTCTAGGGGCCATTTAGAGCCTCATTGATTATATATTTTGTTGCTGATATGTATTGTACTTGGTTCCATTTTGATATTTTCACCTTTACATTGTTTATATATGAGCAAACTTTGCATATTATGTGTTTATTGGTTTGGAATCATGGTTTTAAATCTTAAAAATTGTTTTTTTTTCATTAAAAATTAATTATTTCATGTGTTTTTTGAAACCAGTTCATTGAGATCTAACCATTCCCAGTTTGATTGGTTTCGGTTTGAAACCCGGTTTATTAGGTGGATCGGTGCGGTCACTGGTTCTTGTTTTTAAAACTATGTGTGCAACACAGCTATAACAGTGCCTTCTATAGCTCGACTAGCCAGAGCCCCTTTGAAGTGGGCATGGGATTTCAACCATTATGTCTCCTTGATATTGCACTGCCTTTTGCATCTACACAGGAAGAATTTGCCCATGTTCAGTTTGAAGCTGATAAAGGCACCAGGTTTGTTGGGTGCATTCAGCACATTCACCACTAGGTTCATGACATCTTGGAGAAAGTCAATGCCAAGTACAAACAACGACATGATCAACATTGGGTGCCACATAAGTTTTAGGCGGGTGACAAAGTTTGGTTACAACTATAGAAAGAATGCCTTGCCGAAGCCCATCAGAAGCTTTGACCACTCTAATATGGGCCTTACACCATCACCAAGGTTGTGGGCGACAAAACTTTTGAGCTCAATATCCCCCCATTCCTTGGCTTGCACTCCATATTCAATGTGGACCATCTTTACTATACTTTCCACCATTGCTGGACACATCAAACATTGCTAAGCAGTTGACACCAACAAAGCTCAACCCAGACTGCATTGAACATGCCACAGCTGATGGAATCATGGACACACAGATTAAGAACACTTGCAAATAGAGGATCCAACTGCATCGAGTTGTCAAAGTTGGCTAGCTCTTGCACGAGGACAAATGGCTCACCAGGAAACAAATTCAACAGAAGTTTCCCCATCTCATGGAGGCACTCAACGTAGGAGGGACCATTGCTTCCTAAGGGGGTAGGACTGATCTAGGTGGATATTGGTGGCCACTCGCCTATTCCACTTGGACCCCCTACACTGTTTCTTTATGTTTCCTTAATTGTAGCACATTTTACTATTTTTGGTAGTTTTTTTGGTTCCTAAACTTCCAGAGCTGTTTTGAGGCGCCCTAAACGACGTTTTAAAAAAAAACAGGAAAATAGGAAGCCTATTGTAGGGGTTTGTAGTCGAAAATTGAAGTCTTCTAATAGATTTTTCTAAGAAAGTATCATATGCGTCAAATGGAGA
Organism: Pinus tabuliformis; assembly: GCA_031772625.1. Classification (NCBI taxonomy): domain Eukaryota; kingdom Viridiplantae; phylum Streptophyta; class Pinopsida; order Pinales; family Pinaceae; genus Pinus; species Pinus tabuliformis. Next base: position 1,839,046,462 of record CM062816.1, read on the forward strand.
TTGTATGCCAAAGAGACGACCCTGGGAAGTTGGTATACCAGCTAACCCTAACAAGGCCCTTTTGGAGCTCCATCTACTAGGATTAGGTTTTTCGATGTTTAAGGTTTTCTTTTGTTCCTCAATAATAAAAAGGCCTTTGAGCTCCATTGTAACATAGTTTAGTGGCATGTAGCTGTCACATCTCTTCTTAGAGATAAACTACCATTGCCCGAGCTAGTTTATTTCCATTCTGCATGTAAACAATTTTCAGCATTTGTTGTTAATGAATTGAAGTTCTAATGTTCGATGTAGCTCTGCATTTCTGTTTGTATTTGTATTTCATTTCGTTCCTACATAAATCTGGATCAATGTGCTTTTTGAAATGATGGTTTAAGGAACACCACAAACCAAATCCATTACCAAGCATCCAACAAAGAACAACCTTGAGATCATATATTGAACTTTATGAGTGGACATGACGATTGACTTATATCAACAATCAATGCATCCACGGTTCATACCATTGTGACATGAAGAGATGTTTTGAGGGCATAGATTTAAAGGGTACACTACTGCACACTATCATTTTATCCATGAAATAATGAAGGCCACGAAAAAGGAAGTTGTGGAGGAATGTATCATAGATGATGAATTATTCCCTTTGAGCTCTTCAAAATGGCTTGGAAAGGCATGAGCAAGAAAGGTGTCATTCTCTGCAATGATAAATGGCTCAAACCCCCATTCAACGATAATAAGGAACCATCCAAGGGCTAGTGAAAACCTTTGTCACCTCTTGAGGGAAGATGTGATGAGAATACCTAATTGAATTCCCATGACACCCTTAGGGGCCTTGGCCATGACCCTCCAACCATATTCATATTCATGGTTGAACGAAGCCATGAAAATTGAGGAGTTGAAGTCTTCTACTAGTGGTGGTTTAAAGTTGGCCACCAAATCTAGAACTAGGCTTGAAGCAGTTCTTGAAACAATTTTGAATTTGGCTAGAAGTTGAAGTCTCTTATGAAGTGGAAGTGCTCCTTGAAAATGGTTTAAAGATGACCAAAAACTGATGAAGTGAATAGTATAAACAAAAATCTTCTATTGGTGGTTTAGGCTGGCTACCAACCAAGTCATGCTCATAGAACATGTATCTATCTCTGGCTACAACTTTGAATTTGGCTATGGTTGATGACTCTGGCTCTAGGCTCTAGCAATTGGCTATGCCTTATGACTTTGGCTCTAGGCTCTAGCAACTGGCTCTGGTTCAAGTTATGGCTCAAGGTCACTTGATATTTCTTTGAAGAGGGTAGTTGCTCATCAATTCCCCTTAGAAAATGAAGATATCTCTATTGCAAGATGTGTCAATACTCGAGAATGAACTCTAAGGTATGATCGATATATCTTCTTGGATGTTGAAGACCATTGCCAAGAAGTGATCCACCAAGGTGAACCTTTGTTCATGCAGGAGTTTTGTTTTTGGAACATTTGTTTGAATGATGAGTATGTTTGCCACAATGCTCACTAGGGTGAAGATCAAAATGCCAATCTTTCACATGCCAACTCGATCACAATGTTGGCATTTGAGAATTTGAAGTGTTTGTGGAAGATGCAGAGTAAGTGAAGGTGAGTTGTCTTGAAGAAATCCAACACTCTAAAACTGGATGGGTTTGGAATAGTCTGGAATGTGAAAGGACACATCATTGTCATATCTGAGATCGATTCTATGCTTGTTGATGAATTTTTCCTAAGGTCTGATGATGGGCTTGGGAAATGGACACTGAACCTTTGCATCTTCATGTAATATGATCCTAAAATGGCCTTACTGATTTGATTAGGTGTTGGGTGCTAATAAGAGCCTGTCTCAAATTCAAAAAGTGAATTTGTTTGAACAAGAACTAGTTCAAAATGACGACTCTTCTGTTGTAGTTCATCTCGCTAGAGATTCTAGTTGGAGAAACTAGTTGGAGAAACTTGATTTTCTCCTGTGCATCTTGTAGATAGATTTTAATATCCACAAAAGTGGCTTTACTGATTTTCACTGTGTTGTCAGTGGCAAAGTGTATCAGAATATTTAGTAACTCTAGTAACTTGACAATTTTAGCCATTTTCCAAACAACTCAAGCTGAACAAAAGAATGGGTGTAGTCAATGCTTTGAGTCCTCCATTAACCAACCGCTGAAGGTACAATATTCAAAAGGCTGAAGGGACAAATACTGATGACAACAACTATAGCTAACAATGATTGGATATGATCTACCAACATGAAGCAAGGACATTTCGTACATTCACTTACAACAAAAGGGTCTTGAAGCAACTTTGCGTTTCATAAGTCGGAGAAAAATGGAAATGAATAAGAGTGGCTTGGATAAAAGCCTCTACAATGTCAAAATCTGTAATGACGAGGCGATGACTCTGGCCTCAGGGGTCAGAGCAACTAGACTTTGACTTGTCCTCCTCCTAAGGGTATGACGAAAACCTTTTCGACAATCTTAAGGATAATAATTCTAAGCAGAACTGGTGTATTACTGTCGAAGTCACTAATATGAGAATATCAAATGTTGCAGTAGGGGTATCACAATCTTCGGTGCGAAACAATCACAGTCTTCAAGAGGATTATGAATGTAGATGTTTATTGTTGATTCTTGCCCAAAACAATGTCAATTGATGCAATTGTAGCCATGGTTGATGCCAATTGATATCTTGTGGTATGATTCTCACATGCAACAAGTTCGAGTTCACGAAAGCTCCCATACGCACCTCTACTTCACTCTTGCAAACATAGGCAATGACCTTTATATTGGTTCCTAGTCTCCACAACTGTAATAGGGCCTAGATGCAAAGATGTCTACAAATCGGTGGTGGAGATGTAACAGATCTTGAATGAACTACTATTCAATAGTGAAATGGATAGAAATCTTTGTAATAAAACCTAAGCAAGAGAGAATCATTGTCTACAAAGGCATTTTCTGGACTGTTGATGCGTGATTATCGTTGTTCAGTTTGATTTGCAGGTGTTAAATGTGAAACCCAATGAATACGTCGACACCGACTGCCACTGACAACAACATCCGATGTTGACTCTGTTGGCATTATGGCACAGCTTTGGCACTATGGCACAGGTGTTGTCCTTGATGGCAACTCACTCAAAGGGCAGATCACAGTTCAGGCTCTCAGAATGAAAGAAAATGAGGTATACGCAGGTTCATCTTAACAAAATCGCGTATACACGCGGGTGTACTGATCAAAAGGCGCGTATACGTATGCACGCACTTTCATGCAAAGAAAAGCGCGTACATGTGGGAAAACTTATGGGTGGTCCATGGTATTTAGTCCGTCTTATTTGAACCTATGGTTTTGGTCCTTGGTATTGCATCCAAAGTGTTGAACCCAGGCATTGAGTCCCTTGTATTGGATCTCTATGGTTTTGGACCATGGTGTGAGTAAGGCCTAAGTCTATAAAAAGGGAAGGAGATCATTTGGCAAGGATGTAACTGAAGTATTGAATATCTTATGAAGAGCAAGATCGAGAATACTGTCATTGGGTTATGGTGCATAACTAGATCTGAATCAAGGAGGAACCTGAGCGCAAGGAGAAGAATAAGTTCTATTGATGGGTCAAGATCTTAACGCGGTTTGAAGAGAAATTTGTACGCAGGTTCAACACAGCAGAGGCGCGTATACACGTTGGTTAGCTAACGTAAAACAACGTATATGCTGGATGCCCTTGATACAGAAGCGTATGCACGCAGGTTCCATATATTGAAGTAGCGTATATCTCATGAAATATGTTTTAGCTACTTCTGTTTATTGCTGCAGTATTTTGGGTTCAGGATTGGTGTTTGGTTACTAGTACTGTTTTCTGGTTACAACATTCTGAGAAGTTATTGGTTGATTTAGTATTTGTTTGTACAAAGGAGGATGGTTAATGCATATATACTTGATGTTTGATTGATATTCATGGATCTAGTCTGAAAATTTATGAAACGAGGTCCCTGGAAGAAAAGAGAAGGTTGTAGCCTTCTGTAGGTCAGCACCTATGTACTAGTACCTCAGCTAGTACAAGAGCTAAGGGGGTTGTAGCTCCCTTCCAGAAGAAGCTGGAGAACGAGAGAAGGTTGTAGTCTTCTGCAAGTAGCAGCCTGCGTACTGGTATAAGACTGCACCAGTACAGAAACATTGTAAAAAGAAGTTTCTAATTGAAAGAAGATAGAGACGAATTGCAGCAGGTGGTTTTCACCCACATTGGGTTTCCACCTTATATCTTGTATTCTTATGTGTGATTGCTTGTTCTGTTTCACTGTTCTTGGTTACTGTACATATGGTTTGATGCACAGATTAATGATCAACATCTGAAGAATAATTTAAATTACAAGTATGCTAATATACGCTTGTTTCCTTAACTGAAGTTGCGTACATACGCGATATTTACTAACTGAAGTAGCGTATACAAATCTGATTGTGAAATGAAAAATAATTGATCTGATAATACTGATTCACCCCCCCTCTCAGTATTATTTCCAACAGACTCTCCAATACTCCATCGCCCCCAACCTACCACACCGTCCATTGACTTCACTGTGCAGTCATGTATTCCACATGAGAGAATTAGAGAATTCTAGAGCTTCTGTCATCTATAAATTTGTAATCTTTCCTCTGCTTGAGCAATCCAAGCAAGGCCAAGGTCTGTCTAGTAATGTGAAGTTGTGATTTTGTTCTCCAGTTGTTAGTTGTTTTATTTCTATTCTACTGTCTCTATCTGTGAATAAATTTTATTCTCTGCTGTTCTTCTCTGATCCCATCAATTGGTATCAGAGCAATAGATCAATGCTTATGCTATATAGGCTTGCTCAAGAATGAAGGACCGCTAGTGAAGAAATCAGGGATGTTGCGGCCAAATCTAGTCTGTTTGAACGTCTAGGGAGGATCTGAACCAGAAAATCGTGCCAATTGCGGATCGCAAATAAAGGATGTGTTTTTTCAGCTTTTCTTGGTGCACTTTACTCTCATAGCTTAGTATGAAGGCTAGGTATCATCAACTCAGCTACAATTGGTGCCAAGTCTGTTAGTTTTCTTTGTATAAATTGATTGTTAGTGGCGGTTTATTAAGAAATAAGTAAGTTGATTAAGTGGGCAATGATTATATATAAAACAATTTTTATAATTCCTTTATCTCTTAAACTTGAGAATGAGGGTTGGAAGTCGTGTAGTCTAATTTGGCCTTATTAAAGGAAAACATAAGCACAATTGTATCATTCTTGCCCCAAAGGACCAATCATATACTAGTAAAATATGGTAGCAACGAGTTGTTTATCTTGCTACGTGCTATTTTTATTTGGGATTTAGTTTATATTAAAAAAAGGAAGGGTAAGGAAGAGTTCATAGTTTTTATATAATTTTTATTAAAGGATATTTATTTTGGCCTTTAATTTTAAAACAAAAAGGGTGTAATAATTGAAGTTTTATCTTATAAGTAGAGTTTTGATTTTTGAGGGCGTGAACTTTATTATGGAGACAACAACATTAATTGATATGGAGAAGTTGAGCGGGGCTAATTTTGCCCTATGGAAATCACAGATGGAGGATAGACTGATTTTAAAAGATCAGTGGTTGCTGATTGAGGGTGTAACAAAGAAACCCTCATCGATGATAGATGAAGAGTGGAATAAGCTAGATAGAAAGGCGATTGCGACAATTCACCAATATCTAGCAAAGAATGTGTATTTTAATGTGTCCAGAGAAAAGCTGGCAAAATGATTATGGAAGAAGCTCCATGATCTATATGAGAAGAACACAACATCAAAGAAATTGTTCTTAATGAAGAAACTTTATAATCTCAAGATGAAGGAGGGTGCTTCGGTTGTTGAGAACTTGAATGAATTCAATATTATTACTAGTCAGCTTGCCTCTGTAAAAATCATTTTAGATGAAATTAAAGTTATTTTGTTAATGTGTTCTGTTGTATAGGCACCACAACAATGCTCAGGATGGGGGTTGTCACTTTGATCCCGCCCTCTCCATTATAGCTGCCTCCCAACATTAGACTATGGGGGATAGTCCCTATGGAATGAGATGAAGGAAAACAAGCTGGAAACCAACTTGTTTAGGAGACACGGATGAGTGGCCTAGCCAATTGGTTAAATTTGAGCAAGATTATTGATTAGATTATATTTTAGAGTATGAGACCAGTGCCTTAGTGGAGTCACAAATTCTTGCTTTCTATAATTGGAACCGAATGACCAGATGGATTGAATGCTTGACTAACATATATGATATGCAAGACCTAGGACCTATGTGAGATGCAATGATCTTGGTAAATTTTAATTAGATGCCTAGTCTAAGTGTAACCTTTTCCCCAACGGGAAGCAAATAGTGCCTTGATACTTTCCCTTGTGTTCCACTCACCAAGTGTCTTTGGTGATGCAGACACTGTGACTTTGACGACTGCAAGGTCACTATGTTAACTACTAGGAGAAACTGAATCTCTCAAGCTAGTGTGAAAAGGGTTGCCCTATATTTCTATCAACCTAGCTTATGCTAGGAGGTAAATTATTAATGCAAGCTAGATTTAGGATGTTAAATGCAAGATGATGAGTGAGGTTATCTTGAATTAAGATTGTTTGAGTTTCTTAAGTACTTAAGTTATGATTACTCTTTATGCCAATAGTACTTAACAACAATGGGAAAAACGATCTTAATACAAGATGAGTGCTTAACGATACAAGTGCAAAATTCAACTATAGGTCAATCCACAAGATGCTTAAGTAAATCAACTTATCCACCAATGATTATCAACATAAGAACTCTATCAACAAGATAAACTTCAGATTTTGAGAGCACCGTTAGACAACCTTTAAGATCAAGATGAGATAAACCAATTTTCAGATTTATGACAATCTATATCAGCAGTAATAATTAAGAAATTCCAGACTTTATTAGTGTTATGACAACAATGAGGATGCCAATTTAAATCATGAAATTTTGCTCAACCATGAAACATAAAAATTTCTAATGACCAACAAATGTAAATTAACTTGTTTAGCCCACTTTATGATGAAATATTAAATGATATTTTCAGATCTGATATATTTATAACAACAGTGAATAGATCACAGATCAACAAACTAATGAGGCCCAAAACAGATGGTCAATATGCTCAAAAATAGTAAAAATGCACTAGAACTCAAAAATTTCAAATTTTAGGGCTTTTAGGAAGTGTGATTCAGAGATTTCAGAACTGATAAATTTATTACAACAATAAATTAATGATAGATCAAGAAGCTAAAAATACTAAAGATGATGCCCAAAAATGTCTAAAAATAGTAAGTCTTTACCAGAAACTTTATATTCAATTTTTTTGATTTTTATTAAGAATATGCTTCAAAAATATTTCAGACTTGAATTTCACAATTATGCAGAAAATTCCAGCAACCTAAAAAGTTAAATCTAGATCAAATTAGAGATGCCCAAGTGGCCAAAACTTGTGAAAATTTAGATTTTGCAATTCTAATTGATTTTGACTAATTAAAATGTGATTTTAGGGTTTAAACATCAATAATTTTACTGCTATAATAAAACTAAAGCAAAACAAGGGTTTAGATGTCAAATCCTAGGCCCAATGCCTTGAAGATCCCACAATTGAAATTAGTTGAAATTTTGCTATCATGTTTCCACTGGAAAAATATGAATTTTGAGACCTTAAGCTTGCAAAACCGCTAAGAATTTAGCCTTAAACTTCAGATTAGGGTTTCAAGTCATTTTAGGGCCAAAAAGGCCAGGAAAATGAAGAACAAGGCTAAGGAAGGTGAATTGGCAAGAGGAGGCCAAAAACTGAAAACTCGTGTCTCGATTTTTTTTTCTTCTCTTTCGGATCCGAATTTTGTCGTCAAATCTTCAGTAAATCTCCATGCAAAATTGTTTAGAGACTAGATCTTACCCCCAAGGGCCTAGATCTAGCTTTTCTCTCAATTGATTCCTTGATCCAATCTGCAAAAATGAAATAAAAACACCCAAACCCTAAATATATACAAAATGGATCTAAAACCCCAACCCAAGTTAGAAAAATAATTTACAAATAGATTTACAAATTATTTACAAGATATACAAATATGCAAGAGTTTTAAAAATTTTTAATTTATAGAAAAATATTTTTATGGCTTTCTTTGATGAATGACTAAAAACACATTAGAAACCCCAGTGTACACTATAGCCTTAGCGAAGATTTAATCCACCACACAAATATTTAGGATCCAAACAACAGTGATTTGTGCTCAAGTTTGTGAACTTGGAGGCCAATCACTGAAGTACATGTAAACACTATATATTTATCTCAAAATAATTTGTTAATGACATGGAGAATCAAACCACCTAAGATTAACCCAAAACTATCAATAATATGATTTTATCTCCATCTAATGAAAAAACAGATCTTACCAATATTCAACACAACATAGGAATGCCCGTAGTCAGTGCATACCACAAATCAATAAGCATGAACACCTTGAATTGCACTTCAAAGTCTTTATTGTGATAGAAAAAATAGTTCACAGCGGGAAAATAGCGTTACAAAGATGCTTCAGCAACAATTTTCTAGCCACAAACCAAATGACTAGAGACTCAACTAACTCTCTAATTTATAGATAAATCCTCCAAATGGAAAAATAACTAGTTTCTTTGATCTTTGTCAAAATAATCTTGACCGTTGATAAACACGTCAAGATCTTTTAATCTTGACTCTTATTTTTGAGGAATTTTCAAATTTATTATTTAATTTTTTTTTAATTAGTTCAAAATTTATTATTTGGAGTTAATTTCTTCAAAAAATTGACTTTGACTTAACCCCCAAGGTCTAAGGGTCCAAATTTTCTTGAAATATACAATATTCCTTTGGTGGAGGACCTTTAAAAATTCTCTTTTAAGACCCACAAATTTTTCCATTTGGAGAATTTATTTTCCTAAGACAATTTTTTTTGGTAAGCTTGGTAGTACTTTCTCTATTAATATTATCAGACCATAGTAATGTCTTTAACAAAAATTACAGGTGGCCTCAACTTGCCCGTAGGAAACCAGGTTGGCCACCTGTCTGCATTAAATGCTGTCCAAAATTTAAATAAGTTTTTCAACACCATCCAGGCAACATTAGCTGTTCTATCTACTATTAACTTCAACTTAGAAAAGTAAAGGCTAACCGACATATAACAAAATTCTGATTAGAGACCTGTTTCACTCGTCAGCTGAGTGCACAGGGGCTAGGGCTTTTGCATTGGACCTTGGGATTTCGCTCCTCTTCATATCATGTAGGCTTTGCTCGGTCTTGTTCAATGTGAGATTGCTTATGTACACTTGTATCTGGACTACAACAATTTCTCTATGAAGATCTTTCATGCTGGGCTCCATTGTTTGGGCCTCCTCCTATACATCTTGTTCCTTGTATAGTGGGCTACTGTATTTTTCATAACCCAATATTGCTGGATTGTTTGCCGAAACAACGTGTGTCGGCCTCTGGTGTTCCCCGGATCTTTCACCATAGCTTCCCATTCTTTTGTCTCTATGTCCTGATTGGTTATGCTGTCATTAAGTTCCCTCTCCCACTCTGCAATTTGAGCTCTTACCTCCGGCGGATTGCCAACCATATACGCGTTTATGAGGGTCTGCATGTGCTCCTTCCCAGTCCTGCCTCTTTTGTTAGGACCTCTGCTAGAGTTTTCTCCCCCCCCTTGTTCTTTTCCTTGCCTTCCCTATTCCTTTGGTTCCTCTTTTACCCGCCTCTTTTCTCTCTTTTGCCATACTGTCTTCGTTCCTGCGTTGTTTTTCTTTTCCCGAGCAACTCGCCAGTACTGGCTTGCTTGTTGGAGCACGATATAGGATCCGGACCTCCAAACGGTGTTGCACCCTGGTTTTTTTAATACCTAAAACATTAACAAAATAAATTTCTTTATCAGTCAGAATTCGTTTACACAGAGTGGTCTTAATTTTCTCTGCCCCGGGCTTGTCCACTCACTCTGGGCTTGGAGACTTGGGGTTGCCCTCCTTCTCCCCTTGTTTCCCCCTACCTTCTCTGGGACTAACAGGCTTTGGCCTCCCAAATCCTCTCCTCTCTGCTTATTCCCTCCCCAGCAAACAGGAACATGCGGGTCAACATTTGCAGATTTGCAGGAGTCCCAATTTTGGGTTTCCTTATCAGCATTCAGGGTCGCGTTTGAGGTTCCGGTCCAGGACTCTCTCCTCTCAGGTGCCCTCGCCTGAATTTTACCCTTGGTTATCCCATGAGGCCCGCAGCCGTTAGTCGGGTTTGGGCTCAGATCGAGCCAGGCTAACCATAGCCTTGCTGCTTTGACAATGATGGTTTCGGGCTCCCTGCCTGTGATGATTCTTTCTTCCTTCCCATGCCTCAGGTACCACCTGGCCGGAGCGGCAGGCTTCCTACTCTCTCCATTATAGAATTCCCAATGGACATCCCATCGGGCCTCATTCCCTCGATTCCCATCTACCCAGAGATACACTATAGATTTCTTGAGCCCCCTCACTCCAGCAGCATTCCAGGCATAGACTCTCCATTCGGTCGGGTTAGAATCCCAGACAACCCAGGTCTTGACTCGTTTTGAGTCTTGACTTCCCTCAGCCCACTCCTCGAATTCCTCTGTATAATTCATTTCTGCGATGCAAGCGAGAAGGGAAACTGGAGTAACATACCAATGCTTTGTGACGAAGCCCGTTATCCTCTCAACGTCCTCTAGCCCGCGTCCACCACCTTCCGTTGCACGTTCTTTCTACTTCTCTCTAGTCTGCCTTTGCCTCTTGTTGCTTTGTCTAGTTGCCCCACCTAACTTCCATACGACCCCCCACGTGCCCTCTTCCTCTTCCTGCTGCCCAATCTTTCATTTGATTTCCTCGGAATGAGGTTCCCCTGACCCTTCCATTACTACCTTCCATTACTTTACTTGTGTCGTTGGCTGTTTTTGCCGTTGGTTTCTTCCTGACTCCGTGCCTCTTGCCGTCATTAGTCTACCTGCCCTCTCGCTTAACCCCAAGCCTCCATCGCTCTCTTCCATCCTCGACCACACCTGTACTAGCTCAGTGCCCTCCTCTGCCCTGCCCTGTCCTGTGTGGTACCCCACCTGCCATCGCGTCTCTCCACATCCCAATACCCCATCTGTCCTTGGGCTTAGGTGGTTGGCTTTTGGCGCCTCTACCTCCCATCCCCTTTGGGCCACCTCGTCTGTCGTCTCCCCTTCTCCCCTGCCACACCCCGATCGGAGGTTCTAAAACAATTTAATTTGACTCTAATTAATTAATTTTTCTGGCTTAGGATTTAATTTAATTTTGCCAGAAAATTAATTAATTTACACATGAGGGGATTTAATTATTTTTCCAACCCTCTAATACATATGAATTTTCATTTACAAGACTCAAAGAGGGAATACACATTTGGTTTAGACCCTCAAGATACATAACCCATTTGTGACACAATATGAACTAGTAAATCAAGTGATCTGTAATAAAATAATTAAGCCAACTAGCTTAAATTATTCTCAAACCACTTTTACATCAGACTCGACTAGAACACTATGACTCGCCTAATAATTCGACAATAAATTTCACCCTAGCTTTGGGGTTTAATCTGGAGGAAAAAAACTCCTCTGATTAGTCATGTTGAAAAACACAGGTAATGAATGAGGTTAAAAAATCTCCTAGGATGAAATTCATCATCAAATTATAAACTTACCTAGGTTGTTACATAGACTCAAGGTTTTACTAAGATCATTTACAATACATAACTTACAGAATGGGATGACCATGACACATGGACTGCTGATATGTGATCCAATCCTTGTTGAAAAAGTTGGTGCTTCCGCTTACCTAAAACTTTGACAATTTGAGTGCAACATGTTTTATGCCAGACAACTGGGAAAAATTAATTGTAGCTATGAGCACTTCAACACCTGCAGGAACCCTGAAGTTTGATGATGTCAACAACAATTTAATAAATGAGGAGTTGTGACACAAGTCAATTGCGGAAAATCAGGGAGGAGAAGCTCTAGCTGTAGTTGATCGTGGTAGGAGAATTGATCGAGGACGACAAGGGCGATCAAGATTCAAACGCTGTTCGAAATCAAGGAGGGGCAGGATCATCTGCTTTCATTGTGGCAAACCTGGGCACATGAAGAAATAATGTGGAGTCTGAAAGAAAGGAATAAAGGATCAGAAACTGACTAGTACAAATCACAAGTCATCCACACAAATGAAGGTGAGACTACTGATGTAGTCACAGATGGTGATGTGTTGTTTACTGTTTCAGTAGAGGATGCATGTTTATGTACATCTAGCAATAGCTTTGATTGGATCCTTGACTTTGGGGCATCTCACCTTGTAACCCCATGCAAAGATAATTTTGTTGCATATAATCTTGGTGATTATGGTAGAGTGCATTTGGGGAATAATCACTTTTACAGTATTGTTGGAGTGGGAGATGTCCAAAACAAGATGAAGGATGGCCAAGATATATTGTTGAAATAGGTTAGTCATGTATCAGAAATGCGCATGAGTTTGATCTCTATGGGACGGTTGGATGATGAAGGCCATTCCACAAGCTTTGGAAAAAGAGGCTGGAAAATTAGCAAAGGAGCATTGGTCGTGGCCAGAGGACCCAAGACAAGAACATTATATATATTGAAGGCAATGATAGCAAAATCAGATTTGGTTGCCTTCACAAAAGAAGGGAATTCAACGGATTTGTGGCATAAGTGCTTGGGTCACATGAGTGAGAAGGGCTTAAAAATCCTTGTTGGTAAAAAAAAAATTCACTGCTAGGGTTGAAATCCTATAATATTGATCTTTGTGAGCATTGTATATATGGTAGACAAAGAAGGGTTTCATTCTTTAAAGGTGGCCATGACATAAAGAAAAATCTGTTAGAATTGATACACTCATATGTGTTTGGCCCTGTTAACATTAAGTCATTAGGAGGAGTGTCATATTTTGTAACATTTATATATGATGCATCCAGGAAGGTTTGGGCATATCCTATGAAAAGTAAAAGTGAAATATTTGAAATATTTCGAAAATCACATGTTGTTGTTGAAAGAGAGACTAACAAATTGCTCAAGTGTTTAAGAACATATAATGATGGAGAATATTGCTCAAATGCATTCAAGGAATATTGTGATAAGTTTGGTATAAAGCATGAGAAGACTGTGCCTAGTACTCCTCAACAGAATGGTGTTGTAGAAAGTATGAATCGCACCATTATGGAGAAAGTGAGTATGTTGTCCAATTCTGGTTTGGAGAAACATTTTTGGGTAGAAGCAATCAGGACAACTTGCTACCATATAAATCGATCTCCAACTATAGCCTTGGATGGTGGTATCTCTGAGGAAGTTTGGACTAGTAAGAAGTTGAATTATTTTCATTTGAAAATCTTTTGATGTGAAGTTTTTGTACACATTCCCAAAGAAAATAGAACTAACCAAGATGATAAATCTATGAAATGCATTTTTCTGGGATATGCAGATGAAGAATTTGGTTATTGTCTATGGGATCCAGTGAAACATAAAATTATTAGAAGCAGGGATGCTATATTTAATGAGTTAGAAATATTTAAGAGGATTGTAGGTGAGTTGGAGCTCAAGAAAGTTATTGACAAGTTTGAAGAGCATCATGAAAACATCCCACCAATGCAAGAAAATGGACAACAAATTCAAGAGCAAGAAGGACAACAAGTGGAAAGTGATGAACATCAAGAAGAAGGAACCTTGCAGGAAATTTTACAGGAGATACAACCTAATAATGCACCACCACAAAGGAATCCTCTTTCAAACTATATACTATTGATTGATAAAGGTGAGCTTGATTGTTTTCAAGAGGCTTTTAAAGTTGAGCATAGTAAAGAATGGAAGAAAGCAATGGACAAAGAAATGAACTCTTTGCTAGAAAATAAAACTTGGGAGTTGGTAAAGCTCCCAAAGGGTAGAAAGGCTCTACAAAACGAATGGGTTTACAAAATTAAGCATAAAGGTGATGAAAAAAAGAGAGGTATAAAGCAAGGCTGGTGGTGAAAGGATTTGCTCAAAAAGAAGGTATTGACTTCAATGAGATTTTCTTACTTGTTGTCAAAATGTCATCCATCAGAGTCATTTTTGGTCTTGTTGCTACTTTAGACTTAGAATGTGAATAGTTAGATGTAAAAACTGCTTCTTTCATGTTGAATTGGAGGAAGAAATTTATATGAAGCAACCGAAAGGCTTAATAGAAAAAGGCAAAGAAGACCTAGTTTGCAGGTTGAAGAAGAACCTCTATAGGTTTAAACAGGCACCTCGACAATGGTATAAGAAATTTGATTCATTCACAGGTTGGGAGTTGACCATTGTGTCTATATCAAGAGGTATGATCAATGAAAGCATATCATATTAGTGTTACAGGTGGATGACATGTTGATTGTTGGGCATGATAAGAATATGATCAATAGGTTGAAAAAATATTTGGGCAACAAATTTGCAATGAAGGATTTGGGACCAACACAACAAATATTGGGTATGAGGATTATGCGTGACAGGAAAAACAAAAGGTTGTGGCTGTCACAAGAAAAATATGTCAAGAAGGTGCTTGAAAGGTTTAACGTGAAGGATTCCAAACTAGTTGGTACACCCCTTGCAGCCCATTTCAAGTTAAGTATTGAGTAATGTCCTAGTGATGACAAGGAAAAAGAAGAAATGAATAAGATTCCTTATGCTTCAGTAGTTGGTAGCTTGATGTATGCGATGGTATGCACACGATTAGATATTGGATATTCAGTGGGAGTAGTGAGCAGGTTTCTTGCCAATCCAAGCACACAACATTGGCAAGCAGTAAAATGGATTTTGAGGTATCTCAAGGGCAGTAGTCATTATTGTTTATGTTTTGGTCATAATGAGACTGTGCTTGAAGGATTTACATATGCAGATATGGACACCAAAAAGCCCACTACAGGTTGTTTGTAAAGAGATGTTGTGGAGCAACGATTCCTAGGAGAGATAGGAATAAAGCAGGACAAGTATGTGCTATATTGTGATAGTCAGTGCCATTCACTTGGCAAAATCCCCAACATTTCACTCAAAAACCAAGCACATTGACTTAAGATACCATTGGATCCGACATGTATTGGAGGAAGGACAATTATCCTTGGAAAAGATCCATACAGATAAGAACCCTGTTGATATGGTCACTAAGATTCTACCAAGAAATAAACATGAGTTATGTAGAGGCATGGTAGGACTTGGTGTGACTTAATTCAATACTCTTCATTTGGTTTCAAGTGGGAGAATGTTAAATGTGAAATCCAATGAATACGTCGACGCCCATTGCCACTGAGAATACCATCCGACGTCGACTCTCCAACACTCCGCCACCCCGACCTATCACATCGTCCATTGACTTCTCTGTGCAGTCATGTATTCCATAAGATAAGATAAGATAATTATATTTATGTCCAACTAATGACCACAAAGTAGGTCCAAGGGACTGTTGATTACAATGATGTCCATTCAATGCGGGAGAACCAAACGGTCTCCTATAAAAAATACAATGCATAAAAGATGCAACGCGGAACATAAAAGATGCAATGCGGGAACATAAAAGTTACAATGTATGGAATGCCCTTAGAGAGGAGATCCAGGGGCTAGTTTGAGGATCAGACCCATCTTGCCTAACATTCGAGGCTGACTGAAGAACACTGAAAAAAACTCCACAAAGTTTGCTGGCCTAATGAAGGGCCAGTGGAGGTGCAGATTGTCCACTAAATCGTTGTCTGGGGAAGGTCGTGCATTGCTGAGGTTTGGAGGACCTAGTTTGTCTCCCAAGGACGGATCTGAGGCGGTTTTGCTGCTGAGATCTCGTGTGGCGGGGTGAGCTCCCACGGATCCTTATTGGTCTAGAGTCTGGATATGAAACATTATTAATCGTTCTCTTTGTGTTCCTGTTTGAAGGTAGTACCCTAAAAATGTCCTAATACTCTGTGTGGGGTCTGGTCTGATGGAAGGCGGGAGGCTGAAGAATATGCGCTCGTAGGGCCAAACATCTCTGATCTGGATACCTGAAAAACTCTGCGAGGGTTTGAGAGTCTTTGAACAAGCAATGGAACCTTCTCCCGATCTCGTAGTATATAGGGCATCCAAAAATGAAGTGCACCTCCGTCTCTACTTATTGTAAATAACATATCTGGCAAATTCTGTCTGGTCTATCAATCTAGTGGTTCGTCTCTACTCGAAGTCTCTGAGAACTTACTTTGAGCTGGCCTAGAGGAATGCGAAGAGCATGCATCCAGTGGTGAAACATATACTAGGGTCGAATAATGACTCTGTCTCTCAACTCCAAAAAGTGCTCAACGTAGAAGACCATCTTTGGGCATAACCCTACTGTAGGATTGACCCAGGTGACTTGGACGAACTGCCTGTAGATGTCCTCCCTGATGATCTTGTTCAACTCCTGTCTAGTAGGTAGAAGGTAACCAGGAGCATCCAAGGAATATCAGAAAGGAGGGAGACGATCCAATTGAATGCCCAATGACTCTAAGAGATCTGAAACTCCTGTAAATCAACATCTAGCTCGGCCTGAGGGAGTAGAACAGGCAATAGTCTCAAAAGAGCAATATGCCAAGTAAGGGTAACTCCTGTCTAGTAGGTAGAAGGTAACCAGGAGCATCCAAGGAATATCGGAAAGGAGGGAGACGATCCAATTGAATGCCCAATGACTCTAAGAGATCTGAAACTCCTGTAAATCAACATCTAGCTCGGCCCGAGGGAGTAGAACAGGCAATAGTCTCAAAAGAGCAATATGCCAAGTAAGGGTAACGGTCCTTTCTCTTTTTAGAGCTTCCCTCGGTTATAAATTTGTAATTTTTCCTCTGCCTGAGCAATCCAAGCAAGGCCAAGGACTGTCCAGTAATGTGAAGTTGTGATTTTGTTCTCGAGTGGTTAGTTGTTGTTTTATTTCTGTTTGCTGTCTCTGTCTGTGAATACATTTTATTCTGTGTTTCTGATCCCATCAGCAGGTTGATATTCCAAGATAGTCCATTTGCTGGTTGAATCCACAAGAAGTCCAGATTTTAGAATGCCCGGAGAATCGCTGTTGTCGGAAGTATCACTCTACGACTGCAGCTATCTCTCTCAACACCTACCTTCAATTTCTGGAAAAACTCCAACAAGAAGTTGGCTGCGGGTTGTGCTTTATTGATTCTCTAAAAAATTACAAATTACAAAAGCTTCATCGAGCAGAGAATGCCATGCATCAAACTCCAGACACTACGACTTGCGATCTTCATCCAAAATGAGAATTTACTATTGGACTTTGAATTAGCTACTTGGCTTATCGTTGCTATCGCAGAGAACTCATTCAAAATGTAATCGAAAGAGAAACACTCCCCTTCAGCTTCTGAACACATGCTGGACGGGGAAGGCGTAACCTCTTGGGACTACACGCTTGATGGGGAAGGCGTAAACTCTTGGGATTGTACGCTCAGATCCCATGCCAAATAACCAGTGGAGTTACAAGCAAAGCGTTAGGCCTGCAAATGATGTGGTATAGGGGCATTTACTAGTGAAATAGACTTGGGCACAGTGAAACGGATGCTGGATTTACGGAATCCGCGAGGGAAATTGTCTAGTGCAGAATGAGTCAGAAATGCGCTTGCAGAAGGGCAGAGAATATTTCTTCTAAAGAGACATAGAGGCATATTCAACAACACAAAGGAGGTAGAGCGTTAGGCTTTGCACAACAACAAATCTGAGAGCCACGTCTACTTGACAGGGATGGCGCAAAGGAACATTATGTCAGGCTATAATTATCTCTGCAGGTACAACAAACAGTGAACAAACATAGTTCTAACGTCTCAGAAAAATTAATTGCGGAAAGGGCTTAGAAATGCCAAACTTGATGCATTCAGGAGAGTCGTGCTATTATACCAGGTTAAACTCACAAAAAAACTAACCATGTGATCGCATTAATCTACATATCAATATATATTTATATAGTTTTCTAAACCTTGGTTTTCATCTACATATCAATACATAGTTTTCTAACCTTGGTTTTCATCTTCAAGAGATCGCTTGGACTTCAATGGTCGCTGAAATTCTTCCACACGTTACCCTAATAACGGATTAGGTGTCCAAGCATTTACATAATCACCAATTATCTATCTTCATTAATATTGCAATTGGAAATTAGCTGATTAATAACTTAGAATAGTGGTATTGGCGGCTTGATTAATAACGTAGAATAACAATATTGGCTGCTCGATTAGTTACTTAGAATAGCAATTCGAGAGCACATTTTTTTTGCAGCAGGACATTTCATGGTTTCGTTCAACCGTTATAAAAAATAGGCATAGCCATATGTGCCAGATGGGTTACGCAAGTAATGTTTGACGGCTACCTGGAGGTTTTTGTTTGACCACCATTTAAAAATCGATGGTCATGTATGCCAAATAGTTCATCTAAAGGCAGATTTAACGGTTGGAGGTTCGAGGGCAGATTTTAGTGCAGTTTATTTCTAGTTATTCAAAAATATCTTGAAAACTATTTATTAAAAGTCAACGAACGAGGTTGAACTGAAGACCTGAATTGAAATCGAAGTTTAGCCAAATTTAATCTTTGTTTTTGTTTTGAGGTTCACTAAACTTTGAACCTCAAGGTTTAAGTTCGTCAAACCCTGTGACATTGATCCAATCAAAATCAAATATGTCAGTTGAGAAATTCACAAAGGAGGATACTATATGAAAAATATTGATTGTTTTGAGAGTAGTAAGGCGTATATACAGTCCAGGTAGATGCGTCACTTTTGTAATATTAATAAATTAAATTTAAAAAAATTGGAATCCATAAAAATAAATAAATAAACAATTCTCAACCATAATAATAAAACAAGAGTCGCGATAGTTATAAAAATCTATAATAAAATAAACCAACATAGATTAATTTCCACGTTGGATCTTTTAAGCCGAAAGAATTAATCTCTTTTTTTTTTAATCTTTTTTCTATGTTTTACTTAAACAGGAGTTAAAATAGATTTATACTAAGCGATGCGATTACTTATTCAAGTGTGAAGAGACATGACTGATGACCTTTTAATTTATTATTATTTCTTATTTTCATATAATGTTTAATTTTTATGAAATATAATTTATTTACATTATGTAAAGTTTTTAAAATGCATCCAGTTTTTCATGCGAACTATCTAAAGAAAGCATTGCCCAGATGCTAGCTTTTGTGCAGCTCTAGAAAGTTGAGCAATAGGTTCATGTGATATGAATATGTGTTGAAGTGGGCAGGAAGCCCAGATAAAGAGAGATTTAGGGAATTCTTAATTCATATACCTCCAAAATCACCTCGAGGCCTTTAACAGTGAGAATTCACTAAATTTTCAAACTCCCATTACATGTGAAGTGAACAAATGATAGCCATTGAAATGTTAAAGTTTTTGAAATGCATCCAGTTTTTCATGCGAACTATCTAAAGAAAGCATTGCCCAGATGCTAGCTTTTGTGCAGCTCTAGAAAGTTGAGCAATAGGTTCATGTGACATGAATATGTGTTGAAGTGGGCAGGAAGCCCAGATAAAGAGAGATTTAGGAAATTCTTAATTCATATACCTCCAGAATCACCTCAAGGCCTTTTAACACTGAGAATTCACTAAATTTTCAAATTCCCATTACATGTGAAGTGAACAAATGATAGCCATTGAAGGGTTACCGAAGGTGGTGAATGGTGTCTCGAAGGGGCGTATTTAAGAAATTATAATCTCTTTCCTTTTCATTTTGCGGATAGATTGTGGCCCAATCCTACCTCGATTTGTTTTCCAATCTTGCTTACTTTGATCTCTTTCCTTTTCATTTTGCGGATAGATTGTGGCCCAATCCTACCTCGATTTGTTTTCCAATCTTGCTTACTTTGGCTTGGACAAGTACCCAATGTTAGGTGGAAATTTTATCAGAAAAACAGCAACATTTCCTGAGGATGTTTTAATATGTTTTCATGTTTTTAGATTATATTCAAATTAATTTATAATAATGGTAATAATAATCTAGTTTTAAGGTCGTGGCCTAAGTCACTTGACACGGGCATTCGGGATTCGTAGGATTCGTGATTCGTGGTGTCGGATTTGGACACATTGACCCCCCGGAACAGGACACGTAGGATTCATTATATATTATTTTATTATTATATATATATATATATATTAAAAATTAGATATTTCTTACACAAATTTTAATTAATGATACAAATTTATTGATTTCAAACATAGATTTTCATCTATAGCATGCATACTACATACAAAATTCAAATACATGTCAGTGGTACTGGTCACATAAATCATGATTCATAATTCATAACTGAAAGACAACTTACAACTACAAGATAGTAAGATAAACACACTGACAACTGTAGTTTTCTCATTAAGTCATCAAATCAAAATGTGTTACATAGGTAGTGCTGGTGTAATGCCAATGGCAAATAGAAATAGAAAATATAAAACAACTACAGGTATACAAGCCTCAAGGCATCAATCCTCATCATCAGCATTAATGTCCTCATCATCATGGTCCCCACTGCTCTCCTCTGCATCCTCCTCCTTCCCTGTATCCATAGTCGCCTCTGCATCTGCTGGTGTGGAGGATGGCCCTTCTAAGTCGTCAAATCTAATAGGCTCTAGCACTGGATCATTGAGATCCATGTTGGCCAATGCCAACTCAACACTGGTGTCTAGACCCATATCATCAGGAAAGACATCCCACATCTTTGTCTTTCCCCTCAACCACTCTTCCCTCTGCCTGTAAATAAGACGAAGGTTGGTGTGCACATATACCATTGTCTTTGCCCTGGACTGTTCAAGCTCTTCACACTATACAAATTCCCATATGTGCTCCAATTCCTCTCACAACAAGAGGATGAAGTCACTTGAGAGAGGAGCCTCATGGCTAACTGCTGAAGAGGAGGGCTTGTTGCCCCATGATTTGCCCACCAAGAATAGGGCTTCTTAGCCCCCCTGTCTCTAATCACATCATAGCCTCCAAATCAACCACTGCCAGTGGAAAACTCTGCAAAGGCATCCTCCACCTCAGCAAGCAATGCACTATCCTGAAAAATCTGCCTGAATGCCTCTTTCCTCCCCTGTGAGATTTCACCATCCATGTGAGGAGGGAATCTGCGGGAAGGTCCACCATTCAGCCACTCATGGCTGTAGTATTTGGGGTTCAATGAGTGAACCAAACAATGTAAAGGTGTACAATTCTTGTCCCATATGCTGACAAGAATATTCTGTATAGTATCACAAAAGGCCTCTGGTGATGTCTCATACTTGGGGCACTCACTCTGTAGAATAATGCTCCTCACAGATTCAATCATGGAATCCCATCCCTCATAAACCTCTCCTAGGATGGGTTTGTCTGTATCTGCAAATCGAAGCAAAGAAATGATAGGGTCCATGATCTGAATAATTAGATCTACCCTCTCCCACCAAGCATCATCTAGC
Source organism: Pinus tabuliformis (assembly GCA_031772625.1). Lineage (NCBI taxonomy): Eukaryota > Viridiplantae > Streptophyta > Pinopsida > Pinales > Pinaceae > Pinus > Pinus tabuliformis. Next base: position 1,839,067,935 of record CM062816.1, read on the forward strand.
ACTGTGTCCTTCACTCTCTTAGAGGCTACTTGATCTGTCTTTCTCCAAAAAGACCAAAACTCAGAAATAACCATGGCCCCAAGAGCGGTCTTGACCTCGCTCAACCTCTTCAACATCATGAATGAAGAGGCAAACTGTGTATCAACAATCTTCAACAATGATAGATTGGTGTACTCCTTGTAGATAGTGAGGGCATTTGTATGATTTTGCACAAAGTTACGGATATGTCTTGCATCCTCAATAATGCTTCCAATCCAAAGCACATCAGAAGCAATGGATTTCAGTGCTAAGTTAAATGAATGGACAATGCAAGGTGTCCAAAACACTGGTGGATATTTAGCTTCCACAATCATGCCAGTAGCCTTGCAAACAGGTGCATTATCTGTAATGATTTGCACACAAGAATCAACACCTACATCTTCAATAACTTTAATAAATAACTCACCAATAAATTGTGCATCCTTGTATTTGCTAAGTGTATCCACTGCTTTCATGAAAACTGGACTACTCAAGGAAGACACCATGAAGTTGATGATTGGGTGTCGTGCTGGATCTGTCCATCCATCAGAAACAATGCTAACCCCAGATGTTGACCATGATGCTACAATAGGCTCAAGCATTTTTTGCACCTCTTTTTTTGCCTTCGTCAACAATGTGGTTCTCAGCTTCTCTGACCCAGGAGGCACATACCTTGCTGGAGTCCCTTGAGTTAGAGCTCGGCACATCTCAATAAATAGAGGTGAGCGTGCAACATTAAATGATATGAAGTTTTGATAGAAGAAGGCAATGGTGAGATCAAGCTCTTCCCGTCTCTCTTTTTGGAAAATCTTGTCCATTGGACCAAGTGCTCTTCTTTTTGCTGTTTGTCCCCCAGTAGAAGTAGAACTCTCAAATGGAAATTTGGTGGTGGCTTTCCTCAAAAATGGAAGGGGGTCTTCATTCTTGGGTTTTCTTGATTTTGAAACCACATGTTCCATACCAACATTGGACTTTTTTTCCAATTCTTTTCTCTTTTGTAAAGAAACAACTTTACAAGCTCCAATCCCACAACCCGGTAAAGCCAACAAATGTGCTTTCACACGGTAATATGTGCTTTTGAAAGAAATGTGACAAAAGCTGCATTTCCATTGCACATTGCCTCCTCCCTTTCCCTTGGAGTTTGTCCCATCCTCTCTTGTGACATATTTCCACAATGGATATTTATCATTGTCTTTAGGTCCTCCTCTTCCCTCAACATTACTTGCAGCAGACTCTGATGATATTGGGGGAGGAGGGGCATCTCCACCCATGACATTCTTGCCCTTCCTTTGCCCCCTAACTGCTGCCTTTGATTGAGCCATGAATACTGTAAAAGAAATGAACAAAACATGCACAAATTTGTAAACAAAAAATCATATACAAACTGCTGTAAGAAATGCAAAAAAATGGAGCTGAAATGCACTTACCTGGTGCTTGAATCTCCTTGCCGAATGCTCTACTCCCTTAACTCCTTGCTCCAAACCCTTCTCCACTTGCCAACAACTCAAAAAACGCTTGCCAAATGAAAATATGCGTGGCTGTAATGACCAAATGCGGCCTTTTCATACCCACGCAGGTCACTTTTCTGCCTAACGAGTCTTGGAAAACAGGACACGATTTCCAAAATCGTGACACGTTGCTAAAAATCGTGACACGCTGGGGGATTCGATGTGTCAAAATAGGACACGACGTGTCATGTTTTTTGGACACGAATTTCAAGTGAATCATGTCGGACACGACGGATTCAGATTCGTGGACCCTATAGAACGAATCCAATTACTTAGGTCGTGGCTAATCTAGATATCAAATTGGTGTGAGATCTCCTTATTTCTGGGACAAGGGATCCACATTTGTGTACAAAGGCATTTCATTGCTAAAATGTACAAAGACATACATACTATACCCTCTTTTGATTTGTACCCATAACTTTTTAAAAGGAAATACATGCTCTTAATCATTAGGCCCACTCAAGCTGTTCAATTATTAAAACTTTTAGATCTGGTTAAACCATTAAAAGTACGAGCTATGATTTGTTTGTTGTTAGTGACATTTGAGGTTGTAACTTGTCTTCATATCTCATAGTGGCTTATTTTTAAGTTTTGCACATGAACTTTATGGAATTGTGATACAGTATCATTGTGCCTTCAATAAAAACATGTCACATTATAACCATTTTTGTTTGCCCAAGTGACATGAGGGTTAGGCTAGATCCCTTATAGGACTTGTTAAATGGGTAAATGATACCCTTGATCAACATCATTTATGGCCTTTGTAGTTTAAGCACATACCAATATAATATGTTTACCACGAAAAAATGTTGAGGCTCAGCTAAATTGTTGTGGTTCTGCTTTCTCGTTAGGAATGAATCATGTAAGTTCTTCTTAGGCCTAAAAATTGTCAGTAGGCTATGCTTGTGAATACTACCCGTAATATTTAGATAAGCGCTTGAGTTGTCCACAAGTCCTTGAAAGGGTATATAATTCTGATTACGAGGGGTTGGAGGTTAGTTTGTTGTGTACTGATGACACATAAGCTTTTATTGTATCCCTAGCCGATTTTGAAAGGGTATATAATTCTGATTATGAGGGGTTGGAGGTTAGTTTGTTGTGTGTACTGATGACACAAGCTTTTTTTTGTAGCCCTAGCCGAATTTGGGTTCTGACTGCTTCCTTATGACACCAGCCTATTTTTCCGTGGGAATATTGGTGCTCCCTGTGCATGTGCATTCTTATAAATTTATTTAAAACCGATAACCTAATGTGTGCTTATTGTGTAATTACCTAAAATAATCTCAATGATGGTGCATATTATATGAGCAGAAAGCTTCCGTTTCCTGTAAATCTGGAACTATGTTCCTTGCTTTCAGGAACTAGACCTTCCATGGCATCACTCTAGAGTCTAGGTATACGTAGAAAAGACTTTCCAGAGTTGGTAGTTTTTAGGAAAGTTTGTCTAGCTTTCTTATATAGGTCTTGCTTCTTGGCCAGCGTCCATTCATGTATGATGTATTTGTCATGTCCTTTCCATATGTTAGAATAGAATGAATTTTGTTGACATGTAAAGAAGCCCGGAATGAGTTCATTCCACATCCACATGGTCATATTGAGCTTTTTGGTATGCAGTAGATAAATTCAATCATTTCTAGTATTTTGTGGTTTGAATATTTCCGTCGTAAATATCACTGGACTGGAATAAATGGTTGTGAGATGTCAATCACTTTGATCACTATATTATTAGAGAATGGTGTTCTATCTGCCTGTTGTTGACTAATTTTATTAATTGCAGATGTACAGATGCTTTGCAAAAGCATCTTGAACAGTCTGTTTTAAGCAAATTGCCACATGGTTACCAATCTATGATCAAGCAAGCCATTTCAAGTGAAGAAAATGACATGGGTATGCTTTTATAAGTTAAATTGATAATCTAAAGAAAGCTAGTGCTGTGAGAATGGGATATGCAACAACTTGGTTTAATGCTTGGCTGCATGTATTTCTTCTGAAGTCATTGCTGATTTGTGATTATATAAACCCTTCTTATGAAGCTGTAATGTTAGCAAGCAATGACATGTTGATCTGTGATTTGACTGTAGTACCTGTACCGCAACTGGACACATTTGTTTTCTGCAAGAGCAGGGGCCCAATTGGATCCTTTCAGCTGGATGATAAGTATGTATCATTTGTGAAATATTTCTCAAATTTATTTAAATTTATACGCAGCAACGTATTGAAATTGAGATTAGAATAGATTATATATTCTATATTTGAAGTTTGTGCATCTTGACATTTCAGGGGTGAAGACATGGTGAACTTAGTGGCGGATGATCTTTATATTCTGAGATATAGGCCAATAAAGGGGCTTGTGGAGACTGCTCAGATTGATTTAGTATAGAAAACTCAAGATTATTGGCTGAGGCCAGGACGATTTATACTAGAATCAATTTTGATGGTAAATTGGTAAATTGCTAGTATTAAAAAAATGATCTTCTAGACATCAATAGGCGGTATCTATAGTTTATGTGCACGCAAAACCAGGGGTATCTCAGGCCACTTATTTACTGCTGGCAGACAAAAATGTGATAAAATAGGGGGCATATAGTAGTTTGCAATTACTTCCCCAACTTTTTTTTTACTTCAATGGAGTTAGTAAAGCTCGGTTTTACTTCATTGTGCTTAGACCTATGTTCTTGATGTAGTCATAACCCAAGATTTTTAATCAGTGTAGGCAAAAATAATATTTTTCTTTAATGCTACCCATTTAAGACTCTTCTCGATCTAGTCATGACCCAACATTATTAATCAGTGTGTAGGCAAAAAAGATTTCTTTTTCTTTAATGTTATCCATTTATTTTCTGGATGTAATATTCCCCTGAAAGTTTCTGAAAGTGAGGATCAAGGAACATATCTATATATTTGCACAAGAAAATCACAATTGAATAGTATGTGTCAAATTCTAAAGTGTAGTTTTCTATGACTTCATTTTGTACTGTTTATAGTTTTTGTTTTGTTTTCACCAAGACGTTGATACAATGGACGCTTTTTGTAGAAAAGAGTTTCAAGAGATGTATCAGATGATCAAACATGGAATAAGACTAAATTTTTTAGAATGGATATGTGAACAAGTGCATGTATTTATTATTGATTATTATTTTATATGTAAAATCTCAAGTATGAAGAGGTTAGTTTTGTGTAATTTAGAAAGGCTACTCATTGTCATGTTGAACTCTTTTTCTATCTTTTATCTTTTGATTGGTTTTTTTCCAACTCAAGGAGAGCTTCCTTGAAAAGTAAGATTGCTAGGCTATGGAGTAAAGATATAAAATGGGTTAATGAAGAGTAAGCCTAAGCGAAATGGATGGTGGTAGTATAATGGATAATGAGTGGTGTTAAAAGGGATAAATGAAAGGAAATCCAATAACCAAGTGCTTAATAACACCTTTGGGCAAATGGAGTCAAAGGAGTATACATTGAAGATGACAAGTGCATGAAAATGTAAGACAATAAGGGCTACTATGCACGCTGTGAGTCAGCCTTAATTTGTTGATTTCTACTGTAGAAATTTGACCTTGCAAAGCTAGCTATGCTATTCAAAATGTTGGTACGATGATGATGTGATATCAATGCTAACAACATATTGGGCTAAATCCTCACATTATAGTCTCCCAATGAATCATGGTTCATTACAAGGTTTTCACATCAACAATACAAAGTTTTCCTACAATGGGAATCAACACATGAAAAGTAAATTATATAAAAGAAAGCCTTACATAAAAACGATATATCTCCCCTGGATGCGGGTGATCAGAGGGAATGATATGTGGCAGAGGATTTGGGCATGCGCGTGGGATTCTACCACCGCCACCCTTCCTCTTGTCCTCGTCCTCATTAACTGCATTAATGACGAACCTGCCAACCGCCCCACTGCATTTATGCAGCACAGTTGCCCATGCTCACGTCTGTTCTTCAGCAATATGGCTTCTTCCGGAAGCTTCACGCCTGCTTTGTTGCCTCTGCGCTCTGGCTGCTCGGTCTCAGAGCACAGCTCCAGAACCAACATTGGGTGCAGATATTCAATTTTCTGTTGCATTGACCTTATTCCGGGGTTTCATGTTACGCAGAGCTCCCATTGCTCTCGGGGATTCTGGTTTCACTCCGACTCTTTCCCTGATCCGTGCGCCCTTTCTCTGCCTTCTGAGCTTTGCACTGGTCCACCAGTTCATTCCCCGCCCTCTGCTTCTTGCTTTGTCTCGCTCAGTCATTCTCAATTGTATCCATTGCCTCGTCTACGATAGAGGATGTGGTGTTGTCGCGGCTCGAGCCGTGGCTGTCCTCCCCACCACCCTCCCTCCACCTCTTCGAGCTCCTCGTCTCCTCCCTTGGACTCCTCGTTGGGTCGTTACCCTGAGACAAGAAGTGGTCGTGGCTTCCGAGCTGGTCGCGAGATTTCTCAGCTTGCAAGAGGCATCTCCAGTCTCATCCCCAGTCAGCAGCATACTGCCCAGTTCCGTTTCCCCTGTTTGCTCAACATGTCGACTATAACAACCACCATTACCATTGATTTTAAAGAGGAGCCCCCTGAAATGAGTACCGAGCTTCCGAGAACTAATCTGGCGCAAAAGGAGGCTAAAAGGCCTAGCTCTCCCTCCAGAGGTGGTCAGAAAAGGAAAGCGGTCGAGTGCAGCACCTCGCAGGATCTCAAAGTTGAAGCTGGTTCGGGCGACACCAAGCGAGGCTGTTCCAGTGCTATAGATGATAAGCAGGACGAGGACGACACCAAGCGAGGCTGTTCCAGTGCTAAAGATGATATGCAGGATGAGGACGACCCTTACACCTATGCATATCGCGTGGTCGAATCTCCCCCCTCCTCTCAAGGTACTTAAATGGCTAATCTCCATTTTTGCATGTTTTTGGATGGACGATAGTCCAGGTTAGTCATTGTTACTCGCTCGCTGCCACAGCTTGGTTACCTTTAGATTTACAACTTGTCAAGTCGCCAGTTTCCCCTTTGCGGGCGGCTGTGTTTTTTGACTGGGAACAATTTTGTATGCATAACTTCTCTTAGTTACTGTGGGTTGATAAACTGTTGGAGCTTCATGGCCGGTTTCCCCTATGAGGGCGACACTCTCTTGTTGAATCGCCTGATACATGTTGATCATGTCTGCTGTTTTAGAATGCCCATACCACGGGCCAGAACTTCTGAGGCCCAGGCCTCCATGTAATCTTTTTGTATACTAATAGATTAAACTTATTCAAAAAGAAAAGAAAAAAGAAGTGATATATCTCTAATTGTCCATTAGTCTTCAAGCATGCAAAGTACAAATAATGTTCAAGGGGAGAATTGTCAACCATTATGGAGGGAGAACTTCTCTTTAGTGAGTTTTTTTTTTTGTTCATTATAATAAAATTCATTATCTTTCTAATTCTATGACAAGTCAAACAAATTGTAAAATATTGTAGTTAGATTTTTCTTGAATGCATGGTTGAATATGCCACATCATGTGAACAAAACCTTGTCAATGAGAACTCTTCATTCTCAAAATGTAGTAGTGAAGTTACATTAAAAGTCTTCAAGAAAGGGCATACAATGAAAACAGGCAGGAGAAGTAGGTCAACATGCAAAATGTCCATCTATATTTCGTCCTCAAAGAATGAATGCATGTAAAATATGAGGATGTTCTTCAAGGCCCACAAGAACTTAACAAGTGTGCTCGCCAAGATGCACGAGAGAATAAACAAGATAATAATTCTCTTAGGAAAATGCTGCAAAGCAACCCACAAAAATTGTGAGAGGTCCATAGGATGTATGCAACCTATCCACAAGTGTGAATCCCAAGGCATATTTATATGCTTGGACCGGAAAATCGCATTGAAGACATACATGTCAAATTCTAGAGTGTAGTTTTCTTTTACTTCACTTGTAGGAATAAGTACGACATGGTACATAATTTTGTATTGTTTATAGTTTTTGTTTTGTTTTCACAAAGACAATGACACATTAGACGCTTTGTGGAGAAAAGAGTTTCAAGAGATGTATCAAATGACAAAAGATGGACTATAAGATTATAATTTTTCAAATGGATATATGGACAACTGCATGTATTTATTATTGATTATTATATATATGTAAAATCTCATGTATTGGGGCATTAGTTTGGTGTAATTAGGGAAGGTTACCCATTGTCACCTTAATTATTCTTTTTCCCTCTTTTGGTTAGCTCTTCTCCAACTCAAGGAGAGCTTCCTTGAAAGGTAAGATTGCTAGGCTATGGAATGGAGACATAAAATGGGTTAATGAAGAGTTAGGCTAAGTGAAATGGATGGTAGTAGTGTAATGGATTAATGAGTGGTGTTAGAAGAGATAAATGAAGGAAAATCCCTTGAGCAAGTGCTTAATCACACTTTTGGGCAATGGAGTCAAAGGACTATAGATTGAAGATGGCAAGTGCATGAAAATGTAAGGCAATAAGGGCTACTAAGCATGCAACAAGTCAGCCTTAGCTTGTTGATTTCTACTACAAAAATTTGACCTTGGAAAGCTAGCTATGTTATTCAAAATTTGGTATGAAGTGATGTGATATCAATGTTAACAACAATTTGGGTTAAATCCTCACATTATAGTCTCCTAATGAATCATGGTTCATTACAAGGTCTTCACATCAACAATACAAAGTTTTCCTAAAATATGAATCCACACATTAAAAGCAAATTATACAAAAGAAAGCCTTACATAAAAATGATTTATCTCTAATCTTCCGTTAGTCTCCAAGCATGTGAAGTACAAATGATGTTCAAGAGGAGAATTGTGTACTCCCCAACATCCCAATAACCATGACTTTTGAGAGAGAGCTTCTCTTTAGTGAGTTTTTTTCCAAGATAATAAAAAAACATTATCTTTCCAACTCCATGACAAGTCAAACAAATTGCAAAATATTGGAGTAGTTAGATTACTCCTCAATGCATAGCTGAAAATGCCACATGATGTGGACAAAATCCTTTCAAGGACAACTCATTCTCATCAAAATGCTTTGTTAAAGTTACATTAAAAGTCTTCGAGAGAGGGTATACGATGAAAATAGGCAGAAGATGTAGGTCAACATGCAAAATGTCCATCTATGTTTTGTCCACTCATGAGAAATTTACTAGTGTGCCCTCTAAGATGCACGAGAGAATATACAAGATAATAATCCTACTAGGAGAGTGCTCTAAAACAACCCAAAAAAATAGTGAATGGTCCATAAGATGTACGCAGCCTATCCACAAGTGCGAATCCCAAGACAACTAACTCCATGTATGAAGGTGCAAGATGTCAAGTAGTTGATGTTCTCCATAAGAAAGGATATGGTAAAACCCGAAAGTAGAAGTAAAGTCATCATCAACCTCCAAATATGAGCCTTTTAAAAGGTAAATCTGTAATTAAAACATTATCAACACCTTTATGCAAAGATGATGTGGGTTGCTCCAATGATAGAATGTTTTCAACTAAGCACAAGGATGAGATAGGAAATGAAATTTTACATATAGGAAAAAGATTGTACGCTGTTTGATAGAAAGAAACCTTCAACATGTGCACCCTCTAAGAAGAATAGAAAGAGACCAAGTAATATACATGCAAAAGCCACACATGTTGACCTGCAAGTATGCAACATGCTTGCCAATAAAATCCCTCCATAGTTGTCTCCAATAAAATAATATGTGCCAAGTCAAAGAGGTGAGCATGCATTTCAAGGTCAAAAGATGTCTAGTGTAGCTAAATTATCCATGCAATAAAAATGAGTGTGTGCCTAAGAAAGGTGCACCCTAGAAAAGTGTGTTGTGCAATTACTTAAACCACGAACAAATGATAAGACACTTTCAAATGAAGTGTGGCATGGGGGAATGTGCTAAGGTGGTTAGAAATGATCAATAAAATACTCTTTTAGATTCCATCTCGAAATGAAGTCCAACCAACACAAGGGAGTGCATCCTAGAGAAGCGTGTCAGCCTCTTTAAGAAATAGAGAAAATATTATATGCCTTCGAAATTGTGCCCTAAGAAGGTGGGGTGTACCACTAGAAAGCTTCAACCAACTCCAAATACCCTCTTTTAGTGTGAAAAGGAAAGCAATGAAGTAGGGTGCTTAAGGTATTAATGTTATTTTGGATAAATAGATTAATTTCTCTATTGAACAATGAAATCAACCTCAACATGTGTACACAAAGGTTAATGCTGAAATGAAATCATAAGCTCCTCCTTACCTCTCCCCCCCGCCCGCCCATAGTGATCAACTGATTAAATCACCATGGGCATGTGTGCTAATGAGGGATGCACTCTAATAAAGTGTACCAAGAATAATGTAAACTATCAAACAAGAACTGTACCGTGTACCGTTTTTTTGAGGTAGCAAAAAATCATTCAATTTTGAAAAGTGCTGATTCATAATACACTTTTTTTTAAGCATATTTTTGAAACTTTACATTTTCCTATGTATCAAGTATGAACATTATTTTTAAAATGTTAGTGATTTTCATGCTGATTTTGAAAAGTTTTGATGCAACATCAACCCCCTTTTTTAGAAGACCTATTTTTGAAACTTTAAATTTTTTAATATATTAAGTGTGAATAATTATTTTTTAAATTTATTAATTTTTGTAGTCATCATCATCATCATTTTCTTGTTCTTTAATATATTTATAAGTGTTATTCAGGTTTGTGATTTTAGTTTTTCTTTTCATTTTTTTTTGTAGTGAGATCTTCGTTTTTTTTTGCATAGTATATTTTAAAGTTACAATTTTCTATATATTTATCTATCGTTAATTAATATTTCAATGTACATCAAATAATTGTCACTTAAAAAACAATAAGTTTTAACATTTGACATAAAAATACACATTTTGAATATAGATATAACAACAAATACACATTTTGAGACTTTTTTGCTAAAAATGACATGTCAAATAAACAGTTTTTATGGGAAAATTTTAACAAAAAAAAGTTAAAAAAAAAACAATTTTTATGAATCTTATGTCAAAATAATAATAATCATAGTTTTTTTAAAAAAAAATAATGATTCACATAAAAATTAAAGTGAAAATCACATAATACAAATATTAAACATATAACAACAATAATTGAATACTTATTCTTTTCATAAAATCTCAAAGTCAAAACATTACAAGTATAACTATTGAATAGTTCTAAAAAATGAGTTTGATTTGCAAACGTAACTTAAATTTAATCAATATTATCATATAATCTATGCTCATTATCTTCTAGATTTTAATTATTGTCTTATTCCATAATATTTTGTGCTTTAGTTTGGCCATACTCCTCTTTTGATGGATCTTTGATGTCTGCAAATCTCGCTCACTCGTGCACACACTGGCGGCGCAGTGGCTCTGTGCGTCGAGGCTCGATTCCAAGAATGAGCCTTGCGCGGTAGCGCCTCACCCAGGCAGGCCCGCAGCTCAAGGGCCTTGGGTGCCCCGGGTTGCTTCCTAGAATCGGTCGTGGGTTCCCAAGGCTCGACCTTGGGTGCCCAGGGCCCTTAGGTCAAGGCCTGGGCAATGGCGCTTCCTGAAATCAACCTTGGGTCACAGACTTGGGTAGGGGCGGGTGAGACGCCCCCTCCCAGGCCCACAACCCATGGGCGATTCCCGGAATCGATCCTGGCCCTTGACACCCCGGGGCAATTCCCATAATTGACCTTGGCCCTGAGCGCCTAGGGGCGATTCCCAAAATCGACCTTGGGTGATTCATGAAATTGACCCTGGGCGATTCATGAAATCGACCCCGGGCAATTCCCAAATTGGCCCTAGGCGCCCAGGGTTGATTCCAGGAATCAACCTTGGGTGCCCTGAGCCCCTAGGCTGTGGGATTGAGTAGGGGCGCCTCGTTAGCCCCCACCTAGGTTCGTGGCCCAAGGGTCCTGAGCGTCCAGGGGCGATTCCTGGAATCACTTTTGGGCAATTCCCGGTATCGACCCTGGGTGATTCCTAGGATAGACCCTTACTTTGGACGATTCCCAGAATCGGCCCTAAGAACCCAAGAGCAATTCTTGGAATCGACCTTGGCCTTAGGTGCTTAGGGGCTATTCTGGGAATCGATAGTGGGCGATTTTGGGAATCGAGAGTGGGCGATTTTAGGAATCGAGAGTGGGTGATTTTGGGAATCGAGAATGGGCGATTTTGGGAATCGACCCTAACCCTGGGTTGATACCCTGGGCCCAAAATCGATACCATGGGTTGATACCCTAGGCGATTCTTGGAATAAGACCCTCGACGATTCCCATAATCGATACCTTGGGCAATACTCAGAATCGACCTTGGGTGATTCCTAGAATCAACCCTGGGCGCCCCGACCTTGGGCAATGGCGCCTCCCACCCTCGCCTAGTCCTGCGGCCTTGGGCGCCTAAGGGCGATTCCTAGAATTGACCATGGGCGATTCACAGAATCAACCCTAGGAAATTCCTAGAATCGACCCTGGGAAATTTCCTGAATTGACCTTGGCCAATTCCCAAAATCGGCCTTGGACGCCCATGGGCAATTCCTAAAATTGACCCTTGGTGATTCCTAGAATTGACCTTGGGCGATTCTTGGAATCAACCCTGATCCTGGGTTCCCATGGCAATTCCAAGAATCAACCTTGGGCGGTTCCCGAAATCGACCCTAGGCGCTTCTTGGAAAAGACGCTAGGCGATTCCCAAAATAGACCCTAGCCCCAGGCCCAGAATCAACACTGGATGATACCTTGGATGCTTCGCGGAATTGACCCTAACCCTCAATTCCAAAGGGCGATTCTTGAAATCTATCGTGGGTGATACCCGAAATCGACCCTAAGCAATCCTTGATATCGAATCCGGGAAATTCCCTGAGTTGACCCTCAATGGTACCCAGAACCGACCTTGGGCGATACCCTGGTGCCCAGGGGAAATTCTCAGAATTGACCATGGGTGATTCCCAGAATTGACCTTGGAGGATTCCTAGAATCGACCCTAGGAATTTCTTGGAATCATCCCTGGGTGATTCCCGGAATTGACCGTAGGCGACACATTGGGTGATTTCGGGAATCGACGTTTGGCGATTCTTGGATTCGATCCTAGGTGATTCTGGGAATCGACCCTGAGCGATTCCCGAAATTGACCTAAGGCACCCATTCGAAACCTAGACCAGCGGCCCAGTGACACGCAGGCCCATCGCATAGGGGCCTTGGGCCGTTGGCCTAGGTGGGGGCACCTCGCCTGCCCCCACCCAGGCTCGTAGCCTAGGGTCGATTCCTAGAATTGGCCCTGGGCACTCAAGACCATTGGGTTGTGGCCTTAGGTGGGGGCGCCTAGCCCAGGCCTGTAGCCATGGGGCCATTGGACCATGAGCTTGGGTTGGGGCTCCTTGCCTTCCCCATCCCAAGTCGATGACCTAGGGGCCCTGGGTGCCCAAGGCCCGTGGGCCACGAGCCTAAGCGGGGGTGCCTCACCCTCCCTCGCCCAGGGCCGCGAAACAAGGGCCATTAGTGCCCAGGGGGGCGATTCCCGAATTTGACCTTGGCCACAGGCACCTAGGGGCGATTCCCATAATCAACCTTGGCCCTAGGTGCCTAGGTGTGATTCCCATAACTGAGCCTAGCTTGGGCGCCCAAGGGCGATTCCTAAAATCAACCCTCGACGATTCCTGGAATTAACCCTCAGTAACTCCTGGAATCGACCCTGGCACTAGGCTCCCAGGGGCGATTTCTGGAAACGACCCCGGGCGATTCTTGGAATCGACCCTGGGGGATTTTTGGGATCGAACCTGGCCCTGGGTGCCTAGGGACGATTCTCGGAATTAGCTCTGGGCGCCCAGGGGAACTTTCCGGTATCGATCCTTGGAGATTTCTGGAATCGACCCTGGTCCTGGGCATTGATCCAGATTTATGCAAGAATGCAACAAAATATAGATATAAACATAAACATAGGGATGCAACAAAAGTAAAACTTCATTTCATTAATATCAAGAACTGAAATATGCTTACATATAGAATGGAAATAAACTAGCTCAAGCGATGGTATCTTATCTCTAAGAAGAGATGTGGAGGCTACATTAGTATGAATTGTGTTACAATGATGTCCGAAGACTTACTGATTATTGAGAAACAATGGAAAACCCTAAACATACAAAAACCTAACCCTACAAGATGAAGCGCCAAATCTATAGGCCATGTTGGGGTAAATTGGTACATCAATTTCTAGGGGTTGTAACTTTGGCAGACGATCTCCATTTGACACGCGTGATACCTCGCTAGAAATATCTATCTGAAGATTGTAACTTTCAACTGAAAATTTTTGTTCCTAACTCATGTTTGCTTGCTTTCCAAAAAAATGTCGTTTAGGGCCTCAAAACCGCTTCGGAAGTTCAGGGCTCGAAAAACTGCCAAAAATAGTAAATTGTTCTACAGTTAAGGAAATTGAAAAATTGAAGAAAAAGACAATGTTTGGAGTCCAAGTGGAATATGAGGGTGGCCACCAATATCCACTTGGATAACTCCTCCCCCCTTAGGAAGCAATGGTCCCCATTGCGTTGAGTGCCTCCATGATATGGGGAAACTTCTGTTGAACTTGGTCCCTGGTGAGCCACTTGGTGCAGGAGTTGGCCAACTGTGACAAACCGATACAGTTGGATATTATGTTGGCGAGTGGTCTTGATCTATGTGTCTATGATCCTATCAGTTGTGGTCTGTTCAATGCATCTTGGGTTGAGATTTGTTAGTGTAAACTGCGTAGCAATGTCTGATGTGTCCAGCGTTGGGGGAAAGTATGGTCGCAACCGGTCCACATTGAATACTGGGTGTAGGCCAAAGAATGGTGGAATGATGAGCTCGAAGGCATTGTCCCCTACATCCTTAGTGATGGTGTAAGGCCCATATCGGAGAGGGCGAAGCTTGCAGTAGGCTCAAGCGAGGCGTTCTTTCTACAAATTTAACCAAACTTTGTCACCCACCTGAAACTTGTGTAGCACCCGATGCTGGTCATGACGTTGTTTTTACTTAGGATTTGCTCTGTCTAATATGTCATGGACTTGCTGGCAGATGTGCTGAATGTGCACATTGAAGGTTTTAGCTTTGTCAGCTTCAGACTGGACATGAGCCGAATCTACCTGAGTAGCTGCAAGTGGTATGGAAACATCAATGGGACATAGTGGCTGGAATCCCAGTCCCACCTGAAAGGGGTTGTGGCTGGTTGAACTGTGGAAATATCTGTTGTAGCTGTGCTGGAAATAAGGGAGGCTTTCATCCCATGTGTGTGGATGCTTCGAGTTGTACATGCACGAGATATGCATGATGATCTTGTTGACAACCTTTGTCTGGCCATCAGTTTGGGGTTGGAAGGTTGTGGATTTAGTGAGCTTGGTATCTAACAATGACCAAAGGCTTGACCATAATGCACGTAGGAACCTACTGCCCCGATATGAGATAATGGATTATGGGATCCCAAAGTGTACCAAACTCGTTCAAAGAAGATTTTGGTAGTGGCTTCCAGAAGGGCTATCTTGGAGAATCTGTTGACGACCACAAAAAAACAGTCATTGCCATGCTTGGTAGAAGGAAGACTCGACATGTAATCCATGGAGATGGATTCCCAGGGCCGGTTAGGAGTAGGAAAATGAGTATACAAACCTTGCTTCTTAATTGTAGGTTTAACAATGATACAGGCAGTGCATGATCTAATGTACTTCCCAACATCTTGTCGAAGGTTTGGCCAATAAAAATATTTCTGCAACATTGCCACTGTCTTTTCTATTCAAAAATGTCCAGCAACTTGACTGTAGTGTGCCTCCCAAATCATCTTGGCACTCTCGCTTGAAGGAACAAAAAGGTGTTCTAGGTGGCATAATAACGTGTCCTTGAGGTGAAAGTCTAGAACTTGCTTACCTTCAAGGAGCATCTGATATGTGGTGCCGAATTCCGGATCACTCTTGTAAAGATGAGTCCATTTTGAAGTCTCGTGTCCACAAGAGGCGAGCATAATGGTTAGCGCCATGATTGACGGTCAGCTGAGGCAGTCTGCAACATTATTGGTGCTTCCCTTCTTGTACTTAATGTTCAAATGGAGCTGTGCAGGTATGTGGACCATTTTTGATGGCGATCGTTATGCGAATTTCCTTGTGTCTATATGAACTGCATGGGTCAGTGGTCTGTGTGGATGAATGTTTCCTTCCCCAGAATGTAATGCTTCCACTGTCGGCACGCCTGCACAATGGAATACATCTCTTTGTCATAGGTGGGATACTTCCAGATTGTGTCTGAAAGTGTCTCACTGTGATATGCTATTGGATGTCCTTGCTGAGTAAGAACTGCACCAATAGTATAGTCGGAGGCATCTGTATCAATCTCAAACATTTTTTGCAAGTATGGTAATGTGAGCATTGGTGCAAAGAAGAGGCAATGCTTCAACTCGATAAACGCCTTCTGTTGGGATTCAAACCAAAAGAAATTTGTTTTCGCTCCACCCTTGGTGACTTGAGTCAAAGGCCAAGTGATATGAGAGAACCCCAAAATAAACTTGCGGTAGAAATTGGAAAGACCCAAAAAGCTGCAAAGGTATGTTAGAGTGGTTGGCGCTGGCCAATCCTGAATAACTTGTATCTTGGATGGGTCCACATGCACACCCCACTCATCAATGATGTACCCCAGATATTGAACATGGGTCATACCAAAAGTGCTTTTCTCCAAATTGGCCCACAATTTTTGATTTCACAGGGTTTGGAGGACCTGTTGAATATGGTGGAGGTGTTTTTCCCAACTCTGGTTGAAGTCAAGATGTCATCCAAATACACTACCACAAATGAGTTGGTGAAGGGTTGTAATACGTCGTCCATCAACCTCATGAAGGTTGCAGGGGCATTCATCAACCCGAAAGGCATTACCAACCATTCTTAAAATCCCTCCTTGGATTTGAAGGCAGTCTTCCACCAATCAGAGGGTTCAATTGGTACCTGGTGAGAACCGAAATTTAAGTCAATATTGCTGAAATATTTGGCCCCCTTGATCTGGTCTAGAAGGTCATCAATCCATGGGATTGGATACCTATTCCGGACAATGATCTTATTCAATGTTCGATAGTCAATGCAAAGTCTCTAGGTCCCATGCTTCTTCTGTACCAACACGATCGGGCTCCCACAGGGTGATGAATTTGGCCTGATGTGCCATTTCTGCAACATCTCTTGAATCTACCTCTTGATTTCATCGTTCTCGAGAATAGAGCATTGATAGATCGTCTCATTGGGTAGCAGCACGCCTGAGGTCAGATCGATGGAGTGCTTGACCTGACAGTGTAGGGGTATCCCTCTGGGTGAGGTGAAGATGTCCATGTACTCCTCCATGACTTTGTCCATCTGCTGGTTTTGTGTGGAGGAGCCCTGTCTGGAGGCCGTGGATGTGTCCACAATCTTCTTCTTGCCCTGAGGGCGAATCATACGGAAGACAAATTTCCCAGTCTGGGAAATGATCTTACTGCATTTGTTCATAGAGATAAAAGAGATGGCAGTAGGCAGTGCTACCTCTGATATCCTGTATAACTTATTGCCCAAAGAAATAATAATAGTGCGAGGCCTAGAATCATACACAACATGATGCTTCCACAAGTATGGTTTTCCTAATAATACATTAAAAACTTCAAGAGGAGCAACATCACACAATACCTCATCTGTGCAGGGCTTGGTACTGTAGGGAAGCCGACACTGCTGGCTGACTAAAAAATCTTGTCCTTGGTGAAACCACCCTATGGTGTACGACTGCGGGTGTGGTGTGGTTGGTAGGCCCAACCACTTTACTACCTCTGCTGATATGAGGTTCTTTTATCTTTCGTTGGAACTACATTGGAGAACCCTTCACCCACATTTGTTAGTGGAAGATCCGCTCCCCCTCCTCTGGATCTTCGAGCTCAATCTTTTGGATCTTGATTGTGGAAAAAATGGCACTAGATTCTGCATCAATAATCTGCTTACCTTTGTCATTCCCCTTGTCTGGTTCTGACACAGAGTCAGAAGATGCATTTGACTCTGAAGCCTTCAACTCGGCCACCAATGGCTGCTTAGCTTGACGCTCACTTGTGTTGTGAGTGGGGCTCTTATGGAACTCAACCCACTTTCTTGTGTCTTTCTTTTCCTTTGTGGTGTTTTCCTTTGCTTGTGGCGTCAACGGGTTGTCTTGGGTCACCATTTCTTGGCTTTATCTTTTGTTCTTCAATTTGGGGGTGCCTTTCCCTTGATCTGGATTCAGAGATCCAAAGTCTCGCTTCTTATTTTTAAACTTCTGCTCAATCTTGACAGCGTATCAGTAGGCAGAACCAAGCGAGGAGATGTCTAGGAACTCCATCTTGTCATGGATGTATTTGTGCAGACAACTGCAGTACTTGAGCACCAGATGCCGCTCAAAATCCTTGATACCCAACTTCTTGCGAAGGGTGTGAAAAGTATTTGTGAACTCCGACACGTCTTGGTCCCTTCCATGTCGCAGTATGGTCCACTTAATGTACTTATCTTCATAGCTCCCGACAGGGTAATACTGCTCCTTGATGGCGTCTTGGAAAGAGTTCCAAGTGGGTGCAACTGAAAATAGCGAGGATTCCCTCTTGTCCTTCTGCTCACAATAGGCTTTCCACTAATCCTTGACATGGGGGGCGACTTTGAGGAGTGCAAAAGTAATCTTTTCCCTATAGGAAAAATCATGAAACGAAAAATAACCTTTCAATAGATTTAACCATCTATCTACGATGTATGCATCTATGCGGCCTTCAAAAATGGGAATGTCAAAGTTGACTTGTACCTTGAAGGGAGCAGCACCTCCAAAGTGGTTGTTGGATGAAGATGCGTCACCTGTGAGTAACTGCTGAAGGATCTGGGCAAAGTTGTCTATCATCGCATTCCTTTGTCGCTTGAGGGCTTCTTCGAGAAATATTTTGAAGGGATCTCCTTCTCCCTCATCTTTCTTTTCTTTTGCCATGGGAGGCCTTCAGGGTTTGCGAGGCTAGTCTTGCAAAGGTTCAACTAGTTCGAACGCTAACTCCTTATACCCTAACCTCGTTGTGGACTAATGAGCCCCGGAAATGGGTAACTATATGGGCTCATTTTGCCTAATATTCTCATTTAATCCACCATTCTCCATAGTTTTATGCATGCTTTTGAATATATTTATGTTAATTGTGTGAATGGGAATAGTCACTTTACCACAAGGTCTAACACGTGCTTATTGCAGATTTTTGGACATTTTTGGGACCAAGATCAGGCATTTATGAGCAGATTGGCAGCCAAATACGAGGAAACAAGGCTGAGGATTTGTAGGAGGGATGTCTACTGCACTAAATGACCCCTTCCTCGAGTTCTCCACCATCAGCTCGGAGTTCTACAACCCACCAAAGATGATTTCAAGGGCAGCTGAGCAGGTCTAGTGAAGTGGTTGATTAACTGCAGTTTTGGGTAGCCAAGCTCCTCAAGTTAAGGAGGACTATTGGGGGTCCTCATATGCATAAGTAGGAAGGCTTCAAGCCTTGGTAGTTTAGTCATTTTGTTAGTCTATTTTCGCACATTAGTGCAGCTCTGTATCAACACATTTTCGAGCTTCTTCTTGTAAACAGTTTTTGGATGTAGCTATTATTTTTTGATCAATGAAGATGAATCTTGCTTTGCGCCAGCTCTGATCTTTCTTAGGAGGTTGTAGCTCTTGGGGTTGGGCCCAACCCAAGTGCCAATACCTCCTTTGTGTACTTTTATGTGTTTTTCTTGCATTCATAGACTAATTTCTGTTATTTAGGTTAAAATCTTGCTTCATTTCTTAGGTTGCTTTTGATGATTTAGATAGCTGTTCATGCTTCAGGTTGATTTGAAAGTTTGGTAACAGAAAAGATTCAAAAAAAGGCTACCAAGTAGTCCTTGATCCCAGTTCTCCCTCCTTGGGATCATGAATTGAGACCAAGGTACACTTGCTGCCACAAAACACTGTTTTTGCCTTCTAATGCAATTGCTAGTGCGAGATTTTGAATTGGAAAAGTTGATATCAGTTGTGTCTTCATGTTCAAATCTATTCTTGCTTAGTTTCCATAGCTCTCTTGCATGATTTCTTGTTTATACACTGTTGTTTATCATATTTATGGTTTTTAAAGAGTAGATTAGGTCAAAGTAGATAGATCTCTGTTTTTGTCTATGTTTGGATCAGTTTTTGGAAAGTAATGTGCAGAACACCTGTAATACATTCCTACCTACCCTCCCTCTATCATACAACCTGTTCCAACCCCTCACTCAAGATTTCATCCCTTCATTTGTCACACTTTCCAAACTAACCCTAATTTCTATATTTTTGTGCAACATTGCTTTCTCCATCCTTGAACAAATCCAACCATCTTCATCACTCCTTAGCTTCATTTACCAGGTCCCACAACTCTTAACATCCTTCATTTCCACTTCCCCACCATTTTTCCTTCATCGATCCTCTAAAAATCACTTTCAGCCTGTTCCTGTAGAATTTCCTGTAGATCCCCTGCAGCCTCCTGTAGAAGATAACGCGAGCAGTTTTTCGAGATCTGAGCACAGTGGAAATCTCTAGAAGGGTGCTAGGGACCCCTTAGGTCCTCTCCATACCTTCCTAACCCCCTGAAAACACCCACTCCATTTGCTTTCGCCAATAAACCTCTGCACAATAAAAAATAGTTAAAACACATGCATAATAATCTTGCATAAAATTGCTCAAAAATACAAAAAGATGATTTTTCCATATTTTCCTTCAGAAGTAGCTTAAACACATGTATTTTACCTCTGCAATAGTCCATGGCATCCATTTCAGTAGTTGTACATCCCTTTTCTTGCACAAGTAGGGTTAGTCTGTAAAACTAGGGTTTGCTAGGGTTTGCATTTCCTTTCAGCTTTCATCTTCCCTCGGCAAGTAGACTAGCCTCTTTTGAGTTAGCTTTCATCCATCATAGTTAAAAGCTTCTTCTAAGAACTCATAGAAGTTGGCTTAAGCTCCTAGCGAACTTGCGCCAACTGATCAAGTGACAGCCTGCAGTAAGAGCTAATACTTGTGCATATAGCACCGTCGCTTCCAACTTTGTTACGAACTACCGGGTTGATAAAAGTAAAGTAGGGAATCCCAGAAGTTGTAGCATCATTGTTGCAATACTGGAGCTCACGATCTTTTTGGCGCCGTTGCCAGGGAAGCGTCAGAGTATTTTGTGATTACTGCTTTTATTCTATTTTCTACTACAAACATTCTGCTAAGTAGTTTATTTTAGCAAGAGTAGAGTAGTTTCTTCCTTTCCATTCTGCAATTTCAATTCAGCAAGTGTAGATTAGACATTTCCTACTTTCATTTCAATTCCGCAATTTCATTTCAGCAAGTGTAGATTAGTGTTTCCTGCTTTCATTTCAATTCCGCAATTTCATTTCAGCAAAATAGATTAGTCCTTTCCTGCTTTCATTTCAATTCTGCAATTTCATTTTAGCAAAATAGACTAGTCCTTTCCTGCTTTCATTTCAATTTTGCCTTTTCATTTCAGCAAGATAGATTTTAGTTAGTTGCAGTTCAATCTATTTCAGTTTTTTGCAGGTACAAGCAGAAAAACAACAAAAATCACCCAAAAAAAAAGAGATTTCATTTCATGCCTCGTAGGAACAGAGACAATTCAGGAAAATTCCTACCCAACACCCCCACCACATCACTGAGTCACCCTTCTCTCTTCTTTGGTGGCAGTGATCCTGAAGAACCTATAGGTGAACCTCTAGAGATATACGAAGATCCTATAACAGAAGAAGAACAAGAAACCATTCCTCCTGAGACCATGGCTGAAAACATAAATGGTAATGGGGAGAGAGTAGAAGGTACCTTTCCCATCCGAGAGACCAATGGGGACACAAAAATGAAAAACATCAGTCCCTCAGCCTTACCTCACTTCCATGGGTTGACTACTGAAGACCCTGATACCTTCTTATTTGAGTTTCCTGTCCTTTGTCGAACCTATGAATATGCAGAAGACGAGCAAAAGTTGAAACTCTTTCCTTCTACCCTCAAGGATGCAGCACTCTGCTGGTTCATGGGGCTACCTGGAAACAATATCACAACTTGGGCTCAAATGCAACAAGCCTTTAACAACAAATATAGGGACTAATGTAGGTTAAAGGATACAAAGGAAGAAATCTTTTGAATGACCATGAGAAGTGATGAATCTTTAGAAGACTATGAAAAGAGGTTTCAACTCAGTTATAAAAGGGTTAAGTGCACACTTGACCCCGAATCTCTGAAGCTAGTTCTACTCAGAGGAGTCCTTGAAGACCTTCTAGATACCCTCCATTTGCTAGCCGGGGGAGACATCTACCAGCTACCTTATGATGACATAAAGACTGTATTTAGAAACCATTCTAGGGCAGCCAGAAAGAGAGGTAGGGGAAGTCAACTCTTAGCCAGTACCCCTTTATCTAGTTCATTCCTTAAAAACGAGTTTGCAAATCAAATGGAAGATTTCAAAAGCGAGATGAGACAGACCATTTCCATGCAAATGGATACCTTGCAAATCCAAAAGAAGCAAGAGGAAGCCGAGAGGGCTTTGGCCATCTTTTGTCCCAGGTGCACCAGAAAGCATCCTAGGAACGAATGTCCATTGCACTCTGTAGAAGTGTGTTTTGTCTGTGAAGAAGACCATCCTACAAATCAGTGCCCTTCCTTGCCCGGATTTAAAGCTATGTACCAAGGGGCTGAAGGAGCCACTGAACCGCTCTGCTTCATGAACCAAAGGAGACCGCATGGACCCAGACCTTACCATTAGGGCATGCAAGGGACATCCCAGAATTATTACAACCCCAATCAATCCACTTCCATGCCTTCTTAGGGTCCCCCTGCTCATCCTTCCTGGTCCACACCCCCTCCTTGGTCATGTCCTCCTCAATACCATACTCAACCAGCTGCTCACTCATTTCATTCTCACACTTAGCGACAACCTCAGTGGAATGCACCTCATCAGGGGTGGAGGCTCCAATACAACTCTCCTCCCGCTCTTTTGCCTCCACCACCTGCTCAACCACAACCATTACCTCCTGCTCCTCCAAGACAACCCCAGATAACTGCTCAAACGAACCCAAACCCCAATAACAGACAGGCCCAACAGGTATATATTGGAGAAACCACATGCCCTACCTATGCTGTGGAGATTCAGGAGATCAACCTACGATCTGGGAAGGTCCTCCCAGATAGCCAACCTTCTCCTAAGGAGGACGAGGAAGAGAAATAGGAAAGTGAACCCAAAGCCATTCCACAATTTCCTGAGAGACTAACTGGAACCACGCAACCAAACCCAGAAGAAACTGAACTTCCGGGAGAACTTAAACAGTTATGTGTGAAAATACCACTTCTCCAAGCTATAAAAGATGTGCCAATCTCAATAAGTTGATCAAAGAGAAGTGTTTCAGGCACCTAGGCAAGCACAAGAGAGATGCCCCAACTATCAATGTCATAGGACAACTGTCTGACCTAATGTTGGGACAGATAATCTGTCCAAAATATCTGGACCCTGGGAGTCCTGTAGTTGATGTCCACATAAATGGCACCATAATCCCCCACACTTTGATTGATCTAGGGGCTGCCATTAACGTAATGACCAGGGACACTATGCTCAAACTCAACCTTCAGAGTTCCCTAAGAAAGACCTCAACAGTACTGCAGTTGGCAGACCGCTCCACTGTGACTCCTGAAGGGATTGTGGAAGATGTCATGGTCTCCATTGATTCCTGGGAGTACCCTGCTGACTTCTTGGTCCTTCAGCCAAAGGAAAAACTCACTGGGTATCCCCTCATCTTGGGAAGGCCTTGGTTAGCTATTGTAGATGCTTACATTAGTTGTCGAGCCAGGAGCATGACCATCAAGAATGGGCATATGTCCAAACAGCTAGTCCTATATCCTCTTTCCCAACCTTTGCTAGAACATGACTTACCTCTCTGGTTGGAGGAGGAAGATGAAGGTGAAGTCTACTCTTCCCCCTTATGCACAGTGGAAGCCATTAGGGGAGGTCCTCAAACCGAGGATGATCTTATTGAGAATTTGATTCAAAATCCACCCCCAGTGTGTTGCCATTAGAAGAGTTGGTGGAAGAAACCCAAGCCAGTGCTTTAGTTGATCTATGTGGCTGATCCGACCTCTCTCCGAGTTAAGAATGTGGGATTTGGCCCTGAAAGAACCTTGAAGATCAACTCATCCCTATCCACCTCTCAGGAGAAAGAGCTATGTAGCTTATTGAACAACCATTTGGATGCTTTTTCTTGGAGCTATAAGGAGATGAAAGGAGTCCATCCTTCAGTCTGTACCCATCACATCTACATTAAAGAAGATTGTAAACCAGTCAGGGAGCCTCAAAGGAGGATGAATCCAGCCCTTAAGGACATTGTCAAAGAAGAACTGCAAAAGTTGTTGGATGCATGATTCATCTACCCCATCTCTGACAGCGAGTGAGTTTCTCCTTTGGTGCTTGTGCTCAAGAAAAATGGGAAGTGGAGAATCTGTGTAGATTATCGAGAACTTAACAAAGCCACCAAGAAGGACCAATTCCCTTTGCCTTTCATAGATCAAGTGTTAGATGGCTTGGCAGGGAAGAAGTTCTTTTCCTTCCTAGATGGATTTAGCGGGTACAATCAGATCCAAATTAGCCCGGAAGACCAAGATAAGACCACTTTCACTTGTCCATGAGGTACCTTTGCCTATCGGGTCCTTCCCTTTGGGTTATGCAACACCACTGCCACTTTCCAGAGAGCAGTACTGAGTATATTTGCTGAGCTGGTTCATGATTCAGTGGAAATCTATATGGATGACTTTACCCCTTATGGTTTTAACTTCCGAGAAGCTCTGACTAATCTGAGGAAAGTTTTAGCCAAGTGCATTGAGATGAACCTGTCCCTCAGTCCTGATAAATGTGAATTCCTAATGACTGAAGGGACCATGCTAGGTCATACAATTTCTCAGCAAGGTTTACAAGTGGATCCCAACAAGATTGCTATCATCCAAAGGGTCCCACCTCCTCAAAAGGTAAGAGATGTTCATAATTTTCTAGGCTTAGTAGGGTATTATAGAAGATTCATTAAAGATTTTAGTAAGCTAGCCTCTCCATTGTTTGGTCTTTTGGGAAACGGTGCTGAGTTCATATGGACTGACAACTGTCAAGAGGCTCTGGATGCTTTGAAAGGTAAGCTGATAACTGCCCCAATCTTGAGAGGTCCAAACTGGGCCCTACCTTTCCACATTCACACAGATGCCTTGAACAAAGCCATAGGAGCAACCCTAGGACAAGTTGAGGAGAAGCTACCGTATGCCATATATTTTATTAGTAAAAACCTATCCAAGGCGGAGTTAAACTATGCTGTAACCGAGAAAGAGCTCCTGGTTGTAGTCCATTCCCTAAACAAATTTAGACACTACATCACTGGCTATCAAACCCTTGTGCATACTGATCATGCTGCAATTAGGTATTTGATGAACAAACCTGATGTAAATGCTCATATCATTAGATGGTTACTTTTATTGCAACAATTTGATTTGACCATTGTTGATAAGCCAGGTAAGGAAAATGTTGTTGCTGATTTTCTGTCTAGACTAGATTTGCCTGTAGGTGAAGAAGGGATGGTGGATGATTAGATGCTAGATGAACACCTGTTCGCTATTTCGGTACTCTCTCCATGGTTTGCTGATATAGCAAATTATTTGGTTTCAGCACAGTTTCCTCCATATCTATCCTCAAAGGAGAAGAGCAAGATTGTGAGGAAAAGTGCCCCATTCACTTGGATTGGGGGCAACCTTTTTAAGCTTGGCCCAGATCAGATTTTGAGGTGATGTGTCAGGAAGGAAGAAGTTTTTGACATCCTCCTAACCTATCATGATGGGCCCTGCGGAGGCCACTTTGCAGCAAAGAGAACCGCCTTCAAAATTTTATAGGCAGGTTACTATTGGTCCACTCTTCATCAAGATGTTAGGAGATACATCAGCCAATGTGACAAATGTCAAAGGATGGGGAGACTTACTCCAAAGGATGAGATGCCCTTGTGGCCTCAGGTGACTTTCGAGCCATTTGAGAAGTGGGGCATGGACTTTGTGGGTCCTATTAACCCTCCTTCAAAACATAGGTCCTACATCATTGTGTGCACAGATTACTTGACAAAGTGGGCAGAAACAAAGGCAATCAAAGCAACAACAAAAGAAAAGGTAGCTGAGTTTTTGAGGGAAAATATCTTCTACAAGTTTGGCTACCCAAGAGAATTAGTCACAGATCAAGGAAGTCAGTTTACCTCTAACCTGATTGAAGACCTACTCACTCATCACAAGATTAAGCACAGAACTTCCACCCCTTATCATCCGCAAGCAAATGGACATGTGGAAGTTACTAACAGAGCTTTGGAAGGGATTTTAACTAAGGTAGTGAGCAGTAGCAGAAAAGATTGGGCAGATCGCTTGGTTGAGGCCACCTGGGCTTACAACACTACTTGGAAAACTACAACAGGTTTCACACCCTATGAGCTGGTCTACGGGAAGAAGGCTTTGCTGTCCATAGAATTTGAATATAACACATTGAGGTTGGTAGCTCAGTTGGACCTAGATCTCAGCCATGCACAATAGGAAAGATTGCTTCAGCTGAATGGATTATATGAACAAAGAATGCAGGGCTTTCTCCACTCAGAGGTAATCCAACTTCAAAGAAAGATATGGCATGACCGGCACCTCAAAGAAAAGCAATTTTAGCCAGGAGATTGGGCGCTGTTATATGATTCAAGGTACAAGGATTTCAAGGGCAAGCTGAGGACAAGATAGCTGGGACCATATATAGTGGAAACATTTAATGACAATGGTTCAGTCCTTATTCGGACAATTGATGAGGAAGCCATCCTCATGCTCGTCAATGGGCATAGATTGAAAATCTACAAGAAGCCCCTTTCTAAGCAGGAGTTCATTGAGACTCTTGGAAAATCAGTATTGGTAATGGCGCAGATCCTTGTCTCCACTCTACCTACATCATGAAAAAACACACCAAAAAAAAGAAAAAAAAAAGAAAAAAGAAAAAAAAAAGGAAAAAACACAAAAAAAGAAAAAAGAATAAAAGATCCTTGGGTGAAAACCTCTTGGAGGCACCCAGGGTAGACAGTGAGGGTGAAAACCTCCTAGAGGCGCTCTAGTTGTCTCAGAAAAAATAGAAAAAAGGAAAAAAAATAAATCTAATTTTTGTTGAATAAATTGCAGGTTGCAGGAAGGTCATTAC
The DNA here is from genome assembly GCA_031772625.1 of Pinus tabuliformis. NCBI lineage: Eukaryota > Viridiplantae > Streptophyta > Pinopsida > Pinales > Pinaceae > Pinus > Pinus tabuliformis. Next base: position 1,839,094,672 of record CM062816.1, read on the forward strand.
AGGTTTTGGGAGAATCGCGCAAGTCAAAGACAGAGGACATGACCAAGATGCATGCATCCCTCACAATCCATTCCTCAATCATCGTTACCTTTCCCCAAGATCTGGTCTCATTTGGCCCGAAATTCCACATCCTACAGGAAGCTCTGTATCTTCTACAGGAGGATCCTATAGAAAATACAGACAAGCCAAAATCGGTCTCAGAAGAGGACCCGAGGGTTTGAGATCTGTCTATGAGGCCTATAAACCTCCCTGCCTCCATCCCTCACCATATGTCATCCTTTTCCATCTCTGTACACCTCCATTCCACTCGTTTTCATGTCCCTGCATAGTCACACAAAAATCTTGCTTTTTATGCTGCAAACAAATTTTAGTGACAAATCAAAACAACAGTTTTTCTTTTCACTCACCATACCTGCTACCCTCCATCTGAGATTCCTTGCCAGCAGAGACCCTCGTCAGTAATTATAGCCCTACTCATTTTAGCTTGAATCTCAGAAGGAGAAGCAGCTACAGGAAATCCTACAGGATTCCTGTAGCAGTTGATCCCTCTGAAACACATACTACAGAGCCAGGGACAGCAAAGTATAGCCTATGACACATGCATGAGCTCTGTTTGAACGTGTAAACATCAGCAACAGTCCGAGGTCGAGCATGCAGAACGCAAGCAGCCACAACAACGAAGAAATGGGTTCCAGCATCTGAAATGTGCATAACATGGCCGCGACTGCACAAGTAAGTGACTAAACCTATTATGCAATTACATGAATTATATTTCAAGGCTGCGTAACTATGGGAATGGTTCGGTTTGAATGGAATCGGTGGCCAGTTAACTGGCCACCCTCGGTCAGTTACACGTCCTCGCAGAATCCAACCGAGCCCCGTTAAATTCAAAACTGCTGATAAGATACGCAGCCAGCACGTGTGGAATGTCCATTCATGAAGAATTAATCGGGACTGGTAGTGGTGGCGGTGGATAACAGGAGTAAGGGAGGTGATGGCGGTCAGACGGCATGCAGCAAAATTATGGCCGTGATGTAGGATCAATGGTCCGATCTGTTGAAAATGCAACAAGATGATGGAGCTTAGTGAAAAGAAGTCGCCTTCACTAAGTGGGCCCGCAGGCTATTTTTGGTGCAAAGTCTATTTTTAGACTATGTCTATTTTTAGACACATGGATCATGGTTTATGAATTGCAGGATGCTATTTATGGATGATTGGTCATGTTGGTAAAAATATATGGACCTCTATTTTTAGACATATGGGCGGATTCTATTTTTACACTGCCAGTCAAAAAATATAACAGTCAAATATTATTAGCTCTTAATAATATTTGGACTATAAACATTATCTTATCCTCTTGCAGCACTTCAGTTCGAGCTACGGATGTGGCACATGCAACTGCGAGAAGGAAATACACTTTTCCTATGGGTTAGTTGAGCTATTGCATGATGGACTTCAGTTAGAACTCAAGTGATTGAGTTTGGTGGAGTTGATTGAGGAGTTGATGGAGTTGTGTTCAGTTTGACTTAGTTGAACTAGTTGTATTTAGTCTAACTGCCAAATACACTAGTGATGAGTGATGTGAATTAATTATTAATTAATTCACTAATTATTAACTCATAAATCAACTAAAGAATACATCAGTTAACTCAGTGCATGGACAGTTCAGTAGAGACAAGTGTTAGAGGTGGGTAAAAGGGTGAGACTACTATCAGTTATGACTATAGTTGTGCATGAGATTTGCACAATCATTGATTGAGATTGCCAATGAGGATTGCGCAGTACAAGCCAAGGGAATTCGAACTTGGATCTGATCTATTTTCAACTTGGATTGCGCAGTAGAGGCAGGCAAACAATGGAGGAGATTTGAACCCGTGACTTGTTCAGATCTGAGCTAGTTTGTGTGTAGCATGTGGAGATAGTACTGAGTACTTGTGAGGAGTATTGTACTATGTATTGTTACATGTTCTCTATCATTATAATATACAGATAGTTGAGGGTTTTCAGCTGTATTCTTTCCCCATTACATACTGTGTTGATATGTGTGATTGATGTTTCAGTGGGTGCATGCGATTGTTTTTTTAATTCCGCAAATTGATGATCAATGGTAGAGGAGGTTATGTATTATGCATGCATTCCGAAAATAGTGTATAATCAAGATAATCTCTGTGAATAAGTGTTATATTATTCAAATTTCTACACGATCCGGCCACCTCATCACCTCACCACGAATCACGCTTGCAGATAAAACACAGCTCAGTTAAGCCATTCATCACCTTTTGTTCATTCTGCACTCACGACGTTTTCGACTGGAGTACGCATCTACCACTTCCAGAGCAGCTAACCAGTCATCCTCCGCGAGATTTCTGCCTGTTTTTCGAAAATCTCCTGCCTATCGGACTCTACAGGAAGCACAGTTTCATTCTACAGGAGCCGGGTGACTTCTACAGGAAAAACAGAGGACGGCTCTGCAGAAAGAAAACCTGAGACTTTCACCGAATTTCAAGCTCAAAACGAGGTAGGCTCGAGAAAACTTCTCTGTGCATGATTTGTTGGTGCAAAATGGTGAATTGAACACAACATTAGATTGAAAAATGAGAGTAAAAGGTTTGCCTGTGCATTGAGGAAAAGTGGAAGTCTGCCTGCATAATTCACTAAGTTTACCTAGTTTTTTTCTTCTGCATCCGAAATCTCCTCATCAGTTTAAAAAAAAAATTCTCCTGTAAGGAAGACATGCAGCAGTAGAGGCCAACCTGTGTGTGTGAAAAATCCCGAATTTACATATCTATCAATGTGCTGAAAAAAACCTGTGTCCTTATGCTCTGTTCTGTAAATTTTTTTTCTTTCATAAATAGACAGACCAAATTCTGGGTGACAGTGGTTTTCAAACAGGGGAGTTATTGCCATTTGATATTGTAAGGAGCACATGAGAAATTCCTCCTTTGATCTAAAAAAAACCGAATTCAACTATCCTCTGTCTCAGTGATTGACTGTGTTTTTTTTTCCACCTGAGCATTTTCTTTTCTGGTTAAAGACCAAACTCAACACCATGCCAGGAGGATTCATGAGGAAAGAACCCTTAAACTCTAGCAAATTGTACGAAAACCCTGAGGTGGTGGACCTTTTCATCAGGGCACATTGGATATCCTTCTTTGACAGAATTCAGGGTTATGATGAGGAGGTGACTGAAGAGTTTTTGATGTCCCTGAGACTACATTCGAAGACACATGCCACAGTTAGTTTTAGGGGTTTGACCCTAGAACTTACCCCTGATTTCATCAGTAGAATTACTGGTTTACCATTGGGGCTCCCTTGGAGCAAAGAGGAGAAGTCATTGGGACAAGTGGCTAAGAAAACATTTTTTCTACCTGAGGAGCATCCTGTAGAAGACAAAAACGAGGTTAGAAGGACCAACGTGCCTCCTCTCTGGAGTGAAGTCAGTTATCAAATCATGAAGTATATCACAGGTGAAGGGAGGTTTAGCATCATTTATGGTTATTATTTTAGGTTGCTACATGAATTGAGATATGGGAAGGACTTACCTCCAGCTAAGAAACTGAACATCCCATATTTCCTCCTTCAGTGTTTGATTGAATGTGGTACAAAGCTAAATGCAGGAGTCCTAGATCAGTTAGCCCACCATGGACTCATCAAACTATTGGTGGAAGATGCTTTACACACCTATACTGTCCCCATAGCTTGGGAAATCTTCAGAAATATGTCCAGGGATGATAACATCAAAACTTTGGCTGAGAACATCAACCCACCCAGCAGTGATGAGGGGGAGCAAATTGAAGAAACTGAGAAGAGCATTGATGAGGGAACACAGGACATTAAAACAGAGGAAGAACAGAAGGAAAAAGAGGAATTTGACAAGACTGCTGAACCTAAGACAACAAAGGAGAAAACAACAAAAACAGAGAAAGGAAAAAAGACAAAGTTTGGGAAGAAAAAGGCCAAGAAGGCCCAAAAGAAGGCTGCCACAGCCAAGGCAGGTACCCAACAAGAGAAAGAAGAGACACACCCTGAGATATCAGGGGCACAAGTAGAAACAGGGGGCATAGAGATTTCTACAGGAAGTGAAGAAAAAGAATAGCAGGAAGAGAAATCCCCTGAAATGTTGGCAAGAGAGGCAGCAACTGTGCTTGCTACATTAAGCACACCTACAAAACAAAGAGGGAAAAGAAAAAGGACCTCCATGTACTTCAAAGCCAGAAAAATCATAAGGATCAAAGTAGGCAAACCTCAGCCACCGTCTAAGGAACCGATTGTCATTAAGGACTCACCCACTAAAAAGAAGGAAGAGTCTCATTTCAAGATACCCATCACCTATGAAAGAGGAAGCCCAAAAGCCTCCACATGAAAAGAGAAAATTAAGTTGATGGACTCAAAGGCAGTTCTACAGGAAGCTACAACATCTCTACAGGAAACTCTAGCCAAGTTAAAAGAGACTGAGAAATTGGAGGAGAAGGTAGCTAAACAATCACAAGGGGAGAGAAAAACTGAAGAAATACCTGAACCTACCCCTCAACCTGATTTGGGCTCATATTACAATCTGTTAGAGGGTGGGAAAATTATCCCACAGAAATTTGTTGTACCATTATTTTTCAAATTAGAGAAAGAGAGGATCAGAACACACACATGGATGAAAATCGCCAAATCTAAGGGAGTTGAGGACATAGGCCACATGGAGGATAAGTTAAAAGAATTAAGGGGAGAATTGGCCATGGTAAGGCATGTAGAAAGCTGCAAAAGAGCCCAGCTACAGGAGGAGAATGAGCTGCTGAAAAAATAGTTGTAGCTACAGGAAGTCCACAAGGAAGATAGGCTGTCCATTTTGGGAGGGCAACAGTAGCAAGAAGGACCTCCAGCAGACAAGGACACAACTGAGAAACAACAGAAAGAGGAAGAGCTACAAGCTAATGTGGAGATGCTAACAAAACTGCTGCAAGAACAGGAATCTCAGGCAGCAAAAGAAATACAAGTTTTGAAACAACAGTTGCAAGAGAAAGAGGCCCAATTGGCCTGCATGGCCAGTTGGGAAATAGAAGCCTTACAATGTAGGCAACCTGCTAAATCTTATGCATTATACCTTAAATACCAATGGTTGCAATTTCAAATTAACACACTGGCCCAAAGGGGCACCACTCCATTTCAGAATTACAATCAGTTTTTGCAATTGTGTGACAGTAGCTCAGCAGAAGATAAGGCCAAGATGGCAGAATTCTATTTACATAACTTGGTGCTACCTAACATGAATCTATGGGACCCAAACACTGTATTAGGAGATCTGCAACTAATGGCCATGGCTTCTTGGTTAAGCCATGAGGAAAAAAGGGGAGTAGAGATTCAGAAGATTATGGCTAGGGAACTAAATGAGCCACTTATGATCAGGGCAGAACCAGAAGATCCCTCAACCCTTATATATTCCCATCGGTACCTTGCAGACAACCCTCACATCGTGCCTGACTATGTTGAAAGACAAGCTCAGGCCATTGCTCACTTTGAGGACATGGAAAGACTATTTGGTGATAATTGCATTCATGCTTGCACAAGGAGATGGAACACCTTGTCCCATAGTCTGAAAATAAGAGAGTACCACTCCCCAACTAGGATGAGGGAGGCTATGAGAAGAGTACCCCTATACAAACAATCAATGCAGAACCTGAAAGCCAATTGGATTGGCCTTAAGTTCAGCCCTCCACTACTGCTGGGGCTGTTAGAAGGGGTCAAGGAAGAAGAGGAGCAAAGGCAATGGGAGGAGGTAGATAGAAAGGCAGGATTTCATGATAGGGAAGAGGACATCACCTCAGAGGCCTGGGATGTCAGAGAGGCAGTCAAAGCAATCAAGGATGATGAACTGGATTAGTTGCTCAGAGGATGAGCAACACATTCAGCAGGGGGGTGATGATGAGCCTTAGAAATGGGTAACTATATGGGCTCATTTTGCCTAATATTCTCATTTAATCCACCATTCTCCATAGTTTTATGCATGCTTTTGAATATATTTATGTTAATTGTGTGAATGGGAATAGTCACTTTACCACAAGGTCTAACACGTGCTTATTGCAGATTTTTGGACATTTTTGGGACCAAGATCAGGCATTTATGAGCAGATTGGCAGCCAAATACAAGGAAACAAGGCTGAGGATTTGTAGGAGGGATGTCTACTACACTAAATGACCCCTTCCTCAAGTTCTCCACCATCAGCTCGAAGTTCTACAACCCACCAAAGATGATTTTAAGGGCAGCCGAGCAGGTCTAGTGAAGTGGCTGATTAACTGCAGTTTTGGGCAGCCAAGCTCCTCAAGTTAAGGAGGACTGTTGGGGGTCCTCGTATGCATAAGTAGGAAGGCTTCAAGCCTTGGTAGTTTAGTCATTTTGTTAGTCTATTTTCGCACATTAGTGCAGCTCTGTATCAACACATTTTCGAGCTTCTTCTTGTAAACAATTTTTGGATGTAGCTATTATTTTTTGATCAATGAAGATGAATCTTGCTTTGCGCCAACTCTGATCTTTCTTAGGAGGCTGTAGCTCTTGGGGTTGGGCCCAACCCAAGTGCCAGTACCTCCTTTGTGTACTTTTATGTGTTTTTCTTGCATTCATAGACTAATTTCTGTTATTTAGGTTAAAATCTTGCTTCATTTCTTAGGTTGTTTTTGATGATTTAGATAGTTGTTCATGCTTCAGGTTGATTTGACAGTTTGGTAACAGAAAAGATCCACAAAAAGGCTACCAAGCAGTCCTTGATCTCAGTTCTCCCTCCTTGGGATCATGAATTGAGACCAAGGTACACTTGCTGCCACAAAACACTGTTTTTGCCTTCTAATGCAATTGCTAGTGTGAGATTTTGAATTGGAAAAGTTGATATCAGTTGTGTCTTCATGTTCAGATCTATTCTTGCTTAGTTTCCATAGCTCTCTTGCATGATTTCCTGTTTATACACTGTTGTTCATCATATTTCTGGTTTTTAAGAGTAGATTAGGTCAAAGTAGATAGATCTTTGTTTTTGTCTTTGTTTGGATCAGTTTTTGGAAAGTAATGTGCAGAACACCTGTAATACATTCCTACCTACCCTTCCTCCATCATACAACCTGTTCCAACCCCTCACTCAAGATTTTTTCCCTTCATTTGTCACACTTTCCCAACTAACCCTAATTTCTATATTTTTGTGCAACATTGCTTTCTCCATCCTTGAAAAAATCCAACCATCTTCATCACTCCTTAGCTTCATTTACTAGGTCCCACACCTCTTAACATCCTTATCCATCCTTCATTTCCACTTCCCCACCATTTTTCCTCCATCAATCCTCTAAAAATCACTTTCGGCCTGTTCCTGTAGAATTTCCTGTAGATCCCCTGCAGCCTCCTGTAGAAGATAACACGAGCAGTTTTTTGAGATCTGAGCACAGTGGAAATCTCCAGAAGGGTGCTAGGGACCCCTTAGGTCTTCTCCATACCTGACTAACCCCCTACAAACACCCACTCCATTTGCTTTCTCCAATAAAACTCTGCACAATAAAAAATAGTTAAAATACATGCATAATAATCTTGCATAAAATTTCTCAAAAATACAAAAAGATGACTCTTCCATATTTTCCTTCAGAAGTAGCTTAAACACATGTATTTTACCTCTGCAATAGTCCATGGCATCCATTTCAGTAGTTTTACATCCCTTTTCTTGCACAAGTAGGGTCAGTATGTAAAACTAGGGTTTGCATTTCCTTTCAGCTTTCATCTTCCCTCTGCAAGTAGACTAGCCTCTTTTGAGTTAGCTTTCATCCATCACAGTTAAAAGCTTCTTCTAAGAACTCATAGAAGTTGGCTTAAGCTCCTAGCGAACTTGCGCTAGCTGATCAAGTGACAGCCTGCAGTAAGAGCTAGTACTTGTGCATATAGCACCGTCGCTTCCAAGTTTGTTACGAACTACCGGGGTGATAAAAATAAAGTAGGGAGTCCTAGGAGTTGCAGCATCATTGCTGCAATATTGGAGCTCACCATGGACATGTAAAGAAAAACAGAACAATAGAAGACCGCATTGATACCACTAATACATATTTATGCAGGAACGCAATAGAATACAAATATAAACATAAACACAAAGATGCAACAAAAGTAAAACTTCATTTCATTAATATCTAGAACTGAAATATGCTGACATACAAAATGGAAATAACTAGCTCGAGCGATGATGGTGTATCTCTGAGAAAACATGTGGCGGCTACATGCCTCTGAACTTTGTTACAATAAGGCTCAAAGGCCTATTTATTATTCAGAAGCAATGGAAAACCTAAACATCCAAAAACCTAACCCTAGGAGATGAAGCACCAAAACTATGGGCCCCGTTAGGGTAAATTGGTGCATCAATTTCCCGGGGTCGTAACTTTGGCATACGATCTTCATTTGATGCACATGATACCTCATTAGAAATATCTATCCGAGGATTATAAATTTCGACTACAAACTAATGTTTGCCCTTTTTTAAAAAAGCATCGTTTAGGACCTCAAAACGGCTTCGAAAGTTCAAGACTCGAAAAACTGCCAAAAATAGTAAATTGTGCTACAATTAAGGAAACTGAAAAACTGAAAAAATTAATGTTGGGGGTCCAAGTGGAATAGGAGGTTAGCCACCAATATCCACCTGGATCAGGCACACAAGTGCGATTCCCAGAATCGACCCTGACCCTAGGCACCTAGGGAAATTCCCGGAATTGACCATGACCCTAGGCTTGGAATCAATACCATGGGTTGATACCCTGGGCGATTCCTAGAATCGATACCCTAGGTCATACCCAGAATCAACCCTGGGTGATATCTTGGGCAATTCTTGGAATCAACCCTGGGTGATACCTTGTGCAATTCTTGGAATCAACCCTAGGTAATTCCTAGAATTGACCTTGGACGATTCCCCGAATCGACCTTGGGTAATTCCCGGAATCGATTCTAGGCACCTAGGGCCCCTGAGCCACAACCCTAGATGGGGGCACCTTGCCCAAGCCCACGACCTAGGGGCCGTGGGTGCCTAGGGTCAATTCTAGGAATCAACACTAGGTTGCGGGCCTGGATTTCCAGCGTCCACCCAGGCCTGTATCCTAGGGTCGATTCCGGGAATCAACCTTGGTCCTAGGCGCCCAGGGGCGATTCCTGGAATCGACTTGGCCCTAGGCGCTCAGGGGAAATTCCTGGAATCGACCCTAGACCTAGATGCCAATGGGTGATTCCCATAATTGAACCTCGGTGATCCCTGGAATCGACCATTGGGGATTCCTGAAATCGACCCTAGCATTGGGCGGCTAGGGGAAATTCATGGAATTGACATTAAGCGATTCTCAGAATTGACCTTAGGCAGAATCGTCTTTGGGTGCCTAGGGCCAAGGTCAATTATGGGAATCTCCCATGGGCGCCCTGGGGTGATTCTCAAAATCGACCTTGGCCTTGGGTGCCCAAGGATGATTTCCAGAATCGACCCTGGCCCTGAGTGCTCAGGGGAAATTCCCAAAATTGACCCTGGGTGATTCCCGGAATCAACCCTGGGCGATTGCCAGAAATGACCCTGGGTGATTCCTAGAAGTGACACTGGGTGATTCCCAGAATCGAACTTGGGCGATTCCTAGAATCGAACCTGGCCTTGGGCCCAGAATCAACCTTAGGTCATTCCCTAGGTGCTTCCCAGAATCGACACTGGGCGATTCCTAGAATCGACCATGGATGGCTCCCGGAATAGACCTTGGCCTTGGGAACCCAAGGGCGATTTCTGGAATTGACCTTGGGCGATACTTGGAATCAAATCTCGATTATTCTCGGAATCGACCCTAAGTGATTCCCATCATTGCCCCTGGGCAATTCTCAAAATCAATACCCTAGGAAGAAACTCAAAATCGACCTTGGGCCATACCCTAAGCAATTCCCATAATCAACCCTGGGTGATACCTGTAATCAACCCTGGGTGATTCTCGGAATCAACCTTGGGCGATTCCCGAAATCAACCCTAGGAGATTCCCGAAATCGATACCTTGGGTAATGCTCGAAATTGACCCTGGGTGATTCGTGGAATCGACCTTTTCCCTGGGTTCCCAGGGACGATCCTTGGAATTGAACTTGGCCCTGGGCACCTATGGCCCCTAGGCCGCAGGGCTTGGTGGGGGCAGCTCACCAGCCCCTGTCCCTGCTTGCAGGCCAGGAATCTTGGGCGTCCATGGTCGATTCTGGGAATTAGCCCTGGGTGCCCTGGGCCATTAGGTCATGGACTTGAGTAGGGGAACCTCTCATGCCCCTGCCCAGACCCGCGACCCTAGAGGCCCTAGGCGCCTAGGGTCAATTCCCGGAATCGACCCTGGGTAGCGAGGGTCAATTGTAATTTCAAGAATTGACCATGGGTGCCTAGGGCCAATTCCGGGAAATGACCTTGGGCTCCCAAGGCCCATTCTAGGAATCCACCTTGGGCACCTGGGACGCAAGCCTAAGTGGGGGCGCCTTGCCCACCCCTACCCAGGCCCGTGACCCAGGCGCTGCGGGTGTCGAGGGTCGATTCTTGGAATCGACCCTTAGCGCCCTGTGCCAGTTACTTCTGCCGGGGCATCTCACCTGCCTGTGCTCAGGTGCCATGTGCAGCGAGCCTGGGTTGGGGAACCTCTCCCACCCTTGATGCCTAAGGTTGATTCCCAGGATCGACCTTGGGGGCCCATGGCCATAGGCCTGGGCAGGGGCACCTCTCCCACTCGTGGCATAGGGGCCTGGCGCACCTAGGGCTATTTCCCAAAATGAACCTTGGGTGCTTAGGGCCCTTGGGTTGCGAGCCTAGGTAGGGGCGCCTTACCCACCCCTGCTCAGGCCTGTGGCTTAAGGGCCCTGGGGCCCAAGGTCAATTCCAAGAATCTAGCTTAGGCGTCGTGGGCCCTTGGGTCATTGGCTTGGGTTAGGGTACTCGCCCCTGCCCAGGCTTGTTGCTCAGTGGCCTTGGGGGCCCAAGGTCAATTCCGAGAACCGACATTGGGCGCCTCAATCCCTTGGGCCACTGGCCTAGGCGTGGGTACCTCATGCACCCCCATGTAAACTTGCGGCCCAAGGGCCTTGGGCGTCCAAGGTCGATTCTTAGAATCAGCCCTAGACGCCTAGGGTCGATTCCCGGAATCGCCTTTAGTGCCTAAGGTCGATTCCTAGAATCGACCATGGGCACCCAAAGTCGATTCTCGAAATCGACCCTGGGCACCCAAAGTCGATTCCCGAAATCAAACCTGGACACCTAGGGCTGATTCCCGAAATTGACCTTGGTTTCCCAGGGACGATTCCCAAAATCGACCCTAGGGTCCTAGGGCCCCTAGGTCGTGAACCTGGGCGTTGAGGCCTGATTCTGGGAATCGACCCTAGACGCCCAAGTCCATTAGGCCACGTGCCTGTGCAGGGGTGGGCAAGGTACCCCCGTCCAGGCTTGCGACACAGGGGCCCTAACATTCCAGGGTTGATTATGTGAATTAGCCCTAGAAGCCCAAGTTCGATTTTAAGAATCAAAGTTGGGAGCCCAGGGCTGATTTCGAGAATCAGCCCTGGGCACCCAGGACTCCTGGGTCGTGGGCTTGGGCATAAGAGGGATAATTTGTCTTAGGCTAATATTTATAAAGTGCTATACTTTTAGCCTTTAAAATAAAAATTACTCTTGGAATAATGACTCTTTCATTCAAGTGTTCATTTTTAAAGTTTTTTTAGTCATATAATTTGTTCATAATGTCATGGTTGAAATATGTTGAAAACTTAAGGTTTTTTAATTCCATGGTTGAAAAATTGTCAAAATTTTAAGGTTTTTCTGAGTTATTATAGTTTATCTTTAATGCTAGGGTTGAAAACAATTAGAATTTTAGGGCTTTTTAGAGTCATGATATTTTATTTTTAACGACATGGATGAAAATTGTTGGAATTTTAAGGTTTTTCGGGTCTCAATATTTTATCTTTAACTCCATTGCTAAATAATGTTGAAATTGTACCTCGAAAAAAATGTTATTCTAACATTAATACTTTTCATTTTCAGTGTGTTTTTTCCGTCTTTTTTGCTCAAAAAAATTGGTTTTCACTACCATTTTTAAAAAATGTTGAAAATTTACCCTTAAATAAAACATCGTTTCATAATACACACTTTTCATTTTTGGGTTGTTTTTCATGTTTTTTGGGGTATTTTGGCTAGAGTTCTCGTTGAGTTTACAATTCCCGTTTGAAATTTTACATTGTTCATGTAAATAAAATATGCTTTGTATAGAAAAAGTCCACCATGATAATAATAAAACATAAATCACAACTTGATGGGCACCACTGCTAAGGGATTGTGACATTAAAAATCATTATCCAATCTTAGGAAAAGGTTACATATCAAATCATATTTAGTTCCTTCTTTGATTAACTCAAACTTGTGAAATGACATATCAATGAGGGTATTAGTATCATCAAACACATTTTCTCCCTAGGCGATGTCTAACGAATGTTACATTATTAAGTTATGTCATGTATGAAATATCCCACAAGGGAAACATGAATCGTTCCACTGAGGAAACATCATAAGAAAAGGGCACTAATCCATCCAACCATCAAGTGTGATCCCCATCACACATCTAAGAAAATGACGATATAGAACACCTCCCTTTAGTGACACAAACATAAACACATTAAGTCACTAGGAAATATTAACATTATGAAATGTTTACTTCATTACATAACATCTAACCACTTGGATGGTTATAATCATCATCAATATCCTAAATAAGCATCATACCATACCATAATGAGATAATAAGCTCCATAATCATGAAATATGTAAATTAAGGGTGATCAACAATGCAAGCACATGTGAGAAAACCATCAAACCAATAAAATAATTCATTAAACCAAGGAGAAGTGATATTTCCCCAGCCAAAGGCTTCCATCAAATGATTTGATACCATGAAAATGTATCCCCCCATGTTAGTATAATGTTCTGCAAGTACTAGTAAAAAATATCCATAAATTTAATGAAAATCATAATGTAGAGCCCCATACAATATGAGGCGTAACTATAGGCACCAACTTGGGGATGCACCATTATTGGGAGTGCATCAAGACCCCACAAATTAGTGGTCCAACTTGTCATGAAGAAAGAGGAGGCAAAACCATGTGGCAAGATAGATACAAATCAAGATCCACAATCAACTTGTTATTTTTATTTATCTTTTAATACATCATTAGGAGTTCAAAATTTGGATAAAATGATATTGAAAATATTCATGGAAGTGATTTACTACTGGTGTTGCACATATTTATCTTATACTCTTTAACCTAGGATGAAACAAGATGTTTAGTGAAACCAAATAGCTAATACAACCTTTCAAGCATCATTTCATTGCTATAGATTCTACCATCGTGTTTGGTAATGATTCAAACCAAGGTAAAATCAATAGTTATATGAATATATGTTGAAATATTTACAACATAGTTACAAAATGAAATCACATCACAAATATAAAATCCAATGCTATCTAAACAAGAATAACAAGTTTCAACACTTGTTAATTCAATTCCACGTTGAAGAAGGTTGGAATATGAATATAATAGTTCATCATCGACCTCCAAATATGAGCTTCTTAAAAGGTAAATTTGTAATTAAAACATTAACACCTTCAAGCAAAGATGGTGTGGGTTGCTCTAACAATAAAATATTTTCAACTAAGCAGAAGGATGAGATAGGAAATGAAATCTTACATCTAGAAACAATTTTTTGTACATTGTTTGATAGTTGGAAATCACTATTATAAAATGTGCATTCAATATCTTGTTGCTCAATATAATTGTTTCTAGATGTAAAATTTCATTTCCTATCTTATCTTTGATAGTTGGAAATCATTGTCATAAAATCTGCATTCAATACCTTGTTGCTCATATAATTGTTTCTAGATGTAAAATTTCATTTCCTATCTCATTATTGATAGTTGGAAACAATTGTTATAAAATCTGCATTCAATATCTTGTCACTCCATATAATTTTCAGCACAAAAAACATGGTCTTCAACTTGAAAGTTCACAAGTAAAATCATACAAATTGAAAGAAGTAGATGGCTGAAAATTTCCAATGTTTTCACAAGTACAAGATTGTCACAAAATGTGGAAAAACACATCAAATTTCATTATAAAAGAAGGTTGGAAATCTTCCCAAAATATGAAAATTTAAAAAGATGTTTCGTTAAACAAAATCAATGCTCAAAACTTATTTTTTAGCTAACAATTTATGTATGAAAAATGTGAGATGAATGCATATATCAATAAAATAAATTTGCAAAGCTGTAGCAAAAGATCTATTCCATGTTCCAAATAAATACACAATATCCAACTGCCACATAGGTTTGAAAAATACTATTTTTGTTGTTGTTGCGAAAATTCAACTTTATGTTATTTCTCAAGATGGCCTAAAATCTGCAATAGGAGCCTCATTCTCTTGGATTTCATTTTCTTTGTGTGGCATTGCAATAGAATCTCATGCAATTCATTCAAAATTATTTTACATCTATTTTTTTAATATATTCAACTATAAACATTTATGGTTGCTCTTATCCTTTCTTTTGTCCAAGAAAGTTTTTGGAAGTTTTTCTTATATACATGTAGAATATCATTCAGTTTTGTTGTAACATGTATTTTGTTGTTTGTTTCATTTATTGTTTCATTCAAAATCACTTGAAAAATATTTTGAAAAAAGATAAGGCAAGTATTTCGGAAATCAAAATATAAAAGAAATGGAGAAATATATCGGATTTTACAAAGGAAAGCAAAGGAACGAGTGTTAAAGCATTAACACCGGACCCGCCAATATATATGCCATATTTTATAATGATGGTGGGTCTGAAACAACGTAAAGCGCTTATATTACTCCACCGATTGCGATATGGATGGGCTAGACCTGAAATAATATATACAGTATGTTTAAAAGTTCGGCGGGTCCGCTGTATCGAAAATCCTTTATATACATGCATATGGGTTTCGCCGATCGCGATTTGCGATGACGGACCCGAAATGATATATATTGTGTTTTATAATTGCGGCGGGTCCGTCGTATCGCACATCATATATATATATATATATATATATATATATATAGAAAGCGCCGATTGTGATGAGCGATTGGATTCCAGACCCAATAAGCTTATGCGCTATATTTTATAAGTCAGTGCGTCCGCCTTATCGCAATTTTTATTGATATTCATATATATTTGTTGTTTACGCTGTTTTATATGAATTTCTATTATAAAGCATTATAATAGAAAGGCTGGACTTTAAGCATATATATATTATACATAAAAGCCTCGGCGGGTCCGCAAGGCGTATTAAAAGGCAGATTTCAAGCTATAAGGCAGGATTTCGGGCGGAATGAAAATGGTAAGTGGTTTTTAGTGGAGATCACCCGATCCCACTTATCATTCAACACGTAGCAGCCGGGTGGAGAGAGGAAACCGCCCGTTTCGGGCGGGTATTCTTCGGGCTTATGTCCCACCCAAAACATTTACAGACCGTCCGATCTGAAAAGCGTAGATCAACGGTGGAGATGAATTGGCGGGAAGTATACCTTGGGAATTGCGCTGAGCCCGTATTGGAAGTGGAAAAGCATGTTTTATCATATATTTTCATTATAAAAGTTTTACGCATAATTCCAATATTTTCATAGTTACTGAGGCCTAAGGGTGCATAAATTAAGTTTTACAAGGATTTTCGAGTCGATTGCGATTTGCAATGGAAGTCAACGAAGCGTTGAATGGGCGGATTTGACAAGTTTATAAAGCAGGATTTACTCTTTTGAGTTCCGGATTAATCAAAAGTTCGTGTTAATTTCGTTGTGTAATGCGGAAAATCAGGGTTAGAGCTGAAGCTTAAGAGGAAGAAAATCCGATATATTTCTTAGCATTTTGGCCAATCAGAATGCCCATGTAAGCCCAAGATTACACAAACTAAGCGTATTTCATTACGGATAAGACGAATTAAGCATCATTAGGGCATTCACAGAGGAATTCAGCAACAGATCAATGGAGGAAGCCAGCTGTTATCATCCCCTCCTGAATCCAGTTATGTTCTTGTTATTTCATGTTCTTTGAGGTGTCTTTTACCCTCTGTAAAATTTTGTAATAAGTTTTTACTTCATATAGTTAGAAAAGCAGTTAGATAGTTTGGGCAGTTTCAAAAATCAACAACTGTTCCACAATGTATAAAAAGAGGAAAATTTACTAAGAAAGGGTTCGAACTTTAGAGAACTCGGAGACTAGGCCACTGCATTCCTGATATCATCGTTTATTAATGAAAGAATCAGAAGTTTCCATGATTTATTGCATATAGTTTTGTAAGCTTCTTCATCATTTGTCATGCTGTGTCTTCTTCTTTTCAAGTATAGTAATGAAGCAACAGGTCTTTATTTGCTTATGTAGATAAGGTTAAAATGCCTTAAAGAGCACTCCTATACTTGAAGTCCTCACTTCTTTTCTAAATTATAGATAATAGTTTCTGTGAAAGATCAACATATTGTCTATGATTCAGTTCTCATTATCATAATTCCTCTAAGTTACAAATAGTAGTTTCTGTGAAAGATCAACATATTATCTTTAACTTCCCCTTCAAACTTTCTTCATTCATCATTTATATCTAGCAACAAATGGCATTCTGAGATGTTCTGGTCATACATGTATTAAGAGTTAAAGACCAAGTTTTCCAGGTCCTTCATTTGAGAACACAATAAACAATAAGTGACAGTAAATAATATTTATTAATGTTTTAAGCAAAATTTCGCCACAGCCAGGAAATTGGTTTCTTAAGGAACAACATTAATTGGCACCGTTTCCGGGGAGAGAAGATAAGAAGATTTTTCCCTGGGTTTCAATATTTTCCTCTGGTTGTTCAACGAGGAGGAAATATTTCGCTGTTTTGAATCAAAGCAAAAACTCTGGCTTCAAGAAGGCCCCATACAAGATCAGACACTACACAAAAGAAATTTCAAGCTCTTTCAGATCCTGAAAGGCTATTTTCTAAGAGGGCTGGAAGGTCTAAGATTCCAATTACACCAATTCCTACATTGTCTGCATCAGGCAACAATTCACTTGAACATTCAGCTGATAGAGAGTCATCCTTTTCATCATCTTCATTTCAGGAACCTAGCTGTCAAGACCAATCTTTTGAGTCTGTTACTTTTCATTTACCTGCTGTGATTATTCAACCTCAACGAATAACCACATTACCTCCTTTGCACATTTCATTTACCTCTCAATCAAGTTCCACATCTGGTGGTAATCAAAGTTCAGTAAACATGGTAGCACCTACATTCTTAGTGAATAGGTATGCACCTCTTCAACTACCACAACCTTACAATCAAATGCCATAGGATTACCTTAAAACTCTTCCACGTTTTTCAGGAGAAGATGAACAGACAACAAAGAATCATGTAGTATTATTTTGTAATTTTGCGGAAAGACTAAATTTTGAACAATTAGATGTTGTTCTAAGACTTTTTGTTCAGCCCCTGGATGGAGAAGCAAGGAAATGGTTCAAAGGTCTTCCAAATAATACCATTCCTTCTTGGGAAGAGATGGAACACGTGTTTATTTAGAGACGGGGAGAAAAAAGAGATCATGGATATTCATTAACAGAGTTTAATGCCATAAAGAAGAAGCCTGATGCAACTGTGGTCGAATTTGTCAAAAGATTTAACAAATTGTACAATAGTCTCCCAATAGAGATTAAGCCTCCTCCTGCTGGTGCAAAAATAACTTTTGCAAGGGATTTTGAATCAAATTTTGGATTCACATTAAGGGAAAGAATAGCTCTAACCCTTGATCAAATCCAAACAGATGCTTTAGAGATAGAAGCGAATGTGGTGGTTGTAGGAAAAGCACCAGAAACACGGCCTACCCAAGACAAGGGTAAGGCAAAGATAGAATCCTCTCAAAGTCAATCATTCGAGGATATGTGTAATGTAATTAAAACTATGTCAGATAAGTTAAATAGGTTAGAGTTAGAGAATAAGAACTCTCAAAGACAAACACAGTATAATAAGAACTTTAATCCCCAATTCAGAAGACAACCTTTGCAAATCTTGCAAAAGGAAAGAAAAGATCAAAATCAAATTCAAGCACCATTATATATAGAAGCAAATCTCGGTGAAGAACAACCTGAAGATCAAATTTCTACATTATATGCAGTTGATGAAGATGAAATCGACATTGAAGGAGAAGAGTATGTGTATGACGAAGCAGATGCTATTCATGATGGAAATGAAAATGATGAATATTGGAAACAATTCTTTGATTTTATGCAGGCTGAACTACATAAGAAATATGACCTAAGATCTAGGAAAAGATCAAGAAATCAAGAAAATGAAAGTGAGTAGCAAGTTTCAACTTTCTCACCAAAGGCGACTCCACAAGAATCTTAGCATGTAAAACAAGTAAATAAAGGAAAGCAGCAGCAAAATGCAAATGGCAAGACACAGATACTTCGAGGTGAGTCTTCTCAAGATCAAACTGGAAAAATTCCTTTGGAGAAACTTGTTTCAATTCCTCAAATAATTCTAGTCATGAAGAAAGGTGAAGATGAGAATGAAAAGATTGCTAAACAGGGTCACTTGTTTAGTCTTACCAAGGAGTTGGAAAAGGTAAGATGTTGGGTCCCTATAATACTAGTGATTACCCCATTACTATTGTAGTTATACCCCTTATTTATATTGATGTACCCATGTAGTGCCCATATTGTTACTATTGTGCCACATAGAAGCCCACTATTGTTATTGTTGTGCCCTACAATATTATTGTTATGTAGGCTTTGATTGTATTGGGACCACTTAGACTCCTATATATAGAAAGGAGGTATTTTCATTTGTATCATCCAAGAATTGTTCATTTATGTAATGTAAAGGAGGTTGCCCCCTCGAAGAGGCTGAATTCTAAGGCGTGGATCTCTCTTTTCTATCTTTTTGTGAGCTGGTTTCATAACATTTGGTATCAGAGCTTTGGATTCTAGGGTTTCGCTGCTCCAAACAGGTCATCGTGGCATTTTCGCTATAACTTTTTTTCTGTGACGTTTCAGAAGTCGCAAAAAAAACCCATTTGAGAAGAATTGGCACTGAACCTTGGGTCCGAATTTCAGATCTTTTCGCGTAATATTTTCGGAGATATGATCTGCGGAAGTTGGTCTTTTTGCAGACTCCTGAATTACACTCAAAACAGGTGACCTGGGGAAAATCGTCATAACTTTCTTTCTGAGCATCGGATTGAAATTTCGTAAGAAGTTACAGAAAGAGGACGAACTGTAGTTTTCGTTTATATATTTTTCAGAGTCAAGGGTTGAAACAGTGACACGTGGAACTTCATACAAGTTCGCTCTACTGAAACAGTCTATAATCAGGTCACTGCGGGAGATTGTGCATAACTCTTTCTTGGAGAATCCAATTTGGTTCAGACTAGTGGCATTGGAAAGAGGACATAGAAAGCTACTACAGATCACAATTTTAGAATTGGATGATTCGAAATTACAGAGGTACATCAGATTCAATATCAGGCTTCTACAAAGTAAAAAAAAAGGTGTGTAGTTTTTATTTTTTATTTTTGCATAAGCTTGGTTTGAAGGAATTCAAAGGGCCTAGTAAAGCATTATTATCGGTAACTGATGCCCCGAGGAAAGAAAATGCAAACGCCTAGTAAGGAACCTGAAAGCTCTAGCATGACTCATGAAGAAGAGGAAGAAATGCTACATGATATATCAAAATTACAAGAACAAGTGCAACAAATGTCACGCTCACAAAAGCTAACAGATGCTAAGATAAAGGGCATGGAAGCTAAGATGGATGATTTGAAGACTGATTTGAAGACAGATTTGAAGAAAGACATGGCAAGTTTGAAGACAGATTTGAAGACAGATTTGAAGACAGACATGGCAGATTTGAAGACAGATTTGACAAATTTTCTACAAGAGATACTTACTAATGGTGAAAAGGTTGTAAAGGAAACTCATGATGTGAACAAAAGTAATGTTAATCATGATTCCATAGATTCTAATGTTGGATCGAAGACCCACCATATTCCAAAAATCGATATGAGGAAGTTTGATGGGAAGGATCCCGCCACATGGATATTACAGATGGAGCAGTTCTTTGATCTCAATAATGTGCAAAACACACAAAAGGTACGTATGGCAACTTTATATTTGGAACCAAATCAATTTGTATGGTATCAATGGCTTTGCTCTCGTAAACAATTTATCACTTGGGCAATTTTTACGGAAGAATTGATAGCACATTATGAGGATACAAAAAACAACACTTTTTTTAGCCAATTGATAAGTCTCAAACAAAAGGGTTCAATAATGGAGCACATTGAAGAGTTCCAAAAATTGAACATAAGGGTAAAAGATATTCCAGAGCAGCATAGGATTGATGTGTTCATAGGGTCTTTAAAGGATAATATCCAACATGATGTTCGCCTTTGGGAACCTGATTCATTAGAGAAGGCATTCAGGTTAGCAAGAAAAATGGAAAGCAAAATTATGGCAACTAGGAAGCATACCATTCACAACTATAAAGATGGAGTGTTGTTGCCCATAGTCTTCCACAACCTACAAGGTTGACACCACAACAATTGGAAGAAAAAAGAGCAAAAGGGCTTTGTTACAATTGTGATAGCAAATACACAAAGGGTCATAAGTGTGGTGAGAAGAAATTATTCTACATAGATTGTGAAGAGGAAGAAGAAAAGGAGCAAGAAAGGTCAAAACAAGAAGATATACTCCAGGAACAAAGCCTAGATGAAGAACAAATAAATCCAACCATATCTTGTAATGCATTGGCGGGAATTACCACTCCTCAAACCATCAAGATAGAAGGACAAATCAAGAAGAAAAAGGTGATAGTGTTGATTGATTCAGGAAGCACCCACAATTTTATTCATTGTAGGGTAGCAAAAGAATTGAATTGCTTCCTATATCCAGCACCAGAGTGTCAAGTGATGATTGCAAATGGAGGAACAATAAATTGCTCTGGAAAGTGCCATAATATCAAGCTATCCATGGGAGAATATGTATTGACTAGCCCAATGCTTTCCATTCCAATGGGAGGTGCTGATGTTGTGCTAGGAGTCCAATGGCTACAATCCTTGGGTACAATAGCTTTTAATTTTCAAGAACTTTTCATGAAATTTTCTGTGGAAGGAAAGGAAGTTGAATTAAGGGGTATTGCAGGGAAACCAGGAAAGATAATCAGCTCTAATGGTATGACAAAGCTTCTAAAAAAGCAGCAAAGGGGTGTAATTGCACAATTAGGTTCGCTAGATGTTTCCACATTAGAATCATCTATTTCTCCAGATCTCCAAAAAGTCCTGGACAATCATTCCAAGGTATTTGAGACTCCCAAAGGTCTCCCACCTATGCGTGATCATGATCATGCTATTCATCTGATTCCAGGAAGTGTTCCTCCAAACATCAGGCCGTACAGATATCCCTATGTCCAAAAAAGTGAAATTGAACGTATGGTTGCAGAAATGCTAGAGGCGGGTATAATTCAACCGAGTCAAAGTTCTTTCTCTTCTCCAGTAGTATTGGTGCACAAGAAGGATGGATCATGGCGCATGTGTCCGGATTATAGGGAGCTCAACAAGCTCACTATTAAAGATAAGTTCCCCATTCCTGTCATTGATGAATTACTGGATGAATTGCATGGATCAATTTACTTCACCAAGTTGGATCTTCGTTCAGGATATCATCAAATCAGAATGAAGATTGAAGACATTCCGAAAACGGCATTTAGAACTCATGAGGGTCATTATGAATTTTTGGTCATGCCTTTTGGCCTTACCAATGCACCTTCAACATTTCAAGGTTTGATGAATTCAATTTTCAAACCATTCCTTAGAAAATTTGTGTTAGTATTTTTTGATGATATACTTATCTACAGCAAGTCTTGGAAGGATCATGTTGAACATGTCGACAGGGTGCTACAACTATTGGAAGAGAAACAATTATATGCCAAAAGATCCAAATGTTTCTTTGGAGTCCAGGAGGTGGAATATTTGGGTCATATTGTATCTCATGAAGGAGTTAAGGTAGACCCTACCAAAATTAAAGCCATTAAGGAATGGAAAATCCCCACATCCATAAAGTATTTGCGTGGATTTCTTGGGTTGACAGGGTATTATCGCAAGTTTGTTAAGAATTATGGGAGAATAGTAGCACCTCTAACGACATTATTGAAGAAAGATGCATTTTCATGGACTCCGGAAGCAACAAAGGCCTTTGAACATCTTAAAGAGGCAATGTGCCAAGCACCGGTCTTAGCTACACCGGACTTCACAAAAACCTTTACTGTGGAATGTGATGCTTCAGGAAATGGAATTGGTGCTGTTCTAATGCAAGATGAAAGACCCATTGCTTTTGAAAGTCGTCCAATCAAGGGAAAGTTTCTAAGCAAAGCTATTTATGAGAAGGAAATGTTGGCAATACTCCATGCACTTAAGAAATGGCGACCCTACCTAATGGGAAGACACTTCAAGGTAAAAACAGATCATGATAGCCTTAAATATTTTTTAGAACAAAGATTATCCTCTGAAGAGCAACAAAAGTGGGTCACAAAGATGTTGGGTTATGACTTTGAAATCATCTACAAAAAAGGGAAGCAAAATGTGGTGGCAGATGCACTCTCAAGGAAGGATGAGGATGTGGAAGCATTGTTGTGCGCTATTTCTATCATCCAACCAGATTGGATAAATGAAGCAAGGGAGGAATGGAAGAATGACGAAGAAGTGTGGGCACTTATTCGAAAGCTACAACAAGATTCCAGTACGTCTGATACATTTAGCTGGAAAAATGATTCGTTATGGTACAAAGATCGCTTATACCTCTGTAAGAATTCCCAGCTAAAACAAAAGATTCTTATGGAATTGCACACTTCTCCCTTAGGAGGGCACTCAGGATTTTTAAAAACTTACCACAGGGTTAAGAAGGAATTTTTTTGGGATGGCCTTAAATCAGATATTCAAAATTTTGTGGCAGAATGTTTGGTTTGCCAACAAAATAAAGTTGAAACAATTAAGACACCGGGTCTATTACAACCTTTACCCATTCCAAGCCAACGTTGGGAGGAGGTATCAATGGATTTTATCACAGGTTTACCCAAGTCTGAGGGAAAGAGTGTCATCATGGTGGTAGTTGACAGACTTACCAAGTATGCACATTTTTGTGCATTATCACATCCATTTAAAGCCAGTACAGTTTCTACTGCATTTATGGAAACAATTCAAAAGCTACATGGAAACCCAAAGATTATTGTAAGTGACAGAGATCCCATTTTCACTGGAAATTTTTGGACAGAATTATTTTCTTGTCTTGGTACTCAGTTAGCTCATAGCTCATCTTATCATCCTCAATCTGATGGGCAAACTGAGATAGTAAACAAATGTTTGGAAGGATATCTTCGTTGCTTTGTATCTGATAAACAAACACAATGGGTCAAATGGTTGCCTCTGGCTGAATGGTGGTATAACACTTCCTTTCATACAGCAACAAAAATGACCCCATTTATGGCACTTTATGGGTATCAACCACCATCCATCACATCATATTTAAGAGAAAATTCTAAGGTTCAGGCAGTGGAACATCACATCGAACATCAACAACAAGTCCTCCAACTCTTAAAGGATAACCTTGTGTTGGCACAGAATAGAATGAAACAACAGGCAGATCAACATCGCAGTGAAAGAAGTTTTGATGTAGGTGATTGGGTATTCCTACGGCTACAACCATATAAGCAAATGTCCCTCAAGCAAGCTAAGAAGGATAATAAATTATCACCAAAGTATTATGGTCCGTACAAGGTGTTGCAAAATATTGGTACTATGGAATACAAATTGGAGCTTCCTGCAGCTTCTCGATTGCACCCAGTTTTCCATGTTTCATGCTTAAAGAAGGTTATAGGTGACAAGCTCCCAGTTCAAACAATATTGCCAGAACTTGACGAAGAAGGAAAAATTATATTGGAACCGGAAGCAGTTATAGAAACAAGAACTTGACAGCTACGAAATCGATCAATTTCAGAGTACCTTATCAAGTGGAAGAACTTATCCGCTGAAGATTCCACATGGGAGGATGAGAATTTTATGCAGAAGTATCCTGAACTACTCAAGCGTTGAGGACAACACTTTTTTGAAGGAGAGGGGCATGTTGGGTCCCTATAATACTAGTGATTACCCCATTACTATTGTAGTTATACCCCTTATTTATATTGATGTACCCATGTAGTGCCCATATTGTTACTATTGTGCCACATAGAAGCCCACTATTGTTATTGTTGTGCCCTACAATATTATTGTTATGTAGGCTTTGATTGTATTGGGACCACTTAGACTCCTATATATAGAAAGGAGGTATTTTCATTTGTATCATCCAAGAATTGTTCATTTATGTAATGTAAAGGAGGTTGCCCCCTCGAAGAGGCTGAATTCTAAGGCGTGGATCTCTCTTTTCTATCTTTTTGTGAGATGGTTTCATAACATAAGAATACAAGTTCCCCTTACAGAATTGGCAAAAAAACCTACTTATCAAAAGGAGATTGCTGAGTTTATTAATTTAAAAGAAAATGAGAGTGACACCGTAAATCTGTAGGAGATAAACCAGTAGTGGTTTTTGGTCCACATGTAGAGGAAGTAGATTATTCAATACCTCCTTTTTATATTTCCCTATTGGTTCATGATTTCCTCCTACATAATTGTATGTTTGATTCGGGAGCTTCACATAATCTTATGCCTCTGTTAGTGATGAAGCAACTAAATCTACAAGTGACCAAACCTTACAGGGATTTGTATTCTTTTGATTCAAACAAGGTCAATTGTCTGGGGGTTATTAAGGATTTGGCAATGTCACTACCCCAAATTCTAGCTAGAAGCTTGGTCATGGATGTTGTAGTAGCAGATATTCCTGCTAGGTTTGGAATGCTTCTATATAGGTCCTGGGGGGCTAAATTGGGAGGTGTTTTGAAACTAGATTTTACATATGCTGTTATATCAGTTTTTGGTGGGGAGGAGAGGATATTGTACAGAGAAACTAGGTTTGTAAAGACAATTACAAAAACGGAGCAAGAAATTCACCTGTATATAGTTAGGAGAAGGATGATTTTGCTTGTTTCACACTGCATGATAATGCAGATCTGACTGAAGATAATCAGAAGCAGCTTGCTTCAGCCAATGTAATTACAGAGCTGCAAACGGAAGAAGTGTGGAAATGTTTCTTTGACGGAGCTTATTCTAGGGAAGGAACATGTGCTGGTTTTCTTCTAATTGCACCTGGAGGTAATATTTTCCATTTTTCTTTCAAATTAGAGTTTGAGGCAACTAACAATGTGGCAGAATATGAGTCCTTGATTGTTGCTCTACAAACAACCAAACAGATGAGAGTCAAGTCAATTTCTGCTTTTGGAGATTCAGAGCTAA
This sequence comes from Pinus tabuliformis, assembly GCA_031772625.1. Lineage (NCBI taxonomy): Eukaryota > Viridiplantae > Streptophyta > Pinopsida > Pinales > Pinaceae > Pinus > Pinus tabuliformis. Next base: position 1,839,120,123 of record CM062816.1, read on the forward strand.
TTATTAAGCAGATAAAAGATCATTGCCAAACAAAGCATCCTAGGCTCTGGGCATATAGAAATGAGGTATGGGATTTGATTGAAACCTTCTTTGAAGCTTTTAACATTCAATTCATTCCAAGAGATGAGAATATATTGGCAGATTCATTGGCTGTGGCTGCTAACACTTTAAAGCCTCCTATTAATCCAAGACTAAGATATGAGGTAGAGATGAGATACATACCTTCTGTTCATGATAATGTTAAGAACTGTCAAGTTTTTGAAGATGACCAACAGATTAAGGAGTTTTTGACTATGGTTGAAGAGTTCCAGGGCACAGAAATTGATCATGACAAAGAAGGGACAACAGAAATTGCAGGAGCTAGTGGTTTAAAATATTCAATAGCAAATCAAAATATCTTTCAACTGAAAGATAATATTCTGCCAAAGGGACTTGTTCCTCTTGAAAGGCTTTTTAATTCCAATGATGTAGCTGTGGACTCAGGGACAATCTCACAAGATGAACATATTCAGGATCATAACATTGGAACTCAGGAGAATCCCAAGTTAGTCAAATTATATGCTAGAGTTTCACCTAATTTTCAAGAAATATATATTAAACTTTTCAAGAGCTATGTTGATGTCTTTGCATGGTCCTATGAAGATCTCAAAACATATGATGTAAATATTATTCATCATAAGATTCCTTTGAAGGAGGGGGTTAAACCCTACAAGCAGAAGCTTAGACAGATAAATCCTTTGCTTCTACCATCAATTGAAAAAAAGGTCAAGAAGTTGCTTGATGCCAAAATCATAGTCCCACTCAGGTATTCTGATTGGGTGGCTAATCTAGTACATGTGAGGAAGAAAAATGGAGAAATAAGGTTGTGTGCAGACTTCAGAAATCTCAACAGGGCTTCTTTGAAAGATAACTATCCATTGCCTAAGATGGATCATGTGTTGCAAAACGTAACGGGATCTTTTAGAATGTCAATGCTAGATGGATTTTCTGGTTATAACTAGGTGGCTGTGGATAAGGAGGATCAGAAGAAAACATCATTCACAACCCCCTGGGGAACATTTATGTATGCCAGAATGCCTTTCGGATTGATGAATGCAGGTGCTACATTTCAAAGGGCTATGGACATTGCTTTTGTTGGAGATAAATTTGTAGTAATATATTTGGATGATATTACTGTTTTCTCAAAGTCTGATGAAGAACATTTGGATCATTTGAAGAGGACTTTTGATAAATGTAGAAGATTTGGACTTTCCTTAAATCCCAAGAAATCCATTTTTGCTCTAGAAGAAGGAAAATTATTGGGACACATTGTTTCCAGAGAAGGAGTGGAGATAGATCCAACTAGAGTACAAGATGTGCAGAAAATACCTTTGCCCGGGAGTAAAAAGGATATTCAAAAGTATCTGGGAAAGATAAAATTCCTGGGAAGATTTTTATCCAACTATGCAGAAATCCTGAAAGAAATCACTGATATGCTAAAGAAAGAGAACGAAGTGAATTGGACCAAAGAAGCTAGAGAATCATTTTCCATAATTAAGGAGGCATTATAAGCAGCTCCAGTCTTAATCAACCCTGATTACCAAAATCCTTTCCAAGTTTTCTCATTTGCATCATCAAGTTCAATAGCTGTTGTCTTACTGCAGAAGAATGATGAAGAGAGAGAGCAACCAATTGCATTCTTCAGTAAGATTCTTAGGGATTCTGAGCTGAAATATAATATTCTTGAGAAACAGGTGTATGCTTTGGTAAAAGCCCTGAAAGCTTTTAGAACTTATGTGTTGCAGTCCCAAATCATTGCGTATGTGCCAAATGCTGCAGTGAAAGATGTATTAGTACAAGGAGATCTAGAAGGCAGAAGAGGAAAGTGGATTGCCAAGATCTAAGAATACGATTTGGACATAAAACCTACAAAGTTGGTGAAGGGACAAGGATTGGCAAAAATGTTGACAGAATCAAACTTGTTGGCACATGTGGATGAAAAAGCAGCTAAAGAAAGTGAAAGAGAGCAAGATCCAGGTATGAAGATTAGGTACAAATTTTTGTGTTCAGAATGGTATAAGCATATAATTCATTATTTGTGCTTTCTTTCTTGTCCTCAATTCTTAGATAGAACAAAGTATAAGGCACTAAAGATCAAGGCACAGCCATATGTGATTGTGGAAGGCATATTGTATTGAAAGGATCCTGCTGGAATTTTATTGCTATATTTAACAGAAGATGAATTTATAGAAACAATCAAAGATTATCATGAGGGGTTTTGTGGAGGACATTACAGTTGGAAAGTAACTGTACATAAGATCCTTTAGGCAGGATTTTATTGGCCTACTTTATTTGGTGATACATATAAGTTTGTTAGAAGTTGTCAGAAGTGTCAACTTTTTGCTAAGAAGAAGAGATTAGCTCCATTACCTTTGATTCCAGTTTTCATATAGGAGCCATTTAGGCAATGGGGATTGGACTTTGTTGGAGAAATCAATCCACCTTCAAGTAGACAACATAGGTGGGTTCTCACAGCAACTGATTACTTCACCAAATGGGTAGAGGCAATTCCTACTAAGAGAGAAAATGATCAGATAGTAATGAAGTTCCTGGAAGAAAATATTTTCAGCAGATTCAGATGTCCCGTTAAAATTATAACAGACAATGCTCAAATTTTCAACTCAAGTAAGTTCATTGCTTTTTGTCACAAGTATAATGTTATTTTGTCCCATTCAACAAATTATCATCCTCGGGGAAATGGATTAACTGAATCTACTAACAAAACTTTGATTAAGATCCTTAAGAAAACCATTGCAGAGAATCAAAGGGATTGGGATTCTAAGTTAAAGTTTGCTTTGTGGACTGCTAGAGTAACTACAAGAATATCTACAGGGAAATCACCTTTTGAATCAGTATATGGGACTCAGGCTCTGTTTCCAAGTCAACTTGTGAAGCCAGTGATCGTAATGATTCAAGAGGCGAAAGAAGAACGAAATGATTTGATAAGAAGGATGAACAAAGTGGTGGATCTAAGTGAGAATAGGGACAAGGTAAGAGACAACTTGATTATGTATCAATCCAAGATGAAAAATATTTTTGATAGGAAAGCCAAGGAAATCGATTTTAAAGTTGCAGATTTAGTATTAAGATGGGATACCAGAAGAGAAGATAAGGGTAAGCATGGGAAATTTGATCCTCTTTGGTATGGTCCTTTTAGAATTTCTGAAGTGAGATCCAATAATACCTTCATCCTCGAGAATCTTGATGGTGAAACTCTACAGCTGCCTGTTAATGGGCAATACTTAAAGCACTACTTCCAGTTCTAAAGAATAAACATCATTTCATTGTGAATACCAGAGTGAAATCATTGTACAAATGCCATAGTATTTCAGTTTATGCAAAGCAATATATGACTCCATGCCCGAAGTGAAGGCACTAATTTGCGGTTCTTAGTGCTTCTGTGGCAAAAGCACTATCCCCAGGTGGAGCCAGATGTTTTAACATGTATTTTGTTGTTTGTTTCATTCATTGTGTCATTCAAAATCAATTGAAAAATATTTTGAAAAAAGATAAGGCAAGTATATTGGAAATCAAAATATAAAAGAAATGGAGAAATATATTGGATTTTACAAAGGAAAGCAAAGGAACAAGTGTTAAAACATTAATATCGGACCCAACAATATATATGCCATATTTTATAATGATGGTGGGTCCGAAACAACGTAAAGCGCTTATATTACTCCATCGATTGCGATATGGATGGGCCAGACCCGAAATAATATACACAGCGTGTTTAAAAGTTCGACGGGTCCGCTGCATTGAAAATCCTTTATATACATGCATATGGGTTCCGCTAATCGCGATTTACGATGACGGACCCGAAACGATATATATTATGTTTTATAATTGCGGCGGGTCCATCGTATCGCACAACATATTATATATATATGGAAAGCGTCGATTGTGATGAGTAATTGGATTTCGGACCTGATAAGATTATGTGCTATATTTTATAAGTCAACGCGTCCGCCTTATCGCGATTTTTATTGATATTCACATATATTTGTTGTTTATGTTGTTTTATATGAATCTCTATTATAAAGCATTATAATAGAAAGGCCGGACTTTAACCATATATATATTATAATTAAAAGCCCCGGCGGGTACGCAAGGCATATTAAAAGGCAAATTTCAAGCTATAAGGCAAGATTTTGGGCGGAATGAAAATGGTAAGTGGTTTTTAGTGGAGATCACCCGATCCCACTTATCATTCGACACGTAGCAGCCGGGTGGAGAGAGGAAACCGCCCATTTCGGGCAGGTATTCTCTTGGCTTATGTCCCACCCGAAACCTTTACAGGCCGTTCGATCTGAAAAGCGTAGATCAATGGCGGAGATAAATTGGCGGGAAGTATACCTTGGGAATTATGCTGAGCCCATATTCAAGCGGAAAAGCATGTTTTATCATATATTTTCATTATAAAAGTTTTACGCATAATTCCAATATTTTCATAGTTATTGAGGCCTAAGGGTGCATAAATTAAGTTTTACAGGGATTTTCGGGCTGATTGCGATTTGCGATGGAAATCAACGAAGTGTTGAATGGGAAGATTTGACAGGTTTATAAAGCAAGATTTACTCTTTTGAGTTCTGGATTAATCATAAGTTCATGTTAATTTCGCTGTGTAGTGAAGAAAATCAGGGTTAGAGCCGAAGCTTAAGAGGAAGACAATCCGATATATTTCTTGGCATTTTAGCCAATCAGAATGCCCAAGTAAGCCCAAGATTACAAAAACTAAGCGTATTTCATTACGGATAAGATGAATTAAGCATCATTAGGGCATTCACAGAGGAATTCGACAGCGGATCAATGGAGCAAGCCAACAATTATCATCCCCTCCTGAATCCAGTTATGTTCTTGTTATTTCATGTTCTTTGAGGTGTCTTTTACCCTCTGTAAAATTCTGTAATAATATAGTTAGAAAAGCAGTTAGATAGTTTGGGCAGTTTCAGAAATCAACAACTGTTCCACAATGTATAAAAAGAGGAAAATTTACTAAGAAAGGGTTCGAACTTTGGAGAACTCGGAGACTAGGCCACTGTATTCCTGATATCATCGTTTATTAATGAAAGAATTAGAAGTTTCCATGAGTTGTTGCATATAATTTTGTAAGCTTCTCTGTCATTTGTCATGCTATGTCTTCTTCTTTTCAAGTATAGTAATGAAGCAGAAAGTCTTTATTTGCTTATGTAGATAAGGTTAAAATTCCTTAAAGAGCGCTCCTATACTTGAAGTCCTCACTTCTTTTCTAAATTATAGATAATAGTTTCTGTGAAAGATCAACATATTGTCTATGGTTTAGTTCTCATTATCATAATTCCTCTAAGTTACAGATAGTAGTTTCTGTGAAAGATCAACATATTATCTTTAACTTCCCCTTCAAAATTTGGTCATTCATCATTTATATCTAGCAACAAATGGCATTTTGAGATGTTTTGGTCATACATGTATTAAGAGTTAAAGACCAAGTTTTCCAGGTCCTTCATTTGAGAACACAATAAACAATAAGTGACAGTAAATAATATTTGTTAATGTCTTAAGCACAATTTCCCCATAGCCAGGAAATTGGTTTCTTAAGGAACAACAAGTTCTATAACATGTATCTACAAATTTCAGGTTAAAGGAAAATATAATTTAATCCTTCCATGCAATCCTTTTTATTAATCTAAATTTTTTGTAAAACTATAATGATATAAAAAAGGATATCTCATTTGGATTGAGCTTTCAATATTATTATCTTTCATCCCTTTTCATGAAAAATGTGAACAAATTAATGTTTTCAATAATATTCAGCAACAAAAGAGAGAAAACATTACGATTTGCATAAAATCTTAGAGCATGTTTCTTTTATAACTCATGAGGGAACTCATGTGGATATTAATTAACATGGGGCCATGCCTTTTTTCTTCACCAAACATGAATATGAGATATCATATATAATATTATAATAAAATATGAAATATACATGATCACTAGACCTCATGCCAATGATGTGGAGTAGTTAAGGTAAGTCTTCAAATGTCTTTAGGATTGTCAAGTGTCCACACAACAATATCTCCAAAGTTATTCAAGTAATACGGGCTTTGTTCTTTCATGGAGTCATCATATGAACAAAAGATCTTCCTGAGAAGTGCTCATAAAACCTATGTAGCTTATCTGCACAATCTAGACATAGTATTTATCCCAAGCAACAAAACCAAGATGTTATAACAAAATCTAGTTCCTTCACATGATGTAAAGTTACAAACATCAAGAGGCTAGTTTTGTTCAACTCGGGAAGGCTATCCACTATTATCTCAATAGCTCTTCCTATCTCCCTCTCTTGGTTGGTTCTTCTCCAACTCAAGAGGGGATTTATTAAAAGGTACGATTTTTAGGCTACAGAGCGTGGGAACAAGATGATTTAATGAAGAGTTAGCCTAAGAAAAATAGGTGGTAGTAGTATAATGGATTGATGAGTTGTGGAAGAAAAGAAAGATGAAAGAAAACTTCTAGACCAAGTGCCTAATTATACCTTGAGAAAATCGGGTTAAGGGAGTGCATTAAACATAACAAGTGTGTGAATTGTAATTTAATAAGGGTTACTATGCATACTATAACTCAGACTTAGCTTGCCAATTTATATTGTATAAAATTGTCCTTTTAAGTTCGGCATGCTATTCAAAACGTTGGTATGAAGATGATGTCATATCCATGTTAACTACAATTTGAATTTATTAGATGTAGTTAGATATAACAACAATGGTAAGAAGGGTTAAATCCTCACATTGCATTATCTCAACGAATCTCAGTCCATTAATTGACCTTCTCATGAACAATATAAGTTTTTTCTACAACCAACATAGATCTATGAGATGCATCAAATCTCTCAAGATGTGAATCTCATTTTGAGTGCAAAACTTAAGGAAATATTTTCACCTCAAGAGATTTTATCCCTCTCAACACTAATAGATTTAGAGTTAAGATGGGTCTATGCTAATATATTATATATATATATATATATTTCACATCTTTGTCAACTGGGGTTATCTCGAGTGTTTGAGCAGAATATATATTATCTCCCCTGCCTAAGTCCAGTTCCCTATGAGTGACATGATGATGAGACATATTGTCGTAATGACTATGAACCTATGTATATTGTTGTATTGATCCTCACTCTCACCCCTGTGATGACAAAGATGATGTTTTACCCTGAAAAAAATAAATACAAATTTCACATCTCTATATATAAAAATATTCTTAGTTTTAATTCTATTAAAACCATTATATAACATATAACTACATACATATGCACATGACATTTTTCTTTGACATGTTTTCTAATTTTTATTTAATTTTCTAATGTGAGATATATATATATATATATATATATATATATAGAGAGAGAGAGAGAGAGAGAGAGAGAGAGAGAGAGAGAGGTTTATAAATTGAATTTAAACATGAAGTTCTAAAATATTATGGTTATGAATATAAATCATATGGTTAATTTATATGGTAAAACATAATTTATAGTCATAGCTACTATTTATATTCTATACATATTTCACAATTTCTAATTTCATTAAAACTCTCCTAATGCATATAGTTGCATAACACACACACACATATAAATGCAGATGTATAACGTAGATTATATATTTAAAGTTTAGAAAATGAGTATGTTGTAAGTATTAAGTCTTTATATGATTATGAACTAAATTTAAACATGAAAATTTGCAATATCATGGTTATCAATATGAATCATCATTATTTAAATATTTTTTAATATGATATGCATATCATGATTTCTTTTCAAGGAAAATGTCATAATTTTATTAATAAAAAACAAAAATGCAACATAACAAATTGAATCAAGTCAAATTGTTATTTTTATTATTACATTTTTAATTGAGCCAACATTATGTTTTATTAGTATTATAATTTGATCTAATGTTTCACTATAACATGTCATGTAATACTTCATTACGACATATCCCCCATACTAGTTTGTAGAGTGATTCTAACGCAATGAAAATCAACACATGAAAAGTAAATTACACAAAATAAAACCTCACATTAAAAATAACGCTTGAAATTTTCCATTAGGCACCAAGTATGCGAATAGAAATGATGTTCAAGTGGAGAGCTCCTTAATCCCAAAAATCCCAACATCCATTATAATGGAGTAAGATCTCCTTTTTAATAGAGTGGGTTTGTTCTCCCATACAATAAAAAAAACATTATCCTTATAACTAACTCTATCACAAGCTAATCAAATAGTAAAATATCATAGTAGTTCTCTTTAATCCATGGTTGATGTCACATCATGTGGACAAAAGCCTCTTAGAGGACAACTTGACTTAATCCAAAAATAGTAGTGAAGTTACATTAAAAGTCTCTAAGAGATGGCATACAACTAAAACTAGACATGAGAGCCAAGTCAATGTGCAATAGTCCACATGAATTTTGTCCTCCAAGAATGCATGAATGCAAAATATAATAATGTAGTTATCAACATAGGAGGATGTGCTCCAAGGTCTCCCTAGGATAAATAACCTAGTGTGCCCTCCAAGATGCATGGGAGAATAACAACATAAAATTCCTCCTAGGAGATGCTCCACAACAACCTGCTCCAAAAATAGCAAGAGGTCCACAATATCCTTGCAACTAATCCACGCGTAAATCCCGAAGCAACCAACTCCATAGATGAATGTGAAAAATGCCAAGTAATTGAAATGATCCACAAGAAAGGATGTGGTCCAACCCCAAAATAGAAACTAGAGGCTTCCACAAGTATGCCCTCCAAGACAATCTCCAAAAATAGAAAGGAGAAGCCTTGCATATGTGCACCCTTCAAGAAGAATATCTAAGAATAGAAAGAAAACCAGTACATGTGGGGCCTTTAAAGTATGGCACACATCTCCTAATAAAATCCCTACATAACCCCCTCTAGTAAAATAATGTATGTTCCTAACCAAATATGTCAGGGAACAATCCAAGAATGTCTAACGACGTTGAATGTAGCTAAAATATCTACACAATAAAGATGAGAGAACACTTAGGAGACGCGTGCCCTAGAAAAGTGTTGCCATGCAACTACTTCAACCACCCACAAACAATAAAATACTCTTCAATGTGGAGATTGGGTTGAGATGGTTAGAACTCAATAAAACACTCTTCCATATGTCATGTTATAAATATGTCCAACCAACCCAAAAGAGTGTACCATAGAGAAGTGTGCAAACCTCTCCTAGAAACAAATAAAATTTGCATGCCTTGGAAACTATGCCCAAGAAGTGGGATGCACCACTATAAAGCCTCAACCATCTCAAATTCACCCCTTCAAGTGTGAAAAATATGCCAATGGAGTAGGATTCCCAAGCTATCAACCTTAATCCAAATAAATAGATTAATTTAGCTATTGAATAATTAAATCAACCTCAAAATGTGTACACAAAGGTTAATTCTAAAATAAAACTATTAACCCCCTGTAATAGTCACTAATTGATTAGATTACCATAATCAAGTGTGCCAATGAGGGTGCAATCTAATAAAGTGTTGTACCATGTAAATAAAAGATATATTGTCTAGAAAAACCCCACCATGATAACAATAAAACATGAAGCCAACCCTTGGTGCACCACCACCAAGGGGTCATTACATAAAGAATCATTATCCAACCTTAGGGAAAGGTTAGATCAACCTAAAATCATATGTAGTACACTCTGTCTAACTCAAATTTAAGAAATATTAGACGAGTGAGGGTACTAACATCATCAAAAACATTTCCCTCTAGGTGATTTCTAAAAAAATGTTACATTATGAACTTATATCACCTACTAGGAAAAAAATCCCCCAAAGGCAATATGAATCATTCCACCATAGCAACATCATTAAAAGAGGACATAAGAAAGTGTTAAGCCATCTGATTATCAAGTTTGTTCCCCATCACACATCCAATACAAGGACAATATAAAACACTCCATCCTAGTGACATCAAAATCATACATCAACGCACCAAATCTTTAGAAAAAATCAACATATCATGAAACGTCTACCTCCTGACACCATCATCTAAGCTCTTATAGGGATAGAAGCATCATCCATATATGATATACCATACCATAATGAGATAACATGCTCCACAACCATCAAATATGCAACCAAGGGGTGATCAGAAAGGCAAGCACATGTGAGAACACCACTAAACTGACAAGAACAATCATCCAACCAAGAAGAAGTGAGAGTCCCTCAACCAAAGACCTCCATCAAATGATCTAATGCCATGAAATGAAGGGGCTCCATGAAAATGTGTCCCCCAAGTTGGTCCAATGCTCAAAGGGTACCAACAACAAATCTCCGTTAATGTGATGAAAACCACAATGTGGGACCTCATACAGTATGAGGTGTAACACGGTGAATCAAAACCAGGTGGTTTCTCAAGTCACAAATTTCCGTTTGCCAAAAAAATGTGATAAAAGAGAGCATGAAGTGGTTTGTACATACCTGGACTTTATTATAAATAGTGTTAATACACCTTGGATTTACATCAATGGACTTGGATTATGTTCTCAATATGGTCATCACCTAAGATCGATCTAATCAATGTGAGAAAAGTATTTTTTTAGTACTACCCATTATTTTTTTTAGTAGTATTTCCTTGAAACTTTCCGAATAAAGTGAGCATTAAGATAACATATTTATATGATTGGAGCTAATGATCACTATAGGAAATGATTTGTGCCAAATTCTAAGTGTGGTATTTTTATGGCTTCACTTATAATGATATTAAAATTACACACTATATCATTCTATATTATATTGTTTTTGTTTTGTTTTCACGTAAGGCATTAATGGATGTTGTTTGTAAAAATAACATTTTATGCATGGATGGACAATAGTGCTAACATTGCTCAAACAAATGGCATAAGGCATCTCATTGTATCTAATTTCATTGCTCGATAGTCTTGAGCTCAACAACTTCCCCCCAGTTTTGAAATTTTGGGACCCTTTCTAATTCTAAATATTCTATAGTTTAATGGTGAGTGTATTTTATTTTTCGCTATAATCGGGGAAGAGCCCTTTGTGCTTATCTCGAAATTTGTGTTGATGTGATAAAAAAATTTGCTCTCCAAGTTTTCTCTGTGTTTATCTCGAGAATGGTGTTGATGTGATGAATTCCTTCTTGTTTTCTATGATTGTTTATCTTGAAAATGGTGTTGATGTGATTGAATTTTTTTTTTTTTCCTTCAATTTTTCTATTTCTTTGATCTCATCCAAACATTATTAAGATTAAGTTTTTCAAATCATTTTTATCTTTATCACATGCATCTATTTCTTTTTAAATTTTACTTAGGATTGTGATGCTATTGCACATTTTCTTACATTTTTAAGAATAAGTTTTTCAAATCATTCTTAACTTTATCACATGCTTCCATTTCTTTTTAAATTTCACTTAGGATTATGATGTTATTTTGCATATTCTTATGATCTTTCTTTTCACCATTCATAATTTTGTACACTTTATATATATATATATATAATTCTTTTAACTTTTTTTATTGTTTATGTTTTTTCCAAAAAACATTTGATAATTGATCTAGGCTTTTGTTGGAAAGATTAATGTTTTTCCAAAGATTTTTATGCATTTGTTTCTCCACGACTCCTAAGCTTAGGCCAAGGCTAGCCCCAGTGTTTGATGGAAGAATGGTGTAACAACTAGTGGGAATGCTATCACCAAGATTGTGTAAAACTCAATCGAGCTTGGACACCCCTTGGAATAGTTTAATCCCCCTAAATGTAACTTCCATCCTCTACCTCTCCCATAAAATTTGAACTTGAAACTTAATGGAAACTATACCTCTGAATTCTTCATGCACAAATTAAAAAAGTTTCATCTTTCTACATTCTTGAATCTTCCATCTTTTAAGAATATCTAAGCTATACCTCTAAATTCTTCATGCACAAATTCAAAAAGTTTCATCTTTCTGCATTGTTGAATCACCCATATTTTAGGAAGATCTACTCGTTTTTTTTTTCTCGGTAAAAACTATGCTAATATATTATGTCCAATAGGCAAAATTTACATCATGACAAAACAGAGAGATCCAGGCTCTGGGAATATCATCCAGGAGCAGTTGAGGCCAATCAAAAAACTAGCCCACGCAGGGGCGCCAAACAGAGAAGCTAAACCATCCAAAAGAGCTAGCCCACGCAGGGGCGCCGACCAGAAATCTGAATTATCCCACGCAGGGGAGACTAACAATAACCAACCCATTAACGAAGCTTCTAGGACACAAACACAAAGCACTGATGCCAAAACTAAGCTAAAACATACAACATTAGAGACCAGAAGACCAGACAGAAGAGCCATGTGAACCTTGATCTTGGGCATCGCTATTCGTCCATTTGCACCTCCTCTACCCGGCACCAACCGTAAGCCTCCCTTTCAGCAGCAGTGGGGGCAGTGTCTTCTGCTTCGCTGGTCCTCTCCCTCTGATCTAGCCTGCTTTTCGTGACATTTTCCAAGTCTGAGGCAGGATCCTTCACATCCTTCTCCGGGCCAGTTTCAGGAACCTTTGCTTCTTGCACCTTGCTGTCATCTTTCCCCTGCCCATGTTCATCCAGGGAATCCTTGTCTTCCTGGGAATTTTCAATGAACAAGACCGAAACATGCGCACTAATCTGGGGGTTGTTCATGGAACTGCTAAAATTGAAAATAGCAGAACCGAAGGCCGGCAAGGAAGCCGAGCTCGATGCACCAGTGTCCATGAATTGACTGGAGTGAAGGGGATTAGCTCCAGTGGAGCGTATGTTATGGCAATGACAGCAGTGGACAGAATTATCTGCATCGTGACTGCGAGAGGTTCCTCCTCTAGAAGTGCCTCGACGGCTAAGCAGACGCTGTCGAGGTCTCACCATCCTTACAGGGGTCGAGGAGAGGAAATTCAAACAGACCACGGAATAATCCAAACAGCCAGCTGCCGGAACAGACTGCGGAATAACCCAAACAGACAGCGAGGAGATCCCGGCGGAGACGGAGAGGCAGGGCAACCGGAATTGCAGAGACCTGCCAGAAGGAAGAACCACCAACATTCCCTGACCAGACACAGCGACATGGTTTATAGCCTCAGCTACCTTACCTTGGAGCGCGCCCGCCATAACTGCAACATCCACTTGAGCCGAATTGCCGTGCAGGGCATTTACTATGCTCTTCTGCATAGCCTTATACCAGCCGCTTGCAACGCCTGTGCCAGCCTTGCCTCCGACGTCTGCCACATGATGGCATGTGGCCTGCGGCACACTCCCGTCCCATCCTAATTGACACCCGCATTCGGGGAAGATCTACTCCTCGTTGATGGAGCCATCTTACCAAATTTGTTTTATTGGTCCTTTTTCAAGACTCTAAAATGTTTATTTTTCTCTGCCTAGAAATATCATAACTGGTCCTCCAAAGTAATGTTTTTTTATGTGTCTCCAAAAACTTGCGATTGTTGTGAGAGATTTTCAAACTTGATTAAATATGTTGATGTTGCGACGGTTTCTGAAAACCTGAAAAAGGTTGATTATCTTTAGCAATGCAATGAGAACCAACGATTCCAATAAGCTACCTCAAAGGATTCCAATCACCTACAAGATACCTCTTCTTGATTAGACAAGTCATCATTCTTTGATATGTGATGTTATTAAAAATATCATAAATGTTTATTTTTCAATAAGGCTTGGCTTTTGTGCTTGGTTTCAAAATATCTTTTCCCGGTGATTGCCATCCATTATTGGTTTTCACAAAGGACATGTTTGCAAAGACCATGACATCCACCCAAACATTTTCAGTGGTTTGTCATATGAGCTTAAAGTCATTCCTCACAGAGATAGTGCACTTGTCACAAAGAAGTACGCGACCACTTTTCAATCTTTGCATTAAGTCTTTGCCAAGAATAAAGTTCTTTTAAATATGTGAATCGATTGTTAAACACTTCCACATTTGCAAACCTAATTGCTTGTTGCACTTGTGACAACTGAGCAAATGAGTGGAGAAGCAACAATTTAACAATTTAATCAATCAGTGATTGGAGAAGCAACAATTTAACAATTTAATCAATCAATGATTGGAGAAGCAACAATTTAACAATGACATTTCCCTGTCATCCATTCAAAGAACTGCATCATGCCTCCCAAAAGGTATAATCCAAGAAAAAAAGAGAAACCTCAACCTCAACAGATCATACAAGAAGATGTAACCTCAACCTCAACGGATGATCCAAGAAGGGAAAACATCGTTGGGACTTGAGGTTGAAGAAGTCTCTACATCCTTTTATAGATACACTGAATGGGCACCTCAACCTCAACAGATTATCCAGGAAGGTAAATATCAATAGAACCTTTTTGAGGTGGGAGAAGTCTCTAGATCCTTTTATGAAGATATTGAGTGTAACATGGGTGAGTCCAAAACCCATTGTCAAATTCAAATGTGTGTGTGAGAGAGACTTATCTAGAATCTATTCCACACTTATCGAAAGTTCATTGTAATTTGGTAGTATTCCACAATATTAAAATATTATGCTTTTACAAAGTGGCAATTAGGTCAGCTCTTATGTCATGTGTAGAGATTATTTCATGGTTAATCAGTGATGCCAATGCATAAAACACACTAATACGAAGGTTTCAAAAATGGAGTTAGGGCTTGAAATACTTGAGAAGCGATCTATCACTATGATGGAAGTGTTGCCCCCATCCGATCAATAATATCCATTCCCCTTGGGCCCTTTTAATGCAAAAAACGTTGAGCTTGAGAGGTTTTAAGTTGCAAGCCCAATGGCACTGTCGCTTCAATCCGATGACTTAGGGAATGATAGTTCTATATAATGTCTAGGCAATGAAGGTTCAATACCTAGGGCTCCCCGAGATTATTAGTATGTGAAGGTAGCAGGGATGGTTCCTCCGTCTTCGATGGAAATTCCTTCATAAATGGATTATGTTCCGGTGGGTGGCTTGAGGCTTGATGGATCTGCTAGGGAAGGGTATCCTTAAAGAATTTGGTTCCTGAAAGAGGTGGTCCCATGGATGGTCCAAGGAATCTGATGAGTCCCCTAGGATATCAAGTCATCCCACACTAAGCTCCAATGTGCATGGCTCCCCGTGAGCCCTTTTATGGACATGGAAATAATTTGTTGAAGCATAAGTATGCAAAGGAAGAGGTTGCTAGTGAAAGTATGCAAAGAGGTCCTAAACCCCTTGAAGATGCAGCACATTGCCTTGAGGGTTTCTCGGGGGTTCTGAAGTAGATCGATGGTGGGGAAGCCACTAGTGAGAAGGTGATCCTGTCACCACTCTGAGCCCTTTTCAAATCTCGATCGAATTGGTTTCTGGGCATTCAATGTTTTTTGGGTTAGATTTACAGATCTGGTAAAACACCTCAAGCTATCGTTGGAACTCAAAACATAGCTACCCTCTAGATTACAACACCTTCTTTTCGAAGGTAAGCAAATGGAAGATCTCTTTCCTCTCTTTGATTAATATATATGAAGGGATGTCAAAATTTTATTGGCTCTTTGACTAGGTTGGGGAGCTTTGACAAAGCCTTCCTCCTCCAAAGCCTTCTCTTACAAAGACACGGTCTGAAACCAGGTTCCCCAAAGTGAAAATCTGCCTCAAGAATGTTCCCTGCCCTCAAGCAAGGCGACTTATGCCCAACTTGCTCTGGGTCCCTTTTTAGTAGACAAAGCTGAGGATGTTCCTTAAGTGGAAATCACTCATCCATATCTGGATGGAATCTATGATTTTTTGCAGGTAATAACCTCATCTATCGTTTCAATGGGCTATGACCACGTACAACAGACCTTTACCAATGGATCCACTCAACTTGGACCAAGACATATAGGGTCCGCTTTTGTTCCAAGTGTTTCTTCATTGTCATTTTTAGAAGGATGTGGATTATCATAATGCTCTTTCCAAGGGACCTTGGTTTTGGGAAAATTTGGGCTCTTCCTGACCCCTTGGTTCCCGAATTTTGACCCCTCTACAACTGTGATCACAAAGCTACCTATTTGGGTTAGGCTTTCGAATTTTTTGGCCCATTTATGCATTCTTCAATGTTTCTACATATTGGAACACCTTGGGTCATTTTCTGAAAGAAGATCCCTCAGAAAGTCAATGTGGATTCACCTATGGAAGGATTTGCGTAGAAATCGACATCAACAAAGAATTACCTGACAAAATTAAGTTAAAAGTAGGTGATCTTCATTGGACCTAGTAATTGGACTACAAGAAAAGTGATTTTCAGTGTCGATTGTGCCATCAAATAGGTCATCTTCAGAACTCTTGTTCTAAAAAACCAATGAAACGGAAGCCCAAATCTAAAGCATGGAAGCCATGCAACTCGCCTCCTCGAGAAGATGAGGATTCCTCTTTTTCGGATTAGGAAGATGATGAGTCTAATGACAACATGCTCCCATCGGATGACACCCATAATTTAAATCTTCACAAGCCTTGTGAAGGAAGTCAAAAGATTCAAGTTTTGTCAACCAGAAGAGAAGAACTTAGTAATAACGCTTGATGAGTGCCATGATGCGCGCCCATGAATCAACCTCCTCAGAATCTGACAAGGATGCTCCCTTATATTGTCATAATAATCTTAAGTTAGCTTTGGTAACCACACCTCCAGAATGTTGGACCAAAGTAGTGAATTTGAAAGGAAAGAAAGGACGCACTCGTGATTAGCCCCAAGTTGCGTGATTCCAATGGTTCTATTTTTTCGTTTTCTATATGTGTTCTCTACTTTGTTTCATGTCCATTCCTAGTGATGAAGGAGAATATGAGCTTCCAATCCATCAAGCTTTTTGAAGAAAAGCTCCAAAAGAGACTTTAATATTGTAAAGGAATTCTAATTCCTTAATTGTAGCTATTCATAGTTTCTTTTAATTGATATAGAATATTTTTAGAAAAGCTATGGATAAGAGAGATTTTTTACATAAGGCAAAAGTTGAGCTGCCTTGAAAAGCATGAGAGATTTATGTAATAAACCATGAGATATTTAATGAATAAATCATGAGTGCTTTAGGGAATAAATCAGGGAGTGATTTATGGATTTAGTAAAATATAATTTTTTTGTAACTTTTTATTTAATCATTGTAAGCCTAAATGAGAACTAATGGCCAAACATATGTAGAATCAGACCATAGAGAGTGAATTGAGAGTTTTGTGAGTGTATGTGTATGTACTTATTTGATTTAATGAAATAGAGTTTCATATATATGTGGTGCTCAGGAATTGTCTCTGTATGAATGGAATAATTTTAGTTTGTGCATGCTCTAGAATTCGCTGTAAGTGAAGTAGGATTTTTATATGAAGTACTTTTGTAGAACAAATTAAGCGCTTGATGATGAAGTGATTTGTTGTGTGATCTAGAGAAGGTGAATTTCTAGGAAAATTCAAATTTTCCTGCATCAAGTGGTATCAGAGCAAGGATATTCTCTTTGGGAAATATAGATCTGAGTGAGAAGGTTTTTTTGCAGGAACATAGCACATAGGAGCTTATGCAAAGGATGGAAGAGAAGATCTATTGAGATCTGACAAGTTATTGGTCTTGTGTTTTGTTTGACAATTAATTATGTGCAGAGAGAAACCATTACAACATGTGTAGTTGTGACAGAGGAAGAGGGAGCATGCAGAGCTCTCAAGAGAAGGAATTGTGACAGAACCCAACAACAAGATGAATTGCTGAAGAGGAAGAGGACAAGTGAAAGTTCTCATTAAGTGAGTAAGGTATATGCAATAGCCAAGAGAGCAAGGAGTGCTCAGAAAGAAGGTTCAAGTGAAGTGAACCATTGGCCAAGTTTAGAGGAGATAGCTTGGTGAGGTGTTGGATAGATTGCAACTCACAAGTGGATAAGGAGAGTTCACAAAAGAAGAAGTGACAATCAGATAAAATAAATTGTCAAAGTAGTTGGCATGAGGAAAATGAGGGA
The DNA here is from genome assembly GCA_031772625.1 of Pinus tabuliformis. Taxonomy (NCBI): domain Eukaryota; kingdom Viridiplantae; phylum Streptophyta; class Pinopsida; order Pinales; family Pinaceae; genus Pinus; species Pinus tabuliformis. The sequence continues at coordinate 1,839,138,107 of CM062816.1, forward strand.
TGAGGAATTTGAGAAAGAGATGTTTGAGATGAAGGCATGGTTGAATGTGCTTATGGAGATGCTACAACAAGATGTTGAAGACCAGAGATGTGGATGGGTGCTACGGAAAAGGTGAAGTGGCACAGGTTGCAGGTAAAGTTGAAACATAGATTGAGTATTCAACAGAGGAGTGAAGAACTCAAGGAAGCCAATATGAATTTGTGCATTTGTTAACCAGAGCAATGATCCAGGTGGATATTGGTGGCCACCTGCCAAGTCCACCTGGACCCCCACCATTGTCTTTCTCAGCATTTTCAGTTTCCTTAATTGTAAGACAACTTACTATTTTTAGCAGTTTTTCGGGTCCTGAACTTCCGGAGCCGTTTTGAGGCCCTAAACGACGTTTTTTGGGGAATCCGGGGGCAACACGAGTCCATGGAATGGACTGGTGTTGCCCGTTCCAACAATGATAGTGCTCGGATAGATCTTTCTAATGAGCTATTGTACGCGTCAACGGAGATCATATGCCAAAGTTACGACCCCGGGAAGTTGATGTACCAACTTACCCCCAAACGGGGCCCACAGTTTGGCGTTTCATCTCCTAGGGTTAGGTTTTGGAATGTTAAGGGTTTTTCCATTGTTTCTCAACAATAAATAGGCCTTCGAGCCTCATTGTAACACAGTTCAGAGGCATGTAGCCATCACATCTCTTCTCAGAGATAAGCTACCATCGCCCTAGCTAGTTTATTTCCATTTCTATTTGTAAGCATATTTCAGTATTTTCCATTAATGAAATGAAGTATTATTTCCGCTGCATCTTTGTGTATATGGTTATCTCTGTAATTTGTTGCGTTCCTGTTTAAATCCGGATCAGTGGTATCAGAGCGGTCTGCTTTTTCTCTGTTTTTCTTTGCATGTCCCCAACAAGGTCGGGATATAAGGAGTTAGGGCTTGAACTGGTTGAACCTTTGCAAGACCAGCCTCGCAAATCCCGACGGCCTCCCATGGCGGACGAGAAGAAAGACGAGGGGGCAGGAGATCCCATCAAAATCTTGCTCGAAGAAGCGCTCGAGCGACAACGGAACGCGATGATGGACAGCTTTGCGCAGATCCTTCAGCGGCTACCCAGAAGCGGCGCATCGGCTTCCAGCAGCTCCTCTGGAAATGCCACACCCTTTAAGGTACAAGTTAATTTTGAAATCCCCATATTCGAGGGTCAGATAGACGCCGATGCCGTAGATAAATGGTTAAATCTGCTAGAGGGTTATTTTTCTGTTCATGAATTTTCGAGTCGGGAAAAGATTGTTTTTGCTCTTCTCAAAGCAGCCCCCCACGTCAAGGACTGGTGGGAAACCTACTGCGAGCAGAAGGATGAAAGTACTGGCTCACTATTTTCAGCCGCACCCACCTGGGATTCGTTCCGGGATGCCATCAAGGAGCAGTACTACCCTGTCGGAAGCTATGAGGATGAATACATAAAGTGGACCACGCTGCGGCAGGGAAGGGACCAAGACGTGCCGGAGTTCACCAATCTTTTCCATACCCTTCGCACAAAGTTGGGTATCAAGGATTCAGAGCAACATTTGATACTCAAATACCGTGGCTGCCTGCACAAGTACATCCAGGAAGAAATACAGTTCCTAAACATCCCCTCGCTCGGCGCAGCATCCCGGTATGCCGTCAAGGTCGAGCAGAAGTTTAAACAAAAGAAGCGAGACTTTGGATCTGCGAATCCAAAGCAGGGGAAAGGTGCCCCTAAACCACAGAACAAAGGACAAAGCCAAGGCGGGACAGCCCAAGACAACCAGCCGAAGCTACAAGCAAAGAGCAACGCCGCGAAGCCGAGAAAGGACACTGGAAAATGGTGCGAGTTCCATAAGAGCTCCACTCACAACACAAGTGAGTGTCGGGCCAAGCAGTCACTGGTGGCTGAGCTAAAGGTTTCAGAATTAGATGCATGTTCCGACTCTGAGTCAGAACCCGATAAGGGGTATGAAAAAGGGAAGCAGATCATTGATGCGGATCCCAGCGCCACTGTTGCTACCGCAAAGATCCAGAAAAATGAACCCGAAGATCCAGAGGAGGAGGAGCGTCTCTTCCACTCCCAGATGTGGGTAAAGGGCTCCCCGATACAGTTCATTGTTGATAGCGGGAGTCAAAAGAACCTCATTTCGGCAGAGGTCGTGAAGCGGTTGGGCTTACCGACCACAGCACATCCACAACCATACACCATTGGGTGGCTTCACCAAGGGCGAGATCTTCGCGTGAGCCAGCAGTGTCGCCTTCCATACAACATCAAGCCCTTCACGGATGAGGTATTGTGTGACATTGCTCCCCTTGAAGTTTGTGATGTATTACTAGGACAACCATACTTGTGGAAGCGACATGCTATGTATGAATCAAGGCCCCGTGCTGTTATTATTACATTGGGAAATAAGTTGTTCAGGATACCAGAGGTAGCACCACCTGCCGCCATCTCTTTGATTACTGCAAAACAATGCAGTAAGATCATTTCCAAAACCAGGAAATTTGTTTTCCTGATGATACGCCCTCAAGGGAAGAAGAAGACAGTGGCCGTGGCCTCCAAACGGGGTCCCTCTGCACGACAGCTACAGATGGACAAGATTGTGGAGGAGTACGAAGACATCTTCACCTCCCCGGCAGGGGTTCCTCTGCACTGTCAAGTCAAGCACTCCATCGATCTGACCCCAGGTGCGCCGCTACCCAATGGACCAATTTATCGGCGCTCCGTTCTGGAGAACAATGAAATCAAGAGGCAGATTCAGGAGCTCCTGCAGAAAGGTCACATCCGTCCGAGTTCTTCGCCCTGTGGGAGCCCGATAGTGTTGGTACAGAAGAAGGATGGGACGTGGAGACTCTGTATTGACTATCGGGCGCTGAAAAAGATCACTGTCCGTAATAGGTACCCGATCCCACGGATTGATGACCTCCTAGACCAACTAAAGGGGGAAAAATATTTCAGCAAGATCGATCTGAAGTCAGGATATCACCAGGTACCAATTGAACCCTCAGATGTGTGGAAGACTGCCTTCAAATCCAAGGAGGGCCTCTTCGAATGGTTGGTCATGCCTTTCGGATTGACGAATGCTCCTGCAACCTTTATGAGGCTAATGGATGACATCTTGCGGCCATTCACCAACTCCTTTGTAGTAGTATACTTGGATGACATTCTGATCTTCAGCCAGAGTTGGGAAGAGCACCTCCACCACATCCGACAGGTTCTCCAAACACTGCGGCAACACAAGCTATGTGCCAATTTGAAGAAATGCACTTTTGGCATGACCGAGGTTCAGTATCTGGGATACATCATTGATGAACAGGGGGTGCATGTCGATCCAGCCAAGGTCCAAGTCATTCGGGATTGGCCCTCTCCAACCACTCTAACAGAGCTCCGCAGCTTTCTAGGTCTCGCCAACTTCTACCGCAGGTTTGTGTTGGGATTTTCTCATATTTCTTGGCCCTTGAGTCAAGTCACCAAGGGCGGGGCCAAAGCAAAATTATTTTGGTTTGAATCTCAACAGAAGGCATTCAGGGAGTTGAAGGATCGTCTCTACATGGCACCAGTGCTCGCGTTACCAGATTTACAACAACCATTTGAGGTCGAGACAGATGCCTCTGACTATGCTATTGGGGCAGTCCTTACTCAACATGGACATCCAGTGGCATATCACAGTGAAACACTTTCAGACACAGTCCGGAAGTACCCCACTTATGATAAAGAGATGTATTCCATTGTACAGGCCTGCCGACAATGGAAGCATTACATTTTGGGGAAGGAAACGGTAATCCACACAGACCACCGACCTCTGCAGTTCATACAGACCCAAGGGAAATTGCAGAATGATCGCCATCAGAAGTGGTCTACATACCTGCAACAGTTTCACTTGAATATCAAGTATAAAAAGGGCAACACCAATAATGTTGCAGATTGCCTCAGTCGACCACCGATCATGGCGCTAACCACCGTGCTCAACTCTTGCGGGCACGAGACTTCTGATTGGCCACTTCTCTACAAAAGCGACCCAGAATTCGGCCACACATACCAGACACTCTTGGAGGGTCGGCAGGTTGCAGATTTTCACCTCCAGGATGCCCTATTATGCCACCTCGGTCACCTTTGTGTTCCTTCAAGCGAGCATGCCAAGATGATTTGGGAAGCACACTACAGTCGGGCTGCTGGGCATTTCGGGGTCGAGAAAACAGTGGCAGTACTGCAAAACTATTTCTATTGGCCGAATCTTCGACAGGATGTTGGGAAGTACATCCGATCATGTACTGCATGTGCCATTGCCAAACCGACCATTAAGAAGCAAGGCCTCTATACCCCGTTGCCTACCCCTAGTCGACCTTGGGAATCCATCTCCATGGATTACATGTCAGGCCTTCCTTCCACTAAGCATGGAAATGACTGTGTTTTTGTGGTCATCGACAGGTTCTCAAAGATGGCCATTATGATGGCCTGCAAGAAGAATATCACAGCAGAAGCCACTGCTAAACTCTTCTTTGAACGAGTTGTTGGAAATAATACTGAGAGGGGGGGTGAATCAGTATTATCAGATTAATCAAACTTTTCAAATGCCCAGAAACATATACGCTACTTCAGTTAAGTGAACCAGCGTGTACACGCTACTGTGACGAAGTAAAACAGCGTATAAGCAGAAAACTCACAATTTAGTTAGCTTATTCTTCAATTAAGTGCATCAGGACATTATTCATCATATTAACAGTAAACATGTGCAGTATAACAGAACAGATAAAAAGCCACACACATGAACACCAAGATATAAGGTGGAAACCCAATGTGGGTGAAAACCACCTGCTGCAAGTTGTCTCTATCTTTCTTAATATGAAACTTCAGTTTACAATCTTTTGTACTGGTGCAGCCTTATACCAGTACGTAGGCTACAACCTGCAGAAGGCTTCAACCTTCTCTCGTTCTCCAAACTTCCTTGGAAGGGAGCTCCAACCCCCTTTGCTCTTGTACTAGCCAAGATACTAGTACGTAGGTGCTGACCTACAATCTTCCTTCTTCCAGGTATCACTTTTCATACATTTTCAGACTTGGATATTCCTGAAGCACAACATTACAATCTGAAGACCACAATTCATTCAATTTCCACAACAGATCATTGAAGCATAAAACAACCAAACTTTGAATCACTGAACCACTGAACCCTGTCAATCACCAGTTACCAGAACACAGAGCAGACTACAGAACTCTGCAATAACAGTCAGACCCCACTGTAAACCCAAATCAAGCTTCAAAAGATATACGCTACTTTAATGAGCAGAACCCGCGTATACACGCTCTTTTACCGAAGCCAACCTGCGTACAGATCTAAAAATAAACTTTCTCAATTTGCAGCTGTACCAGACATTAGTTAGACTCAGAACGTAACATTGCGACAATATGCAGATCTAGAAATACGCATAATCAACCATATCATGATAGTGCATTTCAAACCATTAGATCCCGATCTATCCTTAGATCTAGTCTTCCATTAACCGATGTGATCTCTCCTTGGCTTAGATCATGCAACTCAGAACCTGCATATCAGATCTCTTTCTCTCTTAGATATTCATGCCTTGTCGAAAGATGATATTGCCTAATGATCTTCTTCTCCTTATATAGCCTTAGGCCTTTCTCAATACCAAGAGCCAAAACCATAGTAACACAATACCATCAACTTTAAAACTAGGGATCGACACGCCCGTCGAGACATAATGGTCCGAAATCATAGGCACAACTTCCAAGGACTAACCACCATGAACCAAAGGAACCTTTCCACATACACGCGCTTTTTCTGAATCGAACTAGCGTGTACACGCGACTTGGGCTTAACGAAACAGCGTGTATGAGCTTCCTTGGCATGCTGTACTGAGATCTGTCTTCTGATTAAGTTGCCATCACCTGTACTAACCTCTGAGCACCTGTACCATCCACTGAGTGAGTTGCCATCAAGGACAACACTTGAATCATAATGCCAACAATCTCCCCCTTTGGACTTGATGGCAACCACCACACCAAGTCACTCTCCCCCTTTGACATCAAGGGCAAAGGGCTATGCTCCCCCTGAGGACATGCTGATACCTCTGCTTGGCTGTGCTGACTCGTGCTCCCCCTGACAGTAGGCCAGATCTGCAAAAGATGTTCTTCAACAAGAACCAAGACTTATACACCATAAGGGACCTTTCTATCACCAAAGGACTCAATACATACAACCATAACATATCAGAAACAACCAATTATATTACAGCATTCATCCCAGGCATAGTGGGGAAACCAACAAAGGCCGTTACATGACCTTGACACCATAAAAGAGACAAGAGAGATACATGACATAGAGACAACAGATCTAGACCAAGACTTAGGAAAGACATCAGCAGCATCTGATAAACATCTTGTTAGATCAGCAACTAGAATTTCTTTCTGAGCTCCTTCTCCTGAAACCAACAACCAAAAACATCTGAATGCCAACAATGCTTTATGAGACTTTTGAGCTGCTCCCCCTGAACCTGTGCCTGTTGCACTCCCTGAAACTGTGCCTGAATAATTCTGACATTCCTATTGCTGTTCAGAACTTCAGAGTCTTCCCTTGCTGTTCAGAACTTCATATACGCGTTTTATCCTGTATAAAACAGCGTATGTACGCGGATATTCTTTCTGCAACAAGCGTCCAGCATACACGCGACTTTCCCACCATGAATCCGCGTGTATACGCACATATCCCTTCCGTAACCTGCGTATACCAACTTTTCTGTAGAACAAACAAATTTCAACAACAGGATGAAGCATTAACTACTCCCAGCTTTTGTCTGAGATATTCAAAAGTTTCCCTGGGCAGTGGTTTTGTGAGAATATCAGCAACTTGCTCCTTAGAAGGAACATACTCCAACTTGACCTTCTGCTCAAGCACTTGTTCCCGAAGAAAATGGTACTTGATTGGTATGTGCTTGGTCTTTGAGTGCATGACTGGATTCTTTGAAATGCTGATTGCACTTGTATTATCACATAAGATAGAGACAGGTGGAGTGCAAGTGATTTGAAAGTCCTGCAAGGTCTGCATCATCCAAAGAAGTTGTGTGCAACAAGATGCTGCAGCCACATATTCTGCTTCAGCTGTAGATAAGGCAATCGAACTTTGTTTCTTGCTGAACCAAGATACTAATCTGGAACCCATGAAGAAAGCACCTCCACTTGTGCTTTTCCTATCATCCACACTTCCAGCCCAATCTGCATCTGTGTAAGCATGAAGAGTGAGATCTGTATTTCTAGGATACCATAAGCCATAGTTTTGGGTCCCTTGAAGATATTTGAAGATTCTTTTGACTGCCTGAAGATGAGTTTCCTTTGGGTTGGCTTGAAATCTTCCAACCATTCCTACTGCATGTGTAATATCTGGTCGAGTACCTGTCAAATAAAGCAAACTCCCAATCATGGATCTATAAGTGGGTTGGTGGACTGCTGCTGATTCATCATTTGCACTGAGGCTGCATCCTGTAACCATGGGTGTACATACTGGTTTTGACTCTTCCATGCCATACTTCTTCAAGATCTGCTTGAGGTATTTGGTTTGAGACAAGAAGATACCTCCTTCATTTTGTTGGATTTGCAATCCAAGAAAATATGTCAATTCTCCAAGAAGTGACATTTCGAATTCTTTCTGCATAACCAAGGCAAAGTTTTGACTCATAGTCTCTTCATTGCTGCCAAAAATAATATCATCTACATAAACAACAAGAATTAGCAATTTGTTATTTTCAACTTTTATATAGAGATTGCTATCTGCTGATCCTTTTGAAAAGCCTTGTTGGTGAAGATATTTGTCCAACCGATAGTACCAAGCCCTTGGAGCTTGTTTGAGCCCATAGAGAGCCTTTTTCAATCTGCATACAAGGTTTGGATCATTCCCAAGAATGAACCCATCTGGCTGCTCAATATATACTTCTTCTTCTAAGTCTCCATTCAGGAAGGCTGATTTCACGTCCATTTGAAATACCTTGAAGTTTTGAAAGCTTGAGAGAGCAAGGAACATTCGGATGGCCTCTAGTCTTGCCACAGGAGCAAAGGTCTCTTCAAAATCTATTCCTTCTTGCTGTGCATACCCTTTACAAACAAGTCTGGCCTTGTTTCTAATTACTTCTCCATTTTCATTTAACTTATTCTTGAAGACCCATTTTGTTCCTATTACATTCTTATCTTTTGGTCTAGGAACTAATTCCCAAGTGTTGTTCCTTTCGATTTGCTCAAGTTCTTCATCCATTGCTTTGACCCAACATTCATCTTTGCATGCTTCTTTCACATTTTGTGGTTCAATGGAGGAGAGTAGAGCCAAGTAGCTTGAAGCTTCTGCAAGTGTCCTTCTTGTTTGTACTCCTGCTTCTTTCTGCCCCACAATCTGAGTTTCTGGATGATTCTTTTGGACATATCTGGATGGAGTCTTCTCTTCTATTCTTGTCTGCTCCTCTGGTTCTTCTTGAGATTCTTCTTCTTCTTGAGGTTCTTCTTCTTCATCATTTCGCCTTTGAGAGTAACCTTCATCTTCTTCATGATGAACTTGCCTAGGAATATATCCCTTCTCATCAACCACTATATCAATACTGTCAACAATTCTGCCAAGTCTTTTATTGTAGCACTTGTATGCTTTGCTATGTGGAGAATAACCAAGAAGAATGCCCTCATCTGCTCTAGGTTCAAGTTTGCCAAGTTGCTCATCAGTATTCTTAATATAACATTTGCTCCCAAAGATTTTGAAATGCTTCACGGAAGGAGTTTTACCACTCCAAAGCTCATGAGGTGTTTGAGTGCTGTTTACTCGGACATTTGTTTTGTTAAGAATGATAACAGCAGCATGTGCGGCTTCTCCCCAGAAGGTTGCAGGAGTACCTGATTCATCGAGCATAGCACGAGCCATTTGTTGGATAGTTCTGTTCATTCTTTCCACAACCCCATTTTGCTGAGGAGTTCTAGCTGTAGAGAATTCTCTTCTTATCCCATGTTCATCGCAGAAATCAAAAAATTCATTTGATGTGAACTCCCCACCTCTGTCAGATCTGAGGCACTTGATTTTGTGTCCTGATTCATTTTCAGCCAATGCTTTGAAGGATTTGAATTTTTCGAATGCTTCATCTTTGTGCTTCATAAGCCCTAACCAAACAAACCTTGAGAAATCATCAATGAATAATATCAGATATTCTTCTCCTCGAGGTGTCCTTTTCCTAAATGGACCACATACATCTGTATGGACTAGCTCAAGAGGCAAGCTAGCTGATCCTTCCTTCTCTGGAAAGTTAGTTCTGGTCTGCTTTCCAAACTGACAAGATTTGCATATGGTGTTGTCTGGAATTTTGATATCTGGAAGATCGCGAACTGCCTGATATTTGCATGCTTTCCTTATTTGTGAGAAGCTTAGATGTCCCAACCTTCGATGCCATAACCAGTGCTCTTCATCCTTGCTAAGATAGCATTGTTGTTGTCCTTCTTCAAATATGTACAGATTATTTGGAGTTCTTTTGCCTTTGAGAACTGTTTTACCTGTATCAAGATCACGAACAAGACATCCATTCGATCTGAAAATAACCTCTGTTTTTTGATCACACATCTGGCTGACACTTAGAAGATTATGCTTCAATCCATCAACATACAAAACATTTCCAGCCTTGACCTTTTCTTTCAAAGGAGCAATACCTTTTCCTTTTATAGTTGCAGGAGTATCATTTCCAAAAGAAACTTTCTTTCCCTTTTCTAAAGTAGAATAAGATTCAAGTTTTTCTTTATCACCTGTCATATGTTTCGAACATCCACTGTCAATGTACCATAGATTTTCCTGTCCTTCTGCATAAAATGCTATCCCACATCTTTCTGTTTGAGGTTCCTTTATTCTCCATGTTTTGGTGCTTGTGGCTTGTTCCTTTTTCTCCTGAAACCTGCTCCTGCATTCAGAGTCTTTATGACCAAAATTATTGCAAATAGAACATTCAACTTCATTTTCAAGCACCGAAAAGTTGTTATAGGTCCTTTTTGTAATCCCTGTCATACTTCTTTGTTTTTGAGCTTCCCTAGTCATGATTGTTTTATATGCAACACATTGAGCTGCTCTGTGACCAAAGTTGTGGCAAGAAAAGCATTGTCCATTGAAGAAGCTTCTGCGGTTATTGAATCTACCAGCCAACTGATTGTAATTTCTATTTTCATCTATTCTTGAGCCAAACTGAGAAGATTTTACCTGTGGTTGGTTGTAGCTTTTGTTCATCCTTAAGGAGGATTGTCCCTGATAGTTTCTGTTTGTAACTCGTCCCTGCTTTACCTGATTATCTTCATTGTTCTTCCGCTCATTTCCTCTTGCTGCATCAAGATAACTTTTTGAGGTGGATGCTTGAGAGGTTTCTCCATTATAGCCCAAACCTGTCTTGTTTAGAGGAGACCGCTGCACACTGATAATCTCATCCAAAGTTTCAGATCCTTTGACAAATTTAAGATTAATAGCTTTTGTTTTCTCAATTTCTTTTCTGAGACCAACAATTTCACCTTCTAGTTTTTCAAGATGTTTTTCCTTTTCATCAATTTGAAATTGCAAAGTATCAATGATCACATTCTTTTCTTCTATGCCTCTCTTGAGTCTAGTGATTTCATTATAGAGATTATCCACATCTATAGCATCCTCATAATCATCATCTTCAAATGCCATTAACAGCTTATATTTATTACCTTGTTCATCTTCATCACTGTTTGATAAGCCATCACTATCTTCATGGGTGTAGTAGCTTTTCCTATTTGCACTTTGTTTCTTGTTCCATCTAGCAGGTTCTTTTCCTTTATCCTTATAAGGACATTTTGCAGCATAATGACCTACTTTCCCACAAGCAAAGCATTTGAAAGGTAGCTTACCTCTGAACCTTCCAGAACCCCTTTGAAGATTTCTGACAAAATTTGATTCTTCTTCCTCTTCTTCTGGAACATGGCTTGCTTCATAGTAATCTTCTTTTCCTGATGCCTTAAAAGCAGCTTCCCTTCTGTCAGATGGACCTCCCTTTCTCATTTCATAAGCGGTTAGAATTCCATGTAGCTGAGACATAGTGAGAACACGGAGATTTTCTTTTTCTTCTATTGCAGATACTTTAGATTCAAACTTGGGGGATAAAGATCTTAGAATCTTTTGAACTACTATAGTTTCTCTTATTTCTTCACCCAAATTTTTCATACAATTAACAATCTCATCTACCCGAAGAAAATAATTAGCCACACTTTCATCATTATACATCTTGAGAGTCTCATATTGAATCCTGAGTGTTTGAAGTTTAGCTTGCTTTACCTGTTCATCTCCTTCATAGCTAGTGATCATTTTGTCCCATATTTCTTTTGCTGATTTGAAGTGCATGACCTTCATGAATTCTGTTTGAGATATACTTCCTAATAGAGTACTGACTGCTTTTGCATTTGTTTCATATGCCTTTTTCTCAGCTGGATCTGTAGGAGTAGCTGAAGGAAAAGCATAGCCTGTTTCTACAATGTCCCAAACTTCTGTACCAAGAGATTGAAGATATGCAGTAACTCTTACCTTCCAATAATTGAAATTTGTTCCATCAAAAACCGGTGGCCTGATTGATGCTTCTTTCTCGTAGTTGCTCATGATGAATGATCTTCCTTCAAGCGATCAAGCTTCTCTGAAGGACCTGCTCTGATACCAATTGTTGGAAATAATACTGAGAGGGGGGGTGAATCAGTATTATCAGATTAATCAAACTTTTCAAATGCCAGAAACATATACGCTACTTCAGTTAAGTGAACCAGCGTGTACACGCTACTGTGACGAAGTAAAACAGCGTATAAGCAGAAAACTCACAATTTAGTTAGCTTATTCTTCAATTAAGTGCATCAGGACATTATTCATCATATTAACAGTAAACATGTGCAGTATAACAGAACAGATAAAAAGCCACACACATGAACACCAAGATATAAGGTGGAAACCCAATGTGGGTGAAAACCACCTGCTGCAAGTTGTCTCTATCTTTCTTAATATGAAACTTCAGTTTACAATCTTTTGTACTGGTGCAGCCTTATACCAGTACGCAGGCTACAACCTGCAGAAGGCTTCAACCTTCTCTCGTTCTCCAAACTTCCTTGGAAGGGAGCTCCAACCCCCTTTGCTCTTGTACTAGCCAAGATACTAGTACGTAGGTGCTGACCTACAATCTTCCTTCTTCCAGGTATCACTTTTCATACATTTTCAGACTTGGATATTCCTGAAGCACAACATTACAATCTGAAGACCACAATTCATTCAATTTCCACAACAGATCATTGAAGCATAAAACAACCAAACTTTGAATCACTGAACCACTGAACCCTGTCAATCACCAGTTACCAGAACACAGAGCAGACTACAGAACTCTGCAATAACAGTCAGACCCCACTGTAAACCCAAATCAAGCTTCAAAAGATATACGCTACTTTAATGAGCAGAACCCGCGTATACACGCTCTTTTACCGAAGCCAACCTGCGTACAGATCTAAAAATAAACTTTCTCAATTTGCAGCTGTACCAGACATTAGTTAGACTCAGAACGTAACATTGCGACAATATGCAGATCTAGAAATACGCATAATCAACCATATCATGATAGTGCATTTCAAACCATTAGATCCCGATCTATCCTTAGATCTAGTCTTCCATTAACCGATGTGATCTCTCCTTGGCTTAGATCATGCAACTCAGAACCTGCATATCAGATCTCTTTCTCTCTTAGATATTCATGCCTTGTCGAAAGATGATATTGCCTAATGATCTTCTTCTCCTTATATAGCCTTAGGCCTTTCTCAATACCAAGAGCCAAAACCATAGTAACACAATACCATCAACTTTAAAACTAGGGATCGACACGCCCGTCGAGACATAATGGTCCGAAATCATAGGCACAACTTCCAAGGACTAACCACCATGAACCAAAGGAACCTTTCCACATACACGCGCTTTTTCTGAATCGAACTAGCGTGTACACGCGACTTGGGCTTAACGAAACAGCGTGTATGAGCTTCCTTGGCATGCTGTACTGAGATCTGTCTTCTGATTAAGTTGCCATCACCTGTACTAACCTCTGAGCACCTGTACCATCCACTGAGTGAGTTGCCATCAAGGACAACACTTGAATCATAATGCCAACACGAGTGTGGGTGCACTTTGGGATCCCACAGTCTATCATCTCAGATCGGGACAGTCGGTTTCTCAGCACCTTTTGGTCCAGTCTCTGGTCAATGCTGGACACCAAACTCACGAAGTCCACAGCCTTCCATCCTCAAACTGATGGCCAGACAGAGGTTGTCAATAGGATGATTGTGCACATTCTGCGCATGTATAACTCAAAGCATCCACGCACATGGGACGAGAGCCTCCCCTACGTTCAGCACAGCTACAACCGAGCTCTTCACAGCTCCACTGGCCATAGCCCTTTTCAGGTGGGTTTGGGATTCCAGCCACTATGCCCCATTGATGTGGCCATGCCACTTGCAGCTACTCACATGAATTCAGCTCATGTCCAATCCGAAACAGATAAGGCCACCAGCTTCATTGAGCGCATCCAACATATTCGCCAGCAGGTCCATGACATTCTTGAGAAATCAAATGCCAAGTACAAGCAACGACATGATCAACATCGGGTGCCACACAAGTTTCAGGTGGGCGACAAAGTCTGGTTGCATTTGCAAAAGGAACGCCTTACTGGAGCCTATCGGAAATTGAGACCACTCCGATATGGTCCTTACACCATTACTAAGGCTATGGGAGACAATGCATTTGAGCTCAGCATTCCCCCATTCCTTGGCCTGCACCCAGTATTTAATGTGGACCACCTTCGGCCATACTTTCCATCATTGCTAGACACATCCGACATTGCAGAACAGCTCAAACCCACAGAATTAAATCCAGATTGCATGGAACAAGCTGCAACTGATCGGATCATGGACACACAGATCAAGAACACTCGCCAACAGAATATCCAACTGTATCGAGTTGTCAAAGCGGGCCAACTCCTTCAGCAGGGCAAGTGGCTCACCAGGGAACAAGTTCAGCAGAAGTTTCCTCATCTCATGGAGGAGCTCAACGCAATGGGGACCATTGCTTCCTAAGGGGGGAGGAATGATCCAGGTGGATATTGGTGGCCACCTTCCAAGTCCACCTGGACCCCCACCATTGTCTTTCTCAGCATTTTCAGTTTCCTTAATTGTAGCACAACTTACTATTTTTAGCAGTTTTTCGGGTCCTGAACTTCCGGAGCCGTTTTGAGGCCCTAAACGACGTTTTTTGGGGAATCCGGGGGCAACACGAGTCCATGGAATGGACTGGTGTTGCCCGTTCCAACAATGATAGTGCTCGGATAGATCTTTCTAATGAGCTATTGTACGCGTCAACGGAGATCATATGCCAAAGTTACGACCCCGGGAAGTTGATGTACCAACTTACCCCCAAACGGGGCCCACAGTTTGGCGTTTCATCTCCTAGGGTTAGGTTTTGGAATGTTAAGGGTTTTTCCATTGTTTCTCAACAATAAATAGGCCTTTGAGCCTCATTGTAACACAGTTCAGAGGCATGTAGCCATCACATCTCTTCTCAGAGATAAGCTACCATCGCCCTAGCTAGTTTATTGCCATTTCTGTTTGTAAGCATATTTCAATATTTTCCATTAATGAAATGAAGTATTATTTCCGCTGCATCTTTGTGTATATGGTTATCTCTGTAATTTGTTGCGTTCCTGTTTAAATCCGGATCAAGCAAGGACCATTACTTGGTGAGGATAGTGATGAGGATGATAAGAAGAATGTAGGTTTTAACATTGTATAGAAATTACCTGCATACGAATTCTAAAACACAGAAAATAAACAATGCAAGAGCATAACACATTAAACACATATACACAGAGATTTTCCCCTGGATCCCGAAACCGGGACTACCAGCTTGATTTTTCATTATGTTCCTTTCAATGTTACAATACATATTTATACATACAGAAGCATCCAATATCATGGACCGAAAACCATCGTGTTCAAAACCATGGACCAAAAACCATCGCGCCCAAAAACCATGTGCGAAAAACATGCACAAAACCATAGGTAGGTCTGCCCAACCTGATATAGGGTCCAAAACCAAAATTTTCCAAGGCGCTGCCCCAGACCCCATAGAGTGGGGTTACTTGCACCCCTCAAACCCCCTATGACTCCCCTCGCAATCAGTGCAACGAAGGGGGGGCTCCGCCCCCCAGTTAACTACATGGGCTAGTGGTGGAAAGAATATAACACAACCCAACAAAGAGATCTACAAAAGATCTTCTGAACTATGTGGAAGGTTCAAAGCAGTATGAGGAACTTATCACCGAGTCATCAAATGAGACCATAGAGTCTTCTGATTTTAAAACAAATGATTTAAGTATGGTTGCAGATGTTGATGAAGCTAAGAAGTCGTTTAAAATTGTCATAAAAATTGGATATATGCTTTCCAAAGGCATAAGAGAAGAACATAAGAAAATATTTGTTATGAAAGAAGATAAGGTAGCATCTTTTCATGTAGATAGTCAAAGTGGAAATTATACACAATGGATAAATGCAGTTGATGGTGCACAATTGCAGGAACCTATTAGTGTAGTGAGTAAGAGAAAGTTGGCTTATACAAAGAGCCAAAAGAAGGATCAAGTAGATGATCAAGAGCAACATTCAAATTCAATGCTTATGAAATTTGAGGAGGAAATCAAATTATTGGAAAGATGGTTGAAAGAACCTGAGATTATAGCCATAGATGTAAAGCGAGATGATGACAAAGAACAATTGATGCAAACAAAAGAAGATAAGATGATGGAAGGTGGGACAAGTTTGTCTCATAAAAATGAAATTTTATTTCATTTTCAGCAAGAAGATATAAAGCAGGGAATTTTCTTTGAAGACAGTAATAAAGATGAAGTAAAAATTGATAATTTTGAAGAAGACAATAGTCTATTAGTTGTGGAGAAGCAAGGGAGAAGACATTCAAGTGTCTTAAACATCTTGGAAAATATGCATGAAGATGAAGAGTGTGAGAAAATAATTTATGAAAACAATGAAATAACCATTGAGGTCATAAAAAATTTAAATTCAGAGATTCAATTACAAGTGAGTGGTGATATTAACATGTACCAGCAAGAGGACATGGAAATTGACAAGATGAAAATCCTAATGATGAAAGTGCATGAGAAATTGCACATTGATGTAAGAAGAGAATTCAACTGTAGGAGGCAAATGAATATACAAGAGTGCATCAGCAAAGAGAGTGGATAGCTACAACATAAAGTTTGGAAACTTGGAAGGTTAAAAAAGACAACGATAACAAAAATAGAGCAGCAACATGAACAAGCAGGTGATCAATTATAGTACAATGTTTGGGATCCAGGAGGAATCGGGCATTAATGACACATGACCAGGAGGTCATAAATTTTTTCTACCTTGGGAGTCTGATGCAAGAGAATTTGAGCTTCCAATCCATCAAGCTTTTTGAATAAAAGCTCCAAAAGAGACTTCATTATTGTAAAGGAATTCTAATTCCTTAATTTATAAATATTCTTAGTTTCTTTTAATTATTATAGAATAGTTTTAGAAAAGATGTGAATAAGAGAGATTTTTTCCTTAGGGCAAAAGTTGTTTTGTGTTGAAAAGCATGAGATATTTATGGAATAAATCATGAGAGCTTTAGTAAATAAATTATGAGTGCTTTAGGGAATAAATCAGGGAGTGATTTATGGATTTACTAAAATATAATTTTCTTGTAACTTTTTATTTGATCATTGTAACCCTGAATGAGAACTAATGCCCAAACGTACGTAGAATCAAGCCATAGAGAGTGAATGGAGAGAAACGAGGGTTTCCTGAGTGTATGTGTATGTACATATTTGATTTAATGAAATAGAGTTTCTTTTTTTCTTAAGCAAGAGTAGTTCCTTCTATTTCATTATATCAAGAATAAATTTACAGAATATACAAAAACCATGAACTCCGAGTGGCCTCAGGAAAGCCAAGGGCATGGTGCCAAAGTAAAGCTCCACCCCGCTACAACAAACAACAATAATCTCTCAAAACAAACCTTAGGATGAACCATAAAAAACAAAAGCCTAATCAAAGGCTCCACTATCCACCCACGTCTTTATTGCGCCAAGCCCGACAAGACTCGTGGCCCCACAAAAAGGCATATATAGATCTTACCGTTAACACAACCCCACGAAAGCGGACGACACAACGAAGTATCACACCACTTAAAATGTGCGAAACTTAACTCGCGATGGAGGGTGGTTTCATCACCCCACCCTGGCCACGTGGTGGGAGCTTAATGAAATAGAGTTTCATATATCTATGTTTCTCACGAATTGTGTCTGTGAATGGAATAATTTTAATTTGTGCATGCTCTAGAATTCACTGTAAGTGAAGTAGGATTTTTATATGAAATACTTTTGTAGAACAAATTAAGGGCTTGATGATGAAGTGATTTGTTGTGTGATCTAGAGAAGGTGAATTTCCATGAAAAGTCGAATTTTCCTGCATCAATTAGGTTTGTTATGTCTATGGCCATCTTCAAGACGGTTCTATCATATGGACATCATGTTATCAATGTAAAAAAAATTATATTAATAGAAATATTTTTGTATTGACTTACAAAAAAATTTAAAAAATGCATAAAATAAACTAATAAAGGATGATGATGGGAAGCCCATGGTATAATTTTGGTGGTTAAATATAGACATTTACTACAAGTTTCCCAAACATGTAATAAGTATGACATATGAATGGGTGACACAATTTGCAATTGTCAAGTGATTATGAAGAAATGACAGATAAATGAAAAAATATTAGAGTCACAAAAAAAGGCCATATATCTTACTACCTATGCTAGACCACCATACATTGATGTAGTTGTACTAATGAGTAGGTTATATGGTGAGAAGGATGTAACACAATTTAAGGAATCATGGATACCATTGATATACCAAGTGGTAGAGGCTAGGAATATGTTCATATATATTGTATGTAATAATGATGGATGCCATCTCAAGAGAAAAACACAACACTCAAGGAATTCACTTGGAATTTTTTATGTCATCATATTCATGCAATGTAGTATGCACAACAAACAATTTCATAGGTGTCATTCCCCCACTACAGTTGCCTTGCGTAGAATTTTATGTTATATAATTCTTCTTTTTTTGTGCGTTACTGACTACCATTTCTATTTCCTTATATTTGAATAGTCAGACTCACACTTGGGTTCATTGTTCTTCGATGGTTGCATGCCAGTTGTCATTCAAACGAGGCTCTTGGGAGACGACTTCTACATTGTGTGATATCTTGGGTATACAGGTGTATATGTCATACACCGAATGCCATACAAGGTTGTGTTTTATCTTCCTCGACACATACATCAGACGTTGTAACTTGGTGTGTCGACAGACCAACTAATATGTTATATATGTATATGCCTAACATCGCAAGCTCGCCAGACCTTGTATTGTCTTATTTTGACATCCACAATGCTCACATCATAAATATTCACCATCCCTTCCTCTCTCGTTTGATAGAGTGTTGGAAATAATACTGAGAGGGGGGGGTGAATCAGTATTATCACATTAATAAAACTTTTTCATTTCCATAATTAGATTCATATATGCTACTTCCACAACTTCTTATGATTAAGTTAATTGATCTTCAATGAGTCATTAGAACATTATCAACCATATTATCAGATAGCAGATGCAGTAATAGAGAATAGATCATCACACATAAGGCACACACATGAACACCATGATATAAGGTGGAAACCCAATGCGGGAGAAAAACCACCTGCTGCAAGTCATCTCAATCTTCTTCTTAATAAGAAAATCCTTTTACAATATTTGTACTGGTGCAGTCTTATACCAGTACGGGAGCTACAACCCCCTTTGCTCTTGTACTAGTCGATTCATTTACTAGTACGCAGGCTGCTACCTGCTACAATGCTCCAAAGATTTCCCTTAGCTCTTGTACTAGCTTAGATACTAGTACGTAGGTGCCGGCCTACAATCTTCTCTCCTCCAGGTACCACGTTTCATCAATTTTCATACTGATCCATTCATTCATCAATTCTGAAGCTAATCATAATCATTCACTCAGTCACTGCTGTTATCAGAACATAATACCAGAACCCAGACATCACTTCAAAACCCAGAACACAGCAATGATAAACATGAACAGCTAAATTGATTTCAAGAGAAGTACGCAGCTTCACCCATGTAATGCCTGCGTACAGTACGCACTGTTCTGAACTGTGCACCTGCGTACCCATGCACTGTGCCAATTAGACTTCCTGCGTACCTCCGCAATTGCAGCGCTTCTGTACCTGCGTACCGGCGCACCTGCAACGCTTCTGTGCCTGCGTACCGGCGCACCTGAAACGCTTATGTGCCTGCGTACCGGCGCACTTTTCTTTCACTGTACTTGTGTACCTTCGGGCATAGATGATTTCAAGACTTCAAGAATAACCCAGACAGTCAGATCTACAGATCTGAACATGCGCCGAAGAGATCTCAGTCCATCAGTAGATTCGCCTTATTTAGATCTAGACCAGATCTAGCCCTCATAAGATATTCAACCCAAAAACATGCTCAAGCCAAATGATCTCCTTTGCTTTATATAGGGAAGCTCTTCCTTAAAACATGGATCAATACCACGAGCCGACACCATAATAACCCAATACCGTCGGCTAAATACCAAGAGTAACACATAAGAAAACCCCACATGTGAATTTCTTTACCTTGAAATGTGTGCACTGGGGGTACGCACCTCCTGAACGGCTGGCCTACGTATCTGGACGCGGTCCCTGCATGGTGTACCTGCAGGTACGCACCTTCTGTAGGGTGTACCTACGTACCCCTTATTTCTTCAATATTCGATAGTTGATCATCAACCTCTGCTGCTGACTTGAAGTACAGTGATCTATCACCTGAATGGGTTGCCATCAAGGACAACACTTTAGCCATAATGCCAACAATCTCCCCCTTTGGACTTGATGGCAAAGCTTACTAAGAACTTGCCATTTGATTCCTTTGAGCTGTCCTGCATCTATGTATTATGTCACATCTGATATCTCTAAGTGAGATGATCTTTTATGAGAGGGTTGCCATCAAGTACAACACATGCATCATAATGCCAACAATCTCCCCCTTTGGACTTGATGGCAACAACACCAAATCACTCTCCCCCTTTGACATCAAGGGCAAAGGGGTATGCTCCCCCTAAGAACATGCTCCCCTTGACTATAAACCAGATCTGCTGAAGTCTCTGAATGAGCTCCCCCTTTGTATATGTCATGGTGCTCCAATCTGATAATGGTCTTTCTGAGAACAAGCTGAGATGTCTGCTCTGCTATATAGTGTTGTTCATGCTCAAGCTCCCCCTGACTGCAAGCAGGGTCTGCAAAAAAAGATGTTCTACAAGAAGAACATGACTCTTATATATCATAAATGACCTTCCTATCACCAAAAGACTCAATACATACATCCATCACCCATCACAATAAGGATCATCCATCTAACCAAGTGGGAATACATCAGAAATATGAAAACCAAATACATTACATCTTCATCCCATGCATAGTGGGGGGATATAGGCCGTTACATGACCTAAAGAGATGACTACAATAGATAGACCATTACAACATGAGTCTTGCTATGACCTTTACATCAAACATCTAAAGATCATGACAAACATCATCAACAGCACTGTATAATCTGCTACATAGTATCTGTCAACATCAAGGACTTCTGCATCAACTCATAACCATCCAGATCTACATGAATCAAGAGCCATCAAATGAAAGCATCTGCATCAATCAACATATGTATGAATAATCATCCCTGTATCCAGCCAACAATCCTCATCCATATATGTGCCAAGAACAATAAAGACTCCATGCAAGCATTATTAGAGAATCAACCATAAATCTGATCATGTGACCAACTCATAACCATAGCAAGATGAATCATAAGCATCGTCACCAAGGACCATAATGCCAACAATGCATTCAGGACATATGCTCCCCCTGAACCAGTGCCATCTGTCAAATCTGATCATGCATATCAATAAGAAGAATCAGCCAATAAATGCCTTAAGACAGGTACGCACTTCATCTTCTGCTCCCCTGCGTACACCCGCAGATATCCTTCTGCTGCACTGCGTATATACGCAGACAGTCTTCTATTACAGAGCGTACCCACGCACCTGTTCCATCAGTTGCGCCGCGTACTGCATGCACCTTTTATTTTATCGCGCCGCGTACTTTTCTGTACGTCCGCAGGGTATCCTTTATCACGCCGCGTACCGCACACACTCTTTGCTTCTATCGCGCCGCGTACTCCTCTGTAAGTCCGCACCTCTTTTTCTGTTTCTCCGCGTCCGTCCGCATGTCCTCTTCTGATAAGCCGCGTACCTCCGCATAGGGACTGTGCCTTCACTTGCGTACATCCGCACCCAGTCTTACGCTCTGCTGCGTACGCCCGCACTTTCACAGTTGATGATCTGCGTACTTCTAATTAGGGCCAAATTAACAGTCCTCCTTTGTGCCACTGACAGTCAGATTCCCAGATCTGATAGATTCATTTCCAACTTCACTTGCCTACTGCCTTCAAACAAGCATATACGCGATTGTGCAGTATCCAACTCGCGTATATATGCGACTTGCCTTTATGAAGTTTGCATATGAGATTCAGGAACCTGAAGTTTTGTACTTTCAGCTTCCTCTGATTCTGGTATGTCTGTACATTGTGCTGTGCCATCCTTTTCTGACTGTACTCCCTTTTTCCTCCATATCTTCAAGCGTGATGATGACATTTTGTCCTTTTGATATGGTGCCCACACTTTGTTCCTGCATTCCTTAGCTATATGTCCAGGCTTGTTACATGCATAACATCTCACATGTTTCATATTCCTCCTGTAACAATCAGCAGCTTTGTGACCAAACGTATTGCAAGCAAAGCAATATCCATAAAAATACCTTGATTGAGATGACTTGTCTGCATAATGGTCTTGAACTCTTCTTCTTCTACATCTAGCTGCAACATGTTCAAGATTATGACATACATTCATAGGAGGAGTAAAGGATTTTCTTTGAGGAATCTCTTTCCTTGGTTGATGATGAGATTGATCTTTCATTTCTTCATTGATCACTTTAGATTTCTCTTTAGAATTCCTTGCCTCACCTTGTGAACTAGATTCACCTTCAACAGATTCATGGAAACCAAGACCAATCTTTATAGCAGGGGACCTTTGACTACTAAGAATATCATCCAATACTTTAGAGCTATCTTGAAATCGTAAAAGCTTATCCTTTTCTTCTAGTTTACCTTTCAAGACATTTACCTCAACCTGAAGCTGTTCTTCCTTTTCAAGAGATTTCTTTTTCAAAACTTCTTCAGCTTTCCTTCCTTCTTCCATTTGTTCCCTTAGTTTGAGAATCTCCTTTTCTTGTTCTTCATTCAGGTCCTGCTGCATTTGACGAACTCGGAAGGCACATTCTAGTTGAGATTTCAAGCTAGTGACTTCGTTTTCTTGTTTTTCAATAGCTTGGAGTAGATCTGTATTCTGCTTCTTTGATTCTTCAAGATCTCCTTTCAGTGAGAGGATTGTAGCTTCAAGATTTTCATAATAACTGGATCGATCTCTGAGCTCCTTGATTGTTGTGTTCTTTTCAATGACTTCATTTCTTAGAGATGTTGCTTCATCCTACAACTTTTGATACCTTTCCTTGCATAATTTGAGGGCACCACTCTTTACGTCAAATTGTTTTTCTTGTTCAATAATTTTGTTTGTCAGCCTGTTAAATTCTGCCTCTATTTGACATCTTTCTTGCTCACCCATAAGAGCAAGTTCAGTAGTCTCACTATCACTTTCATCTCTTTCACAAGGAAATATAGCTGGAACATCAGAGGATAACACATTCATACCTGATAATGATTCTGAATCTGATTCTGAATCTGAAGAGCTTCTTATGCCTAATCCCCAATCGATTCTTCCACTGTCATAGTTCTTCTGAGATGACTTCTTTTTCTTATGAGCTTTCTTCTTAAGCTTCTTTCCCATTGTTCCACGGATCTCCTTCAAGCGATCAAGCTTCTATCAAAGGACCTACTCTGATACCAATTGTTGGAAATAATACTGAGAGGGGGGGGGGTGAATCAGTATTATCACATTAATAAAACTTTTTCATTTCCATAATCAGATTCATATATGCTACTTCCACAACTTCTTATGATTAAGTTAATTGATCTTCAATGAGTCATTAGAACATTATCAACCATATTATCAGATAGCAGATGCAGTAATAGAGAATAGATCATCACACATAAGGCACACACATGAACACCATGATATAAGGTGGAAACCCAATGCGGGAGAAAAACCACCTGCTGCAAGTCATCTCAATCTTCTTCTTAATAAGAAAATCCTTTTACAATATTTGTACTGGTGCAGTCTTATACCAGTACGGGAGCTACAACCCCCTTTGCTCTTGTACTAGTCGATTCATTTACTAGTACGCAGGCTGCTACCTGCTACAATGCTCCAAAGATTTCCCTTAGCTCTTGTACTAGCTTAGATACTAGGACGTAGGTGCCGGCCTACAATCTTCTCTCCTCCAGGTACCACGTTTCATCAATTTTCATACTGATCCATTCATTCATCAATTCTGAAGCTAATCATAATCATTCACTCAGTCACTGTTATTATCAGAACATAATACCAGAACCCAGACGTCACTTCAAAACCCAGAACACAGCAATGATAAACATGAACAGCTAAATTGATTTCAAGAGAAGTACGCAGCTTCACCCATGTAATGCCTGCGTATAGTACGCACTGTTCTGAACTGTGCACCTGCGTACCCACGCACTGTGCCAATTAGACTTCTTGCGTACCTCCGCAACTGCAGCGCTTCTGTACCTGCGTACCGGCGCACCTGCAACGCTTCTGTGCCTGTGTACCGGCGCACCTGAAACGCTTCTGTGCCTGCGTACCGACGCACTTTTCTTTCACTGTACCTGCGTACCTTCGGGCATAGATGATTTCAAGACTTCAAGAATAACCCAGACAGTCAGATCTACAGATCTGAACATGCGCCAAAGAGATCTCATTCCATCAGTAGATTCGCCTTATTTAGATCTAGACCAGATCTAGCCCTCATAAGATATTCAACCCAAAAACATGCTCAAGCCAAATGATCTCCTTTGCTTTATATAGGGAAGATCTTCCTTAAAACATGGATCAATACCACGAGCCGACACCATAATAACCCAATACCGTCGGCTAAATACCAAGAGTAACACATAAGAAAACCCCACATGTGAATTTCTTTGCCTTGAAATGTGTGCACTGGGGGTACGCACCTCCTGAACGGCTGGCCTGCGTATCTGGACGCGGTCCCTGCATGGTGTACCTGCGGGTATGCACCTTCTGTAGGGTGTACCTGCGTACCCCTTATTTCTTCAATATTCGATAGCTGATCATCAACCTCTGCTGCTGACTTGAAGTACAGTGATCTATCACCTGAATGGGTTGCCATCAAGGACAACACTTTAGCCATAATGCCAACAATCTCCCCCTTTGGACTTGATGGCAAAGCTTACTAAGAACTTGCCATTTGATTCCTTTGAGCTGTCCTGCATCTATGTATTATGTCACATCTGATATCTATAAGTGAGATGATCTTTTATGAGAGGGTTGCCATCAAGTACAACACATGCATCATAATGCCAACATAGAGTTCATGCCCGATGAATCCACCGTCCAAGCCCCTTCCGTTCGTAGACATTCATTATCGAAGGATCCACCATCCACTCCCTTCTAGTTAGACGGAGTTAATGACCAATGTGTTGAGAAATCTAGGGCATTAAGATTAGGTGATTTATCTATTAATGATAACTTCTTGTGAATGGTTTTTACTTCAATAGATTGGACTATTAATGATAACTGCTTGTGAATGGTTTTTACTTCAATAGATTGGAATCTTCTATTTAGTTAGATTATTATATTGTTCTTCTTCAGCAAACAACTACAAAAGCATAAACAATAAAGATATAAGAGACACAGAATGTAGGCTATCATCTAGGGCCAAAACCTCTCCCACTTGAGAAGAAAACCCAAACGAGTTCTTCTTCTTATAGAGATTTCAATTGACGAATACCAATACCAAAACCCTTCACCTATTTTCCACTCCAAGACCAAGACACAAAGCTTCCTTCTATTCCTTGAGTCAACTATAGTCAAACTGTTGAATTTCTCTTTACTTTCATATTTTGGTTTACTGCAATTTCTCAGCCTATGTCAGAAGCCCTAGTTGCACTGCTTGTTAAGTGTCACTTTATATGTAGTTCCTCTGACTCCTTCGCTTAGGATAAAGACCCCTTCTTTCTTAATTCATCTTCCCTTTGACTTGTCTTTCTACCAAGTTGATTACCTTAGATGAATGCAATCTTCTTGGCCTTTCTTGCAGCAGATGATCCCTCTCTTCTTCGCACGTGTGACAAAATAACAACCCTAAAGCATACCCAAAACACCTTCGCTCTTCCTTCCTTCTTCTCGCTGTCAATGAGACTCCTTTCTGGTTGATTCTCACACTTCCTATAAAAAACTTATTCTTGACTGAAATTCTGTCTTTCAAATGAGGTTGAGTTTCCCTATTTATAGTCGTTGGAGCACCCATAATAGTTCGACTTGAACTGTGGATGAGCCGACATGTCTTTTGGATAAAATTTGTTATTTCATTTAAGGCCGACTTGAAGGATATGCTTGAGCTTGGTCTTGGAGGGCTATTTGACTCTTTCATTGACTCATATACAAATGTAACATGCACAAGAAGGGTCCTTCATATATGACATTGATTCAATTTGATTTTATGACCAATCCTAAGGGATCACAATGGGAGCCATTACTAAAAATAAAATTCCTTGCTCATTAAACCCATGAGACAAGCATTACAATAATAATTATTTTCTTCTTTACGTCAATTACATAAAATCACAATTACACATGTCATTATGAGGACCAAACCTAGTTACACTTGGACATTCTCAATCTGAATAATTATCATAAGAAGAGTTGGATTGGTAACCCATTTGTTTAACATCATATCAACCAGCATTGTCACATCGCAAGGCGTTGAATAATAGCTCTATCTCTCCATAATAAATGAGATCAATGTTGGTGATACCAATGATGTATAGACACCCTCATCATTATCTCTCTCGGAACATACCCCATACGGGTTCTCAAGGTGTGTTCCCCTAGGACTATTCTTATCTTGGATTCCTAGTCCTTAAAGATTATCGTTCCTCTACGACTACTCTTATCTTGGATGCCCTAACTCATCCTTAAAGAGAATCAAATGCCATATGTTTACCCAATCCTCCATTATGTCTTCCCAATTCAAGTGAAGAATGATGTGTATATCTCTCCCTCTTAATTAGGGAGGACATACCTATTCCAATTAAGGAATGTACTCATTCCTACGAAAGTAATGTACCTAATCTCCCTCTTGGCTTAGGAATTTTTCTTCCAAGTTTCTACCAAGTAAGAAACTTGTTTCCAGGCTCCCTCTTAATTAGGGACCTAGAACAACTCTTCAGGTGGAGATGATGGGACAACTAACTGCTTGAAGAACTCCTCCTCACAATGTCATGAACTTCTCTTATTTATTCAAGAGTCTTCATGTTTTTGGAATTCTTCGTAGGGCATACACCATCCATCACTTTCATCCAAGAGTCAATCATGTCATTATTCCTTTCACCGAAAAGTGATCCATCAATTCATATATGGCCCTCCTTCATGCCATGTTTCCTTAAGGATATTTCATCCTACTATATGGACATCATGGGTGGAAGATATCCATATATCTTCCCTTGGAATCCCTGCACAAGCCCATCTAGATATCATTCAAAAATAAAGGAATGAACATTAAATTAAAATTACCTCCGTGATGGTCTTTCATCATGACATTTTCTAGTTTGCATCAACATCCTTCATACACATTGAAACATATCCAAAAGATATATATTGTCAAGGGTCTCTTTCTTTTTCAGACTTCATCAAAGTCTTCATATCTTTCATGGAGATATCCTAGTCAAATATTTCAGTCCTTGAATGTTGATTATCTTTTCCATAGTTGCATATTTCATTATCTTTCCCTTTCTTTCTTCACACTTTCCATTTCAGGAACTTCCTATCATAGTTCCTCCAGTTAATATCAACCACCTCATATTTCATATGAGGACATATTATGTTGATTTCATCTGGTCAATGTGTGACCCATGCCTTCCTGCATCTTTTCATTGGAGGAGATCCTTTCCTTTTGATCATGCTATCGAAGAGAGAATTTATCCATGTTATCCGCAACCATATGACATGACTCTGCAATATCGAATACAAACATACATACCTCATTTTCCTTTAGGTCATCCAGACTTTCTTCAGCAACTTCCTTGGTTGAAGTAACTTCAATCCCTTTATTTGCTTCACCTCTTTTGTCATCATACCATCATTCCATGAATTCCACAAGTTGGAATTATTGATGAAACCCTTGTTTCCTTTTGATTGGTGAACCTTTCAATGAAGATTCCAATAGAGGATCTTGAGTATCCTCATCCAACAAATGTTTCCTTTTGAATGATGTGTGATGAGATTTGTACTAGATGATTCTTCTTCCTTTCCCATAAGTACCACTTATGTTACTAATGAGGTTTCCAGGAGCTATATCCTTCCATGGGTGACTGCCATGGACTTCAATTTCAACCATCTTTCATGCATCTACGATGATGTCATGAGCTCTTGCTTTCAATGCTTCTATGGTGCCATGATGCATCCCATCATTTTTCTTAGTGAATCATGATAGCCATATCTTACAATAGGAACTTGAAAATAACTTAGGTTTGGAAGACTATCTCAGTCATAGTAGAGATATCTTACTTCCTCTTTCTTGGACTTCTTCTTTTCAGCTTCCTCCACTTCTTTAGTGATATGGTCTTCTTGTTTACCTATTTTATTATTGTCCTTCTTGAGCTTAGGATAATCTCTTTTGTAACTCCCATATTCTTGACATCCATAGCATTGAACCTTAGCCATGTTCCTTCTCTTTTTCTAAGAACCAAATTTTCCAGAATTTCTTCTCTTTGTCATATTCCCACAATAGTTTTAGCCTTCATCCTGGTTTCTTCCATCTTGCATAGTGACCATAGATCCTGGAATGGAGTAGCTTCTTTCTTCCCATAATTGCTTGAAGTAAAGTTACCCCACTCCTCTGGTAGTGAATTTAGTACTACAGTGGTCATCTCCTTGTCAGAAATTACTTCTCCCAGGTCTTGAAGTTGATCACTAATTTAAGAAATCCTCATAAAGTATGAGGTTATTCCTTTGTCTTTCGATATTCTTAGCCTACAGAGTTCTTGCCTTAGAGATATAACTTCTCCTGCAATGCTTACAGAAAACAACTCTACCAATTTGTCATATATTTCTTTTGAGGTGTCTAGTTTAGATACATGTGTAATGAGGGGATCCTTGATAGATTCTATGAAAATCCTTTGAGCCCTTCCTTCCCCTTTCATAAACTTCACAAGTGCTTGAGAATTTTCTTTAATTGGTTTGGTGATAGATCCTTTGACATGTTTCATAAACTCATTTTCAATGAGATTCAGATTTGTCCTCTTCTTCCATGCAAGATAGTTTTAAGCCCCAACCAATTTGTTGCTTTCCTTGCAAAAAGACATTTTGACAGATTCAGACATAGATATACTTACTTGAGAAGATGTGTCTTCCACTTGATTCCTCCTTGAATTTGATGATAGTAAACATGATAGAGAGCTTCTCCTTGATGAAGATAGTTCTCTTCAAGAATGATCCTTGACCCTAAAGAGGGAGATCATTTTAGATCCTTTGATTTTGATGTCCTTGATGATGATCAATGATGAATTCTTGATGGTGTCTTGATGCTTCTTGGATGATTTTCTTCAATGGAAAGTACCTTGCTTCAACGAGAGAGGGATTGTTGCAGAACCTTTTATGATGTCCTTTGAGCTTGCCTCCTTTGAATGGATAAACTTCAAGTTATCTTGATTTGTAGATATCTTCAACTTGATGAGTTTATTTGAGGTCTTTTGATGATTATTGGAGGTTCCCAAGGCTTCCTTTTGATGTATACCTTTTTATTTGATCTAGGGTTTTGTCACCTTCTTGTAGATATTTACTTTTATGTCTTTAATGGGATTTGATTCTTGAGTGTCCCTTGATAATATTCCCTTCCTTGACTTTGTCACCTTAGCTCTGATCCCATGTTGAGAAATCTAGGGCATGAATAGTAGGTGATTTCTCTATTAATGATAACTACTTGTGAATGATTTTAACTTCAATAGATTAGGACCTTCTCTTTAGTTAGATTATTATAGTGTTGTTATTCATCAAACATCTACTCAATGTAGGCTATCATCCAGGGCCAAAACCTCTCCCACTTGAGAGGAAAACCCAAACAAATTATTCTTCTTATAGAGACTTCAATTGAATAATACCAAGACCAAGACCCTTGACCTATTTTCCACTCCGAGACCAAGACACAAAGCTTCCTTCTCTTCCTTGAGTCAACGATAGTCAAACTATTGAATTTCTCTCTACTTTCATATTTCGGTTTACTGCAATTTTTTGGCCTATTTCAGAAGCCCTAGTTGCAGTGCTTGGTAAGTTTCACTTTCTATGTAGTTCCTTTGACTCCTTTTCTTAGGATAAAGACTCCTTCTTGCTTAATTCGACTTCCCTTTGACTTTTCCTTCAACCAATTCAATTACCTTAGATGATTGTAGTCTTCTTGGCCTTTCCTGCAACAGATTCTCCCTCTCTTCTTCACACATGTGACAAAAGAACATCCCTAAAACAGACCCAAAACACCTTCGCTCTTCCTTCATTCTTCTCTCTGGCTATGAGACTCCTTTCTAGGTGATTCTCGCACTTCCTACAGCAGACTTATTCTTGACTGAAATTCTATCTTTGAAATGAGGTTGAGCTACCTTACTTTTAGTGGTTAGAGCATCCATAATAGGCCGACTTGAAGGAGATGCTTGAGCTTGGTCTTGGAGGGCTATTTGTCTCTTTCATTGACTCATATACAAATGTAACATGCCCAAGAAGGATACTTCATGCATGACATTGACTCAATTTGACTTTATGACCAATCCTAAGGGCTCACAATGGGAGCCATTACTAAAAATAAAATTCCTTGCTCATGAAACCCATGAGACAAACATTACAATAATAATTTTATTTTCTTCTTTACATCAATTACATAAAATCACAATTACATATGTCATTATGAAGACTGAACCTAGTTACACTTTTCAACATGACGGACAGGTAGTCCATACCCTTGACTTATCCTCGATCATTGTTCGCAGTTACATAATACATATGACTCTTGAACAAAACAAATCCACATCAATGGTGGCATGGGGATGTTTTGTATTGACAAGGGTATTGTTATAGGATGCAACACGTCTTATATCGCAGAGTAATACTTCCATCTACAACCCATGTAGCATAGATGAAACCACCACACTTGTAGAACAAGACGTTTGTACACACAACCAACACGTTCCACCCGCCACGATAATCTCTTGTTTCAAGAGGTTACTAGAAAGGTTATTGTTGCCACAAGACTTCCTAATGCTCACATTGTCAAAAGAGGTTGAATTTATACTCCATTAGCATGAGAATTATCCTCATCTGATTACAACCAAATCTCATGATAATTATGTCAAATTTATATTAAGTATTCCCCAATTGGGCTTGGAAGGTTAAAATGATCGGCGTTGAGTTTGACGATGAGTATGGAATGAACACCCATGGGTTTTATAAATAATTCATTACCATGCCATTGTGCTCGCATTTGATATTGGTCGTAAAGACTAGCATCGTTCCATCCATTCTCACCTATCAACTACAACAATGCTCGACCTTGGCACATCAATGGTACACATGCTGCAATAGCTAATGCTACCTATTCAACTACAAAAGAACTCATAGCAAGTATGAATAATATTTTGATAACATGTGCTTAATTTCTATTTGAGTTGAAAGAGTCACCCACAAATCTGTAAGCTACACACTTGCGCCATTGATCTATTTGCCTATGCATCCACAATGTATTGAGCTCAACAATTTATACAATCATATCCAATGTCCCACCCAACATAATGTCAGTAATGGTAGGAGATTATACTTCATTAGTCTAACATAACAATAACACAGGTCGTCTTGAAGGCACCTTAAACTCCATAAGAGTACGCCTACTATGTCACGGTATAAATAGGATTTCATATGAGGAAGACATATTAAACTGCATTAAGGTAGATCCATATATTCCCATCCAAGAACTTATAAACATTTTCAAGCTATGTAATGACGAAGATAGACACCAACACACAAAACAATGCGCTAACGCTCCAAATTCTGGAGTACCGTAACTTAACACCATTTAACGAGCCTGTAAGCTCTTTATGATGAAATCACTGGAACCTTGAAATTTTGGGTAACACATTACAGACTAGAAATAATTATTTATATTATTTAGACATCCAACCAAGGCCAAAAGGTGAATAACTTATATTGGTGCCACTATAAAATACAAGTAATAGTTAGGAAATAACTTTCTACATATAAATTATAATTACTGCTACAATAAAATTTTCCATGTATGGAACATAACCAAGCCAATACATGCTTTGTTCTAACAACTCTATGACAAAAACCTCATCATATTGGTCATGCACATAAGTGTAACCACCCCCCCCCCCCCACATTTATGCAATTTCACTCACCTACCAGGGAAAACATGAGATGAAGAGTTACTATGACATGACCCAACCTCCAAGCTTTAGTTATAAGAGTGGGGTCAACAACTGACAATTCACGTACATTCCTCAAGGCTTACAGGACACTCAAGGACCAAAGAACCACCCCAGGTGACCAAACCCTGAGATGTGGCTACTTTTCTCTGACTTAACAGCCCAACCGCATGCAAAAGCCTGCAAGGGTGAAGTTATAGGGCTCTGACCATATGCATGGCACTGTTCCATGCGGTTATAGCCCAAAACTTCCATTTCAGAGGGTGTGGTCCTAAGATTTGAGCCACAATTCCATCCCAGCCTCTAGATCACTACCCAAAGTTGTTTGAGACTTTCCATGATCATTATTGACATGAGGACAAAGCTAAACATTCAAACTCGAATCAAGCACTTGACCTAGACTGCCTAGAACATACTAGATATTTCGTCAAACACATGGAAAATATAGAGGCTATAAGTCATGAATGCATATCTGATCATAATAGCCTGAGATTCATCTGAGAATTACCAAGAAGGTTCTATGTGTCAGGTCCCTATAATACTAGTGTATTTCCCTTATTTTTATTGTTAGTGTAGCCCCATATTGTTAATATTGGCCCACGTATCCCCCATGTTGTTATCATTGTGCCCCATAGAATCCAACTATTGTTATTGTTGTGCCCTTACATTATTATTGTTATGTACGCTCTTATTATTTTATGATCCCTTAGACTCCCAAAGGCCTTCCACCTATCTGTGATTAAGATCATGTTATTCATTTTATTCTAGGATGTTTTCCTCCAAACATCAGACCTTACAGATATCCATATGCCCAAAAGAGTGAAATTGAAAGTATGGTTGCATAAATGCTAGAGGCTGGTATAATTCAACCTAGTCAAATTTATTTCTCTTCTCTAGTAGTATTGGTGCACAAGAAGGATGGATCATGGCGTATGTGTCTAGATTATAGGGAGCTAAACAAGATCACTATTAAAGATAAATTTCCCATTCTTGTCATTGATGAATTGTTGGATGAATTACATGGAGAAATTCACTTCACCAAGTTGGATCTTCATTCAAGATATCATCAAATTAGAATGAAGACTGAAGACATTTCAAAAACAACATTCAGAACTCATGAGGGTCATTATGAATTTTTGGTCATGCCTTTTGGCCATACTAATGCAGCTTCCACATTTCAAGGTTTGATGAATTCCATATTCAAACCCTTCCTTAGAAAATTTGTGTTAGTATTTTTTGATGATATACTAATCTACAACAAGTCTTGGAAGGATCGTGTTCAACATGTTGACAGGGTGCTCAAACTATTGGAGGAGAAACAATTATATGCAAAAACCTCCAAATGTTCTTTGGAGTATGTGAGATGGAATATTTGGGTCATATTGTATCTCATGAGGGTGTTAAGGTAGACCCTAACAAAATTAAAGCCATCAAGGAATGGAAAATCCCCACAACCATACAACATCTTCAAGGATTTCTCGGGTTGATAGTGTATTATCACAAGTTTGTTAAGAATTATGGGAGAATATCACTACCTCTAACAACATTACTAAAGAAAGATGAATTTTCTTGGACTCCATAAGCAACTAAAGCCTTTGAACATATTAAAGAGGAAATGTGCCAAGCACTGGTCTTAGCTATGCCACACTTCACAAAAACCTTTATTATGGAATGTGATTCCTCAAGAAATGGAATTGATATTGTTTTAATGTAAGAAGGAAGACCCATTGCTTTTGAAAGTCGTCCAATCAAAGGAAAGTATTTACACAAGCCTATTTATGAGAGGGAAATGTTGGTAATACTACAAGCACTAAAGAAATGAATACCTTACTTAATGGGAAGACACTTCAAAGTAAAACAGATCATGATAGTCTTAAATAATTTTTGGAAAAAATATTATCTTCAGAAGAGTTGCAAAAATGGGTCACAAAGATGTTGGGTTATGACTTTAAAATCATCTACAAAAAAGGGAAGCAAAATGTTGTTGCAGATGCACTCTAAAGAAAGGATGAGGATGTGGAAGCATTCCTTTGTTCCATTTATATTATCTGACCTGATTGGATATCCAGAGCAAGGGATGAATGGAAGAATGACGAAGAGGTGTGGACACTCATTCAAAAGTTGCAACAATATCGCAGTACACCTGATACATTTAGCTGGAAAAATGATTCATTATGGTACAAAGGTCACTTATATCTTTGTAAGAATTCCCAACTCAAGCAAAAGATTCTTTTGGAATTGGACACCTCCCATTTAGGATGGCACTGAGGACTTTTAAAAACTTACCATAGAGTCAAAAATAATTTTTGTTGTGATGGCCTTAAATATGATATTCAGAAGTTTGTGGTAGAATGTTTGGTTTTCCAACAAAATAAAGTTGAGACAATTAAGATCTCGGGTATGTTACAACCTTTAGGCATTCCAAGTCAGCGTTGGGAGGAGTTCTTAATAGATTTTATCACAATTTTACCCAAGTCTGAAGGAAAGAGTGTCATCAAGGTGGTAGTTGATAGACTTACCAAGTATGCACACTTTTGCACATTATCCTGTCCTTTTAAATCAATTATAGTTGCTTTTGTTATTGTTGGCCCATGTATCCCCCTTGTTGTTATTGTTGTGACCTATAGAAGCCTGTTATTGTTATTGTTGTGTCGTTACATTATTATTGTTATGTATGCTCTGTTTATATTGTGACCCCTTAGACTCCTATATATACCAAGGAGGTCTTATCATTTGGATCATCCAAGAATTGTTCATTTATGTAACGTAAAAGAGGTTTCCCCCTCAAATAGGCTACTTTTTAAGTCGTTGATCTATCTTTTCTTTTATTGTGTGAGGTGGTTTCATATCATTATGCCCTCTCCACATAGCTGCAACAACAATTATTAGTCCATATATTCAGTAACCAGATAATAAATAAACAATCCATGACAAGAGCCATAAATGGTACACATCATATAATCAAAATATAACTAGAAAATAACCAACATAGAAACCATGGAAACTCAGTGATAATATCACCAACATAATCATTACAAATTTTCATAGATAACAATAAGGAAATGTCTCATATTAACATATGAAAATAACAAGTAATTCATGAACTTCCATGTACCACTCGAACATAGATTGGGCTGAACCAAATCTCTCTTTCAGCCAATCAACCCCATGCCATATTCCAAGCATGAATTTTAGATCTCATTGAATAAACCAAGACAAAACCAACTAGGGCTTCCAGAGGCCAAACAACCTCAACCCTCAACCAGTGATTCCAACTCTATGATCATACATCACTAACACTAACCATATAAGTCTCTACCTAAGATGTCCATGGCTCCAAGGACTAGTAACTCAACCCACATCCTTCTAGGGCTCCAGATCATTTGTCCAACTTGGCTCCAAGGACTAGTAACTCAACCCAACAAGGACTCCAGAGCATTTGTCCCAATCTAGGCTCCAGGACTAGTAACTTAACCCAAGTTGTTCCAGGGCTTCTAGAGTGTTTATTCCAACCCATAACCATAAAGAATTATGAGCACCAATTAGAAAACAATCAAGTGGAAAAACCCATAAAACCATGGTTATCCAGTAAATGGAAAGGCAAGGTTAAAACCACTATCAATCCAAGCAAATATCCATTCTAATGACAACACATAACCAAAAAATCATATGCATATACCATGCATCCATAAATCAACAAGTAAATCACACATGCAACCTGTTACCTACCAAGCAATCGAGCTGAAGTTGTTGATCCTCTTGTTCCCTTGCACTTTCCTTCTTTTCTTTTCCTTCTTTCTCCAAATCCAATGTATGCCAGAGTGCTCCAAAAATGCTCCAAGAATTCTCTAAGTTTGCAAGCATGTGAGAGAATGATACAATAGAAGAGAACTCCAAAACTAAACTAACAAAAGGTAAAACTGAAAAAAGCTACGAACTGATCCTCAGAATCCTTTTTATCATTGAGGCCTCTATTTTCTTCATTTCCCTTCATTTTTCCTTTAGTTTCCCTCTCATGCAAATATGTGTCTCTTCACCTTTCTTTTCTCCTATTTTCCTTTATTTCATAAATAAAATGCCATTTATTTCCACTTTGCCTTTGACAATGTCTTTGCCAACTTCCATAGCCATAAATTAACCACCAGTGATACACATCACTATGTTGTGCCCAACATTCAAATTTGAATACATGTCCCATTACCTTGGTCTTAATTTTATTTACATAGAAAATCAACCAGGGGTTGTTACAACCCCCCCCGGGGAACACCATCCTTGGTGTTCAGTGACAACTATAACAAGCAAACCATTGAAAACAAAACATATTTCTTGTAGAGCTTTATAACATAGCTTGATGCAGTATTTATAATGAACAAATATTGCAAGCCATGTCCAACATGAAAATCATACCGCTTATTGGAGCTTTATAACATCACTCGTTGCGGTATCTACAACAAAATCCATATACATATACATATGCCAAAAACTCATTTTCTCTAACCAACAAATAATTAAAGATACATATCCCGCATCTGATCAGCCATCTCCCATGTAGCTTCATCAGACCCAAAGTGCTTCCACTGCACTTTAACCTGCTCGATTTATCTATTCTGGAGCATGAGATGTTTCCGTTTCAATATGCATTGTTGTTCTGGCTAGAATTCTCCCTCTAGTTCCACCTACAATACAGACCAGTCAATCACATGATCAACACCGTGGACATACTTCTAAAGCAATGAAACATGGAAAACATCATGGACTTTCACTGTCGGAGGCAGTGGAAGTTGGTAGGCCATTTGTCCAATCTCTCAAGGATCTCGAAAGGCCTGCAATACCAAGGTGTCAGCTTCGCACATGATCCAATCCCCAAGGATCTCCTCTTGGGATCGATGCACAAGTACACATGCTCCCTAGTTCAAAACTCCTTAAATACCA
Organism: Pinus tabuliformis; assembly: GCA_031772625.1. Classification (NCBI taxonomy): domain Eukaryota; kingdom Viridiplantae; phylum Streptophyta; class Pinopsida; order Pinales; family Pinaceae; genus Pinus; species Pinus tabuliformis. The sequence goes on from CM062816.1 coordinate 1,839,174,950, forward strand.
TGTGATGATCTGCATAACTCTTCTTCCTATCCTATGTTGCCTTTATATTCCTTTTAATAATATACATTTCTTGTTCCATCTATGCCAACATATTTGATCCAATTAATACCTTGTTTACTAAATCACTCTAGCTGATAAGAGTATTACAACTCTGCCCATAAAGTGCCTCAAATAGACTCATCTTCAAATATTCTTGATACCCATCATTATAGGCAAACTCAACTAGTGGAAAATACTCTTCCTACTTCCTTTACTAGTGCATAACATACATATTCAACATTTCCTCCAAAATCTTGTTAACCCTCTATGTTTGTCCATCTATTTGTTGATTATAAGTTGTACTAAAATCCAAATCTTTCCCCAAAACTACAAACAAATCCTTCCAAAACCTAGAAGTCAACTTGGCATCTCTGTTGGATACAATCTTCTTAGGAACACCATGCAATCTCACTATCTCCCTAATGAAAATTTGAGCTACCTCATTATTTGAATTTGTAGACATAAGTGCAATGAAGTGAGCTACCTTACTTAACTTGTCGACCACAACCATAATAGAATCATGTTGCTTTCAATGATGTCCTCAGAACACCTGTAATAAATTCCATGGATATGACCTCTCATTTCCATTATGGAATCGGAATCAGCTGCAATAAAGAACCTGGATGCTTACACTCTTCTTTTAACCGTTGACAATCCAAACATCTCGAAACAAACTCATCCACCTCTTTCTTCGTATTCGTCCAATAGTAGAACTTCTTCACAGTTGTCATTATCTTATGATATCCTGGGTAACCTAAATATGGCTTCACATGAAATTTCCTCAAGATATGCTTCTTTAGCTCACTATCATCTGGTACATAAATCATGTTCCTGAATCTGACCAAGCCATCTGCTGTGAGATTATACTCCTCATCCCTATTACCTGTACCTTGATGTTGTAACATGTGCTTAAGCTGTTGGTACCTGTCATCTTATTGTTTTGCCTGCAATATCCACTCTTGCAAGTCTGTCCCATAAGAACTCACTATTGCAATATGATTCACATGTACTCTTCTACTAAGAGAATCTGCAACCCTATTCTCCTTTCTCTTGATGTACCTGATCTCGAAGTCAAACTCACTAAGAGTATCCAATCACCTAGCTTGTTTGACATTCATATTAGGTTGGTCAAAAAAGTACCTCATTCCACTATGATCAATCATCAAAATGAACCTCCTTCTAAGAAGACAGTGTCTCCACATATTCAACACATGGATGATAGATGCCAACTCAAGTTCGTGAGTCACATAGTTATTCTTATGCTCATTCACCTTCCTTGACTCATAGCATACTACATGTCCTTATTGCATCAGGACTCCACCAAGTCCTTTCTTACAAGCATTTATACAAACCACAAAATCTTTATCCGGATCTACAATCTTTAAAACCATGACATTTGTAAACAACTACTTCAACTTCTCAAAACTATCTTCACATTCCTCTATCCATTCAAACTTCTTTCCTTTTCTCTGTAATGATGTAATATGATAGACAATCTGTGAGGAGTTCCTAATGAACCTCTTGCAATAACCTAGTATTGCATGAATTATTTAACCTCATCCACATTCCTAGCTGTTTCCCACTCCATAATAGCTCTAATCTTTTCTGCATCCACTGCTATGCCTTCCTTGGAAACAACTTGCCCCAAGTAATGAACTTATGTTTGAAAGAAACTGCACTTACGAAGCTTGGCATACAACTGATGCTCTATCAACAATCTTAACATTGCTGCTAGGTGTTCTACATGCTCTTCCTCATTCTTAGAATATATCAATAAGTCACCAATGAATATTATCACAAACTTGTCCATATTAGGATGCAACACACTATTCATCAAACACATGAAAGTAGTTGGAGCATTAGTCAAACCAAATGGAACTACAACAAACTCATAATGCCCATACCTGGTACGCAATGTGATTTGGTAGATGTCCTCTTCTTTGATATGTATCTAATGATATCTTGATCTCAAATCAATCTTTGAGAATACTGCTACTCCCCTCAACTAATCGAACAAGTCATCAATCCGCGACAAAAGGAAACATGTTCTTGATAGTCACCTTGTTCAATTTCATATAATCAATTCATAACCTAAGAGCACCATCCTTCTTCTTCACAAACAATATTGGTGCACCCCAAGGTTACGCACTTGGCCCTATGTATCCCTTATCAAGCATTTTCTTAAGTTGTAACTTCAATTCCACCAACTCTAGAGTGATCATCCTGTACGGTGTCTTTGATGCTGGTGCTACTCCTGACATCAACTCAATAGAAAAGTCCACTTCCATATGAGGCAGCAACTATAAAATATATGCTAGGAATACATCTTGAAACTGCTGAAAAACCATATACTTCTTCAAGACTTCAACATCCTTACCTTTGTCACTAGAAATATGAAATGCAAACAATACACACTCTTTCCTGCTACTACACTTTTCCTACACAGTTGTAACCTTTCTCATTGATGTAGACTTCTTCTTACCTTGCAAGATTCTCCTCTCTCCATCATCATCCAGACACTCAATAGCCTTGTCGTAGAAATCTACCTTACTCTCAACCAATCCATACCTAACATCATATTGTATGATCCCAACGAAAGCACATTTAGATGCACTGATGTAGACATACTGTTTAGCTCAAATGCACAAGATCTCACCCAAAAATTAACTCTTCTCTTGGTACATATAACCAACTACACCAACCAAGAATCTATAACGAACAAAGTTTGCACACGCAACGGAGTAAGCTTCAAAATATTTGGAAGACGTAAACATCCATAGTAGGACAAGTAATGTATATTAAATATTATATAAAAGAATTGATATGAGATGATGAGATTATTACAAATGAGAATGAGGGCCTGCTTATATACCCTAGGAAGGTACCTCTTCACCAATGGTCATGTCCTTAGAACATGTCTCTTCAATATTAACTATCAGTTAGTTAATAATTAATTATGATTATATTTATTTGCACTATTTATTATTATTTTTATAGAATTTGTATTCATAACATTTCCTTCCTCTTCTTTGTCCTCAAAGCTTACTGATGAAAAGCCTTGATCTCTTTTTTAGCTCATCACAGAACTGTCATCTTCATTGTTACAAGATGATATGATCCTTGGAGCGATAAATAAAATTTTCAAATCGAAAATGGATTTGACCATCCTAGATTAATCCTCTGTGAAATCTTCCGGTCACTGGAAATTTGCAATGAATTGTTATCATCAGACTGGATTCTACAAACTTCAGTATTATTTGGAACATAAATCTGTTGTTTTCGTTCTGAGTGATACTGGTACGTAGATTGATTGGAAATTATTTTCTTATGATTTATATGTCGATAAGGAGTTCTTCTGGTTGGACTTTACCTTCTCATATTAGTGGGAGTTCCCTGATCTCCTTTAGGTGTTGTTATTGTTGAGTTGGCATCATCATTTGGAGTGTCGATCATTTGAACTCCAACTTCTTAATATGTTTTAACTTCTTTTTGTTTTTCATCCTCTTGAGTTGTGATATTAACTAGATCAATATTTTTTCCTTTATCTTTGACTTAGAATAAAATGACTGGAGGCTTCAATACCTGTTTTTGAGTAAGTTGTTCTAACTTGTCATTTAGTGATTTCTTGTCACTTTTAAGATTCTTTATTTGTGTCAGAAGGCTTTGGTTATGATTCCTTAAACGTAAATTCTCTTTGTTTTATGAATCACTGACTTGGTCCTTAATATCATTCTCTTTATCTTTTAAGTTTTGGATTTGTTCTAATAACTTCTAATTCGGGGTTTTTAAACACAAATTTTCTTCTTCCTTCTTCGATAGATTCTCGTTGAATTTTTCTTTACAACTTTCATTTTCTTGCTTTAGTTTTTGCTTCTTAATCTTAGACTTCTTTATCTGTTCAAGTAATTTTTTATTATGGTCTCTTAGGCACAAAACCTCTTCATGATTTTTTTTTTATTTTTCACGAAACCAACCTTCGAGATATTTATATTTCTCCTTTGATGTTTCGTTCTTTTGTTGAAGTTTTGACATTTCTTATTTTAATCATTTTATTTGCATATGTTCAATGCCTTGATGTTCTTCTGTAGTGAATAATCTTCCACACCTTGGACATCTTAAATTGCATTTTCTCTTAATATATGTATATCCAATTTCATTTAAACAAAATGGAAATTTAGTCTAAAATAATGATTATTGTGTGGAACTCATCTTGAATTCCTTCACCATTTTCAAATTAGATTCCATTTTGTATTTGTCAGGATGAAATTAGGATTTTTAAAGTAACTCCCCCCCCCCCCTCTTTTTTAAACCTTCAAAAAAAAAATGGTTAATAATATTTTTTCCTTTTTATAATATGAATTTTTTTTTATAACTTTTATAATACTACCTTTCTTTTTGTAACTTTGTATTTTGAAATTCTTTATAAAAAAATTTCTAATAACTTGAATAATATTCCCTTTTTTTATTTTAAAATTTTGTTTTCTTTTGATATTCAATATACATTATAGTGTTTAATACCTTTGATTAAACATATATAAAATATTAATTTGACCTTTATTTCTGACTAATTTCCTGCAGACACATCTATATGGAATGGAGTAGGGAGCAGTGTTAAAATTTCCTCCAATTAAATGTTGAAATTTCCTTAATGATTATCTTGTGCTTCTTTGGTGATAAACACTAGAAACGATCAGTGGAATGAAGCTGAGGTGAGAAGAAAAGAAGGATAAACTGATAAACCGAGAGACAAAGTGGTATCAAGTGGATAAGATAGGTGTACGACTGACAATGAATTTGGTTTGTAAATTACAACTATTGGGCAAGGGTTGAAGTTGGCATCTACGAAGGTGATTGCAGTTGGACAACAACAGGGGTGGTGGCGGTGCCATGGAGAAAGTCAGACAATGATCGACGGAGTGTGCTCTAGCAGTGGTGGAGGAGAAGGTCTTCATGGCAGTGATTTGTCATTTGGAATGCCGACAGCTATAGACCTCAAGGCCGATTGGTGTGTTAACGGATGTATGTTGCGAACAACCTAAAAATGGTTCGTGTGCCGACCAGGGAAGTTTTTTTTTTTCTTAATTATTTTTTTTGTTATATTTTTTTATTATATGGTTAACGTCAGTCCATTGGCTATTTAAAAAAAACAATTAATATATATCTATCTATCTATATATATCTGTATATATATATATATATATATATATATATATATATATATATATATATATATATATATATATATATATTATATATTATTTTTAAATAACCAATGGACTGACATTAACCCTGGAGAACCTCCAAAAGATTCTTGTGGCTAAAAGCTTGAATTCCAACAGCAACGGATGAAGGGTTGATGGCCAAAGGCCTGGTGATTAGCCAACTTGACTCTGATACCAATGTAACGAACAAATTTCGTATATGCAGCGAAGTAAGCTTCAAAACACTTGGAAGACATAAACATCCATAGTAGGACAAGTAATGTATATCAAATATTATATAAAAGAATTGATATGAGATGATGAGATGATTACAAACGAGAATGAGGGCCTGATTATATACCCTAGGCAGGTACCTCTTCACCAACAGTCGTGTCCTTAGAACATGTCTCTTTAATACTAACTATTAGTTAGTTAATCATTAATTATGATTATTATTGTTTACATTATTTACTGTTATTTTTATATAAATTTTATTCATAACAAACTCTGCATGCACTTCTTTATTCAAGCAACACATATCCACCTGGTTAGAACTGATATAAATATACTTAGATCCAAGGTCAATCAAAATAGAAACAATTTGGTCACAAAGCTTAGCTTCCATATCGATAATAGATGCATGATGATCAACCTGCCTATCATTCAATGCTGCATAAATCCGAGGAATACTTTGTCAAACATCCCCAACTATCTGTGCCTCATTAGAACTATAAATATGAGGTTTTCCACCTTGATGTTGTGGACAATCTCTTCTGCGATGATCCTTGCCACAAGTCCAACACTACAAAGGCTTCTTGCCCTCACCCTTGTTCTGCTCCTCGGACTGAAATACCTGTTCTTTGTCAACTGCATTGAATTTCTTGTACGACATTGTATTCTCTTTGTTACCTGCATCCTGATGTATTCCTCGCTTCTTATCCCACTTTCCCATAGCCTTGTTATTATATTTCCAACCCTACTTAGGCTCTGACTTATGCCTAGACTGTTCATAAGAATGCTTCAACTTCCCAATTACTTCCTCCAATGTATGAGGCTCATCATGCTAAATTTTATCCTTAAAAGCTAATGGAAATCTACTAACGAATATTAACCTTCGTCTTCTCATCCTTAAGATATGGTACATACCTCAACAGATCTAGAAACTTAGTCGTCTAATCTTTGTCTATCATAGATCCCATCTTCGAATCATAGAAATCCTTAGCCTTACCATCATAGTATCTCTCTGACAAGTACTTCTTTACGAAAAGTATTTTAAACTCATGCCAACTCGACTCCTTTGCCATGATGTCTGTTAGGATATTCCGACACATAGGATATAGTTAAGTTCAACTTGGTCTAGTATAGAGTTAGGTTAGAGTTAGGTAAAGTGTGTTTCTTTACCGTTGTACATTTTGTAACTTACAATCTGACGGTCACGATATGTAGTGATCCGACGGTTCACTCTCACCTCGGTATTACCGACACTTGATCCGTGGCTTGACACCCGATTGGTCCATGAGTTCTATTTAAAGCGCATGGAGGGTCATTGTTCGGGTAATCCGTGCATGAGAGAAGCTTATGTAAATTTTCATTCTTTGATTAATAAATTGACTGTAGTACCCACGTTGGGACAGGCCGTGGACTGTTTCCCTCCTTGCACTCTGAGGGTTTTAACCACGTCAAAAATAATGGTGTATTGATTTGAGATCTGGTTGTGAGCGGTGTCCTTTTGGTATTCTTTCTGTGGAACTTACCCTGTAAATTCCTACATGGTATCAGAGCTATTTGAGGGCCGCGTCCGTTGGTGATCCAAATCTGAAGCCGGTAGAACTGCATGCGGCTGTCGTTTCCTAGATCTGCTGTTTCTGACTGCTTTCGGACCGAGAGGACTTCTCTGTTGCGTTCGGAGCATCTGTTCCAGTGAGGAACCCCTTTCGTTTCACGCGAAAAGGTTTCCGGTAGCCCTAGCTGCGTCATTTTTCAGATCGGGAGGTATACAGTGTTTCTTTTGCAGTTTACTGTTATTTTCTCTCTGCTTATTTCGGTCTCAGTTTATTTAGCCTTTTTTTTAACCGGATCTATACCTTTCATTTCTGCGTATGCTCTTTGCCCTGCGACTCTGTGCGATCTGGGCAAATCAGAAACAGAAAGGAAGGATTTTTCTCATGCGTATGCTCTTTTCCCTGCACCTTAGTGTGATCTCGGAAAATCAGAAACATTGAGAAAAATATTTAGTTTTTCGGCTAAAGCTAACTTTGAGATTTTTTTTTTTTAATTTCTAGTTTTTTGGCTAAAGCTAACTTCGAGCCGCAAGGTTCGTTTTTCTTTGCATATTCGTGTTGGGTTTTGTGTTTTGTGTTTTGTAGGGAAAAAGAGCTTTCTCAAGGCAAGCACGCAAACCAAGCCCCCCCCCCCCCCCCCTCTCTCTCTCTCTCTCTCTCTCTCTCAAATTTAAGCACGCAAACCAAGGCCCCCCCTCTCTCTCTCTCTTCGCGCACTTTGCCAGCAACGTCAACAATTGTTTTTCAAAAAGCCATAACTTCTTCATCCGGAAGCCTTTTTCAGAGCCGTTTTTTTTAAAACCGCCTATTTTTTCGAGATCTATCCGTTGGAACACTTACTTTCAGCATCTTCAGCTTCAGTTTTTTTTAAAATGGAAAGTCCATGCCAAGTCATTCTTGACAGCACTAACTACTTCCAATGGGTAGAATACATGGAAGATTTACTTAGAAGTAAAGGTCTCTTCAGAATAGCCACAAACCAAGAGAAGAAACCAAAAGATGAAGACAAGGCGGCAAAATGGGAAAATAGACAAGATCAAGCACGTGGTTTGATAGGGATGTCTATTTCTCCTGATCTTAGATTCCACATTGCAGGACTTGAGACTCCTCATGAAGCATTAGAAAAACTTGCTAAAGTTTTTGGGATTAAAAATGAAATTAGAGCCCATCAACTTGAAAATGAGCTGCTTACTTTGGATCCTAATAATTTTTCTTGCATTGAAGATTTCTTGTCCAAATTCAAGACCCTTAGATATCTCTTGGAAGGTGTTAAAGTTAAGAAAGAAGATGGTAACCTTATTTATCCCATCCTTACTAAGTTGGGACCAGCCTACTCTGTATTTGTTTCCACTTTCCATTCTACAAGGGAAGCTTTCATTTGTCAAGGACAAGACTACAAGGCCCCTTCCTTTGACTCCTTTTGTGATTCCTTAATAAGAGAACAAGAAAAACTCTTACACCTTGGTCTTCTTAATCTTGGAAACTCTTCCACGAAAGCGTTAGCCGCCCAGCAGCAACCAAATTCAAAGAATCCTAAGAAGTCATATCCTCAAAAGAATGGTCCTAAACCATCTCAGCCTCAAAATGAAAGATCATTTCAGCAAAATGATAAGACAAATAAAAACAAATGGAAGAAGACTGATAGACATTGTAACTTTTGTAATCGAGATGGCCACTTAGAATCTAAATGCTTTAAGAAGATGGAAGCCTTGGAAGCCGCAATGAAGAAACATAACATCCATGTGGAGCCTACTTCAACTTCAACTTCCGGAATGGCACTTTCTGCATCTCATTGTCAATCATCTCAGTCTGGTTATGCATTAAATGTATCTTCTTCTTCTTCTCATTCTCATGAGTGGCTCATTGATTCTGGAGCCTCTTGTCACATGGCCAAAAACCAAGCCATGTTTTCTTCTTTAAATGATTGTAACACCAAAAATATATATATTGGTGATGATAGATCTCTTAATGTTGTAGGGACTGGAACTGTTCATCTAGACAATGGTCAGTTTAATGATGTATTATGTGTTCCAACCTTATCCTGCAACCTTCTATCTGTCTATCAGATAACTCACTCAGGTGAAGGTAAAATTGTTGAATTTTCACCTCATGATGTTGTAATCAAGGATCTAAAAGATCCTAAACAGATTCTAGCTACTGGTCTTGCTGATGATTCCAAAAGGTTGTATAAGTTTCACAACTTTGGGTCATCCAATCTTCCCTCAGTATTTGTTGCTCATAATGATGAAGTGAGCAAACTTTGGCATGAGCGATTTGGTCACTTAAACTATCGCTCCCTTCAGCATCTATGTAAAGAAAATATGGTGACAGGTCTTCCTATGGTATCTTGCAGAGATGGTGTTTGTTCTGGATGTGTACTCGGAAAACATCATCGGGACAGTTTTGACAAACGTGCCTCTTGGCACGCCTCAACCCCTTTACAGCTTGTGCACAGTGATTTATGTGGTCCTCTTCCTGTTGCTTCATTCTCTGGCTGCAAGTACTTCTTAACTTTCATTGATGATTTCTCCAGACGCACTTGGGTATACTTCTTAAAACTCAAGAGCGAAGTATTTAACACTTTTTTGGCCTTCAAAGCCTTTGTTGAAAAACAATCTGGACATCAAATTCTTAAGCTAAGAACTGATAATGGTGGAGAATATGTTAAAAACACATTCATCAACTTTTGCACCGAAAATGGAATTCAAATGCAACATATTGTTCCATACACTCCACAACAAAATGGTGTAGCTGAAAGGAAAAATCGCACCTTAAAGGAAATGGCTAATTGTATGCTGCAATCTAAAGGACTCAGTCTTAGTTTTTGGGCTGAAGCAATTAATTGTGCAAATTATATAATCAATCGCACTCCTACTAAGGTTCTAGAGAATATCACTCCAGAAGAAGCTTGGAGTTCCATTAAACCAGATGTAAGTCACTTTCGTGTGTTTGGAAGTGAAGCATGGGCCCATATTCCAGATGAAAAGCATAAAGCCTTAGAACCTAAGAGTGAGAAATGTACTTTTGTTGGATATTCTGAAGATGTAAAAGGTTATAGACTTATTCCATTTAAGTCCAAAAATGTTATCATTAGAAGAGATGTAAAATTTGATGAAAATAAATCGGCCTGCGAGCCTAGTCCGGCGGATGTGCCACCTCTTCCTATCTCTTCTACTTTTGAAAACCTTTCTTCTTCAGATGATGAAAGCGAGGATGATAATCCTCCCCCACCTTCTCAGGATCCTCAACTTCCAAGATGGGTCCGTGCTACTCGGGATGCAGCAGGTGATCTTGCCGGTGATCCTACAGATCAGCGACGTACACGTTCTCAGTTTGAAAGAGCCTCTTCTTTACTGGCTCAAGCTCCAGTAAATCATGATCCTGACACTTTTGCAGAAGCTTCAGGCCATCCACATTGGGAAGCAGCTATGAATGAAGAATATCATTCATTAATGACAAATGATACATGGGATCTTGTTCCTCTACCAAAGGGACGCAAACTTGTTAGATGTAAATGGGTTTACAGAACCAAGTATGGACCAGATGGGAAAGTTGATAAACATAAAGCTCGTCTCGTTGCTAAGGGCTTTTCACAGGTTGAAGGCATTGACTACACTAAAACCTTCTCCCCTGTTTCCAAAATGAACTCTATCTGCCTTGTTTTTTCCCTTGCTGCCTCTTTAAAATGGGAAGTCCATCAGATGGATGTTAAATCTGCCTTCTTGCATGGGGACTTGCAGGAAGAAATCTATATGGAACAACCCATTGGCTTCATACAAACAAACTCCAGCCTTGTTTGTCGACTTAAGAAATCCCTTTATGGCCTCAAGCAAGCTCCTCAGGCTTGGTATGCCAAAATGGATAACTTTCTTTTAGAATCTGGCTTTTCTAGGTGTCATTCTGACAATACTGTCTACACCAAGAAAGTGGGCAACTCTCTTATCATCCTTGTTCTTTATGTTGATGATCTTATTCTTACTGGTAGTGATCCCAACCTTATAAACCATGTGAAGTCCAGCCTTAAAAAGAAATTTGAAATGACAGACTTAGGACATTTACACTATTTTCTCGGTCTTCAAGTCTTGCAATCCCAAGAGGGTATTTTCCTTTCCCAGTCCAAGTATGCTTGTGATATTCTTCGTCATTTTCACATGGAAGACTGTAAGCCAGCCCCTTCTCCCTTTCAGTCTGGAGTCAAACTTTCAATCTCTTGTACTTCTCCTGAAGTTGATGCTACCTTATACCGTCAACTTGTCGGAAAACTCTTGTATTTAACCCATACTCGTCCTGATCTTTCCTTTGCTGTTGGCCTTGTTGCTCGTTTTATGCAAAACCCCCGTGAAAGTCATTGGAAAGCAGCTAAAAGAATACTTCGTTATGTTCGAGGTACAATACAGTTTGGGATTCATTACAGTGCCAAAGCAGCTCCTCTGTTAGTTGGTTTCACTGATTCTGATTGGGCTGGTGACCCTGATGATCGGAAGTCTACTGCCGGTTATGTCTTCACTCTTGGTTCAGGACCTATTACATGGGCTTGTAAGAAACAGGCTGCCATTTCTCTTTTGTCAGCAGAAGCAGAGTATCGTGGTGCCGTGGAAGCTAGTAAGGAAGCCTTGTGGCTTCGTCAGATCCTATCAGAGTTTGGCTTTGAGCAGCAGCATCCAACCACACTTTGGTGTGATAATCAAAGTGCCATTCAGCTATGCAAAGATCCAGTCCAGCATCAGCGCAGCAAACACATTGAACTACACATGCACTTCATCAGAAAGCTCATTCATGACCATGTTCTTGAAGTGCAATATTGTCCAACAGATGATCAGGTTGCAGACATCTTCACAAAGGCTCTCACAGAGGCGAAGTTCACTAAACTTCGATATATGCTTGGAGTTCAGGAAGTTGTCACTAAGGGGGGATAGGCTCTAGTGCCTCCTTCCTTCTCCTATTGTGTCATATTTGTAAATCCTTCAATCCTATCCCAAGTTATTCTTAAGGGGGGATGTTAGGATATTCCGACACATAGGATATAGTTAAGTTCAACTTGGTCTAGTATAGAGTTAGGTTAGAGTTAGTTAAAGTGTGTTTCTTTACCGTTGTACATTTTGTAACTTACAATCCGACGGTCACGATATGTAGTGATCCGACGGTTCACTCTCACCTCGGTATTACCGACACTTGATCCGTGGCTTGACACCCGATTGTTCCATGAGTTCTATTTAAAGCGCATGGAGGGTCATTGTTCGGGTAATCCGTGCATGAGAGAAGCTTATGTAAATTTTCATTCTTTGATTAATAAATTGCCTGTAGTACCCACGTTGGGACAGGCCGTGGACTGTTTCCCTCCTTGCACTCTGAGGGTTTTAACCACGTCAAAAATACTGGTGTATTGATTTGAGATCTGGTTGTGAGCGGTGTCCTTTTGGTATTCTTTCTGTGGAACTTACCCTGTAAATTCCTACAATGTCTCTGACACGCTTCACATCTTCCCACCAGATGTCCCATTTTACCTTGAGACTGAAAATGGTTATCTTGGCTTTCATATTCTCTAAATAATCATGCAGTTCAAATAAATTCTTCATCCTGAGTAACCATGCTTCTGCATCTTCTAGTTTCTTCAACTGTCCATCAAAGGTAGGAGGCTTGGATTTCTTAAACTCACCTAGAAAGTATTGCTTCTCATTGTTCCTATAAGGATGATACCGATGATGATCATGATGTCTATCTGAACCAGAAATATAATAGAACCTGTAACCACTACCTCTCTTGTCAAGTTTATCCATCCATATGCCACCTCTAACTATATCACCTTTGTTTAACATGTTCCATCCATGAGACATACTACCATATGCCTCGTTTATCCTTTCCTACTGTCCATAATTGATATGTGGTTGTCCTTATCTCTGGAAATGTGATAAAATCTTAAGAATGACCGCATTAACCTTTCCTTACTTTTCTTGTTCCCTAGCAATTCTTTCCTGTGATTGAATGATTCTGTCCTTATCCGTCTTGAAACTCATAATCTCTACCTTTAAACTTCTCAAGGTATTTGTTATGCCAGGAGAGCACTGATCTCTGTGTTGCTCATCTGATCTATAAGGAGAGTCACGTGAACTATATTCCACCATTTTTCTTGTCATCTCTAATCGTGCACTTCCTGCAAACATACCATGTAAGATAACCAAATATAAACATAATCAAACATACCTCAGTGAAGTTCAGGGGAGGCTATCTTGTCTACATAGTTAATCCGGATTAGCACAACATATGTATATATAATGAAATCAACATATCAATCATCCCAACATCAACATCATGACAACACAAAACCACGACAATGACCATCACAGCGCATGCACAAAAAACACATAGAAAATAAACATGCATGCATGACAAACCCATTCTGCCCATCCAGTCCAAGTGTTTGAACCTGGAATCTCTAATATCGCCTTGTAACCACCCCCTCCCACATTTACCCAGTTTCACCAGCCTACTAGGGTAAACATGAGACGAAGAGTTACTATGACATGACCTAACCTCCAAGCTTTAGTTATGAAAGTGGGGTCGACAACTAACAACTCACATACATTCCTCAAGGCTTACAAGACACTCAGTGGCAAAAGGACCACCCCAGGTGACCAAACCTTGAGCTGAGGTTGATTTTCTCTGACTTAACATCCCAACCATATGCACAAGTTTGTAACGGTGTGGTTATAGGGCTCCAACCGCATGCATGAAACTAATTCCATGCGGTTATAACCCAAAATTTCCAGTTCAGAGGGTGCGTCTTGAGATATAAGCCACAATTCCAAGCCAACCTCCAAACCACTACCCAGAACTATCTAAGACTTTCCAGAATCATTATTGACATGAGGGAAATTCTAAAAATTCAAACTCGAATCAAGAACTTGACCTAGACTGCCTAGAACATACTAGACATTCTATCAAACACATGCAAAACATATAGGTTGTAGGTCATGAATGCATATTTGATCATAATAGCTTAAGATTCATATGAGAATTACCAAGAAGGCTTTATTACCTCTCCACATAGCTACAAAAACACTTATTAGTCCATATATTCATCAACCATTCAATAACAAAACAATTCATGAAAAGAGCCATAGATGGTACACATTATATAATCAACATATAACCAGAAAATAGCCAACACAGAAACCATGGCAACTCAACCATAATATTGAAAACATAATCACCACAAATGCTCATCGATCACAATAAGGAAATGTCTCATATTAACATATGAAAATACCAACCAAGTCAGGGGCTTTTGCGTACCACCCGACCATATATTAGGCTGAACCAAATCTCTCTTTCAGCCAATCACCTCAACACCATATTCCAAGCATGAATGTGGGATCTCATGGAATAAACCAATACAAAACCAACCAAGGCTTCTAGCAACCAAACCACCTCAACCCTCATCCAGCGATTCCACCTCCATGGTCGAACATTAATAACACCAACCAAATCGGTCTCTACCCAAGTTGTCTAGGGCTACAGGAAGTAATAACTCAACCCATAACCTTCTATGGCTCCAAAGCATTTGTCCAACCTGTCTCGAGGGACTAGTAACTCAACCGACCAAGGGCTCCAATGCATTTGTCCCAACTTGGGCTCCAGGGATAGTAACTCAACCCAAGTTGTTCTAGGGCTTACAAAGCATTTGTTCCAACTCACAGCCATAAGTAATTATAAGCACCAATAATAAAAGAATCAAGTGGAAAATCCCACAACACCATGACTATCTAGGAAATGGAAAGGCAAGGTTAAAACCACTTTCAATCCAGGAAAATCTTCATGCCAATGAAAAAACATAACCATAAAATCACATGCATATACCATGCATCCATAAATCAGCAAGCAAATCACACATGAAACCTGTTACCTGCCAAGCAATCTAACTAAAGTTGTTGATCCACCCGTTCCCTTGCACTTTCCTGCTTTCCTTTGCCTTCTTTCTCCAAATCCAATGTATTCCAAAGTGCTCCAAGAATTCTCTGTGTGTGCAAGAGTATGAGAGAATGAGAGAATAGAAGAGAGCTCCAAAACTAAACTGACAAAAGGTAAAACTAAGAAATGTATTGAATTGATCCTCATAAGCCTTTTTATCATTAAGGCCTCTATTTTCTTCATTTTCCTTCATTTTTCCTTCAATTTCCCTCTCATGAAAATATGTGTCTCTTCACCTTCCTTTTATCCTATTTTCCTTTATTTCATAAATAAAATGTAAATCTTTGCCACTTTGCCTTTGCCAACATCTTTTCCAATTTCCATAGCCATAAATTAATCATCAGTGATACGTATCACTATGTTGTGCCCAACATTCAGCTTGGAATATGTGTCCCATGACCCTGGTCTTATATTTTATTTACATAGAAAATCAACTAGGGGTTGTTACAGTAAGTAACAAAATACAAGTATTTCTTGAGCATTATCAACACAGTTCAAACTAGAATTGTATCATTGAATCACTATTAGTGGAATACATGAAGAAAACACTTATCTATTAATTCTTGGGAAACTGGGTCAGGGACTATGACTCGCCACCCAACTATAGATAGTTGCATCCAAGTCTCTCTTACATCTATCAACCTCGATCCAAATTCCAGAGTCTGAGGGGTCTATCACTTAGGAATTTAAGCACAACCTCAAGATTTCCAAAAACCCAAGATTCTAACACCTCCTTCCTCCAACTGCGCTGCAATCACCCAGTGCACAAAATCGTTGTGGTTCCACCCCGATTTAGGGACTCCATAACTAAAACCAAAACATTAAACAGTAGGGATCCTTCAAAATTCTTCCAAGACTTTTCCAGGATTATTTCCTCCACGCCAACCCTCATGAATTTTTGAGAAATACAATCTCCACCTTCTAGTTCATGGGGATTTGAGAGGCAAACTCTTCACGCCTAGAATGTTGCCTTCTTGACTCCTGCTAACCAGAAAATTGTTTCTACCCACTGGCTTATTTATGTGCGCATACTCCTCTGACCTGTTCCCCGATTTGTTCCCCCCTATATGGTTTTCACCCATTCAAATTGTCCCCTCCTCTGTTGTATCTTACTTCTCTCTCTTTTTCCCCCGCTCCTTTTTTTTATTGACAGTTACCTCTACCTGCATAATCTTGCCAACAAATGAGAAGGTTCCACATGTCCAATAATTTTCATATTTTTTTGTTGGTTGGCTTGCTGTAGTGGGTGGCTAGCATAGCAACCAATTGGCAGCCTATCATGTTTCTTCTTTTTTATTTCTTGTCCCTTTTTCCTTGTAAAATTTTCCCAAAGAAAGGATGGGCCTATGTACTTATCTTGCAGCTATAAATTATGAAAATGTGAAGCCATTGAAAATACAACAACTAGCCTTTAATGGTTTTCATAAGAAGTCCAAATTTCTTTTAGAAAACAACTCAACCCATCCCCAACAAGCAACCTCTCCCCTAGCCTCTGGAATCTGTATCCCTTGACTCAATGCCAATTTGTCAAATGTGCACATAAAATATTTACAATGTGTTTTATAGATGGAAACATGATCGGGGTTGTCACAATCCCCTCCCCTTTGGGGGAACACCATCCTCGGTGTTTAATGACATATATACAACAAAACACATTTGAAAATAGACATATTGTTTCATGGAGATTTATATACCCAACTCCTTACAATATTTACAATATTTTTTTTTCATTTGCTTCATCCTGTAACAGAGATATGATAAACATCGTGTTAGAATTCACCCATCTTTCAATGGTCCTCCTTGCATTGTTTGAATTCTTTAAATGTGTCGAATCCAACTTGGAAGTGTTCTTTTTTCCTTGGAGTGTTGCCTACCTCCAAAGTCTAGCGTTTACATCCTTGCACTCCTTGTTCCCTCACTCAACATTACCAACTCATTGTATTTAGGCACACTCCCAATGTGCTTCTAATCCCAATCAACAATGCTAATGACCAACACATATCTATTATCCAGCCTTCCCTTCTTTGCTTTCTAGTTCTTCGGGAAATTTGGTCGCCCCCCTTCCATTCAGTCACTGATATTCCAAGTTTAGGCATCTCATTCTCTGCTTTCCAGTCCCTCAGGCGATCCATTTCTTGAAAAGGTTTCCTCGCATCAACTTGTCTCAAAACCAAGCCATCTCCCTGCCTCAAAATCATCATACTAGTGATAGTATGCCTATGGAACCAATGGATACTATTTGGTACCAGCATCCCAAAATGGCCCTGTTCCTAAATTATTTTACCAGCATGATGTTGTAGGCTCCAATTATTTTCTACTACTTCTGCTAATGCTCTTGCATCCAGCTCCAACCACCCAAACTGGGCAGTTTTTTTTCCATGCTTTCCTACATCCAAGAACATAAATTTCCATTAGACACATCATTAGAAATTAAAATAATTAATCATACCTCATTGGTAGCCCATCAATGAGATAACATTTTCAATTCTATTGGTTCATGTCACAACAAATCAAATTAGTCGATAGATCAAATCATCATGTATACAATTATCACATCTGGTTAGCTCAAAACCCAATCATAATAAATCAAATTATGTTCATAATTTTGAGATTCAACACTAAAAAAGATATTGATACTTATCTTTAAATTGTTCTTTGCTTCTGTCTTCATGCACACCAGATCGATCTCCTACCAGTAAGAATTTTGTGGCCTTTGCTTTTTCCGTACATGCACTGAATCGGTTTCTAAACCCAACAAGCACCTAGTTCCTTCTCTTCTCCTCACAGGAGCAGTTGCCCAACACAACAATGGAATCCAGAGGCTCACCTCCACCCTCAACCATCAATGGAATCCAAAGGCTCCTTCCACCCCTTGATGAACATAGATGTACATATATATAGGCCCATTCTCTACCCTGCAAGTATTAGAACTACCAAACTAGGTAGTCACTACCAAACCAAATATTCTTTTGTCAATGGGAATATTATCATCAGGAATCTAGAGGCTCACCCGTCTACATGCGACACATCACATAACACAAGGGCCCAGACAATCCCATACCTAACTACCTCAAACACATTTCACCACATAACGTAACATAACACAGAACACGTACACATGGCCCAATACACAAACATATAACACAATACCACATACACATAACATAATCACATATACACATGACTCAACACATTGTAACATAAAACCTAGAGACCACACCATCTCTATTTATGTGAATCAGACCATACTTCCTTTAGTGTATTTCTCATGCTTGACCGCATACATCCACAATCCAAATCCAAGATCTATGGTGATCTAATTAGCCATGCTTGTCCTAACATGTCGTAAATCACATTGCTTCCATTTTGTTGACATACCCTTCAACATTCCCTATCGATGATATAAACATGGCACATTATCATAATCATATTCATATGATAATAAAATCATAAATGAGTCAAGCTACTTTCCCCACTTGATTCCTCAAAAAACCAGGAACCTTTTTATGCCATTCACATATGCATTAAGAAAATCACAACAATTATTTTTCCACAAGAATGACCTCCTAATAACCTTGTCAGACAAAATTGTTAATTTTTATATCTAAGTGCAACAACATAATCATGCATTATATATGTGTGTGTTTCCATAATATCAAGGTTAAGAGAATTTCCTTTATCCATGCAAAGCATGCACATCATTAAGAACAATCATTCCCAACATGGCCCAAGGCGTTTGTTACCTCAAGCTAATTCATTTTACCTTTCCTTGACACATTTTTCATGGATGTCTTGCCACTATCCATTTATCCCTATGGACCCAACCAACCCAACTAGCTATCATATTTTGCTTCCTACCTCCAACGGCCCTTTATTCATGTGATGGCTTCATCTAGGTCTTATGTTGCATGTTGGATTCTACTCAACTCTCCCCGAGCTCCATTAGTTTTTTTTCCCAAAAAATTTCCAATACCCTCAAAACATAGAAGGAGGAACAAGAAGAAAAATAGAGGAAACATAAAATTCCAAAATGTAATACAAAGCCATAAACAAGTGGCATGGCCATGCACCAATCATAGTCAAAATCATAAACCAAGAACAAACAAATCATGAAACACCAAATGCACAATTTTCAACAAACACCATAATTTAATCCCCATGATTTCCTTGTGTTTCCAAGGATTTGTAAATAAAAGCTCAACTCAAGCCTTCTTCAAGGTTTTATGGAAGTCTCTTTTGCCTTGTATCTCCCTACAACACGCTACCATATACACACAATTATCATTGCATTAATAAATAAAAACAATATAACAGTTGCCTTGCTCCGTTGTAACAAGCATGTCGCCGTGCAACTGAACACATATCTCAATCTACATATTAGTCACATGTCTCAAAACCCATGACATAAATATGTATACTTTATATCTCAACATAAATTTTCAGAAACTAGAATTGTTACATACACATGCACATATTAGTTTTCAAAAGATTTCAATTCTATTGACAAGTTCATTTGTGATTACGGACCAACTATTATGCTCAAACTAACATCATTAATTTCATTTAGTTCTTGTATTGAGACCGCACAACAATTTAAATCTAGCCTTTATACTAAGGCTAGTAATCAAGGTAGTTTTGATCTTAAGAGAAATAATTAGAACCAATTTATCATACAACATTAGCTCATGCATAATCATGCCTTTACAAGATTAGAATTCAATCTTTTTCCAAAATCGTCAGTCTAAATTATTACCAGTCTCTTTACTGAGACCGTCACATGAAGTCGTATCATTATCTGTGCCATATTCTTCAATCTTTTTATACTAAGAGAGTATCCCATATGGATGAAATAGATATTTATTGAGAGGATGAGAAAAGAGGCTTTCTAATAATTCAAGATAAACTTTAATATTATAGTCTCGAGAGTCAGATATTGGTCATTAACATACAACATTTTTCCTTTTATAACTCATTACTTTTCATATGTATGAATGTTTCATGCATATGCGGACAAACTTACCCTTAATACATGTATAAAATCATTCATTCATAGTGCCAAATCCAACATACACTTGCGCAGACAAGAAATCAACCTACCATTCACCTTCATGTTTCTACAACCAGTATGAGCGAACAACCACAGAGTTGTGAGTCCTCTGTCTACAAGGTCTACGCAAAACCTTTGCCTCTAAGCCCATCTAGCTCGGATATAGAAAATGGATGCCTTATCTCTTACTGAGATAATGACCTTGATAGGCCTCGACCAACCATTTTGTAGGTGACACCCCATTCCTTAACAAGGAAGGCACTAACCAAGTAGAACAAGCATTTTTAAGGTAAAGATAGCATCAAAATATGGAAACAATCAACATCTGTTGAGGCTCTCAACCTCTTACAACCTAGAGGCCATGGGATTTCCACATCCCAACCAACATATAATACATATGCCTATCATTCACTAAATCAAACAGTGTATGTTGAATGCATATCACCTTGGGATTTTCCCCCAAATCCCATATATCGCATGGATATTCTTGTGCATAATCATTCCAAGTGTGCAAGATCGTTTCACCCAAACAATGGTGACAATAAGCTACAAGTAACCATACTCACCTCCCTACAGGCAGTTCTGCAGAATTTAGGAGAAATAAAATTCCAAAGTCACAACCATTGGTTGTCCATACCTTCAAGACATCAAATTGAAATTAGATGCATTGTTGAAGTATTTATCAAAATAACATAACAACATTATTGTTGTTAATATGCAGTCCAACCCAACGCTATGAGTAGAACACCCTCATACTCAGTCATATATTATGCTTACAGTTGAGCACCATCCCTAGACCATGGATCCATGCATTATTACCATGCTACACACTTAAACTTCCAAGTAAGAATATCTACTATGCAAGCTAAAGATCAACTATAAACCGACTTTTAACACCTAAACATTAGTTTAGTTAATTTTCTAGAAATCATTATGAAATCCCCCTATGCGATAACTCTGTTGTTAATTTCCCACAATAGTGTCCATCTAGTCCAAGTGTTGAACCTGTATGCTTTGAGACCACCTATAAATACCACACTTGCCTCAGTGAATCGGCCACTAAATTAACCAATTTCCTTTATACAATTAGAGAAATAGAATATATTTTTTATTTATTTATTTATTTTTTGTCGAGTTTCCTCCCATTGAACTTAAACAAAATCTTGTACGGTCCTCCATTCATAGCCATGGGTTAGAAATATATGCATGTCTACCTATTTTATTTATAACTATTGATAAGGAACTTATTTGTCATCAGAATGGCACATATGCATTATATACATTTGTGTGTATATATAAAATTGCCTCTAAAATTCAATCACTAGGGTGTTAGCTTTAATGGCTACCCCTTGTGGATTAACTCCAGTGTGCAGCCATTCTACCAACCAGGCCCATATATGTATGTATATAAACGTTGTATGTGCAGACACCTTTCGACACCCATTTTACAAGGCATACCTCATTCCATGAATGGTCTTGCGCTAACAACTATGATGTGGTTGTATGCTCATAGGTTTAAGTGTATATGAGAGGCATCAGTAAACAATGGCATTCTGAACCGTGATTTTGAATGTTCCCACACCTTATATCTAACAGCTACAAATGAAAGAGGGAGTTCGACGATATACAAGAACTCAATTCCTCCCTCTGTAAATTGATACGTTGACTCCTGTGGCCGATGTCTGGATGAAGGTCGACTCCACTCGACGTTGTTCCCCCACTATGGCTGCCTTGCGTAGAATTTTATATGACTCTAGAGCAAAAAAAATCCATGCATCGAGATGTATGAGAGGATGTAGAGCATCATATGTCATAGAGTAATACTTACACCTACAACCCACATAATCTCTTGTTCTAAGACCAATTGATGACACTTCCACCCACCACGATAATCTCTTGTTCTGAGACCAATTGTAGACCAATTGTTAGAGGTTACTAAAAATGTTATTGTAGACCAATTGTTAGCATGAGAATGATCCTCATCCCATTACAACCAACTCTCATGATAATTATATTAAGTAGTCCCCAGTTGGGCTTGGTAAGTTAAAATGACCAACGTCGAGTTCGACGATGAGCACCCAACATTGGTCGTAGAGACTACCATCATTTCATGCATTCTCACTTGTCGACCTAGCAATGCTCAAAGTTATCACCTTAAGAGCACACGTGTCACAATAGTTAATGATTCCTATTCGACTATGAAATACCTCAGAGCGAGTATGAATAATATTGTGATACATGTGCTTAATTTCTATTTGGGTAGACAATGTTGCCCACAAATCTATAAGCTACACACTTGTGCCATTAACGTATTTGCCTCTGCATCCACAATGGATTGAGCTTAGCAAGTTATGATTCATCGATCCAACATTAACAAGAACAAGGGTTTTCTTAAATACACCTTCCATAAAAGTGTGCCTACTGTGCCACAGTATAAATAAGATTTCATATCATTAAACTGCATTAAGGTAGCTTCATACTTTCACCTCCAGGGAACTTATAAACATTTTCAAGCTTTGTAATGACGGAGATTGACACCAACGCACAGAATAGTGTGCTAACGCTACAACTTCTGGAGTATCGCAACTTAGCATTGTTTAACAAGCCTGTAAGCTATTTACGTCGTCGAACTCACTTGAACCCAAAAATTTTGGCTAACACCATTAAAAATTAGAATTAATTATTTATATGATATAGAAAGGTCAAAAGGTGAATAACTTCTATTGGTGCCACTATAAAATACAAGTAATCATTAGGAAATTACTTTTTTCATATAAATTCCAATTATTGTGGCAATAAAATTTTCGATGTATGGAACATACCCAAGCTAACACATGCTTTGTTCCAGCATCTCTCTGACAACAACCTCATCGTACTGGTCACGCACACGCATGTAAGTAACAAAATATAAGTATTTCTTGAGCATTATCAACACAGTTCAAACCAAAAATGTATCATTGAATCATTGTTAGTGGAATAAATGAATAAACTGAGTTAAGGAATATGACTCTCTACCCAAATGTAAATAGTTGTAGTCAATTCTCACTTGCAGTTATCACTCGTGAGCTAGATTCCAAATTCTGAGGGTTTTATCGCTAATGGTTTTAAACACAACCTATATTTGTTCTAGAAACTCGAGATTCTACCATCTCATCCCTCCAACTATGTTGCAATCAGCCAATGCACAAAGACGTCATCATTCCACCATGATGTAGGGATTCCATAATAAAAAACGAAAGAAAAAAACACAATAGGTAGCCTTCAAAATTCTTCTAGGAATTTTCCAAGATTGTTTCCTCCACCCATCCCTCAGGAATTTATGAGAAATACCATCTCTACCTTTTGGGTAATGGGGATTCCAGAGGAAAACTCTCCACACCTGGAATTATTCTTCTCGGCTCAGCTCTTGCTAACTAGGAAATGTTTTTTACCCACTAGCTTGTTGATGTGCACAAACTCCTCTCACTTGTTCCACGATTTATTCCCCACTGTGTGTTTTTCACCCATTTGAACTCTCCCCAAGTTTGTTGTCTCGTCCTCCTATCTTCTTTTTTCCCACTCCTTACCTTCTTTTTGCGGAGAGTGACCTCTACTTGCCATAATCTTGCCAACAAATGAGAAGGCTCCACCTGTCCAGTAGTTTTCATATTTTTCTGTTGGTTGGCTTGTTGCAGTGAGTGGCCATCACACTAACCAGCTGGCAGCCTATCATGTTTCTTATTTTATTACTTGACCTATTTTCCTTGTTAAATTTTCCCAAAGAAAGGATGGACCTGCGTACTTCTCTTGCAACCATAAATTTTGAAAATACCAAACCATTGAAAATAAACCATCCAACCTTTAATGGTTATCATAAGCAGACTAGATTTCCTTTAGCAAGCAACTCAACTCATTCCTCACAAGCAACTTCCCCCTCAGCCTATGGAATCTGTGTCCCTTGATTCAACACCAATTTTCCAAATGTGTGCATAAAATATTTACAGTGTTTTTTATAGATGGAAACATGACCGGGGTTGTCACATCCTCAAGGTAGCAATTTGCTCTCTCTCAAGCAAGAATCTTTTGGGTATTGGAAAAATGAAATGTGGCAATTATTAATTCATATTTTCCTTAACCTTAATAATTTTTTGTGAACTTTATTTATCTTCTTGTGTTTTCTTTATTAGATCTTCTTCATGAAACAATTATTAAGAGAAAAATAATAAAGATAGTGGACATAGAAATTAGGCTCAAAGTCAGGGAAAAACCTCTCCAAAGGGAAAACCCAAAATATTTGTTCTCTTCTTATAGAATTTGCTTCAAATGAGACAATAAAGAACCAAACCCTAGGCCGAGTCCTCCTCCAAGTACCAAGTCAAACTTTCAAGAAGTCCTTCCAGATATATTAGATCAACAAGGCTCAATGTTGCTTCAACCAACTTCCAGCTTCAACTTTGTCCCCAGCTTCAACCCTACAAATTCGACCTACGGCTTCAGCCCTGTAACTACTATAGAAACCCTAATTCAACTCTTCAATATATCCACCTTTGAGAAAGACAGATCCTCCCAAGGTCAACGAGATCAAAATGGATTATTTTCTCTTCTAGCATCTTGATACTACAATTCAAATCTGTAA
This sequence comes from Pinus tabuliformis, assembly GCA_031772625.1. Taxonomy (NCBI): domain Eukaryota; kingdom Viridiplantae; phylum Streptophyta; class Pinopsida; order Pinales; family Pinaceae; genus Pinus; species Pinus tabuliformis. The sequence continues at coordinate 1,839,199,601 of CM062816.1, forward strand.
TTTTGGCCTTCCTTGAAGCTTCAAAACCACTAGATTTCGCAGGTGTGAGAGAGATAGAGCCCAAAAACAAATTGTCTTCCTTCTTCTTAAATTATCCTTGTCTTCTAGACCTTCAATCTTCTTTTCTTTCTTCTCCAAACTTCAAATCGAGCATCTTCTTGAGAGATCAAAATTATGAGTGTATGAGTGTGTCAAATGATGTTGAAGTTGCTTGTATTTATAACCTTTCCAAGGGGTCAAATTCCCTCCTTTAGGCCAACTTGAAGATTTCAAGATTGACTTGTGCTTTGGAGGCTTCCACGACCTTCTAGACTCAAAATAAATTCTTTTACAAGTTACATCTTGCCCAAAAGGGTCTTATAATCATGATGTTGACTCTCTTGACTCATGATAATAAATCCTATGACCTAACAAACCCTAGAAGCATGAAGAACATGCTTTTACCTAGAATACCATCAATAAGAAGCATGAAATCCGTGCTTTGAAATAATAACTTTCTATTTTCTTCTTTTGTTTGTTACATAAGATACATATTGAAATGAGTAAAATAACAATTATGAAGACCGAAACTAGTTACATTTCCAACATTGGGCATCCAAGAAAAGGACAAGAAGGACAGAGAGGATGAAAAAGAAGGACAAATTCATCTCTTTCTCTCTCTATCTAGCTCACATGTGTGTAGGATCTCTCTCTCTCCAGTTTGCATATTTTTCTAGGTAGTTGCAATTGCGGGGCCGAATTTTCTGGGTAGTTGCAAGGAGTCGAATTTTTGGGTTTTGGGGCATTTACTAAGAGGTCGAAACTGGGCGTAGGGTAGATTAGAAGTCCTAGTTGTTGAATCATATTGGAGGCTTTACTTGGAGGGCGTTAACCAAGTTTGACCATAGATTTGTTGAAGGTCAATTTGAACTAGTTGTTGACTAGAAGTCTAGGTGTGTCTCTTGTTGAAATGAAGAATTTCTCTATTGAAAACGTTGTTGGACTTTTCTCCCAAGTGGGTTTTCACAAGGTAAATATTGTGCTCTCTTTATGCATTGTGATCTCTATTGTCCTATTGCATTTATATGGTTGAATTTCTGAAGTGTAATTGCTTAATAATATACTGGAAAAATTAAAAAGAAGATCAACATCATTAAAAGTAATTATCAGTTTTCAAAAATATTGTGCTTGTATCTATTTCACTTGAAAATTCAATATGGTATCATAGCTTTGGTGAAGGAAGGGACACTAAGATCACTCTTGAAGAAACCCTACATTGAGATGATTATTGTTGAGTCCTTCTTGTTGATCAACGTCTATGGATTCATGTACGAATTAGGAGAACAATTTAGAAGGGGATTAAAATTTCAAAGCTTGGAAAACTAGGATTGATCTTATTCTTGCAAAGAACAAAGTTTTGGATATTGTGAATGGCAAGATTGTAGAACCAACGAATAATGTAGGAAAATAAAAATTCAAGGATGATGACACCACTACCATGAGCCTTGTTGTGGATTCTATTAGAGATAATCTTATCCCATATATCTCAAAGATTGACACTTTAAAGAAAGTGTATGATGCCCTAACTAAGCTCTTTATAGTCAACAACATTGGTCAAGTCATGAGTTTGAAGAATAAGATTTGTGATGTAAGGAGGAAAAATCATGACATCGTGGCCTCATATTTCGTAAGAATCTCTCAAATAAAAGATTAAATTCAAGAAATTGATGAAACCGTCTATGAGAAGGAACTTGTAAGTACATCACTCAATGGACTACCTAGATCATGGGATGCATTTACAGCTAGTATAAGTAGCAGGAGGAAAGTTCCCTCTTTTGAAGAACTAAGGACCTCTTGTACTCAAGAAGAACCGAGGCCTATATCAAGAGACAGAAAGGAAGAAGACTCTCAAGCATTTGCAACACGTTTCAAAAGGAAGAATGGAGGAAATTAGAAGTTTGGTTTCCAAAATAGAAAACAAAAAGGAGGACATGCTCCACAAGGAAAGAAATATTTGTCAAAGATTCAATGTAATAATTGTCACAGATTTGGTCACTATATGAGCCAATGTCCTAAAGGACAGAAAGATAGAAACAAGAAATTAAAGCAACATGATTCAACAATCGACATTGATGAACGTCTAAAGAAATCTAAAGGCAACAAATATTTATTTTACTTTTCTACTCTAACAAGTTCTATTGCAAATGATGATGATATGTGGTTGGTAGATAATGGTGCTTCAATACTTATAACAGGAGTGTTGGCATTATGGCTAAAGTGTTGTCCTTGATGGCAACCCATTCAGGTGATAGATCACAGTACTTCAAGTCAGTAGCAGAGATTGATGATCAGCTATCAAATATTGAAGAAAATAAGGGGTACGCAGGTACACCTTACATAAGGTGCATACACGCAGGTCAGTGTTACATAAAGTGCGTACATACCCGCAGTTATCCCGTTCAGGAGGTGCGTACCCCCAGTGCACACATTTCAAGGCAAAGAAATTCACATGTGGGGTTTTCTTATGTTTTACTCTTGGTATTTAGCCAACGGTATTGTGTTATTATGGTGTCGGCCCGTGGTATTGATCCATGATTTAAGGAAGAGCTTTCCTATATAAAGCAAAGGAGATCATTTGGCTTGAGCATGTTTTGGGTTGAATATCTTATGAGGGCTAGATCTGAAATATTATGATCTCTTGGGAGTATGTCTAGATCTAAATAAGGCGAATCTACTGATGGATTGAGATCTCTTCGGCGCATGTTCAGATCTGTAGATCTGACTATCTGGGTTATTTCTGAAGTCTTGAAATCATCTATGCCCGAAGGTACGTAGGTACAGTGAAAGAAAAGTGCGTACATACGCAGGAACGAAGCGTTTCAGGTGCACCGGTACGTAGGCACAGAAGGGTTGCAGGTGCGGAGGTCCGCAGGCAGTTCAATGGACTCAGAGCGAGGTACGCAGGTGAGCAGTTGACTACAGTGCGTACGTAAGCAGGCGAGCAGTTGAGCAGGGTGCGTACGTAAGCAGGCGAGCAGTTGAGCAGGATGTGTACGTAAGCAGACGAGCAGTTGAGCAGGGTGCTTACTGTAAGCAGGCAGTACATGGGTGAAGCTGCTTACTTCTCTTAAAATCTTTGTTTATCATTGTTGTGTTCTGGGTTTGGTCCTATTATTGTTGATATGGTTACTACAGTTGATTGGGTGATTCTCTTATACTTGATGATCATTTGATGCTTATGGATCCAGTTTGAAAATTTATGAAAAGTGGTCCTTGTAAGAAAAGAAGTAGTGGGTTGTAGCTCCCTTCCAGGAGAGACTGGAAAACGAGAGAGAGAGAGAGTTGTAGCTCTCTGCAGGTTGTAGCCTGCGTATTGGTAAATGACTGCACCAGTACATAACCATTGTAAAAGGAGTTTCTAATTTGAAAGAAGATAGAGACATATTGCAGCAGGTGGTTTTCACCCACATTGGGTTTCCACCTTACATCTTGTGTTCTTTGGTGTGACTATCTATTTTCTTTGTTCATGTTCATTATTTTATGGTACTGACATGCAAAAATAATTCAAGGAACAAATAAGAAAGATTTATTATAAGAGTTAGATAATACTGATTCACCCCCCCTCTCAGTATTATTTCCAACAATTGGTATCAGAGCAGGTCCTTCAGAGAAGCTTGATCGCTTGAAGGTAGATCGTTCATCATGAGCAACTACGAGAGAGAAGCATCAATCAGGCCACCAGTTTTTGATGGGACAAATTTCAATTATTGGAAGGTAAGAGTTACTGCCTATCTTCAATCTCTTGGTACAAAAGTTTGGGACATCGTAGAGACAGGCTACGCTTTTCCTTCAGCCACTCCTACAGATGCAGCCGAGAAAAAGAAGTATGAAACAAATGCGAAAGCAGTCAGTACTCTATTAGGATGTATATCCCAATCAGAATTCATGAAGGTAATGCACTATAAATCCGCAAAAGAGATATGGGACAAAATTGTCACGAGCTATGAAGGAGATGAACAGGTAAAACGTGCTAAACTTCAAACTCTCAGAATTCAGTATGAGACTCTCAATATGTATAATGATGAAAGTGTGGCTAACTATTTTCTTCGGGTAGATGAGGTTGTTAATTGTATGAAAAATTTGGGTGAAGAAATAAAAGAGGCTATTGTGGTTGAAAAGGTTCTAAGATCATTGTCTCCCAAGTTTGAATCTAAAGTATCTGCAATAGAAGAAAAGGAAAATCTACGAATCCTTACTATGTCTCAGCTACATGGAATTCTAACTGCTTATGAAATGAGAAAGGGAGGTCCATCAGGCAGAAGAGAAGCTGCTTTCAAGGCATCAGGTAAAGGAGATTATTATGAAGCAAGCCACGTCCCAGAAGAAGAAGAAGAAGAATCAAATTTTGTCAGAAATCTTCAAAGGGGTTCTGGAAGGTTCAGAGGTAAGTTACCTTTTAAATGCTTTTCTTGTGGAAGAGTAGGTCATTATGCTGCAAAATGTCCTTATAAGGATAAAGGAAAGGAACCTGCTAGATGGAACAAGAAACAGAATGCAAATAAGAAAAGCTACTACACTCATGAAGATAGTGATGGTCTATCAAACAGTGATGAAGATGAACGAGGTAATGAATATAAGTTGTTAATGGCATTTGAAGATGATGATTATATGGATGCTATAGATGTGGATAACCTTTATGATGAAATTACTAGACTCAAGAGATGTATAGAAGAAAAGAATATGATCATTGATACTCTACAATTTCAAATTGATGAAAAAGAAAAACATCTTGAAAAATTAGAAGGTGAAATTGTCGGTCTTAGAAAAGAGATTGAGAAAACAAAAGCTATTAATCTTAAGTTTGTCAAAGGGTCTGAAACTTTGGATGAGATTATCAATGTGCAGCGGTCTACACTAAACAAGACAGGTCTGGGCTATAATGGAGAAACTTCTCAAGCATCCACCTCAAAAAGTTATCTTGATGCAGCAAGAAGAAATGAGCAAAAGCACAATGAAGATCATTAGGTAAAGCAGGGACGAATTACAAACAGAAACTATCAGGGGCAATCCATCTTAAGGGTGAACAAAAGCTACAACCAGCCACAGGTAAAATCTTCTCAATTTGGTTCAAGAATAGATGACAATAGAAATTACAATCAATTGGCTGGTAGATTCGATAACCGCAGAAGTTTCTTCAATGGACAATGCTTTTCTTGCCATAACTTTGGTCACAAAGCAGCTCAATGTGTTGCATATAAAACGATCATGACTAGGGAAGCTCAAAAACAAAGAAGTTTGACAGGGATTACAAAAAGGACCTATAACAATTTTTCGGTTCTTGAAAATGAAGTTGAATGTTCTATTTGCAATAACTTTAGTCATGAAGACTCTGAATGCAGGAGCAGGTTTCAGCAGAAAAAGGAACAAGCCTCAAGCACCAAAACATGGAAAATAAAGGAACCTCAAATAGAAAGATGTGGGATAGCATTTTATGCAGAGGGACAGGAAAATCTATGGTACATTGACAGTGGATGTTCGAAGCATATGACAGGTGATAAAGAAAAACTTGAGACTTATTCTGCTCTAGAAAAGGGAAAGAAAGTCTCTTTTGGAAATGATACTCCTGCAACTATAAAAGGAAAAGGCATTGCTCAGTTAAAAGAAAAGGTCAAGGCTGGAAATGTTTTGTATGTTGATGGATTGAAGCATAATCTTCTAAGTGTCAGCCAGATGTGTGATCAAAGAACCGAGGTTATATTCAGATCAAATGGATGTCTTGTTCGTGATCCTGATACAGGTAAAACAGTGATCAAAGGCAAAAGAACTCCAAATAATCTGTACATATTTGAAGAAGGACAACAACAATGCTATATGAGCAAGGATGATGAGCATTGGTTATGGCATCGGAGGTTGGGACATCTAAGCTTTTCGCAAATAAGGAAAGCATGCAAATATCAGGCAGTTCGCGACCTTCCAGATATCAAAATTCCTGACAACACCATATGCAAATCATGTCAGTTTGGAAAACAAACCTGAACTAACTTTCCAGAGAAAGAAGGATCAGCTAGCATGCCTCTTGAGCTAGTACATACAGATACATGCGGTCCTTTCAGGAAAAGAACACCTCGAGGAGAAGAATACTTGATATTATTCATTGACGATTTCTCCAGGTTTGTCTGGTTAGGACTTATGAAGCACAAAGATGAAGCATTCGAAAAATTCAAATCCTTCAAAGCCTTGGTTGAAAATGAATCAGGTCACAAAATTAAGTGCCTCAGATCCGACAGAGGTGGGGAATTTACTTCAAATGAATTTTTCGATTTCTGTGAAGAACATGGGATAAGAAGAGAATTCTCTATAGCAAGAACTCATCAGCAAAATGGAGTTGTGGAAAGAATGAACAGAACAGTCCAACAAATGGCTCGTGCTATGCTTGATGAGTCAGGAACTCCCGCAACTTTCTGGGGTGAAGCTGCACATGCTGCGGTTGTTATTCTCAACAAAACAAATGTCCGGGTGAACAGCACTCAAACTCCTCATGAGCTCTGGAGTGGTAGGACTCCTTCGGTAAAGCACTTCAAAATCTTTGGCAGCAAATGCTATATCAAGAATACTGATGAGCAGCTTGGAAAACTTGAACCTAGAGCAGATGAATGAATTCTTCTTGGTTACTCTCCACATAGCAAAGCATACAAATGCTACAATAAAAGACTTGGCAGAATTGTTGACAGCATTGATGTAGTGGTTGATGAGAAGGGATACATTCCTAGGCAAGTACATCATGAAGACATCGAAGAAGATGAAGGCTACCCCCAACGACAGAATGATGAAGAAGAAGAACCTCAAGAAGAACCTCAAGAAGAACCAGAGGAGCAAACAAGAATAGAAGAAAAGACTCCATCCAGATATGTTCAGAAGAATCATCCAGAATCTCAGATTATGGGGCAGAAAGAAGCAGGTGTACAAACAAGAAGAACAGTTGCAGAAGCTTCAAGCTATTTGGCATTACTCTCCTCTACTGAACCACAAAATGTGAAAGAGGCATGCGAAGATGAATGTTGGGTGAAAGCAATGGATGAAGAACTTGAGCAGATCGAAAAGAACAACACTTGGGAGCTGGTTCCTAGACCAAAAGATAAGAATGTTATCGGAACAAAATGGGTCTTCAAAAATAAATTGAATGAAAATGGAGAAGTAATTAGAAACAAAGCCAGACTTGTTTGTAAAGGGTATGCACAGCAAGAAGGAATAGACTTTGAAGAAACCTTTGCTCCTGTTGCAAGACTTGAGGCCATCCGAATGTTCCTTGCTCTCTCAAGTTTTCAAAACTTCAAAGTATTTCAAATGGACGTGAAATCAGCCTTTCTGAATGGAGACTTGGAAGAAGAAGTGTACATTGAACAGCCAGATGGGTTCATTCTTGGAAATGATCCAAATCTTGTATGCAGATTGAAAAAGGCTCTCTATGGTCTCAAACAAGCTCCAAGGGCTTGGTACTACCGTTTGGACAAATATCTTCATCAACAAGGCTTTTCAAAAGGATCAGCAGATAGCAATCTTTATATAAAAGTTGAAAATGACAAATTGCTAATACTTGTTGTGTATGTAGATGACATTATTTTTGGGAGCAATGAAGAAGCTATGAGTCAAAGCTTTGCCTTGGTCATGCAGAAAGAATTTGAAATGTCCTTGCTAGGAGAACTAACATATTTCCTTGGTTTGCAAATCCAACAAAAATAAGGAGGAATCTTTTTATCTCAAACCAAGTATCTCAAACAAATTTTGAAGAAATATGGTATGGAAGATGCAAAACCAGTATGTACACCCATGGTCACAGGATGTAGCCTCGGTGCAAATGATGAATCTGCAGCAGTACATCAACAAACCTACAGATCTATGATTGGAAGTTTACTTTATTTGACAGGTACCCGACCGGACATCATGCATGCAGTTGGAATAGTTGGAAGATTTCAGGCAAATCCGAAGGAGACTCATCTTCAGGCAGTGAAGAGAATTTTCAAATATCTTCAAGGGACTCAAAATTATGGCTTATGGTATCCTAGAGATACAGATCTTACACTTCATGCTTATACAGATGCAGATTGGGCCGGAAGCGTGGATGACAGGAAAAGCACAAGTGGTGGTGCATTCTTTATGGGTTCCAGACTGGTATCTTGGTTCAGCAAGAAACAGAGTTCGATTGCCTTGTCTACAGCTGAAGCGGAATATGTTGCTGCTGCATCTTGTTGCACCCAACTCCTTTGGATGATGCAGACTTTGCAGGATTTTCAAATCACTTGTACACCACCTATCCCCATCTTATGTGATAACACAAGTGCAATCAGCATCTCAAAGAATCCAGTTATGCATTCAAAAACCAAGCACATACCAATCAAGTATCATTTTCTCCGGGAACAAGTGCTTGAACAGAAGGTCAAGTTGGAGTATGTTCCTTCTAAGGAACAAGTTGTTGATATTCTCACCAAACCATTGCCTAGGGACACTTTTGAATACCTCAGGCAAAAGTTGGGGGTTGTTGATGCATCATCTTATTGCTGAACCTCTTCTCATTGATGGTACAGGTTCAGGGGGAGCATATAATGCATTGTTGGCATTATGGAGGATGTGCAGAAGGAGATCTTGGAAGTAGCTGCAATATGTCTCTATCTCTTTCATGGTGGATTATGGTTCTTCGTTGCAGATCTGGTTCATATTCAGGGGGAGCATAACCCTTTGCCCTTGATGTCAAAGGGGGAGAATGAAGCTGAAGTTTTGAGGTTGCCATCAAGTCCAAAGGGGGAGATTGTTGGCATTATGGCTAAAGTGTTGTCCTTGATGGCAACCCATTCAGGTGATAGATCACAGTACTTCAAGTCAGTAGCAGAGATTGATGATCAGCTATCAAATATTGAAGAAAATAAGGGGTACGCAGGTACACCTTACATAAGGTGCGTACACGCAGGTCAGTGTTACATAAAGTGCGTACATACCCGCAGTTATCCCGTTCAGGAGGTGCGTACCCCCAGTGCACACATTTCAAGGCAAATAAATTCACATGTGGGGTTTTCTTATGTTTTACTCTTGGTATTTAGCCGACGGTATTGTGTTATTATGGTGTCGGCCCGTGGTATTGATCCATGATTTAAGGAAGAGCTTTACTATATAAAGCAAAGGAGATCATTTGGCTTGAGCATGTTTTGGGTTGAATATCTTATGAGGGCTAGATCTGAAATATTATGATCTCTTGGGAGTATGTCTAGATCTAAATAAGGCGAATCTACTGATGGATTGAGATCTCTTCGGCGCATGTTCAGATCTGTATATCTGACTGTCTGGGTTATTGCTGAAGTCTTGAAATCATCTATGCCCGAAGGTACGCAGGTACAGTGAAAGAAAAGTGCGTACATACGCAGGAACGAAGCATTTCAGGTGCGCCGGTACGCAGGCACAGAAGGGTTGCAGGTGCGGAGGTCCGCAGGCAATTCAATGGACTCAGAGCGAGGTACGCAGGTGAGCAGTTGAGTACAGTGCGTACGTAAGCAGGCGAGCAGTTGAGCAGGGTGCGTACGTAAGCAGGTGAGCAGTTGAGCAGGGTGCGTACGTAAGCAGGCGAGCAGTTGAGCAGGGTGCTTACTGTAAGCAGGCAGTACATGGGTGAAGTTGCTTACTTCTCTTAAAATCTTTGTTTATCATTGCTGTGTTCTGGGTTTGGTCCTATTATTGTTGATCTGGTTACTACAGTTGATTGGGTGATTCTCTTATACTTGATGATCATTTGATGCTTATGGATCCAGTTTGAAAAGTTATGAAAAGTGGTCCTTGTAAGAAAAGAAGTAGGGGGTTGTAGCTCCCTTCCAGGAGAGACTGGAAAACGAGAGAGAGAGAGTTGTAGCTCTCTGCAGGTTGCAGCCTGCGTACTGGTAAATGACTACACCAGTACATAACCATTGTAAAAGGAGTTTCTAATTTGAAAGAAGATAGAGACATATTGCAGCAGGTGGTTTTCACCCACATTGGGTTTCCACCTTACATCTTGTGTTCTTTGGTGTGACTATCTATTTTCTTTGTTCATGTTCATTATTTTATGGTACTGACATGCAAAAATAATTCAAGGAACAAATAAGAAAGATTTATTATAAGAGTTAGATAATACTGATTCACCCCCCCTCTCAGTATTATTTCCAACAAGGAGATCGTAGCATTATCACTAACATGATGGAAATAAGATTATCATAAAGGGTAGAGCTTGGAGACAACCACAACTATGCATTCAAAGGAATTGGGAAGACATCCATTGAGATGGAATTTGGTAACAACGTTCATCTCAACAATGTCTTATATGTGACATGCTTGAAAAAGAATTTAATCTCTAATTCATTTTTGGAATATAAAGAATATAGAGTAGAATTTGTTGATGGAAAATTACTTGTATGGCCCAAGGGCTCTAATATAGATGATGCTAGAGTTATTGGAATTCGTGAAGGAAGATTGTATAGACTCTTGGGTCAACCAGCTCAAGCTTTAGTACATGATGAAATCAATCCATGTGAACTATGGCATAGGAGATATGCTCACCTTCATTATAGAGCCTTTCATGCTTTAAGCCAAATTGTTTTAAGTGTTCCTAAATTGCATATAGAAAATGAAGTTGTTTGTAAAGGTTGTGCACTTGGAAAGAATTTTAAAAAGGCATTTCTAAGCATTGATAGTATATCCAAAGAAATTTTGGATTTGATCCATTCTAATGCATGTGTTCCTATGTCAGTAAGATCACTTGGAGGTTCTCTATACTATGTAAATTTTATTGATGACTTCTCTCATAAGACTTGGATCTATCTCATGAATACTAAGGATGAAGCCTTCACCAAGTTTCAAGAATTCAAGGCTGAGGTACAAAACTTGATAGGAAATAAGATCAAGGTATTGAGATCTGAAAATGGAGGAGAATACACTTCAAAAGAACTTGTTGCATTCTGTAAAGAATCTAGGATTAAGAGGGGGTTGATTGTCCCCTATAATCCTCAAAAAAATGGAGTGGCAAAAAGAAAGAATAGGTCAATTTAAGAATATGTCAAGGCTATGATGCATGATCAAGCGTTTCCTATGTTCTTATTGAGATAAGCATTTGTAATAGTTGTATACATTCAGAATAGAAGTCCTCATCAAATTCTAGAAGACATGATTCTTGAAGAAGTGTTCACTAGACAGAATCTAAAGGTTGGGAATTCGAGAATGTTTGGCTGCCCAATTTACATCCATGTTCATAAGGATAAGAGGAAGAAGCTATGACCTTCAAGAAATAAAGGAATATTCATTGTTTATAGTGAATCATCAAAGGCTTATAGAATCTACATTCCAAAATAGCAAATGGTTGGGGTCAATTGGGCTGTTACCTTTGATGAGAAGGTTTCATATTGGAAGCCTAAGGAAGTTTCCATGGAATCCAATGATGAAAAATATCATGAGGCTTCTAAGGAAGAAAGTTCAAGTTCTGTAGAACATCTTAAAGAACTAGAAATGCCTTGTGAACCTCTTGAACCGGTTGTTGTTCCTGAGATCAGGAAGAGACAAGCATGGCTTAGATATACCTTGGAAGAAGCATAAGGACATGAAACTCCACATGGCACATCCAAAGAAAGTAAGAAACCTAAAAGGTTCTCTAGTTATGTAACTCTTATGAATAATCTTATTGATGCAGAACCTTTCGCTTATGAAGAAGTAGTTATCTGACAAGTATAGAAGGATGTTATGATTGAAGAATATCAATTCATCATGAAGAATGACGTATGGGAGATTGTATAGAAACCTAAAGGGAAGTTAGTGGTGACTCACAAATGGATATACAAGATCAACCATGTTGCAGATGGAAGTATTGACAAATACAAGGAGCGATTTGTGGCTAGAGGGTTCTCCCAGAAAGAGGGAGAAGACCATGATGAGACCTTTGCTCCAATTGCCAGGTACACCTCTATTAGATCTACTATTTCTCTTGTTTCTTCTTTGGGTTGGAGTTTACATCATATGGATTTAAAGATTGCTTTCCTCAATGGTGTAATTGAGGAAGATGTGTACATAAAGCAGCCTCAAGGTTTTGAGGTGCATGGAAAGGAATCTCATGTTTGTAGGTTGAAGAAGGCCTTGTATGGACTCAAGCAATCTTGAAGAGCTTGGTATGCTAGAATTGATAGCTACCTAACGAGACTTGGATTCTATAAGAGTAATGATGATCCAAACTTCTATTTCAAGGTTGTGAAGAATGCACCTGTGATTTTATTTTTATATGTTGATGACTTATTTCTGACAGGTGTTGATCCTCTCATCATTCATTGTAAGAAGGATTTGGCATCTAAGTTTGAAAAGAAGGATCTTGGATTGATGCATTATTACTTGGGACTGGAAGTATGGCAGAAGCCTGGTGAAATATTCCTTGGTCAAGGAAAGTATGTTATTGAGATCCCTCAGAAGTTTGGTATGATGCATTGTAAAACCATGACAACTCCCATGGTAACTAATTTGAAGAAGTTGAGAGACCCTGAGACTAATTTGGTAGATTCATCCATGTACTAGCATTTGACAGGCTCATTGATGTATTTGGTTAACTCCAGACTAGACATTTTCTTTTCAGTAAACACATTGAGCCAGTTCCAGGTGGAACCAAGACATGAGCATTGGATTGCAATAAAGCACATATTGAGATATCTACGTGTTATTATAAATTATGATTTGAGATATGTCTCAAACTATGATATATATCTACAGATATATAAATATTCTGACTTGGTAAAAAGTACAAATGATAGGAAGGGTACTTTAGGAGTATGCTTTAGTTTGGGCTTTGCTATGATTTCTTAGATGAGCAAGAAGCAAAACTTTGTCGCTCTCAACACTGCCAAAGAAGAGTATATCGCACCCAATAAAGCTTGTACTAAAGCAGTGTGGCTTTAGAAGTTGTTTGTAGGATTTTTTAACTAAGAGATGGAACCGTCCGTGATATATTGTGACAATAAAAGTTATGTGAAGCTTTCAGAGAACCCCATGTTCCACGACAGGTCAAAGCACATTGAAATCAAGTACCACTGCATTCGTGACATCGTGTAGAAGGGAGTAGCAAGGCTCGAGTACATCTACACTAATGAGAAGGCAACTAATATTTTCATGAAACCTTTGTCCATAGCGAAGTTCATATACTTTAGGGATAAGATGGGGCTTGTGAAGATTATCCCTCTCCTTGAGAGGGAGTGTTGATATAATAGCATCATGGGAAGTCATTCTCCCCATGACAAATATGTTGACCAATTGGGGAGAATGGTCCAATAAAGGAAAGTGATTTTCCCTATGTCAAAGATGTTGACCAGTTGGGGAAAATGTTCCTAGAGGCCCAAGATCACTCAGTTGAGTGCACTTCTTTCAACATCAGGCTCAGTTTACCCAAATTGGATGAGGAGCTCATTTAGCATCAGGGCCAGTTTCTCATGTAGAGTGTGACCTTTGGAGTTTCACCACGAGTCAAAGAGATTGACCAATATGGTGAACCAACACTAGTCTAGGTCAGGAGTACCGACCAAGATTATGGGTTAGTGGTACCGACCAAATTTATGATGACTAGTTGATGCTAAATATTATGCCATGTGTCAGGAGTACCGACTAAGATTATGGGTCAATGGTACCAACCACTTGTGGCAACTAGTTTATTTTGATGATTTACCCATGTCAAAGATCCTGACTAGATGATGTTGATGATTTATATTTTATAAGAGATGCTCACAACGTTGATGAAGATTTGTTATAACCTTTTTATAGAGAAATTTTTCAACTTGAGAACATCTAAGATAATCATTATGAATATTGTAACATACCCCCTACTATTCCTATCCATTACTAAGGATAGAGGGAGGCTGATACTATAATGATACGACCTCCAAAATCTCGTTACAGAAATTAGGTGTAAATTTTTTGATATTTTTCAACCATCTCAAAACTTAAATTGGATAACATCGTTGCATTCATCTCATCGAGACCTTTCGAATTCTATGAAATTTGCCTTGATCTGATTCTTAGATCATAAGATATGACCAATCAAAATCTTTGCCAATTAGTTAGTGCCACATCCTCTACCTTCCAAATGGCACCCACGTGGCTATCCAAGTCATGGGACACATATTAGTTGTGACCTGCTCATACCAGGACACATATAACCCCATTTCTATGGTCCCCACAACCAACTATAACTATGTGTGTGTGTGTGTGTGTGTGTGTGGTGTACATGGGTGTGGGCCCTCAACTATGGCCACATCACCTAACTACATAAAACCCCAACGAGTTTCCATACTACTCCCTGCTAAAACTACCAAGGACACTCCCTCCAGGCTATGTGGCGATGCACACCTCATAATAAGACTTAGCCTTCCACTTGCCCTGTAAACAAACACACTCATTCCACATGGCACTTATACCCACAAAACACGTCCCACATGCCAAGTCACACAAGGACTTAATTCCTGGGAGTTCCACCATGTTCCTAGTCCAAAATCTCTAGGGTTCGAAGTGTCGTCACTAGTCCTAAACGTTGTGGAAATGTCATCCTCTAAGTCATGTGCCACGTAAATGAGGATCCACCGTAGAGGTTTCCTGTATGATTTAACTAGGTGGGTCTTCCCTTTTTCATTTTGTGTTGGGCATTCAATCGGCCCCACTGTGCCATATTATCCCAAGGATTTGATCCCGGGAGTTCTCCCTTACATTCCATTCAAAAAACCTAGGGAGGAACCTCAGGGGAAGAACCTTTGGGTTCATTCAACAACCAAAAGAGCTCACCCATAGATGGACCAAATTTCTCCTATTTGAGCATTTTTTCACGTGATTACAAAGGATTTAAGCCTTTTCCTCCAGGGTATTAAGGTTCCACCCTGCACTTACATATGTGAGTCTGAATATCTGAGGGTTATACAGCTCCTTTGGGGCTATCCCTCCCGATTTTTCCAAGACCAGACCAAAGCCATTATTCCACGATATATATATATATATATATATATACACACACACACACACACATATACATATAATAGTTACATTATCTCTCCAGAGCTTAATTAGTTAAAAATGAAATAGAAATAGACACACACACACGTATCTATATATATATATATATATATATATATATATATATATATATATATATATATATATATATATATATATATATATATATATATATATATATATATAATTCAGATTAAACACAGACATCATTTTAATGACAAGATTTCACCCATATATTAAGACTATTGCTAAGTTTAGAATTAGTCACATGAAAACAAATCTTTGCACAAAATAATATTATTCCGCATTTATGAATGAAGCCCCAAATCCATATCATAGTAATGTATTTAACCAGTACAAACCACATGTACATAACATTGAAACATAAGAACACGATTATATACTTATCTTATGAGGCAAACGATTTTCCAACTGAGAGTGGGACTTAAACTCTCCACCCAACCTTAGACAAGCTACAACCACATTTACTTGTAGTTGTCACCCTAGATTCAGATTCCAGTGCTCGAGGTGGAGTGCCTTTAGAGGAACCAACAATATGGCTGAAATAAGATGCACAAGGACACATTGCCTTCATCCACCAATTACACAGGCCTCCATCTAGCATTACCAAAATTTACGGATTTGATTAAGCTTCATGCTAAGATATTGCAATACAAAGGTTATAGCTCATTGTTAGGAGAAGAGTGTCCACTTCAAGGGAAGTTTCATCAACTAGATAAGTTATTTCTCTATATAATGTTCACCCAGCAAGCCTTCTCAGGCTTCCTCATCTAGTTAACTTTGTAGAGATCGCACCTACTCTTTGCTATCTTACATGTGCTTCTCTAAAGGAGAATTGTTTTCTATCTTTTCTCCCTCCTACTCAAGCGCATGTGTTTGCCCAAGTATCCTAGAATGAATCCCCCCCTTCTGATTTTTTCCTTGCACTCTCTTTCAATGGACTAACTATCTGTATTTTCACAATGGTTCACAGAGTCCCTCCCCCAAGGGCAGAGCAACCCATGCTTGTCTTTAATATTTTGTCCTATTCTTGCTTGTTGTTAGAGTTAAAGAATATTTGGACCTGTCCATCAATTTTCCAGTTAATTTATGTCACATTCATCACATTTAAACCACTCAACTAGCCCGTGACTGCTATATTTAAATCCACCATTTCCTCGAGCAATCTCCCTCCCCAAGCAACTGGAATCTTGGTCTCCCTTCTCTCAGATTTTTAAATAATTACAATTATTTACAATGAGGAATATTAACTAGGGGATGTCATAGTCCCTCCCCCTTAGGGGGAACACCATCCTCGGTATTCAATAATCATATATAAACAAAACATGCTTTAATCCCGGCATTGTTGATATAGAGCTTTATATATACAATTTGTTTCAACTTTTACACCATATCTTATATGCACAATGGTTTATTGGAATAAACACGCTCAAATACTTAGAAAAGTCATATTTATTATTAGTGAAAAAATAGAAGATGATACAAATTGAGGGAGGCCCCTGGCTTTATACCGCCCTAGGGGCCTCTTGGTGAATGGGCATGATCTTTGATCATGGGATCATGCCCTTTGATCATGGGATCATGCCCTTTGCCTAATAACTACTTAACTAACTAATTTTTATATAACATTGCCTTCCTCCAAAAAAATGCTTTGTCCTCAAAGCATACGTAACGGCGGATGTTGTTAACAAAATGGTTCAGTCTCCCAACAAGCTTCTTCTTCTGGTAAGTCCTCTCACTTGATCAAGTATTCCTTGATTACATGAGATCAAAGCTTCTTTTCTCTAGTGGATATGATACCTTCTGGTTCTAAAATGACCCTTCCTTCATCATCTAAGGATGGAAGCATTGTTTATGTTGATTGATGGTTGCCCAGTGCCCTTTTAAGGTAGGATACATGGAAGACGTTGTGAACACAAATTTTATCCAGAAGGCTTAAACTATATGCAACTTGGCTGGTCTTTTTGTTGATATGGTATGGTCCATAGAACTTCGGTGCCAAATTATTTTTTCCTTTTTGTTTCAAGGACAACTACTTGTATGGCTGGAGTTTGACAAATACCCATTCTCCAACTTCAAATTCTCTTTTGATTTTGTTTTGGTCAACTTGTTGCTTCATACTGTTTCTTACATTATTTAAATTTTCTTTGAGGGTTTGGACGATTTTCAGGGTTTCTTCTAGTTGGTTTTTAACATCTGGTAGATTTGTCCGGACGGTAGCTAGATCCTTCCATTTTTGGGGTTCATACCCATACAAAGTTTGGAATGGAGTCATTTTTGTTGACGTATGATAAGTAAAATTATACAACCATTCAGCGAGATGCAACCTCTGAGCCCACTTATTTTGTTTTTCTGTAGCGTAACAACGTAGGTAGGCTTCCAAACATTTATTGACAACCTCCATTTGTCCATCAGTTTGAGGGTGGTAAGTGGAACTCATATTTAGGTAGGTTCCTATGTGGTTGAACAACTCTTTCCAAAAATTACCCTTAAAATTGGCATCATTATCACTCACAATGACTTTTGAAAAATTGTGTAATTTATAAATATTTTTGCAGAATATCTCAGCGATTTGTTTAGCTGAGTCTGATTTCTTCATTGTACTAAAGTGAGCATATTTGGTGAGTCTATCAACTACTACGAAAATCTTATCCTTGCCTTCAGATACAGGTAATCCCTCAATAAAGTCCATTGATATTTCTTCTCATGTATGATTCGAAATGTTTAAGGGATTAAGTAATCCATGTGTCATAATATCTTCACTTTTATTTCTTTGACATGTGTCACATTTTGCTACATACTTCTGAATATCGTGACTCATCCCCTTCCAAAAGAATGATTGACGTGCATTGTAGTAAGTTTTAAAGAATCCTACATGTTCGACTCACAGTGAATCATGTGACTCCTTGAGTATCTTGGATTTAAACTTGGAGTTTGAATTCAGATAGATTCTTCCTTTGTACCATAGAATGTTGTTCTTTCATTCAAATTTTGAGTTGTATGAAAGGTTATTGATTATCCCAGTTATTTATGGATCCTTAGCATACTCACTTCGAATCTCATTAATCCATTCAAGAACAAAAATCGAGACTGCAAGTAGTGTTGGTTCTTCGTCTTTACTAGACATGGCATCTACTACTACATTGTCTTCTCCCCTTTTATGTAGTATCTCCATGTCAAAGGTGACAATTTTATCAATCCATTTTTGTTGTTCTTCGGAAAGTGTTTTTTGTTGAAGGAGGTGTTGGAGACTGTTGTGGTCTATTCAAATGGAGAACTTACTTCCCAAAAGATATTGTCTCCACTTAGCCAATGCGTGCATAATAGCGAGCATTTCCTTGTTGTATGTGGACTTAAGACGTTCTCTTTTATTGAGCTTCCTGCTTTCAAAAGCTATTGGATGCCCTTCTTGCATTAACACTACACCTATATCGAATCCAGAAGCATCACACTTGATGATAAATGGTTTAGAGAAATATGGAGTTGCCAATACCGGTGCATTAGACATAGCTTCCTTTAGTTCTTCAAAACACCTTCCTGCTTCCTCATCCAATTGAAATGAATTCTTATTTAAAAGGTTTGTTAGAGGTGCAGTTATATGTGCATAGTTTTTAATGAATCTTCGGTAATATCGAGTCAATCCTAAGAACCCTCTTCGCTTGGATATATTAACTGGTTTGGTTCATTCCTTTATAGCTTTGATTTTATTAGGGTCCACTTTCACACCTTCATGGGATATAATGTGTCCGAGGTATTCTACTTCTTCATTTCCAAAGGTGCATTTGGATTTTTTTGCGTAGAACTGATGCTCTTTTAGTAGTGTAAGAACTTTATCCAGATGTTGTAAGTGCTCCTTCCAAGTTTTATTGTAAACTTAAATATCATCAAAGAATACTAATACAAAATTCCTAAGATATGGATGGAATAACTCGTTCATAGTGGCTTGGAATGCTGTTGGTGTTGATTAATCCAAATGGAATTACTATAAATTCATAGTGACCTTCGTGTGTTCAAAACGTTGGTTTTGGTATGTCTTCCAATTTGATTCTAATTTGGTAATAGCTTGACCTTAAGTCCAATTTTGAGAAGTATTTTGCACTATGTAGTTCATCCAACATTTCGTTGATAAAGGGAATTGGGAATTTTTTTTAATCATTATTTTGTTTAATCCTCTACAGTCAATGCATAGCCTGAATGAACCATCCTTCTTCCTTACCAATACCATTGGAGAAGCATATGGACCCTTACTTTTTGAAATGATCCCACACTTTAAAAGGTCTTGGATTAATCTCTCAATCTCAGTATTTTGGTGATGTGGATATTGATACGGCTTGATGTTGATGGGGTCTGACCCTGCTTTGACTTCTATTGTATGCTCAATTTCCCTATTAGGAGGCTTTTTCATAGGCAGGTCTTGGAATACCTTTTCATGCTTTTGAATTAGATCTTGTATCTTTGGTGACTCTTCGTTGATCATGTTTGCATATAAAATTTCTAATTGGTGACATTGTACTACATAAGTTGGTGCTCCTTTTCGAATCATCTTCATCATCTGAGATGACGATACGATTTGATTCTCTGGTGCTTGGGATCCGTATAACTTGTACCTCTGCCCTTCCCAGTTAAAGCTTATGAACTGTACTTGATGGTTGGCAGAATAAGTGCCTAGATTTCATAGCCGTTGGATACCTAAGACCACATCTACTCCACATAATGGTACAGTGAAGAACGGGGATTCTAAATTAAAGTCTTGAATCTACAATTTGACCTTATGGAATTTCCCTACCTTTTCATTCTTCTTACCATCGACTACCATCACCTTCATGTTGGGTAGGGGAAATGAGAAAATGTTGAGTCTCTTTGCCATGGTTGCATCTAAAAAATTGTGGGTGCTACCAGAGTCGAAAAGAACCACTACGTTGTCCTTCTTTATATGTCCTTTCAATTTTAGAGTCTGGGGTTGTGATATACCTGTCATAGTTGATAGTGACACTTGCGGAATACTTTTGTCATCTAATTCTAGAAAGAATTATGGAGCATATTCTGTTTCTTATGTGTTTGAATCATCACATTTTGAATCATTAGTTGCTTCACAGTTATATAGGTTCTTTGATTCTTTTCCTTTTGCACACCTATGTTTAGGGTCCCACTTCTCGCCACAGCTTTTGCATTTTCCTTCTTTTATCATTTTCATTTCCACGTTAGATTTTTCGCCTTCACGAAGATGTGGCAGAACATATCTTGTATTATCTGTATTCTGAGACTGGGGCATTCTTCGTCTTGAATATACCTTTTCCGGTTTTGACCACAGTATTTGTTCAAATTTCTTTTCAGCAGCTTTTGTTTTTTGTCTTCTATTGACGTAATTTCATGAAGCTTAAGTTCTATCGTAGATGAGTTTTAAGTGTGGAGATGTATGATTGAATTAGAGGAGATTCAGATAACCCAGGTACTCGTGTTGATAAGGTCTCCCATTCTCTATCGTACTCGTCCAAATTTCCTTTTTGTCGTAATCTGATGAGTGTTGAAAAGAAATCTTCTTCCTTTACACCTTGGAGTATTTTAAACAATGCACCCTTACATTTTCTCTAACTGATGGCGATTTTTGTCTTCTTCCACCACATATACCAATTATATGCTTCTCCTTCCATTTTCATTGAAGTGTGTCTAATCTTTTCATCATCATTGTCGATGTCATAAATCTCGAAGTATTCTTCTGCTTTATTCAGCCACGCAATGCTACGTTTTTTGTTACCATTGAATTTGGGTATCTCGATTTTTGCTCTCCGTTGATACATCGCTAATGGTGGAGCGAAAAGAGGGTATTGATTGGTGAATATATTCTAGAAAAAGTCGCGCTACTATTTCCTTGATGGTGCATGGATGATTTTTTTCGAGACTTCGCTTTTTCATGAGAATCTACTAAATTTGTTGAATATGATGAATTGTGCTGTTGATTACCTCCATCATCTTGGAGTAGTTGTTAGGGTGTAACCTTCATCCTATCACACAAAATTCTCAGCAATGACATTGTCTGATTATGATTCATTTTGGATTTGATATGGTTCTACCCAAGCTGTAGTTCTATTTGATTTGTCATATCCTGAAGCTTCTTGATATCATCAGAATGTCTGATAACCTTACTCTCGAGATTGAATCATTTTTGGTTGAAATCATCGAAGTAGCTAGTAATCCTATTCTCTAGATCAATCATTTTTTTGCTGAAATCAGTCATTGTCATTGACAACGTTGAACGAGTTTGTGGGGGTGTATATTTGTCATCGACGACATTGAATGGGTTTGTGGGGGTGTATATTTGTCTGCCAGTTTTTTTTATTATTATTGTTGACTATATATTATATAATTATACAACCTTTTGATTCCAATCTGTTCCCAATAGTGAATCGGTTTCTCACGTGCTCTATCAAACCGGTCAAATATCACGCAGTTGTTGACCGAGACAGGGCAACAGTGGATGGCGGTGTGTTAACAGTGGTGGATCGATGTTTGTTGTGGTAATGGGATACGTGGAAACAGACAGAGCTGTGGATTGGTGTGGAGGACATCGGCGAAAACAGGGATGGACGGAATGAGTCGGGACGGGGTGTGTAGAGGATGCAGCGAGCAGGAGGAACTGGTGGCTGTTGGATGAATGAGGAGGAGTGACGAGGACAAGTAAGACAATGGGATGTTGGGCAATGTGGCTCAGATAGCGGAGAGTGGATTGCGTGGGATGAAGCAAGCGGGGGATACAGGGTAGCGGCAGCTGAAGATAATTGTGGCAACGATCCACAACAATAATGTGAGGATCGATGCCTCCTGATACAAAATGGAACAAACACGCTCAAATACTTAGAAAAGTCATATTTATTATTATTGAAAAAATAGAATATGATTACAAATTGAGGGAGGCCCCTGGCTTTATATCGCCCTGGGTGCCTCTTGGTGAATGGGCATGATCTTTGATCATGCCCTTTACCTAATAACTACTTAACTAACTAATTTTTATATAACATTTACCCAACCACTCAGAGGACATTAATTCACTAATTTAGCCATCTCTCAATGGCCCTTTTGTATTTTTTGGTGCTTCTATGTGCTCAATCCAACTTTGATTCATTCCTTTTCACTATAGTGATGTCTGCCTCCAATGTCCAACACTACTATCCTTCTTCTTATTATTCCTTGAGTGAACAATTCCTTAATCATTGTTTATGGGCACAAACCCATGTGCTTCTTATTCCAATCAACCATGATGGTAACCATTTAAAAGCAATTTATTTTCCCAACCTTCCATTTTCAATTTCCCAGTCCCTTGGGCAATTTGATCACCCCCACTTTCGTGTAGTCACAAACCTTCCAGGTTTAGGCATCCCCTTCTCTGCTTCCTAGTCCCTTGGGTGATCCATTCCTTGGCAAGGTTTCCTCACATCACAAGAGTCTCATAACAGAGGCAAGTCCCTACCTCAACACCTTTATACTTGTCATGGCATGCTTCATGGCATCAATGGACACTATTGGGTGCTAGTATTCCACAATGGCCTTATTCTTGAATTTTCTTCCCAGCATACTGCTACATGCTTTAATTCCTTTGTTTCTATTGTTATTCATCTTGCAGCCAACTCCATCCACCCAACCTAAGTAGTTTCATGCTTTCCTACATCATAGCACGTAAATATCCATGAGTTTCATCATGAGAAATTGCAATAATTTAAATCATACCTCATTAACAACTTGTTCATGAGGTGACATTTGCAAATTTTATTTTGCTTCCTATCTCAACATGTCAAATTAGCTCGTAGATCAAATCATCATAAATCAAAATATTACATATGTTCCTAGTTGAGAATTTTAATGAAATTAAATGAAATATTAATACTTATCTTGAATTGATCTTTGCTTCTTTCTTTACACACACTGGATTGGTTTCCCAACGTGGAAAGCATCCAATGGAATTTTCTCTTCCCATACACTCACTGGTTCAATTTTCAAACTCAGAAAGCACCCAATGCCTTCTCTTCTCTTCAGCCTTGTACATACATTGGATTGGTTGCCAACTTGGTAAACACTTAGTGCCTTCTCTTCTCTTCTGTTCGAATTCCACATGCTACATCGGTTTTCGTAGCAACATGGGAATCCATAGGCTCACACACACACACGTACGCATGATTAAGTCTAGTCGCTACACCGTGAATATGGGAACTATCAATCCTGGTATTCTTATGTCAATAAAATATTATCATCAGGAATCCAAAGGATAACATGTCTCCACCTGACACATTATCATCGTGAGTCTAGAGGCTAACCCACCTCCACCAGACATGTTACACAACGCACGGGCCCAGACAATCCCATATCTACCTGTCCTAACACATTATGCAACACATACACATACACACATGGAACAATACAACATATACATATATACACATATATAACATAACATTATAACCGACTGCAAGCCCGCAGCCACATACCAATAGGAATCTAGAGACTATATTATTTCCATCCATATAAGTTAGGAATGTAGGGATACAAGGCTTGCACCCAAACTGGGAATTCACAGGAACATGTTCCTTCACCTGAACATTTCCTTTTTCCATGATTTTTTTCTCATGTGCACCACAACCCAAATCCCAGGTTTGTGGCTCCTTCATTTTTCCATGCTTGTCCCTGTATTTCCCAAATCATATTGTTTTCATCTTGTTGATATATCCTTTAACATTCCCTATTCATAATGTAAGCATCGACACACTATGAGAATCATATTAAAATCATAGATTAGCTAGGGTTACTTTTTCCTAATTGATTCCTCTTTAAACCATGAACTTTTTATGCCATTGACATCTGCATTAAATAAATTGAAATAATCATTCTTCCATAAGAATGATCCTTTAAAAACCTTATCAGACACAATGGAATTTTCATATGTATACTCATCGGCATAATCATGTATATAATACATAATTACATGTGTAATTAGGGTTAAGGATAAGAGAACTTACTTTGTTCCATTTCATTGTCCATCGTTCCTATGGACCCAACCTATTCAGAATTCTAGGGCATTAGCATTAGGTGATTTCTCTTTGATTAGTAACTGCTTGTGAATGCTTGTTAGATTAGAATCTTCTTCTTCTTAGATTATTAGTGTTCTTCTTCATCAAACAGTAACCAATGCATGAACATAAATAGGCAAGAGACACATAATGTAGGCTATGAGCCAGGGCCAAAACCTCTCACTCTTTGAGAGGAAAACCCGCACAAATTCTTCTTATAGAGTCTCCAATTGACGAATACCAAGACCAAGACCCTTGACCTATCAGTCACTCCAATACCAAGACACTAGTTCTCTTGACTTTCTTCTTCATGACTCCTCTTACTCTATCAACCTTCTTAGCATTGACATCATCTCTTATCATAGCAATGAACTATCATGTCACATTGATGTCACAGAAACTCATCACTTCCATGTCACCAAAATGTGTTCATTGTAGCAACATTGAATCTTATTGTCATGTCATAGCAACAAATCTTTGTTTCTTCATTATACCACTGATATGAGATCTCTTCCTAGCATCGAGACAAACATCCAAACTTCTAGTCACTGTAATCTGAACACAAAGATAAATCTAACTGTGCTATTATTATAGCACCGAACTGTGCTCATATACCCTTGTCCAATCTCTAAAATTCTATTATAATATGGAGGCTTCCTTCAAAAATTCGAGCCATTGTTATTGTTATTAAACTTCTTCGATGCTCCCTTATCAACTTACTCATTTCCCCTTCCATCCAAACTCATCTTTGTTCTAGAGATCCGAATTGATCTCTATAATACCCATCCAAAAAACCAAAAGAGATCCAAAATATGAACTGTGTATAATGTAAAGAGCTTGCCCTTGTATATATAGTAGTTCGTCCTATAAATAAGTCGACATGTTCTTATCGAAGGGATGTGTCTCTTAACTGTGAGCCGGCATGAGTTTGATTCATTCATTTGGAGGCCAACTTGAAGAGGAGGACAATGCTTGTCTTTGGAGGGCTTCTAGACACTTTAATAAACTTATATACATTTGACCCATTCTCAAGAATAGCTCTTCATACATGAAACTAACTCTTTGAATTTAATGACAAATCATAAGTATCTCAATGGGAGCCATCTAAAATAAAATATGTTGCTCATGAAACCCATGAAGCAAGTCTTACAATAATATTTATTCTCTTGTTTTCATCATTTACAAAGATCATAATTACATGAAATTATGAAGACCGAACCTAGTTACACTTTTCAACACTCCCTCTTAACTAGGGAGGTATTCATAATGGTACTTTGTCATTCTCAATCTGAAGAATTTCTCATAAGAAGAATCAGATCGGTAACCCATCTATCTAGCATCATATTAATCAACATTGTCACATATCAAGGCCTTGACTAACAACTCTATCCACGTGATCAGAGCACAATGCTGGCAAGACCAATGATTTATATACACCATAATCATTGTCTCTCAAGGTACATACTCCACTCGGGTGTTCACAGAGTATGACGTACTTTGGACTATTCTTATCTTGGATAGCCAATCCTCAAAGAATATTGGTCCACGACTACTCTTATCTTGGATGTCCTATCTCATCCTCAAAGAGTATCGAATTCCAGATGATTACCCAATCCTCCATTCTGTCTTCCTAGGTGAAGACCAGAATGATGTGTCTATCTCTCCCTCTCAATTACGGAGGACATATCAATTCCAATAATAAAATGTACTCATTCCTACGAAAGGAATGTACCTAAGCTCCCTCTTGGCTTAGGAATTTCCAAGTTTCCTCCAAGTAAGAAACTTGTTTTTGTTTTCAAGCTCCCTCTTAATTAGGGGCCTACAGCAGCTTTGCAACTAGCTGCTTGAAGAGCTTATTCCTTTGATGTCATGACTTTATTTGTCAAGGAATCTTCGTATTTTCGGGCTTCTTCATAGGGCACAGACCATCCATCACTTTCATCCATGAGTCAATCTTGTCATTATTCCTTTCGTCAGAAGTGATCCATTAGCCTTCATCTGGCCTTGCTTCATGTCATTTTTCCTTCTTCATGCCATATGTTCTGGAAGGATCTTACATCCTTCTATATGGTCCTCTTAGAAGACATCCACAATTCTTCCCTTGGCAGACCTGCATAAAACCATCTAGATATTTCTTCAAAAATAAGAAATGAACACTTAAATCAAAATCACCTTTGTGATGGTATTTCATCATGACATCTTCTAGTTTGCATCAGCATCCTACATACATGTTGACATATCTCCCAAAGATATCCATTTTCAAGGGTATCCATCTTTTCTAGACTTCCATTAGAGCCTTCATATCTTTCTGGGAGATTTCCTAGTCAAATCTTCTTGGTTTTCCACATGTCGATTGCCTTTAACATGGTTACATATCTCACGATCTCTTCCTTCCTTTTTCCACACATTTCATTTCATTCCCAGAAGCTTCCAATTAGATTTCTTCAATTGTATTCAACCACCTCATACTTCATATGAGGACATATTATGTTGATTTCATCTAGTGTGACCCATGCCTTCCGGCAACCTTTCATAGGAGGATAATACTTTCCTTTGATCATGCTTCTAAAGATCTAGCAGTGATCAATGTTACCTACAACCATACAACATGACTTTATAATAGTGAATACAAGCAGACATACCTCATTTACCTTTAGGACATCTAGGCTTCTTTCCGCATCTTTCCTTATTGAAAAGAGTTTCAATCCTTTGATCTACTTCATATATCATCATACCATCATCCCATGAATTCCACATGTTGGATTTATTGATGAAACATTTGCTTCCATTCTAGATCGGTGAATTCTCCGATGAGGATTTCATCAAAGAATATTGAGGATCTTGCATATCCCTATCTAGCAGATGTTTCCTTTTTGACTTGATGTATGATGAGACTTGTCCTGGATGACTTCTTCCATTTCTTAAGTTTCCAATGAGGTTCTCAAGATTTTTATCCTTCATAGTTGACTATCAGACATCTTTCATGTTCCCTATGGTGATGTCATGAGCTCTTACTTCTAATGCTTTTCCTCTTCCTTGGACTTCCTTCTTTCAGCTTCCTCCACTTCTTCAGTGAAATGGAATTCTTCTCTATCTTTCTTGTTATTGCCCTACTTGAGCTTAGGACAATCTTTCCTGTAATACTCATAGTACTTAATCTTATTTATGTTCTACTTTTCTTTCGGCGAATGTCTAAATACTTTTTTCCCTCAACCTGTCTTCTTTTATCTTGTATAGAAACCACAAGTCGTTGATTGGGATAGCCTTCTTATCCTCATAGACATTTGTTACCTTTTTCATCAGTTAGTTGTATTAATATTATTTCATACTAGATCTTGCAATTGAGATCCTATGAATATAACCGTTTATCCTTCGATACCTTCAATTTTCGTAGATTAGATTTAAGTGATGTGACTTTCTTTATCGGATCTTCAAAGAATAGTTCTACCAAATTATCATATATATCTGTTTGATGTCTCCAATACTTCTATATGAGGGGACCTTTCATAAGAATCCCTTTCCATGTATTTAGAGGAGACCTTTTCATTGATATATTCAATGACTTCACTTTATTCTCCTTTTCTACCCAAGGAATTTTGATGACCTAACCAGCTTATAGATCTCCTATCAAAACAAAGTCATTTTACCAAATTTGATTATAAAATCAAAGATGCTTGACGAGTGAACATGAAATCTTTAACTTGATCACTTTGATGGTGGTTGAAGAAGATGTATTAGTGCTCCTCTTGGATGATCTTCATCCAAATGAAAAACCCATTTTCAATAAAGTATATTACTCCTTGTGTGATGTCAATGCCTTTAGATCTAGCTTCCTTTGTCGATGATGATTGATGAGGATGTTTTGATGCTTCCTTGGATGATCTTCTTCAAGGATAAGGAAGGGATCCTTGCTGCAATGATAGGGAACTTTCCTTATAGCTTTTGAAAATGATGATAATTCCTTCTTGCCTTCAAGATACTTCGACTTCTTTAATAATGAATGAGTGCATATCAAAAATGCTTCCAAGATCTCCAAGATGATGTGATCTTAGTCCTAGAAATGCTTCTCTATACTATGGGTTGCCTTGCTTTGTATATCTCTTCATCTTGATGAGGGTCTTTGTGGTCTTTTTGCTAATGACTATAGGATCCAACACTATTGCTGGTGTAGACTTCTAGTTTCCTTGATGTGTAGATCTATTTGCCTTCAGTAGAAATAAGGCTTTGGCCTTGATTATTTGATGATCCCAAGATTTATATTGAAGTAGACTTCCTCCTTGTTCTAGGTTTTGATTCTTCAATATATATCCTTCACTTTGCTTTAATTCCTTCCTTGAAACTTGATCCTTGAGTGTCTGTTTGATTAGATTCCCTTCCTTAACTGACACCTTAGCTCTGATACCATGTTGAGAAATCTAGGGCATTCGCATTAGGTGATTTCTCTTTGATTATTGCTTTTGAATGCTTGTTAGATTAGAATATTCTTCTTCTTATATTATTAGTGTTCTTCTTCATAAAATAGTAACCAATGCATGAACATAAATAGATAAGAGATAAAAATGTAGGTTATGAGCCAAGGCCAAAACCTCTCACTCTTTGAGAGGAAAACCTACACAAATTATTCTTATAGAGATTCCAATTGACGAATACCAAGACCAAGACCCTTGACCTATCAGTCACTCCAAGACTAAGACACTAGTTCCCTTGATTGTCTTATGCTCCTTTCTTCTTCGTGACTTCTCTTCCTCTTTTGACCTTCTTAGCATTGACATGATCTTCTATCATAGCAACAAACTAGCATGTCACATTGAAGTCACAGAAACTCATCATTGTCATGTCACCAAACTGTCTTCATTGTAGCAACACTGAATCTTACTGCCATGTCATAGCAACGAATCTCGGTCTCTTCATTATACCACTGATATGAGACCTCTTCCTAGTACAGAGACAGATATCAGAAATCCTAGTCATTGTAATCTGAATACAAAGATACAACAAATTGTGGTATTATTATAGCACTGAACTGTACTCATATACCCTTGTCCAATCTCTGAACTTTTGCTATAATACCGAGACTTTCCTTCAAAAATTTGAGCCATTTTTCTTGCTATAAGACTTCTTCGTTGCTCCCTTATCATCTTACTTGTTGGCCCTTCCATAAGAATTCGTCTCTATTCTAGAGATCTGAACTAATATTTGTAATACCCATCTGAAAAACTCGGAGAGAACTGAAATCTGAACTGTGTATAATGCAAAGAGCCTACCCTTGTATATATAATAGTTCATCCTATAAATAATTCGACATGTTCTTATCGAAGGGATGTGTCTCTTAACTGTGAGCCGACATGAGTTTGATTCATTCATTTGGAGGCCAACTTGAAGAGGAGGATAGTGCTTGTCTTTGGAGGGCTTCTAGACACTTTAATAGACTTATATATATTTGACACATGCTCAAGATGAGATCTTCATACATGACATTCACTCTTTGAGTTTAATTACAAATCCTAAGGCTCTCAATGGGAGCCATCTAAAATAAAATCCCTTGCTCATGAAACCCATGAAGCAAGTCTTACAATAATAATTTTATTTTCTTATTTTCATCATTTACAAAGATCATAACTATATGTCATTATGAAGACCAAACCTAGTTACACTTTTCAACACAACCAACCCATTTTGTTGTCATATTATTGTCCACTTAATCAAGGACATGGAAAATATTGACTTATGTCAATTAAAACTAGGGTTAGATGTTGGGAAAAATACTAAGAGGGGGGGCGGGGTGAATCGGTACTTTTAACTTACTTCAACTTTTCAAATTCTTATTATAATCTATGTATGCTAGAGTCATTCATGAAACTAGTGTATGTACGCGATTGTGATGAATACAAACATCATATACCCAGTTAACTACTTTTCTTATATTTCATCATTTGTTCATCTTCTAACCAGTGTGTCATTAGTTCATTATTCATTCATTAAGCAAAAACCATGAGCAGTAAATAACAAATAGATCATCAACACACAAGGAACATATCAACACACATGAACACCGAGATATTTAGGTGGAAACCTAATGTGGGAGAAAACCACCGATGTTGTCATATTTGTCTTCTTTCTTTTATTATTAAGAAAACTTCTTACAATATTGTATTGGAACAGATTCTTACTAGTATGCAGGCACCCACATGTAGAAGGCTAAAACCTTCTCCCATTCTACAGCACTCACTAGAAGGGAGATCCAACCCCCTGATCTCATTTACCGGCTCCTACCGAAAGGGAGCTCCTACCCCCTGCACAAATTCTCCAGCTACTACTAGAAGGAAGCTTCGACACCCTCACTGAAGGCTCCAACCCTCAACACCTCTTGTGGACCATGTTTCATAATATTTCATACTGGATCCACCTGACTCAAAAAATCAAACCTGTAGGCCACCTTTCATCATATTTTCAGACTGAACCCACTTCCAACATTAAGCCCAATACCAAATAACAATTATGAAACCAATCACTGAATCTTATTCAACCAATGTAACTCAATCAAACCAATTAATATCAGATCATATCAACACACAACCAGTGATAAGTATACCAGACCATATATTGTCCATCACAAAAACCAAATGTTGTCACTGTAAACCCTGATCAAACACATGTCAGCATATATAAGTTACTTCTATGAAGCGCACCAGTGTATGCACGCAATCCCTCTGAAGAATACCTCCGTACAAATATCAATACACTGGCAGTTGAATCTGAATCACTGTAATATTGAAACAACTACTAAACCAAATACTAAATCAACTCATCCAATCAATATCGAAAAACCAATCATTGAATCTCAATCAACCAAAGCAACTAGATTAAACCAATGCACAATCACTCATCAATATATCAATCCATACTTTTTTCATTACAGAAACCAATTCCTTTCACTGCAAACCCTGATCAACCATACATCAGAATGTATACGCTACTTTTCTGAAGAACATTTGCATATGTACGCGCTTCCATTGTACAAAATCTGTATACATATCTCAGAATACTGAACATTGAACCATCAAACACTGAACCATACTTAGATCACTTCATTGGTCACATATTACTTGAACCAAGAATATAACACCATATTGTATCATCATTACCAATCAATATTCATCTTTTAACTCAATCAACACTATCACATCAAAGACATCATCCACAGACAACAACAATCAAAACATAACTTATCAAATGTCATCAACAAATCTACTACAAAACTCTAGTATATGTACGTGACTTGCACAAAGCACATCGGTGCATGTATGTGCTTACCTTACACAACACCCATGTACAGATCTGCACATACTGAAAACAATTTATAAAATATATATGCGACTACCCAAAAGCAGATTCAGGTATACACATGACTAACCTGAGTAAAACTAGCGTAAATATATGAAATCATTGAATTATACTTCTGATGAACAACACAACATATGTAAAACCCAAGTCTCAACATACACTATTACAGTCACACATCATTATACCATTATCATAGATCTATCAAAACATAAACAAACCAGGCAATATGTATTCATTTCAGATCTATAAGATCTAATCCATCTTCATGCTCCCTAGTGCACACCTATTTCAGATCAAATATTTCATAAACAATCCATCACTTACACACCTAACACATTCATATCCATCTTATTATATAGCATTAGCCTTAGATAATACCTTAGGCCAATCCCTTAGTAATGTCATTAGTATTCTTTGGCAAGTTCAAATAATTGTTGTCACTCTCATTACTATGGACCAATACCATGGTAATGACCCTTGGTATCCAAAATACCATGGTACGGATTCTCTACGTGACTTTTATTTGCAAGACCCTCATATGTATGTGACCCGTATGCATAGGATCTGCGTATACTTACCCAAACTTCACCTTTATCATTCATTTGTCTCTGATATGTCATTTCTTTGTTCATCATTTCTATAACATCCGTTCCAGACTGCATAATCATTATGTTATCATAATGTTGACATCTTTATCAAGTAGGTTTCCATCAAGGACAACACATTAGCCATAATGCCAACATTAGATAACTCCCTGCGTATAAGCAAAGCATGCATTAGTTAATGGAATTCTCTTTATAGAATTCCTCCCTTTTTCCTTTTCCTTTCACTTTGTTGTTGTTTTCCAGTTATGTAGAAATTTCCAACCACTTACCTTTCATCCGTGACTATTTTCATGTTCAAGAGTAACTCTCCCATATGTTCTTGTGTTGGCCTTTTTCCGGTCAATCTTCCCAACATTAGCATTTTCTTGTTCATGCCAATCATGCTTTCCCCCTTCCCAACCATTCTCATTTTCATTTACGCTTATTGTATGCATAGGCCTCTCTCAATTCGAATAGTTTTGTTGGTACTCCTCGACCCTCTTACCAAATCCCCATGGCTTCTATGCCACCCCAACCAACTTGTCCTGAGCCCCCCAAGCATAAAAATCGAAAAACAATATGAAATCGAAAGGCAATTTCAAGAGGAAAGCAAAGGGGGGAATTGTGAAAATGAAATCCATAAAAGGAATCATAAAGGAAAATCATAGAAAAACAACATGGCCATGCTCAATCAACAATCAAATGATAGTAAATCACATAGCTAAAAGTTTAAAAAGCATATCATATCAGCCTCAAACAAAACAAATCCCAAAAATTGGCTCAATGCCCTGGAATCTAGCCTTCATGGCGCTTTTGGCCATTATGTGATGCATATAGATGTATGTATATATAGCTGCAATAAAATGAGTCTGAGATTCTTCCCAGGGTGCACAACATCCTTGAAGTCTCAATTTCCCTCACAATATAACATGGGGAAATATTTTCCAAAAAAAATGTGTGTGTGTGTGTGTGTGTATCACAGGGCTTGAGGGGTTTCCCCCACCACTTTCTCAGCTTCTTGCATCAAAATTCCCTATTCCCTTAGTTCATAGGGGCTATTTCCTTTCTTTGGCTTTTGGCGGGGACAGTCTCTTCTCAAGTGTTTCTCCCTACAAAATCAACATGATATGGGCTTCGTTTCCTTCTCAACCTCATGAGGCCTCTTTCTACCAACACAACTTCCCTCTTTAGAGGGTAAAGCCCATTATGTCAATTCCTACAGCCGTTTTTGCAACTTTGAGTTCATAGTGGCCAGTGTTTGTTGCTTTCTTGTAAGCTTCAAAATTTTTACCTTGTAGAGATTCAATTTGACCTTCAAGATCCTGAGTTCAACCTTCAAGTTCTTGAAGGTTCTTGTTCCTTGATGGGATTGATACATCTCCTATTGTACCCTACCACGATACAAGCTTACGTTTACAGCCATTGAGTCCAGTTATATGTTAAGCCAAGCATATAACCAGTTGCTATTTAGCCATGCTAAGCCAAGCACAATCACTGCAGTTGTTCACAAATCCTCATTTTTTTGCTAGTCACATGTCCCAAACCAAGACACCATTAACAACTGCATTAGCTTGATTTCAAAATTCAGAATTACATATACATTCACATCAATGAGTTTACTCACCTTCTCTTACAGGTTTTAGAAATCGGTCCTTAATCAAATCCATCAGCAG
The DNA here is from genome assembly GCA_031772625.1 of Pinus tabuliformis. Classification (NCBI taxonomy): domain Eukaryota; kingdom Viridiplantae; phylum Streptophyta; class Pinopsida; order Pinales; family Pinaceae; genus Pinus; species Pinus tabuliformis. The sequence goes on from CM062816.1 coordinate 1,839,233,297, forward strand.
TAATTTAAAGTCAGCCATTCCTTGCAGATAACTCAGTGTATGCTTAGATGTTATCCAATGATCATGCTTTGGTTCTATCTGGAACTTACTAAGAACATGCACTGCAAAACATATGTCTGGTCTAGTATTCACTAGGTACATCAACGAGTCAATCAATTGTCTATACTTGGTCTGATCCACAAGGCTTGACTTGAAACTTCTTAGCCTCTTCAAGTTTGTGATCATGGGAGTAGTCATAGGTTTGCAATCCATCATGTCAAACCTATTCAACATCTCGATCACATACTTTCCTTGACCTACAAAAATCTCATCAGGGCCCTGCCAAAATTCGAGTCCAAAATAATGCATCAACCCTAGATCCTTCATGTTGAATTATGCTACTAGATGCTTCTTGTATTCTTGGATTCGACCTTCCACACCTATCATGAGGAGATCGTCCACATACAAAATAATGATTACAAACTCATCCATCACAACCTTGATATAGAGATTCATATCAATAACCATGGGATTTCTCACATCCTTATCAGTATATAAATATAATTATGTATAATCAGAAACATACCATGTTTTTGCAATACAAGAAACATGGGGATTTCCCAAAATCCCTCATATCATACAAGAATTGATCCAATATTTGATGTAAGACAATAAATAAGGTATTACAAACTCATGTGCATGGATGTGCCCATGTTATTTTGTGCAACGGATCGATGAGATTGTGAAATACACAGGCAATGAAGCAGTAAAAGAAAGCATAACAGGCAACACATATAAACACAACAAGTTTAATAAGGAGTTCACACAATACTCATGGGCTACATCTCCTAGTCCAGCCTTCAGTGGTGGCCTCTCTATTATGTATTCATCGGAGATTTTTTACAATAGTGAGCTCAATTTGAGTCTCACATAACATATACAAATCAGTAAGACTGTACTTGGATCCCCCAAGTCTCTTTTGAGTACACAGACTCTCCTTACAGGCTCTCGGTCTCTGTTGATTACAATAGTATGAGCCCAATCTGAGACTCAATACATGATAGGTGTGCAGAGGAGTTCGCTTGAACATCTCAAGCCTTCTATGGAGTGCACAGACTCTCTGACCCTCTTTGTCTCTGGCTTACTGCCTCCCTAGTTTGTGGCTTTAAAGCCAGTCTACTCCCTGACTGTTCACTTCCGCTTCCCGGCTTTCCGGTTCCCCTGCCTCTATCCGCTTGAATCCCTCTGTCTTGTGTAATCAGTCACTATATAACACCTCATAGGGAGGTGGCCACCTATTTCATAACGTATGAGTGTCAATTCTCTTGGACATATTTGAAATGACCGTTTTTCCGTTGACTCCAAGAATGCCCGCGAAACATGACCTTCTGCCAACGCATTGTCCATATCGGACTTCAAATCCTATGTGATCTTGCTTTATAATATTGGCAAATCCGATCATCCATCAGAACGCGTCTCCGCCATTGATCTGGGGGCCCCAGATCCTATGGTTGTCGTTCATATCAGGTGGCTCAGTAGCATGATGTTTACCCGTCCGATGTGAGTGGTTTTCTCTCTCTTTCACTGGGACACGTGGCAATCGTTGTATGGAATCGGGCGAAACTCTGTTGAAACCACTTACCACTTGAAACCCGTCTAATATCCTGTCGGTTTTGTGGAATCCCACTCCGACGGAACCAAAACAATATTTTCCACGTTTTATAATTATTTCAGGTTCGGGTGCTCGGGGCTTCTCTTCACTGAGAGGTTTGCCCTGCGATATGCGATTTGTCGCTAATCGCATATCGGAAACTACCTCCGCTGCTTAAATTTGTCCCTGCATTTGCTGGTTGGTGTCGGTGCGTGATACCATGGTCCGCCGCTTTGCGTGCTAGATCGACAGCCCTTGTTGATATGCGCTGATCGCCATTACAACTGTCTGAGGATTCCCTCTGATAGCTTGATCTTTATAAGACTTTCAATTTTTGGCATAATTTTTAGAGAGTTCATGACAACTTAGAGAGTGTTCTAGGATCCATTTTAGATCACGCCTTCCCACTGAAAAAGCTTTTGGACCACCAAAAGTTGTTTTTTGAGCATCAATCAAGTGAGGATATAGATTCCTCACTCGCTCAATTTCTATCCACCTTGCACTGCTTGGTTTTGAACCTTTGAGTCCAATTCTGAGGTACTCAACATCCCCTCTGTGCGTAGTTCTCACTTTCTTGTCCAGAACTGTATCTTCCTGCAATTCATTGAGATATTCAGGCAATAGATCATCAATGGAAGGCAACTAGCTCTGCTCTTCAGGATCTTCAATCAATGAAGGTTCAAACAGTCTCAAGCTTTCTGCATTAACTACTGAATAGATGTGCATGTAATTTGGCAAATCAAGGCAAAAAGCATTCTCACCAATTTTCTCAAGTATCCCGAAAGGTCCATACCTTATTGGCTTCAACTTCTTACCTTCACCTTGCATTCTGTCTTTGTTGATATACGGCCAGACTTGATCACCAACTTTGAAACTATGCTCATTCCGATGCTTATCATGCCTTGCCTTGTACTTGGCTTGGCTCCTTTCCAGTTGTTCCTGTACTACCTGGTGAATCTCTTGGATTTGTTCAATGAACTTGGTTGCCTTGTCCACATCATTGTGTCCATCAACTGTTATGTCTTTACCAAAGACAAAATCCAAGGGAAACCTTGGTGTGAAACCAAAATAGGTCTCAAAAGGAGATCTCTATGTAGAAGAATGTTTACCATGGTTATAAGCATGTTGCACATAACACAAATGTTCAACCCAAAGCTTGGGATGCTTGTTGCAATAGCACCTGAGCAACTGGATCATTGTCCGATTGACTATCTCTGTTTGGCCATCCGTTTGTGGATGAAAGGTTGTGCTCTTCTTTAGTCTGGTGTCGATCAATTCCCGCAGACTTGACCAAAACTTCCTAACAAATCGGGAATCTCGATCAGATACAATGGAAGTGGGTAATCCAAAATGAACCCATACATGCTAAAAGAACAACTTTGTTGTTTGTTCAGCTGTAATCTGTTTGTTACAGGGTATTAAAATACACATTTTGCTAAACCTATCCACAATAACATATAAATAATCATGACCTTTTCTAGATTTAGGCAATCCCCCAACAAATTCCATGGAAATACTTTCCCAAGGATGAGAAGGAATTGGTAGTGGAGTGTACAAGCCTAGTTTTATATTGTTGGGCTTGCTTTTAGCACACATGGTACACCCTCTTACATATCTAGAAATTGTTTCATGCATTTTTGGCCAATAACAAAATCTTTGCAGCTGTGCAACTATTTTACTTACACCAAAGTGACCTGATATTAGAGAAGTGTGTGCTTCTCGAATTATCTTTACTCTTTCGGTTTGAGGAATGCATAACTTTCCAAAATGATACAAGAGTTGGTCCTTAACATGATAATATAATTCTTCTACTCATTTGCCATGACTTAAAGTTGCATATACATCTTTAAAGTCTATATCTTGAGCATATTGTTCAATGTAGCTTTCATGCATTACTGAGTTATGCTTAAGTATAGTAGATGCATTTATGATTGGTCTGGACAACATATCTGCAACTTTATTATGTATGCCCTTTTTATATCTGATGACAAGATGAAACTGTTGTAGAAAACCCATCCACCTATAGTGTCTTGATTGCTGCAACTTAGTTTGTGAGTGTAAATATTGAAGTGGTTGATGATCAGTATGTATAATTGTCTCTTTTCCCATTAGATAATGTTTCCACTTTTTCACACTCTGTACTAATGCATACAATTCTTTATCATATGTGGGATAATTAACTACTGCAGAATTAAATGTCTCAGAGTGATAACATATCGGTTTACCGTGTTGCATCAACACTGCTCCCATGGCATAGTCACTGGCATCGGTTTCAATCTTAAATGGTCTTTGAAGATCGGGCAATGATATTACTGGTGATGTACTAATCTTTTCTTTTAAGGTGTCGAAGGCTTTTTGCTATTTGCCTCCCCACTGAAACACCTTGTTCAATCCTGTTAAAGCATGTAAGGGAGCTGCAATCAAGGAAAATTTAGCAATAAACTTTCTCCAATATTGTGCTGCTCCTAGGAAGCTTCTAACTTTTGTAGTAGATTTGGGTTTAGGCTAGTTTACAATGACTGCAACCTTAGAGGGATCTATCTTCAATTCACCACCTCCTACAACATGACCCAAATAATTCAAAGATGTTTTGCTAAATTCACATTTTGATAGCTTAACATAAAGATTTTCCCTTTTCAAAACATCTAGAGTCTGCTTTACATGCTTCAAATGTTCTTCCCATGTTTTACTAAATACAAGAATGTCATCTAGATATACAATGAAAAAATCATCAATAAAAGGCCCGAGTACATCATTCATTACTCTCATGAAAGTAGCAGAAGCATTAGTTAAGCTGAAAGGCATAACTAACCACTCATATAGTCCCTGCTTTGTTTTGAAAGAAGTCTTCCATGCATCTTGCTCTGCGACTCTGACCTGATGGTAGCCACTATGCAAGTCCAACTTGGAAAAGTAAAAAGCTTCTTTCAACTGATCTAATAGATCTATGTGAGGAAGGGGATAACGGTTTTTTATCGTTATCTTATTCAATGCTCGGTAATCAATGCACATTCTCCATGAGCCATATTTCTTTCTCACCAAGACAATTGGAGACCCACATGGTGATGTGCTAGGTCTTATGAACCCTTTCTCGAGCAGTTCTTGTACCTGCTTCTTGATTTCTGCATTCTCTGAAGCGGATAACTTGTACATTCCAATGTTAGGCAATGGAGCATCTTGTTGCAAATTAATATCATGTACTATTTCCTTTTTGGGTGGCAGACCTTTAGGTTCTTGAAATAGCATATCATATTCTGAAACAACTTTTTCTAAATCAGCTTGTTTTTTAGCATCACAACCTTCAAATACATTGGTTTTATCAGGTTTCTTTTCCTTTACAACCATCAGTAAAAATTATTTTCATGAATTTACAATTCTTTTCATCTGCCCTGAGTTTATGAGAGTATAATTATTCTTGAGTTTATGATCTCTTACAATATATTCAATTCCATCTTTAACGAGTTGATACTTATTTTCAGATCTATAGAAAATTGCTTTTCTATCATACAAGTAAGGACTTCCTAAAACAATTCCACATATATCCAAGGAAATGATATCTAATTGAACCTCATCTACAAATGTTGACCCAAAAGAAAACCCAAGTTTACATTGTCTAGTCACTTGTAGCTTTGCTTTATCACATAACCAACCCAATAGATATGGCTTCTTGTGAGGTGAGGTTAGTAATCCCAGTTTCTTTACAATTGCTTCAGAAATTAAGTTCACTTGTGAACCACTATCAAATAAAGTATCAACCTTTTGATGCTTGGAAATAACTCTAATATGAAAAATCTTGTGTCTTTTCCTCTCATTTTCTTCATTATCAGTAGATCGTGCAGAATTACTAGTAGATGCTTTAGAATTTTTACCTTTTATACCTGTGGCTGTGATTGTTGTTTCATCCCCTAATTCTGACCCCACATCCTTATGAATAGCTACAGCAGTCTTCTTCTTTTTTCCATCAAACTTCTTGGGCCTCAGCTCCGGATGCAAAATCCAACAGTGTTCATCATCATGCCCATCCTTCTTGCAGTGAGCACATGAAGGTTTGGTCTTTTTTACAACATTTCTCTTCCTCTCTTTCCATTTCTGCCTTCTCTTTTCCTTGTTCTTGCTTGTAGTGGGTTTTGATGATCCCCCAACTTCTGGTTTCACATTCTTGCCCCTGGCCTCTAGATGTGTAGCCTAAACAGATACCTCATCTATGCTAGTAGGATTAAACATGAGAATGGTGTGTCTCAAATAACTATGTAGACCACCTATATACTTCAACAGAGTTTCAGGCGAGTATAAAGAAATGCCTAGAATCAAAGCTCTTTTTCTAAATTCTTGGGTGTAACTTTGTACACTTTGCCCTTTCAATTGGCGAAGAGTTTGCCAACTCATTATAGCTTGCTGCATATAAGTTAGTGGATAGAATTGTTTTTTAATTGCAGAAACAAATTCACTCCAGACAGAAAGGATTTTACCATGCTTCTTCATGTAAGCTTGTGTCCTGCCTTCCCACCATACCAAGGCAGTTCCTCCAAGGCATAGGTTGGCGAGCTGAATCTTACTTCTGTCTGAATCAATGCTTTGCACCCTGCAATACACATCAATCTGTCTAATACAATTATCCAGCTTCTCTGCATTCAACTCTCCATCATATATTGGCAAATCAAATTTAACATCTAATTTAATCAAAGATGCTTTCTTTTTATTTTCAGGACTATTAGGAGGTGCGGGAAGCTTTTCTTCTTTCCCTTTGCCTTTAGAATGGTCATTGAGGAGAGACTCTTCTGATCCTTTGTTATGCTAGGAAGTTGAAGAATCTTCACTTCGACCTTTCTTAAATTCTCTATACACTTCCTCTACCATGGCTCTCATAGTAAAGAAACTGTCCATGGACTAAGGGTCTGATTCCAAGGGAATCTCTTCTAACATTTTCCTCCTAGTATAGAATCTACCAATTTCTGGGTTAAATTCAGCCAATTCTCCTCCTCCTAGTTTAAGCTTTGATCTAGTTATCATTCACTAATAGTCCACCACAAGTTTGTCTAACCTGTTACCTTAGAAACCTAAAGCTCTGATACCACTTGATCCAATATTTGATCTAAGACAATTAATAAGGTATTACATACTCATGTGCATGGATGTGCCCATGTTATTTTATGCAACGGATTGATAAGATTGCGAAATACACAGGCAATGAAGTAGTAAAAGAAAGCATAATAGGCAACACATATAAACACAACAATTTTAATAAGTAGTTCACACAATACTCCTAGGCTACGTCTCCTAGTCCAGCCTTCAGTGGTGACCTCTCTATTATGTCTTCATGGCAAATTTTTTACAATAGTGAGCTCAATTTGAGTCTCACACAATAGATACAAATCAGTAAGACTGTACTTGGATCCCCCAAGTCTCTTTTGAGTACACGGACTCTCCTTACTGGCTCTCGGTCTCTGTTGATTACAATAGTATGAGATCAATCTGAGACTCAATACATGACAAGTGTGCAGAGGAGTTCACTTGAGCCTCTCAAGCCTTCTCTGGAGTGCACAGACTCTTTGAACCTCTCTGTCTCTGGCTTACTGCCTCCCTTGCTTACTCTCTGTCAGTTTGTGGCTTTAAATCCAGTCTGCTCCCTAATTGTTCGTTTCTGCTTCCCGGCTTTCCAGTTCCCCTACCTCTGTCCGTTTGAATCCCTCTGTCCTGCATAAGCAGTCTCTGTATAACACCTCACAGGGAGGTGGCCACCTATTTCATAACGGATGAGTGTCAATTCTCTTGGACATATTTGAAATGACCGTTTTTTCTGTTAACTCCAAGAATGCCCGTGAAACACGACCTTCTGCCAACACATCGTCCATATCGGACTTAAAATCCTATGTGATCTTGCTTTATAATCTTGTCAAATCCGGTCATCCATCGGAACACGTCTCCGTCGTTGATCTGGGGGCCCTAGATCCTATGGTTGTCATTCATATCGGGCGGTTGAGTAGCATGATGTTTACCTGTCTGATGTGAGCGGTTTTCTCTGTCTTTCACCGGGACGCGTGGAAATCGCTGTATGGCATCGGACAAAACTTGGTTGAAACCGCCTACCGCTCGAAGCCCGTCCTATATCCTGCCCGTTTTGTGGAATCCTGCTCCGACGGAACCGAAGCAATAGTTTCTGCATTTTATAATTATTTCGGGTCCGGGTGCTCGGGGCTTCTCTTCACTGAGAGGTTTTCCCTAGGACATGCGATTAGTAACTTGTCGCTAATTTCATATTGGAAACTACCTCCGCTGCTTAAATTTGTCCCTGCATTTGCTGGTTGGTGTCGACGCGTGTTACCATGGTCCGTTGCTCTGCACACTAGATCGACGGCCCTCGTTGATCCGCACTGATAGCCATTGCAACTGTCTGAGGATTCCCTCCGATAGCTTGATCTTTATAAGACTTTGAATTTTTGGCATAATTTTTATAGAGTTCATGACAACTTAGAGAGTTTCTAGGATCCATTTCGGATCAAGAATCCACCTGCTCATACATCCCAAATGAGTAGGAATGCATCACTTAACAGGTAGTGCTAATAGACTACAATTCTTATGCACAAAACCGTGTAGGTAGTTCCTCAAAGAAATAATAATTATCCTAGGTCACGATAATAAGTTGTCTCGACCTTCAACATGCAAGATAGTAATTGCATGTATTGTTAATGCATCCCTCAAATAGCATGATAGCAAAAGTATTTCAATCCACACGTCATTCTATAGTCAAATGCCATAAATGGCCATAATTAGTGTTATGAGTAGTATGAAATCATCATTTACCATTAGTTAGGCACCCAGATCTTATGCTCCATTCCATCTCTAGAGATCTAATCACTGGATTTACCGCTTTGTTAAATTTCATAACACGGCACTATTTATTTATTTTAATTCGAAAGCTTTAAAGTTGCACCCTTGGCTTCGTTCCATCTACGATAGAACCCATCTAGTCCAAATGTTAACCTCGAAGCTCTAATACCACTCTGTAACATACCTGCTATTATCCCTCGCCCCTACTAAGGATAGACAGAGGATGCTACTACAATGACCCGACCTCCAAAGTCTCATTATGGAAATGGAATCTAAAATTTGTGATCTTTTTCAACCATATCAGAACTTGAATTGGATAAAATTTGTATATCCAATCATGCGGACATCATTCCTCTTGTCATATTTCAGGCAGTAGTGGATTTTTCCTTGCAGATATCTTAGTGTGTGCTTGGATGTTATCCAATGATCATGCTTGGGTTCTATATGGAACTCACTAAGAACATTCACTGCAAAACATATGTATGTTCGAGTATTCACCAGGTACAATAGTGAGCCAATCAATTGTCTATACTTGGTCAAATCCATAAGCCTTGACTTGAAAATTCTTAGGCTTTGCAAGTTTGTGATCATGGGAGTAGTCATAGGTTTGCAATACATCATGTCAAACCTATTCAACATCTTGATCACATACTTTCCTTGACCTAGATAAATATCATTAGGTCCCTGCCAAACTTCGAGTCCCAAATAATAGTGCATCATCCCTAGACCATTCAAGTTGAATTATGCTAGTATATTCTCCTTGCATTCTTGGATTCTAGCTTCCACACCTGTCATGAGGATAACATCCACATACAGAAGAATCATTACAGGCTCATCCTTCACAATCTTGATATAGATATTCAGATCAACAGAACTCTTTGTGAAGCCTAGTCTTTGTAGGTACGAATCCATCCTTGCATACCATGCCCTTGGTGCTTGCTTAAGGCCATATAATGTCTTCTTCAACCTCCAAACATAAGCCTCTCTATATTTGACTTCAAATCCCAAGGGTTGCACTATATATACTTCTTCACCAATTGTGCCATTTAGGAATGCAATATTGACATCCATTTGATGGATGTTTTATCCCATCGATGCTGCTATAGAGATCAATGAACGTGTAGTTGTATATCTTGTTGTAGATAAAAATTTCTCTTCATAGTCAATGCCTTCATGTTGAGAGAAGCCCCTAGCCACAAATCTTGCCTTATTCTTGTCAATACTCCATTTGTTGCATGTTTAGTATTATAGAGCCACTTGGAAGTTAACACAAATTTGTCTTTGGGCCTATGTACGATCTCCCAAACTCCATTCTTCATTATGGATTGATATTCTTCATTCATGGCTTCCTTCCATTCTTGGTGTTTAAGAGCTTATTCAAAGTTGGATGGATCTTCTTCTATTAGCTTCTTCATGTATGTTGCATACCCAGGATATATTTTGGGCTTCTTACTTTCCCTGAATGTGCCTTTGGCTGCTCCATGTCCTTCTGCATCTAATAGAGTAGATTTCTACCAATTGGGTCTCTTTTTTTACTTTGGGGATGACCATATGTTGTGTGGGTTCACTATGACCTTCATCTTCATGATTTGATTCTTCTTCCTCCTTGGTACCTTCCTCTTCAAATATAGGAATTTCTTCATCGTCAGAGTCCATCAGGAGATCCTTTAATTTCTTGAATGCAATACTTTCATCAAAATTATCATATCTCGACAAAATTCTATTAAGTATCCTTCTTTTATGTAGATCCTATATGCCTTATAAGTTTTATTGTAACCAACAAATGTTCCCTTCACGCCTGAAAGATCCAATTTCTTTCTTTTTTCCTTTAGTAATATGAATATAGACAAGACAACCAAAAATTTGGTGATGGTCCACACTTGGTTTCTTCCCAATGAATGCTTCTTTAGGAGTCATATAATCTAGTGACCTATGGAAACTTCAAATTGAATGTATACATGTCTTAGTTTCTTCACCCCACAGAAATTTCGGCGAATCTTGATCATGTAACATGGATTTTACACTTTCTTCAATTGATCGATTCTTTCATTTTGCAACTCCATTTTGTTCGAGATTGTATGGGATTATTAGCTCCTTCTTAATCCCATACTCCTTACAGAAGGCTATGATTTCCTTTAAAGTATATTTTCATCCATTTTAAAACCTTAATATATTTACTTTCCTTTTTGTAAGGTTCTCCACTTCAGCTTTGAATTCTTTAAATTTGACGAATACTTAATCCTTGGATTTCATCAAATAAACCCAAGTTTTCCTTGAGTGGCCATCAATGAATGTTACATAATATTGATGACCTCCAAGAGACTTTGGAGACATAGGACCACATACATCGGAATGAATGAGATCCAAATTTTTTTTGACCTTGAAGCATTGCTTCCAAATGGTCTCTTGGTATTTTACCCAATGCACATCCCTTGCATACTCCTTCATGATGTTCCTTGAGTTTGGGGATGCAATTCACCATTGAATTTAGATTTGATAGGATTTTGTAGTGAAGGTAAACAAATATTATATGCCAAAGTTCACATGGGATAAATTCAACATGAACCAAAGCTTGAGAGAGGGGAGTGAGCAATCTGTAGAGTCTTCCTTCACGAATCCTAATCATCTTTGCATTCGTGATGCTAGATTTTTTATCCCATACTACAACCTTTCCATCTATGAAAGAAATTATATCTCCCTTATTTTATAGACATGAAATGGAAAGTAGATTCTTATGCAAACTTGGAGCAAATAGGATTTTGTTGAGATGAATAATTCCTCCATTTTCCAGCTCTAGCGAAGTTGATCCAATTCCTCTCACAAGATAACTCTTCTTGTCGCCAAGTTCAACAGAGTAAGAATATTTTCCTCTTGACAATGTCTTTAGTTATTTGTGCTCACCAGTCATATGTCTTCATGCTCCACTGTCGATCACCCAAATATTAGTATCTTCAAATGTGTCGGTAAGTGTTGATAATAGTCCTTTGTCCTTTGTAGATGTCTTGGTCATATCCTTCTTGATAGAAAGTAGGAGATCCTATAGTTATTTAATGCCCTTCTTGAGATGACTTGCCACCATAGTACACTTCTTTAGGAACTTCTTCAATGTAGTAGAGGTCTTCATCATGCCCTTAGCCAACCTTAGCTCTGATACCATGTTGAGAAATCTATAGGGCAATAGTTAGGATGATTTCTCTATTCTTGATAACTACTTGTGATGTATTTTTACTTTTTATTACTTATTAGCTTATTTTCTTATTATTATGTTTGTTATTATCATCAAACAACTACCAAAAAAAGAAGAAGAATATTACACGGGATATAGGCTGCGAACCAAGGCCAAAATTTCTCCACTTGAGAGGAAAACCCGTAAATCTATTCTCTTTCTTATAGATTCTTCAATTGACTAATTCCAAGACCTCTAACCAAGACCAAAACCCTTTCAAGACCAAGTCTAACCTTCTTGATGATGTGCTTCCTTTTTCCTAGTCAAATCGCTTCCAGCAACACAACTTCGACCCCCAGCTATAAATTTTGGCCTCTATTGTAGGTCTAAAATTTTTGGCCCCTGCAACTGCTACTGCATCCACAAGTGTGAACGAAAATTAGCCTTCCAATACCTCCCATCAACTTCGATTGGTTTTCTTCCTTTCCTAGAGCTAGTAGGTTACCTATTAGGCTCCTCTTCTACCAACTTGAGAATTAGAATTTGAAGCAGTAAACCCTAGCCTTCCTTCTTCGCACGTGTGAGATAGAGAAAGAAAGAAATAGACCAAACACTTCTTCCTTCATCCTTCTCATCCTTCGCTAACCTTCTTCTTCTTCTCCTTCACTTAGATAATGAGAGATGAATGTGTGTCCAAAGTAGGTTGAGTTCCCTCCTTTATATAGGTTCCTAAGGCAAATGAGGCTCCTCAAAATAGGCCAACTTCTTAGTTGGTAGGGCAACTTGATCTTGAAGGGTATTTTGACACTTTTAAAGAAAAAAATAATTATTTTTACAAGTTATAATGTGCCCAATGGGGTCTTCAACTTATGACAATGAATCTTTTGAATTCTTGACATAGGACAAACCCTAGAAGCACTCAATGGGTTATTGACCTCTAAAATAAAAGACCTTGAGCATGAAACCCATGCTCTAAAATAGAAATAATAATCTTTTCTTTCATTTTACAATATTCAAGAATCAAAATTACATTTTATATTTATGAAGACCGAACCTTGTTACACATTTTCCAACACTCCCTCTTAGCTAGGGATGTATTCCTAAATGGTACATGGACTTTCTCAATCTAAAGATATCTCATAAGAACTGTCGGATTGGTAACCCATCTGTTTAGCATCATAACAACCAGCATTGTCACATAGCAAGGCCTTGACTAACAATTATATCTCTCCACAAGATCAAAGCACAACGCTGGCAGGACCAATGATTTATAGATACCATCATCATTGTCTCTCGAGGCATATACTCCACCTGGGTGTTCATAGAGTATGTGCTTCCAAGACTATTCTTATCTTGGATAGCCAATCCTCAAATAATATCAATCCTCTATGACTACTCTTATCTTGGATTCCCTACCTCGTCCTCAAAGAGTATCAGATGCCAGATGTTTACCCAATCCTCCATTCTATCTTCCCAAGTGAAGACAAGAATGTGTGTCTATCTATACCTCTCAATTAGGGAGGATATATCAACTAGTCCAATATTTTCTCTCAAGTACCACAAGCTTACTATTAGGAATATATTTTGTCAAGATGTCAACTACATGTTCATCAGTGGAGATATATCGTAGCTGCAATACACCATCCTGCACTAGCTTTCAAATGTAGTGATACTTCTTGTTGATATGCTTTGTCTTTCCATAAAATATTGGGTCTTCAAAAAACCTTATACAACTATTATTATCACAATGTATCACTGTAGGGTTTATCATTCCTTCAAACAAATCTGACAACAACTTCTTCAATCAAGCAACTTCTATGCTTACTTCACAAGTTGCAATATATTTAGCCTCAAAACTACTCAAAGCAATTGATTCTTGCTTTCTTCTCATCTAGGAGATCATGGGGGATCCCAAACTAAAACATCATCCTGTAGTGCTTCTTCCATCCTGGTCACTGCCTCCCTAATTGAAATTTGTATATCCAATTTGTTGGGTGTGTTATATTCTTTCCATGATTAGCCCATGTAGTTAACCGGGGGGTTAGAGGGGGGGCAGAGCCCCCCCTTCGTTGCGCTGATTGCATAGCGGGGGGGTCACAAGGGGTTTGAGGGGTGCAGGTAACCGCCCTCTATGGGGTCCGGGGCAGCGCCCTGGAAAATTTTGTTTTTGGACCCTATATTAGGTTGGGCAAACATACCTATGGTTTTGTGCATGATTTTCGCACATGGTTTTGGACGTGATGGTTTTCGGTCCATGGTATTGGATGCTTCGGCATGTATAAATATGTATTGTAACATTAAAAGGAACATAATGAAAAAATCAAGCTGGTAGTCCCGGTTTTGGGATCCAAGGGAAAATCTTTATGTATATGTGTTTTATGTGTTATGCTCTCGCATTGTTTATTTTCTGTGTTTTAGAATTCGTATGCAGGTAATTTCTGTACGGGGTTAAAACCTACATTTGGTATCAGAGCTATTTTGTGTTGAGAATGCAACAAGATGATGGAGCTTAGTGGAAAGAAGTCGCCTTCACTAAGTGGGCCCGCAGGCTATTTTTGGCGCAAAGTCTATTTTTAGACTATGTCTAGTTTTAGACACATGGATCATGGTCTATGAGTTGCAGGATGCTATTTTTGTGGATGATTGGTTATGTTGGTAAAAATATATGGACTTCTATTTTTAGACATATGGGCAGGTTTCTATTTTTAGACTGCCAGGCTAAAAATAGAACAGTCAAATATTATTGTCTCATAATAATATTTGGATTATAAACATTATCTTATCCTCTTGGAGCACTTTAGTTTGAGCTACAGATGTGGCACATGCAGCTGTCAGAAGGAAATACGCTTTTCTTGTGGGTCAGTTGAGCTATTGCATGCAGGACTTCAGTTAGAACTCATGTGGTTGAGTTTGGTGGAGTTGATTGTGGAGTTGATGGAGTTGTGTTCAGTTTGACTCGGTTAAACTACTTGTATTTTAGTCTAACTAAAGAATACACTAGTGATGAGTTGTGTGAATTAATTATTAATTAATTCACTAATTATTAACTCATAAAGCAACTAAAGAATACATTAGTTAACTCAGTGCATGTACAGTTTAGTGGAGACAGGTGTTAGAGGTTGAGATTGCTATCAGTTGTGACTATAGTTGTGCATGAGATTTTGCACATGCATGGATGGAGATTTCCCATGAGGCTTGCATAGTATAACCAAAGGAATTCGATTTCACAGAGTGATTGATTCTCTTGCAGACTACGCAGTGGAGGCAGGCAAAGAAATGGAGGAGATTTGAGCTGTGATTGATCATATTTTAGCTAGTTTTTTGTGTAACAGGTGGAGATAGTACTGAGTACTTGTGAGGAGTATTGTATTATGTATTGTTACATGTTCTCTATCATTATAATATACAGATAGTGTGGGGTTTTCAGTTGTATGCTTTCCCCGAGTTACATACTGTGTTAATGTGTGCATGTGATTGATGTTTCATTGTTTTTAATGCTTCTAAATTGATGATCAACGTAGGGGAGATTATGTATTGTGCATGTATTCCGCAATAGTGTATAATCGGGATAATCTCTGTGAATAAGTGTTTAATTATTCAAAATTTCTACATTTTGGCTTCAAGGGGATTCCTTTGTTGTTGAAGGGTTTCTCTCAAGCCTATGGTAGACCCTGTTCAGTGGGAGATCTGTGAGATCGATTTTGGTGGTGAAAGAAGATGGCGAGCAGTGGAAAGATAGAGATCGAGAAATTTAATGGTCAGAGTTTTGAGTTTTGGAAACTCAAGATGGAGGATCTGTTGGTGGATAAAGATCAGTGGATCGTGGTAGATCCGAGTACTAAACCAACGGGAGTGTCCGATGAGGAATGGAAGAAGTTGGATCGGAAGGCAAAGAGCACAATACCATTGTGTGTCTCAGATTCAGTATTGTTGAATGTATCAGGGGAAGCTACAGCGAAGGCTTTGTGGGACAAGTTAGGGACTTTGTACCAATCTAAGTCTTTGGTAAATAAATTGTTCCTGCGGAAAAAGCTGTATAACTTGAGGATGAAAGATGGAGACTTAGTGACAGAGCATCTGAATGCATTTAATATTATGGTAAGTCAGTTATTTTATGTTGATATTAAAATTTCAGATGAAGAAAAGTGCATCAGTTTGTTGTGTCCTCTACCAAATTCGTGGGATAGTTTGGTTATTGCAATAGGTAGCAATACAACTGCCTTGCAGTTTGATGAAATAGTCTCATCCTTACTGACAGAGGAGATGAGACGGAAAAATATGGAGAGCTAGAATGGTGATGCCTTGTCTGTATGAGGACGGTCCCAAAACATAAACAAAAATTCATCGAGTGGGAGATCTAAATCTCCAGGAAAACCTGTAAAGGTGGTGTGATGGAAATGTGGAAAGGAAGGGCACTACAAAAGGGACTATACATCTAAAGCTCCTGGTAAAGGAAAGGGATCTGATGATGCTCCTTCTGCACAGGCGAAAACCACCTCAGATGAAGGTGAGGATGTGTACTTGGCTTCTTCAGGTACACATGTAGATCATGAGGCATGGTTGATTGACTCAGGTGCATAATTTCACTTCACTCCCCATAGAGAGTGGTTCTATGAGTATGAGAAATACGATGGTGGTGATGTCTTCTTAGGGGATGATAGGAAGGCTAGAATCGTTGGTCGTGGAAAAGTAAAGTTGAAGTTGCAAGGTGGAGGGTGAGAACACTTCCAGGTGTTCTGCATATTCCTGCATTGGCCAGAAATCTGATTTCTGTAAGCAAGTTGGATGATGCAGGTGTAAAAACAGTGTCGAGAATGATACCTGCAAGATGGTTCGGGGTGCACTGGTATTGATGCGGGGAGTTCGGATTGGAACTTTGTACAAGCTACAAGGTAGCACTGTTGTTGATGGGTGCAACATCTCTGTGGTTCTTGAAAGTGGAACAGAAAATCTAGTGGTATCTGGAGAGAAGACCATGTTGTGGCATCAAAGGCTTGGACATATTGGAGAGAAGGGCCTTCAAATACTTCATGGTAGAAGGTATGAGTAATAGCTCTCTAGATTTTGATTTTTGTGAAAATTGTGTATATGGGAAGCAGAATCAGGTGAGTTTCCCCTCTGGTGGTAAGAGGGTGAAACAAATATTAGAACTTGTGCACAGTGATGTGTTTGGACCTGTGAAGGTTCCATCACTGGGTAAGTCTATGTACTATGTATCATTTATAGATGACTTCTCAAGGAATACATGGATATATTTCCTTAAGAAAAAATCTGAAGTCTTTGGCAGGTTTAAAGAATTTAAGGCTCTGGTGGAAAACCAAACGGAGAAGAAAATAAAGGTGTTGAAGACAGATAACGGTGGAGACTTTTGCAACAAGGAATTTGAAGAATTCTGTAAGAAGTGTGGTATAGCACAACAAAAGACTACTCCATACACACCTGATAAAAATGGAGTTGCAAAAAGAATTAACAAGACATTGATAGAAAGGGCAAGAAGCATGCTCAATGGTGCCAATTTAGGACAGGAATTTTGGGCAGAGGCGGTGGAGACAGCATGCTACCTGGTCAACAGATCACCTTCATCAACATTGGAGGATAAGACTCCACAAGAGGTATGGACTGGTAAGAAACCCTCTTTCACATCCGAGGGTATTTGGATGTGATGCATATGTACATGTTCCAAAGGAGAAAAGAACCAAGTTTGATAGTAAATCTGAAAGGTGCATCTTTATTGGGTATAAGGATGGTTTAAAGGGTTATAAGCTTTGGAACCCAGTAACAAGGAAGGTTATGTACAGCGGAGATGTGGTTTTCAGAGAGGTGAAAGATGTTATTAAACATGAAGTCCAACCAAAGGAACCTGAGAAGATAGAGTTTGAGCTTAAGGAGGAAGAATCAGACTCTAAAACAGAGGAGAAATCAAAAGATGAAGAGCCACAAACTCCAGGTGTGAGAAGATCAGTTCGAGAAAGAAGGCAGCCAGAAAGGTATAGTCCATCTGCTTTCTGTTCAAATTTTGCTTTATCTATTACTGATGATGATCCCAGAACTGTGAAGGAAGCAGTAGATTCAGAGGATGGAAAACTTTGGAAAGAGGGTATGATTGATGAAATGACATCTTTGCACAAAAATGAGGCTTGGGATATGGTGGAGTTTCCAGCTGGAAGGAACCCATTGGTAGCAAATGGGTGTTCAAGAAGAAGACAAATGCAAAAGGAAAGGTGGAGAAATAGAAAGCTCGGTTGGTATCAAAAGGCTATTCCCAGGTGCTGGGAATTGATTTTGGTGATATTTTTTCTCTTGTTGCCAAGGTAACTTCTATTAGATTACTTTTATCTGTTTCTGTTGCTTTTGATTTTGAGGTAGAACAAATGGATGTGAAGACAACATTCCTTCATGGGGATCTGGAAGAGGAGACCTACATGAAGCAACCTGAAGGCTTTGCGGTGAAGGGTAAGAAAGAAAGGGTATGCAAGTTAAATAAGTCTCTGTATGGGTTAAAACAGTCACCAAGGATGTGGTATCGAAAATTTGATACATTTATACGAGGACTTGGCTTCACCAGAAGAAAAGCAGATCACTGTGTGTATTTTAAATTGATTGGCGACCGTGTTATTTATCTGGTCTTGTATGTGGATGATATGTTGCTGGTTGGAAATGACAAAGAAATTATCCAAGATTTGAAGACCCAATTGTCCTCCAAATTTGACATGAAAGATCTTGGTGCTGCAAACTATATTTTGGGCATGAAAATTAAAAGAGACCGAGAAAAGAAGAAGCTCTAGTTAAACCAGAGGAAGTATGGTGAGACAATACTACAGAGGTTTAATATGCAGGATAGTAAACTGGTTAAGGTTACTATTCCTGTAGGTGTGAGGTTATCTGCTGAACAGTGTCCCAAGGCACAAGAAGAGGAAGAGGACATGTCCCGTGTTCCATATGCAAGTGCAGTCGGTAGCCTAATGTATGCAATGGTCTGTACTAGACCAGACATTACACATGCAGTGGGAGTATTGAGCAGGCTTATGTCAAAACTAGGGAAGGAGCACTGGACAGCAGTGAAGCTGGTTTTTAGGTATTTGCATGGCACTAGTGATTATGGCTTGTGCTACCAAGGAAGACTAGGATTGGACAGAGTGTTAGATATTCGTGGCTTTATTGATGCAGACTGGGCTAGATATCTGGATCAGAGAAGATCTACAAGTGGGTATATGTTTAACCTATTTGGAGGTGCAGTCAGTTGGATGAGTAAGAAACAATCTGTAGTGGCACTATCAACTATAGAGGCAGAATACATGGCAGCCACTCATGCAATCAAGGAAGCAGTTTGGTTGCAGAGATTGTGTTCAAGTATGGGGTTAGTACAGGGAGCTATAAGGATAGACTGTGACAGCCAAAGTGCAATTTTCTTAGCAAAGAACCTTGCATATCATTCAAAGACAAAGCATATTGATGTTCAGTATCACTTTTTGAGGGATATGATAGAAGGCAAAAAGGTGTTGTTGGTAAAGGTGGACACTTTGAAGAATATTGCAAATGCATTGACAAAATCTATGATCTCTGAGAAGTTCTCTTGGTGTAGAGAAACAATGGGTGTTGCAGGGCTGGATAAATGACTAAGCTCTCTTGTGGCCCCTTGTGGAAAGAAAACAACAAGTGGGAGAATGTTGGGTTGTGTTATATTCTTTCCACGACTAGCCCACGTAGTTAACCAGGGGGTTAGAGGGGGGGCAGAGGCCCCCCTTCGTTGCGCCGATTGCGTAGCGGGGGGGTCACAGATCTTCAATCAAGCAACTTCTATGCTTACTTCACAAGTTGCAATATATTTAGCCTCAACACTACTTAAAGCAATTGATTCTTGCTTTCTTCTCATCTAGGAGATCATGGGGGATCCCAAACTAAAACATCATCTTGTAGTGCTTCTTCCATCCTGATCATTGCCTTCCCAATTGGAATTTGTATATCCAATCAAGTGGACATCCTTCCTCTTGTCATATTTTAGGTAATAGTGGATTTTTCCTTGCAGTTATACTAGTGTATGTTTGGATGTTATCCAATTATCATGCTTGGGTTCTACCTAGAATTGACTAAGAACATTAACTGTAAAACATATGTCTAGTTGAGTATTCACTAGGTACATCATCAATCCAATCAATTGTTTATACTTGGACAAATCCGCAGGGCTTGACTCGAAACTTCTTAGCCTCTTCAGTTTATGATCATAGTAGTCATAGGTTTGCAACCCATCATGTCAAACCTCTTCAATATATCAATCACATACTTTCCTTGACCTAGATAAATCTGATTAGGTCCCTACCAAACTTTGAGTCCCAAATAATAGTGCATCAACCCTAGATCCTTCATGTCAAATTCTGCTACTAGATGCTTCTAGAATTCTTGGATGTGACCTTACACATATGTCATGATGAGATCATCCACATACAAAAGAATGATTACATTCTCATCCTTCACAACCATGACATAGAGATTCAAATCAACAGAACTCTTTATGAATCCCAATATTTGTAGGTACGCATCCATCCTTGCATACCATGCCCTTGGTGCTTGCTTAAGGCCATATAATGCCTTCTTCAACTTGTAAACATAATCCTCTCTATCTTTGACTTAAAATCCCAACGGTTTCTCTATACATACTTCTTCATCAATTGTGCCATTCATGAATGTAGTCTAGACATCCATTTGATGGATGCTCCATCCCATCAATGATGTTAGAGAGACTAACGAACATATAGTTGTATATCTTGTTGTAGGTGCAAATGTCTCTTCATAGTCGATGCCTTCCTATTGAGAGAAGCCCCTAGCCACAATATTTCCTTATACTTGTCAATACTTCCATCTATTGCATATTTAATCTTAGAGCCACTTGGAAGTTACCACAAATTTCTCTTTAGGCCTAGGTACATTCTCCAAAACACCATTTTTCATTATGGATTGATATTCTTCATTCATGGCATCCTTCCATTCTTGGTGTTTGACAACTTTTTCAAAGGTGGATGACTCTGCTTCTATTACCTTCACCGTGTACATCACATACCCAGAATACATTTTGGGCTTCTTACTTTCCTTGAATGTTCCTTTGGTTGTTCCATGTCCTTCTGCATCTAATAGAGTATATTTCAACCAATTAGGTCTCCTTCTGGTTTCGGGGATGACCATAGGTTGTGTGGATTCATTGGGACCTCCATCTTCATGATTTGATTCCTTCCTCCTCAAATATAGGAAGTTCTTCATCATCATAGTCCACAAGGAAATCCTTTGATTTCTTGAATGCAATACTTTCATCAAATATCAAATCTCGATTAACTTCTATTTGGTGTCATTCGTATATGTAGACCCTATATGCCTTTGAAGTATTAATGTAACCAAAAAATGTTCCCTTCATACCTGAAGGATCCAATTTCTTTTTTTTTTTCCTTCGGTATATGAATATAGACAGGACAACCAACAATTCGGAGATGGTCGACACTTGGTTTCTTCTCAGTGAATGCTTCTTCAGGAGTCATGTTATCTAGTGACCTGTGGGGACTTCGATTTTGAATGTATACAACAGCCTTAGTTGCTTCACCCCACAAATTTTTTTAGCAAATATTGATCATGTAACATGGCTTTTACACTTTCTTCAATAGATCGATTCTTTCGTTCTGCAACTCCATTTTTTGGTGGATTGTATGGGACTATTAACTCCCTCTTTATGACACCTCCTCCCACATTTACCTACTTTCATAAGTTTTCTCGAGGTAAACATGAGATGACGGTCACTATGATAAGACTCAACCTCCTAAATCACCTTAAGTAAATGGAGTTGACCAATTAAGGCCTTATTGACTTCCCTCAGGTGCTACAGGACCTCCAAGAGCAACCCAACCCCTCCAGGTGTCCAACACCTGAGATGACTCTCTTTTTCATTGACCTAAAGCCCTAGTCGCTCCCTTGCCAAGGCATTCTTGTGATTATGGCCCTCCAGTCACACTGATGAGCCTACCTGCATGAGACTGTGGACTTTTTTGTTTAGTTCTATGCCAGCGATCCCGAATTTTGAGCCATTTTTTTAAGGCCAGGACTCAAGCCTCTGCCTAGAACTTAGTGAAACTTCTAGAGATGATAGATGACATAGAAATAATGCTTGTAAACCAAAACTGAAACTAGGACTTGACCTGACCTTCCCCAAACGGGACTGACATTCCGTCAAACACTTGGTAAACATGCAACCTACAGGTCATGAATGCAAGTCTGAACATAAGGAGATGAAAACTTATATGAGGTTTAACAAGAAGGATCACTACCTTCTCACATTAGTTGTCATAACATCAATTATGTCTTGCATTCATTATTCATTCAGTTACAAGTAAAAACATGGAAAGAGCCATGACTAAGAACTGTCAAATAACCATGCTTATAACCAGCATATAACCAGATAAATAACAATGAGAGAACAATCATTAAAGCCACATAATAACAAGTACATTTACTCATCAAAAGCAAGAGAAACTTAGCTCTTATTAAACATAGGAAAAATCCAACCAGGTTCGGGACTTCCATGTACCACCCGACCATAGATTGGTTGAACCAAGTCTCTCTTTCAACCAATCAATCTCGTGTCATATTCCTATCATTAATGTGGGATCTTGTGGATAAACCAATCCATAAACAACCAAGGGAATCCAGAGGTTAAACCACCTCCACCCTCACCATACTGTGATCTCACCTAAACTGGCGTTGAGGTCACAAAACCAAACTGAGCTTGGATGCCTCATAATTACTTCTCCAATACCTTGAGGAATTTTCTCATCTCCACCCTCATGATTTACCATGTATCCCGCCATTACTAGTTAACAAATTCCTACGCCTTTGGGAATTTTCTTGAGACCACCTCACCCAGATTCGAAATCTTCTGGAAATCCAAAGCTCAACCAAGGAAAATTCCCATCACATAATGGCTATCTAGAAATGGAAAGGGAATGCTAAAATCCATTGTCGAAACCCAGAAAAATCCATTCCAATGACAACAAAAGAACCAAATACCAACATGCACATCAAAACTAGTTAGGAAATAATACATGCAACCTATCACCTGCAATTATTCTTGTTGAATATACTTGATCCAACTTTTCTTTGCTTGATCCTTGCCTTCCTTTGCTTTCCTTATCCTTCCTTTGCTTGCATGCTTCCCTTCTCCTCTTGGTGCTCTTCTCCTCTCTAAGACTAATTCCAAAATGGAACTGACAAAAGGCTACAAACTGATCTCTGGTGTCTTTTATTATTGATGCCTCTATTTCTTCAATTTTCAATATTTTCCTTCAATTTCCTCCTCACATGCAACCTATGATCTTTCACCTCCCTTTTCTCCTAATTTCCTTTATTTTCATAAATAAAATATTGATTAATGCCTCTTTGCCTTTCCAAATAATTTTCCAATGTCTTTGCCAACATCCCCTTAGCCATAAACACAACAAGTGATGCCCACTAGGGTATTTTTCCCAGCATTCAGCTTGGAAAAAGTATCCCTTGACCTTGGTCTTATTTTCCCTTTATTAACTTGTATTACACGAATTTTTAACCCAAGGATGTTACACTCTTAATCACATACTACTTACATAAGGCTATGATTTCCTTTGAAGTATATTCTCCTCAATTATTGGACCTTAATATCTTTACTCTCCTTTCTATAAGGTTCTCCACTTCATCTTTGAATTCTTGAAATTTGACAAATACTTCATCCTTGGATTTCATCAAATAAGCCCAAGTTTTCCTTGAGTGGTCATAAATTAATGTTACATAATACAGATGACCTCCAAGAGACTTTGGATACATAGGACCACAAACATAAGAATGAATGAGATCCATAAATTATTTTGACCTTGAAGTACTACTTCCAAATGGTATCCTAGTATTTTTACCCAATGCACATCCCTTGCATACTCCTTCATGATCTTCCTTGAGTTTAAGGATGCCATTCACCATTGAATTTAGAGTTGGTAGGATTTTGTAGTGAAGGTGACCAAACCTTCTATGCCAAAGCTCACATGGGCTAACTTCAATGTGAACCAAAGCTTGAGATAGGGATTCAACAATCTGTAGAGTCTTCCTTCACGAATCCCAATCATATATGCATTTTCAATGCTAGAATTGTTATCCCATACTACAACTTTTCCATCTATGAAATCAATTCTATCTCCCTTATATTCTAGACATGAAATGGAAAGAAGATACTTATGCAAACCTAGAACAAATAGGATGTTGTTAAGATGAATATTTCCTCCATTTTCCAGCTCAAGCAAGGTTGATCCAATTCCTCTCACATGATAACTCTTCTTGTCACCAAGTTCAATAGAGTAAGAAGATTTTCCTCTTGACAATGTCTTTAGTTGTTTGTGCTCACCAGTCATATGTCTTGATGCTCCACTATCGATCACCCAAATGAATTGCAACACATGTATTCAAGAAATGAGTTGCAATAATTACCAATAATGAGTTGCAAAACCTATGTTATGCTCATGTATGAAGGTACCTATGCAACATTTCCTCCTAAATACCACTAATTAGCATAGAAAGATAAATATCTACCTAAATGAATAAGAATGACCTTTAAAATGGTATATTAAGAAGATAATTGTAATGTGACCAAAATGTACCTTCATGGACAGAAAGGATGTTGGGATGAGATGAAAATGAAAAAAGTATGTGCAAAAAGGTCTTAGTGGGTGCTAAAAAGATGTCAAATTGGGCACCCATCATATCCCCCTAGCCAAAAATGTTTCATCTCCTTATGCAACCATGAAACCAATTTGAGTCTAAGTTAGTGTGGCATCCATGGAGGTTACTAATATTGTAGTCAACCTGCCCTGGTTCGTGGGCATGATAATAACCCTTTTTTCTTCAACCTCCCTCTAACAAGCAAGTTCTTCCTTCTTGGACATATTGTAGTCTTTTTAGTATATTCTGGAAGGAAACCAAATCATTGGGTAGTGAAAGTTGAGGCCTACCCAATGGTTTCCACAATGCTCCATACACTTAATGTATCAATGTACTCTCTTTAGAGCCACTACAAGGTTATTAGGGTTGGACGGATTTTTTTGCATATGTATTTTGTAGTTTGTTACCAACATTGAGTACGCCCTTTTACAACTATGCCACCTAATGAGAACTTGACTAGTCAGTGTGGTAATTTAGGAAATGCTCAAAAGCTCTTAGTTGAACATCTCCCAAAAAATGGTTAAGGTTCCAAATTGCATCATGATGCAACATTATATTGCGTTGGTATAACTCATACAATAGGTTCTTTTCTTCATTTTGGCATGCATAATAAAGTACCAAAAATGTGCCTAGGGAGGTGATCACATATGGCTTGGAGGTCATGATAGCCTTCCTCTAGAACATGAGGTATTTGTCTTGTAAGTACATGTTGCACATAGGGGAAGGAGTTTTGCAGTTAAGCACAAATTCTACCAATAGCTCAAGTTGTATCTTTTCAATTTCTAACTTGTCCATTTGCTTCTAGAGTTTGATAGTTTTCTTGACCTCCTCATTCATTCCTTTCCAATCATCCCATATGGAACTGTTGATTTTCAAATGTTATCCCCATCTATCTCCAAGGTTCCTGAAACGCTGTCGGTGTTCCCTGATAGGCATTACTCCTTCCTCATATGCAACTAGTATTCCATTCCACTTATCCTCTTTAGCTTTCTCCCACTGGTTTGGGATGTTCACCTAAACTTCTTGTGTCTCTATCAAAGCAGGATCTATCTAAGTGGCAAGCTCCAATAATTCAGGACCTTCATGCTCTATTTGAACAACCCTTTCTTGGGTTTCCATCCTATGTAATTATGCTTGGGTTGTTTCCCTTCTCTCAAGAAGAGGTGCCCTCATTTATTTTGTAACAAGAAAACTTTTTACCTAAGCAAGGCATTCTGACTTTCAAAGGGCCTATCTTCCCTTAGTTCACCCCTTAATAGTTCTACTAAGTTTTCAAACCTTCTATTTTAGCTTTCAAGCATTTCATTTCTTCTAATAAGAGATGTATAGAAAGGAATAAGGGAAATACTACCTATTGTTTTCATCTACTTTCTCACCTTGGAGGTTTTCTTCATCTCTACGGTAGCAACAACTTCATGTTGGTGTGCTAGGCGTTGTAACCCCATCTTCTTTTTCATGTTGTTCCATATTGATTTTTGGGGGTGCAAAAAGGCCTTGTTATAGGTTTTCACTTTTTAGTTCTTATATTACAACAAGGTTTTCAGCTTGGTTTTCCATTGCAGTCCTTATGTTACAATAAGTTTGTATGCTTGGTTTTCCTTTGTTGGTTCTTGTGTTGCAACGAGGTTTTCAAATTCCATGTTTTAAGAGCCCTATCCTTCCCCTGTGGGTTTTTGTGTGATAGAAATGGTTTTTTCTTCTATTACCCCTACTATCTTTTATGTGGCAACAAGGATTTCTTCCTCTTGGGCTACAACAGTTTCCCTTTCTTTTTCCACCCCTTCTAGTTTTTACATTGCAGTAGGGGTTCCTTCATGTTATTCCTAAGTTGTAAAGGTTGGGGTTAGCTCTTCCTTTTTAGTTTACCTCGTCCTCTTTCTCCTTGGTGCTACCATATATCCAAGCTCCATTGTCACCTGCCTTTTCCTTTTCATTGGAGACTTGCTCCCAATAATTTCCACATCACTGTTGTGGCTAGTTTCTTCTTATTGCATAGTTGCAACATGGATTTCTTCTACCACGAGAGTTATAATAGGGACCTCCTATTCTATAAGAGTTGCAGTAAGGTATTCCTCAGTTGTAGCTTCAGTTGTTGGAATAGTTTCAAATTTTGGAGTTGTAGCGGGGCTTTCTTCAGGTGGATTTGTAGTATTTGTAGCTTTAGGCAAAGTTGCAACAACTGCTTCTTCAATTGGTGCCCTTGCTACATCACTTTAGACACGAGCGACCTTGTGCAATGCATGATCGACCAAGAGTTTTATGAGGTCATGATGTGAGAGGGATTAAATGGGGTAGAAGGACTTTTGAACAAGGTTTGTCATTGTTTGAAGCATTTTCAAGAGGAAGAAAGGCATGTTGATCAATCTGAAATGCCTCAGGTGATCCAATAACCTCAATTATTTTAAGTAAACTACCATATGGCAATACTCACATGTAAAATACCTTTATTACATTATGGCTACATCTCTCGAAGGAGTTGGCAATGATTTTTGGACAAACTCCATCCCTTTTCTTGCCAAACTCTCTCTAGGCTCAATAAATTGTTTTATAATTTCTAATGTTGGCCTCCTCTTGCAGTACCATCGCTCCCTAGTTTGTGGAATACCTATTAATTTTTCCATGGTGTCCTCCTTCACCTACAATAGCATCCCTCTTGTCATAGACCTGTTATCCTGGAAATTCAAAGTGAATTCCAACGCTACATCGTCATCATACCCTTGTAGTCTTACATACTCAATCCATCCTCCATTTGAGAAAATAGCCCAAATGTGGTCATATGCCTACAAAAATAGAGTCTCCATGGGATCCCTTCAAGTCAGTGAGACTCCCATTTTTTCTCTCTGATTTGACTTAAAATATTTTGTAGCTACAAGGTGGAATGAACAACTCATTCGGGGTTTGGCAGTTGCAATTTCTAATTATAGCAAGGGAATGATTATTTGTGGTGTGATTATGTCATAGGTTGATGGCGGAAATAGTTGATGTATGTGATCAAATCATTGGTCAAATCGAGTTCGGCCAAATTAATGCCATTATACAGTCAAGATACATAACCTTCTAACTTATTGTGAGTGGTCACTACCTTCCAAGTTGGCAGCGTGAGTCATTATGTTTCATGCCTTTATCTTGTTGTCATATTGGCCCCCAAAAGAGTTTTGGAATCCTTGTTGGTGTGAAATTTACAGTACGTCTAGAGTTGAAACACTCCATAGTTTCAACATATTGGAAGTTGCAACACTTCAACTATTGAGCCAAAGTTGCAGCTTCATTTGATCATGTTTCAGAGCGGGTTAGTTTTCCATCCAAATCCATCATTGAAATTGCAACCAAAAAGTTGTAGCATCTAAATTACAACTCGAATTGCACCGTTGGAGTTTTAGTAATTGGATTAAAGAAATGGAGTTGCAACAATGATGACATCCTCCCTTGCATATCCTAGAAAACAATATATTGGCAATTCAAAAGATTATATGAGTCTCATGACTAGAAGGATCCTAACATGACCATCATGAAACCTTGAAGTTCCCCTCTATACATAAGGCATTATTTGATTTGAATTTATTATTCATTTTTAACACATCATGTGCCAACATAAGCTAGTTTTCACATAACATTTGGTCAGGTTATGCCTCTAAGGGTTTTAATACATGGGATTTATTTTTTATTTATTTTTAAACATGGGATGTAAGAATGATTCATTTGATAGGGATTTATCCCTAACGAAAAATCTCAAAGTCATTGTCTGGCCATCCATCATTAATTTTCCTCAAGAAGGCTTCCCTTGATAGGTATCTCTGATATAACTAAAGCCTGTCTTGTTTTCCATTAAAGGCATTCTCTCTTCATTAATGGTATTAAGTTTGATGGCTCCATTATCATACATAATGTCAATCTCACAAGGTTTGATCCATAAAATGGCAAAACTTCCCTTTGAAATCCTTGAAATTGAATTCAAATAACAAGGCCTACTCTCTCACTTTGAATTTATTCTTCTTGATGAACATGTCATGCCATCGAGCTCTCTAATTTTTTCATTGTTTTATAGTGTAAGGGAGCCTGATGAGGTTCATCTAACTCATTAATGTAGAGGAATATATGCTTATGAGATTTAAACAAGTCCATCCTAATTATTGTATCTTCGTATCAATTAGAAAAAGTACTCTCTTTGCATATACCAATTCATATGGAGTGCAACCAATAGTAGTCCTCCATGTTGTTTGGTAGGCCCATAGAGATTAGGGAGTTGGTCAAGCCAGTCCTTGAGGTGTAATCTCGTAGTCTTAGTGATAATATCCTCGATAATTGTATTTGTCCCTTCCTCAAATCCATTGGTCTGTAGATGGTATGGTGGTTTGAACATGTTCTTGATCTTATGTGTATCCATTAGGTCTGTAATGATCTTTGAAGTGACTTAAGCCCCTCCATTAAGTAATTATTTCATGAGGTATCCCGAACCTAGTGAATATCTCTTCATGAAGAAATTCTAATATTACATGCTCAATTGTGGTCGAGAGTGCCTTGGATTCCATCCATTTTGTGACATAATCTGTACATACTAGGATGTATGAGTTACAAGAGAAAGGATGATTAATTGGTCTAACAAAACCAAGGGCCTATTTTTCAAAGGGTTATAGTACCAACTATGGCTGCAATGACATCTCGTTTGATTTCACTGCCCTTTCCATGCATTGATAGTTATTGCATCTCTGCATATATCTCTTGGAATCTTTCAAGTTGGTGGGCTAGTTGATCTGAAAATTCTATCATCCTCTGACACTTTTCAAGTTTTGAAAATTTTGGGTTTTCAAAAGTTAGTTTGCAACTTGTTAAACTATGAATAGTTAATTTTAAATGAACTTAAACAT
The DNA here is from genome assembly GCA_031772625.1 of Pinus tabuliformis. Taxonomy (NCBI): domain Eukaryota; kingdom Viridiplantae; phylum Streptophyta; class Pinopsida; order Pinales; family Pinaceae; genus Pinus; species Pinus tabuliformis. The sequence goes on from CM062816.1 coordinate 1,839,262,500, forward strand.
GAAACAAAATCATATGAAATCAAACATGGTAAAAATGAAGATGAGAACAACCCAGTGATAATGGATTTTGTCAAGTTTGGACTACGTCTCTGGGCCCTGCTCCAATCGCTAGGCTACTTTATTGATCTCAACAACAAAAAGAGTACATTACAAATCTTTAACTCATAGAGTAATGTCCTTTTGGAGTGGCATTGTTTCTCCTTCAAAGAAACGTTATTCTTCAGAGAACTCTCACTCACAAGTTAACTCCCTTTAGCAAAAAGATGGTGGTGTCAAAATAAAAGGACTATCTCACTGAATGTGGCAATAGGTCCTCATACTCATTCTAAGATCGAGAAGCACAAATCCAACTGCTTCATAATGAAGCGTCGAAATGGTCTTTTCCCACAATCATACTGAGAATATACTAAAATTGGCTGCTCTAATGAAGAAACAGACTCTGTAGATGCATCTGAAAGGCTTGAAAACCCTTTCGTAGGCTCTTCTTGGGTTCAAAAAGGCTGAAAAATGACTAAGTTAGGCCTCCTTCTCCATTTCTCCGTTATCTATCTTGCAAAATGAAAAAACTGGATAGCTAGGCAACAAAAGTCGCCTTTAGCAAAACCGCCAGGTGACAATTTGGCGCAGGAGTGACGAAATTTCAACCGAAAAATGTGCATTTTATCGAATAGATAAGCTCGCCAATAAGGCTTTTGCGTTGCTTCTTTAGCTCATGGTGTCGGTCATATGGTGGTCCATGTGGTTAGGGGCGTGGGGCAAAGGCCACATGCCCGTCAGAACTCTGCCCCTGGTCATTTTGATTGCCATATGGCTATATTCTAGGCCACGCACCATCCCCTCTACACTGATCCCTCCACCCAGAGTTATGGGGTTTGAACGTGACACGGGGCTAGGGCTAACCGCTCGTCCCCTCCACCTTCGCACTATGGTCGTGTGATGTGAACGGAACATGGGATCGGGCTAAACACCCACCCCTCCGCTTTGACACTTGATCTGTTAAAATTGGCAACCAGGGCAAAACTTCATGTGGGTCATCTTATTCATGGCTGATAATATTTTTATTAGATTCCTCTCGTCAAGAGGTGTAGGATTGATATAAAGATCATCCAATTCCGATAAGTATTCATGGAGATATGAATTTATTTTGATTATGGAATTATTTTCAAGCCGACCTACAACTCATGTAGGCTCAGAAGCCCAACAGTCGCATCTATTCACCCACCAACGTTGTGCATAAATATAAGAGGACTTTTCCTCATTTAGACTCACTCATCTCATCACATCTCTCTCTCTCTACTGCGCAGATATGAGTCTCTTCTCTACTGTGTTGAAATGGGTCTCTCTCTCACACATGTCAAGCCGGAAGCTGTTGAATTTGAAGCTGCAACTGCAGAAGTAAAGATTGACTTGTGTGGCCTAGAAGATCTCCTCTTTGGATCTGCGCTGTAGGTTCATCTGAACCTCCTTTGAAAGCCACAACTTTTGGTGGTGGAATGAAGTCAATCCGACGAACGGTTTGCAAGATATCGACTGCCCTAGTTTGGATCCAGAAACTGCTGAAACTGAAGCTGTAACTGCAGAAGTAAATATTGACTTGCGTGGCATAGAAGATCTCCTCTTTGGATCTGTGCTGTAGGTTCATTTGAACCTCCTTTGAAAGCCGCAACTTTTGGTGGTGGAATGAAGTCAATCCGATGAACGGTTTGCAAGATATCGACTGCCCTAGTTTGGATCCGGAAACTGCTGAAACTGAAGCTGTAACTGCAGAAGTAAAGATTGACTTGCGTGGCCTAGAAGATCTCCTCATCTGAACTACACTGTAGGTTCATCTGAACCTCCTCTGGAAGCCGAAACTTTTGGTGGTGGAATGAAGTCAATCCGACGGTCGGTTTGTGAGATATGGTCTGCCCTAGTTTGATAATGAAGCCGCTAATGTTGATGCTGCTGATCTAGGGTTTGCTACTGCTGATATGAATCAGATTTATTGTACTATTTCTCTCTGCTGAATTATTGAAGATAAAAGAAGATTTGATCAAAGGGTTTCCCCACACATTGTGGGGTTTGTCCCTGGCTAGCCGCCACATCTTGTGTCTCTTGTCTTGGCTTGTTTTCTGTCGATCGTTTAATGTTCTATCTGCACTCTACTTTATGTACATGTGATTGCTAATCTGTGGAATATAATAAGAAAAATAAGTAAATTGTTATAAGCATAGAACATACCATAACTTAACATGGTATCGGAGCTGAGGTGAAGACAAAGCCCGAGCAAGAGCAAGAACAATCATCGAAGAGAATATTGGCAAGGCTATCCTAAAAGAACTATGGGGTCCTCAACACTCTTTCCTGCTGAAGGCAAGCTCCGTGAGAAAGCTGACTATCACGGATGGAAGATGTCTATCGATCTAACCCTTGAGAATCAAGGAGTGTTGGATCATGTGAGAGGCAATATTGTTGAGCCTCCATCAAATGCATCCGCTGCTGCCTGGAACAAATGAAAAATGGAGAAGTCAAAACAATAGAAGATCATCCGGGACTCTATCGACAAGCACTTGGTGGCCTACATCTCTGAACTGGACACTTCCAAGGAAATCTACGATAGACTGGTGAGTTTATTTAAAGTTAATGATGCAAATCAAGTTTTGTTTCTTAGAAATAAGCTGATGGAAATCAAGAAGGGTAAAGATGAAAGTATGCAAGCATACTTCTTAAGAATCACCGAGATCAAGAACGATCTCCTATCTATTGGGGAAACTATTACTGACAGAGAAATGGCACTCACAACTCTTGGAGGATTGCCATTTGAATGGTATGTGTTCAGGACTACTCTTTTGAACTATAATGTAATTCCTGGTTTCGAGGAATTAATGGCTAGATGCGTTCAAGAAGAAACAAGGGAAGAAGTGCAAGAAATGCCCATGCCTAAAGGTCCTACTGCTGCCTTTTCTTCTCATGCAAAGAAAAGAAATAATTCCGGGACTAAATCAAAAGGAAAGGCTGGACCTAAGGCTAGAAGAAAATGACGATGTTACATTTGCGATAAAGCAAGTCACTATGTATGAGATCATGAGCATCATGATGAATGAGATCATCGACATAAAGGGCAACATGAGATCATGGACATATAGGATAGCATGATGATGATGCACACTAGTTTGAGCAGCATTATGATGGATAAAATCATGGACATGGGCAGCATGATGATAATCATGATTAGAGAAGCATGGTACAGTATGCAGTAGTGCAACTCGAAATCCCTCTGATGGCAATCAAAGGAATGACAAATTCAACAACAAAGGTAAGAGGAGAGTTGGGAATCAAGGAAGAGGACAAGCATTCAAGAAGGCTAGAAATTCCAAGATGTATTAAATGCACCTGACCTCAAAAAGAACCTAGTGTCCATCTCGGCAATGGAAGACAAAGGCTTCAAGGTAACCTTCAGCGATGGCAAGGTATGTATATGGAAAAATAATGTTAAAGATGCCTTTACTCTTGGGTTTAGTGTTGATTCATTATATCAGGTCGATGGAAGTCCGCTAGGTGTCATGTCTTGTGACACAACTATTTAGTCTGAACTTTGGCATCGGAGGTTTGCCCACCTTCATTACAAAGCTCTACTTGGTGTAAAACAAATGGTGACAGGGATGCCCAAATTCCAAGTAGAGAAAGAAGGTGTATGTCCAGGATGTGTCGAAGGAAAGCTCAAAAGGGGACCGTTCCCCTCAAGCCAAAGCAAGACCTCCGCTGTATTTCAATTGGTTCACTCAGGCATATCTGAGGTTGGCATTAAGAGGGAGACTACTACACCACATACTCCTTAGCAGAATGGTGAGAAGGAAGAACCGCCCGATGATGGAAGCTGTCCGGGCCATGCTACATGATCAAAGACTTCCGAAGTTTCTATGGGCTGAAACTATAATCACTGTTGTATATGTACAAAATTGATGTCCTCATCAAGCATTGGGTTCCTAAACTCCTGAAGAAATGTTCACCATCGGTCAAAGGGAAGTCGTGATTAGTCATGATGTCAACTTGGACAAAGATATGGCCCTCAGCAAGGTGGACAATCTGCTGATTTTGAGTAGCTCTCAAGAAGCCGACACTGGGGAACCGAAAGAAAAGGATGATGAATCAATGCCTGATGTAGAAGAACCCATGGATCCGATTGATCCTCATCCACATGAGCCTTCCTCTTCTAGGAAGAGGCCTTCATGGCTTAGGGGGATACTTGATGATGCTGAAGGACATGCTGCACCCTGAGGAACCTTCCATCAAAGTAAGAAACTTAACGTGTATCAGGGATACCTGACCATCATGAGCACGATCATACAAAATGAACCTTCATCATTCTCAGATGTCATCAAACATTAACTATGGAAGGATGCTATGACCATAGAATATGAGTCTATTATGGAGAATGATGTCTGGGAAGTAGTTCCCAGACCCTGGACAAGACAATTGTAACTTCAAAATGGATTTACAAGATAAAGCATGCAGCAAATGGAAGTATGGAAAAGTATAAGGTTCATTTTGTTGCTTGTGGTTTATCCCAGAAGGGAGGTATAGACTATGATATTTGCACCTGTTGCCAGATATACGACCATCTGCTCGATCATAGCCCTTGCCGCTTCACAAGGATGGAACCTACATCAGATGGATGTCAAGACTGCATTCTTGCATGGCTCGATCAAAGAAGAGGTCTACGTGGAGCAACCCGAAGGATTTGAGATTTATGATCGAAAATCTCATGTATGCAGGTTGAAGAAAGCTCTCTATGGGCTGAAGCAAGCACCCCGAGCATGGTATGAGAGGATCGATAGCTACTTGATGAAGCTGGGATTCTCTAGGAGTGAAGCCGATCCTAACCTTTACTTTAAGGTTGAAGATGACAAGCCTCTCATACTGGTGTTGTATGTGGATGACCTCTTTCTAACAGGTGCAAACCCTCTCATTCACAAATGTAAGAGGGAGATGGCTTCTGAATTTGAAATGAAGGACCAAGGACTTGAAGTGTGGCAGAAGCCAAGGGAAAATTTCCTATCTCAAGGAAAATATGTGGTAAATATATTGGAAAGATTTGGTATGATGCACTGCAAGCCTGTGACTACCTTGAGGATCTTAACTTTTAGAAGTTATATGGTAGTGATGCCGGACCAGACTTGGGAAATGCCTCTGAGTTTCAAAAACTCATTCGCATTGATGTTCTTGGTGAACCTCCGTCCGAACATATGTTTTGCAGTTAGCATTGTGAGCTCATATTTGGTTGAGCCTCACTGGATTGATGCCAGGAATCTTCTGAGATGTCTTCAAGACACAATCTCTCATGGATTAAGATACACTACCGGAGATGTGAGACTACTTGGATATACTGATGTTGATTGGGCAGGAAGTGTGGTGGACCGTAAGAGCACTTTCAGGTACTGTTTCACCTTGGGATCTGCTTCGATATCCTAGATGAGCAGGAAGCAAAAGTCGGTGGCTTTGAGCACCGCCGAAGCAGGATATATTGTTGCTAGCTTAACCTCGTGTGAGGCAGTCTGGTTGCGAAAGCTCTTCAGTGAGCTGTTTGGATTTACATTGGATACCACTGTGATTCTCTGTAACAATCAGAGGTGGGATTCGATTATTGAGGAATCCCGTATTCGTCAATTGCTCCAGCAGATAGACATCATCTGGGATATGGTAAGTCGATGAAAAGGAAGCTCCATCACATTAAGATGATGTACAGGTTGATACACCTTGTCAAAGCCCCGAGGAAAGATCTAATCTGTGATTTTCCCAAACGACTTGGAGTCGGCAAGAAACCCTTGTACAAGGGTCCTGCATGTTGCATACATTAAGCTCTGGGAGCTCTGAGGGCTTGCGGTTCCTACTGGAGCAACATATGACCACAGGGTGACTCACCCTCCCCTGGTGGTGCACACTGGAACAAGATGATTCGCTCTCTTGTGGGACAAGATGATTCGCTCTCTTGTGGAACAGGATGATTTTCTCTCCTGTGTAGCAGGATGATTTGTTCTCCTGTGAGGCCTGGATTGATGTGTTCTCCATGGCAGCCTGGATTGATGTGTTCTCCATGGCAATTGTAGCAGGATTGATGTGTTCTCCTGTGAGGCCTGGATTGATGTGTTCTCCATGGCAATTGTAGCAGGATTGATGTGTTCTCCTGTGAGGACAGGATTGATTAGTTCTCCTGTCGAGGCATCCTACCCATGCAGTCTGGGACTCATGGGAAGTACCTCTCATCTGATCAATGAGCAGGGAAATGAAGTTAGGGACCATAGTAGTACCGATGGACGCATCGTTGTAACTACCGTACTCCCTACGCTAGGATGACCTCCATTGATCTGGGATCAATGATGCTGGTCTGGGACCAGTGGTAGGAGTTGTACCATACTATGACACTGACTTCGGGTCGGTTGAGACTGGTCTGGGATCAGTGGTACATACTCTGAGACTGACTTTGAGTCAGTGGAGGATTATATTGGTCTGGGACCATTGGAGTTGTACTCACTATGACGCTGACTTTGGGTTGGTTGAGACTGGTCTGGGACCAGTGGTACATACTCTGAGACTGACTTTGAGTCAGTATGATACATCCTCGATCATTTCTTCTTCTTCATAATTCGGACAAAAGCAGAGCAGAACAGAACAATGCAAGAGCAGAGCAGAACTAAGAAAAACAGTACAGATCAGTGCAGGCAGAACAAGACAAAGCAGAACAGGCAGAATAGAGTAGAGCAGGGCAAGGGTCAGGTTGTACAGGGCAGTGCATTTGATGGATGAATAGTAATGACCGATAGACAGATTGCAGATGAAGTTCTCCATGGTTGAGAGGGAGTGTTAAAATTGGCAACCAGGGCAAAACTTCATGTGGGTCATCTTATTCATGGCTGATAATATTTTTATTAGATTCCTCTCGTCGAGAGGTGTAGGATTGATATAAAGATCATCCAATTCCGATAAGTGTTCATGGAGATATGAATTTATTTTGATTATGGAATTATTATCAAGCCGACCTACAACTCATGTAGGCTCAGAAGCCCAACAGTCGCATCTATTCACCCACCAACGTTGTGTATAAATATAAGAGGAATTTTCCTCATTTAGACTCACTCATCTCATCACATCTCTCTCTCTCTACTGCGCAGATATGAGTCTCTTCTCTACTGTGCTGAAATGGGTCTCTCTCTCTCACACATGTGAAGCCGGAAGCTGTTGAATTTGAAGCTGCAACTGCAGAAGTAAATATTGACTTGCTTGGCCTAGAAGATCTCCTCTTTGGATCTGCGTTGTAGGTTCATCTGAACCTCCTTTGAAAGCCGCAACTTTTGGTGGTGGAATGAAGTCAATCCGATGAACGGTTTGCAAGATATCGACTGCCCTAGTTTGGATCCGGAAACTGCTGAAACTGAAGCTGTAACTACAGAAGTAAAGATTGACTTGCGTGGCCTAGAATATCTCCTCTTTGGATCTGCACTGTAGGTTCATCTGAACCTCCTTTGAAATTCGCAACTTTTGGTGGTGGAATGAAGTCAATCTGACGAACGATTTGCAAGATATCGACTGCCCTAGTTTGGATCCGGAAACTGCTGAAACTGAAGCTGTAACTGCAGAAGTAAAGATTGACTTGCGTGGCCTAGAAGATCTCCTCATCTGAACTGCGTTGTAGGTTCATCTGAACCTCCTCTGGAAGCCGAAACTTTTGGTGGTGGAATGAAGTCAATCCGACGGTCGGTTTGTGAGATATGGTCTGCCCTAGTTTGATAATGAAGCCGCTAATGTTGATGCTGCTGATCTAGGGTTTGCTACTGCTGATATGAATCAGATTTATTGTATTATTTCTCTCTGCTGAATTATTGAAGATAAAAGAAGATTTGATCAAAGGGTTTCCCCACACATTGTGGGGTTTGTCCCTGGCTAGCCGCCACATCTTGTGTCTCTTGTCTTGGCTTGTTTTCTGTCGATCGTTTAATGTTCTATCTGCACTCTACATTATGTACATGTGATTGCTAATCGGTGGAATATAATAAGAAAAAGAAGTAAACTGTTATAAGCATAGAACATACCATAACTTAACATGGTCATATGTAGTGCCATGTAACTCAGGGTCGGAGCCACATGCCCCAACCCTTCCACCAACTCTATAACCATATCACTTTAACTATATCCACCTCCACCATAGTTAACGAGCAACACAAATGGTCTAACATTGAGATGGTTGGTTGTTAATTGATAGGTCATTGGTTCGATTCTGGCAAGTTCATCTGATCTCCATAACAATTTTCTTCACAGAACCCAAGGGCCATGTGGGGCCCTCCCATTGGCCCACGTGGCATCTCCTGATTGGTCCACCACAAAACTCACCAACCAATCACAACTCGCCGAATTGCCTTGTATGGTCATGCCATATGTTAGTACGTGATTGGTCCATCTCTCTGTCATACTTGTACGGTCACTTGCTAACGTCAACGCCACATCACCTATACGACCTACAATCAGCAGCCCAATCAACCTTGCAAGTTTACTTTTTAGTTGTTTGCCAAAAACTTTAGAACGTGATAACTTTCACATACGGTGTCATATTGAGGCAATTCAAGCGTCGTTGGAATCATAACAACGAGATCTTACAATTTGGAACCAGTTTTGGGTGATTTTGAGCATATTGTTTGATCCCTTGGATCATTAGTGTGCCCTTGATGAAGTACTTTATACCAATTCTTCTTTCCTGCAAAGTGGACCCACAAGGGCCATCATGGCAAGCTTTCACTATCTGATAGATCTCATCTTATCATACACATCTCCATTGATGATTTGGGTAAATAAATAAAATCATATGTAATGAAGACCAAAGAGGAATATAGGAAAGATGTCAAGTTTTTGAAAAACTATGGTCAGTATTAACTAAACCTAGAAATTATTTTATATACTAGGTACAAATGCACATCTTAAAATGTGTAACACTAAAAAAATAATTTGGTGTTGGAAGTTCATGATGCATTTGAGCCTTTAATAGTATTAAAAGACGTGTTAATTTGTTGATTATGTAGCTTGATTATTGGAATGACAAAGGATTGAGCTAGACTATGAACTTCTTGAGTGGAAATAAGAAACATTTGCCACTAACTTTAACATTGGAATCCTTTCAAGTTGCAAATGAATTGATTCAACCATGGCAGTTATCGAAAAGGCGACCAAGCATAGGCACTTCATCCTTCTGACGACATATGTAAGCCCTCAAATATATCTAGAGTGTTCTTGAAAGAGAGTGAAACTCCATGGTGTATCCAAGGTGATAATCTTACACAGGGATAAGGAGAACATGCCCTGCATGAAAAGAAGAAGAAGACTATTATTAATTAATTGATGGGCTTAATCACTCAATCAAAATTTTAAGGAAAAGAGATAGGCCCCAAAACAATGAAATTCACTTGTGCATGGTCAAACGATGCAAATAATCAGTACAATAATGGAATTTTAAATGTTTTAAAAATAAAAGGAGGCCCTAGAAAATGAACTTTATGAAGAATGGTTTCATTGATCCTAACGTAGTCCTAATGTAGTACCCCAACTTTGTTTGTGAAGAACAATGGGACTTGGAGGTTCTACATTGATTACTAACAATTAAATAAGATCACATTTAAAGGTTTATTCCCATTGACCTATATTTATGACCTATTTGACCCTTAGATAAGAGCAAGTATTTTCAAAGGTAAATCTTGATTTGGATATCACAAAATTAGAATCAAAGAAGACATGTGCAAGAATGTTATTGAAATTCCTTATGGGATCTAAGAGTTTGCAATAGTTTCATTCATGTTGAAAAATGTCCTAAGTCAAAGGAAGAGCATGATGAACATTAAGGTTTGCTTTACATTGTTTTAAAATGATCTGAATCTTGGGGGGCTTATAGTCTAAGCTCATATGTATAAGTCATAAAGTCATATGCTTATGTTAAAGAGAACTTGATATATATGTAATTAACGAAGTAAACCCTAATTAAAGTCAACTTCATCAAAAATAAATCTTATCAAAAGGAAATAGGAATAAAATGAAAACCATGAAGAAGAGGTGATCCAAATTTATGAAGGGAACAAAATGAAATACAAATTTATAACCATAACACGGGGATATAGTGAAAATTGACTTCAATTAATAAATGGAAAATGTTGAAACTGTATACATGTAGAATGAAAGCAAACTAGCTCGAACGGTGGTAGATTATCTCTAAGAAGAGATGTGATGGCTACACACCTTCCTTAACTGTGTTACAATGAGGATCAAAGGCCTTTTTTATCATGAATAAGTAATGAGAAACCCTAAAAATCTAAAAACCTAACCCTATGAGATGAAGCGCCAAAGACTTATGGGCCCTCATGGGGCAAGTTAGAATGTTAACATCTCAATGTCATAACTTTTGCATGCGATCTCTATTTTGCGTGCATGATAGCCTATTGGAAAGGTTTATCCAAGGAGTACATTTTTTTACTTTTGATGGAAGTCTATCACTAACACCAACCCATTTCCCCAAAAAATTTAGTTTAGGACCTCAAAACAACTTTGGAAATTCAGGACCTAAACACTGCCAAAAAAAGAAAACTACCAAAATTGGAAAATTGTGTTGTGAGCTAGTAAATAGGTGGGTGGACATTGATATCTACCTGGATCAATCATCCTCCCTTAGGAAGCAATGGCATCTATTGTGTTTGAGTGCCTCCATGAGATGGGGAAACTTCTGTTGAACTTGGCCCTTAGTGAGCCACTTGCCTTGGTGCAGGAGTTGCCCTGCTTTGATAACTCGATACAGTTGGATCCTTTGTTGGTGAGTGCTCTTAATATGTGTGTCCATGATCTGATCAGTTGTGACATGTTCAATACAATATGGGTTGAGCTCTATCAGTTTCAGCTGCTCCACGACTTTTGATGTGTCCAACAATGGTGGAAAGTATGGCCAAAGGTGATCCACATTAAACAGTAGGTGCAGGCCAAGGAAGGGAGGGGTGCTTAGCTCAAAAGTGTTGCCACCCACAACCTTGGTGATGGTGTAAGGTCCATAACATAGTTCTTGAAGCTTCTAATGGGCTCTTGCAAGGCATTCCTTCTGCAAATACAATCAAACCGTGTCTCCCACTTGAGACTTGTGTGGCGCCTCGTCCTCGTCATGGTGTTGTTTATACTTAGTATTGGATTTCTGCAAGATATCATGGACTTTCTAGTGAATGTGTTGAATTTGTTCAAACATATTGGTAGAGTTTTTAGCTTAAGATTGAACATGTGAGATTATACTTGTGGAGTTGCAAGGGACAATGTGACATATGGGACCTAAACGTTGAAATCCAGGACCACTTGAAAGGGGTTGTGTCCAGTTGAGCTATAGAGAGCTTTGTTGTAGTTATGATGAACATAGGGAAGACTCTCATCCTATTTGTGTGGATACTTGGAGTTGTAGAAGCGCAAAATGTCCACAATCATCTTGTTGATGACCTTTATTTGGCCATTAGTATCGGGGTGGAAGACATTTGATCTAGTGAGCTTGGTGTCCAATAATGACCATAGGCTTTAACATAATGTGCTTAGGAACTTGTTCTTCTGATCCGATATGATGGTTTGTGGTATCCCAAGATGAACCCACACCCGTTCAAAAAAGAGCTTCGAAATGGCATCATATGTGATACTCTTCTTGAAGGTAGTCAGGGCAACAATCTTAGAAAAATTATCCACAAACACACACAATAATTACCATGCTTCATGGAAGGAAGGCCATGCATATAGTTCATCAATATGGATTCCTAAGGTTGATTAGGAGTAGACAAAGGGGTGTATAGGCCTTGCTTCTCAATGGTACAAGCAGTGCAGGACATGATATACTTGCAAACATCCTGTTGAAATTTCATCTAATAAAAATACTTCTACAATACTGCCAATGTATTCTCCACACCAAAATGCCCTACTACCTGACTATAATGTGCCTCCTATATTAGCTTGGCATGCTCACTTGAAGGAACAAAAAGGTGTCCTAAGTAGCACAATAGTGCATCCTGGAGGTGGAAGTCTAAAATTTGCTTGCCTGGCAATAACATCTAGTATGTGGCAATGAATTCCAAGCCATTGTTGTATACTTGTGGCCATCCAGAGGTCTCATGCCCACAAGAGTTGAGAATGGTGGTTACTGCCACAATCAGGGGCTAAGGCAGTCTGTGACATGATTGTTGATATGATTTTTATATTTAATGTTTAAATGGAATTGTTGTAGCTATTGATGAGCGCCAGTATTGCAGAAAGAATGTTGCAACTCTTGGGGCTACCAACTTTACTTCATCAACCTAGGGTTCAAACAAACTTAGAGGTGACAGTGTTGTATACACAGTAGATGTAATGGTCTACTCTTGTCACTTTTCAACTAGGGTGATAGAACACTAGGGTTTCTCAAACCAGTCTTCTATTGACTAGAAGAAGTCTGACTACCAAATGGAGAAGGGAAAATTATCCTTAATGAAAGAAAAGGAATGTTGCCTACTTTAAGGAATGAAAGACTGAATTGGAAGATGTTATAAAGTGACATGAAATCATCTAGCTACACATTTACACATTTTGTTTGCAGAAGAAACCTATCTTAACCTTGTTTATAACATGTGATGATCTAAACTAACTGAGCATGGAATCTGATCTAGGAAGTATTATAATTGTTGCATGCATGTGCTAATTTAGAAATTGTAGAAAAATCCTTTTTTGATGTTTTAGTTTTATGAATGCAAATGCTAATTTTCACTTGTTCTTTGGCAGGGGAGACAAGTATGGAGGAAAAGGTATGGACTAGTCTCAAAGGTATGGAAGCCAAGTGGAGGCCTAATCTAAGCTCAGATGATAATTTTTTGCTAAATTCAGACAAAAAACAGGATGCTACAAGGTTTCCTGTAGTACTGCTACAGGATGTCCTAGTTCTACTACATGATGCCCTATTTTACTATAGGAAACAGGTTGAAAGCTTAGAAGATGGTAGGAAAGGTAAAATGAAGTGTGGTAAAGGTGTCTGATGGGGAAATAAGGCATGGAGGAGGTGAACACTATCCAGGGCTGAGTCAGATGCTTCAATATGGTTGGATTTTCTTAATGGAAATGACAACTTTGCTTACAAAACAAGAATTCAGATTTAGGGTTTAGTGGACCTTGGCAGCATGGGTGGATAGGACTTGGATGAGGTGAATGAGATGAGGTCTCCCTGCAAATTAGAAGCTCCTGCAACAACATACACTCTTGTCTTCATTTATGCACAAATTCATCTATACATGGAAAATATTTATTGAATGGAGGAAAATAGAGTTATTATTAGCTAATGGCTAAGTTCATGAATGGAAGTGCTTTGAACCACAACAAGACTCAAGAGATCAAAATGACAATTGAAAATAATTCTAAGAAACTCAAAGACAATGATATATTCATCAAGAAACCCTAGATTATGCAGTAATCAAACAAGAAATATGTTTTTGGGATGTGTGAAGGGAACCCTCAAGTCATGATCCTATAAGGAAGATGAGATGAAATCCACTCCCAAAAGATTTTCTGAAGTGTTTATTGTCACTATGATACCACTTATCTAACTATCCACAAACGGAAGCAAACTAATTAATCACCCAAATACTTGCAAATTAACAAAACCAAAATCACTTCAACAACTAACTATGAATGTAATCTAAGCATACATGTACAAAACGAGGAACCTCTGTTGCTAGGGTTGGACCCTAACCCAGGAGCTTCAGCCCTCTGAGTCAACTCGGTGCTGGATGAAGGGAATGCTTCTCATTTTCATTAAAATATCAAAAATACATAAGAGTCATCAATCACAATGTCTTAGCTTGAAAATGCTTCTTGGCTACAACAAAAAAAGTTGAATCCTACTGAGGTTCTAGGCCTTCTTATTTATACAACTAAAGCTACCAACAAGTTCCTTAAATTTAGGTAGGTTTGGCTTCCAACTCGAGATCAACTGGTCTTCAACTATCACTAGCTTAGCTATCAATGACTTTAATGGCTCAGCTGCTTGTAACTCCGAGTTGATGAGATCTGGTGGAGGAACCTTCGAGTGAGTGAGGAGTTAAGGAGGGAGATCCAATCTCCTAAAATCCCTCGTGCTTGTCTACTTCGAGTTCCTGCACTTTAATTAGCCAAAATTTGCTCCAAAATTTGCAATTAATGCACATTAGACCGCAAGACATGACATCTCATCTTTACCCTTCTCACTGAGCAAAATATAGCAAAACATGTAAGGAAATGTGAGAAAAGTTGATTTTAATAAGTTGGAGAGTGCCATTAAGGTCCATATAATTTACCCATTAATGAGCCTAACCATCACCACCCTACTGAAAGTGTTTCTTATCCTTTGAGCAACTCAATCTATGTCCATGTCTTTCATTTCTTTGGTGGCCTCCCTGACATTCCAGGCTTCTATTGTTGTATCCTCCTCTTGTGGATAAAATCCTGCATGCTTTTCTATTTCCTCCCACTACTTTCTTTCTTATTCTTCCTTTCTCCCTTCTAACATACCCAATAGCAATGGTGGACTGAGTTTCAAGCCAATCCAGTTGACTTTGAGTCTTTGTAGTGCCTTCTTATACAGTGGGGTCCTCCCTAGTGCATCCCTCATTCTTTAAGGGGAATGATACTCCCTGATCTTTAGGTTGTAGGGCAAGGTGCTCCATCTCCTTTGGCATGCTTGCTAGCTTTCATCCCCTAGCAATCTCAAAATGTCCTCAAAATGAGTGACTGCTCGCTCTTGTGTAGCTAGGTATCTTGGTGCAAGTTGGGGATCATTGACGATGAGGTTGTGGGTGGTAATGATAGCCATAGAATTGCTTTGTTTTTCTCTGATGTAAAGGGGCTCTGTTTCTTCTCTTTCCAATACCCTTTTTTACTTCCTTAGCCCTAGCTTCCTCATGACTCGTCCATGATGCCAAGTCCATCAGTTGTAAGTCCCCTAGCTTTGGATTGGGGTCCCACACATTCAATTTTGTTTAGGCCAAGTTTTGTAAGTAGAATTCAGATATCTTGGCCATGTCCTCCAGGGTTATTTGGTCACAAAGCTCAATGAACTACCTATAGTCTTGGAAAGGCATAGTCCCTCGTTGTGCTAGGGTTTTTATCTAAAACTGCAACCATTGTTCTTTAAGGTACAAGGCTTATGATTTTGTTGGCATCTTGCACTGAAGTGCCTCCATGGAGAGACTTGCCATAGCTGCCAATTGGCTTTCTTTTTCTTGTACTTGCCTCCTTAGCCATGTGTTCTCAGCCTCTAGTTGAGATTTCATCACTCTTTCCCTGTCTCTTATCTCACTCAACTCTCTGCCCATCTCTAGAAGCTTTTCTTCCATATGGCCCACATCCTCTACACTTTTTGATTTAGCAATTTGCATCTAGCGATGTGTCCTTTCTCTCTCCTTTTCAAGCTCAAAGAATAGAGGGATGGCAAATTTTTGTGGTATTATTCTACCTCCCTCAATGAATCTATAATAGGAGCTGAGATTTGGTTGTGGGCTAGGTTCCTGCAGCTCTTAGGACTCTCCCTTTACTGTCTTTTGAGTATTTGTCTCCCCTTGCACTTGTTTTGTTGCTTTTTTTCCTTCCCTTTGTCCCCGTTGTCCTTCCTACTCCCATTTTTGTGTTGCCGGTAGTTTTGACAGAGTTTCCTGTAGGATTATCTGTGTTTCCTATAGGAGGCCTTTCCCTTTTTGAAAAGGGGTCAAAGGTTATTTAATTTGTTTTGTTGAGGTTGACCTAGTGACATGCCTCCTAACATAGGTGATTGGTGACCTTGGGGAAGCCTGTTTTGATGTGCCCTCTTCACCTCTCATTCCTAGAGGGACTAGATTTTCTTGTTCTCTTGGTGAGTCCTCAATTATTAGAGGAGTCTTGGTAGGTGTTTGAGGTCTCCCTTGTTTTATCCTGATGCTTTTCCTTGCTCTGAAGTATAGGGGAGTCTGCCTCTGCCTCTTTCCTGTTGATTTTATAGGTATACCTAGAGCAATTAAGGCAACAACTGCCTCCTTCTCTGTGGGCTCAAGAGACACTATTAGGGATTCCTCTCCTTCCTTGCTATGTATTTCAGGTTTTGATCCATCCTTTTGTGATTCTTACCTATCCTTTTCTTCCTGTGTTTCATTTATCTTTGTCTCCTCTTCTTCTTTTGGTTCTTCTTCTTCTTCTCCATGCTCCTCTTCTTCAGGCTCTTCTTACTCTTCTTCTTCTTATTCTTCTTCTTCTTCTCCATGCTCCTCTTCTTCAGGCTCTTCTTACTCTTCTTCTTCTTATTCTTCTTCCTCTTCTTCAGTACTTTCTTGCACTTCTTCTTCTGGTTCTTCTTCCTTTTCCTCACCACTAGGGGTCTCTATCATACTCAATGGCTTGAATTACATCTTATCTGTTCATTTCTGCAAATGTTGACCACATAATAGGGATTCTTAATTGGCTTAGGGCATCTTATAGTATGAGCTTGATTAGTCCATGATGTGCCAATTGTTGATGCTTCCCTTCTTGTACTTTGATGCTCATGCCTATCACTAATTGCAACAAAAAGTAGGGCACATTAAGTCTTCTATGAGGAGGTAACTCTTCTCCAATCTCATCTCATGGAGGAGTCTAAACTGGTAACCATAGACTATACTCAACCTTCTCTCACAAAAAATATACTTGAGAATGTGATAGCTTACTTCATCCCAAGGATATGCAATGCTTTCCCTTCTAATCCCATTTTTGTCCTTAATTGGTTCCTCACCTTCCAAGAAATTTTTTTTCTTGGCAAGAGTGTTTCTAGCTTTAACCTATTTTCTCCATTGTAACCTTAGAGGAAGTGTAGTGATCCTGCTAATGCTTTCAGGGGTAATTGTTACTGACAATCCCCTCACTATAGCAGTGGCACTGACTCTAGCTTGAGGTATGAGTGACATTGCAAATTCCCTAGCTATATCATCATCATAGCCTCTAAGTAGCTCGAAGAATCCCAACCATTAATGCCTTGTAAAGATCTCTACCATAGGAGGATGTTGATGTATTCTAGTTGTTCTGGTGGGTTCCCTTATGTTGAAACCCCCTGTCATCTTTTCTCTCTGTCAATCTGATTGTATGAAGTTTGGTGGCTATAGCTTAAGAGATTTCCCAGGAGACTGAGGGTTTAGAGTTTAGGAGGGTGATGACTACAATTCTCCCTTTACTCTACACAATCCTCCACACAATTCTGCCTATCTCTATGCACATTGTAATTACTAAAATAAATGACAATTTATTTTCGTTTTCTCTTTACAAATGAAAGCACAGAGGATATGGCACCCACCTTTCACTACAATGCCTTGGTTGAGGATAATTCTTGAATAGTTTGGCCCTAGGAACCCCCTCGTAGAATTTTTGGCAATTCTCACTATTTCTTGTAGGTGCTCACTGTAGGGTGGTCGAGACTAGCTCTCCTCACTGTTTCCTATATTTTTCCTGTGTTTCCGGTAGATGCTCATTGTAGGATGGCCGAGACTAGATTTTCCCTTCGATGGATCCTCTAGGTG
Organism: Pinus tabuliformis; assembly: GCA_031772625.1. Lineage (NCBI taxonomy): Eukaryota > Viridiplantae > Streptophyta > Pinopsida > Pinales > Pinaceae > Pinus > Pinus tabuliformis. The sequence continues at coordinate 1,839,280,040 of CM062816.1, forward strand.
GTCCCAGCTCTCAAAATCTCAAAATGAACAATGTCTTGCATGAAAGTTAGGGAATATTTCTATTTATGGTCGATTTCATTGAGTGATGTGCTGGCTGGTTGAGTTCGTATTTGTCCTTTTGGACCATTGGTCCACTATTAGTTATCATGTAACCCTTTCTGGTAATCATCACCCACTCATGTAACTTGATCACCTTTCCGATTTATTTCCTTTGGTATGACCTTGCCACATGTTCAGTTGACTAGCACTTTATTTTTTGTTATTGCGCTGAAGGTGGCCAAGCTAATTGGCCACCTTCAGCTTATAAAACCAACTTTTTCATATTCCTACAATTTTAATCATATTCGTACTTATGAGAGAGTGTGGATGAGGTGACATACATGTGGCTTCCTTTTCTTTGTTGATGCATGCTGGAGGGTGGCTCTATTGTGCTGCTTATGGTTCAGGTACATCTTCTCTTCTACTCTCTTTTTGTTGATTTTATTCTATTGATAGGTTGTCTTCTTGTTGTGATGTGCAGGTGTTGGCCTCTTCTGTTGTTGTTGAGATTTGGAGAGGTGCCATAGTGCCTGCAGGTGTGCTTCTCCTCTTCCAATGCATGGGTGTTGAAGGTTGAGCTGGAGACTATTACTTTTTCAAAAAAGGCTGCTACTGAGTTTCCTGTAGCTACCTTTTTTGAATTTTTGTGGCCTTTCTTTTGCTTGGAGGGTGAATAGATATTGAAGTGAATGGAAGGTGTGGTCATGGAGTGGTAGGTGAGGTAGGTTGGTGGTGGTGTGGCTCTTTGATTTTTCTTTGTTTCCTCTCTTCTTCTTTTTCTCATTTTTTTCTATATATATATTTTTTATTTTTTTCTTCTTCTAAGTGGATTTCTTGATTGACACAGAGGGTGACATGGTCATGAAATGGTGTTGGTTGAGATGTGGTGAAGTCAATGGCCTTCTTTTCCAACCCAAAACAGGCCTGCAACATAATTTTTCAATCGGACTTCCTTTCCTGTAGATTTTCAGGACTTCCTGTAGTACTATAGGAAACTCTTGTAGTAACTACAAGGAATCTCGTAGAAGCCATAGAATTTCCTGAAAATAGGATATTTTATTGATGGAGATGAGGATAGATTAATGAAACATGGGGATCATGGAGGAGATGAAATGACTGAAGGAAAAAATGGGGTTTTGCATGGCTTGTTTCCCTCTGATATTTGTGTCCATTATTTTCTTGAAAACCTGCAAAAAACAGAACTGTTATGAGTGAGCAGGTTTGAGGTCCCTGCCATTATTTTTGTGTTGTTTATTTTTTTTTTGAAAGACAAATAGGTTGCCCCAAAGGAGGTTTTCATCCTAGTTTCCTTCCCTAGGCGCCTCAAAGGAGGTTTTTACCCAAGGGTCTTTTATTTTTCTCTTTTTCCATTTTTTTTTTCACTCTTGGGCCAACTCAAGGAGGTTTTCAACCCAAAAGTGGGCCTCAGGTGCCTCATGGAGGTTTTCACCTAGGTTTCTTATTGTGTTTTTTTTCTTTTTTCTTTTTTCTTTTTTCAAAGATTCAACAGCCTTCAAGAATTTGGTGAGGTGGAAGTCGAGACTCCTTCAATCACCATTATTGCCTTATTGATACTACTAATGAACTCCTCCTTTGACAGAGGCTTTTTGTAGGATTTAAATCTATACCCATTGATAAGCAAGGGGATACCTTCTTCACCAATGGTTCTTATCTTAACAGCCCCATTTTCATGGAACTTTTCTATCACATATGGGCCCAGCCATCTGGTCATCAACTTGCCTTTGAAATCCTTAAACCTGGAGTCATACAACAGAGCCCAATCACCTTCTTAAGACAATTTGTCTCTGATATTCTTGTCATGCCAGACCTTTCTTTGTACTTGAGTCACCTCTGTGTGCAGGAGGGCCTGCATCCTGAATTCATCTAACCCATTGCGCTGGAGCAGCCTCTCTTGCCTTTCCCTTGTAACATCTAGATCCAACTGTGCTTCCATCCTTAAAGTGTTGTACTCAAACTCAATGGGGAGTAGAGCCTTCTTCCCATAGACCAAATCATAAGGGATGAAGCCTATGGTTGTATTCCAAGTTGTATTGTAGGCCCAAGTGGCCTCCATTAGTCTATCAGCCCAATCCTTCCTTCTGCTGCTCACCACGTCAAAATGATTTCCAATGATCTATTGGTGACTTCTACTTATCCATTGGCCTGAGGGTGGTAAAGAGTGGACTTTTTGTGCTTGATCTTATGCAGGCTTAACATATTCTCAATCATGTGTGAGGTGAATTGAGTTCCCTGATTAGTGACTAGCTCTCTAGGGTATCCGAACTTGTAAAACACATTCTCCCTCAAGAATTCGACCACTTTCTCTTATGTGGCTACCTTGACAGCTTTGGTTTCAGCCCACTTTGTTAAGTAGTGAGTGCACACAATCACGTACTTTTTCTATCCTGGTGGAGGATCAATGGGCCCAATGAAATCCATGCCCCACTTGTCAAATGGCTCAAAAATCACTGAGGTTGCAAAGGCATTTCATCCTTGGGAGTAGGTTTCTGCATTCTTTGGCACCAGTCACATTGGCTGGTATATCTTCTTGCATCTTGGTGGAGAGTGGGCCAATAGTAGCCAGCTTGTAGTACCTTGAAGGTTGTCCTTTTGGCCGCAAAGTGACTTCCACAAGACCCATTATGACAGGCCATAAGGATGTCAAAAACTTCCTCCTCCCTGACACATCTTCTCAGAATTTGATCTAGGCCCCCCTTGAAGAGATTTCCTCCAATCTAAGTGAATGGGGCACTTTTCCTTATAATTCTTCTCTTTTTCTTGGAGGATAGATTTGGAGGGAATTATGCAGCTACTAAGTAGTTGGATATGTCAGCAAACCACGGAGAGAGAACTAAAATGGCGAATAAATTATCATCTGGCAGCTCGTCATCAACCATTCCTTCCTAACCTGCAAGCAAAGCCAATCTAGACAAAAAATCTACAACTACATTTTCTCAGCCAAGCTTATCAATGATAGTTAGATCAAATCGTAGTAATAAAAGCAACCATCTAATAATTTAGGCATTCACATCAGGTTTGTTCATCAAATATTTAATAGCAGCATGGTGAATGTGTACAAAGGTCTCGTAACCAGTAATGTAATGTTTAAATTTATTCAAGGAATGGACAACAACTAGTAGCTCCTTTTTAGTCATAGTGTAGTTCAACTCAGCTTTGGATGGATTTTTGCTAATGAAGTAAATGGAATAAGGTAGCTTGTCATCTATCTGGCCCAGAGTTGCTCCTATAGCTTTGTTATAGGCATCAACATGGATGTGAAAAGGAAGAGCTTAATTTGGGCCTCGGAGAATAGGTGTGGCAGTCAACTTGTCCTTTAGGGTTTCTAGGGCCTCTTGCCAGCTTTCTGACCATAAAAATTTGGAGTCCTTTGCCAACAGTCCAAACAAAGGTGAGGCTACCTTGCTGAAGTATTTTATGAATCTCTTATAGTATCCAACTAAGCCTAAGAAACTTCTGACATCCCTCTGCTTCTGAGGAGTAGGGACCTTCTTATGAAAGAAACAAAGGCTAGGCTGGTGGGGAAGAAGGATTCTTCTTCACCAGCCTTATTGCAGAATTCTCTTGAAACATTTTGAAAAATTCCTCTTTTGAGAGTGGCTTATGATAAATTTTCAATCGGTGGCCATTCACAATGAGAGGAGTTTGAAATTCATCAATGGTCTTGATTCTTACCACTCCATTGCTAAATACTTTGTCAATCTCATATGGCCCAAGCCAATGGGTCTGAAATTTACCTTTGAAGTCTTTAAACTTGGAATCAAACAGTAGTGCCCAATCTCCCTCTTGAAACTTTTTCTCTTTGATGTATCTGTCATGCCACTTAGCTCTTTGATGTTGAACTAGATCAGTTCTTAAAATTGCTTCTTGTCTGATTTCATCTAGCTCATTCAGCTGCTCCATTCTGTGCTTTTGGGCTTCTGATAGATTCATCCCCAACTGAACTGCCATCTTGAAAGTCTTGACTTGAAATTCAATGGGGAGCAGGACTTCTTTCCCATAAACAAGTTCATAGGGAGAATGTCCTGTTGTATTTCTCCATGTAGTTCTGTAGGCCCACAAGGCTTCAGGAAGCCTTTCTGCCCAATCTCTTCTGTGTAGATGGACAGTTTTGGTGATGATGCTCTCAAGAACTTTGTTTGTAGACTCCACTTGGCCATTTGCTTGCGGATGGTAAGGAGTAGATTTTCTGTGCTTGATTTTGTATTCTTCCATCAGCTTCTCCATCAAGTTAGATGTAAATTGACTTCCCTGATCTGTCACAATTTCTCTTGGGACACCAAAACGAGTAAAAATATCCTCATAAAGAAAATTGACAACTGAATTTTCAGTGGCAGAAAGCAATGCTTTGGCTTCTACCCATTTAGTGACATAATCAGTGCATACCAATATATACTTCTTCTGTTTAGATGGTGGATTAATGGGTCCAATAAAATCTAAAGCCCATTTTTCAAAGGGTTCGATGAGTACGTGTGGTTGTAATGGGATTTCATTTGAAAGAGTCGGTCTCCCAACTCTTTGGCAGCTGTCACACCTTCTGACATATTGTTTTGTATCTTTGAAGAGGGAAGGCTGATAATATCCTAAAGAAAGGATTTTATAGGCCGTTCTTTTGTCAGCAAAGTGTCCACCGCATGGTTCATCATGACATGCCTTGAGGATGTCAGGCATTTCATCTTCCCGAACACATCTTCTGATCACACAATCTAGCCCTGTTTTAAACAATTCGTTAGAAATCCATGAATAATTCAAACTCTCCTGAATAATTCTTCTTTTTTCACTAGGAAATAAATGTGGAGGTAGCTTCCCTGTAACCAAATAGTTAGCAATATCTGCATACCAAGGAGTCTTAGTAGTTACTGCAAATAAATATTCATTTGGAAACTTATCCTCTACAGGAGAATCTTTGTTAGTATTTTGGATCCTAGACAAGAAATCAGCTACTGTATTTTGTTTCCCTGGTCTATCCAACACAGTAATATTGAATTCTTGTAAAAGTAAGAGCCATCTTGTAACTCTACCATTAGTAACAGGTTTGTTCATTAGATATCTAATTGCAGAATGATCAATATGGACAAAAGTTTCATAGCATGTTATATAATGTCTAAACTTATTGATTGCATGAACAACAGCTAAGCACTCTTTTTCAGTCACAGTATAGTTCAACTCGGTGGGAGTCAAGTTTTTACTGGTGTAGTAAATGGCATAAGGAACTAAATCCTTTTGACCCAACACAGCTCCTAGAGCTGTATCTGAAGCATCTGTAGAAATATGGAAAGGAAGTTTCCAATTTGGCCCTCTCAAAATGGGTGCTTCAGATATTTTTGTTTTCAAAGTTTCAAATGCAGATTGATAATCAGGATCCCATTTGAATTCACAATCTTTTGTAAGTAATTTGAAGAGTGGAGATGCTATTTTGGTGAAGTTTTCGATAAATCTTCTATAGTATCCAATAAATCCAAGAAAACTTCTAACATCTTTTTGACAATTTGGAATAGGCAACTTGGAGATGACTTCAACTTTTGATCTATCAACTTTAATCCCATCCCCCGAAATATGATGTCCCAAAACAATACCTTCAGTAAACATCATAAAGCATTTTTCATGACTCAATGAAAGGTTTGTTTTTTTACACCTTATAAGGACTTTTTCCAAATTCTCTAATGCTTCTTCAAATGAATTACCATAAACTGTAAAATCATCCATATAAACCTCTACACAATCATGGATTAGATCAGAAAAGATTCCTAGTACTGCCCTTTGAAATGTTGCAGGTGCATTACATAATCCAAAAGGAAGTACTCGATAAGCAAAAGTTCCCCATGGACAGGTAAATGTGGTCTTATCTTGATCTTCAAGTGCTACCTGAATTTGATTATAGCCACTAAAACCATCCAAAAATGAAAAATAATTTTTGCCTGCTAAAGTATCTAATACCTTATCGATAAAGGGTAAAGGAAAGTGATCCTTCAAAGTTGCTTTGTTCAATTCCCTGTAATCAATGCATACCCTCCATTTACCATTCTTTTTAGGTACTATAACCAAAGGAGAAATCCATCGGCTATCTGAATTTGGATAAATGAAGTTGACATTGAGTAGTTTTTGAAGCTCTTCTTTCACTGTCTCCCTAAGGTTTGGATTCATCCTTCTCTAAGATTGTTTGATTGGTTTATTGTTTTCCTCGATATACATGTGATGAATGCAAGTCTTAGGGTCAATACCTTTCATATCGGTATACTCCCATGCAAATGCAGTAGAATGTTTTTGCAAGATTTTGGTTAGCTCTCCCTGTTGTGATTTTTCCAAGTTTTTGTTGATATTCAATGTTTTACCTGGAAAGATCTCAATGGCGGAACTACCAAACTCTTCCATAGAGAAAAGAGACATTTGTCTAGATGATAGATACTCAATGTTAGAATCTAACTGAAATTGTGTGTGGTCATATTCTGAAGATGTTTCAAAGTTTTCCAATGTGTTCAGAATTTGACTATCTTCACTGAATTCAGAAATGGTAAAGACAGGTTGTATAGTATCCTCATCATCAACCCACTCATTATCTCCTATTTCTGTAATTGCTTTTGCTGGAGGATACAGATTGAATTTCTTTGTCGAATTACCATAAGAAATATACATATCCCCAGATCTACAACTGATAAAAGCATCAGCTGTGGCTAGCCAAGGTCTTCCTAAGATGAGAGGGTGTCCTCCTAAATTACTCTTGGGAGTTAAAATCATGAAATCTACTGGATATTCCCAAGAATCTAAGGAGACCGAAATGTCTTCTAATACACCATCTGGTTTGATAATTGATCGATCTACAAGTTGCAGTAAAGTAGGTGTAAAAAGAAGATTAGGAAGTTTTAGTTGTTCCATAGTCTGTTTACTCATAATGTTGATAACAGCCCCTAAATCAATCAAAGTATTTGGAATTTCTACCCCATTGATATGTGTTTTGACAATTGGACTACCGGGATCTACATACTTCTGCATAGTAATTTTTCCCATCATGATATCTGCAATTTTTCCTACCAGGTGGATTCTTCTTGTATCTCTCGGTTTCCTTCCTGGTCTTTTAAGACTCAACTCCTTTATTGTTTTTGCTAGAATAGGAATCTCTCTAATGGCTTGTAACAAGGGAATCTTGATACAGACATTCTTTAATTCATCTAGAAAATCATAGTCAGGCAACAAGATTTGTTTTTCCACCCCTTTGTCAATTTGTAATCTTTCAGGAAAAGGAGGTGTGGATGAAGATGCAGGTTGCTCAACTATAGGAGTTGTGGGGGTTGACTCTTTTTCTTTTTCTTTTTGAGTGCTTGGGTTTTGAAGAGATGCTTCAGAACCTTTATTGGCTTCAAGAGAATCTTCCTCAGAAATGCTTTGCTTTTGAGCATCTATAGAAGGCTTATCTAAAACTCTACCAGATCTGAGTTGTACATCATTGAGAGGAACAATCATATAGGTAGGAAATTGTTGTCCTTCTATCATGTAAGCATTTTGAGGGTTCTTATTGTTGGGGTTCGGCAATGGCTGGGAAGGTAGTTGATTTGTCTTCTGTTGGAATGGAAGCAAGAGTTGAGAATTTGGATTCTGTTGAGAAGGTTGTTGTTGTTGTGGAAATGGCAATGATAGTTGTGGATTTTGATTTGGAAGTTGTGGAGCTTGTTGATTTTGAAAAGATGGAGGATATTGATAAAATTGAGCAAATCTCCCATAAGGATTTTGCATACCTTGTACCCATGATTGAAAAGGATTTTGAGGTTGGGACCAAGGTTGTTGCCAAGGATTCCAATTTGGTGGGGGTTGAAAGTTCATAGAGTTATTAAACCCTTGATTTTGTTGCCCCTGCCAAGGTCTCCTTGCAACAAAACAGAGAGACTCAATTGAATTTGGATCTTCTTGAAAGACAACTTTGAGCCCAGGAATTGAAGGACAATCCTTGGTCTCATGGTTTTTTGAACAAATCACACATGTTTCTACAACTTTTACATCCAAGGTACATTCCCTTAGAGCATGTTTCTTTCTACATTTTGGGCAAAAGATGGCCAAAGCTTCAGCTTCTGCTTTCTACTTGTTTTGTATTTTAAGGGTGTCTAGTTGCTCAGTAAGACTCCCTAAGATATCAGTTTTGAATTCATCAAGCATGTTGCCAATCTCAGCCCTACTTACTGATCCAGTTGCAGATTTGTTTGCTCTAATGAGAGAAGGATCTCTAGACCCTTTTCTAGTTTTAGATTTTCCCCTTGAGAGATGGACACATAGCTCTGCTATATCATGAAGTGGAAGTTGAGATATATCTCCTTTTCCCATCATGTTCAAAATATCTATCCATTCATCTCTAATGGCTTTTAATAGAAGGGCTTTCAAGGTTTCCTCATCTAAGTTATTCATTTTTGCTCTTTTCAGGTTGTATTGAAATCTTTCAAGTAAATCCTCCAAGTTTTCATCTTCTCTTTGCACCATTTTGAATACCTCATCCTTGTGATTGGTGGGCATACAATAGTCCAGGTATCTATCCAAAAATGTTTGTTTCATATCATTCCAAGTCCTAATGGATTGAGTGACTAATCCCATGAACCATTTCAAAGCAGCTCCTTTCAATGTTGAAGGAAACAATTTGAGTTTTTGAGAGTCTTCCAGATAATCATAAGTTCGACACACGACTTCAAACTCAAATAGAAATGTTTCAGGATCCTCATTTCTTAACCCATGAAAGTTTGGGAGGACAGATGGTGAGATGTTTTTCATTGTTGCTCGAGAATCCTCATCAACTATAGGAAATCCGAATTAGTTATCTCCATCCCTATTTCCCCCATTGTTACCTCTACCTCCTCCATTGTTTCCGCCTCCTCCTCTACCTCTACCTCTACCAAATCTGTTTACTACTTCCTCTGTCATGATAGTTTCCTCAGAGACTTCAGAGTCCTCTGGTTCCTCTACTAATGGTGAACGAGGAGGAATTTCCCCCTCTTCTTCTTCAGGTGATTCTACTTCTTCAATTACAATGTGTTTTCCTGTAGAAGTAAAGAAAGGGTCTTTTCCTAATTCAGATTTGATGGATGGTGTGGGAGAATCTCCTAATTCAACTACTGCCTCTTGAATTCCAGGAATCCTAAGGCTAGGAGTGTGAGTTGGAGATGATGGAGGTGTCTCTTGTCTATTCCTTGAAGTAGATGGAGTTGTAAAAATCGAACTTTTGGCCCTAGCTAAAAACCTTCCCCTAGAATCTCTTGCTCTATGCATGTCATTTTTTTATTTTTCTTCAAGTCGGGCTAATAATTCTCTTTCTGATCTTCCAGGTCACTCTAGGTGCAAGAAGAGAGCATACTCAAGAAATTATTAAACCAATAACTCTCTCTTTTCTGATCCTCCAGATCACACTAGGTGCAAGAGGAGAGCATACTTTGAGAAGTTATCAATTTTTCCTTCCTTGAAATTTTCTTGTTTTTTTTTTTAAGAAATTGGCTACCTAGTTTCACTTCCTCGGCAACGGCGCCAAAATGTTTGGTCAATTTAGTGTGTCCTAAATTGCTATTTAAAATGTCAATCCGAGAGTCGTAAACTGCTGAAGTGAAGTGCACTGTATATGCAAGATAACCGATTTCTTAGTTCTTTGTCGTTTTTGAGTTTTTGGTTTGTTTTTGGGTTTATCTTCTGTGGATTCCCTAATGTGAGATGGAAAAATTGAAGGTCAAGTATGGATGGCAATGGTGATTTCTACAATGATTTTCCAAACTTTAAAGTTCTCAAAAAGAAGGTTTCAAACTGGCTGTGATGAAATCAATTCTCAAAAGAAAATAAAAATGTACCAAAACAGTGAACTAGTGACAATGAAGCCCAATATCCTTACTGCTGTATAAAAAGAAAATAAAAACTGAACTCAAAGCAATTCAAAGACTGAAAGCAAAGCAAACTAAATCACACTACTTCAACCCATATTCTGACCCTTCACCTTTCGACTCGCTCTGGCTATAGGAAGTAATCATAAACAAGTTGAGTAATATGATATATAAATTGCAGGAAACGAAATTGCATAAAATGAAACGAAGATGTAACTACTCATTCATATTTCAATTCCTGAAAATGACATAAGTAATTTAATCACTAACTTGCAGGAAAGTAAACTAAATCATACTACATCAAGTAATATTCTGATTCCTCACTATTTGAGTCGCTTGGCTATAGGAAGGAAATCATAAACAAATGAGTAATATGATATCTAAGTTGCAGAAAAGTAAATAAGCAAAGCAAAACTGAAAGAAATGACAATGCTGGAATTAAAACTCAGTAAATGAATCAGCAGAAAGGAAAAGATGATCTCATGTCATTAGTTATTAAAACTATGTAATTTGCTCGGGCTGCCTACAAGAACCTGAAAGAAAAGCACTAATCAGCTAACAGTCATGAGAAAACATAAAAGAAAATATGGACAGCAGTTAACATGAATATCAAAACAGCGTAATATATACAAGCAAATGATTATAAAAGCAGTAACATAATGAAAGCAAGTAAGAAACTATACAATAGATACAGAGCCTTGGTGTACAGGGGCCCTCTGCAACCTCGGCCAATCAATACTCAGTCATAAATCGAACTTAAGAACGTTGTCTTCTCATATATTAAAGTGCAGTCATAAGACAAAAGTAAAGCACGGTACAGTGGGCTCGTAACAACAGTCAAAATTACATATGAAAATCTAACTATCAAGCGTATGATAACGCGTTATTTATAACTGAAGGTGCTATAACTGATTCCTAAATTCTACGCTGCCAAACAGACACGTAAATCTCCACGTCCTGAGATCTAGCAGTATGGTAATCATAACAAATAAATCTATGGAGTGGTGGCTGTTCGATTTGGTTCACGGATTGATCCACAGGTATTAACACACCTCCGGAGGTTGAGGATCTTGCCACGCAAAACTTCACGTGGGAAAAACAGAGCCGTGCCACCGCATAACTCTTGATTTGACCACTCCTTTGACCGTCTTTGACCATGGCTGTTTGTGAGTGATTCGGCTGAACCAAGGGGACATGCTCCATGTACATGTCATTTACAGCTTGCCCATGTGGCCGGATTCTCCATTGGACACCTATAACATAGTCTTCAACAAAATGGCTGCGGAAACTTGAGCTGGCTGCGGAAAGTGACAAGTTTCCGCAGCTGATTGAACAAAAATCTAAATCAAACAACAGTCACAAACATAGTTAGGAAACCATTTATAAGCTCTTTTTAAACTAATATGCAATGATTTGACAGCTTGGTGGGTCAAGTAAATGGAAAAGAAGGCTGAAAAGGTATATAGGGAAGATGCAAGTTTGGGACTCAACACAAGGTATGGGGGAAAATGATGCCATCGATGTGTACATCTACTACAAGACTTCTAGGATCTAGATACTTTAGGCAAATCACCTGCCCCAACATTAAGTTAGACAGTTGTCCAATGACATTAATGGTAGGGATATCTTTCTTTTTCCTTCCTGGATGTTTGAAACACTTCTCCTTGATTAACTTGTTGTAGATGGGGACATCCTTGATAGCTTGGAGAAGTGGGATTTTAACACACATGTTTTTCAATTCACCCAGAAGTTTAGTCTCTTCTGGGGTGTGTTGGATAGGATGGGTTAATCTCTCAGGAAAAAGAGGTAGATTTGCTTGAGGGACACTTTCCACCTTTTCCTCTTCACGCTCCTCAGGTGGAGATGGAGGTTGATTAGCCGAAAGTACTCTTCCACACCTGAGGTTAATTTCTTGAATTTCTACAACATAGGTAGGGTAAGATGCTTCTCCACTGTAGACCTGTTGTGCCTATCTGTTGTTCGGGTTCAGATTTGGTTGGGCAGACATCTGAGGTTGCTTAGGTGGAGCAAGGTGTAGGAGGTGTGGTTGAGATGGAGGTGGAGACATCAAAGTTGGAGTTTGGTTGTATGTAGGACTCCACCCCTGGGATGGTGCAGTCCACTGAGGTTGTGGAGGAGCATATGGCTGAAATGGTTGGTTGGCAAGTTGGGAATGGTATTGAGGTGAAAAATACTAGGGAGAAGGTGTGGACCATGAAGGATGAGCAGGAGGGCACCAAGGGGGAATGGATGTATTCTGGTTAAGGTTGTAATATGAAGAGGATGCCCCTTGCATGCCTTACTAGTATGGTAAAGGTCCTTGAGGCCTCCTTTGGTTTATATAACAGAGTTGTTCAGTCACCCCTTCAGTTCCCTAATACACAATGTTTAATCTAGGCAAAGAAGGGCACTTGTCTATGGAGTGGCTTTCCTCACATACCGAGCATATTTCTGTAATATTTAATGGAAATTCATTCCCAGGGTGCCTCCTGGTGCATCTAGGGCATAAGACAATTAAGGCTCTCTCTGCTTCCTCCTGCTTCCTCTTGCTTCCTCTTTATCTACATGGTAGCCATTTGCAGAGTGAGGGTATGCAACATTTCACTCTTAAAGTCTTCCAACATGTTCCCAATTTCATTTTTGATGGATGTGTTGGAGGAGGATGAGTTGGCCAAAGCTTAACTAGCCCTACCTTCTTTCTAGCTGCCCTAGAATGATTTTTTAAAACTGTCTTGATATCGTCACAGTACACTGATAGATGTCCCCTCCTGACAACATGTTTAGGGTTTCTAGGAGACCTTCCCTGATCCCTCTAAGAAGTACTAGCTTAAGTGATTCAGGATCAAGGGTGCACCTGGCCCTTTTGTAGCCGAGTTGGAATCTTTCCTTATAATATTCTTAAGATTCATCATGTCCCAAGGTCATTCTAAAAATTTATTCTTTGGTATCTTTGGACCTACAGTAGTCCCTATACTTATTGTTGAAGGCTTTTTGCATCTGAGCCCAGGTGGTGATGATGTCCCTAGGTAAACCCATAAATCAGCGCAAGGTTGCATCTTTGAGAGTGGATGGGAACAATTTCAACTTCTGGTCATCAAAGGTGTAATCATAAGTTCTGCATATGACATGAAAGTCAAACAAAAAGGTATTTGGGTCTTCTTAGGTCATGCCATGAAAGTGAGGAAGAGAATAGGGGATTATGTTTTTCATCCTAACATCCCCATTAGTTTCTCTGATGGGAAAAGCACCCTCATCTTTATTCCCATCTCCTTCTCTTTCTCCAATCCCATTTCTATTTTCAACCATGGTGTAAGTTGGTGGAATGGTCTCTTCTTCTTCCTTAATAGGCTCTTCAAAAATCTTTGGTTGTTCGCCTAATGGGTCCTCTAGCTCACAGCCATCGAAGAAGAGGGAAGGTTGGTTGTTTGATGCGTTGGGGATATTTCGAAAAAAAAATTCTAAGTTATCTATACTCCTACGAGGCATGAAATGAGTTTGTTTTTGTCTTTTTAGGGTTTTTTCATAACTACTTGTAGAATGGAAAGAAATCATAACCAAATTGCAACTACTTGTTGAATGGAACTACTTGAAAAATTGGAAAGAAAGCAAAACCAAATTGCAACTACTTGCTGAATGGAACTACTTGCAGAATTGGAAAGAAAGCAAAAGATTGCAACTATTTGTTGAATGGAACTATTTGCAGAATTAGAAAGAAATAAGGAAAGAAAGAAAGCAGAAATCACATCTACTTAGACACCTCCCCGGCAACGACACCAAAAAGTGATGAGCGCCAGTATTGCAGCAAGAATGTTGCAACTCCTAGGGCTACCAACTTTACTTCATCAACCTGGGGTTTGTACAAACTTGGAGGTGACAGTGTTGTATACATAGTAGATGTAATGGTCTACTCTTGTCACTTTTCAACTGGGGCGATAGACCACTAGGGTTTCTCAAACCAGTCTTCTATTAACTAGAAGAAGTTTGACTACCAAATGGAGAAGGGAAAATTACCCTTAATGAAAGAAAAGTAATGTTGCCTACTTTAAGGAATGAAAGATTGAATTGGAAGATGCTATAAAGTGACACGAAATCACCTAGCTACATATTTACACATTTTGCTTACAGAAGGAACCTAGCTTAACCTTGTTTATAACATGTGATGATCTAAACTAACTGAGCATGGAATCTGATCTAGGAAGTATTATAACCGTTGCATGCATGTGATAATTTAGAAATTGTAGACAAATCCTCTTTTGATGTTTTAGTTTTATGAATGCAAATGCTAATTTTCATTGGATCTTTAGCAGGGGATACCGGTGAGGAGGAAAAGGTATGGACTAGTCTCAAGGGTATGGAAGCCAAGTGGAGGCCTAATCTAAGCTCAAATGACAATTTTTGCTAAATTCGGGCTTAAAACAGGCTATTACAAGGTTTCCCGTAGTACTACTACATGATGTCCTAGTTCTACTACAGGATGCCCTGTTTTACTACAGGAAACAGGCTAAAAGATTAGGAGATGGTAGGAAAGGTAGAATGAAGTGTGGGAAAGGTGTCTGATGGGGAAATAAGGCATGGAGGAGGTGAACACTATCCAGGGCTCAGTCAGATGCTTCAAGATGGTTGGATTTTCTCAATGGAAATGACAACTTTGCTTACAAAACAAGAATTTGGATTTAGGGTTTAGTGGACCTTGGCAGCATGGGTGGATAAGACTTGGATGAGGTGAATGAGATGAGGTCTCCCTACAAATTAGAAGCTCCTACAACAACATACACTCTTGTCTTCATTTATGCACAAATTCATCTATACATGGAAAAGATTTATTGAATGGAGGAAAATAGAGTTATTATTAGCTAATGGCTAAGTTCATGAATGGAAATGCTTTGAAACATAACAAGACTCAAGAGATCAAAATGACAATTGGAAATAATTCCAAGAAACTCAAAGACAATGATATATTCATCAAGAAACCCTATATTAAGCAGTAATCAAACAAGAAATATGTTTTTGGCCTGTGTGAATGGAACCCTCAAGTCATGATCCTATAAGGAAGATGAGGTGAAAGCCACTCCCACAAGCTTTTCTAAAGTGTTTACTGTCACTATGATACCACTGATCTAACTATCCACAAATGGAAGCAAACTAATTAATCACCCAAATACTTGCAGATTAACAAAACCAAAATCACTTCAGCAACTAACTATGAATGTAATCTAAGCATACATGTACAAAAATAGGAACCTTTGCTGCTAGGGTTGGGCCCTAACCCAAGAGCTTTAGCCCTCTGAGTCAACTCAGTGCTGGATCAAGGGAATGCTTCTCATTTTCATTAAAATATCAAAAATACATAAGAGTCATCAATCACAATGTCTTAGCTCGAAAATGCCTCTTGGCTACAACAAAAAAAGTCGAATCCTAATGAGGCTCTAGGCCTTCTTATTTATACAACTGAAGCTACCAACAACTTCCTTAAATTTAGGGAGGCTTGGCTCCCAACTTTGAGATCAACTGGTCTTCAACTATCACTGGCTTGGCTGCCAATGACCTTAATGGCTTGGTTGCTTGTAGCTCCGAGCTGATGAGATATGGTGGAGGAATCTTCGAGTGAGTGAGATCCAATCTCCTAAAACCCCTCTTGCTTGTCTACTTCGAGTTCCTACACTTTAATTAGCCAAAATTTGCTCTAAAACTTGCAATTAATGCACATTAGACCACATGACATGACATCTAATCTTCACCCTTCTTAGTAAGCAAAATATAACAAAACATGAAGTAAATGTGAGAAAATTTGATTTTAATAAGTTGGAGAGTGGCATTGAGGTCCATATAATTTACCCATTGATGAGCCTCATCAACTATGTAGACCATCTATGATGGCGTTCATTTTGTAATTTCCCTTGTGTATGTATAAATTGAAGAGGCATGTGATCCATGTGGATGATCTTCTCCTTCCCCATAATATAATTTTTTCATTACCGACAGGTCTGTACAATGGAATACATCTCCTTATCATAGGAGGGGTATCTCTAGATCGTATCGCAAAGTGTATTACTATGATAGGCCACCAGATGTCCTTGTTGAATGAGGACTTCACTAATAGCATAGTCAAATGCATCTATATCAAGCTCAAATGGTTGTTGATAGTTTGGTAGGGTGAGGATTGGTGAAGAGGAAAGATAGTGTTTTATTTCATCAAATACCTTGTGTTGTGACTCAGACCAAAAAAACTTTTCTTTTGCTTCGCTCTTGGTTACTTAGTAGAGATAAAGAAAAAGATGGAATAAATGGCAGTAGAGGGGGGCGACCTCTCGTATCTTGTATATTTTTTTTACTAAAGTAATAATAACACTACAAGGTCTAGACTCATGCACAACATGGCGTTTCCATAATTATGGTTGGTCAAACACAATATCACAAACTTCAAGGGGAGCAACATCAAATAGTATCTCGTCCTTAGTGGAGCCACATGAGAGTATATGGTTGTGGGTGTGGTGTTGTTAGCAAGCCCAACCGCTTAACAACCTTTACCGATATGAGGTTCTTTTGAGTCTTGTTATCGATAATGAAACACAATGGAGTACGCTTCACCCACATTTGTGAGTGAAAGAGGTGCTCACCTTTCTTTGGATCTTCGGGCTCAATTTGTTGGACCTTGGTGGTGGCAACATTGGCACTAGGTTCCACATAAATGATCCGTTTTCCCTTGTCTAGGTCTAGTTTAGAGTCAAAACCCACGTCTAACTGTGAAGCTTTTAGCTTAGCCACCAATGATGGTTTTGTGTGACATTCATTGGTGCTATGAATGGGACTCTTGTGGAACTCACACCACTTTCCTATATATTTCTTCATATTCCCATTACCATTATTTCTTTGTGACTTCAATGGGTTGTCCTAGGGTGGGCCACCCTAGCTCCATCCTTTTTTATATGGTTTGGGGATGCCCTTGCCCTGATTCCACTGTGAAGGATTCACAGATCCAAAGTCTTACTTTTCCTGTTTAAATTTTTGCTCAATTTTGAAAACATGTTAGTATGTTGCACCAAGCAAGGAGATGTCTAAGAGATTCATTTCTCTCTGGATGTATCTATGTAGACAACCATGGTACTTGAGCCCCATATGTCACTTAAGAGTCTTTGATACCTAGCTTGGTGTGAAAGGTATGAAAGATGTTTATGAACTCCAACACTTCTTGGTCCCTTTCCTGTTGTAGTGTGGTCTATCTCATGTACTAGTCTTCGTAGCTTCCAATAGGGTAATATTGTTCCTTAACAACATCCATAAAAGACCCCAAGCAGGTGCAAATGAAAATAGTGTGGATTACTCTGTGGCCTTTTGCTCACAATAAGTTTCCCACCAATCCTTGACATGGGGGGTGACCTTAAGGAGTGTAAAGGTAATATTTTCTCTATTGGAAAAATTATGGACCGAAAAATATCCTTCTAGCAGATTTAACCATTTTTCTAGAGCATATGCATATATTTGGCCTTCAAATATAGTAATATCAAAATTAACTTGTACCTTAAAGGGGGTGGCACCTCCAAAGTGGCCACTTGATGAAGATGCATCACCTATTGGCATCTGTCAAATGATATTGGAAGAATTATCCATCATCTTGTTCCTTATTCACTTGAGGGATTCTTCTTGTAATAGTTTGATAGGATATCATTCTCCCTCATCTTTCTTTTTTTTACCATGGGAGGTTGTCGAGGTCGGTGAGGATGGTCTTGCAAGGGCTCAAGCAGTTCAAGTCCCAACTCATTATACCCTGACCTTGTTGGGGACATGCACAAAAAAATAGAGAAAGAGGAAGACCACTTTGATATCACTGATCCAAATTTATGAAGAAAACATAATACAAATTTATAACCAAAACACAAGGATACAATGAAACTTGACTTCAATTAATAAATGGAAAAGATTGAAATTGTATACATGTAGAATGAAAGCAAACTAGCTGGAACAGTGGTAGATTATCTCTGATAAGAGATGTGATGGTTGTATGCCTTCCTGAATTGTGTTACAATCCATCTTGGAGTCCTTTTTTATCATGAAGAAGCAATGATAAACCCTAAACATCCAAAAACCTAATCCTAGGAGATGAAGCGACAAAGGATTATGGGACCAGATGGGGTAAGTCGAAATGTCAATTTCTTAGGGTTGTAACCTTGGCATACAATTGCTTGGCACACACCATAGCTCGTTGGAAAGGTCTATCCAAGGAGTACATTTTTCGAATGCTAGCAATAGTCACACTAACCCATCTCCACAAAAAAACTCTATTTAGGGCCTCAAAACAACTTCAAAAGTTCAAGACCTAAAAACTGCCAAAATAGGAAAATTGTGTTGTGAGCTAGTGGAATAGGTGGGTGTCATCAATATCCAATTAGATTAAGCAGTCCCAAAATTGTTCTTATTGTCAGTAATGGTTCTTATGAATGGAATTCTTCTTCTCCAATTCTTGCTCTCTCTTCATATTTTTGTGAAGTATTCAATTCTCGCATTTTTATCAATGTTCTTATGACCAGTTTCATGACATATCTATATGTTTTTTCTCCTCGTCTTTCAACATTCAAGCCTCCTAGATATTAGCCCCCAAGATTCAGATCATTGATTTAATGGAAAGTAACTACTCCATGGGAACCATGGTTTGAAGGATATTTCAGTCTCAAAGTTTTGTAGCGATCTCCAACCTCCTTTCGACACCTTTGAAGTCCATTTGTTGGGCCACACATTGTAAGTATCATAGTTGGTTCACAAGAAATACAAGGTTTTCTACCCTTAGATCTTCATTCACCATTACAAGAGAATTATTACATAGATTCACTACATCCATTGATCTGCAACACATAGGTTCTAGACCTCCGTAGCAACCCATGTTGCTCTACAAACCCTTAACATCCTTTATTGCCCTCTTCACTTGGTGTTCTCACATTCAATGTTATTGCTTATTTATACAACCACGCCATAACTTAAAAAAATGTGTATGCAACATCTAGAAGATTGGGAAACCTCATTTCATTTTTTTCTCAACCTACCCACAATGGTATCGCTACCATAGAAGCACAATAATGAATGGAATGGAGGGCAACAATATCCAGTGAACCTCATGCAAGTGCCACGATTTTTGCAAAGAATTTCAAAGAGTGCGCAATAGCTCATTTTAAAGGATTTTTTGTTAACTCCAATAGCTATAGAATTTTATTTTGTTTTCAAGTTTGAGAAATATCAATGGTTGAAGTCACACATGTCTATAAAGTAGTGTAATTGTGTGTATCTTGAGTTTTAAGATGATTTTCCCACTTCACAAGCCATTACAGAGTAAGAATCTTAGGAAAGGTCTATTAAATACCTCAAATGGATCTTTGACAACATTTGATTTCATCACCTATAGCAAAAGTTATCAACATAGAAGAGTTCCATTGCTAAAAAAAAAATGCTACGGGTCATCCACAAATCCACGGTTATGGGTAAACCACACAAAACCTTTCTCCAAGATTGTCATTTCCAACTCAATTATGGGTCATCCACAAACTCATGGTTATAGGTTAACCACACAAAACCCTCCTCTTCATTGGCACTTGTCACGTTGTACTCATGATGGTTGTGGGTCATCCACAAACCCACGGTTATGGGTTAAAACACAAAACCCTTCTCTTCACTAGCACATAGCATATTGTAATAATGACACTACATTAAACATCATGTGGTTCCTCTTCTTTTTTAACATGGGTGAATGATGGGGGCCATCATTTTCTAAGATGGGAGGATTGATTTGAATCTTAACTGGGTGTATAGTTTAAGTTTGGATGCCTAAGTCATAAGTCCATATTTTTATATAAAAGGGAACTTGATAGATATGCAATTGACGAAGTAAACCATAATTAAAGCTGAATCCATAAAAAAGACACCTTATAAGATGGAAATAGGAAGATAGTGAAGGTCGGGAAGGAGAGGTCCCAAAATTGACCTCATTGCATGTAATGGTTCTTCTTAATGATTATTCTTCTTCTCCAATTCTCGCTCTCTCTTTCTTTCTCTTCATATTTTTGTGTTGTTTTCAATTATTGCATGTTTATCAATGTTCTTGTGATTAGTTTCACAGTAAAACTATATGTTTTCTCTCCTCCTCTCTCGACATTAAGGTCTCCTAGATCTTATCCCACAAGATTCAGATCATAGAAAAGTCAAGTTATATACCAATTTAAGTAGAAAAGACAAGTTATATACCAAGTTAAATAAGCAAAATATTTATAAGAGTGAGAAGAAATTTTTGCGACATCGATTTTAAGGAGGGACTTTGAGTAGAGTTTGATAACATGAAGGAGATCATGGAGTAACCACCTATCCAAAACTATGGGATTATGAGGTATTATAAACAAATGATTAAGATTTTTCTAACTTAGACAACCTTCTCACTTCATTACAAAAGAAAAGTGCCAAATTTGAATGTGACAACAGATGTGGAAATATTTCAAAGTCTTAAAGGTAACCTCATTTATGTTTTGATTCTAACCATGGCAAATACTTATAAGGAAATTGTTATTTGCAACAATGTCAATAGTTGGTTACTTGTGCAGGATGGGAAGTTTATGGCTTATGAATTCTGTAGTTAAAGAGTTTCTTGGGGAACTACACACTTTTGACTTAAAGTTGGGCTAGTTGTGGTCTAGTCCTTGACAACATTGATACATTGGTTGATCACCATAACATTAAAAAAAATGTATCTGTCTATTCAATGTGACCATAATGTAAAAAAAAATAATGGATGGAATTGTTAAGTGGGTGTGATTTTTTTTATTGTCTACATTGTTAATAAAGAAACAAATTGGAAATTGCGCTAAGTTGAAGGGTAATTTTACCACCTTACACTTACACTAAAGAAATAAAGGAATAAATATTAGGGGATTTCAGAAACCTTAGCAAGCGAAGGAGATTGTAGAGAAATTTCTTCTAGTCTTATCCCTTATCAAAACTTTCATACCAATATAATAATGATCCATATAAAGAAGTAAAGTCATATTTGATGAAAACTGATGAGAAATCTAGAGAAGAGGTCAAGCTTTTGAAAATATGTGGTGGGTATTAGCTAACCCTAGAAGGTGTTTTGTTATACAAAGGATGGATGCACATATTAAAATGTTTGCAACTCAAAATGAATTTAATGTTTGAAGTTTATGATGCACCCTGCTCAGGCAATTCATGATATCAAAAGATTGTATTAATCCAAAGAAATATTAATTTTAAATTTGGCTGAAGACAAAAGTTGTTGATTATGTGGCATGATACTTGAAAGGCCAAAGATCAAGTTAGACTATGAATACCTTTCAATCTTTCTACAACGATTATAAATTAATGACTCAATCATGGTTCTTGTTCATAAGGTGATCATGTATGTGCACTTCATCCTTATGACAACATCCTATAAGTGCTCAAATGTAGCTAGAGTCCTTTTGGAAGAAAGTGAAACTCTTTGGTGTATATCAGGTAATAGTCTCAGACTAGGATGAGAATAATGTGCACTACATTAAGAGGGATGAAGACTAATCTTGGTTCATTAACAAAATTAATATCTCAATCAAAATTTCGAGCAAAAGAGTTATAACCAAAACAATGACAAAATCCTTGGAAGACGTCAAATGTATTTATAAAGGTATGGAGCTAAAAAGAATCCCTAAAAACCAAAGAAGACCCTAAAAAATGAACTTATGAAGCAGGGTTTCATTTGATCGAGTGTTCCCTCGTGTAGTGCCCCAACTTTGTTTGTGAAGAAGTATGGGACTTGGAGGTTTTGCATTGATTATTGAAAATGAAACAATATCATAATGAAATGTTGATACACATTGCGTTAAATTGATGAAACATTTAATCAATAGAGAAGAGACAATATTTCGAAGATAAATTAAAGATTGGGATATCGTCATATTAGATTCAAAGAAGATGCATACATGATTGTTATCCTAATTTGTTATGGTCCTAAGAGTATGTGGTACTTTGATTTGAGATGGTTAGTGCTCCAAAGACATCTATGACTTTGAAGGATGATTTTTGGAAGTGTTTGGATAAGTTTGCATTTGTTACCTCGAGTCAAAGGAAGAGAACAATGAACAATTGAGGTTTGTTTTGCAATCACTCAGAAAATACAAATTACATATCTAGATGAACACATACTTTTATGAGAGGAAGATGAAATATTTGGGACATGATTTTCAATGAGGTTCTCAAAGTAGAGTTTGATAAGATTTAGGTGATGGAGTGACCACCTTTGCAAAAATTTATTGAAGGTTTTATGGGAATTATGGGGTATTATATAAAACTCGCAATGATTCCTTCTAGGTTAAACAACCCAATCACTACATTGTGAAAGGAAAGTGCAAGATTGAATGGGGTAGAAATTATGAAAAGATTTCAAACCCTTAAAATATGAAGCTCATGATGCACTTTACTTGGAACATTCACGGTTTGAAATGCCATGTGTTAATTTGAAGAAGTCTTGACTTTGTCTTGGGATGAAGATGAATAAAAAAGTTGTTGATTATTAGCATGGTACTTGGAATACCAAGGGGATAGACTATGGATACCTTGCAAGATTACTATAATATTTAGAAATTATTGAATGGAAATAAGAGATAATTACCATTGGTTTCATTTCAATGTATTTAAGAAATGACTCAACAATCGTGACCGTTGATAAGGTGACCAAATATGTACACTTCAACAATGTAACAACATATTATTAAAGGCCTCAAATGTAGCTAGAATTTTCATGGAAGAGAGTTGAATTCCATGGAGGAGCATCGACAACTACAAACCGAGGGACGTTGTGGTAAGAATGAGTCGAAAGAATTGTGCAAATGTTTACAAGGAATCTTGCAAGCAACACCTATAAGATAATAAGAATTGAATATAAGAGTTGAATCTCATAGCGCTCTCCAATAGTTTTTATGAGGTATGTAATTCGACACACAAGGCAACCCCTAGAGGAATGCTAAGCTATGACCAAAACTGGAGAGGGGTCCTATTTGAGTGCACTACTCCTCCCATGTTGCCAACATTCCTACCTCTAATTATCGTGAGATAAATCCAGATCCGATCATGCGCAAAACTCTAATAGTCTTTGATTGCTTAGACACCTCGCATGCTAAGCTTGAGCTCTCATGCAGCCTACGACATAGAGGTCTAGACTAGAGTGGTCTATATCAAAGAAACCATTCTTTTCTCGCTCACAAGAGGTTGGGCCCCCACTCTGATCTAGATGAAAGACAAACATAGCTGGAAAATGATCAAATTCATAATTTCATTAAAAAAATTAATGGGAAATCCTCCCTATTTTGGATTTTGGGAGTCCGATCTATTAGAAACTTTGAAAGAACGGATTGAGAACAGACTGGGCATTTCTAAAACTCATCAATTCTTATTATTCAAAGGGAAGTTTCTTCATGACTCCTCCTAGTTGAAGGACTATGGCATCACGCAAAATTATACCATTATTTTGAACTTGAGGCTGCGTGGTGGAGATGGAGGTGCCATGGGATCCAAAATATTGGGTGGATTGGTCTCCTACAAGGATGTAGTGCAAATGAATGTTTCAAACCTATGGACCCACCTCACATCATCCCAAGACCTTATATTGTAGACCAAATGAAAAAAGTTCTTGCCATGGAGGTTAATCTACCAGAGGTAACCCACCTTTTTTCTACTCTCCAATATAGGGTTGTGATATGCAAGTTCAATGGTTTTTGGTCCATATCTGAGGCTTTGCATTAATGGGTCTTCATAACTTAGACCCCAAATTGTAATATTTACTAATGTTCCAAGTGTTTCTTTATAGTGTGATTTGATACCCATGAAGATTTGGAGAAATCACTAAATTAGGGGCCTTGATTTTGGGAAAGAGTAGGGCTATTCATCACACCCTAGTTCTTAGAGTTTGATGCCACAACTATGGTAGTCTCAACAATGCTAGTGTGGGTGAGACTACCAAACCTCCCCCTTCCTTTCTAGCACCACAAGCTCCTAGAGGGAATCAAAAACACCTTGGGAAAATTAAAAAAGATGGACCTCGAAAGAACGGAGCAAGGTATTTTCACCTTTCCCAGAATATGTGTTGAAATAAACCTTAGGAAAGGTATCCTAGATCACATTTAGTTGAAACACATAAATTTTCAGTGGACCCAATTGTCAGATTATGAAAATATGACATTAAGATGTTGTATATGTTACTAAACTGGATACCTGTAGAACACATGCTCACAAGCAAAAAAAATACCGAAAAGGAAAAGGACCAGACCGAAAAAAACCAAAAGGATGATAGCCTTCAAATCCCTACCTCTCAAAAGAGGAAGAAGAAGAAACTATGAAGATCCCTACAAACCAAGTAGAAGGGGGTGCTTTAGACCAGAAAGATAATGTGACCCACATGGAAAAGGGTATTGAATTAGAAGAGATCCAAGAACCAAAACAAAAAAAAAGGAGGCATGTAATGAAAACGAGACAAGAGGTACAAAGAGAGCTCAGACGCAAACAAAGAAACACCACGACAGACATGAGGAAATGAATTGGCAATGGTCCTACCAAATTTAGGGGGTTGGCGGAAGGTCAAGAAAAAGAAAGGCAAAAAAGAGAAGTTAAGTGATTATTATCACACTTAACTTCGAAAATGTTGTGTAATTTTTTACAGTTTTTCTTCCTTCTTATTTCTTATAAGTCAAAAGGCTTATCTTACTGAATTCTTTTAGTATATACATAATGCAATTTTGTTCCTTTTTACAAGTTAATAAAATTATGATTTTTTCCTTGAAAAAAAAGAGAGTTAAGGTCCATGGCGTATCCAATGTGATAGTTTGAAACTAGGATAAGGCGAAGGTGCCTTACCTCAAAAGGGAAGAAGACTAATATTGATTAACAAATGAGCTTAATCAATCAATCAAACTTTTGAGGAAAAGATATATGCTAAAAAATAATGGCAATAAATAAAATAAAACAGAAAAATCATATGTTCCCTCTAAGGCATGAAAATAGGGATAACCCTAATCCTATCACCTTGTGACTCCCTATTCTTGAAGTTTCCACACAAGAAACAATTAACTTTTTATCGATATTTAATTAAGCAATCCCAAAAATCTAATCTCTTATGTTTTGTTGTGGCATACAAGTTGGGAAGACCAAGGATCTGATCAACAAGATCCATGAGCACCCACACCACTTTATTGAATAATTCTACCTTGTGGTCAACTATGTAAAACAATAATTGAGGTAAGATTAGGATGTACACATCCATACCTTCCTCACACAAAGTATAAATCAAAGTTTTGCCAAGACAAATATAATGCAAGGCCATGCTCAATACAAAATTGATCACTTTATCTTCCTATAGACATAAGATATCCAACTCTAAAACTAATATTGAACTCTAAAAACCATAATCTTCTTGTTCAATTTTGTAAGATGCCTCACATTACATGATGTAACCTTCATTGCAAAACTTCTACAAAAATCCATCTCCTCACCATGCTTATCATTTAAAGCTTGATAAGGGTTTTATGTCATGCCATCTTTCTTCTCAATCACATGCACTACTGACCCACCAAGGGTGCAACTTTCGTTTAATCTTCTCGACACATCTTCAATCTCATCAATAGTTGTGCATCAAAATTTAGAGGAGAACACTAAGCCTTTGGATACTCACTCTAACAAAAAGAATAACCTTTAAATGACCTAGTAGTGTCCTTCTTACAAATGTATAGATTGAGCCAACCCATAAATGCTCATGCTATTAGGTAGAGCATTTGAAGCCACTTTTCTTTTATTACTCCTTCCGAATTTAAAGCATCTTGAGCATGATTAATAAGGGTAGGAGCCAAAGAGTATTGAATGAATTGAATTGTTCAATGAGGAGCAATCCTTATCCTACGATTAGGGCTCTAACATAAAACATAGGTTTTTAAAAGGTTGATATACTTAACAATTTGATGATGATTTTTTAGGTTGATTTGGATAAACAATGGTCTTGGGACTAGATCATAACAATCCTGGGATGGGTTAACTTTAATGTAAGCACACTTTCAAGGGTGAAAGCTAAAAAAGCACAAGGGTTGATGGAAAACGAACTGCCTAAGGGGAGTGAAAATGCTCTTGATGAACTCCTAGTAATGTTTGGGAGCCCTAATAATTCAACCTACACAAGATAATCAAGCTAGTAGCTTCATCAATTGAGAAGCTTTTATGCCACTTGGATAAGCCCGAAAAGGGTATTATGACAAATCCATGATGCAAGACCAACTTAGAAGCATGATGATCTTCCTTTGAAGGAAAACTAAAAGAAACATTTTATCATGCTCCTATATGTCATACAAGTCCAATGACAGAGCTTCCAAACTTCTTCAATCTAGTGCCTAATCATAAAGCTAAGAGGATCTCTACTTACAAATTAAACTAAGAAGGGTTGACACTTAAGGCTATCACAAAAAGCAACATATTGATTAACACAAATACCATTAGAAATTTCATTTGGAGGAATCTCAATACCTCATGGTAGACTTTCAAAACAAACTTGTGAGAGGCATTTGCTAACACCAAAATTTCACTAATAAAACCTTCAACAATAGTTCTCTATAGTGCATGCAAAACAATATAAAGTGGTTGGGTGGTCATTTGTCCCCATTAAGTCTTATGATAGTTAGGCTAGGCTTTGTTGGTCAAATCACAATAATAAAAGTCGTTAGATTTGGTTGCAATTGTTGGCATTATGAGATAAGTGTTGTCCTTGATGGCAAACCTCACTGATGACAAATCATAGTACAGAAGGTCAGCAGCAAGGAATTGATGATCAGACTATAAGAAGAAGAGAAAGTTCATACACGCAGGTTCGTTAAGCCCAAGTCGCGTGTACATGCAGGTTGGCTTCAGCAAAAGCGCGTGTATGTGGAAAAGTACCTTTGGTCCATGGCGGTTATTCCTTGGAAGTTGTGCCTATGGTTTTGGACCTTGGCGTCTCGGCGGACGTGTTGATCCCTAGTTTTGAAGTTGATGGTATTGGATTTCTATGGTTTTGGCTCTTGGTATTGAACAAGGCCTAAGGCTATATAAAGGGAAGGAAATCATTAGGCAAGTGCATCTGAAATGTCTTGAATATCTGATGAAGCATTAGATCCAGTATGCAGGGTTATGGGTTGATGATGCATTGCTTGATCTAAGCTAAGGAGAGATCTCACCGGTTGATGGAGAACTAGATCTAAGGAGAGATCGGGATCAAATGGTTTGAAATGATCTATCTTTATGATGCTTATTCTAGATCTACATACTGACGCATGTATTATTCTATAAGTTTTATGAGTATGACTGATGTCTGGTACAGCTGCAAGTTATGAGAAATTATTTTTAGATCTGTACGCAGGTTGTCTTTGGTAAAAGCGCGTATACACGCCGGTTTGATTCATCGAAGTAGCGTATACATTGTAAAGCTTGATATTTGAAGTTGCAGATGGATCTGATGGTTATTACAGAGTTCTGTGTCTGCTCTGTGTTCTGGTGACTGTTGTTAACAGGGTTTCAGTGATTCAGGGTTTGATGATTGTTTTGAGCTTCAATGATAGTTGTGGGTCCAGTATGAAAATTGGATGAAAAGTGGCCTTTCAGATTATGCATTGTGCTTCAGTGTATCCAGTCTGAAAATTTATGAAATGTGGTACCTGGAGGTGAGAAGATTGTAGGCAAGCACCTACGTACTAGTATCTAAGCTAGTACAAAAGCTAAAGGAGATCTTTGGAGCATTGTAGCAGGTAGCAGCCTGCGTACTAGTAAATGGATCGGCTAGTACAAGAGCAAAGGGGGTTGTAGCTCCCGTACTGGTATAAGACTGCACCAGTACAAATATTGTAAAAAGGATTTTCTTATTAAGAAGAAGATTGAGATGACTTGCAGCAGGTGGTTTTCACCCACATTGGGTTTCCACCTTATATCTTTGTGTTCATGTGTGTGGCTCTTGTGTGATGTTCTGTTCTGTTATTCTGCACCTGTTTACTGTTAATATGCTTAATAATGATCTGATGCATTTACTGAAGATTAAGCTAACTGAATTATAAGATCTTTGGATATACGCGAGTTTCATTAGACACAGTAGCGTGTACACGCGGGTTCACTTAATTGAAGTAGCGTATATGTTTCTGAGTATGAAATTGAAAAGTTTGATTGATCTGATAATACTGATTCACCCCCCCCCCCCCTCTCAGTATTATTTCCAACAATTGGTATCAGAGCAGGTCCTTTGATAGAAGCTTGATCGCTTGAAGGAGATCCGTGGAACAATGGGAAAGAAGCTTAAGAAGAAAGCTCATAAGAAGAAGAAGACATCTCAGAAGGACTATGACAGTGGGAGAATCGATTGGGGATTAGGTATAAGAAGCTCTTCAGATTCAGAATCAGATTCAGAATCATTATCAGGTATGAATGTGTTATCCTCTGATGTTCCAGCCATATTTCCTTGTGAGACAGATGGAAGTGATAGTGAAACTACTGAACTTGCTCTTATGGGTGAACAAGAAGGAAATGAGATAGAAGCAGAATTTAGAAGACTAAGAAGCAAAATTAGAACTCAAGAAGATCTTCTGAACATAAAGGATAATACTGCTAAGGATCAACGAGAGTTATTCAAGGAGAAATATCAAAAGTTGCAGGTTGAAGCAACTTCTCTAAGAAATGAAGTCAATGACAAAAACACAACCATCAAGAAACTCAAAGATAGATCCAGCTACTATGAAAATCTTGAAGCTACAATCCTCTCACTAAAAGGAGATCTTGAAGAATCAAAGAAGCAGAATACAGATCTACTCCAAGCTACTGCAAAACAAGAAAACGAAGTCACCAGCTTAAAATCTCAACTAGAATGTGCCTTCCGAGTTCGTCAAATGCAGCAGGATCTGAATGAAGAACAAGAAAAGGAGATTCTCAAACTAAGGCATCAGTTGGAAGAAGGAAGGAAAGATGGAGAAGACATGAAGAAACAATGTGTAGAAAAGGAGGAACAACTTCAAGTTGAGGTAAATATCTTGAAAGGTAAATTAGAAGAAAAGGATAAACTTTTGAGATTTCAAGATAGTACTAAAGCCTTGGATGATATTCTTAATAGTCAAAGGTCTCCTGCTATCAAGACTGGTCTTGGTTTTCATGAATCTGTTGAAGGTGAATCTAGCTCACAAGGTGAGGCAAGGAACTCTAAAGAGAAAACTAAAATGATCAACAAGGAGATGAAAGGTCAACCCCATCAACAATCAAAGAAAAGGACTCCTCAAAGAAAATCTTTTACTCCTCCTATGAATAATATTGAATGTTATGTATGTCATAATCTTGGACATGTTGCAGCTAGATGTAGAAGAAGAAGAGTTCAAGACTATTATGCGGACAGGTCATCTCAATCAAGGTACTTTAATGGATATTGCTTTGCTTGCAATATGTATGGTCACAAAGCTGTTGATTGCTACAGGAGGAATATGAAATATGTAAGATGTTATGCATGTAACACGCTTGGACATATAGCAAAGGAATGCAGGAACAAAGGATGGACATCACACCAAAAGGAGAAAACCTCATCACACTTGAAGATATGGAGAAAGAAGGAAGTACAGTCAGCACAATGTACTGAGACACAGCACAGCACAGACATATCAGACTCAGGGGGAGCTGAAGGTGTAAAACTTCAGTGTTCTGAATCTCATACGCAAGTTCCTTAAATGGAAGTCGCGTGTATACGCGAGTTAGCCACTGCAAAGCCGCGTATATGTCAGTCTGAGGAAAAGCAGTCACGGGGACAGGATCAGAAAAAGGATCTGATATGATTCAGTCTATTATTTGCTCTATTGGTTACAGTCTGCTGAGGATGTGTGGAAATGTTTTGTTACTTGTATGATGTCTAGAAGTGCTTTTGATCCTAACTTGAGGATGATGATGTTTTGATGCTTATTGCTGATATATACATGATCAGATCTAACAGATGGCACTGGTTGAGGGGGAGCATATGCCTTTAGTAATTCATTGTTGGCATTATGGCTTATAATTCTTGGTGATGATTCTTATATGGCTAAATGATATATCTTGCTATGATGTGGTTGTGAGTTGTCTATGATAAAATCTCATATGATTCTTGAGGTTACATAGTTGATGATCAGATCAGATTTATGGTTGATTCTTTGATGATGCATATATGGTGCTTACATGGTGATCTTCATAAGGACAAGGAGAAGTACAAAGCTTGAATATACATCTTCACTTGATGATGGGTCACTCATATACTGCTGTTGTCATATGCATAAAAATCATACAGTTATGATGCAGGCACTCTTGTGGATAAGGATTGTTGCTGTTGATGATATCAAGAAGTTTTGTCAAATGAGCTTGAGCTCAAGATACGTAATGCTGATACATGGTTGACTACTCAAAGTTGCTTTATTGGACACATGGTGATGAGTTCTTATCTATATGATGATAGGTTTATACTTACATATGTTAATTGATGCAGATGTTCCCAAGTAATGATACTTGGATCATGTAGAGCTTGATGAAATGGCTATGGTGGTTTCACACATGATACAATGTGAATGACTCTGAATTCTGTTCAAAGGGATGAATTGATGCAGACATACCTTGTTATAGGTTGATGACCTATTCTCTACAGGACATTTACAGGTTGCTGATATGGAAATTTGTGTACGCGTGTTGTTTAAAGGATATCCGCGTGCATACGCCGTTTTACAAGGGGATAGTCGCGTATATGGTGTACGCGTGTTGCGTAAGGGATATCTGCGTATATACGCTTGTTTATGTGTATACAGACGCGTATATGGAGATCTGAAGGAAATCAGCAGGGACAGATGTTGGTTGCAGAAAGTCTGATATAGGTCTGACAGAGATCATCTGGCACAGGTTCAGGGGGAGCAGATAATCTTCCAATGATGCATTGTTGGCATTATCTTAAAGCTTTTGGTTCTAGTTCACATTTGGTGTTGATTTCAGGAGGAACAAAGGCGAAAGGAGAACAGAAGGATCTCTTGGTTGCTGATCTGAATGGTGATTATCAGATGCTGCTAGTGACTTTCATAAGTCTTGGTCTAGTTATTTCGTCTCTATGTCATATATCTCTTTTATGGTGTCAAGGTCATGTAACGGCCTATTTTGGTTTCCCCACTATGCCTGGGATGATTGATGCAATATGATTGGTTGTCATATGTAAACTTTTGATGTATCCCCACTTGGTTGGGTGGATGAGTCAATTTTTGTATATCCTCACTTAGTTGAGAGATGGATGTATGTATGAGTATTTGGTGATAGGAAGGTCTTTTATGATGTATAGAGTCATGTTCTTCTTGAAGAACATCTTTTGCAGATCTTGCCTACAGTCAGGAAGAGCATGTACAACACACTTCAGCGGTACAGAGATTCAGCATGTACTCAGGGGGAGCATGGACAGATTGGTACACCTTGGCATATACAAAAGGGGAGACTATTCAGAGATTTCAGCAGGTACTCAGGGGGAGTATGGACAGTGGAATGATTCAGCAAAGGAAGAGAATATCTTGGTCCACCCTTTGCCCTTGATGTCAAAGGGGGAGAGTGATTTGGTGTTGTTGCCATCAAGTCCAAAGGGGGAGATTGTTGGCATTATGATGCATGTGTTGTACTTGATGGCAACCCTCTCATAGAAGAATATCTCACTTATGTATAACTGGGTGAATCTTCAGAAGAGATATCAGATGTGACTGGTGGAGGACAACTCAAAGGAATCAGATGATGAATCTTCGGAAGAGATATCAGATGTGACTGATGGAGGACAGCTCAAAGGAATCAGATGATAGTTCTAAGTGTGACAAGTTAGCTTTGCCACACTTGGTGAATCTTCAGAAGAGATATCAGATGTGACTGGTGGAGGACATCTCAAAGGAATCAGATGATGAATCTTCAGAAGAGATATCAGATGTGACTGATGGAGGACAGCTCAAAGGAATCAGATGATAGTTCTAAGTGTGACAAGTTAGCTTTGCCATCAAGTCCAAAGGGGGAGATTGTTGGCATTATGAAATAAGTGTTGTCCTTGATGGCAAACCTCACTGATGACAAATCATAGTACAGAAGGTCAGCAGCAAGGAATTGATGATCAGACTATAAGAAGAAGAGAAAGTTCATACACGCAGGTTCGTTAAGCCCAAGTCGCGTGTACACGCAGGTTGGCTTCAGCAAAAGCGCGTGTATGTGGAAAAGTACCTTTGGTCCATGGCGGTTATTCCTTGGAAGTTGTGCCTATGGTTTTGGACCTTGGCGTCTCGGCGGACGTGTTGATCCCTAGTTTTGAAGTTGATGGTATTGGATTTCTATGGTTTTGGCTCTTGGTATTGAACAAGGCCTAAGGCTATATAAAGGGAAGGAAATCATTAGGCAAGTGCATCTGAAATGTCTTGAATATCTGATGAAGCATTAGATCCAGTATGCAGGGTTATGGGTTGATGATGCATTGCTTGATCTAAGCTAAGGAGAGATCTCACCGGTTGATGGAGAACTAGATCTAAGGAGAGATCGGGATCAAATGGTTTGAAATGATCTATCTTTATGATGCTTATTCTAGATCTACATACTGACGCATGTATTATTCTATAAGTTTTATGAGTATGACTGATGTCTGGTACAGCTGCAAGTTATGAGAAATTATTTTTAGATCTGTACGCGGGTTGTCTTTGGTAAAAGCGCGTATACACGCCGGTTTGATTCATCGAAGTAGCGTATACATTGTAAAGCTTGATATTTGAAGTTGCAGATGGATCTGATGGTTATTACAGAGTTCTGTGTCTGCTCTGTGTTCTGGTGACTGTTGTTAACAGGGTTTCAGTGATTCAGGGTTTGATGATTGTTTTGAGCTTCAATGATAGTTGTGGGTCCAGTATGAAAATTGGATGAAAAGTGGCCTTTCAGATTATGCATTGTGCTTCAGTGTATCCAGTCTGAAAATTTATGAAATGTGGTACCTGGAGGTGAGAAGATTGTAGGCAAGCACCTACGTACTAGTATCTAAGCTAGTACAAAAGCTAAAGGAGATCTTTGGAGCATTGTAGCAGGTAGCAGCCTGCGTACTAGTAAATGGATCGGCTAGTACAAGAGCAAAGGGGGTTGTAGCTCCCGTACTGGTATAAGACTGCACCAGTACAAATATTGTAAAAAGGATTTTCTTATTAAGAAGAAGATTGAGATGACTTGCAGCAGGTGGTTTTCACCCACATTGGGTTTCCACCTTATATCTTTGTGTTCATGTGTGTGGCTCTTGTGTGATGTTCTGTTCTGTTATTCTGCACCTGTTTACTGTTAATATGCTTAATAATGATCTGATGCATTTACTGAAGATTAAGCTAACTGAATTATAAGATCTTTGGATATACGCGAGTTTCATTAGACACAGTAGCGTGTACACGCGGGTTCACTTAATTGAAGTAGCGTATATGTTTCTAAGTATGAAATTGAAAAGTTTGATTGATCTGATAATACTGATTCACCCCCCCCCCCCTCTCAGTATTATTTCCAACAGCAATGTTGATTAGGTGACTAGTAAAAGAGGCTAAGACACTTAAAAATTCTAAGGTTGCATGTGCAACCTCTTTCTCAACTAACTCTAGCAAAAACAGGTCTACATCTTAATTTTTACTTGCATATTTTGCGCCATTTGATACCAAAAATCTTGCTTATTTGTTGAATATGACATTAGGATGATATTAACATCTAATTAAAGTAAGTTAGTTGTGGAAGGGAGTTTTTTACTATTGGCCTTTGATTCTCAAGAGATGATGCTTCCCTAATCTAGAAGCTCAAGAGTGAATTATGAGACAAAATCTTCATTTATTTAATTATGATTTATATGTTTTTATTGATCAACTAATACAAAAGGGGATTTGAATCGACAATTTTTTTTTTGCAAGGAGTGCCTTAACAATATCCTCATTTACCATCAATTCAAAACTTCGTGGGCCATTTATATGTTTTTTTTTAATAGTGGGAAAACCTATTATAACTCAGGTATTGAGGACAACCTTCACTGACTACTATCTCGAATGCAAACAGACTCACCACCGTTATTTAAGGAAAACTACACCACTTGAAATTACTCGCTAGTGATCCGTAAGAGGCAGATTTTCACTCATGCCAGATACCTCTGAGCCTTGAGCTATTAACATGTTTCCTTATATCCAAAAAAAATAAGCTTTTAACCAAATATAAACAACTTTAAGACATTTATGAAACAAAATAAATTTCAAATGAAATTCATAATTATCATTTTATTGTTAAATCACAAAAACCAAAACACCATAAGCAAAACGGATAACACCAACGGAATTTAGTGGAAAACTCCAACCTCAACAACGTTATTCACGTGGCTTTGGTTATCGATGTGTTTTGTAATTAGTTTCTAATCAACAACAGCAAAGCTTTACCGGATGGATATTACATAAAGAATACAAATGCGAGTTCGATAATGTTCAAACAAATAAACAAATTGTATTTCTGGCGGCCTCTGATATATCAGCACGTCCAGTTGGGTTCAACCATCATGCAAACATTCTTTCAAACGACTCAAAGGAATTTGGGAGTGACACAGTTGATAGGTTCAGGGAAGTCTCCAACAGGTTTATGTGGAGGAGCCTAATGAAAGAAAAAGATGGCATGGCATGGCATGCACTTACACCCAGGCTGGAGATGAGCTTTATCTTCCAAAGCCCAAAAGGTATTATCTAAATTGCTGCAGTCCTGCAACAGTTCTTGATGTCTATGTGAAAATTTATTTCTCTGCATTATGCGGGTTGATATTTCACTATTTGCCATCCGCTCTAAAATGAGCGTTAATCAATCCTACAATGGTGTTCTTCACCGCCCAACTCCATTCTTCCAGAAATCTTCGCAACCCAATTTCAACAGAACATTTAGTCCAGAATTAGGACTACACCCATTTAGTAAACTGTTACCTTCCATGTTTGATCAGAGGCACACTGTATGTTTGTCCAGAATTTTGGCTACCAGACATGGGTCAAGCCCTAGGAGAGTTCAACCTGATAAAAATTGGTTCAAAGCCAAGGATTCTGTCAAGAAAACTGGCTTTTCATCCAATGAAATGTCAACTGTATCTGATCAAATTGTTGATGAAGAGGATGTGCTATTAACAGAGAAGCAGGCGATTGGGTTGGTTGTAGCTGCCCAGGCTAATTTTATGAGAGTCATCGTGGAGAAGGCAGGAGATGAGGAAGCTAAACAGGAGACTGATGGTAATGAAAGTCATTCAGGAGAGTTTGGATTACTAAAGGATGATTACCTGCATGGAACTCACAATCTTGGGAACTTTGAGGGAGTGGAGGCAGGGGTCGAGGTGGGTTCGGCTGAAAATTCTGAAGTGAGTAGTAGTAGCAATGGGCAAACTGTGAATGTCAGTAACGGATACAGTCGAATGCCGTTGGCAGTGTCGTCTGTAGGAGTAGAGAGGCCATCTGCGGCTTTAGGGGAGAATGGGAATTTATCTTCAGGTGCAAGCAGAGAAGGTGGGGCTACAATGGCTGCTGGCCCAGACTGTCGTAGAAGAGATGATGTCGGCAATGATATGACATCTTCTAGTCTTGTTCATCAGAATATGCAGGATGTCACATGTGAAAATTCTGAAGAGTCTTTGGACAGGAAAGCTGGAACAGAGCTTCTATGCGTGGTGAGAGCTGTGCTTAAGAAAATTAAGAGGAGAGTTCTAGTTGGGGACAACGTCTTGGTTGGTGGAGTTGATTGGGTAGACAAGAGAGGCATGATAGAAGATGTATTTGAGCGGAATTCAGAGCTTACGGATCCTCCAGTTGCTAATGTTGATCATTTGGTTGTGCTTTTCTCCATGGAGCAGCCCAAGTTAGAGCCCTCTAGTTTGACCAGATTCTTGGTGGAGGCTGAGTCTACAGAGATTCCCTTTACATTGGTTTTGAACAAGTTGGATCTTGTACAAGAAGAGGTGCGTCTGCATTTATACTTGCCATTTGAATTTGCTTGTTTTCTTGTTCATCTTTAAACTTCCTTTGGCACTCGCCTCATCTCCGGGACATATTGTAATAAAATTGAGAATGACATTAATTGGTCACATTGACGTGGGAAAATGTCTTTGAGGGTTTGAAACCAGGTATGAGTAATGAAAGTGTTTTGATTAAACCCCTTGATGACTTTAGCATTGTTGCAGGTTGTTCAATGGTTTGCTGATGCATTAAATATTTGAAAAAATTAAACAATAATTGTATCTGATGAATAGTATATCATTGTAGTCAAGAATTTAGGAAAGTTTGACTAATTCTGAAAATTTAAGTTCGCAAATCTTTATATTTATGGAGTCTTCTTTTCAACTTTTTCTTTTGACCTGAAACACAATACCATATTACGTGGTCATAGTTTATAGATTCCAATATTAAAAGGTGTTAAATGACAAAATTAATAATGGGGTGGATAAAGCGTTTTGCCTCAATAGAAGTATCTATGATGCTATTCAATTCATCTTGAACAAAATGGTTGCAAGAATCCCTGGTTATAGGGATTTTAGGATGTGATCACATTAAATCGGGTTAGATAAAATATGAAGGTGAAGTTGCCATATAAGGTGTGTTCTCACCTAAATGCATTTAAACATGCAACTAACATGAGATAAGTCAAAAGGTGCACATGATATTTGGAATACCCACATGCACAATAACCTAGGGAGTAAAATAACATAGTAAAATACTACGAACCTAAGTAAACCTAAGATAAAGATGTAAATACACCAAAATTCCTCCTATTATGCAACATATGGAAGTGTAAGAGAGAGGCCAAACCTTTGATATGGTTCTTGAAAAGGAGGCCATGTTAAGTAAAAAATCTAGCGGGCCTAGTGCAAAGCCTCACTAGGCTACCTTGGACATATGGCATAATGGAGATTAACTACCATTATCACCTCAATGGCCTTTTTCTTGCTATTTACTGGTGGATGTTATCCTCACAAGGGAGGCTTCCCTAACAAGGATATGAGGGTATTTACCTAGGGCAAATGAATCTCTAAGGGACTTGTGAATAATATCACCCAACAACATTTTCAATAAGGGCTCAAGGGCATTAATGTTTCATGGTTATGGAGGAAGGTATTGACAAGATGATTTGAAATGGATCAGTGTATTTACCTCCCCATTTTGGGATGCTTTTGGTCCCCAAAAGCTTCTACTAAATGAGTTGAGGAAATTTTTCTCCACCTTCTCTCTGGTGTACCATTTAACCTTGTTTAGAATCTATCCTTTCAACTCAATCTTCCAAAGGTCATGCTTCCCTTGTCTTGTAGTTTTGGACCTTTTTCTGCAAAACTGTATCCTTTGTCAACTCTACTTGAGAATTTGGTGTTAAATCCTCTATAGAAGGTAGGTCCTGTTCCTATTTTTTGATCTAGCATGGAAGAATCATAGAGTTTCAAATTCTCCACATTCACCACTAAGTAAATGTGCATGTATGGGGGTAGACAAAGTCTATAGGCATTATCTACCACCTTCTCTAGTATCTCAAAGGGATCATATCGTATAGCTCTTGTTATGAACTTTGCACCTTTTAGATTAGAAACCAATAATTATAGTCCTCTTAAAGGGGGAAACCTCTTTTTACAATGAATACAATGTTCAAGACAATATTTGATGATTTTAATACTAGGTCTCTTTGGTGTATATATAGGAGACGAAGGGTACAATTATAATAAAATGGGACCATGAGGGATTATGTCCAACATAACAATATAACAATAGAAATGTGATCACTCAATATGCACCATCCTCCGGTGCCATAACTTGCACGTCTCTACTGCTGGTGGTACTAGTGTGAGTGCTACCGATGTGCTACTCACCAATGCTCATGTCAACTGAAAACTGAACCTCAATAGTTTCCCAGAGCAGACTCCAATCACTTTGGCCGAAGTGATGGAAGCTCCCCTGGGATGCGTCAACGCCTGCCCTCTTGAGAAAGTAACGTCAAACCCCTTCTCCTCCATAGTAGACACTGAAATCAAGTTCTTCTTCATCCTCGGAACATACAAAACATCCATGACCTTCAAAGGAGGCAAAGACTCCCTCTCAAAGGTCACAGTTCCCACACCAACAACTCTCACAGTGCGGTCATCTCCTAGTACAATCTCAATATCAAGTGCCCTCTCTGCAAGCTCTGAAAAGAACTCTCGTGCACCTGTCATATGGCGGGAAGCCCCGCTGTCTATGTACCACACATCGGATGATGTACTCCTACTAGATGTAGAAGTAATAAATGCAAATTCTTTGTCAAACTATGAAGCAAACTGTTCCACCTTTGTTGAAGCTACAGTACCCTTCTTCCCCTTGTTCTTCCTCTTAGGACACGTAGCAGCGTAGTGTCCCATTTTCTGACATGCTCAACATTTGACTTTGGACATATCCATATATTTCTTCTTCTTCTTCTCCTTTCCCTTAGCCCCATCTGATGAGACCCCTTTCTTGGCCTTCCCTTTGTTCTTCCCCTTGGTTGTCAAGGGTACATCCTCCTCATATGCTATCTTCACCCCACAACTGCCAGTCTTCTGTATCTCATGCTGCACACAATCATCCCAGAATTTGTCCCAATTGGGAAGATTCTCCCTAGAGGTAACAACATCTCCAAAGACCTCCCAAGACTTAGAAAGTCCTGCTACAACTATCCTGACTAACTCTGTTGGTGCAACTGCCTCACCGATAGTAGTCAAGTCATCACGTGCTTGTTTGACCCTGCCAAGATAATGAACTACACTTTCAGCCTTTGTCATCCTGATGTTCTTCAATTGTTCTTTGAGTACCATCTTCCTGCTCTTATTGGTACTCTGATAGAGAGTGGCTAGAGCTGTCCACATCTGATATGCATATGTGTTTCCTATCACCCGAGGAACCACATGATCCTTCAAACTGTCCATCAAAATCCTTTTTGCTTTTGCTTTATTTTTTTGTGAATTCAACGAGTTCATCTGCAGCAGTAGGAGGTACAACCACTTGCCTCACTATGTCCTAAATTGCTCCCTCCTCAAACGCTGTCTGAATTCTGTCCTTCCAAACGACATAGTTGGATATCCCATCCAGTCTGTTCTCTATCCTTAAGAACATGGCCATGACTGCTATCCAAAATTTACAAAACCAAGAAAATGGAGAAATGAACTTTCCAACACACCTTGCTGTTCCAAAAGTTCAGTCTATGTGAAATTTCACCTTGCTGTCCCAAAAGTTCAGTTTGTGTGAAATTCACCTTGCTGTCCCAAAATATCAGTTTGCTGTCCAAAAATCCAATTTGTTGTCCAAACCACTGTTTGCTGTCCCAAACTATTGTCTGCTGTTCAAACTACAATATTAAGCTGGTAGCTCTAATACCATGTTGAAATTTGATGACTAAAAAGTTTCCTGCAATCCCAACCTGGTTTTAATTTCACTTTATCACTTCCATTCAGTTAAATGCCCTTTCCCATAAACATACATTCAACATTTAGAATTATGGAAATGAAATTTTTAGATTAAAACACATGGGACTGTCAACACATGCTGAAAATAAATATGGACATAAACAGACCAGCAACACACATAAAAATACAAACAGATTTTTGGTCAACTTAGATCTGGGCAAAACCCCTTCAATCTCCTCCTGGGAAAACCTGTTAGAGGGCTCTTCAAATTTATTTATCTTTCAAATTCAGGGAAAATACATTTGCAGACAAAAAAAAACAACGAAATACAACTTATCTCTTCAGCCCAAAACTCCTTGAAAACTGTGCCCATTTTGCCTCGATTTCCATGCCCACTTGAAGCTGAAAATATTTTATCGTACGGATACAGACTGTACTGTACAAATTCCATACGGACTGTACAAATACAGACTGTATTGTACGGATTCTGTATGGACTGTACGGATTTCCATACCGCTGTACGGACTGTACACATTTTTCAATTTTTTTTTACAAAAACTTCTCTCGAACAGCTTGCAGCTCACAACATTAAATGTTGTTCTTACTGTACCTTCTGCTGTATTCTATGCCTTGATTTCCATGCCCATCTTTGCCCATAAATCACTCCAACTTGTTGCAACAAATTTATCCTTCAAAACTTTTCTCCAGCTCTCAGCCTCCTTTCTCGAATCTTCTCATGAAGAATGAATGCAGTCTCTCTTTTCTTTTCCCCCTTTTGTTTTCCTAAATGACTTTTGGGCAACCCTAAGATCTAATGGCTCAGATTCATTTAGATCAAGGGATGAGAATAAATGTGCATTTCCCTAGGTAGAGACTAACCCATGGGAAACCACTTGTCCAAGGTACATTAAAAATCAACATTCTCTCTCTCTCTCACATGTGCGGCTAGGAGGACTGCTTTTCTGGGCTAAAATAGAACCAAAATTTCAGACTGTTGACCACTGTTGATTTGACTGCGTTTTGGAAGCCAAATTTTGCTCTCTTGAGGCCACATTGATTGGCACAAAAATCGAGGTGTTTGGGGCTATTTGGCCTCCGTTGATCGTAGGGCTGTTTGACCATAGGGTTGACAATTGTTTGACTGAGTTTGACCAGAATTGTTGGGCTGTTTTGGGTTGACTTTGGCATTTGCTGGAGGTCGAATTGGATTGCCTTTGACCGAATTTCAAAGGAGTTGTTTTGTTGCTGATTTGACCAACACTGACTTTCTGGTTAGGGTTGAAGTTTGATTGCAATTGACTACAGAATTTGATAAGGCTGATTTGACTTTGCATTGGGATAGTCTATTGACTTTTGTACTCTCTCTCTCTGCTAAACTATTGAATAATAATAAGAAGATTTGATCAAAGGGTTTTCCCCGCATTGGGGTTTTTCACTAGCATTTGCTACATCTGGTGTTCACTTGTCTTGGCTTGTCTTCTGCATTTGTTTTTATGTTCTATTTGCATTTACTGTCAATGTGATTAATAGTTGATGTGATTGCTACTGGAAATAATTGGAAATTGTTATTGGGTTGCTAAGGAACATTGAAGTAAATTGTGCTAAGCATAGAACATACCATTGTTATCTAAAATTAACAAAGATACATGCGCTAATAGATAATCCAACCATTGGCTATGGAACAATAATACTCAATAATAAATCAATTAAGTAGTAAAAATTATTCAACACATACCATGAATCATCAAGAGAGAGACACCCCGAATTGAAACCCCAAAAGTTTTTATTAAAAAAACCTCTAGTAGAGCTTAGCTCAGTGCATCGAATGATATTTTGATGAGTGCATCATACCATGAGGAGCTCAATAGCTTCCTTACAAAGAAAAAATGAGGGGATCGAACCCCTCCAAGTGGAAAATAACGGCTAGTTCTTTGATCCATGGCTTGATCCTCGTCAAAACAATTTGATCCCTTGATCTTCTTGAAAAAATTCGATCCATTTAGTTGATGGAGAAAAAATCTTTGATCCCAGTCAAAATTTGAATTTTATTCCTTGATTTTGAGGAAAAATTCGAGTTCCACCTTAAACCCCTTTTTTCTTAGTTTAAAAAATAATATTTTGAACTTTTACCCTCAAAAAATCTTCTTTGACTTAACCACCATGGTCCAAAGGGTTAATTTTTCATAAAAATTTTGATTTTTCCCTTGATGACCCCAGAAAATTAATTCTTTTTTGACCCATGAATTTTTGATAATTTTCCACTTGGAGAGAACTTAATATCTCTCAAATTAAATTTTCGACTCAATTTAATTAATTTTTTGGATATTTTTTTTTTTTTGCCAGAAAAATTAATTAAAAGACTCTAGAGGGGAATAAATATTTTTCCAACCCTCTAAGTGGGTATAAAAAAATAATTTATCCATGGTCTCTGATTATGAGTAACCATGCACTAAATTATTCCTAGACACTTACATCAAAACATTAGATTAAACACTTGTAGAAGGGGAATTTACAAATTACACAACCCCTTGGATTTAACCAAATTCTACGACACATGACACATGATCCAGTATGAAAAATACATTGAATCGATAACACTAGGACTCACCTAAGATCTTGTCAATGAGCTCCATCCTAGCTTTGGGGTATATTTGGGAGAAAAACTTTGCCAATTATTCGTGTTTACAAACACACATAATCAACACACATAATTTGGGGAGGTTAAAAAACTCCCTAGGATGAAACCTTTTTAGAAGAATCATAGGCTTACCTAAGTGTTGTTACATGGCTTAATAGTCATATTATAATCAGTTACAGTAATTTTGTAGAATTTGGTATTACAATGATAAAATTGACTTGAATTTTTTTGATCCATTGCTTTATACTCTACTTCTCAGTCTATTGACATGTACATGGTCAACAAGACTAATGTGGACCCAAATGGGGAAAGTGTGAAAAGGGCTTGTAATGGGTGGAGGGGAGTGAGATATATGGTATCAGGAAGTGGGACCATGTAGCAAAAATTAGGGTTTCCCATGTAGTGCCACTCCTAAAGTTAGTTGCCAATAGAGGAGATCCCATAGGACTAGGATACAAAATTAACCCCCAAGTTGAGGTAAGAGAACAAGAGTATAGCCAAAGGCCATGCTTTCCACCGAATCCCCTCACTAATCCTTACCCAAATGTGCCCAAGAAAAGCAAGCATAAACACCCAATTACACAATGAAAAATCATACCTTTGGGGTTGGAAGGCCCACCTTCTAACATACGATCATAACAGATGAGCGCGGGCACACAATGACTGGCTCAGGTGGCGGAGAATAGAAACACATCAAGCTATCATGTGGCTGCTGCCTGCCAGCTGAAGGCAAATTTAGAAGAAAATTTTCTCCTATAGGGGTTGCTCATTGGTGGTGGGTAGCACACCCCATAATCCATACCAAATGCACAAAGACAAACAAGCATAAGCACCTGATTGCAAAATGATTAAAGTACCTTTTGAGTGGAAGCCCACCTTTGTCCATGTGCTCATGCTGGATGGGTGAGAAGCATATGGCTGTTGCAAGTGGTGGAGATATGATGGCATATCATCAACGAGTGGTGGCTGTTAGGGGCTGCTGGTTATGTGGCCGACTGGCTGGCTGTCAAGAATAGGAGAAATGTTTTCTCCTATGGGGTTACCCATTTGGGTGGGTAACACACTTAATATGAAGCAATAAACAAATGTGCCTCATATGAGTTGGACACCAAAATCATCAAATGAATGAGATAAGGATGGTGTGGGAAGCATCTCTGTGAACTATCTGTGAAGATCTGGGGGCATCAATTGTGGAACTGCTCTCTGTGATCAAGATCACAGGAGAAAAGAATCTCCTCTAGTGGCTCCTAGATGTGAGGGAGTAACACATATCATGGTAAACACGTGATATGGTGGAGGGAATAATAAATGCTAAATATTATTAATAATGCTACAACAATTATACCACAAGTTAGCCTGAGGTAGGCTACCCATGTACAGAATACATTTACCACTCACCTATACCATTTCATGTTACATAATGGCGCTGTAATGTGATTATGGTGGTCGAACTACTTTATTACTCTTTAACATTAGTTCTTACACTTTAATGAAATGTTATTACTAACATGGTCACATTGTTATATAATATTAACATTAATATTGGATTTGGATGTTTGCTTCTCTGATATAAATAAGTGTCCAATAGAGAGAAATCATTGTGCACTGAAACATGTGCAATTATAAACCATTGTATTTGTAGAATCAACTTTCCTTACAAGTACTTGTAGTCGAGAGTTCTCTGTCTTCTAACTCTTTGACTTCTAAAACCGTTTTTGTATAAGAGATACAAATAATTCCTTTTTCAGAAATTCCTAAGTGATAAAGTATGTAGTATTGGATACCATATAGTTCATCAGCTTCAAAGACTGATTTTTTAACAAATAATGTCTTGTAACAAAAATTCTAAACCAAATTTTGTTTTCTTAACCTTTTTCTATCTTGAACTTTTTGCAATAAATCATCTCTTATTTGTCGTTTGGTACAAACACAAGTCTATCTAAAAATAATAAAATATAAAGCCATCTCAGGAACTAGTACTCACACAGTTGCCTCTCTTAATTTTCTATGGTTCTAAGCTGATGTGTAACTAAAGGTATGATGTGAGAAGCTAAGTAATAGTCACTGCATAGCCTGCAATTAAGATGTGGCCTTGTCATTATCGGGAATCCAAACAAATTATTACGTATTTGTAGCTTATTCTATAAGACTGTTTATATTTGTCATTTCTCTAAAGCTTCAATTTTATGATATTATTGTCTTATTAATATGTTATACAAGTATGCTCATCTAAAATTATTTAACTCTTTTCTCATGTATTCTAACATAGCCATTTGTTGTTGATATATGACATTTACTAT
This sequence comes from Pinus tabuliformis, assembly GCA_031772625.1. NCBI lineage: Eukaryota > Viridiplantae > Streptophyta > Pinopsida > Pinales > Pinaceae > Pinus > Pinus tabuliformis. The sequence goes on from CM062816.1 coordinate 1,839,324,314, forward strand.
TGATATTTGCATTAATAGGTTTTGCATAAATGGAGAGACAGAGTAAGGACTTGGGGTTATGAGACTCTCTTTTGCAGTGCCGATACAAACGCTGGATTGACAGCTATTGCTGAAGTTTTAGAGAACTGCACATCTGTAGTGGTCGGTCCTAGTGGAGTAGGGAAGTCTAGTTTGATCAATGCATTGCGTCGTGGTCTAGATATTCCTAGTGACATGGACATTTTCACAGGACAGGTAACTTTGTTATTATCTTTGTTATTTATCATGTATTGGGCCACTTAGTTTCCGATTTTGCCATTTTGTTCCTTTGGAATATCCATTGTTATGTGCCGGAAGGGTACCATATGACTACTCCCTTTTTCCTAAGGAAAAAACCTCATGGGATCCCCACCTCTTATCTGGAATATCCATATTAAAGGAAGCTCAACAGCTAGCCACAATAACAGCTGGTAACTCAGCGAGACTCAGCTGGACGTGAATCTCAGCAGGACTAGAATTGGTGACCTCATGGTGACCTCTGCCTTGAGACAGTTGTTAGAAACAATTGGGCTAATCCACTGGGCTAACAAGATAACTGCTTATGCTATCTCAAGATATTTTTTTCTTGGTTTTTGATAAAATCTGAATTCTTGTCAAATTTTCTTGGGTGAGTACTTAAAAGTCTCTGATATTTGTTCTGTCATCGACCCAATGCAGTGATGAACACCAATTTTCTTATTGATCTCTAGTTTAATGACTTAGAACTTTTTACTTTGTTTAGTTTTGAATTCAAAAATAATCATTTGGTATTTACATGCATCTATGCTCCAGATATGAGCAAGGTTATGTCTATATGGTATCATTGTTATGTGTTGTAAAATGTTTTTTTTCACTATATAAGCAAGGTTATATGCATCATCTTCGTGTTATGCTGTAAAATATCTGGCTATGGTTTCTTTTCAATTTTTGTTTAGTCCATCTCATAATTCTTGTAGAACATGTAGCATAATCTCTTTATATAATAAAAAATAAGTGCTTCACAAAAAGAAACCCATTGATGAATCACAATAGTTCCTTTCTTTAGTTATACCATGTATCGAGTCCCTTCTTTTAGCGTATTGTGAAAATTCTCATAGTATCTGTTAAAATTGGCAACTAGGGCCAAATTCCACCTTAGGACAGCTCATATGATGGAGATGATTATTGCATTGGATTCCTCTTTTCGAGAGGTCCAATTTGTTGATTTTGGGTAGCATAGGATGTGCACTAGCCCCAAAATTTTGTGGAGGAGCTAGAACACATGAGATCTCCAAGACCCAGAAATCGTTTGGTGAAATTCCACCTGGATTATGTTTTATTAAAATAATTAATATTTTAATGGGGTTCCTAAGTCTAAACTTAGGAAAATAAAAATATTAATGGGTATTAATGAAAATATGGGTGAGAAGATTCTAAGTGATGAAGATCAAGTCTAATTTAATCTTAGTAGTTGATTAGGGACTTAATCTTGGTCTTTATTCATCAACAGGAAAAGTATAAGAGGAGGCTTGAGGGTCAGTTGGAGACACACTTGAGAGATCAATCAGTTCGATTTTTCTGGAGCAGGGTTTGCTGAGAAAATCGAACAAGTGATCTGTTGTAATGAGAGGCGCAGTCGTAGAGAGTGGGATCGGAAGGGAGTTCCGAGCCAATGAGTACTAGGCAGAGAGGCAGCAATAGCATCAGAGAGGCAGTGCAGAGGCCTACGCAGCCCAGGAAGGGGCTCACGCAGAGCTGATGCAGGCCAAGAGGGTTCTTGTAGTGGCAGTGCGAGATAACTGAGGGAAGTTCGAGATTTTGCTGGGAGTTCGATGTTCTGAGCCGGGAGGGCTGAAGTCGAAGCTTTTGAGGGCAAAATCGATCTAGCAAAGAAGTGACGCAGTCTCCCAGAGGCAAGACGCTGGCCCACACAGAGCAGATTGTGTTGGGATTTTCGCAGTGCTTGCCAGAGTCAGCCATTCAGTGGATCAGTTGAGACTTGGAGAACGAGGTAAACCCTCGTATGTATTTCTTGCTGTCGTAATATCTCTGAAAGGTTAGCCGGTGTGAGAGGCAACCTGTTGTACTCAGATTCTGCTTGCTTAATAATACAAACCCTCTATATGCTGCACCGGTTTTCCCGAATTGGGTTTTTCCGAGGACGATTGTCCAAAAATAACGGTGTCCCTTGTGTATTTGTCTCGTTATATTTCAGTTCATGATCTGTATGTATGTGTAGTCTGCAATAGTGTTTTCATCGCTGTTTAAGTAATTAAATAAACTTGTTGAATGTAAAAACAAGTAGGAGATGATAAACCAGTGATTGCAGTAGGATTTTTGATGTGTAGATTCAGAAATTATCACACAATTTTGATATAAAGATCATCTCATTCTAACAAGCAGAAATCGAATTTTGGATTTATTCTCTCTCATGCACAAATTGTCAAGGTTGGCTTCAGTCAAATGTAGGTTCATGAAGCCCAATAGATGTGTCTTCTCACCCTCAAAGAAGTGTATAAATAGGAGTGAACTCTCTCTTCATTTGGACATCACTCATCTCATCACATATCTCTCTCTCTCCTCTTTTGATTGGTTCGTACAACTTGGAGGTAGCTTCTCTGTACTTTGCACGTGTGGCAGGAGGACGAATTTTTGGGATTGTTCGCTGGCCAAATTTCAGGAAAACAGACCAGTGTTGACCAGGGCCTATTGGACCTTCGTTGACTTTGATCTTGAGGGCAAAATGTCAATTTTTGGAGGCTGCATTCATTGGCACAAAAATCAAGGTGATTGTGACAATTTGACCAGGGTTGACTTCAACATTGACTTCATATTTGATTGCAGAAATTACAACAGTGTTTTCTCTTTCCTTTGACTGGGTTGACCGAACTATTTTGGGTCGACTTTGACCCTCTTGAAAGGCCAAATTGCACTGCTATTGACCGAGCTGCTTGGAGGACATTTTGGTGCTGCTTTGACCAGTGTTGGTTTTCTGGTTAGGGCTGCAGTTGACTATTGATTTGATGGTACTGTTTTGGGCAAGTTAATTTGATATTTGTACTCCCTCTCTCTGCTGAACTATTGAAGAATAATAAGAAGATTTGATCAAAGGGTTTCCCCACATTGGGGTTTTTCCCTGGCATCTGCCATATCTTGTGTCCTCTTGTCTTGGCTTGTCTTTTGCACATGTTTTTATGTTCTATCTGCATTTAATATCAATGTGTTTAAGTTAATGTGATTGCCACTGGATATAATTGGAAATTGTCATTGGGCTGATAAAGAACATTGAAGTAAATTGTGCTAAAGCATAGAACATACCATTGTTACCTAAAATTAACATGGTATCAGAGCTCAGGCGAAGACAAAGCCTGACCAAGACTGAGGAAAAGCAATCACTAAGGGAAGCTGTTAGACAAGGACTTGAAACTAGTCCCAATGACGACTACATCTTACTTCAAATCCGAAGACAAGATTAAGGAAAAATTCAACTATCATGCATGGAAGATGTCTCTAGATTTGACATTAGAAGAAAATGATGCCATGGACTATGTCAAAGGAAGAGTAGTGGAACCTCCTTCAAATGCATCCGCAGCTGCACAAACAAAGTACAAGAAAGGTGAGGTTAAAGCTCAGAAAATTATTGTTGATTCTATTCGGTTGCCTATATTTCTGATTTGGAAACATTTAAGGAGATGTATGACAAACTAGTTGGGATGTTCAAAGTAAATAATGCAAATCAAGTTCTCTTGCTCAAGGACAAGTTGAAAGACATCAAGAAGGATAGAGGAGAATCCATCCAATCCTACTTCATGAGGATTACCGAGATCAAGAATGATCTCCTTTCTATTGGAGAAGTCATTGGTGACAAGGAGCTCACACTTATTGCATTTGGAGGCCTTACAAGAGAATGGGATGTGTTCAACACCACCATCCTCAACAATGATAGGATTCCAGGATTTGATGAATTATTGGCTAGATGCACTCAAGAAGAAATAAGGATGATGGAAAGAGACAAGCCGTCACATGGAAACAATCCTACCGCCTTCTCTGCTTATACTAAGAGGAATAACAATGCTAGTCCAAGAAATCAAGGTCAAGGGTTCAAACCAGGATTCAAAGAAGGAAGAAAAGGAAAATGCTTCAATTGTAACAAGTTTGGCCACTTTGCTAGAGAATGTCCTCACAAGAAGGATACTCCAAGAGATGACGACAACCATAACAACAACTTCAAGGGAAATGACAATCAAAGGAACAACAGGTTCAACAACAAAGGAAAGAGAAATGCTCCTACTGCTTGAAATGGAAATGGTTGTCCTCCCAAGAAGTTGAGAAACTCCAGGTATGAAGAAGTTAATGTTGTAAAGCAAAAATAATTTTATCTTATTTCTTCCTCACCATTGTCTCTCCTTCGGATACATTGGATCACTAGTTGATTGATAGTGGTGCCTCAAGGCACTTCACTGGGTACAAAGAGGCTCTCTCTAACTTGATTGAAAAGAAGACAAATATGGAGATTATACTTGGGGATAATGCTTTAGATTTCTGGTAGCATCGAATGTGCTCTAAGTCTCAAATTTTGCAGGGAGGCTTAGACACGCGCATTCTCCAATACCCAGAAATCGTTTTGGGAAATTTCACCCGGAGACAATTTTATAAAAATAAATAATTATTTTTAATGGGACCCTAAGTCTAAACTTAGGAAATTAAAATAATTAATGGGTATTAATCTAAACTATGGGCAAATCTTCTAGAAGAAGGCAGAGATAAAGTCAATCTGATCCTAGCCATTGATTAGGATCTAATCTGGGCCGTTGATTGATCAACGAGAGGATTATAAGAGAAGGCTTGATGGGCACTTGGAGAACACACCAGAGGCAGATACTTAGTTACCCGAGTAAGATCGATTTTCTCACTGGTCGAAGTTTGGCAAGAGAAAATCGAATCAGAGGGAGAGTTGCAGGTGAGAAAAGAAGAGAGGGCGTCAACATCTTTTGAGAGTGCAAAGCAAGAAGACACAGAGCAAGGAGAGACAACGCAGAAGCAGGTTGACATAGAAAGAGGTAACATAGAGGTTGGGACTGCATGGGTAGTTTGACGTTGGGCCAGCGTGGGAAAAATTGACGTAGAGGGACGCAGAAGGACTTAGAGGGATGAGGAGTACTTCACTTGGATCAGAGATTTGTCAGGAAGCGTCTATAAATTTTCTCACTTCTGTTTTGCTGGTTGTAACTTGTACATTAGATTTTGCTAAAGAATAATAAAGAAACCGTCATCTGCTGCACCGGTTTTCCCACATTAGGTTTTTCCGGGGACTTTGTCCAAAAATAACGGTGTCATTGTGATTGTATTTGTGCCAGTATTTTTCATTGCATTTACTTTCTGCAATATTTTAATTGTGAAGGCTACGATAGAATATATTTCGATATTTGCCGTAAGAACACTGTGAATACGTTATTTCTAAGATAATAAGTAGAAGAAATAATATTAATCACTGCAGTTGGATTTTTATTTAGAAATTTTCACAAATGCCACTTATCCTGTGAAAGGAATTGGGATTGTTACTCTCCACTTAAATCAGGGTCAAACTCTTCATTTACAAGAAGTGCTATATGTACCTGATCTCAAAAAGAACTTGGTCTCTATTTATGCGATGGAAGATAAAGGTTTCAAGTTAACATTCATTGATGGGAAGGTTCGTGTTTGGCAAAGGAACCCAAGAGATGCATTCACTCCTGCATTTAGGGTTGAAGGTCTCTATCAGGTTGGAGGAAGTCTGTTGGGAGCAATGACTTGTGATACTTCTCTTCAATCCGAGTTATGGCACCGAAGATTTGCTCACTTTCATTTCCAAGCCTTACTTGATGTAAGGAAGTTGGTCACAGGTATGCCTGAATTCAACTTAGATCATGAAGGTGTTTGTCAAGGTTGTGAAAATTGAAAACATATAAGGGGACCATTCCCCTCAAGTGGAACTCAAACCACCGATATTCTTCAATTGGTCCATTCTGATCTATCAGGTGTGTTGCCCGTTGTTGAAATTTCTAAATGTTTCCCATTAGAAATACCTACTCATGTTGCATGAAGCGGGGACAAAGCGGGGATGTTTTTTGGAAGCAGGGACGTGGAAGTGTCATTTTCCAAAAATATAGGAAGCGAAGCGTCTGCTATATATATATATATATTTTTAATATTTTTTTGCATTTATACTCAAAACAAACATCCCAAATATCAAATTAGTTGTAGAAGACATGAAAACATGCATATTTTTTGCATAAATCAAGATAGATATAACATCCATTGTACATTAATGATTAATTATTCGAGCATCAACCATTTAGATGCATCAACCATCTAGAATTTAGATTCTTCTCCTCTTGTCTAACTTTTGCCTCTACCTCGATTGTCTAGGGATATTAGTCAACATTGCCCAATTTTGATCAAACTACCTAATTCAAGACTTAAAATATGGTAGAAAAAGCTTAACATGCTTGATCAATGATTTTGACTTGATTGAAAGGTAATTTTTTGCTAAGGGCGTGCCGCGTGACAAAGGAGTTCAACAATTAACACCACCAACACTAGGGTACATATAGGGCTTGGTGCTCTTGATTAAATGCTAATCACATACCTTCATACTTGATATAATCTAATGAAATGCCACAATCCCATTGATCCTGAATTCTTGAAAACTGTTAAGTCTGCTGAATTTTGAATAGGATATGAAATTCTATTTTCTCCATATGAAGTCCAATGAGGCTGGAACCACTCTCAAACATCCTGAGTCATTTCATGGTAATGTTAAAATTTAAGTAAAAGGATGAAAATGAAAAATAAAGGAGAATGCCACTTTTACTTTAAGAATTTAACATTATCATGAGGGAGCATCTGCTATATTTATATATATATATATATATTTATATTTTTTTTGCCTTCATTTATCACCCTAACCCAAGGTGGACCCATCCCCAATAAGCAAACTCACCTAAAATTAAAAAAAAAAATTGAAAAAAAAAAACGATTTTCTAAACAGCGCGGCGCTTTTCCGGAATCGTACAGGAAGCGTACGCTTCGCCCTTCGAAGCGCCATGCTTCCTACTGTCGAAGCGCCGTACGAAGCGCGCTTCCGAATTTTGGAAGCGCGCTTCCAGGGACGCTTCCTGGATGCATCCGCACGAGACGCACTTCGGGCCTTGGAACCGGGGGGACGCTTCCTGCAACATTGTACCTACTGCATTATCTGGTTTATTTAACCTACTTGTTTATTCCTTAACAAGTTATTTATTCATATAAATACTGAAAATAAACACAAATGTAGCCTTAACTCATATACAGATCAACAACTGAAATACTAAACAAACACACAAGGGACACCATTATTTTTGGACAATCGTCCCCGAAAAAACCCAATGCGGGAAAACTATTGCAGCAGTTTTGAGGGTTTTATTATTATGCAAATTTCTTGAGTTCATCTAGGGTGCCAAACTGGCTCACCCAACAGAGATTTTCACACGATAGTAATACCTCTCATTGGAGACAGATATTCAGCTTCTCGGCACTAGTCTGCCCCACGAAAATCCTTCTTGCGCTTCTCCAAGGCTCTGCGTCAGCCCTGCTAGCCTCTGCGTAGCTCTAGAACCCTTTGTGTCAGCCTTCTACCTCTCTGCGCCAGCTCTCTGGCCCTCTGCGTCACCCACGCAGGCCCCTTAGCCTCTGCGCAGTCTCTAGCTGCATCTGCATGGCTCTGGCTGCCTCTGCGTAGAGGTAGCCTCTCTGTCACTGCGCTGACCCTCAGGCACTATCTCTGCCTCTCTGCTATGTACTCACTGCCCCTTGCTGCAACTCAGATCACTTGTTTGAATTTTCTCAGCAAACCCCGCTCAAGAAAATTGAACTGATTGATCAATCTTGGTGTATCTCTAACTGACCCTCAAGCCTCCTCTTATACTTTTCCCGTTGAGTCTTCAACGACCGAGATTATGTCTCTAATCAATGGCTAAGATTAGATTTGGCTTGATCCTTGTCATTTAGAACATTCTCACCCAATTTTATATTAATACCCATTAATATTTTAATTTTCTTAAGTTAGACTTAGGAACCCCATTAAAAATATTAATTATTTTAATATCTCTCTAACCGGGTATAATTTCCCCAAACCATTTCTGGGTCTTGGAGATCTCATGTGCTTTAGCCTCTCCACCAATATTCATGGCTAGAGCACAACCGATGCTCCCACAAATCAACACTCCCTCTTAGTGAGAAATGTGCTCTAGTAATGCTCCACCACTGAACATCACACTGATCCTTCCGCATTGGTACCTATGTTGATGCTTGGCTTGTTGTCCAACATCCATTGCGCTACTGCCCATGACCCTGCCACTGCCACTGCTACATCTATACTGCAGTTCCCTCTCAACATGCTGCCCATAACACTGCCACTGCTAACTGCAACTCAGTTACCAAGAAGTAAGTAATTGATCTACCCAAACCTTGACATTCTTGTCAAGGTGGAAGCCTCCTGATGCTGAAGCTACCTCTGCTGCTATCTGGTGCTCTCTCTGCTGCCTCTGCGCTGTTGCAACCACCTCTGTGCCTCTCGCACTGCTACAACCTCCATTGTGCCTCTCGCACTGCTGCAACCACCTCTGTGCCTCTCGCATTGCTGCAACCCCCACTGCGCTGCTACAGACCTCTGCACTCTAGCACTGCCTTGTCGCTTCATCGCATCTTGCTTCTACCCGACATCCGTCATCCTACTACTGTCATTCGGGGCTCCTGTAGCCAGATATGATCCAAGAGTTTGGGCACCTCAAGGATCCTGCCCCTACATCCTCTATAGTCTTCCTGACCACAGCTCGATGTCACCCCACCTCTTCTCTAAAGGTGCATGAGCATTCATGGCACAGTCATCATTAGTCTCGACTTCTTTCTACGCCTTAGCCAGAGTTTCCTTGGAGTTAGGAGCCTCTCCCTTATTCTTCTTCCTGGGACATTGGGTTGCAAATTGACCCAACTCCCCACAATGGAAGCACTTCACCTTGGAGATGTCCTTCTTCTTCCTCTTCACCTACTGTCCTGCAGATGCCAGAGCTGCATCCTCCTCCTCCTCTTTCTTGATTCGACCCCCTTTGCTGCTACTCCCTGCCTTGGTCAATCGTCTGATCTCTTCTTGGTGAAGAGTTGCCCACATCTCTTCCCATCCTGGAAGATTAGCTCTGCCCAAAATGCTTTGGACAAATGTCTCCCACTCCTCAGAGACTGCATTCAGGGCAGTCCTCACCATGAACTCCTGATCCGGCGTGGCCCCTATGGAAGTAAGTTGGTCCCGAATCTCCTGCAATCTGAGGAGGTATAGATCTATTTGCTCCCCCTTCTACATCTGATACGATCGCAACTGATTCTCTAATAGCATCTTCCGCTGCACGAAAGTGCCCTGATACAATGTCGTCAAAGTATCCCACATCTCCTTTGCCGTGTTCTTCTCGGCAATATGTGGTACAACATGATCCTTGACCCCATCAAGGATTATGCACTTTGCCTTCGCCATTGCATCCTCATACTTCTCATTATCAACTGGGTCGACTGGGATAGCCATGGTTCTCAAGGCGAAGCCCTTGATGCGATGTCTATCCAACACTGACAGGATCCTGGCCTTCCAGATGACAAAGTTGGAAGCCCCATCCAACCTGTCTTGATCCCTTAGTCTGTTCACTGCCATCTCCACTCCTTCTAGACTCCCTCTGAGATTCGACTTCCCTCCTGGAAATCTCCCTCTAAGTCCTGATTTCCCTGTTGGAAATCTTCCTGCCAACTTTCAATCCGCTCCTCTTAGATCCTCTTTGCAACTGCAACTCGGATCTAGATTTCTTGGCTAGAAATCCGTCAAGGCAACGACTCCCTCTACCTTGGTTCTGTCCCGTTAGGTACTGTTCTGCTTCGACAACAACAACACCCCACCAGCTTCCTAATCCACAATCTGCCCACAGCTCCCTATGCCCCAACAACTGAAGAAACTGAGCCTTCCAGCTCTGCGCAATCCCGACAAAGGCTGAATCACTCCTCTGGCCAACTGCGTCAAGCCTACCTGACTGAGTAGGATGATGTGGCTCTTTGTGAGCCTCTTTTGCCTCTCTCTGCCTCTGCGCTAGCCCTCTCTTTGGCTCGAAATGATGATGCATGCCCTCTGCATCACTCCTTCTCTGCTGTTTTCTGCTTAGGAGCAACTCTGTCTCTCAGTACAGCTGCCACTGCTACAAATACTTCTGATTATGTTGGTGCCTTCAATCCTCCTGTGATCTACAACACTTTGATACCATGTTGAAATTTCTAGATGTTACACATTAGAAATCCTTACTGCATTATCTGGTTTATTTCACCTACTTGTTTATTCCTTAACAAGTTATTTATTAATGTAAATACTGAAAATAAACACAAATGCAACGTTAACTCATATACAGATCAACAACTGAAATACTAGACAAACACACAAGGGACACCGTTATTTTTGGACAATCGTCCCTGGAAAAACCCAATGCGGGAAAACCGATGTAGCAGTTCTGAGGGTTTTATTATTATGCAAATTTCTTGAGTACAACTAGGGTGCCAAACTGGCTCACCCAACAAAGATTTTTACACGACAGTAATACCTCTTCTCGGAGATAGATATTCAACTTCTCAACACTAGTCCGCCCCACGAAAATCCTTCTTGTGCTTCTCCAAGGCTCTGCATTAGCCCTGCTAGCCTTTGCGTAGCTCTAGAACCCTCTACGTTAGCCTTCTGCCTCTCTACGTCAGCTCTCGGCCCTCTGCGTCACCCATGCAGGCCCCTTAGCGTCTGCGCAGTCTCTAGCTGCCTCTGCGTGGCTCCTGCTGCCTCTGCGTAGCCCTGGTTGCCTTTGCGTAGCCTCTCTGTCACTGCGCTGACCCTTAGGCACTATCTCTGCCTCTCTGCTATGTACTCACTGCCCCTCGCTGCAACTCAGATCACTTGTTCGAATTTTCTCGACAAACCCCACTCCAAAAAATCGAACTCACTGATCAATCTTGGTGTATCTCCAACTGACCCTCAAGCCTCCTCTTATACTTTTCTTGTTGAGTCTTCAACGACCGAGATTAAATCTCTAATCAGACTAAGATTAGATTTGACTTGATCCATGTCATTTAGAACATTCTCACCCAGTTTTATATTAATACCCATTAATATTTTAATTTTCTTAAGTTTAGACTTAGGAATCCCATTAAAAATATTAATTATTTTAATATCTCTCTAATCGAGTGGAATTTCCCCAAACCATTTCTGGGTCTTGGAGATCTCATGTGCTTTAGTCTATCCACCAATTTTCATGGCTAGAGCACATGGGATGCTACCACAAATCAACACCTGTGACATCTTTAGGTGGATATTTGTACTATGCTATTTTTGTGGATGACTTGTCTCGCAAAACATGGATATATTTCTTAAAGAAGAAGGATGAAGTGTTCAAATGGTTTTTCTCTTTCAAAGCCTTGGTCAAGAATCAAACAGGGAAGAAGATCAAAATATTGAGGAGCGATAATTGGACTAAATATGAGTCAAATGCATTCAAAGACTATTGTAGAGAAGTTGGCATTAAGAGGGAGACCACTATTGCATATACTCTTGAACAAAATGGTGTTGTCAAAAGGAGGAATCAAACTATCATAGAAGCCACCCGTGCCATGTTTCATGACCAAGGCCTACCGAAGTTGTTATGGGGAGAAGTTGCCAACACTGCTGTGTATGTTCAAAATAGATGCCCACATCAAGCTTTGGACTTCAAGACACTCGAAGAAGTTTTCACTGGTAAGAAATCTGATGTTTCTCATTTTAGAATATTTGGTTGTCCCGTATATTTTCATGTGCCGAAAGAGAAAAGAAACAAACTAGATGCATTTGGGAAGAAATGAACGTTTGTGGGCTATAGTGAAACTTCAAAGGTATATAGAATCTATGTACCTGGTCAAAGGGAAGTTGAATTAAGTCATGTTGTCACTTTTGATGAAGATTCTACTCTTAGAAAAGTCCAAGGTCTTCCTATCCCTAGGAAGGACAATGATGATGTTGATGAAGAAAAGTAGGATGAACCTCCGTCTGTTGAACCGATGCCCGATGTGGAAGGTTTGATGGATCCCATTGATCCACCTCCTAGTGAACCCACTACTTGAAGAAAAAGACCTTTGTGGCTCAAAGATACTCTTGAAGATGCTGAGAAACATATTGCACCGAGGGGGACATTTTGTGAAAGCAAGAAGCCGAATAGGTACCAAGGGTACTTAGTTGCCATGAGTACCATTGTACAATTCGAACCTTGCACATTCGAAGAAGCCGTGAATCACCAAGTTTGGAAGGCTGTGATGAACGAGGAGTATGAGTCGATCATGAAGAATGATGTCTGGGATGTGGTTCCTAGACCCAAGGACAAGTCAATGGTTACTTCAAAATGGCTCTACAAGATCAAACATGGAGCTGATGGGTGCTGAAAAGTTCAAGGCCAGATTCGTTGCTCGAGGATTCTCTCAAAAGGAAGGAGTAGACTATGATGAGATATTTGCACCAGTTGCTTGATATACCACCATCCGTTCGATCATAGCCCTTGTTGTTTCGCAAGGATGGATCCTACACCAAATGGATGTCAAAATTGCCTTCTTGCATGGCTCACTTAAAGAGGAAGTCTATGTGGAACAACTTGAGGGGTTCGAAGTCCAAGATCGTGAGACACATGTATGTAGGTAAAGAAAGCCCTCTATGAGTTGAAGCAAGCCCTTAGGGATTGGTATGAGAGGTTGATAGCTATCTTATGACGCTAGGATTTACAAGGAGCGATGCTAACTCGAACCTATACTTCAAGGTTGAAAAGGACAAGCCCTCATTCTAGTCCTTTATGTGGATGATCTCTTTTTGACAGGTGACGACCCTCTCATTCATCAATGCAAGAGGGAGTTGGCTTTCGAATTTGAGATGAAGGACCTAGGATTGATGCATTACTTCCTAAGATTGGAGGTCTGGCCAAAGCCAGGTGAGATTTTCCTTTCTCAAGGAAAATACATTGTGAAGCTACTTGAGAGATCTGGGATGGTGGATTGCAAGGACATGACCGTTCATGAAGGGTCACTTGCCTAGGTATATAAGTGAGCCCTCATTTGTAACCAAATCTCATATCTCATATCTCTTGTTACTCAACATTCTTATATATTGGCTCATTATTGCCGAGACAACGGTGTTAGGATATTCCGACACATAGGAAATAGTTAAGTTCAACTTGGTCTAGTATAGAGTTAGGTAAAGTGTGTTTCTTTACCGTTGTACATTTTGTAACTTACAATCCGACGGTCACGATATGTAGTGATCCGACGGTTCACTCTCTCCTCGGTATTACCGACACTTGATCCGTGGCTTGACATCCGATTGGTCCATGAGTTCTATTTAAAGCGCATGGAGGGTCATTGTTCGGGTAATCCGTGCATGAGAGAAGCTTATGTAAATTTTCATTCTTTGATTAATAAATTGCCTGTAGTAGCCACGTTGGCGCAGGCCGTGGACTGTTTCCCTCTTTGAGGGTTTTAACCACGTCAAAAATACTGGTGTATTGATTTGTGATCTGGTTGTGAGCGGTGTCCTTTTGGTGTTCTTTCTGAGGAACTTACCCTGTAAATTCCTACATGGTATCAGAGCTATTTGAGGGCCGCGTCCGTTGGTGATCCAAATCCGAAGCCGGTAGCACTGCATGCGGCTGCCGTTTCCTAGATCTGTTGTTTCTGACTGCTTTCGGGCCGAGATGACTGCTCTGTTGTGTTCGGAGCATCTGTTCCAGTGAGGAACCCCTTTCGTTTCACGCGAAAAGGTTTCCGGTAGCCCTATCTGCGTCATTTTTAAGATCTGGAGGTATACAGTCTTTATTTGCAGTTTGCTGTTATTTTCTCTCTGCTTATTTCGGTTTCGGTTTATTTTTTTTTTAACCGGATCTATACCTTTCATTTCTGCGTATGCTCTTTGCCCTGCGACTCTGTGCGATCTGGGCAAATCAGAAACAGAAAGGAAGGATTTTTCTCATGCGTATGCTCTTTTCCCTGCACCTTAGTGTGATCTCGGAAAATCAAAAACATTGAGAAAAATATTTAGTTTTTCGGCTAAAGCTAACTTTGAGCCGCAAGGTTCATTTTTTTAAAATATCTAGTTTTTTGGCTAAAGCTAACTTCGAGCCATAAGGTTCGTTTTCTTTGCATGTCCGTGTTGGGTTTTGTGTTTTGTGTTTCGTAGGGAAAAAAAGAGATTTCTCAAGGCAAGCACGCAAACCAAGGCCCCCCCCCTCTCTCTCTCTCTCAAATTTTTTGTATAGATCAATTGGTTCAAAGCTATTTTAAGAGAGTAGAGGTCTTGGGTTCAAGTCTCCATTTTGTGGGGGCGGATTATTTTATTCCCGCACATTCGCGCACTTTTCCGGCAACTTCAACAATTTTTTTTCAAAAAGCCATAACTTCTTCATCCGGAAGCCTTTTTCAGAGCCGTTTTTTTTTAAACCGCCTAATTTTTCGAGATCTATCCATTGGAACACTTACTTTCAGCATCTTCAGCTTCAGTTTTTTAAAAAATGTAAAGTCCATGCCAAGTCATTCTTGACAGCACTAACTACTTCCAATGGATATCCTACATCGAAGATTTACTTAGAAGTAAAGGTCTCTACAGAATAGCCACAGACCAAGAGAAGAAACCAAAAGATGAAGACAAGGCTGCAAAATGGGAAAATAGACAAGATCAAGCACGTGGTTTGATAGGGATGTCTATTTCTCCTGATCTTAGATTCCATATTGCAGAACTTGAGACTCCTCATGAAGCATTGGAACAACTCACTAAAGTTTTTGGGATTAAAAATGAAATTAGAGCCCATCAACTTGAAAATGAGTTGCTTACATTGGATCCTAATAATTTTTCTTGCATTGAAGATTTCTTGTCCAAATTCAAGACCCTTAGATATCTCTTGGAAGGTGTTAAGGTTAAGAAAGAAGATAGTAACCTTATTTATTCCATCCTTACTAAGTTGGGACCAGCCTAATCTGTATTTGTTTCCACCTTCCATTCTACAAGGGAAGCTTTCATTTGTCAGGGAAAATACTACAAGGCCCCTTCCTTTGACTCTTTTTGTGATTCTTTAATAAGAGAACAAGAAAAACTCTTACACCTTGGTCTTCTTAATCTTGGAAACTCTTCCAAGAAAGCGTTAGCCGCCCAGCAGCAACCAAATTCAAAGAATCCTAAGAAGTCATTTCCTAAAAAGAATGGTCCTAAACCAAACAAGGGTCCTAAGCAAACTCAGCCTCAAAATGAAAGATCATTTCAGCAAAATGATAGGACCAATAAAAACAAATGGAAGAAGACTGATAGACATTGTAACTTTTGTAATCGAGATGGCCACTTAGAATCTAAATGCTTTAAGAAGATGGAAGCCTTGGAAGCCGCAATGAAGAAACATAACATCCATGTGGAGCATTCTTCAACTTCAACTTCATCTTCAGGAATGACACTTTCTGCATGTCGTTGTCAATCATCTCAGTCTGGTTATGCATTAAATGTATCTTCTTCTTCTCATTCTCATGAGTGGCTCATTGATTCTGGAGCCTCTTATCACATGGCCAAAAACCAAGCCATGTTTTCTTCTTTAAATGATTGTAACACCAAAAATATATATGTTGGTGATGATAGATCTCTTAATGTTGTAGGCACTGGAACTGTTCATCTAGACAATGGTCAGTTTAATGATGTATTATGTGTTCCAACCTTATCCTGCAACCTTCTATCTGTATATCAGATAACTCATTCAGGTGAAGGTAAAATTGTTGAATTTTCACCTCATGATGTTGTAATCAAGGATCTGAGAGATCCTAAACAGATTCTAGCTACTGGTATTGCTGATGATTCCACAAGGTTGTATAAGTTTCACAACTTTGGGTCATCAAATCTTCCCTCAGTATTTGTTGCTCATAATGATGAAGTGAGCAAACTTTGGCATGAGCGATTTGGTCACTTAAACTATCGCTCCCTTCAGCATCTATGTAAAGAAAATATGGTGACAGGTCTTCCTATGGTATCTTGCAGAGATGGTGTTTGTTCCGGATGTGTACTCGGAAAACATCATCGGGACAGTTTTGAAAAACGTGCCTCTTGGCACGCCTCAGCTCCTTTACAGCTTGTGCACAGTGATTTATGTGGTCCCCTTCCTGTCGCTTCATTCTCTGGCTGCAAGTATTTCTTAACTTTTATTGATGATTTCTCCAGACGCACTTGGGTATACTTCTTAAAACTCAAGAGCTAAGTATTTAACACATTTTTGGCCTTCAAAGCCTTTGTTGAAAAACAATCTGGACATCAAATTCTTAAGCTAAGAACTGATAATGGTGGAGAATATGTTAAAAACACATTCATCAACTTTTGCACCGAAAATGGAATTCAAATGCAACATACTGTTCCATACACTCCACAACAAAATGGTGTAGCTGAAAGGAAAAATCGCACCTTAAAGGAAATGGCTAATTGTATGCTGCAATCTAAAGGACTCAGTCTTAGTTTTTGGGCCGAAGCAATTAATTGTGCAAATTATATAATCAATCGCACTCCTACTAAGGTTCTAAAGAATATCACTCCAGAAGAAGCTTGGAGTTCCATTAAACCAGATGTAAGTCACTTTCGTGTTTTTGGAAGTGAAGCATGGGCCCATATTGCAGATGAAAAACATAAAGCTTTAGAACCTAAGAGTGAGAAATGTACTTTTGTTGGATATTCTGAAGATGTAAAAGGTTATAGACTTATTCCATTTAAGTCCAAAAATGTTATCATTAGAAGAGATGTAAAATTTGATGAAAATAAATCGGCCTGCGAGCCTAGTCCGGCGGATGTGCCACCTCTTCCTATCTCTTCTACTTTTGAAAACATTTCTTCTTCAGATGATGAAAGTGAGGATGACAATCCTCCCCCACCTTCTCAGGATCCTCAACTTCCAAGATGGGTCCGTGCTACTCGGGATGCAGCAGGTGATCTTGCCGGTGATCCTACAGATCAACGACGTACACGTTCTCAGTTTGAAAGAGCCTCTTCTTTACTGGCTCAAGCTCCAGTAAATCATGATCCTGACACTTTTGCAGAAGCTTCAGGCCATCCACATTGGGAAGCAGCTATGAATGAAGAATATCATTCATTGTTGGCAAATGATACATGGGATCTTGTTCCTCTACCAAAGGGACGCAAACTTGTTAGATGTAAATGGGTTTACAGAACCAAGTATGGACCAGATGGGAAAGTTGATAAACATAAAGCTCGTCTTGTTGCTAAGGGCTTTTCACAGGTTGAAGGCATTGACTACACTGAAACCTTCTCCCCTGTTGCCAAAATGAACTCTATCCGCCTTGCTCTTTCCCTTGCTGCCTCTTTAAAATGGGAAGTCCATCAGTTGGATGTTAAATCTGCCTTCTTGCATGGGGACTTGCATGAAGAAATCTATATGGAACAACCCATTGGCTTCATCCAAACAGACTCCAGCCTTGTATGTCGACTCAAGAAATCTCTTTATGGTCTCAAGCAAGCTCCTCGGGCTTGGTATGCCAAAATGGATAGCTTTCTTTTAGAATTTGGCTTTTCTAGGTGTCATTCTGACAATACTGTCTACACCAAGAAAGTGGGCAACTCCCTTATCATCCTTGTTCTTTATGTTGATGATCTTATTCTTACTGGTAGTGATCCCAACCTTATAAACCATGTGAAGTCCAGCCTTAAAAAGAAATTTGAAATGATAGACTTAGGACACTTACACTATTTTCTCGGTCTTCAAGTCTTGCAATCCAAGGAGGGTATTTCCCTTTCCCAGTCCAAGTATGCTTGTGATATTCTTCGTCATTTTCACATGGAAGACTGTAAGCCAGCCCCTTCTCCCTTTTAGTCTGGAGTCAAACTTTCAGTCTCTTGTACTTCTCCTGAAGTTGATGCTACCTTATACCGTCAACTTGTAGGAAAACTCTTGTATTTAACCCATACTCGTCCTGACCTTTCCTTTGCTGTTGGCCTTGTTGCTCGTTTTATGCAAAACCCCCGTGAAAGTCATTGGAAAGCAGCTAAAAGAATACTTCGTTATGTTCGAGGTACAGTACAGTTTGGGATTCATTACAGTGCCAAAGCAGCTCCTCTATTAGTTGGTTTCACTAATTCTGATTGGGCTGGTGACCCTGATGATCGGAAGTCTACTGCCGGTTATGTCTTCACTCTTGGTTCAGGACTTATTACATGGGCTTGTAAGAAACAGGCTGCCATTTCTCTTTCGTCAGCAGAAGCAGAGTATCGTGGTGCCGTGGAAGCTAGTAAGGAAGCCTTGTGGCTTCGTCAGATCCTATCAGAGTTTGGCTTTGAGCAGCAGCATCCAACCACACTTTGGTGTGATAATCAAAGTGCCATTCAGCTATGCAAAGATCCAGTCCAGCATCAGCGCAGCAAACACATTGAACTACACATGCACTTCATCAGAAAGCTCATTCATGACCATGTTCTTGAAGTGCAATATTGTTCAACAGATGATCAGGTTGCAGACATCTTCACAAAGGCTCTCATAGAGGCGAAGTTCACTAAACTTCGATATATGCTTGGAGTTCAGGAAGTTGTCACTAAGGGGGGATAGGCTCTAGTGCCTCCTTCCTTCTCCTATTGTGTCATATTTGTAAATCCTTCAATCCTATCCCAAGTTGTTCTTAAGGGGGGATGTTAGGATATTCCGACACATAGGAAATAGTTAAGTTCAACTTGGTCTAGTATAGAGTTAGGTATAGAGTTAGGTAAAGTGTGTTTCTTTACCGTTGTACATTTTGTAACTTACAATCCGACGGTCACGATATGTAGTGATCCGACGGTTCACTCTCTCCTCGGTATTACCGACACTTGATCCGTGGCTTGACACCCGATTGGTCCATGAGTTCTATTTAAAGCGCATGGAGGGTCATTGTTCGGGTAATCCGTGCATGAGAGAAGCTTATGTAAATTTTCATTCTTTGATTAATAAATTGCCTGTAGTAGCCACGTTGGCGCAGGCCGTGGACTGTTTCCCTCTTTGAGGGTTTTAACCACGTCAAAAATACTGGTGTATTGATCTGTGATCTGGTTGTGAGCGGTGTCCTTTTGGTGTTCTTTCTGAGGAACTTACCCTGTAAATTCCTACAAACGGCCTACTTCTTCACATTCACCGCGCGATGCATGCAGTTATTGACAGACAAAGAAATCATGGTATGCATTTCCGGGTACTGGCTAAAGCATTGCGTATGTCCGATGGAGATCATATTCACGCCGGTACTGTTTATATCTAAGAGATATGAGATATGAAATGTGGTCACAAATGAGGGCCCGCTTATATACCTAGGTAGGTGACCCATCATGAACGATCATGTCCTTTAAGAGATGCCTCTTTAGTAACTAATTATTATTTATATTATTTTTATATATTATATTCATAACATTGCCTTCCTCTTCAGGACAAACTTTGTCCTCAAAACTTATTGCTGACAAGGCGTGTCACTTGTTTCCTTGTCTTGTAATCTATTCATATCTTTCAGAGTTCTTTGAGCTATCATCTTTGATGATACAAGATGATAGGATCCTCTGAGCGTTAAACAAAATTGTTAAACTGAGAAGGGATCTAGACCATCCTAAATCAATCTTCTGTGGGACTTTGCAATTATTTGATCGTTGGGATAAATTATTATTGTAAGATTGAATTATGCAGACATTAGTATTCTTTGGAACATAAGTATGTTGTTCTGAGTGATACAAACACACAAACTGATTGAGATGTCTGCTCTTGTGATTTGGATGTCGATAAGGAGTTCTTGTGATTTGGATGTCGATAAGGAGTTCTTGTGATTTGATTTTCCCCTATCATACTTGTGGCAATTTCTTGATTTTTTCTAGGTACTGATGTTGTTGAGTTGGCTACAGAATCATCACGTGGAGTTTTCATCGTCTGAATTGTGATGTCTGAATATGTTTTTACGTCAACTAGCTTGTCATTTTCTTGAGTTGTGTTATTGACTGGAAAGATAATCGTTCCTTTTTTACAACTTGGACTATTACGTTTGAAGACTTCAATATTTCTTTTGTGATAGTTCTTCTAATTCTTTTTCCAATGATTTCTTATCATCTTTAAGTTTCTTAATTTGAGTAAGCAAATTTTGATTATGATTTTTTAAACTTGAAAGTTCTTTAGCTTCTGATTCAACTTCATTTTGATGCTCAAGCTTCTCATTTTTTAAATCTCTGATTTGTTCTAATAATTTTGATTAAGGTTTTTTAAGTGCAAATTTTCTTTTTCCTTCTTCGATAGATTCTAGTTGAATTTCTTCTCAAGACATTCCTTTTCTTCTAATTTTTTCTTTGTAGCTTTGGACTTTTTGACCTTCACAAGTAATTTTTTACTATGGTCTCTTAAATGAGAAATTTCTTCGTTTTTATTGGAGATGACTTCTTCAAGGTCTCTCTGCTTCTTTGATTTTGTTTTTTGATTCTTTTGAAGCAACAATTTCGAAATATCATTAAAGTCTTTTGATGAAGGCATTATTGATTCTAACTTCATTGTCATGTCTTAGAATATGATCATCTTCTTCTTATAAGGAAACATTATTTTTTTTTCTCTATGTTTAACATGAACATACCCAATTCATTAAACCAAGGTAGACCAAAGAATTATGCCAATCTCTTTGTTAAACATATTTACGATCCTAAATTGAGATATACATTTATAATGACTAGTTGTCACTTGTAAAACATTAATTTCAAATTTTTCTTGCCAAAAATATTTTCTCTTTCATCTGTATTTGGCTCTAGAATTGATAGTTGATTTGCCAAATTAGTATTGATTTAATTTTCCTTGTCGTTTGCATAAATAACAATATTAATCTGTTTTCGTTGGATACTCCTTTTTAATGTAAATAATCTACAATCTGCGATTGAAAAACTATTACGAAAAATTTCCTTCATTTTTGGATTATAATCCATTTTTTTCTTTAGTGATTGACTTTATTTTTCGTTCGTTAACACTTGTAATTTTTTTACTTAAACTTGGTATGTTTTGACTCGTAATTTGGAGTTGCGCTCTCTTTTTTTTAATTATTTTATTTTAATATTTTGATTTTTTAAATAATTTTTTAATTTTTAATTTAATTTTTATACTATATAATAGTTTATATATCTCTTATTTTTACCCCTTTTTTAAAATATGCCACTTATCTATGGATACCTTTTCCATTAACCTTGTTAACTCTTAATAATCCTTTGCAAAAATTAAAGTGAAAATATATGTTTTGTGAATATGGACGCGATTGTACGGAAAAGTACAACCTGATAGTTCACTATAGGTAAATAAGTTGTACGATTCAATGGGACCTTAAAATAATTAATTATTTTAAATGGGACCTTAAGTCTAAAGTTAGGAAATTAAAATAATTAATGGGTATTAATCTAAACTGTGGGTGTAACTTCTAGAAGAAGACGAAGATCGAGTCCAAATGATCTGAGCCATTGATTAGAATCTAATTTGGGCTGTTGGTTCTCAACTGGAAGATTATAAGGACATTGAGGGGCATTTGGAAGATACACCAAAGGCAGATACTCAGTTGCCCGAGTAAGATTGATTTTCTCACTGGTTGAAGTTTGGCAAGAGAAAATCGAATCAGAGAGAGTTGCAGGTGAGAAGGAAAGAGTGGGCATCATCATCAGTCTGAAGGTCAGGAGCAGAAGACGCAGAGCAGAGAGAGGATAACGCAAAAGCTGTGACGCAGAGGAAGGACAGTGCAAAGACAATGTGACGCTGGGATTGCACAGTTCTCACACAGGGGCTGACGTAGTGAGACGCAGAGGGGGCAGCAGGTCCTTTCCTGGATCACAAACTTGTCAAGAAGTGTCTGTAAAATTTCTCACAGAGAATCCTCTTCTATTCTATTGGTTGTATCTTGTACATGAGATTTTTGCTGAAGAATCATAAAGAAACCCTCTCTGCTGCACCGGTTTTCCCACATTGGGTTTTTTCCGGGGATAATTGTCCAAAAATAACTATATTATCGTGGTTATAATTGTGCTAGTATTTTTCTTTGCATTCCTTTTCGCAGTGTTTTAATTGTGATGACTGCAGTAGAACTTATTTCAATATTTGTTGTAGAAACAATGTGAATAACAGTAGTTGGATTTCTATTTAGAAATTTTCACACGGCATCAGAGCGAGGTTAAGCAGGAGTGCACACTGAAAGAGCCAACGTTAAAGAGGAGGAGGGAGTTCGAAATTACTGCATGGCTAGAAAATCGAACCCCTAGAAGAATTGCGCAGTCCAGCCTAGGAGGGCAAAATTCTCATGAGAAAATATCTCTCTGAGAGAGTCGACAAAGAGGAAGATTTCCAAATTGAAGTTTGCCAGTGACAAAGGTAGTAGCGCAAAAACTTCAGCGTAGAGAAGTCTTCAGGAGAAGACGCAGTTTTTCTTGCAGTATTTGTTGGGACAGGGTAGCGTCAGAGATTGTTAGAAAAATAGCACAAAGATGGAAACTCAAGATGTCTCCAAATTATCTTCCAGATTAGAAGAAGAATTTGCATGCTTAGCAAGTTCAACGTCAACAAATGTTTGGTACATTGATAGCGGGGCTTTAGCCCATAGGAAGCAGAAGTCAGTGGCTCTGAGCACCGCCAAAGCAGAATATACTACTGCTAGCATGGCCTCTTGTGAGGCAGTCTGGTTGCGAAAGCTCTTCAGTGAGTTGTTTGGATTTACATTGGATACCATTGTGATTCTCTGTAACGACTAGAGGTGGGATTCGATTATTGAGGAATCCCGTATTTGTAGATTGCGCTAGCAGATAGACATTATTTGGGATATGGTAAGTCGATGAGCAAGGAGGCTCCATCGCATTAAGATGATGTACAGGTTGATATACCTTGTCAAAGCCCTGAGGAAAGATCTAATCTGTGATTTTCCCAAATGACTTGGAGTCGTCAAGAAACCCTTGTACAAGGGTCCTGCATGTTGCATACATTGAGCTCTGGGAGCTCTGAGGGCTTGCGGTTCTTACTGGAGCAACATACGACCACAGGGTGACTCACCCTCCCTTGGTGGTGCGCATTGAAACAAGATGATTCGCTCTCTTGTGGGACAAGATGATTCGCTATCTTGTGGAACAGGATGATTCGCTCTCCTGTGTAGCAGGATGATTAGTTCTCCTATGAGGCCTGGATTGATGTGTTCTCCATGGCAATTGTAGCAGGATTGATGTGTTCTCTTGTGAGGCCTGGATTGATGTGTTCTCCATGGCGATTGTAGCAGGATTCATGTGTTCTCCTGTGAGGCCTGGATTGATGTGTTCTCCATGGCGGCCTGGATTGATGTGTTCTCCATGGCGATTGTAGCAGGATTGATGTGTTTCCCTGTGAGGACAGGATTGGTTAGTTCTCCTGTCGAGGCATCTTACCCATGCAGTCTGGGACTCATGGGAAGTACCTCTCATCTGATCAATGAGCAGGGAAATGAAGTTAAGGACCATAGTAGTACCGATGGACGCATCGTTGTATCTACCATACTCCCTACGCTAGGATGACCTCCATTGATCTGGGATCAATGATACTGGTTTGGGACCAGTGGTACATACTCTGAGACTGACTTCGTGTCAGTGCAATACTGGTCTGGGACTAGTGAGAGTGATACATACTATGACGTTGACTTCGGGTCGGTTGAGACTGGTCTGGGACGAGTGGTACACTCTTTGAGACTGCGATATTGGTTTGGGACCAGTGGTAGGAATGGTACTTACTATGAAGCTGACTTTGGGTGGGTTGAGACTGGTCTGGGACCAGTGGTACGCACTCTGAGACTGACTTTGAGTTAGTGGAGGATGATACTGGTCTGGAACCAGTGGAGTTGTACTCACTATGACATTGACTTAGGGTTGGTTGAGACTGGTTTGGGACCAGTGGTACATACTCTGAGACTGACTTTGAGTCAGTATGATACATCCTCGATCATTTCTTCTTCTTCATAATTCGGACAAAAGCAGAGTAGAACAGAACAAAGCAGAGCAACGCATAACAGAGCAGAGCCGTACATATCAGTATAGGGCTGAACAAGACAAAGCAGAACAGGCAAAATAGAGCAGAGCAGGACAAGGGTCAGGCTGTACAGGGCAGTGCATTTGACGGATGAATAGTAATGACCGATAGACAGATTGCAAATGAAGTTCTCCCTAGTTGAGAGGGAGTGTTAAAATTGGCAACTAGGGCAAAAATTCATGTGGGTCATCTTATTCATGGCTGATAATATTTTTATTAGATTCCTCTCGTCGAGAGGTGTAGGATTGATATAAAGATCATTCGATTCTGATAAGTATTCATGGAGATATGAATTTATTTTGATTATGGAATTATTATCAAGCAGACCTACAACTCATGTAGGCTCAGAAGCCCAACAGTCGCATCTAGTCAAACACCAACATTGTGTATAAATACAGGAGGACTTTTCTTCATTTGGACTCACTCATCTCATCACATCTCTCTCTCTCTATTGCGTAGAAAAGAGTCTCTTCTCTACTGCGTAGAAAAGGGTCTCTCCCTCAAACATGTGAAGTCGGACGCTGCTGACACTGAAGCTGCAACTGCAGAAGTAAATATTGACCTACGTGGACTGGAAGATCTCCTCATCTGAACTGCGTTGTAGGTTCATCCGAACCTCCTCTGAAATCTGCAACTTTTGGTGGTGGAATCAAGTCAATCCGACGGACGGTTTGCAAGATATTGACTGCCCTAGTTTGAAGCCGGAAGCTGCTGAAACTGAAGCTGCAACTGCAGAAGTAAAGTTTGACCTGCGTGGACTAGAAGATCTCCTCATCTAAACTGCGCTGTAGGTTCATCTGAACCTCCTCTGGAAGCCACAACTTTTGGTGGTGGAATCAAGCCGATCCGACGGTCGGTTTGTGAGATATCGTCTGCCCTAGTTTGATGATGAAGCCGCTAATGCTGATGCTGCTGATCTAGGGTTTGCTACTGCTGATATGAATCAAATTTATTGTACGATTTCTCTTTGCTAAATTATTGAAGATAAAAGAAGATTTGATCAAAGGGTTTCCCCACACATTATGGGGTTTGTCCCTGGTTAGCCGCCACATCTTGTGTCTCTTGTCTTGGCTTGTTTTCTGTTTAATCGTTTAATATTCTATCTGCACTTTACTTTACGTACATGTGATTGCTAATCTGTGGAATATAATAAGGAAAAGAAGTAAATTGTTATAAGCATAGAACATACTATAACTTAACAATCAAGCTCTCTGAGAATCCAGTATTTCATGATTGGTCGAAGCACATTGATATCAGGTGTCACTTTGTCAGAGACTGTGTATAATAAGGAGCAGTACAGTTGAGGTACAGTCCTACAAGAGAACAGGTGGCAGACATCCTCACCAAGGCTCTAGGAAGAACAAAGTTTGTTTATTTCAGGGAGAAGAGGGGTATGGTAAAGAATCCATTTCAGTAGCAGAAATGGATAAGTGTCGGAAGTTGTAGTGCAACAGTTAGCAGTGGCAGTGCTATGGGCAGCATGATGCAACATTTTGAGAGGGACCTGCAGTATAGATGCAGCAGTGGCAGTGTCATGGGCAGCAACAGTGCAGGGGATGTGAGGCAACAGGCCAAGCATCAACACAGGTACCGATGCGGAAGATCAATGTGATGTTTCTATAGTGAAGCATTACTAGAGCACATTCCTCTCTAAGAGGGAGTGTTGATTTTTGGTAGCATTAGATGTGCTCTAGCCTTGAAATTTGGAGGAGAGGCTAAGGCACATGAGATCTCCAAGACCTAGAAATCATTTTGAGAAATTCCACTTGGATGAGGAGTTATTAAAATAATTAATATTTTTAATGGGTTCTTAAGTCTAACCTTAGGAAAATAAAAATATTAATGGGTATTAATAAAGATAAGGGTGAGAATCTTCTAAGAGACGAGGATCAAGTCTGTTTTAATCTTAGCCATTGATTAGAGACTTAATCTCGGCCGTTGATTCATCAACAACAAAACTATAAGAGAAGACTTGAGGATCATTTGGAGACACATCAGCAGATACTCAGTTTCTCTAGGAAAATCGATTCTCAAGTAAAGGAGATCGACTTCAGAGGGAGGAAGAGGAGGGAATTAGCAACAAGAAGTGACTGAGGAGGAGATGACGCAAAGACAGTGGGAGACAGCACAAAGAGAGACGCAGTCCAGAGGAGAGACGTGGCCCCCAAACAGGCTGACGCAGAGCCACGCAGAGTGACGCAGAGGTGACGCAAGAGTGGGGGCAGTGTCTCCAAAGTGTCAGAAAGTCTCAAAGGGAAAGTCTCAGGTGTTTTCTTTCAGTTTCTCTGTAAAATAATTCCTTGTAAAAACAATTGTTGCTAAATATTAATAAAGCCCTCATTTGTTGCACCGGTTTTCCCGCATTGGGTTTTTCTGGGGACAATTGTCCAAAAACAACTATGTTGATGTGATTGGTTCTTGTGCATGTATTTTTCTCTGGGTAATTATGTGATAACTGCAATAGAATTTATTTTAATATTTGCTGAAGGGATTTCGCAAATAACTTATTGTGAATAATAAGTAGGTGAAATAAATCAGTTGCTGCAGTAGAATTTCAGTTTAGAAATTTTCACAGACATCTGGGTAATTGATAGTGGTGCATCAAGGCACATGACTGGCCACTCCAACTGATTGAAGACCTTATCAAAAGGAAAATCCGCTTACTCTGTTGAACTTGGAGACAACAAAAGCTATCCTGTGAAGGGCATGGATCAACTTCCATAAAACGCGAAGATGGAAGCAAGATCCACCTCAACAACATTCTATTTGTTCCAGGTTTGTACAAAAATTTACTCTCTATTTCAAGTTTAGAAGACAAAGGAGATAGAGTAGCCTTCATTGACGGAAAAGTAGTTGTTTGGGGAAAAGACTCGAGCATAGATCAAGCTAAAGTTATTGGTATCTGAGAAAGAAGGCTTTACAGATTAATATCGTTAGTAAACCAAGCCCTAGTTCACATTAAGATTAGTCCATGTGAACTTTGGCATCAAAGGTTTGGTCATCTACATTTCAAAATACTTCCAACTTTAAGTTCCATAGTAGATGGAATCCCGAATCAAAAGGGAGATCATGAAGGTGTCTGCAAGGGATGTGCATTGGGCAAGAATACCAAGAGACCATTTGGAAGTAGTGCTTCGTGGTTGAAAGAAATCTTGAATCTCATTCACTCTAACGTGTGTGGCCTTATGACTCCAAAATCACTTGGGGGCCATCTATACTATGTCACATTCATAGATGGTCATTCAAGAAAGACTTGGGTTTACTTAATGAAAACCAAGGATGAATTATTTACAAAATTTCAAGAATTCAAGGCTGAAGTGGAGAACCTTACAGAAAGAAGAATCAAGGTACTAAGATCTGATAATGGAGGAGAATATACATCCAAAGAGATTATAGCATTCTGTAAGGAGTCTGGGATCAAGAGGGAGCTGATAGTCCCATACAATCCTAAACAAAATGGAGTCGCAGAAAGAAAGAATAGATTTATTGAAGAAAGTCTAAAAGCAATGTTACACTATCAAGATCTACTTAAGTTTCTGTGGGGAGAGGCAACAAACACAGTGGTCTAGACTCTACATTCATAATCGATGTCCTCACAAATATCTAGATAACAAGACTCCGGAAGAAGTGTTCACTGGAAAGAAGTCATCTGTAGATCATCTCCGGATCTTTGGGTGTCCTGTGTATATTCATATACCAAAGGACAAAAGAAAGGAACTGGATCCTTCCAGAATGAAGGGTATATTTGTTGGGTATAGTGTTGATTTCTGGTATCATCGGATGTGCTCTTAGCCTCAAAATTTGCAGGGAGGCTAGGACACATGTATTCTACAATACCCATAAATCGTTTTGGGGAATTCCACACAGAGACAATTTTATTAAAATAATTAATTATTTTTAATGGGTGCCTAAGTCTAAACTTAGGAAATTAAAATAATTAAAGGGTATTAAATTTTAATCTAACTGTGGGTGAAGCTTCTAGAAGAAGACGAGGGTCAAGCCAAAATGATCCGAGCCATTGATTAGGATCTAATCTGGGTTGTTGGTTCTCAACAAAAGGATTATAAGAGGAGGCTTGATGGGCATTTGGAAGACACATCGAGTGGAGATCAGAAGATTGAATTTCAGAAGCACAACAGTTGTCGGAAGAGGAATTCAAATTGATCTTTTGTAGTGAGGGGTAGGGATAGTATCCATAGGGAAGTTTTTCCTGGGCCGAAGAGTACAAGGCAAAGAGGGAAGAAGTTCCGAAGAACGACGTCTAGAGAGGCTGACGCTGGGCCACACAGAGTTGTGTTGTGGCAGTGCAGAACCTGAGAGGGAGATCGAATTCCTGTTGAGGAAATCGAGTTTTAGAAGCCGGGAGCTGGGGTGTGAGATCGGGAGGCTGAGAGTTGAAGTTTCGAACCAGCAGAGGATCAGAAGGAGGGGCAGCACAGTCCCAACAGAAGTGACGTAGAGACTGCGTGGGGTTGACGCAGTTTTGCACAGAGGCCGATGCAGAAGGGATGTAGAGGTGTGAAAATTCTATCACTGCAACAACTGATTTATTTTACCTACTTAATTCCCAATAAGTTATTTATGAAAATCCTTTGGTAAATGTTAAAATAAATTCTACTGTAGTTATCACACCATAATACAGAAACAAACACATGCACATGAATCAACACATCGACACAACTATTTTGGACAACAGTCCTCGGATAAACCCAATGTGGGAAAACTGGTGCAGCATGGGAGGATTTTATTATTCAACAATTCTTTAGTACAACTGGGTGCCAAACTGGCTTACCCAACAGAGACAAAATTCTCCAGCACTTCTTGCAGTCTCAGCGCCAGGCTAGCTCACCTCTGCGTAGCTCCCAGACCCTCTGTGTCAGCGCTTGCCTCTCTGCATCAACACTGGGCCTCTCTGTGTCACCCACGCATGCCCTCCAGTGACTGCGCAGTCTGCCGCCTCTACGTCTGCCTGAGAAGCTCTGCGTCTGCCTCTCCAACCTTTGCACTAATCTTTTGGTGCTGTTCCCGACTCTCTGTTCTGTACTTGCTGCCTCCTGCTGTGCTCCAGACCACTGGTTCGAATTTCTTAGCTAACCCTGCTCCAGAAATCAAACTGACTGGTCTCCCTCAGTATGTTCTCCAACTGACCCTCAAGCCTCTTCTTATACTTTTCCTGTTGGTCCTTCAACGACCGAGATTAAATCTCTAATCAACGACTAAGATTAGATTTGGCTTGATCCATGACTTTTGGAACCTTCTAACCCAATTTTATATTAATACCTATTAATATTTTAATTTTCCTAAGTTTAGACTTAGGAACCCCATTAAAAATATTAATTATTTTAATATCTCTCCAACCAGGTGGAATCTGCCCAAAGCATTTCTAGGTCTTGGATATCTCATGTGCTTTAGCCTCTCCACCAATTTTCATGGCTAGAGCACATTTGATGCTACCCCAAATCAACACTCCCTCTTAGCGAGCACTGTGCTCTAATAATACTCCACACTGAGCATTACTCTAATCATATGGCATCGATACCTGTGCTGAAGCTAAGCCTCCGTGCCCAACATCCTCTGCACTGCTGCATCCTGTACTGCTGCCCATGGGTTTGCGTCTGCCATTGTTGCATCTGTATGGCAGCTCCCTCTGCATCCGTGCTGCTGGTCTATCCTCCCAACACTGCATCAGCAATGCAACTCCTTCTGCATCCATGCTGATGTTGGTCCTTCTTCCCAACACTACATCTGCACTGCATTCTCTTCTCATCGTGCTATTGCACTGCAACATCACCCCAATTTCTGCTATTGAAATGGATTCTTTATCATCCCCATCTTTTCCCTGAAGTAATCGAACTTTGTTCTTCCAAGGGCCTTGGTGAGCATATCTGCCACCTGTTCTCCTGTAAGAGTGTAGCTCAATTGTACAATTCCTCGTTGGACACAGTGTCTTACAAAGTGACACCGGATATCAATATGCTTTGACCGATCATGAAACACTGGATTCTTAGAGAGCTTGATGCAACTCTGATTACTACACATGATCCTGGTCACCTCCATCTTTCTTCTAAATAGGTTCACAAGCAATTTTCTAAGCCATATGGCCTCACACGAAGTTGTGCTCGCAGCCATATATTCTGCCTTAGCTGAGCTCAGAGCCACGGATTTCTGTTTCCTACTGCACCAGGAGGTCATTCCTGATCCAATGTTGAAACAATACCCAGAGGTACTTTTCCGATCCACTAAACTTCCTGCCCAATCTGCATCAGTAAATCCACTCAATCTGATATCCTTACTCTTGGTGTACAAGAGTCCATAATCGACTGTTCCCTGTAAATACTTGAGAACATGTTTGGCTGCTGCCCAGTGCGCCCTCTTCGGCTCCACCATGAATTGACTGAGGGTGTTGACAGCGTAGCAAATGTTTGGCTTGGTATTGACCAAATACATCAGGGACCCTATGAGCTGCCTGTATAAGGTGGGATCAACATCCTTGTCTTATGATGCATCAATCTTCTTCCAGTTGGTGATCATTGGAGTAGCCATGGGTCTACAGTCCTCCATCTTGAATCTCTTCAGGATTTCTGTAGCATAACTCCCTTGCCCTAGGAAGATCTCTCGCTTTTGTTGCCAAACTTCCAACCGTAGGAAATAATGCATTCGTCCCAAAACCTTCATGTCGAATTTCGTGGCTAGATTCTTCTTGCAGTCCCCGATGAGCCTAGATGATCCTGTTAGGAAGAGATCATCCACATATAATACTAAGATTAGAGGCTCATTCTCTACAACCTGATAGTAGATATTTGGATCTGCGTTACTCTTGACAAAGCCCATTTTCTGCAAGTAGCCATCAATTCGACCATACCATGCTCTAGGTGCTTGTTTCAACCCATAGAAGGCTTTCTTCAGTCTGCATACATGAGACTTCTTCTCATGTGTCTCAAAGCCCTTTGGTTGTTCAATGTATACCTCTTCTTCTATCACTCTGTTTAGAAATGCCATTTTGACATCCATTTGATGAATCTCCCACCCCATTTGTGCTGCAAGAGATATCGCGGTTCTAATAGATGTATACTTGGCTACCTGGGCGAAGGTCTCTTGTAGTCAATTCCTTTCTTCTGAGCATACCCCTTAGCCACAAACCTGGATTTGTATTTCTCAACACTGCCGTCTGCAGCGTATTTGATTTTTAAATCCATCTCGAACCTACCACTGATCTGTCTCGAGGCGTTGGCACTGCATCCCAGACATCGTTCACCATTATGGAGTTGTATTCCTCTACCATCACATCCAACCAAACCTAATGTTGAGCTGCCTCCTGAAAACTGGCAGGCTCCCCATCCTGAGTTGCTAATGACTGATATCTATCTGGCTGTTTTCGCTCCCTCTTATTGTTCCTTGGCGCACCGATGAAGTCTTCTACATTTCGCAGAATCTAACGAAGTTCCCTGCTCGTTCTTCCTCTTCCAGCAGGTGCTTCTGTTAGCTCCTCCTCATCCTGTGATTCTTCCTCACTTGAGGAAGAATTCTTTTCTTCCGTTGGTTGAAGAGGTTTGACCAATGGTTCCTAGTTTCACTGCTCCTCAGAAGGCATTTCTTGAGATTTTCTGAAAGCACTGTCCTCCATGAACTTCACATCTCGTCAAACTACTACCTTCCTACTCCCTGGAAGATATATTATGTATGCCTTAGCATTCTCGCTATATCCCGCTGGATATCCTTTCTCTGTAGTTTGATCCAGCGTCTTCCTCTTTTTCTCGGGTATGCAGCAATATGCCAAGCTCCCAAATATCTTGAAATGACTGACTTCAGGTGTCTTCCCTGTGAAGACTTTCTCTGTAGTAATTTTGCCCAATGCCCGATGAGGAGTTCTATTCTGAACAGAGACTGCTGTGTTGCATGCTTCTGCCCACATGAATTTTGGCATGTCCTGATCATACATCATGGCCCTAGCTGCTTCTACAATAGTCCTGTTCTTTCTTTCTGCTACTCCATTCTGCTCCAGATTGTAAGGGGTTGTCCACTGTTATGCTCTTAACCTGCAAAAAGATACCCAAATACAGAATATGCGAAGAAAGATACCCAGAACATAGAATAGTGATAGACAACAACAAATATTTTATTATTCAGAAAGCAATGTTCACTGGCCTCTTCGAGGGGCCAACCTCCAATAGAGCAGAGCTCGATTCAAAAATAAGACACGATGCTCCTCGTAGGGAGTCTCTATCCTTTATATATTACTCATACATGCAATACCATGGGTCAGTACAATGGGTTTTATTAATACCATCTATCTAATACCATGGCCCATTTGCAACTAACTGTGGTCCCGTCATTAATTGCGGGTTAACCACTTACAATTATTAATATGGGCTTTATTGACTCTTTACTATGACTCGATCCCACTACATAAATAAGGGGGTTAGCGTGGGACCCTAACATGCCCTCCCCCTTAAGAATAGCCTTGTCCTCAAGGCTGAAGTTGCGGAAACTGCTGAAGAATAGTGGCTGGTTCCCAAGTTGCATCTTCTGGAGAGGTGTCTTTCCACTTGACAAGAACTTCCCTAATCATGTGGCCACGCAGGTGCCTTTCTCGTGTGTCTAAGACCTGTTCAAGTTGGAGCCAGATTGACCCTTCCTCGTCCAATTCAGGTAGACTGGTTTGAGTTCTGCAATTGTTCCCAATCACTTTCTTGAGGCATGAGACATGGAAAACTGGATGGATTTTTTGCAGTAGGCGGCAAAGCCAGCTTGTAGGCTACTTCTCCAATGCACTGAAGTACTTGATATGGTCCGTAGAATTTTGGAGATAGTTTCTGACAACCCTTGTCTTTGAGTGATATTTGCTTATATGGTTGCAACCTCAAAAAGACCTGATCCCGTTCTTGAAATTGACGCTCTGAGCGATGATGCTCTACCTGTTGCTTCATGCGGTTTTGAGCTTGATGAAGATTCTCTCTAAGATGGGCGAGCATGGTTGCGCGGTTTTGTAGGTATTGATCCACTGCTTGTACCTTTGAGCACCCCTTGATATAAGAAGTAGGGGAAGGAGGGAGTTGACCATATACTGCTTCATAGGGAGTCATTTTGGTGGTGGCATGATAGTTGGTGTTATACCACCATTCAGCCAGAGGTAACCACTATACCCAAAGATGTTGCTTTTCGGAAGTGAAACACCTAAGGTAGGTTTCCAGACATTTGTTGACGGCTTCAGTTTGACCATCTGTTTGTGGATGATAAGCAGTACTGAGTTTTAGTTGGGTGCCTTGTAGCCTGAAGAGTTCCTGCCAAAAATTACTGGTGAAGATCGGGTCGCGATTGGACACAATAGAAGTGGGCATGCCATGCAATTTGAAGATCTGATCCATGAAAGATTGAGCAACCAAAGTCGGTGTAAACGGGTGGGGTAGGGCGCAGAAATGAGCATACTTCGAAAGTCTGTCCACAACCACCATGATGACTGATTTGTTTCCTGACTTTGGAAGACCTGTAATGAAATCCATAGAAACCTCCGTCCATATTGCTGCCGGGATGGGCAACGGTTGTAATGTGCCTGGTGCTTTGACGGTCTCCCCTTTGTGGCGTTGACAGACATTGCATTCTGCTACAAAAGTAAGGATGTCCTTTTTCATCCCTGTCCAAAAAAATGATCTTCTGGTGCGAGCATACGTCTTCTGAAAGCCTGAATGTCCTGCAATGGGGGATGAGTGCAATTCGGCCAAAATGCGACTTTTGAGGGTGGATGTTGGTGATATTATGACTCTGTCCTTGTAGCGAAGAATCTCATCCTGCCACGAGTAGCCCTTGGTGGAATTTGGATTCGCCTGCAATTGAGAAATGAGTTGGGAGAGCCTGGGATGTGAAAACCATTCCCTGCAAGCCTCTTCAATCCATTCTGGAATGGGAAGGGAAATTGCTAGCAGGGTACTTCCCTCCTCAAATTGGCGAGATAATGCATCCGCTACACTATTTTCTTGCTTGTAAATGATCTCATAATCATATCCCAGCATTTTGGCGAGCCATTTATTTTGTTGTGGGGAGGATAGGCGTTGCTCCAAAAAATATTTAAGACTGTGATGGTCTGTGCGGATTTGGAAACGTCACCCCAATAAGTAAGGTCGCCAGGTCTCTACTGCATGTAAAATGGCCATCATTTCCTTCTCATAGGTAGATTGGCCCAGATTCTTCCCACTTAGTTGTTGGCTTGTGAAGGCCAAAGGTCGCCCTTCCTGCATTAAGACCGCCCCAATACCCGTACCCGAAGCATCACATTCAATGACAAAAGATTTGGTGAAGTCAGGTAGTGCTAAGACTGGAGTGGAACACATGGCATTTTTGAGAGCTGTAAATGCTTGTTGTGCGTCCTCATTCCAGAAGAATGAATTTTTCTTCAGGAGTTGAGTGAGGGGCTTCGCTATGCGACCATAATTGTGGACAAATTTGCGATAATAGCCTGTGAGACCCAAAAATCCTCTCAGGCTCTTCAAGGACTTAGCTTGAGGCCAATCTTGCATTGCTTGGATCTTTTTGGGGTCCACCTTGACACCTTCACACCCCACAATGTGGCCCAAATACTCAACTTCTTCCATGCCAAATGAACACTTGGACATCTTAACAAATAATTTATGCTTGCGGAGCAGTTGCAAGAGTAGATCTACATGCTGAAGATGTGCGGCCCAAGTGCAACTATAGATGAGGATGTCATCAAAGAAGACAAGGACAAATTTCCTGAGATATGGTTTGAGAAGGTGGTTCATAAGGCTCTGAAAAGTAGACGGGGCATTACAAAGACCGAATGGCATGACCAGGAACTCATAATGGCCTTCATGAGTTCGGAAAGCAGTCTTTGGAATGTCGACTTCCTTCATGCGAATTTGGTGGTAGCCTGAGCGAAGATCCAGCTTAGTGAAGAATTGAGCCCCATTGAGTTCATCCAGCAAATCATCAACCACTGGGATGGAAAATTTATCTTTGATTGTCAACTTATTGAGGGCCTTGAAGTCTGGACACATCCGCCACTCCCCATCTTTCTTGAGCACCATGACCACCGGTGATGAATAAGGACTAATGCTGGGACGAATGACACCTGCTTCCAAAAGTTCCTTGATTATTTTTTCTATTTCATTCTTTTGGGTGAACGGATATCGGTATGGGCGCACATTTGGGGGTTGGGCCCCTGGAACCAAGGTGATGCTATGATCATGTTCCCCTCTCGAGGGTGGAAGCTCATGAGGCTTGTCAAAGACCAGCAGATGGTTATTCAAAATTTGTTGCATCTCAAGATGAATCAACAGAGACTGGGTTTCGACTGCCTGGATGGCATTAAATTGAGCTATAACTCCATGATGTCCCTTTTTAAGCAATTTTTCCATCCTATGCGAGCTGATGATAGAGGGAACTCCCACCTGGAGTCCACGGAGGGTATGTGTGGAGTTGTTCTGCTTAAAACTCATATATAACTCCTGGAAATCCATTGTGATTGGCCCAAGAGTGCGAAGCCATTCAGCACCGAGGACAATGTTGCACCCTCCCATGTGTATGGCAAACATGTGGGTCTTCAACTAATAATCCCCCATTTGAAGTTTGACATTTTCACAGCGGCCTTCACATTTCATTGTGCCCCCATCCGCAATTTGGACTTGGAAGTTAGAAACTGCTCGTACAAAACAATGCACTGCTTCCGCGACTTTTTGATGGATGAAATTATGTGTACTTCCACTATCAATCAAGACTACTACTGGGTGATGTTTAATAAAACCTCTGATTCCTCCAGTGGTGGATCTTCCTCCGATGAGCTGTAATTAGTGGCATCAATTTGAAAAAATTTGGGCTCCTTGCATTTATGACCTGGGGAGTATTTTTCATCACAATAGTAACATAATCCTTGCTTTCTTCTTTCGGCCATTTCTGCAGGTGACACCTTTTGAACCTTAAGTGTTTGAGTTGTGCTGTGAGCCTGTGGGGGGCAACCCTTAGCGGTGAAATTTGGGCGACTGTATTGGGCTGCTAACGCATGTTCCACGTTACGAGCTACCTTGCAAGCCTCCGTCCATGTGGGAGGGTGGTGCAGTAGGACGTGGGCTTTTATGGCTTCTTTAAGACCGTTGATAAAACATTCCATGTAGAACACATCTGAGAGACCCCTAGTGCGGAAGGCTAAGGCTTCAAAGGCTGTAACATATTCATCCACTGTGCCAGTCTGTCGGAGCTTAGTAAGACGACCCAAAAAAGAAGATTCCTGGTCAAAGCGTTCTGTAAGAGCTTTTTTGAAGGTGGTCCAAGTCACAAAAGTTCCATTGCAACGTTGATGCCATTCCCACCATTGCCACCTTTCATTGTCCAAGTACATGCTCCCCACCATAAGCTGAGTCTCATTATCTAAGATGTTATTCAGATTGAAATACTGCTCCATTTGTGCTATCCATGCTGCCGGGTGAGAACCATCAAATTTATGCATATCCAACTTGGGAGGTCGCGGGCGGGATTGTTGGTGGGGGCCCCAGAGGTGAAGAGAGTGGCTAGACTCACCCTCACTATGTCCATTGCCAATATACGCCTCCTCGTGGGCTTCCTCCTTGCCCTTCGGGATTATGCTAGTTAGTCTGTCAAGCTGAATTTGGAGGGATTGCAAGGATTGTTCAAGTTTGTCCATTCTCTCATTGGCCATAGCTTGAGCTCTAGTTTCTACCATGCACCGACCTGATGTTCTTGAAATTTGGGACCGCCCAAATTTTTTTTTTCACTAAGAATTGAATGGTACCACCGTGCTCAGCTCGTCATCCTGATTCTGATGGGCTAGATCACCAATAAGCGCCCCGGGAGATCTCAGACCTTTATTTATTTATTTATTTATTTTATTCTGAAAACTCCTAACGGAGTTTTACTCCTTCCTTAGGAATATTGCAGTAGTCGAATCCTCAAAATGTCAATGCTGCCAAAAGTCCTGTGAAAATTATGCCCCGGTATAGGAACCCCACACAACTACTCAGATCCGATGGATCTGAGAGATCTGAATGGCGGATCGGATAGCTCTGAGCGGCGGAACAGATTGCTGCTGCGGATCTGATGGATCTAATAGATCGGAATGGCTGGTCTGTTAACTCGGAACTGCGGGACTGATGTCTGCTGCTGCTGCACCCTTTTGCGCGAGCGGATCTGGCAGAGATGATGTGTGAGCCCAAGATAGAAAAGGGAACTATGGTCTCGAGGAGTGTCAGGTGCTACAGATCGCAATATACATAAGGGTCTGGTAGTAGTACTCGGCCCAATGTTTCAGGGCTCTAACTAAGGAGGATCAACCATACCCTTAGCCGTACAACCCGACTACCCTATCGTACGGGCGAGTAATCTCTCCGAGTGCTGTTCTCGGTGTACTGTAGCAGCAAGATGGCCGACGGTTTATCTATGGCGAGGTTGCAGAGGAGCTAAGGGGCTTCTGATATACCCAGAAGGTACTTGGAAGACAGTCCGTACGCGGTTCTGTCTAATGCGCTACTACTCGAAGGGGTACCCACAGGGGTTACAAGGGAGTCCAACAAGCGTGACCACCTCTTGTATTTCCTGCGTGCATGCCTCCCCAAATCCGCAGGTTTATGCGCTCAACGACAGATCCCGTGGTTTAAAGACGCCGGAACACGTCTCTAGCCAAAAAAAAAAATTTTTTTTGCTAAGAAATTGAGATCTCACCGGCCCTGGAAAGTGCTCTGATACCACTTGTTATGCTCTTAACCTGCAAAAAGATACCCAAATACAGAATATGCGAAGAAAGATACCCAGAACATAGAATAGTGAGAGACAACAACAAATATTTTATTATTCAGAAAGCAATGTTCACTGGCCTCTTCGAGGGGCAACCTCCAATAGAGCAGAGCTCGATTCAAAAATAAGACACGATGCTCCTCGTAGGGAGTCTCTATCCTTTATATATGACTCATACATGCAATACCATGGGTCAATACCATGGGTTTTATTAATACCATCTATCTAATACCATGGCCCATTTGCAACTAACTGTGGTCCCGTCATTAATTGCGGGTTAACCACTTACAATTATTAATATGGGCTTTATTGACTCTTTACTATGACTCGATCCCACTACATAAATAAGGGGGTTAGGGTGGGACCCTAACATCCACTCTCTTCTAATGCGTTCCTTAGTGCAAAAATCAGTGAAGTCCTTATCGACATACTCTCCACCATTATCTAAGCGCAAAACTTTTATTTTCTTCCCAGTTAGATTCTCCACCAGAGCCTTGAACTCTTCGAGTCGACAAAAAATCTCATCCTTGGTTTTCAGAAAATAAATCCAAGTATTCCTTGAGTGGTCATCAATGAAGGTGAGGAAGTACTCGGCACCACTAAGAGCTTTAGTGGACATGGGTTTGCAGATATCTGAGTGTATCAATCTTAGTACACTCTTGGCCCTGTTTTTACTTCTAGGAAACGCTGCTTTGGCATACTTTCCTAGAGCACATCCTCTGCATACATCATTTCGTTCCATACTAAGATCCGGAACTCCTGTTACAGTGCTCTTGAGAATTATCAGAGCCCCATGGTGCAAATGTCCCATTCTTCTGTGCCATAGTTCTGTCAAATCCTTGTCCCGATGATTGCCTATTAGTGCCATTGATGATTCTAGTTGTAGTCTGTATAGCCTGTTATTTTTGATCCTGATTTGCACCTTCTTTTACGAGCTCGGGTGTTTAATGTATACTTTCTCCTTGATGAAGAAAATGTCATAGCCTTTGCCTTGAAGTTGCGACACGGAAAGTAAGTTCATCCCCAATCCTGGTATATGCAGCACATTGGTAGCATAGAACCGCTCTCTCGTTTCTGTTTGAAAAACCATGGTACCCCTCCTTATTGGAGTACACTTTGCCTTGTTCCCCATGGTGATCTGAAAGTTCATCTTCTCCTTCTGATAATCTGAGAAACATTCCCGAATTCCCGTCATATGCCAAGAGGCTCCACTATCTATATACCATAACTCTGATGATGCAGAGTTAGTCACACAAGCCACTTCTTCTTCCAGCCTGGAAGCCAACATAGAGAAATCGAAATCACTTTCTCTTATGCAATTTTTTGAAAATCTGTGTGAGTCTCCTGAAGTAGATGCCTCTGCATCATGGTCTCGACCCATAATTGATTTTCCCTTCCTATCTCTGATTACTTCCTCTGATACCATGTGAAAATTCTATCACTGCAACAACTGATTTATTTTACCTACTTATTTCCCAATAAGTTATTATGAAAATCCTTCAGTAAACATTAAAATAAACTCTGTTGCAGTTATCACACCATAATACAGAAACAAACACATGCACAAGATCAACACATTGACATAGATATTTTGGACAACAGTCCCCGGAAAAACCCAATGTGGGAAAGCCAGTACAACAAGGGAGGATTTTATTATTCAGCAATTCTTTAGTACAATTGGGTGCCAAACTAGCTTACCCAACAGAGAGAAAATTCTCCATCACTTCTTCTAGTCTTACGTCAGGCTAGCTGACCTCTATGTAGCTCCCAGACCCTCTGCGTCAACTCCTGCCTCTCTGCGTCAACACTGGGCCTCTCTGCGTCACCCACGCAGGCCCTCCAGTGATTGCGCAGTCTGCTGCCTCTGCGTTTGCCTCTCCAACCTTTGCACTGATCTTCTGGTGCTGTTCCCGACTCTGTTCCGTAATTGCTACCTCCTGTTGCGCTCCAGACCACTGGTTCGAATTTCTTAGCTAACCCCGCTCCAGAAATCGAACTGACTGGTCTCCCTTAGTATATTCTCCAACTGACCCTCAACCCTCTTCCTATACTGTTACTGTTGGTCCTTCAACGACTGAGATTAAATCTCTAATCAACGACTAAGATTATATTTGGCTTGATCCATGACTTTTGGAACCTTCTAACATAGTTTTATGTTAATACCTATTGATATTTTAATTTTCTTAAGTTTAGACTTAGGAACCCCATTAAAAATATTAATTATTTTAATATCTTTCCAACCGGGTGGAATCTGCCCAAACCATTTCTGGGTCTTGGAGATCTCATATGCTTTAACCTCTCTACCAATTTTCATTGCTAGAGCAAATCCGATGCTACCCCAAATCAACATGAGGCTCAATTCCAACGAGATGAGAGCTAGTTCCTCTAGTGACAAGGTGAGATCATATCACTATTTATTTTGCCTAGTTTCTCTTTGTATCGGATAGCGAGTTGAGCATCCAATGAATTGTACTCAGAATTACTATTGCTTAATAATAAAATCCTCAACTATTGCACCGATTTTCCCGCATTGGATTTTTCCTGGGACATTGGTTCAAAGACAACGATGTCACTTGTGTGTGTTATTTCTTTCTTGCTCAGATTCTTGTTTCTGCATATTATTTAAAGTTGTGAAGGCCGTAGTTGTATTTTCTTGGACATTTACAGTAGAACACAACAAATAACTTGCATGGATTAACAAGTAGGAGAAGTAATATTAGTTTGCTACAGTAGTGATTCGGGGATTCTTGAATTTTCAAATATAGTAACTCATCAAAAGCTCGTAGAATCTACATGAAAGATGGCCATCACGTTGAAGTTAGTTGTGATGTCATATTTGATGAGAGTATAGCATTCAAGAAGTCAAAAGAACTTTCTATAGATTTTGATGATGAAGAACTTTCGATATTTGAGGAGGAAGTTGACAAGGAAGGAGTAGAATTACACCATGAAGAAGAAGGGCCTAGTGAACCTGTTCAACCCGTGGTCTTTCGAGAAACAAGGAAAAGACTTAATTGGTTGAAATCCACACTACTTGATGCAAAAGGTCATGGGGCAGCACAAGGTTTATTTAGAGAAAGTAAGAGATCCAAGAAATATTCTGGGTATGTTGCATACATGACAAAATTAATAGAAGCAGAACCATCCACATTTGAAGAGGCTGTATAACATTAAGAATGGAAGGATGCCATGAATAAAGAGTATCAATTTATAATGAAGGATGGAGTCTGAGAGATCGTACCTAGGCCCGAAGACAAATCTGTGGTTACTTCCAAGTGGATCTATAAGATCAAGCATGCAACTGATGGAAGTATAGATAAGTATAAAGGTATATTTGTGGCTAGAGTCTCTCAACTTGAAGGCATCGACTATGAAGAGACATTTGCTTCAACAACAAGATATACAACGATTCAATCTTTAGTCTCTCTGGCAACATCGATGGGATGGAACATCCACCAAATGGATGTCAAGGCTGTGTTTCTGAATGACACTATAGATGAAGAACTCTATATAGAACAACCCTTGGGATTTGAAGTCAAAGATAGGAAGGCATATGTTTGCAGTTTGAAGAAAGCATTATATGGCCTCAAGTAAGCACCAAGGGCATGGTATGCTAGAATGGATGCATACCTACAGAGAATAGGCTTCACAAAAAGTTCTACTGACTCAAACCTTTATATTAAGGTTGTAAATAATGAACCTGTAATTATTCTTCTGTATGTAGATGATCTTCTCTTGACAGGTGTAGAAGGTCGAATTGAAGAATGTAAGAAGCTGGCAGCATAATTTGACATGAAGGATCTTAGGCTGATGCATTACTATTTGGGACTAGAAGTCTAGCAAGGATTGAATGAAGTCTATTTGGGTCAAGGAAAGTATGTGATCGAGATGCTAAAGAAGTTTGACTTGATGGACTGTAAACCTATGATCACTCCGATGATCACAAACTTGAAGAGACCGAGTTCTTAGTCAAGTCCTGTGGATCCTTCTAGGTATAGGAACCTTGTTGGCTCATTGATGTACTGGGTGAATACTCAACCAGCCATATGTTCTGCAGTAAATGTACTCAGTCAATTCCAAGCAGAGCAGAAGCATGATCATTGGATAGCAACAAAGCATATTCTGAGATATCTGCAAGGAACCATCAACTACTGTCTGAAATATGATAGAAGGAATGATGTCCAATTGATTGGATATACAGATTCCGACTGGGGAGGCAGTGAACAGGATGTAGAAGCACTACGGGAGGATGTTTCAGTTTAGGATCCTCCATGGTCTCATGGATGAGCAGAAAGCAAGAC
This sequence comes from Pinus tabuliformis, assembly GCA_031772625.1. Lineage (NCBI taxonomy): Eukaryota > Viridiplantae > Streptophyta > Pinopsida > Pinales > Pinaceae > Pinus > Pinus tabuliformis. Next base: position 1,839,366,489 of record CM062816.1, read on the forward strand.
ACCGTTGCTTTGAGTAGTGCTGAGGCTAAATATGTTGCAGCATGTGAAGTAGAGAAGCCGTACGGTTAAGGAAGTTGCTATCTGACTTGTTTGAAGGACCGATGAACCCTACAATGATACTTTGTGATAACACCAATTGTATTTGTTTGTCTGAGGATCCAATGTTTCATGGAAAGACAAAGCACATCAACAACAAGTATCACTATATTCGAGAGCTAGTACAAAATTGTGTGTTGCAACTATGGTATATTTCCACCGATGATCAAGTAGCTGACATATTAACAAAATCACTTCCGAACAAGAAGCTTGTATACTTAAGGGACAAGCTTGGTTTGGTTGATTTTTCCTCCCTAATTGAGAGGGAGAGATAGACATTACATTCTTGTCTTCACATGGGATGAAAGAATGGAGAATTGGGTAACCATTTGGCATTCGATAGTCTTTGAGAATGTGGTGGGGCATTCAAGATAAGAGTAGTCGTGGACCAATATTCTTTGAGGATTAGCTACCCAAGATAAAAATAGTCCAATGGAAGGTCATACTCTGTGAACACCCAGGTGGAGTATGTACCTTGGGAGACAATGATGATGGTTTCTATACATTGTTGGTCTCGCCAGCATTGTGCTTTGATCTTGTGGAGAGATAGAGTTGTTAGTCAAGGCTTTGCTATGTGACAATTCTTGTTAATATGATGCTAGATAGATGGGTTACCAATTCGACTCTTCTTATGAGATCTCTTCAGATTGAGAATGACCATGTACCTCTTATGAATACCTCCCTAGTTAAGAGGGAGTGTTGAAAAATGTGTAACTAGGTTCGGTCTTCGTAAGTATGAAATGTATTCTTGTAAATATAAAATGAAAAGAAGTTATTATTATTATTGGAGCTTGGATTTCATGCACCCATTGAGTGCTTCTAGGGTTTGTCCTAGGTATAAGAGTCATTGTCATATATTGAAGACTGTATGGGCACATTGTAAATTGTAAAGAAACATTTATTTTGTATTTAAAGTGTCAAAATACCTCCAAGCTCAAGTCGGCCTAAAGCACTGTCAAGTCGACCTACATGAAGAGCCACATCCACCCTTGAAGAAGCCTATATATAGAGAGGAACTCGTCCTCCATTTGGATCACTCACTCATCTCTTGATATGCAAAGAAGCAGAAGAAGAAGAAGTCGAAGAAGGAAGTGCAAAGAAGAGGAAGTCGAAGAAGTCGAAGTGTTTCTGGGCCTTATCTATCTCTCTTGGGAAGATCAAAGTTAGGGTTTTTGCGCTGGGATCTTCTGTGGTTCGATCTTGGAAGCAAAAGAGAAGGGAAGGCAAGTGAAGGTCTCTTAGGGCATCTTATTAGCCCTAAGACTCAAGACAAGGCAAGCGAAGTCAAGAGGAAGGCTATTAGAGGGAGATCGAAGTCTCCAAGAGAAGCAACAACAGTTGCAGCAGTTGTTGGGGAGCAGAATTTCAGATCTACTGGGAGGTCGAAGATATTGCAGCAGGAGGTCGTGGTAGACTTGATCTTGGAGGGTATTTGTCTGAGTCTCTAGGTCATGGTATTTGTAAATGTACTATCTCTCTCTCTCTCTCTCTGTTGAACTATTGAAGAACATATAAGAAGAATTGATCAAGGGTTTCCCCACATTGGGGTTTGTCCCTGGCTGGTGCCACATCTCGTGTCCTCTTGTCTTGGCTTGTCTTCTAATGTTTATGTTTATGTTCTATCTGCACTTTACTATCATGCTGATGTGATTGCTAATCTGGAATTGATATTGAGATAAAAAGGAAAAATTGAAGTAAATTGCTCTCAACATAGAACATACCTAAAATTAACATGGTATCAGAGCTGAGGTGAAGACAAAGCCCAGGCAAGAGTGAAAGAGCAATCACCGAAGACAGTTGGAAAGGACAAAAGGCTCAATGGGTTCTTCATCCCTCTTCAAATTCACCAAAGAAGGTTATTAGAGTGCTGCAGCGGAAGCATCTGATGGCCTACCTAAAGATCACTTCAATGGGAAATGGCCGACTCTTCAAGAAAGTAAGGATCTGCAGGTATGAAGAATCAAATGTTGTTTCTAATAAGATAAAGGAGTATTATCTTATATTGGCCCTCTCCACTACTTCTCCTCCAAACTCTTTGAGAATCTGGCTTATTGATAATAGTGCTTCAAGGCACTTCATTGGATAGAAGGAAGCTCTCTCTAATTTGATAGAGAAGGAAACAATCGTGGAGATTATACTTGGAGTCAATGCCACCTATCCCGGAAAGGGTGTAGGAAATCTTACCCCTCAATTGAATGAGGGTAACACGATTCATTTACAAGAAGTTCTTTATGTACCTGATCTCAAGAAGACCAGGGGTCCATTTCGGCAATGGAAGACAAAGGTGGCATTCATCAATGGAAAGGTACGTGTGTGGATAAGGAATTTTTAAAGATGCTTTTGAGTTCAGGGTTGGCAATTTGTATCAAGTTGCAGGAAGTCCATTGGGGACCATGTCAGTTGACACATCTCTTCTATAGCACCAGAGGTCTGCTCATTATGGGGCCCTACCCGATGTGAGACTGATGGTGACAGGGATGCCTGAATTTAAGACGAGCATGGAGGTACATGTCCGATATGTACCAAAGGAAAACTTACAAGGGAACCATTCCCCTCATGTAGCAAGTCCACAGATTTGGAACAACCCGAGGGGTATGAGATTCATGATCGGGAATCTCATGTATACAGGTTGAAGAAAGCTCTCTATGTTTTAGAGCAAACACCCCGGGCTTGATATGAGAGGATTGATAGGTAGCTGATGAAGCTGAGATTCACCAGGAGTGAAGCAGATCCAAACCATTGCTTGAAGGTTGTGGATGATATACCTCTCATACTGGCACCTTATGAGGATGACCTCTTTCTAACAGGTGCAGATCCTTTCATTTGCAAAAGTAAGAGGGAGTTGGATTCCAGATTTGGAATAGTGAACTGCAAGCCCGTGACTACCTCGTTGAAGTGTAACTTTAAGAAGTTATGTGGTACAATGGTAGTGATGCCGGACTTGATTTTGGAAATGCCTCTGAGTTTCATAAACTCATACTAGCATTGATGTTCTTGGTCAACTCTCGACTAGATATATGTTTTGTAGTTAGCATGCTGAGCTCATAAATGGATGAGCCTCATTGGATTGGTGCCACGAATCTTTTAAGATATCGCCAGGGCACAATATCTCATAGATTGAGATGCACTGCCGAAAAAGTGAAGTTGGATGATTATTCTGATGCTGACTGGGCAGGGAATGTGGAGGATCGCAAGAGCACTTCTGGGTGATGGTTCTCTTTGGGTTCTGCTTCGATATCCTGGATGAGTAGAAAGCAGAAGACGTTTGTTTTGAACACTGTTGAGGTTGAGGCCGAATACATAGCTGCGAGTATGGTCTCGTGTGAAGCTGTCTAGTTGTGGAAGCTCTTCAGTGAGCTGTTTGTACATGTGCTGGATACCATCATGATCTTCTGTGACAACTAGAGGGGGATTCAATTGTTGAGGAATCCTGTGTTCTATGATCTCTCCAAGCATATAGACATTAGGTACCACTTTATCTGGGATATGGTACATCGAGGAGCAAGAAGGCTCCATCGCATTAGCACTGATGTGCAGGTCGCCGATATTGTGTCGAAGCCCCTAGGAAAGGTCAAATTCTTGACTTTCCAAGAACGACTAGGAGTCATTGAGAGACTCTCTCCTAAGGGTCCTGTATGATATGGACATTGAGCTCTGGGAGCTCCGGGGGGCTTGGGGGTACATCTTGGAGTGATGAGCAACCATAGGGTGAGTGGTTCAACCTTCACCTACTGGTCTGCTATGTAGGCAGGATGAGTTGTTCAACCTTCCCCTACTGGTCTGCTATGTAGGCAGGATGAGTGGTTCATCCTTCTCCTGCCGAAGCACAGTCATAGGGTGAGTGGTTCAACCTTCCCCTAGTGATTTGTTGTGTACAGGGTGAGTCGTTCAGCCTTCCCCTGGGATACCCCTGGCGACATGTAGGTAGGATGAGTGGTTCATCCTTCTCCTGTTGAGACATCCTACCCATGCAGTCTGGGACTCATGGGAAATACCTCTCATCTGGCCAATGAGTAGGGAAATGAGGATAGGGACCATAGTAGTACCGATGGACGCATCGTGTAACTACTGTACTCCCTATGCTAGGATGATATTGATCTGGGATCAATGAAACTGACTTCGGGTCAGTAAGAGTGATTTGAGACACTCTTTATTTGGAATTGACTTCGGGTTAGTAAGAGTGGTTTGACACTCTCACTTTATTGGAACTGATTTCAAATCAGTAAGAGTGGTTTGGTACCCTCTCTTTATTGGAATTGATTTCGGATCAGTAACAATGGTTTAACACACTCTTTATTGGAACTGATTTTAGATCAGTAAGAGTGGTATGAGACACTCTCCTTTTGAGAATGACTTTGGGTCAGTAGAGAATGGTATGATACATTCTCGATCACTTCTTCTTCTTCATAGTTCAGCAGAGCAGTGCAGTGCAGGGCACTGATGGCAGAGATAGTACGGACTGGTAGATGAATTAGCAGATGGAGTTCTCCCTAGTTGAGAGGGAGTGTTAAAATTGGCAACTAGGGCCAAACTCCATGTGGGTCTTCTTATTTATGGCAGTTGATATTTTTCTTGGATTCCTCTCGTCGAGAGGTGTAGGATTGATCTAAAGATCATCCGATTCCGACATGTATTCATGGAGATATGAATTTATTTGTGTTATGGGACAATTCGTCAAGGTCAGCCAGCAACCAAATTGCCCCCACTTGTGCTCAACGTTTTAGTATAAATAGAGGTGGCCTCCTAGTCATTTAGACACTCATCTCTTGTGATCTTCTTCTCCACTTGTTTGGGTTTTGGTGGAAGGAGAAGACCCTAAGAGAATACGTTGGCCTAATGATGCCCTAATGCTGCCATGGAAAGCCCTAATTACAATCAGGGAGAAGCCCTAGACGAGGAAGAGAAAAGGTCTTCTAGGAGTGCCTACGCTGCCCTATATTACAGTCAATGAAGCCAACCCTATGGACGTTGTCTTAGAGAAGGTACAACCATGCCCTAGCCACAGAGAAAAGAAGGATCTGGCCGCAGTCTTAGAAGGGAGCTCAAGCCCTAAACGCAATTTATGTTCCATTGATTGGTTTGCATATCTACTAGTTTGTGGAATATAGAAGTTCGCAGGTGGCTTCATAACTCTGTATCGAATGCTCTCGCATCTCTGTTATAGGACTATCTCACATATGGTATGACCACAATCCCTTTTCGCATATGGTATGATCGAGTTCATTATAATCTCTGGCTCGCATAAGGTATATCTGTGTATGTCATAATCTCTGGCCCGCATATGGAATAATCGGTGACTCGCTGAAAAGCACAGTCACGCTAGCATCAAATTTCCGTAGAACGTATGTAATTACAACACACTGTAATACATGGTATGGCGGACATGATTTTGGTATGGCAGGGATTGTTTCTTTGACATGGCAGACAATGTCATGGTATGGCAAACAACATGTATATACATGATATGGCAGACAGTGCTTTGACATGGCAGACAGTGAACAACATGTATATACATGGTATGGCTGACAGGATTTTGGTATGGCAGACAATATATATATTATATGACATGGCAAACATAGTATCCATGACAGGGTAGTCTCCCCAGTGACATGATATAGTAGACGTGGCAGACAACTTGATGTATCACGATCCACAATATGTATTCTTTGTTTCTCTTGATCGATACACTTTGTTTCTCTATAATATGGTTGGCATCAAGATGCTTTGGTTTTCTTTAGGATATGACATCAACTCACATTGCTCCTCTGTATGGGAAGCATCATTGTATGGAGAGACCTAGTTGCAGTTCACTGCTGGGCTAGGCCACAGGCCATAGCCAACAGTGGAGACCTTTTTAGGAGTTGTGTTCATAAGCAGTCCTATAGTGCAACATGGTGATAAGTGCAACATGGTGATGAGTACAACATGGTGATGGGTGCAACATGATGATGGATGCAACATGGTTGGATGCAGCATCGTATTGGATGCAACATGGTGATCACGTTGGTGAATTAGTTGAAGTAGCGTGCCTTCACCTGAGATCAGATCTGTAGTCCCAGTGATCAGAACTATTGTGTCATCTTCATAGTGAAGATCTCAGATGTCTGATCTTCTATCTTGTCAAGTCAAAGTGCTGACTTCTGATATATATGTACTATCTCTCTCTCTCTGCTGGACTATCGAAGAATATAAGAAGAATTGATCAAGGGTTTCCCCACATTAGGGTTTGTCCATGGCTGGTACCACATCTTGTGTCCTCTTGTCTTGGCTTGTCTTCTGATGTTTATGGTTATGTTCTATCTTCACTTTACTATCATGCTGATGTGATTGCTAATCTGGAATTGATATTGAGTTAAAAATGAAAAATTGTAGTAAATTGCTATCAGCATAGAACATACTTAAAATTAACAAACCCTCAGGGTTAGGGTTTCACAAGAATGTTTAAATGATAAGAAAGTATAACAAGGGTAGATTCAATCTAATGATTAATCACCCCAACAAGAATCTCTATGATTCAAGACCCTAGACATAAATATGTTAGTAATGTAACGTAAATTTTAGAAGAAGAGTGATCGTACCTTTTGTATCAAGAAAACATTGCAACAAATATTATGGTATATGACATACCTTGAGTTGTTCTTGAACAAACCTTGTAGGACATCAATTCGAAGAGATTCCTTTGCAACAGAACTTCTTTCATGATTCAAGTCTTTCCTTTGAAGTCTGCTCCATAACCTTTGTGTATTTTGCAAGCTTTCCTAACCAAGGAAAAATACAAAGAAAAGGTTATGAGTATATAATAAAAACAAATCTCGATGTGAGGAGGAAACTAAACATGAAAGATGAAACAAAGAACAATATGCTTATCTTTTGGTGGAGTGGTGAAGGCTCCCTCTTAATCTAGTCCTTTGAGGGATACCTATACTTTACACAACCCAAAACTCTAACAAGATATATTAGACCTACAAACTCTAGAAATCAAAACATAAAAGAAAACATTACAAAACTTAAAATAGTAGACTAAGAAGGATATGTAAGAGGAGACTCAATAGTATAAGTCTTTGACTTCAGATTCTTTAGTCTTGTGCTTTTTAAGTGGAGCTTCATCGACAACATTTGCATATTCTCTCTCTCTTCTTATGCTTTGGATTTTCAAGACATTGAATTTTGTAGTGTCTCATCTTATGACAATTGTAGCACTCAATCTTTGATAGATCAACCTTCTTCTTTGGTCCTTTGAACTTCTTATATGTTCCCTTCTTCTTGTGATGAGCAGAGTAGGCATTAGAAGTGTTGTTTTCTTCATCCTCCTTTTTGTCACTTACTAATGAGATGCGGGCTTCTTCTTGATTGCATGCATTCCACATTTGTTCAAAGGTTGGAGTATCTTTCCAATTGCTAATTCCTGATGCAAAAGAGCTCCAAGATTTTGGTAGACCTAGTAGTGCAACAATTACAAGTTCTTTCTCTGGTAAAACTTCATCTATAGCTTGGAGTTCATCTCTTATTCTAGAGCTCCTTACAAAGTATGATGAAACAATATCATCTTTAATCATGTTTATTGTTATTAATTCATTTTTGAGACTAGCTATCTGACCGATGTTCTTGATGATAAACAACTTGGAGAGGGCTTCATACATTTCTGGTGCAGAGTCTATATTGGATATGTATGGGATTAGATTGTCCTTCACTCCATCTACTATTAGATTCATGGTCAAGATGTCAGTTTCCCTGTACTTTTCCTTTCCTGCATCATCTATAGGTTTCCTAACTTTCCCTTGAGCAAAATCCAAAACTTTATGCTTAGCAAGAATAAGATCTATCCTCCTCTTCCATGCCCTGTAGTTGGAGGCTCCTTCTAGCTTGTTTTTTGTCTTCATTGAGGTTTTCATAGTCTCTATAGATAATAGGCTTCTCTTCTTATATGATCATTTCCTTAATAACCTTCTTTTGTTCCTTTCTCCTTGACCCTTCTTTCAGTAGACCTTGAAATTGCCTTTTTCCTTCTTTCTTTTCTTTAGCTCTGATACCATGTTAGAAAATCAGAAAGGTAGAGAGATTTTCTTATATTGATAATTACTTGTGATATTCTTGTAGTATTATTATCTTCTTTTTATGTTTTTCTTTTATCTTTGTTTCATCAATCAATCATCAAATCAAAAGATTAAGATCAATGACACTAGATGTAGGTACTCAGCTAGGGCTAAAACCCCTCTCTAGGGGAAATCCTAGTCAAACTCTTCCACTAATCAAATTGAGATAGACGAAGACCTTAGACCTGACCAAAAGACCTTCCTCCTCCACCAAGTTAGTCTTCCAATATGATTCAACAAACTTCAGTAGTCTATTCTTGTTCAGTAGTTACAACCCAACAACAATCCAGAATTTCGGCCCTACTGCAGATCCAAAATTTCGGCCTCCCCAACAACTTCAGAATTTCGCCCGTGTGAGAGTAGAGAGAGAAAATTCGACTTCTATTTGCTTGACTTCCTTCTCCTTCGCTAGGGTTTTCTTCCTCTTTCTTGAACTTCACACCCTTTTTCTGCTTCCAGCTACTGCAGAATGAACTTCTTGGTTAATGCTCCAAATGAGGTCAAATCGCTGCCTCTACATAGTGAATTTTTGAGGTCGAATTCCCTTGATGAGGTTGACTTGTCCTTCTTTGAGGTCGACGTGGTGGAGGAGGCCTATATGATCTATTTGACACTAAAATAAATTTCTTTCTTGACTCAAGAAGCCCAAGAAGGGTTTATTACATTATGACAAGGACAAGGACTCTTGACAAAAACCCTAGAAGCCTACAGTGGAGGCTTTGACCTATTAACCATTGACCCAAGCATGAAACCCATGCTTTATTAAGTCAATTTATTTTACAATAAAGTTATTTTTCTTTTTTTTGACAAATACATTACATCATGGCTCAAGTACAATTGTGAGGACCGACACTAGTTACATTTTTCAACACAACATATGTTGAGTTTGTTTGGCAAGTTGTGAAGCAAGGTAGCTTCAGGATTGTTTTATCAAGTACGGGAAACGACTGTGATGTCAGGTCATTACACATGGTACAAAAGACTCAGTGAAGCTCCTATGTATTTCTATGGTCGAGTTAGTTGCTGACATTCTCATAAGGCCTTTGTCCCTAGATGAAGTTGGTGTACTTATGGGACAATCTTGGAGTGATTGAGAATGTTTCCCTTGGTTAAAGGGAGTTGATGTTGTAGCAGCTATAGGCCTGGACTGCTCTCTTAATTCATGGGGTTTGATCAAGAACCATTGTTTATGGTTGAAGAGATTGGCCCTATAAGCATCAAAGCCTAGATTGTTCCCTTGGTCATGGGGTTTGACTTGGAAGGCAGAGATTGGCTCTATAAGCATCATTACTCCTTTGGTCATGGGGTTTGACTTGGAAGCCATAGAGTTTGACTGGGGAGATTGGCTCTATAAGCATCAAAGTCTCGATTGCTCCCTTGGTCATGGGGTTTGACCTAGAAGCCACGAAGTTTGGTTGGGGAGATTAGCTTTGTAAGCATCAAGGCTGGATTGTGTTCCCCCGGTCATGGATTTTTTTTACCATATTGCCATGGGGTTTGGCTAGTGGGTTGAGCTTCTGCCTCATAGCATCGGGCAAGTATTTACCATTCAATGGCATGTGATGACATGTGGGAATGGTAAATGGGCCCCAGATTTCAGCATGGGTTAGGTGGGGTTCTTAACATGTCTCCAAGTGATGACTTGATGAGTTGGTGATCCTAGGACTAGTGGGTGACTAGTACCTCCTTTGATATTGATGTGGGGATGCTTTCCTCTATTGATTTGTGTAGCTTGGGAGGCACTCCAAGCCCTAGTGTTCGAGGGTTGGAGGTCAAAGCGCCACAAGTAGGGTTGTGGGCTTAGAACCCAAACCTGGGTTTTGCACCCATAGATTTTTGGGCCAAAACCATAACGAGTTTTCGACATATGATGGATGAGGATGATAGCTCTCGGCAAGACGATTCTAACGCAATGAGAATCATCCGATTCCAAGTTGTCGTTGAGGAGTTATGAATTTTTGAAGTCATATGTTAGGGTTGTGACTTACATTTAAGGTCGGCCTAAGGATATTTTAGGCATGTGATAGTTGGACAGCTCCTAGAACAAGACGTTTTGGAGCCCTTTCTATGTGTATAAATAGAGAGGTGAGATGAGTCATTGTACTCATCCATTTGTGCATCACAAGAGCTCGTTGGAGAAGGAGAGACACCTCTATTCTTGGTTGCAGAAAAGGACAAAACAACGAATATTTAAGGGCTGTTGGAGCTTCTTGGTGACTGCGTGGAGGGCTGTTCTATGCTACAACCAGGCCGAAGATGAAGAGGGGTTAACGCAGGTCTGTTTGAGGTAGAAAAGAGGTAAGGGAACTCATGTTTATGCAGGCCGAAAGCTACATGATTGTTGTGTTAGGCCGCAGGCCATAACACCACAAGGGTGTGTGTAGGACTGTTTGGGGTTGACTTGTGCCCTAATCTCTTGCGTAGAGGCAGAGGCTTCACTTAAGGAGAGGCCACAGTAAAAGGGAAATGTTTTGGTGGGTGGTTAAGGGCTGGTGCAGCATGCCTTGATGCCCTAACCAGTCACAGTTACAACTACAAGAAAACAACAGACCCTGGAGCAGTATTGTCTTGTGTTGGGTCATAGTCTTGACCAGTGCTTGGATCAGTTTGATGGGAAATTATAGGAGACCTTAGGAGTTGTTTGGAGGAGCCCACGTGGACTATTGGGAAGCCTACCAAGCAGCCAAGGTGACAGCAGGCACATCGGATGAGAGGCAAGAGGAAAGAAGCAAGGAGAGCTGCAAATGTTCCCTTGGATGATGGCTTGATGATGTCCTAGGTGAGGACATATTGATCTGCCCAAATTTTTGCAATAGCTCCTCTCTTGTAGAGCAAAAGGAAAATTGGTGGAGTATGTGGGCAGCCATGTGTAAGGGTCTCCTAGGTGTGGGGATGCCCTAACTAGGTGCAGATGCTACAATGTGGACTTGGTCACTCGTGGACTGTTGGAGGGCAGCATGAGAGAAGACCAAGTGTGGACGAGATTGGGCACTTATGGTTTGTTGGAGGACAATGTGATAGTGTCCAAGTTGGAGCCTGGTGAGCAACACCTTGATGGGCAAAGGTGGTTGCGAGAGAGGCAGTTGATGAGCTCAAGGGTTTGAAAAACCAGGAGCAAGTTTGTGGAGCCCGAGACTTGAGTGTGGAGAAGGACATCTACAACAGAAGATGGTCAGTGCTCCTAGCCGGTGTTCATTGTAGGAGATGGACGTCTTGCAGTGATAGGTGGCAGCCTTCCGTGCCTTATGTTGGTCTTCATCGTAGCAACACAGGAAGACCATGGTGGGCTGAAGTCCCTGAGTAGCTAAGGAGCAACAGTGGGCAGATTGAGAGTTGTTCATAAGTGGAGCTGTGAACAACTCGACAGGAGTCTCGATGAGTTGATGCATTGGTGGACGAACGATCAACTAGAGAGCAAATTGGATAACCGAGATTCAATGGCTAGATGGACTTGGAGCATTGATAGAGGCAAGAGCTGCAGATCGGGAGTTGAAGGAACAGGTAGGTATAGGGTATGACCAAGGGGAGCTGAGGGAGTCGACTTCATTAGCTAGATGGTGAGAGTATTTTGTTGAGGGTAGATTGGTTGTCGATGGACTAACACCAAGCCCCAGTTTGTATTCTTGTACTAGTGGATGATTGAGGGCCATTATCCCTAGTACGGGAGCCCTAGACTGTTGTATTATATGTTGTTTAATATAACTAAGCTAGGTTGAAAACTGTAAAAAGTTGTCTATATTCTGAGCATGTGTGATTTACTGTTGTTTATATTCTGCCGTGCAAAGTAATATTGTTGAGATTTTTGGTTTGGTAGCGTCGATATTTTAAGATTCTATCCTAGACCCAAGATCGTGGAAATTCAACATGGTATTAGAGCGTATCTGAGCTACTTTGAGGGACAGTGAACCAGAGTGTGCACAATGAAGCAACTGAGAGGGAGTTGTGGGTGTCTGGATCATGGAGCAGAGGGTTCAGCTGAAGACATTGAGATGTGGTCTCGATAGACTACATGATGAGATGGGCTGGAGTTATGGTGGATCGGTGGTGACCTTGGTGCACTTTAGTATGTTGTGTGGCAATTTGTAGATCATAGACTTCCTATGTCTTGTCATGAATGGTTGGGACAACTCGAGTGTTTCTTTGGCATGGACAAGATCAGGTTGATCGAGATGGCTTCATGTGATGGACTATAGATTAGCAGGCTGGAGCCTTCATCGGATCGTGATGTTGGATATCCGAGATTGGTGGGATTTGCACAAGTTGTATTTGATCCAAGAGGATGAGTGCTTGCAGGACTTAGCCAGTGGAGACCGTGTAGGCTCAGAGTGAGCAACCCTATGTGTGAAAATTTCTGAATCTAGAAATAGAAATCCTATTGCAGTAACTGGTTTAACATCTCCTACTTGTTATTTCATTCAACAAGTTATTTAATTACATAAACATTGATGTAAACACCATTGCAATCTACACTGATATACAGATCATAAACTGAAGCAATAATTGAGACACACACAAGGGACACCGTTATTTTTGGACAACACGTCCTCGAAAAAACCCAATACGGGGAAACCGTGTAGCAGCTCTGAGGGTTTTCTATTATTAAGTAGTAGTTTTGAATACAACTCTGGATGCCCTCTTGGCTATCTAGTTACAAAGATAAAATATACTAGTAGAAACATAAGTGAGATTACCTCACTTCACTCGACAAAATCCTTGCGATCCAGCAACTGAACTAACTATCCTCGACTACAACTACTGCCCCTTTGCAATAGCTGCGTGGAGCACTCTGAGACACTGCGTCAGCTCTACGCTGCCTCCTCTGCCTCCTAGAGCTCTGACGTCAGCCTTCTCGGTTGATCTTGCTGTTCCATGGTTGAATTCAGACTTCTGCAGGAGGGCAGCGCTTCCCCTGCGCCAGCACTGCATGGGCCCCCCTGGCCTAGCGTCAACCTCCCTTGGTCTGCGCTACCTCCTCTGGTGTATCTTTGACTCTCTCTGCTGAGTATTCGGGTCCCAGAGAAGATCCTCCAACCCCAACTATCCCTGCCCCTCTGCTGCAACTCAGATCACCTGTTCGACTTTCTCAGCAAACCTTGCCCCAGAAAAATCGAATTGATTGATCACTCGGTGTATCTCCAACTGACCCTCAAGTCTCCTCTTATACTTTTCCTCTTGATGAATCAACGACCAAGATTAAATCTCTAATCAATGGCTAAGATTAAATTAGACTTGATCCTCGTCTCTCAGAAGCTTCTCACCCATATTTTCATTAATACCCATTAATATTTTTATTTTCCTAAGTTTAGACTTAGGAACCCCATTAAAAATATTAATCATTTTAATAAAATATAATATGGGTGGAATCTCACCAAACGATTTCTGGGTCTTGGAGATCTCATGTGTTCTAGCCCCTCTACAAAATCTCGGAGCTAGAGCACATCCGATGCTACCCAAATATCAACGCTATGGAGGTTTGGGATCTTAAGGTTTAGATGTGATGAGGCAGAGGCACTAACGAGATTTTCGGATTCATCTATAGGGTATGCTGTAGTGATGGGTGCCAGATGGGCTAGTGTCATTGCCGAATGATGATGGTTACTTCCTAGTCTTGGAAGTACCTCCCTCGCTAAGAGGGAGTGTTGATTTGTGTAGCTTGGGAGGTACTCCAAGCCCTAGTGTTCGAGGGTTGGAGGTCAAAGCGCCACAAGTAGGCTTGTGGGCTTAGAACCCAAGCCTGGGGTTTTGCACCCATAGATGTTTGGGCCAAAACCATGACGAGTTTTCGACATGTGATGGATGAGGATGATAGCTCTCGGCGAGACGATTCTAACGCAACGAGAATCATCCGATTCCGAGTTGTCGTTGAGGAGTTATGAATTTTTGAAGTCATATGTTGGGGTTGTGACTTATGTTTAAGGTCGACCTAAGGATATTTTAGGCATGTGATAGTTGGGCAATCCCTAAAACATGATGTTTTGGAGCCCTTTCTATGTGTATAAATAGAGAGGTGAGATGAGTCATTTTACTTATCCATTTGTGCATCACAAGAGTTTGTTGGAGAAGGAGAAACAACTCTATTCTTGGCCGCAGAAAAGAACGACAGAACAACGAAGATTTAAGGGCTATTGGAGCTTCTTGGTGACTGCGTGGAGGAATGTTCTATGTTACAGCCAAACTGAAGATGAAGAGGGGTTAACACAGGTCTGTTTGGGGCAGAAAAGAGGTAAGGGAACTCGTGTTTATGTAGGCCGAAAGCTACAAGATTGTTGTGTTAGGCCACAGGCCATAACACCACAAGGGTTTGCGTAGGATTGTTTAGGGCTGACTTGTGACCTAATCTCTTGCATAGAGGTAGAGGGTTCACTTAAGGAGAGGCCGCAGTAAAAGGGAGTTGTTTTGGTGGGTGGTTAAGGGTTGGTGCAGCATGCCTTGATGCCCTAACCAATCACAGTTACAACAGCAAGAAAACAACAGACCTGGAGAAACATGATCTTGTGTTGGGTCATAGTCTTGACCGGTGCGTGGATTAGTTTGATGGGCAGTTGTTGTAGGAATTTACAGGGTAAGTTCCTCAGAAAGAATACCAAAAGGACACCGCTCACAACCAGATCTCAAATCAATACACCAGTATTTTTGACGTGGTTAAAACCCTCAAAGTGCAAGGAGGGAAACAGTCCACGGCCTGTCCCAACGTGGGTACTACAGGCAATTTATTAATCAAAGAATGAAAATTTACATAAGCTTCTCTCATGCACGGATTACCCGAACAATGACCCTCCATGCGCTTTAAATAGAACTCATGGACCAATCGGGTGTCAAGCCACGGATCAAGTGTCGGTAATACCGAGGTGAGAGTGAACCGTCGGATCACTACATATCGTGACCGTCGGATTGTAAGTTACAAAATGTACAACGGTAAAGAAACACACTTTACCTAACTCTAACCTAACTCTATACTAGACCAAGTTGAACTTAACTATATCCTATGTGTCGGAATATCCTAACATCCCCCCTTAAGAACAACTTGGGATAGGATTGAAGGATTTACAAATATGATACAATAGGAGAAGGAAGGAGGCACTAGAGCCTATCCCCCCTTAGTGACAACTTCCTGAACTCCAAGCATATATCGAAGTTTAGTGAACTTCGCCTCTGTGAGAGCCTTTGTGAAGATGTCTGCAACCTGATCATCTGTTGGACAATATTGCACTTCAAGAACATGGTCATGAATGAGCTTTCTGATGAAGTGCATGTGTAGTTCAATGTGTTTGCTGCGCTGATGCTGGACTGGATCTTTGCATAGCTGAATGGCACTTTGATTATCACACCAAAGTGTGGTTGGATGCTGCTGCTCAAAGCCAAACTCTGATAGGATCTGACAAAGCCACAAGGCTTCCTTACTAGCTTCCACGGCACCACGATACTCTGCTTCTGCTGACGAAAGAGAAATGGCAGCCTGTTTCTTACAAGCCCATGTAATAGGTCCTGAACCAAGAGTGAAGACATAACCGGCAGTAGACTTCCGATCATCAGGGTCACCAGCCCAATCAGAATCAGTGAAACCAACTAACAGAGGAGCTGCTTTGGCACTGTAATGAATCCCAAACTGTACTGTACCTCGAACATAACGAAGTATTCTTTTAGCTGCTTTCCAATGACTTTCACGGGGGTTTTGCATAAAACGAGCAACAAGGCCAACAGCAAAGGAAAGATCAGGACGAGTATGGGTTAAATACAAGAGTTTTCCGACAAGTTGACGGTATAAGGTAGCATCAACTTCAGGAGAAGTACAAGAGACTGAAAGTTTGACTCCAGACTGAAAGGGAGAAGGGGCTGGCTTACAGTCTTCCATGTGAAAATGACGAAGAATATCACAAGCATACTTGGACTGGGAAAGGAAAATACCCTCTTGGGATTGCAAGACTTGAAGACCAAGAAAATAGTGTAAGTGTCCTAAGTCTGTCATTTCAAATTTCTTTTTAAGGCTGGACTTCACATGGTTTATAAGGTTGGGATCACTACCAGTAAGAATAAGATCATCAACATAAAGAACAAGGATGATAAGAGAGTTGCCCACTTTCTTGGTGTAGACAGTATTGTCAGAATGACACCTAGAAAAGCCAGATTCTAAAAGAAAGCTATCCATTTTGGCATACCAAGCCCGAGGAGCTTGCTTGAGGCCATAAAGGGATTTCTTAAGTCGACAAACAAGGCTGGAGTCTGTTTGTATGAAGCCAATGGGTTGTTCCATATAGATTTCTTCCTGCAAGTCCCCATGCAAGAAGGCAGATTTAACATCCATCTGATGGACTTCCCATTTTAAAGAGGCAGCAAGGGAAAGAACAAGGCGGATAGAGTTCATTTTGGCAACAGGGGAGAAGGTTTCAGTGTAGTCAATGCCTTCAACCTGTGAAAAGCCCTTAGCAACGAGACGAGCTTTATGTTTATCAACTTTCCCATCTGGTCCATACTTGGTTCTGTAAACCCATTTACATCTAACAAGTTTGCGTCCCTTTGGTAGAGGAACAAGATCCCATGTATCATTTGTCATCAATGAATGATATTCTTCATTCATAGCTGCTTCCCAATGTGGATGGCCTGAAGCTTCTGCAAAAGTGTCAGGATCATGATTTACTGGAGCTTGAGCCAGTAAAGAAGAGGCTCTTTCAAACTGAGAACGTGTACGTCGCTGATCTGTAGGATCACCGGCAAGATCACCTGCTGCATCCCGAGTAGCACGGACCCATCTTGGAAGTTGAGGATCCTGAGAAGGTGGGGGAGGATTATCATCCTCGCTTTCATCATCTGAAGAAGAAATGTTTTCAAAAGTAGAAGAGATAGGAAGAGGTGGCACATCCGCCGGACTAGGCTCGCAGGCCGATTTATTTTCATCAAATTTTACATCTCTTCTAATGATAACATTTTTGGACTTAAATGGAATAAGTCTATAACCTTTTACATCTTCAGAATATCCAACAAAAGTACATTTCTCACTCTTAGGTTCTAAAGCTTTATGCTTTTCATCTGGAATATGGGCCCATGCTTCACTTCCAAACACACGAAAGTGACTTACATCTGGTTTAATGGAACTCCAAGCTTCTTCTGGAGTGATATTCTCTAGAACCTTAGTAGGAGTGCGATTGATTATATAATTTGCACAATTAATTGCTTCGGCCCAAAAACTAAGACTGAGTCCTTTAGATTGCAGCATACAATTAGCCATTTCCTTTAAGGTGCGATTTTTCCTTTCAGCTACACCATTTTGTTGTGGAGTGTATGGAACAGTATGTTGCATTTGAATTCCATTTTCGGTGCAAAAGTTGATGAATGTGTTTTTAACATATTCTCCACCATTATCAGTTCTTAGCTTAAGAATTTGATGTCCAGATTGTTTTTCAACAAAGGCTTTGAAGGCCAAAAAAGTGTTAAATACTTCACTCTTGAGTTTTAAGAAGTATACCCAAGTGCGTCTGGAGAAATCATCAATGAAAGTTAAGAAGTACTTGCAGCCAGAGAATGAAGCAACAGGAAGAGGACCACATAAATCACTGTGCACAAGCTGTAAAGGGGCTGAGGCGTGCCAAGAGGCACGTTTGTCAAAACTGTCCCGATGATGTTTTCCGAGTACACATCCGGAACAAACACCATCTCTGCAAGATACCATAGGAAGACCTGTCACCATATTTTCTTTACATAGATGCTGAAGGGAGCGATAGTTTAAGTGACCAAATCGCTCATGCCAAAGTTTGCTCACTTCATCATTATGAGCAACAAATACTGAGGGAAGATTTGATGACCCAAAGTTGTGAAACTTATACAACCTTTTGGAATCATCAGCAAGACCAGTAGCTAGAATCTGTTTAGGATCTTTTAGATCCTTGATTACAACATCATGAGGTGAAAATTCAACAATTTTACCTTCCCTGAATGAGTTATCTGATAGACAGATAGAAGGTTGCAGGATAAGGTTGGAACACATAATACATCATTAAACTGACCATTGTCTAGATGAACAGTTCCAGTCCCTACAACATTAAGAGATCTATCATCACCAATATATATATTTTTGGTGTTACAATCATTTAAAGAAGAAAACATGGCTTGATTTTTGGCCATGTGACAAGAGGCTCCAGAATCAATGAGCCACTCATGAGAATGAGAAGAAGAAGAAGATACATTTAATGCATAACCAGACTGAGATGATTGATAATGACATGCAGAAAGTGCCATTCCGGAAGTTGAAGTTGAAGTAGGCTCCACATGGATGTTATGTTTCTTCATTGCGGCTTCCAAGGCTTCCATCTTCTTAAAGCATTTAGATTCTAAGTGGCCATCTCGATTACAAAAGTTACAATGTCTATCAGACTTCTTCCATTTGTTTTTATTGGTCTTATCATTTTGCTGAAATGATCTTTCATTTTGAGGCTGAGATGGTTTAGGACCATTCTTTTGAGGATATGACTTCTTAGGATTCTTTGAATTTGGTTGCTGCTGGGCGGCTAACGCTTTCGTGGAAGAGTTTCCAAGATTAAGAAGACCAAGGTGTAAGAGTTTTTCTTGTTCTCTTATTAAGGAATCACAAAAGGAGTCAAAGGAAGGGGCCTTGTATTCTTGTCCTTGACAAATGAAAGCTTCCCTTGTAGAATGGAAAGTGGAAACAAATACAGAGTAGGCTGGTCCCAACTTAGTAAGGATGGAATAAATAAGGTTACCATCTTCTTTCGTAACTTTAACACCTTCCAAGAGATATCTAAGGGTCTTGAATTTGGACAAGAAATCTTCAATGCAAGAAAAATTATTAGGATCCAAAGTAAGCAGCTCATTTTCAAGTTGATGGGCTCTAATTTCATTTTTAATTCCAAAAACTTTAGCAAGTTTTTCTAATGCTTCATGAGGAGTCTCAAGTTCTGCAATGTGGAATCTAAGATCAGGAGAAACAGACATCCCTATCAAACCACGTGCTTGATCTTGTCTATTTTCCCATTTTGCCGCCTTGTCTTCATCTTTTGGTTTCTTCTCTTGGTCTGTGGCTATTCTGTAGAGACCTTTACTTCTAAGTAAATCTCCCATGTAGGCTACCCATTGGAAGTAGTTAGTGCTGTCAAGAATGACTTGGCATGGACTTTCCATTTTTAAAAAAAAAAACTGAAGCTGAAGATGCTGAAAGTAAGTGTTCCAATGGATAGATCTCGAAAAAATAGGCGGTTTTAAAAAAAACGGCTCTGAAAAAGGTTTCCGGATGAAGAAGTTATGGCTTTTTGAAAAAAAATTGTTGACGTTGCCGGCAAAGTGCGCGAATGTGCGGGAATGAAAAAAATCCGCCCCCACAAAATGGAGACTTGAACCCAAGACCTCTACTCTCTTAAAATAGCTTTGAACCAATTGATCTATACAAAAAATTTGAGAGAGAGAGAGAGAGAGAGAGAGAGGGGGGGGGGCCTTGGTTTGCGTGCTTGCCTTGAGAAAGCTCTTTTTCCCTACAAAACACAAAACACAAAACCCAACACGAATATGCAAAGAAAAACGAACCTTACGGCTCGAAGTTAGCTTTAGCCAAAAAACTAGAAATTTAAAAAAAAAATCTCAAAGTTAGCTTTAGCCGAAAAACTAAATATTTTTCTCAATGTTTCTGATTTTCCGAGATCACACTAAGGTGCAGGGAAAAGAGCATACGCATGAGAAAAATCCTTCCTTTCTGTTTCTGATTTGCCCAGATCGCACAGAGTCGCAGGGCAAAGAGCATACGCAGAAATGAAAGGTATAGATCCGGTTAAAAAAAAAGGCTAAATAAACTGAGACCGAAATAAGCAGAGAGAAAATAACAGTAAACTGCAAAAAAAACACTGTATACCTCCCGATCTGAAAAATGACGCAGCTAGGGCTACTGGAAACCTTTTCGCGTGAAACGAAAGGGGTTCCTCACTGGAACAGATGCTCCGAACGCAACAGAGTAGTCCTCTCGGCCCGAAAGCAGTCAGAAACAGCAGATCTAGGAAACGACAGCCGCATGCAGTTCTACCGGCTTCAGATTTGGATCACCAACGGACGCGGCCCTCAAATAGCTCTGATACCATGTAGGAATTTACAGGGTAAGTTCCTCAGAAAGAATACCAAAAGGACACCGCTCACAACCAGATCTCAAATCAATACACCAGTATTTTTGACGTGGTTAAAACCCTCAAAGTGCAAGGAGGGAAACAGTCCACGGCCTGTCCCAACGTGGGTACTACAGGCAATTTATTAATCAAAGAATGAAAATTTACATAAGCTTCTCTCATGCACGGATTACCCGAACAATGACCCTCCATGCGCTTTAAATAGAACTCATGGACCAATCGGGTGTCAAGCCACGGATCAAGTGTCGGTAATACCGAGGTGAGAGTGCACCGTCGGATCACTACATATCGTGACCGTCGGATTGTAAGTTACAAAATGTACAACGGTAAAGAAACACACTTTACCTAACTCTAACCTAACTCTATACTAGACCAAGTTGAACTTAACTATATCCAATGTGTCGGAATATCCTAACAGTTGTAGGAGACCTTAGGAGCTGTTTGGAGGAGCCCACGTGGACTGTTGGGAAGCCTACCAAGCAACCAAGGTGACAGCATTGGATGAGAAGCAAGAGGACAACAACAAGGAGAGTTGCAGATGTTCCCTTGGATGATGGCTTGATGATGTCCTAGGTGAGGACATATTGATGTGCCCAGATTTGTGCAATAGCTCCTCTATTGTAGAGCAAAGGGTAGATTGGTGGAGTTTGTGGGCAGCCATGTGTAAGGATCTCCTAGGTGTGGGGATGCCCTAACTAGGTGCAGATGCTATAATGTGGATTTGGTCACTTGTGGACTCTTGGAGGGCAGCGTGAGAGAAGACCAAGTGTGGACGAGATTGGGCACTTATGGTTTGCTGGAGGACAGTGTGATAGTGTCCAAGTTGGAGCCCGGAGAGCAACACCTTGATGGACAAAGGTGGTTGCGATAGAGGCAGTTGATGAGTTCAAGGGTTTGATAAACCAGGAGCAAGTTTGTGGAGCCCAAGACTTGAGTGTGGAGAAGGACATCTACAACAGAAGATGGGTAGTCCTCCTAGTCCGTGTTCATTGTAGGAGATGGACGTCTTGCAGTGATAGGTGGCAGCCCTACATGCCTTATGTTGGTCTTCATTGGAGCAGTGCAGGAAGACCATAGTGGGTTGAAGTCCCTGAGTAGCTAAGGAGCAACAGTGGGCAGATTGAGAGTTGTTCACAAGTGGAGCTGTGAACAACTCGACAAGAGTCTCAATGAGTTGATGCGTTGGTGGACAAATGATCAACTAGAGAGCAGATTGGATAGCCGTTATTCAGTGGCCATATGGACTTGGAACATTGATAAAGGCAGGAGCTACAAATTGGGAGCCGAAGGACTGGGCAGGTATAGGGTACTACTGAGGGGTGCTAAGAGAGTTGACTTCATCAGCCAGATGGTCAGAGTATCTTGTTGAGGGTAGATTGGTTGTCGATGGACTGACACCAAACTAGTTTGTATTCTTGTACTAGTGCATGATTGAGGGTCGTTATCCCTAGTACAGGAGCCCTAGACTGACTATATGTTGTTTAGCATAACGAAGTTGGGTTGAAAACTGTAAAAAGTTGTCTATATTCTGTGCATGTATGATTTACTGTTTTTTATATTTTGCTGTGCAAAGTAGTATCGTTGAGATTGTTGGTTTGGTAGTCTTAGAGATTTTAAGATTCTATTATAGACCCAAGATCGTGGAAATTCAACATCCTCGTGGTTCTGGTGTTGAACATTAGGGATGGATTCATTAACACAATTGAGCTCATTCAACCTTTTCTTGGAATAGATAAAATTTCAACAAGAGAACATTT
The DNA here is from genome assembly GCA_031772625.1 of Pinus tabuliformis. Classification (NCBI taxonomy): domain Eukaryota; kingdom Viridiplantae; phylum Streptophyta; class Pinopsida; order Pinales; family Pinaceae; genus Pinus; species Pinus tabuliformis. The sequence goes on from CM062816.1 coordinate 1,839,388,551, forward strand.
GTGGAAGTCATTATGAATACCTCCCTAGCTAAGAGGGAGTGTTGAAGTTTTGTAGCTAAGGCTGGTCTTCATAATTTGTTTTAGCCCTTTAAAATAATTTAATAATAAATACAATACATGTTCTTCATGACGACTTTAAAAAGAAGGAATCTTAAATTTTTAAATTTGAATTTTTGGCTCCAAAAATATCAAGTCGGCCCTCCAAGTGTTCAACTCAGCGTAGGTTATAAAGGCACACATTTGACCGCCTAGAAGCAGTGTTGTGAAAAGCGCGATTAAATCGCGCTTTTTACACGAAAAAATCGGCTATTTTTTGCCGATTTTTTCCGAAAAAACGCGATTTTTTAAAAAAAGCGCACTTTTTTGGAAAAAAACGCGGGGTTGCCGGGACAGCACGATTTTATAATTTTTTTTTTGGTTTTTCATTTGGTCATTTGGGTTTTTTCACACAATTTTTTTTGAAAGAAACAAATAATTTTTGAGTGGGGCAGCTTAATGATCAAGTCTAGGCCCTAGTATGGATATGCTATTCATGGTAATGTTAAATTCTTAAAGTAAAAGTGACATTCTCCTTAATCTTCATTTTCATCCTTTTACTTAAATTTTTAACATTACCATGAAATGACTCAGGATGTTTGAGAGTGGTTCCAGCCTCATTGGATTTCATATGGAGAAAGTAGAATTTTAGATTTCATTTAAAATCCAGCAGACTTATCAGTTTTTCAGGATTTCAGGATTGGGAGATTGTAATGTTTCCAGGTGACACCACCTGCTCAGGCTACCCCTGCCACCAGTAGAGGACGTGGTCTACCTCCTATAGCTTCTACTTCTAGTTCTTCAGCTTCTAGAGCACATCAGACTCCACTGCCATCTCCACCAGCACAGGCACCAGCATCTACATCTAGAGGGAAAGGGAAAGCTGTGGCATTTTCTCGCAAGAGGGGTAGAGGAAATCAATAGGATTAGACCTCATTTTATTGTATATGACATTATGACATGATGAGATACATTATCATATATTTTGTTGATATTTTGAGGCTGAGTTGGGACTCAGGAGTCAGGACTTACTATTCAGGACATGATTCAATGTTATGTGTGATTTTAGCGCTAGAAATGATATTAAACATCTTATATATTAGTTTTTCTATCATATTTATGTGTCAATGTATTTATTTTATGTTGTAGATGGTTTAGATATTAAAAAAATTGAAAAAAAATGAAAAAAATGAATATTTTTGTACCAAATGTTTTTTTTCCCGCTTTTTTCCGATTTTTTCCCGATTTTTCCGATTTTTCCCAATTCGTTCCCCGCGCCGATTTAATCCCACTCGCGCTTTTCACAACATTGCCTAGAAGTCTATATAAAGGCTTCAACCTCCTCCTCAAAAAGGCAATTCAGATCACTTTTGTTCAATTAAAGGAGTAGATAGACAAGGGTAGGTCAAGGTTAAAAGGGCAAGTCAAGAATCTAGATAGACTGAATTTTTTTGAGACATAGCAAACTGAGTTTATGGAAGGCCAAAATTTCTAAGGGACAACAGACTGAATTTCAGAGGCTAATTGAGGGCAGTTTGACCAAGTTTGATTTGGTTTTGGTTACTGGTCAGTTTGTCTTTGTTTTGATAGGAAAGTTCAAATTGTGTCTCTTGTTGAATTGACAAATTTCTCTAAGGGTTCTGGGTTTTTCCCCTTGTTTAGGGTTTCCCCACAATAAATTTTGTGTCTCTTATGTTTAGCTGTCTCTACTTTCATTATTGTTTATTGTTGATGATTTTCTTGTATAATTACTTAATGATGAATGTGGTATAAGATGAATTGGTTTAAGAATAATTGGAAGTAATTATCAGTTAGGGAAATCATTTAAAAATCAACGTTAATGATGCTCCCAAATTGCTGATTGCTTTCATCACCCATTTCTGCTCCTCCTGATTTAGAGTGTGGGAGATCTTTTCCTTTTCTTGGTCTCCTGTAAGTAATGTATGCCTTGTCCTTTGGAGTCATCAAAGTGTTGTGCACTCACAGGCTGGTAGGAAAATGTAATATAAAATTAGTTAGTTAAGTAGTTATTAGGCAAAGGGCATGATCAAAACCAAGAGGCACCCAGGGCGGTATAAAGCCAGGGCCTCTCTCAAATTGTGATCATCTTCTATCTCTTAATAATAATAAATATGAATTCGCTGAATAATCTGAGTTAATTGTGCCATTTGGTATCAGAGCGGGTCGATCCCTCTGCTCGCTTTCTAGCATCTCCTGCGCTTGCCCATCATCTTCATGGTTCTGCTGTAATCTGTCTGCATATCTATACATCCGCTGTTATTTGGCATCAACCCCATCATACAAGTATCCACGACCACTCTTTGTCCCCTGCAACCCTGTCGACACTCAGGCGCACCGCATCAGACGTTCTTGCACAGGCTCTTGTCGGGTTCCGCCTCATCCACCGACCCTAACCACCCTGTCGAAAAAACCTGCAATCGCATTCGCTGTGCCCACACCGCTTACCTCATAGCGTGTTGTCTGCCTCCGCGTGCCATCACAACCGCCGTCTCATTTCCCCGACAACCATTCGCCTAGTCTTCGTCCAAACCGAAATCCACGTAGGTGTTCGAATTAGATTTTTGATATAATTATGAAAGTTATAATTGTTATAATACGGTTATATATTATAACTATATAACTATATTAGTATATTATAACTATATTATATATAATATAATATAATTTAATTTAGTTTAAAAAAAGAGAAAAAGAAAAAACACTATATGTTATATAATTAAATTAATTAATTTAATTTAATTTAATTATTTAAAGAAAAATGAAAAAAGAAAAAAAGAAAAGAAAAAAATTCAAATTAAAAGCTGGCGGACAAATATACAGCGCCACAAACCCGTTCAATGGCGTCGATGACAATGACCGATTTTAGCAAAAAATTGATTGATCTGGAGAATATGATTACTAGCCACTTCGATGATTTCAACCAAAAATTAGTCGATCTTGAGAGTAAGTTTATCGGACATTTCGACGATATCAAGAAGCTACAGGATACGACAAGTCGAATAGAACAACAAGTCGGGCAAAACTATACCAAATCCGAAATAAGTCATAATCAGACAATGACGTCGTTGAACACTTTGTGTGGAAGGATGAAGGTTACACCTGAACAACTACAAAATGATGGAGGTAATCAACAACCCAATTCATCAGATTCAACAAATCAACAGATTCTCATGAAAAAGCGGAGTCTCCAAAAAAATCATCCATGCACCATCAAGGAAATAGTAACACGACTTTTTCAAATAAGCAGCTCTGGGATACATTCACCAATCAATACCCTCTTTTCGCTCCACCATTAGCAACGTATCAACGAAGAGCAAAAATCGAGCTACCCAAATTCGATGGTAACGAAAAATGCAGCGTTGCATGGTTGAAAAAAGCAGAAGAATATTTCGAGATTTACGATATTGACAATGATGACGAAAAGATTAGACACACTTCCATGAAAATGGAAGGCGAAGAAGCATATAATTGGTATATGTGTTGGGAAAAGATGACAATCGCCATCAGTTGGAGAAAATTTAAGGATGCATTCTTTAAAAGATTCCAAGGTGTAAAGGAAGAAGAGTTCTTTTCAACACTCGTTAGATTGTGACAAAAAGGAAATGTGGATGAGTACACTCGAGAATGGGAGACCTTAGCAACACGAGTACTTGGGTTATCAGAATTTTGTCTAATTCTATCATACATCTCCGGACTTAAAACTCATCTATGAGTAGAACTTGAGCTTCATGACATTACATCAATAGAATTAGCAAGACAAAAAGCAAAAGCTGTTGAAAAGAAATTTGAATAGATTCTGTGGTCAAAATCGGAAAAAGTATATTCGAGATGAAGAATGCCCCAGTCTGCGAATACGGATAATACAAGATATGTTCCACCACATCTTCGTGAAGGGGAAAAATATAGCGTGGAAATGCAAAGAATAAAAGAAGGCAAATGCCAAATGCTGTGGCGAGAAGTGGGACCCTAAACATAGGTGTGCTAAAGGAAAAGAATCAAAGAACCTATATAACGGTGAAGCAACCAATGATTCAAACAGTGGTGAATCAGACATAGGAATAGAAGATGCCCTAGAATTCTCTCCAGAATTAGATGACGAGAGTAGTCCGCAAGTGTCACTATTAGCTATGATAGGTATATCACAACCCATGACTCTAAAATTAAAAGGACATATAAAGAAGAACAACATAGTGGTTAGATATCATTTTTGGGATTCAACTGCGTTAAGTCATTCACGTATGACCATTTTCATGAGAGTTAGTCGTAATTGACTAATTTCTCATGATTTTTGAGTAGTTCACTTAGCACTCATTGCATCAGGTGATGCTCACAAGGGTGAAGAAGTGGGATTGAAACTAGTGAAATGAATCACATAGCGTCAATCATCACTTTCGGGGCTTGCACCCGGTAGCACCCACAATTTTTTAGATGCAACCGTGGCAAAGAGACTCAACATTTTCTCATTTCCCTTACCAAACACGAAGGTGATGGTAGCTGACGGTAAGAAGATTGAAAAGGTAGGGAAATGCCATAAGGTCAAATTGCAAATTCAAGACTTTAATTTAGAATCCCCGTTCTTCACTGTACCATTAGGAGGAGTAGATGTGGTCTTAGGTATCCAGTGGCTATGAACCCTAGGCACTTACTCTGCCAACCATCAAGAGCAGTTCATAAGCTTTAACCAGGAAGGGCAGAGGTACAAGTTATACAGACTCCAAGCACCAAAGAATCAAATCATGTTGTCATCTCAGATGATGAAGATGATTCGAAAGGGAGCACCAACTTATGTAGTACAATGTCACCAGTTAGAAAAGTTATCTGGAAACATGATCAACGAAGAGTCACCAGAAGTACACGAGCTAATTCAGAAGCATGAAAAGGTATTCCAAGACCTACCCATGAAAATGCCTCCTAACAGGGAAATCAAACGTACAATAGAAGTCAAAGCAAGATCAGACCTTGTCAACCTCAAGCCTTATCGATACCCACATCACCAAAAGACTGAAAATGTGAGATTAATCCAAGACCTTTTAAAATGTGGGATCATCTCAAAAATTAAGAGTCCGTATGCTGCTTCAGTGGTATTGGTAAGGAAGAAGGACAGATAATTCAGGGTATGCATTGATTATAGAGGATTAAACAAAATAATGATTAAAAACAAATTGCCAATTCCCTTTATTGACAAAATGTTGAATGAACTACATGGCGCAAAATACTTCTCAAAATTGGACTCAAGGTTAGGCTATTAGCAAATCAAAATCAGGTTGGAAGACACACCAAAAACGACATTCCGAACACACGAAGGTCACTATGAATTTAAAGTAATGCCCTTTGGGTTAACCAATGCACCAACAACATTCCAAGCCACTATGAACGAGTTATTCCGTCCATATCTTAGGAAGTTTGTATTAGTATTCTTTGATGATATTTTAATTTATAGTAAAACTTGGAAGGAGCACCTACAACATTTGGATAAAGTTCTTACACTACTGAAAGAGCATCAGTTCTATGCCAAGAAATCCAAATGCACCTTTGGGAAGGAAGAAGTAGAATATCTCGGACACATAATATCCCATGAAGGAGTAAAAGTGGACCCTAATAAAATCAAAGCTATAAAGGAATGGACCAAACCAGTTAATATATCCAAGCTAAGAGGGTTCTTAGGATTGACTGGATATTACCGAAGATTTATTAAAAACTATGCACATATAACTGCACCTCTAACAAACCTTTTAAAGAAGAATTCATTTCAATGGAATGAGGAAGCAGGAAGGTGTTTTGAAGAACTGAAGGAAGTTATGTCTAATGCCCCGGTATTGGCAACTCCAGATTTCTCTAAACCATTTATCATCGAGTGTGATGCTTCCAAATTTGGTATAGGTGTAGTGTTTTTTTTTTTGCTGTGGTTCATGAACACCTTGGTCAATGGGTGGCGCTACGTCCACGGAAAAATCTGGGCTAATTGACCCCGAAGGGAATCTAGCCCCGCGGCCCACTAGCTAGGCTTGACCCCAAGGGCTTCTGGGAGAATGGACCCTGTGACCTCCTGATGGTGAGGCACTGATTTTGACCAATTGAGCTAACCCTTGGGGCTGTATCGGTGTAGTGTTAATGCAAGAAGGGCATCCAATAGATTTTGAAAGTAGGAAGCTCAATAAAAGAGAACGTCTTAAGTCCACATACAACAAGGAAATGCTCGCTATTATGCACGCACTGGCTAAGTGGAGACAATATCTTTTGGAAGTAAGTTCTCCATTCGAACAGACCATAATACTCTCCAACACCTCCTTCAATAAAATACACTTTCCGAAGAACAAAAATGGATTGAAAAAATTGTCGCCTTTGACATGGAGATACTACATAAAAGGGGAAAAGACAATGTAGTAGCAGATGCCCTGTCTAGGAAAGACGAAGAACCAACACTACTTGCAGTCTCGGTTGTTGTTCCTGAATGGCTTAATGAGATTCGAAGTGAGTATGCTAAGGATCTAGAAATAACTACCATAATCAATAACCTTCCAGACAACTCAAAATTTGAATGGAAGAACGACATTTTATGGTACAAAGGAAGAATCTATCTGAATTCAAACTCCAAATTTAAATCCAAGATACTCAAGGAGTCACATGACTCACTGTCAGCCGGACATGTAGGATTCTTTAAAACTTACTAAAATGCACGTCAATCATTATTTTGGAAGGGGATGAGTTGCGATATTCAGAAGTATGTAGTGGAATGTGACACATTTCAAAGAAATAAACGTGAAAATATTATGACACTTGGATTACTTCACCCTTAAACTTTTTGAATCAGAAATGGGAAGAAATATCAATGGACTTTATTGAGGGATTTACTTGTATTTGAATGCAAGGATAAGATTTTCGTAGTAGTCGACAGACTCACCAAATATGCTCACTTTATTGCAATGAAGAAATCAGACTCAACTAAACAAGTTGCTGAGATATTCTGCAAAAATATTTATAAATTAAGGGTAATTTTTGGAAAGAGTTGTTCAACCATATAGGAACCTACCTAAATATGAGTCCTGCTTACCACCCTCAAATAGATGGACAAACAGAGGTTGTCAATAAATGTTTGGAAGCTTACCTACGTTGTTACACTACAGAAAAAACAAAATGAGTGAGCTTAGTGGTTGCATCTCGTTGAATGGTGGTATAACTCTACTTATCATACGTTAGCAAAAATGACTCCATTCCAAGCTTTGTATGGGTACGAACCTCCAAAATGGAAGGATATAGCTACCGTCCAGACAAATCTACTAGCTATTAAAAACCAACTAGGAGAAACCCCAAAAATTGTCCAAACCCTAAAAGAAAATTCAAATAATGCAAGAAACTGTATGAAGCAACAAGCTGATCGAAACAGAACCAAAAGAGAATTTGAAGTTGGAGAATGGGTATTTGTCAAGCTCCAGCCATACAAGCAGTTGTTCTTGAAACAAAAAGGAAAAAATACATTGGCACCGAAGTTCTATGGACCATACCAGATCAACAAAAAGATCAACCAAGTTGCATATAGTTTAAGCCTTCTGGATAAAAGCTGTGTTCACAACGTCTTCCATGTATCTTGCCTAAAAAGGGCACTGGGTGACCATAATCAGCACAAACAACGCTTCCATCCTTAGATGATGAAGGAAAGGTCATCATAGAACCAAGAGGTATCATATCCACCAGAGGAAAGAAACTTCGATCTCGTGTAATCAGGGAATACTTGATCAAGTGGAAGGACTTACCAGAAGAAGAAGCTTCTTGGGAGACTGAAGCATTTCGTCAACAACATCCGTCGTTACGTATGTTTAGGACAACGCATTTTCTAGGAGGAAGGCAATGTTATATAAAAATTAGTTAGTTAAGTAGTTATTAGGCAAACTAAGGGGCACCAACGACGGTATAAAGCCAGGGGCCTCCCTCAAATTGTAATCATCTTCTATCTTTTAATAATAATAAATATGAATTCGCTGAATAATCTGAGTTAATTGTGCCAGAAAACTAGCTCTGATACCACTGTAATGTCCCTCTCAATATTGGAGCTGTTTTACTTGCAAAATTTTCTTTAAATTTTCCTTTTATGACTTTTGACAAACACTTGGCTAGCAACTTAGTTTCTTCAGTTGATTTGTATGAAAATCAAGAGAACACTGCTAGCTAATCTTGCTTAAATAATACACCAAAATGGAAACCAAAACTCTAGTTTACTACATCAATGGCTTTTCAATAACTTGTTCCCTTCAACATTTTCCTTCCAGGAAATGATTGGATATTCCCAACATTAACTCAAACCCCTTAACAACTCGATCTTGCCAAGATCAACTCAGCCTACACATTGAGTCTAGCTTCCTTGATAATTATCTTGACCTTCTGGGAAATGCCAGTTCTTCATAATGAATATGATTTCCAGGCTGAGGGATCAGTCTCCTTATTTTGTTGGCCCCGTTTGTAGTAGATTCACCTCCAAGTCGGCTTCACAAGATCCTTGGCCTCCTTCTAAACAATTTGAACTGCAAATAAGACGGGCCTCTTGCAACACAAATTCAGCATCCAAGTCAATTCAGCCCAAGTGTTGCCATGCTAATTTCTTGCCCAAGGAATACACCTTTAGCACTTGACCTCTGTAGTAAAAATTTCGCCTCCAAATCAGCTTATAAAAATGCCCAAGTAATTCCCGAGCTTCCTGGGTCAATTAGGGTCCTCTTCTGCTAAGAAATCTTGTCACCACAGCCTCAAATATTGCCCCTCAAGTAATTGATTCCGCAACTGCTAACCAATGTGGTCTAGTTATTTAACTCTGCCCTTACTAAAGACTTGAGCCCTTGCACGAACTCAACTCCACACATAAACAATTCGGCCTTTAAACAAGTAAAATCAATAATGAAACCCTCGACTGCTACAATAAGGGAGATATTCGCTGCTGCCATAAATTATAAATTGCTGTTGCTGCTATAGGGTTATAACATGTTGCCACAGAGTGGGAAGATCCATTCAAGCAATTCAGCCCTCTTGTCTTGATTATGCAAAAGCGGCCTCACAAGAGAATTAGTCTTGGCCTCACACAATGTTTTGGCCCTTCTCTAGAAGCCTCGTCCTCCCGCTCAAGGGAATTTGGTCCACCAAGGAATCGAGCCCTGCAATAAAACTCCTCCTGTTGAGCTCATATGAGAAGTTTGGATGATTCCTTGTCGACTGGCTAGGGTGGATAGTTTCACCACTGAAGCTAGCCTTGATCAACTAGGGTGGATGGTTTCACCACCGAAGCTAATTGCCACTAGGGTTTCAATCTGTCACACATAGCTCAAAGATCCCACTAAATTCAAACTGTCCTAATATCCAATCACCTCCAAGGATGAGCTCTTGTAATATACTAGGGAAATTTTGCCCTAGGTTTCTTTAGGCAACTAGGGTTTTCAATAAAATTTTCCTTTACTGTTCAAAGAACTAATCATCCCAGCATAAATGTAGCCTTTCAGTAAACAATACGTCAACCATACATAACAAGGCTACAAATTGATTAACCAATAATGCAACAGTAGTGATATGGTCCAAATTCAACAGTCTGGTAAAATCCAACCAGTTCCAAGGCAATTACAAAGAATTCTAAATTAATTCTAGATTAAAAAAGCTAGATGACTATTTACCGACTTCTATCCACTGTCTCGAGCTATATTGTCTGATTCTAACAGGAGAAGATAAATCCTTGTCCAGCTTTAGTGGCTATCCACAAGGTGACTGTAATTCAGACTTGGGGTGCAAGTGATCTCGGAAGGTGGTGTATAATTTGAAGAGTTATGCGAAATTCAGGTCTGTTCAAAGTCTTGTTCTGTGTTGGTTTCAGGACCTTTGGCCTACTCTAGGTATCCGTCTGGACTTGGTGAGAGATCGGACCTGTTCCTTTTACTCCTATACAACCTCGGTGGCCACAGAATGCTAATAGACGAACCCTGTCTTACAGTTCAGCCTCAGAAAGGTGACATCTTAGCTTCAGGAGGGCTTTGGCCTGCTTCCAATAATTGTTTTTCTTCCACAGGGTGATTTGCAAGGGATTAGACCTCAGGATAGTTCGAGCCTGTTCCAAGAATGTTTCGCTATCTCAGGAACATGATGTGCTCATAAATTTACCATCAGAAATTTCCTCTAGCTTCAGGTTTATCTTGCTTTCTCACGAACTTCAAACTGACCATGAATTAACCTCAGAGATTTCGTCCAGCTTCAGGTACTTAATTTGACTCGCTGATCCTTAGTTAGAGAATTCCTTGTGCTAGAATAAAGTAACAAATAGAAAAGATAAAGAAGAGTGACTAGGTAGGGTGGGATCACCTCCACTGAAACTAGTCCAAAGAGGGAAAGGGGTCTTAAAAATCCTCAGAGCCTTAGGCTCAAAGAGAAACAAAGATAAATGATCCAATCCAATGATGATCCAAATGAATCCAACCCTCTTGTATTTATAGATTTCCTTGAGGGGATTTTTCTCCTTAATTAGTTGAGTGAGATTCACATCAAACCCCAACTTTGGGCTTTTTTGCCCCAGCTGCCCCAGACTTTGCCCAAACATTGGGTGTTTTGGGGTTTTCCCTTTTATTTAGGACTATAGCCTATGGGGATCGATAGGATACTTCGTCCCTATTATCCCATCAATTTTTAGGGAACATTACATCTCTTATCTTTCTTTTATTGCGATGGCCATCAGAATACCATGGGTCATCCGAATACCATGGGTTCTTTCTCTTCTTTTAATAATGTGACTTTATAAAATTATTTTTCTATTGTCACTTTTAATTAAGTAATTCCCTGCTATTCATTAACCAATTTTTAATCTGTAGCCTATGGGAATTGGCTGGGCTACTGACAAATTCTCCGTCACTAGCATTTGGAAAAAGGGACATTACATATCTAGAACTTGGTACTTTGTTTTTATTATGGCTTATTTTGTAAACATTATATGACAGCCTCAATTTGATCTTTGAAGTTTGAACCTACTTTTGAATTGATGCTGAATTTGAATAGTCTTTGGTAATGAATATGATGCTTTATTTCACTTCGCGGTTGATGTTATGTATGTTACAATTTGTTGATGACAAAATTTATATTTTGAAACTTGATGGTTGATGTTGTGGTTGATGATTGACCATTTAATGAGAATGTTATGTTATATTTACTAGATGATTGCTGTTATATGTGTACTAAGTGGTTGATACTTAATAATCATCCTCAATCCAGTAGTTAAATCCATGTTTTCAGCAGTTGATTCAACATTCTGCATTTTTTTCAAATATATATATATATATGCATCAAAATATATTAAAATAGTATCATATAAAAATACTCCTGAAATAGTTTGCTCCCACATGCTTTTTGAACTTTGTGGTTCCCACTCCTGCTCCTGCTCCTGCTCCCACTTCTTACTCTCAACAGCCTTCATTACATGTGCTGAAAGTCTAGCAACTTCTCTCCCATATGCGGGTCTCCTTTTAAGCATTTGGTATACAGTATTATCTATAAATTTTCTGGGCATACAAGAAGTTTACTGCCTCTACACTTAAACCATAATTATAAGGCTTGTACAGGTTAACAAAGATTTTCCTTCAAATTTTCAGAGTTAAAGTAAACTAAGTAAACTTCCACTGAGCTGTTGTAGGTTTTTCTTGATTAATTAGATTAATAACCTGTGTATTTGAAGGCTAGACTGCATAAAAGGAGAGTTTGTTTAGTAAGAACATACTCTAGCATCCATGGTTCTTGTTGGGTCTCTTGTCATAATATTTTCTCATAAGTCATAGGATTGTGCTATTTTCTTCTAACTGGCATGCATTCATTCATCTAGTATTGAAAAGTGAATATCAGCATTGCAAACAATTCTTAGTGGATGAGAAATTGAGAAGTACGTTGTTTTTATTTTTTATTTTTAAACCATGTTGCTACAACGTTGCTACTGGTAGTTTTTCAATTTTGAATCTCCATGATTGAATAAATGATATATTCAGGCAGGGGATGGGAGCAAGTGGTTTGAAGAACAACGTGTTGGAGAAATTTCTGTGAGAAGTGGTCGTGGAAAGCACACCACCCGGAATGTATCATTACTTCCACTACCAACTGGTGGTTATCTTACGGACACACCTGGTTTCAACCAACCCAGTCTCATAAAAGTCACAAAGAGTTCTCTAGCGTGGATGTTCCCCGAGGTGTGCCCTCAAATTTATTATACTTACACATTATGACTTGTTCTCGGAGACATTCTACTTATGATTCTCTTTACCTGACTGGAAGAATATTTGTCAGTTATTTTCAACTCAAATTCTCCAACTATTGTTTTCTAAATCTGCCAGAAGTATTTTTCTTTGTTTCTACATGTTTTTTTTATAATGTGTTATAGGCAAATTTCTTAATATATTGGCAGTAATATGTTTTACTCTTGAATTGTGATATATTCCAGATCAGGCAAATGGTAAATGCGAGTGAGTCTGGTGGATGTGCCTTCAAAGATTGTCTGCATGTTGGTGAGCCAGGCTGTGCAGTCAAAGGTGATTGGGAAAGGTATCCTTATTATCTTCAGTTGCTTGACGAGATCAAAATACGGGAAGAGATACAATTAAGGTTGATTGGTACCAAACGAGAAAGTGATGTCAGGTATGGATGCAGTGCTATTATAAGCTCATTGTTACCACAAGTACTGCATTGACATAGTGTAGTTTATGCATTTTAGAATTGAACATCTAATTCTATGTTGAACCAGCTCCACCTGTTTTACAATTTCTCACCTATATTATGCATTTTCATTTCTCAAGTATGGGGGACACTTTGTATCACTGGTAACAAGACACTTATAATACTCAAAATCAACCAGGCCTTGGTGGTAAAAGTGTTTGGGTTTTTTTTTTTTTTTTTAAACATTGATAAGCCTTGTTGGATCACATGAAAGCTGGATATTATCATGGGTGGCTAACACAGTTAAGTGTGGGTGTGCTGACTGTCTGTGACATTGCTTTCATGGATTGTATTTTTGAATTATGACTTCTTTAATGACTAAATGATAAACCTGGAAAATATTTTGATCTCCAATAAGAGATTTGGAGTGATCCTGATTGGTACTGAGTTCTAATAAATAGTAGGTATTGATTTTATTGTGCAAAATATCTTAGACAAATGGTTAACCGCCTTGCATTTTGAGATAATTTCCAAATTTCAGTTGTCCCTTTAATTTTTGGGGTAATGCATAGTCATAGTTGTATCTAGCGTATATGGTGGAAAACAATAATGGTCTCATACCCAGGCATCGAAATTATCATAAAGTGTATATAAATGGCATTGGAGTGGGATCCTTGAAATGTCAAGAAAGATAGATTCTGGAAGACTTGGAATCATAACGCAGAAGGATCCTTATTTGTTGGTGTTTCTCCTTTAAACAGATCATATATACTGTTGGAGGCCCAGTTGTCTGCTTTCCACATTGTCTTGACACACTCAATATTCGAAGTACAAACGATAGTTCCAGCAGTCCTGATACCGTGAATTTGATTTACATTGAAAGTATGTTGTCATAAGAAATCACAAGAGGTTTTTTCTAATGATGATGACTGAAGAGCCAGCCTTGCCTTTTCATCTAATATTCTCCTCAGAAATAAACGTTTACTTGGTGCACACAAACCACTTATTACAAAATCTAATTACAGTAACCAAATCCCATGGAAACATAAATATTCCAGACAACCCTCTTCAACTGTGTTTTTTTTCTTAGTTCATGTTTCTATATATGTATCTCTTGCAATCCTCGAGGCTTGAATTCAACTATGCAGAGCATTTTTCTCCCATTTTATATCTGTTGCTAGGTAAACGGAGTTTCCAAAAATGGGCAACTCAATTAATTGTTGCCACTGACTTCTTAAAATACCGGTATACCATCCATTCTCCTTTATTTTTTTGAAGTTTTTCATCTTTCTAAGATGCTTCAGCAAAGTGATAAATTAGGTGACGAAATGGGCTTCATACTTCTAAGATGCCCCAGCAAAGTGATAAATTGGGTGACAAAACAGGTTTCATCAAGTCTGCTGAGCTCCCAGGGGCTTGATGATTAAAGAATTGAACACATCCGTCCAGACAATATATCCTAAAGATTCAAGCAAAATGTCCAACCTGAGTGCAACTTAGTATCCAGAGAGATATTGCAAATCTCTCTTCACAACTGATTGCAAGGACAAATTGCCTTCCTAAACATATCTGATCTGATGCTCAACAGTTTCCACTTCAATCTACTATACAACATACAAAGACATCGTATATATTTTTGGTTATATTACAAATATGTCAAAAAACTCAAGAAATGTGAATTCTTTTCTCTGCGCTGACTTGGGAATTGTTTCTGGCATCATGAGCTCTTTATCTGTGATATTTCTTTTCCCTTTCTTTGTTCAGTATCTTGTTTAGCTGTTTTCGATTAATATGCTTCTGACAGTTCAAGAATTTTGCAGATACAAGGTCCGTAAAATGGGTGTTAAACAAGCAGAACCAAGACTAGAGCCTAAGAAACATCGCAGACTCTCCCGGAAGAGGGCCAATCAATCAATTATGGATGAACTAACACAGGAGTTAGAAGACAGTCAGGACTGGGAAGACGAAATTGTAAAGGGAGGAGACGTGGACAAATAGAACAGATAAATTTGTATGGCACAGACTGTTTAGGTGGAGAAATGTAATACAAAGGGATGAATAGATTGAAATTTGTATAATGGAATATGTCTTCTCATAAATGCTTACAGAATGTATTCAAAATCAGTGCGGCTTTGAGTTTGACTAGACGAATCATGCAGGTCATTTGTAAATATTGAATGATTGAACAACCCTCTATCCTTGAAGTTGTAAAGTGTCGACTTATATGGACAATGTATTTTGTTTCTCCATAAATACCATTACGGTGTTATTAATGATCAGAAAATCAAGCTAGCATGGGGAAATTTCATGATAAGGAACTTTTGCACATGACTCATGGATTGTTTTAGATCTTATTTGTGAATCTTTAGAACTTATTTGTGAATCTTTAACATGCAAGACAAAAGGAAATAACTAACATTGCTTCCTGGGACAGATCCCCTGGGTTTTTCCTGGGATAGGGATCGGTGCATCCCTCCGAAATTCCCTTTTCCATTCCCTTTTTGCAGTGGACAGCTAGGGAACCTACTTAAGGCATTCCCTACAACTTGGCCACCAATGCAGTTTGCCAAATTGTTTATTCTTCCTGAAGTAGATTGTTCTGCTGCTTTTAAATTTCTTTGAATTTATATGCTTTTGCATTTTTATAATAATTTCATAAACATAACCTTATGCATTCCTCATTTAGAAAAACACATTCAAGATTGTTTCAAGACAAATGTATCAAAGATTCAATGGGCAAAATAATTAATTTCATGGAGGAGCACTCACAACTTTCAGAGTTGAATTCATTGCATACAGAAAATACCTTTGTTTGTCACAAAATGAGATCAACCCTAGTAATAAAGGCATTCCCCTAAAACTATTAACCTCACTTCGATATGACTTGAAGAGTTTAATAGACCTTTGTAAGATAGGCAATACTAATATAATCTTAAAAAACATAAGAATACCAATAGTAGATCTACATAATACACAAGGATCTACCTTAGAAGCCCTTAAACAAGAAACCTAGCTAACTTGGGAACCACACCTCTCTTTCTCCTATTTTTAACTTCACCATTTACAATACATTATATAGGTATCCCACAGCATCCAAAACCCCAATATGTTAACCTAGATTAGATTACAATCCTAATTCCTTAAACATAATTAATTTACAATGGGCCAAAACACTATTGGCTTAAAAAACATAAAACATGCTAAAAACATACCTAAAAAATTCTTTTAACATTACTACCCTTGAACCCCCAATGGGCGACCCATTAGCCCATGGTATGGTGGCACTCAATGTTGATTTGTGTAGCTTGGGAGGTACTCCAAGCCCTAGGGTTCAGGGTTTGGCGAGAAAAGTGCCATAAGGCTCACTTGTGGGCTTGGAACCCAAGGACAGGGTTTTGCACCCAATCATGTTTGGGGCAATTCCAGAAGCACATTTCTACATGTGATGGCATGAGACGATAGAGGGAGGAAAAACGAATCTAACACTTCAAGAATCGTCGAATTCCGAGTTGTAGAAGTGGAGAAATAAATTTGTGAAGTTGACAAGTAATTATTGGTTTTCAAGTCATGTAGGCTTAAAGTAAAATTTAGCCAATAGATGTGTCTCTTCACTAATTCGTTGGAGCCCCTATATTGGCTATAAATAAAGTGTGATTTGATGTGTTATAGGCATCCAAAAGTGCAACACATACATTGGTGAGCAGCGCGTTGGAGGAGGATATCTTTGTTTTGGACGAAGTAAGGAGGGACAGATCAACGTGGGAGTTAGGGCACTGTTTGAAGGCTTTTTCAGGGGTCCAAGTTGCTAGAGAGAGGGCCAAAGTGCCTTGCTGGAGGGCCGAGGCAGAGATAAGTTGTTTGAGTGCTGTTTTGAGGTAATTAAGGGTGGATAGACCCTTGGAAGGGTCAGCCACAGTCCTAGAAGGCTATTGTGGGAAGGCCGTAGGCCTAACCAACCTAAACATAGCTGCATAGGGCAGTGTTGGGGCTGGTTCATGCCCAAGACAACAACGTTGAGGAGGAGGATATTTCCAAGGGTAGGCCGCAACATTTTAGGGTTGTTTTGGTGATTGTTTAGGGGTTGTTGTAGCAATCCAGGATGCCCTAACTAGTCACAATTACAACAACAATGCAACAAACCCAAAACATCAGTGTTGAAGTGTGTTGGGTCACAATTCGGTGACTAGATTTGGATCGGATTCGGTGCAACTTGTGGGAGCCAATTTGAGGGCTTGTTTGAGTGACCATAAGCCTTCATCGATGCAGATTTCGCAATGTAGTATTGGGCATATTTGGACTAGTGGAGGGAAGCGTGTTGATAGCCCAAGGTAGCCCTAGACTAGCAGCGTTGAAGTGATGAAGATAATTGAATATTGGGTGAAGTTTGCAGCCTTATGAGTAGCTCTTTGATGGACAAAAGAGGCTACTAGAAGGCAGATTGAAGCTCGGGAATTGGCCAACCTAGAGAGCAGATTGATGAGCCCATGTATATGCAGCAGAAGTGACCTGCAATAGTGTTAGGTGGCAGATCTCTTGGAGTGTTGATATGTTGTCCTTTGAAGGAGTAAGGGGTAGCTAGTGAGCAGTACGGAAGCGAAGGACCGGTAGAACAAGATACGATATAGAAGCTACAGGGAAGTTTGTCATTATATCTTGTATACCATAGATTGTTGTATTATTCGGATTTTGTTTAATATAATGGAGATTTGTGATTGTGCAATTTTGTTAAAAAGTGTGTATATTTGTGCAAAGTAGTTTATGGTTGAGATTCTTGGTTTGGTAGCGTTAGTGATTTTAAGACTCTAACCTAGACCCAAGGTCGTGGAAATTCAACATGGTATTAGAGTGTATCTGAGCTACTTTGGAAGTAAGTAAATCAGAGTTGTGCATAGCGAAGTACAACGTGAGAGGGAGTTGGTCACATTGTAAGTGAAGGGCTCACTACAATGTCGAAGTTGCAGGAAGGTCTTCAGTATGAGGACAGGTTGGAGGGGTTGTCCAACTATAGTCCTTGGAAGGAAAGGATCAAGATGGTCTTGCAGGTCAACGAACTCTGGGAATTTGTCGAGAAAGAGATCAAGCAGCCAACAAACCCTAAGGAGCTGGAAATATATGAAGATTTAGATGCGAGGGCGAGATTGATCATCTTAGATGGTGTGAAGGATACCCTAATACCTCATTTGTCCGAGGAGAACAATGCACATGAGATGTGGATGGATCTTCAGAGTTTGTTCCAGAATAAGAACGAGAACCGGGTACTGGTATTGGAGGATAAGTTGAAGTCCACCAAGATGAAAAAGGGTGAAAGCGTGACCTCGTATTTGACGAGATTGTCTCAGGTCAAAGATGAGCTTGCTGCCATAAGTTTGTCTACCTTAGATGGATATATGGTAAGGATTGAAAGGGTTCACCGAGGATTGGAAGCCCTTCATCAAAGGGATCGTTGTTAGGGAGAAGTTGCCACACTGGGATAGGTTGTGGGATGACTTCATTCAGGAAGAGTTGCGAGACAAGGATCTTCATCCAAAGAAGAAGTCTTCAGATGATGACATGGCACTTGCAACGCTAATGAAGGGTAAGAAAAATAAGGACTTAAGTAAAGTCAAGTATTTCAACTGTGGTGAGATGGATCATTAGTCGTCGAGATGTCCGATGAAGAAGAAGGGAGATGATGAGAAGAGGAAAGGAAAGCAAGCCGTCGGTGTTGCCACTTCAGCTGAGATAGATGATCTCACCAAGAGATTGGAAGAGGAGGACGTTGCTATGATTTCTCATTTCTTGCAGGGTATTATCAATGAGGATGTATGGTACATGGACAGCGGTGCAATGAAGCAGATGATAGGGTCACAAGGTTTTTGAGACTCTCGCTGAATGGGACTCGAAGTTGCACATGGTGTTGGGCGGCAAGAGTCAGTTGGAGATCTGAGGATCGGGTGTTGTCCCATTCAGGATGGAGACATGATGTGTGATGCGGGTCCAGGATGTACTGTTTGTACCAGGACTCAGATAGAGTGTGATTTCCGTCTCGATGATCGAGAGGAAAGGGTTTGAGGTCTTGTTCCAGGATAGGAAGGCAAGACTCAGGCCTAGAGGCTGTAAGTTCGATGGGACTGTACTCTAAGTTAGAGGGCATGGTCTCTACAGGCTGATGGGCAAGCCCGTGGATCATGGAAAGAAGCAGTGGAGCAGGTGCAAGTTGCAGAAAAGCAGAAGCAGGTGCAGGCTTCAGAGGAGTAGGTATAGGTTCCCAAGAAGAAGATACACCTTCCCGAGAAGGTCCAAGTTCCAGAGACTCAGAGGGAGTCAAGTTCGAGAGGGAGCTTGTAGATTCAAATGGAGTTAAGTTTGAGAGGGAGCTTGCAAATTCAGAGGGAGACTTTGCAATCCAAGAAGAGCGCATGGTCAGTGGGGAGCAAGGGTGCTCCTACAACTGCCAAGAAGGAATCATGGAGAGAGTGGAAGATGTTACAGGATAAGAAGAAGAAGCAGGGTGCTTCCAGCAGTGACAATGACACTTCTGAGGAGGGCGTAGTTCACCGTACATGGATTGCTACAATTGTGAATGCCAAGAGTTGGGCAAGTGTTGTAATGATGATGATGACAAAGTACTTCCTAGTCTTGGAAGTACCTCCCTTGTTAAGAAGGAGTGTTGATTTGTGTAGCTTAGGAGGTACTCCAAGCCCTAGGGTTCAGGGTTTGGAGAGCAAAGCGCTACAAGGGTCACTTGTGGGCTTGTAACCCAAGGATGGGGTTTTGCAACCAATCGTGTTTGGGGCAATTCTGAAAGCACATTTCTACATGTGATGGCATGAGATGATAGAGAGTGGAAAGACGAATCTAACGCTTCGAGAATTTTCGAATTCTGAGTTGTAGAAGTGGAGAAATGAATTTTTGAAGTTGACAAGTAATTATTGGTTTTCAAGTCTTGTAGGTTTGAAGTAAAATTTAGCCAATAGATGTGTCTCTTCACTAATTTGTTGGAGCCCCTTTATTGGCTATAAATAAAGGGTGATTTGATGTGTTATAGGCATCCAAAAGTGCAACACATACATTGGTGAGCAGCTCGTTGGAGGAGGAGATCTTTGTTTTGGACAAAGCAAGGAGGGACATACTAGTGTGAGAGTTAAGGGATTGTTTGAAGGCTCTTTCAGGGGTCCGAGTTGCTGGAGAGAGGGTCGAAGTGCCTTGCTGGAGGGTCGAGGCAGAGGTAAGTTGTTTGAGGGTTGTTTTGAGGTAATTAAGGGTAAATAGACCCTTGGAAGGGGCAACCGTAGTCCTAGAAGGCTGTTGTGGGAAGGCCGTAGGCCTAACCAACATAGATAGAGTTGCGTAGGGCAGTGTTGGGGCTAGTTCATTCCCAAGACAACAAAGTTGAGGAGGAGGATACTTCCAAGGGTATGCCGCAACATTTTAGGGTTGTTTTGGTCACTGTTTAGGGGCTGTTGTAGCAGTCCGAGATGCCCTAACCAGTCACAGTTACAACAACAATGCATCAAACCCAAAACAATAGTGTTGAAGTGTGTTGGGTCACAGTGTGGTGACTAGATTTGGATAAGATTCAGTGCAACCTGTGGGAGCCAATTTGAAGGCTTGTTTGAGTGACCATAAGAATTCATCAATGCAGATTCTGTAGTGTAGTATTAGGCATCTTTGGACTAGTGGAGGGCAGCATGTTGATAGCCCAAAGTAGCCCTAAACTAGCAGTCTTGAAGTGACGGAGATAGTTGAACATTGGGTGAAGTTTGTAGCTTTATGAATAGCTCTTTGATGGACGAAAGAGGCTACTAGAAGTAGATTGAAGCTCGGGAATTGGCCAACCTAGAGAGAAGATTGATGAACCCGTGTACATGCAGCAAAATGACATGCAGTAGTGTTAGGTGGCATCCCTCTTGGAGTCTTGATGTGTTGCCTTTTGAAGAACCATGGGGAAACTAGTGAGTAGTACAGAAGCAAAGGACAGGGAGGACAATATACGACAGAGAAGCTGCAACGAAGTTTGTCATTGTATCTTGTATAACATAAACTGTTTATTATTCAAATTTTGTTTAATATAACGAAGATTGGTGATTTTATTTGTGCATATGTGATTTACTGCTTTATATTTCCGCTGTGCAAAATAGTTTATGGTTGAGATTCTTAGTTTGGTAGTGTCAGTGATTTTAAGACTAACCTAAACCCAAGGTCGTGGAAATTCAACACTCATAGCCTACCCTTGGAGGCCCTTTGCTCTAGGAACCTACAAATCATACAATACAACACATTGAACAACTCTGTCGCTTAATGGGGTGGAGAAAGGGTCATGAACATAAAATTTATTTAGGCCTTGTTGACCATTGGAGTGGCACCTGATGATTATATGAAGTCTCTATGCCCAAGGATGATCAAGAGGACACTTGTACCATCAAATATCATTAGTTAACAAAGTTTTTTAACTCTACTTCTATTTTCTCATCATCTTTCTTATACCCAGATTCCACACCCTATGGGGAATTGTAATAAGTGATACTAGTAATGATGAGTTTTTAGTCTATAATAGGCTTAGGATGTTGGGACTCGATTAGAAAACGAGTATATCTTGGAGTTTTTTTATCTGGTTAATTATCTCTTCTTTTTCAGAGGCAGATAATTTTTAATTTTCTAGATTTTTTTCACTCACTTTTTACTCCAAAGCCGGGGTGCCGGTTTGAAGGGTGAGCCCCTAACACATATTAATGTCTAGAGTCAATGTATATTACCATACTAGATCACCCAAAAAATTTCATGGAATTTGGTTAGGTCTAGGTAGTAATTTCTTAATTTTTTAGATTTTAAGCATCGCGGAAATTGCTAATAAAATTGTATTTGTAATGTAATAAATGATTTCTAGAGAAATTGTATGGGGTATGAATAATGAAATTTGCACCTCTCACCCTCAACTTTCTACTATGACACACTTTGAGGGGTTAAAAATGTGTTTTGAGCCTTCAAAACCCACTTTTCATAAGTTTAGTGAAAACTCTGGCAATTAATTAAGCCAAAAATTAAATAAATGGAGAAAAATAAATATCCACACGCTAAATGTTGTGGAAACGAGGTGGAAAATTATGGAGGAGCTAAAGTGAAGTCCCAAGGTGATGTAGACTCTTAAAATCAAGGAAATGACATGTGCTCAAATAAAATCAAATTTTTGGCATTAAATGAGAAAACTACTTACTTGGAAATTCGAATTTGTGAAGTTTATGCACATTTGGGAGAATATTTGGTGGAGATTTTGTGGGAACTTGTCCCCACATGGGTTACCACCCCATATACACTTGTCATTCCATCATAAAATTCGAATTTGTCACATAAGGGAAGAAGAAAATGATATTCACTTGCCAAAATTTGATTTTTACACTTGGTAATGGAGCTCCATTCAACAAATTCGAATTTTTCTTTGGGATTGTTACCTCATACCACTTGTTTAATCACTTCTACATTGGGATTCTCCTATAGTTCTATATAATAGAGCCTTGAACTTTCATTTGTATCAATTGAAAACGAGATATTGCAATGAAAGACTTTGGGGTTTCACATATGAGGTGTTTTTCTTGAGCAAGGTAATACTTTGATCATTGTGTTTCATTTTCTACTTATACTATTGTGTTCATTAGTTTCCATTATGCTTTAGAGATTTGTTAAAGTGCAAATATCTCACATTAGCATTTGGTTTTAAGAGTTTTCTCTAGATAATGTTTTAGCTGATTTTCCAATAAATCTCTAAGATCTCTTTATCATTGTATTTCTTTTAACCCATGTGGATTTAATGTTTATTTGAAGTTGTGTAGAAACATCTCTTGGATCAAGCCTCAAGCATGAGGGGAAATTTTTGGAGGAATCATCCCTCTTGAGAAAGTTCATTGAAGAACCCGCATTTGTCATTTCCCAAGACCTCAATTCACGATTTTGTGTTGTAGGGATCCTTGGGTTTTAGCTTGTGTTTCAAAATCCAATTTCAATTAAAATCATTTGTCTCAATTTCTTGTGCTAATAACGATTTTATTTCGCTATTGAAGAACATGTTGAAAATTAGGCAAGAATTGAACTTTTGCTCCAATTTCTTAGTTTAAATTTTGTAGAATATTTGTAGATTATATTTGCTAACTTTTCTTTTTGTTTTACATTAAGTTTGAGTGTGAGTTTTTGTTAAGTTATGGTATGTTCTATGCTTATAACAATTTGCTTCTTTTTCTTATTATATTCCACAGATTAGCAATCACATGTACATAAAGTAAAGTGCAGATAAAACATTAAACGATTGACAGAAAACAAGCCAAGACAAGAGACGCAAGATGTGGTGGCTAGCCAGGGACAAACCCCACAATGTGTGGGGAAACTCTTTGATCAAATCTTCTTTTATCTTCAATAATTCAACAGAGAGAAATAATACAATAAATATGATTTATATCAGCAGTAGCAAACCCTAGATCAGCAGCATCAACATTAGTGGCTTCATCATCAAAACTAGGGCTGTCGATATCTCACAAACCGACCGTCGGATCGGCTTGATTCCCCCACCAAAAGTTGCGGCTTTTAGAGGAGGTTCAGATAAACCTACAACGCAGTTCAGATGAGGAGATCTTCTGGTCCATACAGGTCAAACTTCACTTCTGCAGTTGTAGCTCCAGTTTCAGCAGCTTCCTTCAAACTAGGGCAGTCGATATCTCGCAAACCGACTGTTGGATTGACTTGATTCCACCACCAAAAGTTGTGGCTTTCAAAGGAGGTTCAGATGAAACTACAACGCAGATCAGAAGAGGAGGCTTGATGGTCCACACTGGTCAAAGTTTGGATCTGCAGTTGTAGCGTCAGTTTCAGTAGCTTTCGGCTTCACATGTGTGAGAGAGCGACCCTTTTCTGCGCAGTAGAGAAGAGACTCTTTTCTGCGCAGTAGAGAGAGAGAGATGTGATGAGATGAGTGAGTGAAAATGAGGAAAAGTCCTCCTGTATTTATACACAACTGTAGATGTTTGAATAGATGCGACTGTTGAGCTTTTGAGCCTACATGAGTTGTAGGTCGGCTTGATAATAATTCCATAATCAAAATAAATTCATATCTCCATGAATACTTATCGGAATCGGATGATCTTTAGATCAATTCAACACCTCTCGACGAGAGGAATCTAATGAACATATTATCAGCCATGAATAAGATGACCTACATGAAGTTTGGCCCTAGTTGCCAATTTTAACACTCTCTCTCAACTAGGGAGAACTTCATCTGCAATCTGTTTGTCGGTCGCTACTATTCATCCATCAAATGCACTGTTGTGTACAGCTTGACTCTTGCCCTGCTCTGCTCTATTCTGCTTTGTCTTGTTCTGCCCTGTACTGATTGGTACTGCTCTGATCTGTTCTGCTTTTGTCCGAATTATGAAGAAGAAGAAATGATCGAGGATGTATCATACTGACTTAAAGTCAACCTCAGAGTATGTATCATTGGTCCCAGACCAGTCTCAACCGACCCAAAGTCAGTGTCATAGTATGTACAACTCCTACTACTGGTCCTAGACCAATAACATCCTCCACTGACTCAAAGTCAATCTCAGAGTGCGTACCACTGGTCCCAGACCAATAACAACTGACCCGAAGTCAGTGTCATAGAATGTACCACTCCTACCATTGGTCCCAGACCAGTATCATTGATCTCAGATCAATGGAGGTCATCCTAGCGTAAGGAGTACGGTAGATACAACGATGTGTCCATCGGTACTACTATGGTCCCTAACTTCATTTCCCTGCTCGTTGATCAGATGAGAGGTACTTCCCATGAATCCTAGACTACATGGGTAGGATGCCTCGATAGGAGAACTAATCAATCCTGTCCTCACAGGAGAACACATCAATCCTGCTACAATTGCCATGGAGAACACATCAATCCTGCTACAATCGCCATGGAGAACACATCAATCCAGGCCTCACAGGAAAACTAATCATCCTACTACACGAGAGTGAATCATCCTGTTCCACAAGAGAGCGAATCATCTTGTCCCACAAGAGAGCGAAACATCTTGTTCTAGTGCGCACCACCAGGGGAGGGTGAGTCACCCTGTGGTCATATGTTGCTCCAGTAAGATTCACAAGCCCTCAAAGCTCCCAAAGCTCAATGTATGCATCATGCAGGACTCTTGTACAAGGGTTTCTTGACGACTCCAAGTCATTTGGGAAAATCACAGATTAGATCTTTCATCGGGGCTTTGACAAGGTGCATTGACTTGTACATCATCTTAATGTGATGGAGCCTCCTTGCTCATCGACTTCCCATATCCCAGATGATGTCTATCTGCTGGAGCAATCGACGTATACGGGATTCCTTAATAATCAAATCCCACCTCTAGTTGTTACAGAGAATCACAGTGGTATGTGTTCAAACAACTCACTAAAGAGCTTCCCCAACCAGGTAGCTTCATACGAGATCATACTCATAGATATGTATCTAGTCTCAGTGTTGCTTATGGCAACCGACTTCTGCTTCCTGCTCATCCATGATATCGAAGCAGAATCCAAAGAGAAACATCACCAAAAGTGCTCCAGTGATTCTCCACACTACCTGCCTAACCAGTGTTCGAATAATCATGCAGTTTCATATTTCCGGCAGTGTATCTCAATCCATGAGAGATTGTGTCCTGAAGACATCTCAGAAAATTCTTGGCACCAATCTAGTGAGGCTCAACCAAATATGAGCTCACAATGCTAACTGCAAAACATATGTTCAAACGAAGGTTCACCAAGGACATCAACGTGAATGAGTTTTTGAAACTCAGAGGCATTTCCCAAATCTGGTCCGACATCACTACCATATAACTTCTGAAAGTTAAGATCCTCGAGGTAGTCATAGGCTTGTAGTCCATCATAACAAATCTTTTCAAAATATTCACCACATATTTTCCTTGAGATAAGAAAATTTCCCTTGGCTTCTGCCACACTTAAAGTCCTTGGTTCTTCATTTCAAATTCGGAAGCCAACTCCCTCTTACATTTGTGAATGAGAGGGTATGCACCTGTTAGAAAGAGGTCATCCACATACAACACTAGTATGAGAGGCTTGTCATCTTCAACCTTAAGGTAAAGGTTAGGATCGGCTTCACTCCTAGTGAATCCCAACTTCATCAAGTAGCTCTCAATCCTCTCATACCATGCTTGGGGTGCTTGCTTTAGCCCATAGAGAGCCTTCTTCAACTTGCATACATGAGATTTTCAATCATAAATCTCAAATCCTTTGGGTTGCTCCACATAGACCTCTTCTTTGATCGAACCGTGCAAGAATGCCGTCTTGTCATCCATCTGATGTAGGTTCCATCCTTGTGAAGCCACAAGGGCTATGATCAAGTGGATGGTCGTATATCTAGCAACAGGTGCAAATATCACATCATAGTCTACACCTTCCTTCTGGGAGAAACCACGAGCAACAAAACGAGCCTTATACTATTCCGTACTTCCATCTGCTGCAACGTTATCTTGTAAAGCCATTTTGAAGTAACAATTGTCTTGTCCTGGGGTCTGGGAACTACTTCCCAGACATCATTCTCCATAATAGATTCATATTCTTTGGTCATAGCATCCTTCCATACTTTATGCTTGACAACATCTGAGAATGATGAAGGCTCATTTTATATGATCATGCTCATGATGGTTAGGTATCCCTAACACCTGTTAGGTTTCTTACTTTCACGGAAGGTTCCTTAGGGTGCAACATGCCCTTCAGCATCATCAAGTATCCTCCTAAGCCATGAAGGCCTCTTCCTAGAAGAGGAAGGCTCAGGTGGATAAATAGGATCCATGGGTTCCTCCACATCAGGCATTGTTACATCATCTACCCATAGAGATAGTTTCCACAATCGTAAGGTTCTTCCTTTTCGCCACACCATTTTGCTCAGAAGTATGTGGTGTAGTAGTCTCCCTCTTAATGCTAGCCTCAGATATGCCTGAGTGAACCGACTGTAATATATCGAAGATCTTGCTTTGGCTTGAGGGGAATGGTTCCCTTTTGAGCTTTCCTTCGGCACATCCTGGACATACACCTTCTTTCTCTACTCAGAATTCGGGCATCCCTGTCACCATTTGTCTTATAAGAAAAGGATGATGTATTTTGTTATATGGGGCATTCTCTTCTAAAGTAATATTTCCTTTATAGTTGCAATTGGTGTTCATATGCTTATTCGGGTCTAACATTTGAATTGTCTATCATTGTATCTTGATTTCATTTTTTTAGCAAGCTATTGTTATTTATTGGAAGGCACTGGTCTGTAATTTGAATATATCATTGAAATTTGCACATTTATTCATATGTTGGCTTAATTCTTGGAAGCAAGTTATTTTGACAAGTAATCCAAATTAACTTTCTTCCTAGAACCTCATATCATTTTAAACTTAACTTTTCATTAGGGACTACCACCTTTAGCTAAGCTAGGAGATAACTTAAACAAAGAGAGGGGATTTAGTGCGACAACCCCTTCTCTTAGTTCCCTGCCACCAACCACACCTTGTGGGGTTGAAGGCTTTTCTCAGTAATTTGTAGGTAGGTGTAGGGCAAGGTCAACAAGCCTCAAAATCCTATGCAGATTCTAATGCCTCCTCTCACCTTCTTGTGTTATATTATTGTCAGATATATCCAATATAACTCCTCCATGGGGCATATTACCATAGCCACAATCACTTTGTAAATATCTTATTTTATGCTTTCTTTGATCTTCAATTTCAATAAGTAGGGCCTTTTTGAATGGGCTTGACATTTAGCTTAAATTCTACTCACATTTCTTCATTCTCCCTTTTCATTCATTTCATTTCTGTGAATATTTGTAGAAATAAGTTTGCATGCTGCCTAAGCAATGTTGAAACCTCACTTGTCATCTCATCATCCTAATAGTCTCTGATAGATGGCAACCAAGGGTGGTCCTTTGTACCAATGTTCAATCATCTAACCTTTGAAGGCTCCTTGTATATTTTCCCTTTAAGGCCTTCCACTATCTCCTTCATTAATTTTTCTCCTTTGATTTCCAGAATGATAGATATCACAACTTTTATGAGATTTCATCCTCATCTACTTCTATTGCCTTAATACAATTCTTAAAATCTCAATGACCATCTCCCCACTATGGATACACTGATGATGCAGTTGTTGTGTTGCAGTGATTGATGGTTGGCATTGATGTCAACCTGGGCATGTATGGAAGATGTTTGTGTTGTTATGGAAGATGCTTGGCTTGTTAGTTGATGGTGCTTTGACAGTTCTGCGGATGTTTAAAATAGTTGTGGAGCAAGTTAACAGAGTTTTTGTGTTAAAGTTTTTGTTTTTCTCCATACTTTGCCACAACCACACGTAGCTAGTCTTATGTGTGCGGTTGTAGGCCTTTAACCGCACGAATGTTGTCTTATGGGTGCAGTTGCAGCCAAATTTTTGATGTTTTGTGCGTGCGGTTGTAGGTTTAAGTATGTGTCAGACATTACCTTGGTATTGAACATGAGTACAACAATACCTTTGTATTTTCCCTTGGTGTTTGATTTGAGAGTGTGTATAATACCATGGTACAATTATCCTTGGCATTGACATTACCATGGTATTGGTATGTGTGTGGAGCAGGTTGGCACGTGTTATTGACATTACCTTGGCACAAGTGCCCTAGGTATTGACATAACCATGGTATTTGTCCGTGGTATTGTTTTGGAGATTGTTGAGGATATTTTGGCATATACTTGTGAGTATTGAATTAGTGTGTGGATTGATGGAGTGTGTGTATGGGTGAAGTGAGTGAGTGCTACAATACCTTGCATAGATAATTGTACATCTATAACTAGGTTTTGGGGTTGCATATCAAATTTTAGTATTCAGATCAGAGAGGCTGTTGGGTTGCTCATGTTGAGCATATTTTAGAACCCAGTCTGAAACATTTTGAAATGTGGTTCGCGTGGAGGAGTTGGAGGCGTAAAGACTTCATTCTTGCAGAGACTAGGAGACAGTGATTAGAGGAGGTGAATCTCAATCCAATGGTTGTTAGGCGAGGCTCGTTGGTTGTGGAGGCTTTAGTAGATGTTTATCTGCAGAGTTGTGTGAGTAGGAACTTCTCAGTGGGTGGATGTCAGCACACTGGTGTAGGAGTTGAGTCTTTCAGCTAGTGGGTGTTAGTTACTTCATGTAATTTTTTTTTTTCAACACTTAATAGAAGACTTGGGCAGTGGCAACAACAAGTGGTTTTTTTCTCTATAGAGGGTTTTCCACAAGAAACATTGTGTCCTCTTATGTGCATGATTTATTGTTGATTCTTCATTGTGTTTTTAATTTGTTGCTGTAATGATTCTGCATGCTATTAATCTGTTTTGATGTTTTATCACTAAATATTCGATGTTTGAGTAAAAATAATTAAAAGTTATAGAATCACAGTTATCACTGGTTCACCCCCTCTCACTCAGTGGTAAGCTCATTTCCAACAATTGGTATCAGAGCGAGGTTCTCTCGGTGAAGCTTGATCGCTTGAGAGAAGATCGTGGGCCATGGCCAAGAATAAGAGGAAAAGGTCCCAAAAGAGGAAGAGCCGCAACCAAGCTAAGAATGGTGCAAAATCAGAAGAACCTCTCCTCTTAGTGAAAGGTATGATGGTGATATTTCCAGTCACGAACATTTTATTTCTTGTTTCCAATCTAGTGATGATGATCTTGGAGTCATTGAAGAAGATAATAATCAGATTTTTGAAGTTGATTCCTCGAGAGATGAGGAAGGTGTATTTCTAGTGCGGGAGTATGAAGATGAAGAGCTTAAGAGGTTAGTAACTCTTGAGGCCGAAAACAAAGCTCAAGTGTTAAAATTGGCAACTAGGGCCAAACTCCAGATGGGTCATCTTATTTATGACAACTGGTGTTTTTCTTGGATTCCTCTCTTCGAGAGGTGTAGGATTGATCTAAAGATCATCTGATTCTGACATGTACAAATGAAGATATGAATTTATTTATATTATGGACAAATTGTCAAGGTCGACCAGTGAGCAAAACAAGCATTCAAACCCCCAACTCATCCTCAACGTTGCATATAAAAGGAGACCTCAAGTCATTTTCATCATCATCTCATCTCACATCTCTCTCTCCTCTTGTGATTGGGTATGCATATCTGGGCAGCTTTCTCTCACACGTGTGAAGGAAGAAGGATGAATTTCTGTTTGACTGTGTTGACCAGTGTTGACCGAGCTATAGGGAGGTTGTTTGACTACGTTGACCTCAAGCGTTGACCTGTTTTGACTTTGGTTTGGGTGAAGTGTCTCTATCCTAGCAGGCCATAGATCTGGGCTCTAAAATCGAGGCAATGAAACCTCTCCTTTGACCAGCATTGACTGTCTTAGGGCTGGCCGCAAAGTTGACTTTTGTTGACCAATTTTGACTGGACTATTTCAGACTATTTTGGGCTGATTAGACTTGCTGTTGGAGGCTGAAGTTCACTGGGTTTGACCAAGCTAAATAGAGCAAGAATTCTGCCTTGTTTGACCAACGTTGAGTTTTCTAGTTAGGGCTTTTGTTGAGGTCATAAATTATCAGATTTGTAAATTGTACTATCTCTCTCTTTGTTGAACTAATGAAGAATATAGGAAGAATTGATTAAGGGTTTTCCCACATTGGGGTTTGTCCCTGGTTGGTGCCACATCTTGTGTCCTCTTGTCTTGGCTTGTCTTCCACTGTTTATGTTTATGTTATATCTGCATTTTAGTATCATGTTGATGTGATTTCTAAACTGGATATTGATATTGGGCTAATAAAGAAATTGAAGTAAAATTGCTCTTAAGCATAGAACATACCATTTTTACCTAAAATTAACATGGTATCAGAGCTTAGGTGAAGACAAAGCCCAAGAAAGAGTGAAAGAGTAATCACTAAAGATAGTTGGACAAGGACAAAAGGCTCAATGGGTTCCTCATCCCACTTCCCGACTGAAGACAAGCTCAATGAAAAATCTGATTATCATGGATGGAAAATGTCTCTTGACTTGACCTTGGAAGAACAAGAAGTGTTGGATTATGTAAAGGGTAAAATCCCTGAGCCTCCTTCAAATGTACTGGATGCTGCAAAGACCAAGTATATTAGGGTTGAAGTCAAAGCTAAGAAGATTATTAGAGATTCCATTGACAAGCGTCTAGTGGCCTACATCTCTGAATTGAAGACCTCCAAGGAGATCTACGACAGGTTGATCAACATGTTCAAGGTTAGTGATGCTAATCAAATTTTATTTCTCAAAAATAAGTTGATGGATATTAAGAAGGGCAAGGGCGAGGATATTCAATCCTACTTCTTAAGGATCACTGAGATCAAGAATGATCTACTTTCGATTAGAGAGGTCATTCCTGACAGGGAACTTACTATTACTACCCTTAGAGGACTCCCACACGAGTGGTATATATTTAGAACCACTATACCCAACAATGATCAAATTCCAAGGTTTGAAGAATTGATGTCGAGATGCATTCAAGAAGAAACTAGAATGGTGGAGCAAGAAATGCCTTCTAATAGAAGCAACCCCACTGCATTCTTCGCTCAGGCCAAAAGCAGGAACAATGCAGGTTCAAAGAAGCAAAGTCAAGGAAGACCAGGATTCAAAAATGGAAGGAAGGGAAGATGCTTTGTTTACAATAAGTTTGGCCACTATGCAAGGGAGTGTCCAAATAGAAGGGACACATTGCATGATGATGATCACAGTCATTCCAGGGGCAACTTCAACAACAATGATCAAAGGAATGACAGGTACAATGGCAAAGGAAAAAGGAATGCGGGACATCAAGGAAATGGTCAACCCTCCAAGAAAGCAAGGAACTCCGGGTATGAAGAATCAAATGTTGTTAACAATAAGCAAAAGGAGTACTATCTTATATCGGCCCTCTCCACTACCTCTCCACTGGATACTTTGGGGAATTGGCTAATTGATAGTTGTGCCTCAAGGCACTTCACTGGACACGAGGAAGCTCTCTTTAATCTAATAAAGAAGGAGACAAACTTGGAGATTATCCTTAGAGACGATGCCACCTATCCTGTAAAGGGAGTAGGGAATGTTACCCTTCAATTGAATTGAGGTACCACTATTCATTTACAAGAAGTAGTATATGTACCTGATCTCAAGAAGAACCTGGTGTCCATTTGGCAATGGAAGACAAAGGATTCAAGGTGGCTTTTATCGATGGGAAGGTACATGTTTGGAAAAGGAATTTTAAAGATGCTTTTACTCTTGGGTTCAGGGTTGACACTTTGTATCAAGTTGGAGGAAGTCCATTGGGAGCTATGTCTTGTGACACATCTCTACAATCTGAACTATGGCACCGAAGGTTTGCCCATCTTCATTATAAGGCTCTACTCGATGTCAGACCGATGGTGACATGTATACCCGAGTTCAAAGTCGAGCATGAAGGTGTATGTTCGGGATGTGCCGAAGGAAAAATTACAAGGTGACCATTCCCCTCAAGTAATAGCAAGACCATAGATATATTGCAATTGGTCTATTCCAACATATCTGGTATGATGATCGTAAACTCTTTGGGAGGATACTTATATTATCTTACCTTTACGAATGATTATTCTCGCAAGACCTGGATCTACTTCTTGAAAAAGAAGGATGAAGTGTTCACTTGGTTCCGTCACTTCAAAGCCATGATCAAAAACCAATACGAGAAGAAGATCATGATATTGAGGATTGATAATGAGATTGAGTATGAATCAAATGAATTCCATGATTATTGCAGAGAAGCTGGCATTAAGAGGGAGACTACAACGCCATACACTCTCGAGCAGAATGGTGTCGTTGAAAGGGAGACTCGTACTATTGTAGAAGTTGTTCGTGCCATGCTTCATGATCAAGGGATTCTGAAGTTCCTATGGGCTGAAGCTGCAAATACCACCGTGTATGTTCAAAATTGATTCCCTCATCAAGCATACGACTCCAAAACCCCTGAAGAAATGTTCACTAGTAAGAAACCCGATGTCTCTCATTTTAGAATTTTTTGGAAGTCCCATATATTTTCATGTGTTGAAAGAGAAAAGAAGCAAATTGCGTGCATCTGGGAAGAAAGGAATCTTTGTGGGATATAGTGAAAATTCTAAGGGATATAGAGTTTATGTAGCTAGTCAAAAGGAAGTTGAGATAAGTCATGATGTAACCTTCGACGAAGATATGGCCCTCAGGAAGATCAACAACCTTCCTATCCTAAGGAAGGACAAAGAAGATGACACTGGAAATCAGGGTGCAAAAGAAGACGAAACGATGCTTGATGTTGATGAACCTATGGATCTTATTGATCCTACTCCTCATGAGCCCTCCTCCTCCAAAAGGAGACCATCATGGCTTAGGGAGACTCTCGAAGATGCCGAGAGACACATTGCACCAAGGGGAACTTTCCGTGAATGCAAGAAGCCGGACAAGTATCAAGGATATTTGACCGCCATGAGCACTATCATTCAAAATGAGCCTTCATCATTCGAAGAAGCCGTGAAGAATCAAGTATGGAAGGATGTTATGAATGAAGAATACGAGTCAATTATGAAGAATGATGTCTAGGATGTGGTCTCTATACCCCAGGACAAATCGGTTGTCACCTCTAAGTGGCTCTACAAAATCAAGCATGGAGCTGATTGAAGTGCAAACCCTCTCATTCACAAATGTAAGAGGGAGTTAACTTTTGAATTTCAGATGAAGGACCTAGGACCGATGCACTATTTCCTAGGGTTGGAGTTCTGGCAAAAGCCAGGTGAAATTTTCCTCTCTCAAGGAAAATATGTTGTGAAGATATTGGAAAGATTTGGGATGGTGGACTGCAAGCCTGTGACTACTCTAATGGAACTTAACTTTAAGAAGTTATGTGGTAGTGTTGTTGGACCTGAATTGGGAAATGCTTCTAAGTATCGTCAACTCATAGGAGCACTGATGTTCCTGGTGAACTCCCATTCAGACATATGTTTTGCAGTTAACACGTTGAGCTAATATATGGTTGAGCCTCATCTTATACATTGGATTGGTGCCAAGAATCTTCTAAGATATCTTCGGGGTACAATCACTCATGGATTGAGATACACTATCGGAGATGTGAGGCTGCATGGTTATTCTGATGCTGATTGGGTTGGCAATGTGGTGGATTGGAAGAACACTTATGGATGTTGTTTTTTTTGGGTTCTGCTTCGATATCCTGGATGAACAGGAAGCAGAAATCGGTTGCCTTGAGCACTACTGAGGCCGAATACATAGCTGCTAGTATGGCCTTCTGTGAAGTTGTTTGGTTGAGGAAGCTCTTCAATGAGCTGTTTCGACATGTGCTGGATACCACTGTGATCCTCTGTGACAACCAGAGTGGGATCTGATTATCATAGAATCCCGTGTTTCATGATCGCTCCAAGCATATAGATATCAGGTACCTCTTTATCTGAGATGTGGTACAACGGGGAGCAATAAGGCTCCATCACATTGGGACTGATGAGAAGGTCGCCAATATTCTGACAAAGCCCTTGGGGAAGGTAAAGTTCTTGGCCTTTCGAGACCACTTGGATTCGTGGAGAGACCATCTTGTGAGGGTCCTGTAGGATATGGACATTGAGCTTTGGGAGCTCCAGGGGGCTTGGTGTACTTCTTGGAGCGATGAGAAACCATAGGGTGAGTGGTTCAACCTTCCCCTCATGGTTTGTTGTGTATAGGGTGAGTGGTTTAGCCTTACCTTGTGATACCCTATGGTGACATGTAGGCAGGATGAGTGGTTCATCCTTCTCCTGCTGAGACATCCTACCCATGCAGTTTGGGACTCATGGGAAGTACCTCTCATCTGGCCAATGAGTAGGGAAATGAGGATAGGGACCATGGTACTACCGATGGATGAATCGTGTACTATTGTACTTCCCATGCTACGATGACCGATATTGATCTGGGATCAATTGGAACTGACTTCGGGTCAGTAAAAGTGGTATGAGACACTCTCTTTTGATTGGAACTATCTTCGGGTCAGTAAGAGTGGTATGAGACACTCTCTTTTATTTGGGACTGACTTCGGGTCAGTAGAGAATGGTATGATACATTCTTGATCACTTCTTCTTCTTCATAGTTTAGTAGAGCAATGCATTGATGGCAGAAATAGTACAGATTGACAGATGGATTAGCAGATGGAGTTTTCCCTAGTTGAGAGGGAGTGTTAAAATTGACAACTAGGGCCAAAATCCACATGGGTCATCTTATTTATGACAACTGATATTTTTCTTGGATTCCTCTCTCTGAGAGGTCTAGGATTGATCTAAAGATCATCCGATTTTGACATGTACAAATGAAGATATGAATTTATTTATATTATGGACAAATTGTCAAGGTCAACCAGCAAGAAAAACATGTATTCAAATCCCCAACTCATCCTCAACGTTGCATATAAAAGAGGGAGACCTCAAGTCATTTTCATCATCATCTCATGTCACATCTCTCTCTCCTCTTGTGATTGGGTACGCATATTATTGATCTAAAGATGATCTAAAGTTGTCATTGATGTCAACCCAAGCAACACCAGGGGCTACCCTAATCTTGCAAGGGAATTTTGACTTGACAACTTACTATATTTTGAGT
This sequence comes from Pinus tabuliformis, assembly GCA_031772625.1. Lineage (NCBI taxonomy): Eukaryota > Viridiplantae > Streptophyta > Pinopsida > Pinales > Pinaceae > Pinus > Pinus tabuliformis. The sequence continues at coordinate 1,839,423,831 of CM062816.1, forward strand.
CAAGTATCTTCTAGATAGATTCTATTCGTCGAGATGTTTCCGTTGATATATGGCACACCAAGTAATTCTTCACGGTTTGATAGATATTCATGTTTGAATTTAGTAACCCAGTTAGTGGGCTAAAACCCTATGGGGTTGTGGCATGGCACTCATAATTGGTTTTGGTCATTGAATAGTCAATAATTAATATTTTTTTAAGCTCCTAAAATCCCTCCAACATTTTGTATAGAATCCCCTCTCAACTCTATAAAAAGAAATCTCATATATCCTCCAAATGTAGCGATCGTGGCATTTTCGCTATAACTTCATTTCTGCAAAGTCTTAGATTCTAAAATTAAAACCCCTTTGATTCGAAATCCTGATGAATGTCGTGACTAGATTTCAGATCTTGGTTCGCTATATTTTCGTAGATATGATTTGTGGAAGTTAGGGTTTTTTCAGGTTGTCAAATTGCATCTCAAAAAAGTGACGTTGGGAAAATCGTCATAACTCTCTCGCAGAGAAGAGGATTGGAATTCTGTAAGAAGTGGCAGACAGTGCATGAACTTTAGTTTCCTGTGTATCAATTTCAGAGCTGAAGGAGGAAACAATGACACGTGGTACGTCGCACAAGTTCGCTCTACTGAACTAGTCCATAATTAGGTCATTGTGAGAAATTGGGCATAACTTTGTCATGAAGAGTCCAATTCGGGTCAGACTTGTGGCATTGGAAAGAAGAATCAGAGGGCTTTTATAGGACCGAAGATCACATGTTGGGGATCTGAAATCGCAGAGATACATCAGATTAAATATCGTGCTCTTAGAAGGCAAGAAAAACTAGATCAAGTGTTGTCAAGGGGTGCAAAGGACCAGACTTTCTAGGGTAGCAAAGAGCAAGGTGCAACGAAAAAATGCAATAGAGGTAAGCTACATGTAAGTATCTTCTGTATATGCATGTTCATCTCTTAATTGCATTAGTTTCTTTGTATTCTAATTTGTTATTTTTGTTTAGCACTGGCATATGTTCTGCAGGATGAGGTAATTTTTTATTATCATGTCATGGGTATTTCTTTGAAGACTTTTTGCAGGTATTATATATTCATTAAGAGAAGACTTAATGCATAATCTAATGTTCTGAAGGGTGAGAAAGGATAGCATGACAAGAAAAGCAATCAAGATGCAGAACAACAAGAAGAAATTCACCACATGAAGTCTTCAAGTGGGAAGTATTGCATACAATCATTGTACAAAGTCATTGTAAAAGCATCATTGTAAAAGTTGTACAAGAGTCTATTTGCCAAGAGTTGAAGAGGCAATGTCGGGAGGTCTAGGATCATCATTAGGTGGTTGTGTCATAGTTGGGGTTATGGTCTAGTGTGTCTTTTTCTTCTACATCATTATATATCATTGTAAAGTGGATCATTTTCTGATTTGAAATGATAATCTATTAAAACTGATGTAGAATTTATTAGCCATTAATGAATTGAATGTTAGCTGAAAGTGCAGAAATCGAAGAAAACTGCTTGAGAAGAAGACTTTACGACAACTAATTAAACATAAGAAAGATGCATAACAGAAGTGAAAATAGTAAAAACATAGCGATACCAGACAACAAAGTTGATTACGGAGTTCGTCCCTGATGGACTACGTCTCCGGGTCCGCTTTCAAGATGGGCAACTGCTTTATTAGGATTGAAACCAAGGAGTTCGATTACACAGAAAATAGACCAGACTGAATGTGCACGCAGGCACTTCTGATCACTATCAAAAGGAAGCTCTCTGAACCAGCTTTCCAATGCCTATCACGGTTCCCAATTTCTACTTCGGATGCTCCTGTTACACTGAAAACAAAACTGCCTATGACCTCCAGAATCTGCATACAAAAACCAAAACCACTAATCACCACTTCAATGAAGAAAAACCGCCTCTTATAGGCTTGCAAATACATTGAAACTCCTTTGGCTGAATTCGAGATGAATTGGTTTCCTTCTGGATGAGTTTGAGCCTTGGTCTAGTCATAAAGTGACACTTAGGATTATGTTTAATAGTCATTGAATTAATTTGCTAACAATAATCATAGTAAAACCCAAAAATAACATTGGATAAGGTCCTAGCCGCTGACGGCTTACTGACCGGGCGGAGGAGGTTGACCGCCCATGTGAATAGGCCACGGTCTAACCTCCAATTGCCACCTCCGCAGTCTTCCCTGGCGGTTCCGACGATCAATACTCCGATGGTTTTAAAAATTTTGTTCACATGTCAATTGACTGTCTGATGGTTCCGATGCGGTTTGATGTTGCGGTGAACTCTCCGCTTGCTAACTCTGCTAACACTGCCTCTGTTCACATGTTAGAAACCCGTGGTTTAGAAGGGGGTTAGGGATTGCGGTCTATGCTAACCCGGGTGGCTTACACTTTCCGCTCACATGCTGACTGCCACAGTGATCTCCCCATGCGGTTAAAGGCCCGATGTTAATTAACATCTGATCACATGTAATCGGGGTTTCGACGCGGTTACGGTCAGTGGCTTAGGACTGTCAAATGTATTTGTATTGTTTTTTATGTGTTTTGATATGAATAACATATGCCAAGAGTGGGTTTTATGTATTGTTAGTTTTCAATACATTGTTGCATAGATTTAGGTTTAGGTTTTGTAATGGTGTTTAGGACTTAGGTAATAGGTTTTTGTGTATGGATTAGGGTTTAATACAATGAGTTAGGTTTAGGTGTATTTTTAGGGTTTTAATACATAGTTTAGGTTTTTACAACATATTTGTCACAATGTGACATAAAACCACATGCATATTGTCGACACAAGCGACTTTTGTGACGACAACCCTTTGTCGACATCCAAAACCTGCGAGTGGACGACAACACATGTCGATGACCAATCCTGTAAAGTGGATGACAACCCAAATCCTGCGAGGCGAACGACAAACATATGTCGACGACCAAATCCTGGCGGAACTGACGACAACCACATGTTGACAACCAGGTACAACACCACATCAACTGAACATCATGAAAAACCATAAACATTACCTCAACAACCTGAACCTTAACAACACTGTCGAAACTGAACGACACCGAAACTGAGTGTTGACGACGGGACACTGAACAATGATAACGCTGCTGAACACTGACGGTGAACCTGTGCAATTGCTCTGACGAGATCCTCCTGGATCAATCCTCTCCACTTGAAAGCTTCTGGACCACAAAATTTTGACTAAAAAAATAGTCGATGAGGGCAGAGTTCCCTCACTTTCCACCTTGACCTGATGATGTACCAATACATTCGATCAATCACCTACAAGTGATGACCCTGATGATGTTGACCATGGCACTTTTTGAGTCGGTGACCTGTTCCATCCATCTGCAGTATGAACAACTTGCGACGGTGGGCAAACAACCTGTTATGAACATGGAAATTGATTTCTTTCCATGAAGAACCATGAGTTAGTGATTCATAATCATCTTTAAAAACAGTCTCTACAGGAGATTGTTCAATACCATCAACATGTATTAACAATCTATTTTGCAGAATGACAGAGACAATAAAAGATATTCTTGACATCAAACCCGCTATACTTTCCAGATTCCTGTTTACTAAGTGAACTTGCTGCGATCCCTGTATACTAAGTGAACTTGTTGCAATAAACTCATCAAACTGTAATATGGAAACTACTGCAACTTAGTTTTTCTTTGAAAGTATTGAATTAGTCGTTAATTTGTTTGAACCACTTTTCCTTTATTCATTAAATGTTGTTTCCATTGATTAGCACTTTCCCCTGATGCATAAGTTTCTCTTGGACACTTTGACATTGCTTTAGAAATGGCTTTGATATGAAAACAAATAGGTTTCCTCTCCACTTGAAAAGAGGTTTACAAACTGTTTGAAACATGAAATGGCGACACAATACAAGAGAATTTGACACTGACTTTCCCCAATACTAACCTGTATCCCTGTAACTGTTAATTTCCAAACTTGGACTGAATTGATTCATTTTGACATTAGGAAGAGGAGCTTTAGGCACAAACTATAATTCATGTTGTATTCCCTACTTATGAGTAAGATGTTTGGTTTTACATAGATCTGGAATAGTTTCTATCTCTTTAATCAAACAATCTTTAAGCTGAGTCTCATAACCTGAATAAACATCATGTTGATTTTTATGTTGTTCCTTTACGTACATGATTACAAATATTTTATTTGAACTTATTAATTGCTTCATCAGATTAACATTAACTAAATTCAAGTGATTTTTGTTTTGATGTGCCTTGACAATAAATTCAACCCCATCTTTCTTAAGGTGATATTTATGCTCTCTCCTGTAAAATACTGCATCACGATCATAAAGATAAGGACTTCCTAAGACAACTCCACATATGTCTACTGGAACCACATCTAATTCCACTTCATCAATGTAATTTGCTGTAATGAAAAATCTTAATCGACATTGTTTGGTGACTTTTATCTGAGTTGATTTATTTAGCCATCCTAATGGGTAAGGTCTTGGATGATTCCGTGTTTCCAAACCCAAACTTTTAACTAAATATTCAGAGATTAAATTTGCCTGTGATCCACTATCAAACATTGTATCTATCTTTGTATGCTTAGAAGTTATCCTTATGTTAAACAACTCAAATTTTTTATCCTCATTTGAAGGATTTATGTTTGATGAAGATGCAATAGTTTTCAAACTTGAACCAGTGTCAGAAGTTTTACCTGTCGTAACCATGGAGATTATCCTCCTTTCATCCCCTGAATCTGAACCTAGATCTTGCTGGACTGATGCGATGGCCTTCTTTTCATCCTTCTCCTTAAGGAACCTTTTGGGCTTAAGTTCTGGATGAAGTTTCCAACACTTCGATTCATCATGACCGATTCTATGGAAATGAGAACACGTAGGTCTTTCCTTCTGAGCTATCACTAATTTCTTTCTCTTCGAATTGTTCTTCCCTTTACTATCATTGGAATATTTGATTTCCAATTCTTTGGATGATTGCAATGAAAACTTGAATAGTCTGCTACCTGATTCAATATGTATGGCCTGAACACACACTTCATCAAAATCATCAGGATTAAACATCAATAATGTATGCTGCAAATATGAATGTAAACTGTCGATGTATTTTAATAAAGTTTCACGTGTATCCAATGAAATACCAAGCGCCAATGCTTTCTTTCTGAACTCCTGAGTAAATCCCTGAACACTTTGCCCTTTACCTTGCCTCAGATGCTGCCAATCAATAACAACTTGCTGCATGTATCCTAAAGGATAGAATTGTTTCCTGAGAGTTTTTAAAAACTTAGACCATGAAGAGATGACTTTTCCTTTACACTTTACATCTATCTGAGTTTTATTTTCCCACTAGATTAAAGCTGTTCCCCCCATTCTAAGGTAGCTAACTGAATTTTCGTTTTATCATTAGAAATGTTTTGAATGCGGCAATACACTTCTAACTGCTTAATCCAGTTATCTAGCTTTTCAGGATTCATTTGGCCATCATAAATAGGTAACTCAAATTTTACATCAAGTTTCAAAAGAGATGTTTTCTTAGGTTTCTTTTCTGTTTTAGATTCTGCATTGGAAGAAGAAGAAGAAGATGATGATGGAGATGATGGAGGTGAAGGTGGTTTATCAATCTTGCCTTTATCTTTGTCCTTCTTTGATGTCTTTGAAGAAGAAGCTGCATCTCTCGCCTTTTTGTCTTCGTACAGTTTTCTCAACATCTACTGCATAGTCAAGAATGCTTGCTGAAACTATTCACCACTCATCTTAGTTTCAGTGTTTTCTCTTGCATCAGATCCTGTCATGGTCGACTTATGAACGACTCGTCGCTTTCCAATTTCTGGATCACTCTGCTCAAGGATTCCTTCTCCTCATTGCGACTTCGACTTGGTTAACATTCAATGGAAAATTCTACAAACCCAACCTGCTTTGATACCAAATTATATGATTTGAAATGATCATTTATTAAAACTGATGTAGAATTGATTAGCCATTAATGAATTGAATGTTAGCTGAAAGTGCGGAAATTGAAGAATACTGCTTGAGAAGAAGACTTTACGACATCTGATTAAACATAAGAAAGATGCATAACAAAAGTGAAAACAGTAAAAACACAGTGATACCAGACAACAAAGTTGATTACGGAGTTCGTCCCTAATGGACTACGTCTCTGGGTCCGCTTTCAAGATGGGTGACCACTTTATTAGAATTGAAACCAAGGAGTTTGATTACACAGAAAATAGACTAGATTGAATGTGCATGCAGGCACTTCTGATCACTGTCAAAAGGAAGCTCTTTGAACCATCTTTCCAACGCCTGTAACGATTCCCGATTCCGACTTTGGATGGTCCTGTTACACTGAAAACAAAACTGCCTATGACCTCCAGAATTTGCATACAAAAACCAAAACCACTAATCTCCACTTCAATGAAGCAAAGCTGCCTCTTATAGGCCTGCAAATACATTCAAACTCCTTTGGCTGAATTCGAGATGAATTGGTTGCCTTCTGGATGAGTTTGAGCCTCGGTCTAGTCTTAAAGCGACACTTAGGATTAGGTTTAATGGTCATTGAATTAATTTGTTAACAAAAACCATAATAAAACCCAAAAATAATATTGGATAAGGTCCTAGCCACTCGAGGCTTACTGACCGGGCAGAGGAGGTTGACCGCCCATGTGAATAGGTTGCGGTCTAACCTCCAATTGCCACCTCCACGGTCTTCCCCAGTGGTTCCGGCGATCAATACTCCGACGGTTTAAACAATGTTGTTCACATATCAACTGACTGTCCGACGGTCCTGCAGTTTGATGCTGCGGTGAACTCTCCGCTTACTGACCCGGTTAACACTGCCTTTGTTCACGTGTTACATACCCGCGGTTTAGAAGGCTGTTAGGGACTGCGGTCTATGCTAACCCCGACGGCTTACACTTTCCGCTCACATGCTGACTGCCACAGTCATCTCCCCGTGCTGTTAAAGGCCCGCGGTTAACTGACATCTGATCACATGTAATGGGGGTTCCGACGCAGTTATGGTCAGCGGCTTAGGACTGTCAAATGTATTTGTATTGTTTTTTATGTGTTTTGATATGAATAACATATGCCGAGAGTGGGTTTTATGTATTGTGAGTTTTCAATACATTGTTGCATAGATTTAGCTTTAGGTTTTGTAATGGTGATTAGGACTTAGGTAATAAGTTTTAGTGTATGGATTAGGGTTTAATACAATGAGTTAGGTTTAGGTGTATTTTTAGGGTTTTAATACATAGTTTAGGTTTTTACAACATATTTGTCACAATGTGACATAAAACCACATGCATATCGTCGACACAAGTGACATTTGGGATGACAACCCTTTGTTGACACCCAAAACCTGCGCGTGGATGACAACACATGTTGATGACCAATCTTGTAAAGTGGATGACAACCCAAATCCTGCGAGGCGAATGGAAAACATATTTCAACGACGCAAATACTGGCGGAACTAATGACAACCACATGTCGACAGCCAGGTACAACACCACATCAACTGAACACCATGAAAAACCATAAACATTACCTGAACAACCTGAACCTTAACAACACTGTCGAAACTAAACAACGCCGAAACTGAATGTTGACGATGACATTGAACACTGACGACGACACTGAACACGAACGATGAACCTGTCTAACTACTCTGACGAGATCCTCCTGGATCATTTTCCCTGGTACAGGAGTCCATTCTTCTTTTATTCTTCTATAGGGTGGTAGGGTAGTGCTAGGCTGGTGCATGAAGTCACCAACAGGTTCAAGCCTGTGAAAACTTCAGGGTGGTAGTGTGGTGCTAGGGTGAGTTGTAGCTCATTGGGTGTTGGGGCATCCGTTCAGTTGACTACTGAAGAATCTCGGGCATTGGAGTGTCCATCCAGTGGGAGCTGGAGAAGAATGATTTTATAGATTCTAGGAAGTTGGAGCTTTCTTTTCAATTGGAGTTGATGATTAAATAATTATTAGAAAAGCATTCGGTGGTTTTTGACTCGGAGGGGGTTTTCCACCTAAATTTTTGTGCCTCCTATGTTCTTTTATTCACTGTTGTTACTGCATAAACATTAATGATAATTGAAGATTAACTAATGCTTTGAAAATATTTAAAAGTGTGTTGTGCCCTACAACAACCCCCCATTTCATAACATTTTTATCACAAACAATTAATATATGAAATGGGTCCCTTTTAAAAATTTTAATTGGCATTAATGAATTTGTTCGAAAAAGGTATGATAATCAAATGAATTTGTTAACAAAAGCCTTTTTGAACAAATAATAAGCAATTTTTGGTTAAGTCCGAAAAAGCAATCGCAAGACCGTTTGCTACCTTGGTTCTTTCCGATGCGATATCGCTATCGGCCATCGGCGATAGCCAATGCACACACAGAAAAAGCACACATCTTTTCCCCGATGCGACACGATATCGGTGATCAAATGTCGGCGCTGCCTCTTATGAAAAGTCTTTTAAGCCTCGACCCAATGCGATATCGCTATCGGTAGTCGGCAGAATTCCATACATCTTCATAAGACGTTCAGATCTTTTTCCCGATGCGATGTGATATCGCTATCGGTAGTCGGTAAATCAATTGATATGCATTTAGGGATTATGTTCGCGCGCTAATATGATACAATGTCGCAATCGGCATTCGCCAAGATCTCTCCCAAATGATAATGTCACTCACACTCCCGATGCGATGCGATGACGCTTAATGATGACCAGAACTCCTAAAAAAAAGGTGATTATTTCAAAGCATTAAAGTTATATTTAAATCCGATTTGACAAAAGCACAAATTTCAAAATGCCGTTAAGTAAAGGGATAAGGTAATGCATGCGTATTTAAAGCTTTGCCCCTTCGAATTAACGAGCAATTACGATTAGACCTTTGAAGAAATCTATTGCACGCTTTAAGGGGTCATTCGGTTTAATAACTTAAGTAATGGTCATTTATGGAGCTGCAGGCTGTAAAATCACCATCATTGCATCTGCGGTGCCCTCTCAAATCATTATATCCGCAGCCACTTTTAGAATTAATCTCACCACGCTTCAAGTTATATATCTATCCCGTTATGGATCGTCATTGTTATTTCTTTGTTACGATTTCTCTTGCATTTGTGTAGAATTCAACCGAGAGAAGTCTGAATATGATGGGAAAGAAGTTCAAAAAGGTGGCAGGTTCTACTCCGACACCTGTCTCAGGCCAAGCTGCTATGGTTTCAAAGAAAGGCTTAATCTCAGATACTACATGCACTGGTCTTCCTGGTACTACATGGCAAGGTACATACAATTTGCTAGAAGCAGAACAACCAGAAAAGACAGTAACGGAGGCTAGTGTGGATGAACTAAGAAAGTCTGAGGCAACTCTTAAAGATTTGGCTGACTCCTTTCTGCACAGAATAGCAGCCAGAGAACAAGTCTTGCCTTATACTGATGTGGTACGTTGGGCAATTGAAGAAATTACTCTCACTGATAGAACCTTCCATACTAAGGAGGGAAGGATTTTCGGTTCCTTCAAGCCTGATGACTTGAGACGGATGTATCATTTGCCTCAACCCGAGCTAGTCTATAATAGAGCCTTTTTGGAAAAATTCGCGAAGGAGAATGAATCACCATCCGAACCTCTCCGAGATTGGAGGCAGAATCCAGCTAAACACAAGCATGATATGTCGGGTAAGCACTCCAATGCTTCTTTGGCTTCACCTTATTGCTACGCCGGGATTATGATGTGTAGATTGTGGGGATTTCATGACTCTGCAAATATTCATATTGATATGGTTCCTTTAATGGAAGCGGCCGTCAATAGTATAATCATGGATTGGGCCACTATTTTGTCTGATAAATTGGTCATAGCTATTCGTGAGTTTAGGGCCAAAACCAGAGTCACTGAGAGAAAAATCCCACCCTTCTATTACTCTGCTTACATTATGGATACCCTTTGTTTTAATTCTGAGTTTCCTGTCCTTGGTTGGAGATGGACAACCCATGACCCAACACCCATTCACTTGTACCATCGGAAATTGTGGAAACCCTCCCACAAAGACCATCTGTATCAAATTTGCAATGGTTTTATGGTTCCCGTTCACTATTCTATTTTTGACAGACCTATCCCTAGAATTTCCTATGAAGCTTCTTTTGATCTCCCAGCCGTAGCCCATTGGTTCGGCGAAGAGCATTTTACCTATATTAGAGTTTTTGGAAGCAAGGCTAGGCCACATGTCCTCCCCCTGTACGTCCCAGATAAACTGTTAGCCCGGGAAATCTCCTACCAGATTATGTCTGAGAGTGTCACACAAACTCTCAAGGAGGAGAAGAAGAGAGGATGGCCCTCTTTTCCTTTAAGAATTGGAGTTTATATGCTGCTGAATTACAAACATGCAGAAAAGGAAGCAGCAAAACTCCAATTGATATCCCTGGCTTCTATTCCAAACAGACTTTATGATCCAAAAAAGACTGCTTTCATTGCCTTGGAACAGGCCAAGCTGTCAAAGGTTGTTCATTAAGAAGACCAGTTTGACGACCTGTTCATGAGTGCCGATTCAATAAGCCAAGTCAGACAACTCGCTTCACTGAGATATGAAGATGTGGAGTTAACTGAATTTAATAAACTTAGAAAGCAAAGGTTGCAAACTTTGCCTCTAGATTTATTATCCACAAACCCAACATCTTCCTCAAGCGAGTCTGGTCAGCAGCAAATACACCTATCTCCTGTTACAACTAAAGAATATGATAGACAACAGGAGGAAAGGCAAAACAAGCTGCAAGCAGAGAAGCAAAGAAGAGAGCAGATAGAAAGGCAGCAAAAAGCACAAATTGAACAAGAGCAAAGAAAGCAAAAGGAGTTAGAAGAACAGAGGAAAAGAGAAGAAGAAGAGAAAGCAAAGAAAGAACTGGAAGATAGGCAGAAAAGGGAATTGGAGGAACAACAGCAAAGAGCACAAGAGGAGCAACAGCGGAAGGCATTGGAGGAACAGCAGAGGATTGAACGGGAGAAAGAACAAAGTAAAGCTCACACAGAACAAAGTGAGCAAATCTCTACTGATCCTGAATTAATTAAAGAATGGAACCAATTCGATTCCATTATAAGTGGTAAGGAAGCCTCCAAAGACTCAGACGCCTCTAAGACTCCCAATACTACTTCTTCTCCGGTTCTAGAAGGAACCAGCGGCTCACCCATGGTACAGAATGTAGAGGTAATCACTCAAGACCCATCCGATCAAATTGATCTTCAGGTGGAGGAAATTCCTCCTCTAGACATTTTCTACAGCCCAAAACATAGAGCCGTTGTAAGGCGCTCGAGGAAAAGGCGAAGGCTTGATCAACCTTCTATTTTGCCTGAGCAAACAATCACGGGCAATGTGGTCTGGAAGGGAGAATTGGATCCCTCTGAAGATCTGACAAAGCTATCGCAATTTGCGGGAGCTTATTCAGCGGCAACTATTGACAAAGCATCCGAAGTAAGTCTTCTTTTGAAGACTAAAGAGCATGAGATATACGCATTACAAGCAGAAGTGATAGAGGCAAGGAATAAGGCAGCGCAGACAGAGGAACAATTGCTGGCCCAACAACAAGAGAATCATTTGTTAACCCAGCAAATTGAACAACTGAGGATAGACCAAAGTGACATTCAGAAAGCAAAAGAATTGTCAGAGGCATTATCCCAGTTGAAGGCATCGAATGAGCTGATGATACAAGCTAAAGACGAGCAAATAATTCAGCTATCAGCTCAGCTTGAAGGTATTAAGAGCGCCCAGAGTATCAATGATTTCAGAGCAGAGGCAACTCGAATAAACAGCGCACTGATATCTCAAATCAGGATCTTATGCCAACAACTTGTTGAAGCTGAATCACTGTGTGAAACATCTACAGCAGTGTGTGAACAAATCGAGAAAGCCAGAAGTAAGTTGGATCAGGCTGAAGACGATATAACAGAGTATATTGAATGGCAAGACACTCCAGAAGGGCAAGCCGCAAATTTCTCCCGAATCTGTGTAACATACAAGGACATACTCTTCATGGAATGGAACACACAGATGATGAAAGCAGAAAGAGCAGCCTCCAGATGCAAAATGATTGCCAGTAACATGATCAATCTAGTCAATGATACATTGTATCTGGCAAACATGATTTCACAATGCACACCTGGAAACATAACAACGGCAAACATGCTGGAGCACAGGAATTACCCTGATCTGGAGAAACAAGGGCGGTTAATTGCTGGAGTAAATACCTTGACCGCCGATGCATACTGGCTTTTCCTGATTAAACCACATTCTCAAAGGTCGGCTCTTAATTGTCTAACAGATGCTCTCCGATACCTGATTGCCGATATTCAAGATGCCACATATGATGCACAGCTGACTTCACGCCTCAATACTCCACCAGAAGTAGAGCCAATGCTGGCGATATGTCAGCGAAGGAGTAAAGGCAAAGAGACCTCTGACTGAAGCATCGCCGCCGACTGCCGAATCACCAAAATGCAAAATGATATTTGTTAATGCCGATTTAGTTGTTTTTCAGTTTTAGATATTTAGATATTTTAGATTAGCATAGTATTTATAGACCCTTTCATTGTTTTGGAAAGGGTCGTAAAATTTTGTAAAAGACTTAAAGGCTGAAGTTTGCACTATTGTGCTTCAGTCTATATTCTTTTTGAAACTCGACCACTGGTTCTTAATTTTACTTGGAAGGCTGTTTTAAGTAAATTGTGCACTATTGTCGTTTGCTTGGAATGCTTTCTGGTCTGAAGGAAGAACCGCGACATAGCGATTAATATATTGGATTGATCAAACAGCTTGCATGGTACTATTATCTGTATCTGTTCTCTTTTCTATTATATGAATTGCTGTGTTATTACTTTTGCTATTGTTGATTACATGTATGCAATATAACAGCAAGTCTGCATTTCATATCACTATTGAATGTTTTGTGATTTGTTATCTCTTTTAATCATGCGCGTAACAATGATATAAATGACTGAGTGCAGTAATTCGCTATTATCGCTCTGCATAACTACTTATGCAGAGCAATCTTAAATGATTTAAACATTTATGCTTATTGTTAGTGTCATCTATATGCCTGCCAGTAAGCCTAAATTATCAAACGCTGTATTCAAATGAATCGATGAGTCCTGGGATTAGCTTATAGTTATTATATTTCTTTTGTAGTTTAGTTATTTATTTATTATCACCTTATATCGTAAATCATTCATCCATCCCGTTTACTTATAATCTTTGGGAAACTGGTCCCATTATCCCCAGTTGGAGCCACTATTCCAAACGGAAAAGGAGCTGCACTAAGTTCCGGACCGGGTGGTTTCCCCGATGTTGTTGCAACGAATTTCGGGGCATCAACAAAGTGTTAATTGCTAAGGAATATTGATTCACCCCCCACCCCCCGACCCCATCCCCCCATAGTATTTTCCACACATATCTGGGCAACTTTCTCTCACACGTGCGAAGAAGGACGAATTTCTGTTTGACCTCATTGACCAACATTAACCGAGCTGCTTGGAGGTTGTTTCATTGTGTTGACCTGTTTTGACTTCGTTTTGGGGAAAGTATCTCTGTCCTAGCAGGCCGCAGATCTGGGCTCTAAAATTGAGGCAATCTGACCTCTCCTTTGACCAACATTGACTGTCCTAGGGCTAGCCGCAGAGTTGACTTTCATTGACCAATTTTGACTGGACTATTTCAGACTGTTTTGGGCTGATTAGACTTGTTGTTGGATGCCGAAGTTGACTGGGTTTGACCAAGTTGAGTAGAGGAAGAATTTTGCCCTGTTTGACTAACGTTGACTTTTCTGGTTAGAGCTTTTGTTGCTGTCATAAATTATTAGATTTGTAAATTGTACTATCTTTCTCTTTGTTGAACTATTGAAGAATATAAGAAGAATTGATCAAGGGTTTCCCCACATTGGGTTTTGTCCCTGGCATCTTGTGACCTCTTGTCTTGGCTTGTTTTCTACTGTTTATGTTTATGTTCTATCTACATTTTACTATCATGTTGATGTTATTGCTAAACTGGATATTGGTATTGGGCTGATAAAGAAATTGAAGTAAAATTTCTCTTAAGCATAGAACATACCATTGTTACCTAAAATTAACATCAAGCAAGGCTAATTGAGAAGCTCACTTTAGAGAATAGAGATATGAAGAAATTATTGCAGATTCTTGAGGAGAAAGAATATGTTTTCAAGAAGGAAATTTCTGATTTAAAAAGTCAGTTGGAGAAGATGAGACAAAAAATTTGCTTAAGGATCAAATCAACCAATGTAAAAAGCTAGAAGCAGACTTAGAAGAGAGAAAATCGAAACTAAAAAGAGAAAATGAGGTAACAGTTGAAGAGCCCAAAGCAGAGATTTGCAGTAGCACTGAAGGAAGCCATCATCAAGAACAAAAGACAAAGAATGTGAGAAAGAAAGGTACGAGAAATATTAGATGTTTTAACTGTCAGGAATTTGGTCACATTTCAGCTAATTGTAGAAGCAAAATGACAATATTTTCCTAGCAAAAGAAGCAGTTAGATGAGATGAATTCTCAAGCACACAATCAAGGAAAAACAACCCCATCAGTATCTAGGTAAAAAAATTTGGTTTATGGGCACTATTATTTATGTAATGGTTTTAGACATAAATCTGTTGATTGTAGGTTTCATGGAACAAGTAGCAAAAGGCAGACCAACAAAAAGATTTGAGTTGATTCCTCCTTTTCTTGGGCATATAAGGTGTTTTATTTGTGATAATGTCGGCCCTATGGCCAAAGACTATAAGTTGCCTGTGGCCATCATGGAATCTAGATGGAAGAAGAAGAATTTTGGTGTGAACATTTGTCGAAATAACCTGCAAGTAAAATCTAAAAGTCTGGAAAAGAAAGGAGCAAAAGAAAATTTGAGACCAGCTCAACTTCAGGGGGAGCTTGAAGCAAAAGAACATAGATTCAAAGGGAGCTCCTCCAAGAAAAGAAAGCTTCATCAGATTCGATAATGTTTGTTTGGATGCAAAGGTTTGATTTTATCTTCCAATCAATTTTTTTTAATGATCTGACTTAATTTATACCTTCTGTATTAATTTGCACATGGAATGATGAAGAAGTGACTGCACAAAACAAAAAAATTGATGGTTAGCTTTTGAGAATAAAAAAAAAATGAAAAAGGGACCTGTTGTCGCGCAGATTGACACGACAACGCTCAGACCGGGGGCTGTCACTCTGATCCCCGATCCCTCCGTTTAAGCCTGTCTCCCGCAGCTAAGGGGGGTAGACCCTATGAGATAATGAAGACCAACCGCCAAACAGTTGGTTGGGAGACACGAGACACGATTAAGATAAGCACTAAAATGATTTGATTAGTTAGCAGACCAGTGCCTTGAGAGATTGTTATTAAAATGATTACTTGTTAAATGATATAGAAAAATAAACCATGAACAGTAATCATCTATCATCAGCTAAATCACAATGCTCAAAAACGATATCCAGCAACTGAAAGTTTTAAAAGATGAATGCTTTAAACCACCACGAATCATAACCATTAACCAGATATCAATTTCGCATCTCGGCTTGAAAATTTAATAATCCTGCAAACCATGAAAGGAAAAGATCACCCAAAGAAAAAATATGCCTAAAACCAAGAAACTGAAAACCCTAATGAAAACTGAATAAAACAAAAATTTGGAACCCTAGGTCAGCCTAATAATTTACAGATTTAGCCCCTTAGCAGCCAGATTTAGCAGTAAGCACATAAATATTTTAAAGAAAAGAAATTTCAGATTGTCACTGTGAAAAAAAAACTTCAGAAATTCTCTCATGCAAACTAAAAAATAAAACCGAATGATAGACCCAGGATCAAATCCAACTGGGCTCAACAAAAAATGCTTGCGGGAGTTGGCTGGTTCAGCCGAGAACTTCCCCGAACGCCCACAAAATTCCTTCAGAAAATGTTTTCTGCACAGCTCAAAACAACCGTCAACAAAGAGGACAAAAATGCTGCTAGATCTCAAACAGTAATGGAGATACCTGCCATTACTTCAGAAACCCTAACAACACTCAAACCCCAGCAAGTGAACAAGATACCTGTACTCACAATACTCTACAAAAAGCTATTATTAATGGCTGAAAATAACATATGCAGAAAATGAAATGATCTCACAGCATTCCAAGAGAGTAACACCAGCAAGATATGGACCCCAAAGTCTTCCTTTATTAACCAGAAACAGATTTACAAAAGAGCTTCTTCAGTCTTCGACTCACAGATCCGAATGAATCGACAATGACTCCTAGCACCCTATTTAAAGGAAATGACTCCAACGGCTAGTTCGATTGATCCATGTAGAAATGATCTCGACCGTTGATGAGGATCAAGACATCTCTTGATCTCATCCGTCGATTTATTCCCTTAAATTTTTTTTAATTTTTTATTATTTATTATTTTATTTTTTAAATTTTTTATTATTATTTTTTAAATTTTTAAATTTTTTATTATTATTTTTTAAATTTTTAAATTTTTTATTATTTATTATTTTATTTTTATATTTTTTTTAAAATTTTTAAAATTTCTTAATTTTTATTTATTTTATTATTATTTTTTAAATTTTTAAAATTTTAAAATTTTTTATTATTATTTTTAAAATTTTTAAATTTTTTATTATTATTATTTTTTTAAATTTTTTAAATTTTTAAATTTTTAAATTTTTTATTATTATTTTTTAAATTTTTATTTATTTTATTATTTTATTTCATTTTTTTAAATGGATCATCGAACTAAGCCTTTGGAAACATCACCTAGGACCTAGGACTTAGGACTCACGAGGGGATTTAAAACATTTTCAACCCTCAAGACACATTTCATGATGACTTTTTACAATTTACATCTCAAGGGGACAAACCCACTTAATACAGACCCTCACAAAACACCCAGTTCTGCGACACAACTATAATCTAGCAAATCAACACACTAGGATTCTCCTAAAGTTCTAATGACAAAATCCATCCCGGCTTTGGGGTCAGGTTTGAAGGAAAACTCTGCCGATCCGTGGATCGGTGAGACGAAAAACCTTCCGGGACGTAGATTACCACTAGAAAGTTAGGTCCACCTAGACAAATTTACATACATGACTCATGTCTGCTAAGATTATTTACAATTAATACATGCAGACTGGGTTTACAATCAGATGATCAAGCTGCTGATGACTGCTGGATGGCACGGACACGCTGATCAGGTGCTGCCCCTTTTTGCAAAGAAAAGGGGGGTGTACTGCATGGGTAGTTGACCAGTAGAGGTCAACATCTGGCTCTACTTGGGGACACGTTGCTGCTTGCAGGAATGTGAGAATCCAGAATCTGCATCCATGCAACACACAACAAAATATAAGTAGCGTCCGCCCAAAATCATCATATACATTAAGCACAGGAAAGATAAAAGCTCTTCATTTATTAACTAACTAATAACATGAAAAGTAAATCTAATCCTAAAAACAGAAATGAAATGCTGAAAAGACAAGGAGTAGGGTTAGAAATACGATACAAAGGATGCCCTACGGCATCAGATGTGTTCAATATAGTGCATACTGAGCATTTGCCTGCTTTCAGGCAAATCTGTCGGCTGCTTGTCGGATGTGCCATGTCCAATTCTGCATATGGTAGGACTCTTTCCTATCCGAAAATCAAGCTGCTCACGGCCGTCTGATGCGTCAAATCTTCTTCTCATTTTCCTTCTCTTGCGCTTTTTCTTTCTGGCTGGTTTAATTACTGATGACCTGGAACTTTCTGTTTCAAAACTATCAGATGAAGTATGCATGATATGTCTTTCTTTAGCCAGCATCTGATCTTTATCATTCTTAAGTCTGTCCGGATCACCTTCAATTAACCATCTTTCAATCGAATCAATAACCTCCTCATAATAAGATGGAGCTTGTTGCAACAAATGAGAAGGCTCCTGGTCTGTTGATGTTCCCTGGTTTCTCTCATTTTCCAATTGCTGAAACCTTTGAACCTGTATTCTAATGGCATCCATCCGACTAGAGTGTTCAACTTTCAAAGCATTGATTTGTCTGGCATGGTGTTCTTCCATGTCTTTTATCACTTTATTGTTCCCTCCCTTTATGTCCATCAAGCAATGCTGCATAAAATTTATTTCTTCTCTGTGATTCGCTTGCATGTCAGCCAACTGATTATTATGATTGAATGTCATGATAGTCATTTCCTCATCCATAGTGAATAACTTATTTTGCATAGAGTCAATTTCCCTATCATGATCAGCTTTCATGGTCACCATATTTTCCTCTAAGACTGACATCTTGCTTTGCATGCTTCTAATTTCTATTTCATATTTAGTTTTCATGGCCTCAATTTCCTTAGCATGCTGATTTTGAGTGACCTCCAACTCCCTATTACGTTTTTCCAGATGGGTGCATAAAGTTTTCACATCATTGACATAATTAGTTTGATTGATTTCCATATTTCTCACCAGCATCATTAGATCTCGTAAAATTTGCTTTTGCTCTTCCCTTTCATTGTCATTTGTCCCTGATTTTTCACTATCATGAACTGCAATATTTCCGGTGGATGACACATTCTGACATGATGAATCGTCTTTCTGTCGCACAATTTTAGAGGCAGAAGGCAAGCTGTTTGGATAACCATATCTATCTTCAAAAGCATTTATAATGTCGTTTAAAGAAGTAAAAGAATCCTTAGGAAAATTGTTAAACCAATTCAAAGCATCATCTTCTAAAGAAAGGACAAATAGACGCATTTTGATATCACCATGACTAAACTGAGGGGGTCTGCAATATATGATCATGAAGCGAATAAACAAGTCTAGATGCCTTTTAGCAGCGATTGGATCACCATCTGAAAAAATAGGTAATTCAGGAATGGCCTCCTCCGGAAGATCATGGAGACGGTGAGTAAAACGACATGGTTTAAATGAATAATCCATGATGAACAATAAGGGATCAGATGGATGATAGAACTAGCTCTTTGCTCAAGAAAATCAAAAGATGAAAGAAGTGGAGTCGCCACTTGAACAATAAAACTGATTCTAAGATCCAAGAAGTAATCAACAAACAGATATGCGGGAGGCTTCTTGTCTGGGAAAAAATAAGAAAATGGAGTCGCCACCCAAACAAGAAACACACCGAAGATATGCTGATGATATGGCGAAAAATAAGGCAATAAAAGATCCAAATGATAACCTTAAAGGTCGAATCTGCCAGCTCAAATGAGAGATGAGAAGATGAATGAAAAGTCGTTGAAAACACCAAGAAAAAGTATCCCCGGCAACGGCGCTAAAAAATGTTGGCGTTGCCGGGCCAGATAAAAAGATAAGAAATGAGAAGGATGATTGTCGTTGAAACGCCGAAAAAAAGTATCCCCGGCAACGGCGCCAAAAAATGTTGTCGCACAGATTGACACGACAATGCTCAGACCGGGGGCTGTCACTCTGATCCCCGATCCCTCCGTTTAAGCCTGTCTCCCGCAGCTAAGGGGGGTAGACCCTATGAGATAATGAAGACCAACTGCCAAACAGTTGGTTGGGAGACACGAGACACGATTAAGATAAGCACTAAAATGATTTGATTAGTTAGCAGACCAGTGCCTTGAGAGATTGTTATTAAAATGATTACTTGTTAAATGATATAGAAAAATAAACCATGAACAGTAATCATCTATCATCAGCTAAATCACAATGCTCAAAAACGATATCCAGCAACTGAAAGTTTTAAAAGATGAATGCTTTAAACCACCACGAATCATAACCATTAACCAGATATCAATTTCGCATCTCGGCTTGAAAATTTAATAATCCTGCAAACCATGAAAGGAAAAGATCACCCAAAGAAAAAATATGCCTAAAACCAAGAAACTGAAAACCCTAATGAAAACTGAATAAAACAAAAATTTGGAACCCTAGGTCAGCCTAATAATTTACAGATTTAGCCCCTTAGCAGTAAGCACATAAATATTTTAAAGAAAAGAAATTTCAGATTGTCACTGTGAAAAAAAAACTTCAGAAATTCTCTCATGCAAACTAAAAAATAAAACCGAATGATAGACCCAGGATCAAATCCAACTGGGCTCAACAAAAAATGCTTGCGGGAGTTGGCTGGTTCAGCCGAGAACTTCCCCGAACGCCCACAAAATTCCTTCAGAAAATGTTTTCTGCACAGCTCAAAACAACCGTCAACAAAGAGGACAAAAATGCTGCTAGATCTCAAACAGTAATGGAGATACCTGCCATTACTTCAGAAACCCTAACAACACTCAAACCCCAGCAAGTGAACAAGATACCTGTGCTCACAATACTCTACAAAAAGCTATTATTAATGGCTGAAAATAACATATGCAGAAAATGAAATGATCTCACAGCATTCCAAGAGAGTAACACCAGCAAGATATGGACCCCAAAGTCTTCCTTTATTAACCAGAAACAGATTTACAAAAGAGCTTCTTCAGTCTTCGACTCACAGATCCGAATGAATCGACAATGACTCCTAGCACCCTATTTAAAGGAAATGACTCCAACGGCTAGTTCGATTGATCCATGTAGAAATGATCTCGACCGTTGATGAGGATCAAGACATCTCTTGATCTCATCCGTCGATTTATTCCCTTAATTTTTTTTTAATTTTTTATTATTTATTATTTTATTTTTTAAATTTTTTATTATTATTTTTTAAATTTTTAAATTTTTTATTATTATTTTTTAAATTTTTAAATTTTTTATTATTTATTATTTTATTTTTATTTTTTTTTAAAATTTCTTAATTTTTATTTATTTTATTATTTTATTATTATTTTTAAATTTTTTATTATTATTATTTTTTTAAATTTTTAAATTTTTTATTATTATTTTTTAAATTTTTAAATTTTTAAATTTTTTATTATTATTTTTTAAATTTTTATTTATTTTATTATTTATTTCATTTTTTAAAATGGATCATCGAACTAAGCCTTTGGAAACATCACCTAGGACCTAGGACTTAGGACTCACGAGGGGATTTAAAACATTTTCAACCCTCAAGACACATTTCATGATGACTTTTTACAATTTACATCTCAAGGGGACAAACCCACTTAATACATACCCTCACAAAACACCTAGTTCTGCGACACAACTATAATCTAGCAGATCAACACACTAGGATTCTCCTAAAGTTCTAATGACAAAATCCATCCCGGCTTTGGGGTCAGGTTTGAAGGAAAACTCTGCCGATCCGTGGATTGGTGAGACGAAAAACCTTCCGGGACGTAGATTACCACTAGAAAGTTAGGTCCACCTAGGCAAATTTACATACATGACTCATGTCTGCTAAGATTATTTACAATTAATACATGCAGACTGGGTTTACAATCAGATGATCAAGCTGCTGATGACTGCTGGATGGCACGGACACGCTGATCAGGTGCTGCCCCTTTTTGCAAAGAAAAGGGGGGTGTACTGCATGGGTAGTTGACCAGTAGAGGTCAACAGGACCCATAAAGCAATGGAGATTAACCAAGTCATAGAGTAAGACTCATGGGAACAAAGATAAATTTTTTTGTTGTTTTTTTTTTTTTCAAGACACCCACGTTGTGAGAATATTAAATTGATTTGATTCGACCTGGCATTGTGAACACATTAATTATCTGTTTGGAGGTGGTAGTTTTTGAGAATCACTGCTTGACGAGTTGACTTAATCAATGGAATGGATTTGATCATTGGAAATGACCATGGTGTGATTTGGTCAAGTGCATCGATTGCAACACATGTTATTTTGTTCATTTTTGAAATGGTCAAATGGCACATTTTAAACACTCTGGGCATGATGAAATTAAAATCGAATTAATTGATCCTCTTGATCGGATTAGTGGAGCAATAATTTCAGCAAATACTGTTTTGTGTACACATGAAGAACTAGTGTTGGAACATGAAGTTGACCTGGTCATACACAAAGGATTTGGAACAATGCAATGTTTGATCCAACCGTGGTGTTAGTGGCTTGATCTCTTCCAGATTAGTGAATGGATGAAAGAGCGCTGAAGGAAACCAAATTATAGGCAATAGAGAGAGATGGAAAATGTGACAACAACCTTACATGTTTTGAAGAGAGGTCTCCATCAAATATCTCTCTTCGCTAGAATGTAAGAAAATGACAGAGCGTGGGATGAAGATGAAGAGAAAGAAACTAGTGATCGTGCAGATAAGGGTAGTGATGGTAATGCATAACCGATGAAAATCTTATTTGGCAGAGGACGTGGCAATAATAGTGGAATTTCTTGAGGTCCAAGAGTCTATTACATTGCATGTGCCACAACTCTGAATATTGTTTATCGAGGTTATTACAGACAAACAATCACGACGCAAAATAAAGTCAGATAGGATTTTGGGTTTCCTTTTCATTTTAGATAACTCCTGTGACATAAATGAGATTATAATTAACACAATTTGATATTACCTCACAGTGCTCATTCGGTCCGTCACAATGTAGATGTTACAATATCAACCTGATCGATCCTCGTTTTTGACATAACCATGGAAGGCTGAATGTCGATCCCTCTGTCCTCTTTTATTTGTGGGTTATAATTAACAACTATTTAATATCTCACTATATTGTCAGGGGTGCAACCAGGATTTGCATCGCATTTTAAAATGGAACAAATGCATGGATGTTAGCATTGGTGTTGGGGATGTATTTTGCAAATTCAAGCTCTCAGAGATTCGAAACCCCCACACTTGATCACTACCTCTATCACAATCTTTTTGTCGTTGAATGATTAGAAAATCTTGGTGAAAGAAGAGTGGATGAAATCACTCAAAGCATTGTAGAGCTGAAGCACAGAAAAACCGAGGATGGCTTGATGAACCTCTCAGGCTGGTGGTGGAAAATTGCACTCCATTTTTTTTTTTTATCTGAACACAAGAGATACAAGTTAGCGCTGAAGCATAGAAAAACTGAGTGTGGCTTGATGAACCTCTCACACTGGTGGTGGAAAATTGCACTCCATTTATTTTTTTGAATGCAAGAGCTACAAGTCTCCATGGCCGTGGCAAGCAATGAAGTCATGACCATGTTCTCACACAACTTAAAGAAAAGGGGAAAATTCTCCCAAATGTGTAATCAGGGCACCTATGGTTTCACTACAAAGTCATTGACGATGGATATAAATGCTCCAATGTGTGGCATCATGGTCAAATGTTGCCACCAAATTGAAATGCCACCAAAATTGAAATGAACGATTGCTATAACAAATGGGAAGGTTGGCCAAATGGCCTTCTTCTGCTCCTTAAGGGTTTTGGTTATCCCATCACCCACTGTCTGATAAGTAATCTCTCGTGCCAGTTGTTTATCCAAAACATAGTATGGGAGAACATGGGGAGCTGTAGTACTCCCAAAAACTCTAGTATAAGTGAACCATTCCTCATCAAACCATCTTGCCACCGGCAAGATGTCTATCTTTGCTTCCTTTGAAAGCCTGGGGGATTTCTTATTAAAAATGATCCAATGAATAGGAAACATGATGCCATGACAAATCTTATAGAAATGGGAGCCAAACTGTGATTCCCACAGTATTTTATGATAAACATGGATGGGTGTAGGATCCTTTGAAGTCCATTTCCAGCCCATGTTTGGAAAATGTGAGCAAAAACATATAGCATCCATGACATAAGCACTCATGTAAAAGGGAGGGATAACCTGAGTGGAGACAATTCTATTACGCCTGTATTCTCTAATGGCCATGGCTAAATTATTTGACAAAATAGTACTCCAATTCAAAATGGTAGCATTTACAATTGCATCAATCAAGGGAACCCATTCAATGGAAAATTTGGTGGTATCAACTTTTCTGAATAGCCTACACAACATTGTAATTGCAAAATTGTATGGGGCTGACAAAGGTGCGATGGGGTACATACCAGTTTTCTCCCGTCTAAAATTTTTGAAACCAGACCTCCAATTTTGCCATACATCCATTGGATCTTCATTCTCTTTGGAAAAATGCTCGATAAAAGCTTTGTCATAGATCTTCTGTGGCTGTGGTAGGTGGTACATTTGGCTCAAATTGTTTGACTTGAATGATCCCATAACGTCTTTCCTAGAGTTTTTGGACATTCTATATGAAACATATACTTCATCAATAATCCATCTTACCATATATATGTATGATAAGATTTTTGGTCTTGCAGCAATCTTGTGTAGAAAAGCATGCCACTTCAAAGTAGGAAGCATCGGATGAAGTCGTGGCATCTGTTGTTGCCTTAACTTCCAGGGGTCTCAGGTTTTCTCCTTAAAGTAAATTGTACATCGCCTCCCAAGATGTAGTCCTAACATCTTTGTTACAAGCGGTATCTTAGAATAGTGGTAGCATGTCTGACTACTGAGGCACAATATCCTCTGCAGTCTTTTTCCTCTTAACCCTTTCTGTGAGTGCAGTGTTCTTCGAAAACTTCCTGAAATTCAAGAAAATGGAGAGAACAGGATGAAAATGCAGAGCAGTAAATGTAAGCGAAAATATGATTAGCACAGTAAATTCTGAAAGAACGTAAGTATGGAGCTTTTATTTCAAACACGAATAAGAAAGATATCAATCATCTCGAGCCGTTTAAACGAATAAATGCCCTTTAAATCTCATTAACTATACATTAAGGCTTACACAAGATTTTCTTTATGTCTTGTCAAAATGTCGCATCGCATGTTTCAAACTGATATTTCTGTTTGGTTTGAATGTTCGTGTAATACCGATTTTTTGTGATTACGATGAATCAGAAGATCACAAATCGCAAAGTGCAAATGTCACAAATTACAAATCGGAAATCTCGAGAAGATCGCAAATCACAATATCAGAGATTATGAATAGAACGATTCAAAATTGCTTTAATATTTTGCGATATGTGATGAGCGGCATTATGATATGTTGGACCCGAATGTAGTTTTATAATAGTTTTAATATTACATTGGGTCTGGATTACATCGCATTTCGCATTTTCTTGTGGTTTGTATGTTTGTGCTCTTTTAAAAACCATGATGTGATTTCGATAAACCTTTGAAGAATAGTTTAAGCCTTAAGTATTATAGAAGCTAAATGCTATATTTGGGATTTTTACATGGGATTTTGCTTATCACATCTCGCAGATTATACCTCATGGCTAACCCTTGTTATTATCAGATCCTGTGATTTGCGATAAAGCAGGAATGTGTTATCATGAAATGACTTGGTTTGATATCTTAGTTTATCCAAAGTTTTATCCTGAATGCTTTACTAAAGGCAAGATCTTATTCACTAAGTTTTTTGGATTTTTTTTTAAAGGGTCCCCATTTATTAATACAATATTAATTATTAAATCATTAAATGGGGGGGTTGTTGAACAGTACAACATATCCTCACGGTATTTGCAAGGAACACTATATGCGAGTGTACTTTATGTGGATCCACAAGACATTTCATTGGCCATAAGAGGACCCTTGGATGTGCTTCTACAATGCCTCCAAATACAATGAGCTGGTCAGTTTAGAAAGAGCTTGGAAGGTTGCTCTGTAGACAACAGTAGGTCTAGAAGTAGCAACAACAACAGAAGAAGGAAACAATATAGTTCAGGACAAGGGAAAGAGGAAGGTTGTTGAGAACCTAAATGGAGAGAAAAGCTGAAAAAATGAAGGTTGATCCTATCCTAGAGAAGGCATTTTTGGCAATGGAAGCAAAGTGGGAGCAGTGGATGAAGAGAGCAAAGCGAAGGAAGAGAGAAAAGAAGAGGTTACTGGAAGCAGAACTGAAGTTGTAGGAGACAGAAAATAATTTGAATGAAGAACAGGAGTTGAGGAGGAGAGAAAGAGAAGAGAAGAAGAAGTAGGAAGAAGAAAAAAGGCAAGGCGTGATGATAGAGCAAACAATACCGATACAGGTTGATGAGCCGAAACTTCAAGCAACTAAGGAAGAGGGTGAAAAGATGCAAGATCAAGAGCTTTCTCAGAAAATTGAGAAATTGATTGAATGACAGAGATGGAGTTGGGATGGGAGTCACAGTAGGAAGACACTGACCTAATGTCGAAAGCACCACAGGTCATCCTTCAGTCTCCACTACCTCCAGTATCATAATCGACTCTGAGCGAGCAATGAGATGTTGTTCTCCTTGATGATGATCCGGTCATGGATGTGTACAATATATCATTCGATGAGTTGCAGAAGAAGATTGTACAAGCGTGGATGAATCACTTTCCAGATGATCACGCATCACCTGCATTCATCAAGGAAAGGATGATAGTGTCAGACACTAGGAAGAATCCAACTGCCCTTGCCGAAGCCAGCCTGGCATATGCAGGAGAAACAAGCTCAAATGTTAAGAATCTAACGGTCAAAAATGAGCAAATGGCAAAGAACTTGTAGGTTGTTAGGAAAGAGGTAGAACAACTCCAAGGACTAGCACAGAATGCAATTACCGCATTGGGGGAGATGAATACTGTTGTCCTCTGAGATGACTCTAGGTCAGTTAATCATGCCAAAGCATCTAAAATGTTTTGTTTTGTTTTGTTTTTTTTTTTAAGTTTTTGGATGACCAATATTATGAATAATTTGAAAACATGTGCTTAAGCCTTAACAGTTGCTAAGTTGGATGAAATGGTTGTCTATTTGTCTAAAAATAGTTAATTAATTTAAAATGGCCGAATAGAAGAGTATTGATGAAATATAATTTGATAAATATTTAGACAGAATATTTGATTGGTTATAACAAAAGAATACAGCCAAACAACGTTTCCTGTAGAAAAAAATATATTTAATCTAATGCAGATGGGTGTGACAATTAATTGATATAGAGGAGTTTATACTAACACATAGTTTTATAAACTAGTCCCTAATTATTGTTTATAATTTCACAAGGTATTTAAGATTGATTAATACTCAGTATGATCTTACCCAGATTTTTGCATAAAGGCTTAAATACATGAAGAAAGACATAATGAAATAAGCACATAAGAAAAACTTACTAGGAGACAAACTATAGAAGGCAAATTCAGAATCCTTTCATTAACTTGAAGAAAATCTCTAGCTCGATTACAATTCTACTCTAAAAGCTCATCCAAGGGTTCAACCCTTAATAACTCGAAGGAGGAGTTATTTATACAAAATAAAAGTTCTTCTAGATATTTTAAAAACAAAAATACAAAAATAGTACAAAACTATAGGAATTTTAAAACTGCTAAGTGCTGGCACTATCTTTCAGGAATTTGTTGATGATCTAGTCCCCAAAAAGTGTTGCCCAGTTGTCTGTCAGTTGATGATGAAAGTTACTCGATAGTTTCACATAAGTGATCCCATCTGTCTTGACTTGGTATAGAAAGATTTACCAATTTCCTGTAAACTTCATCAACCTCGGTGTACTTTTCAAAAGTGGGCTTATTTACAAAAATGTGTTTAATCTCATGCTTAATTGTCAAATCAAAATCTAAAGCCTCTAACATTTGTTTCCTAGTAAGATTACCCTTTACACCTACAAAATTAGCTTTATCAGTTGCTATTGTATAAAGCTTCTGACAATATTCTTCCAAACTAATCAACCTGTCATTTGGTGCCACTAATCCTGGCAGTCCTCTCTGATTAAGTAAGTTAAATTTAAAATGAAACCTTTGAACAACAGTCTTCAAGGCTTGGCACTTGGTCTCCAACTGAGTCATGAGGTTCTTTTTCTGCAAAACCTTCTTAATCTTGAGAATGGTTTCTATTCTATCCAGAATCTGAAACTTCTCCAACTTGGCCCTAATTTTTGAATTAAGAACTTTGATCATGTCAGTGGCTTCACTTGGTTTGTCTTTAAGAAGTTCTTTAACTTCTTCAATAGATATTTGACATCTATTTATAAGTTCTTCCTGCTAAAAAATGATCTATATGGAGGGCCATACTTTAGTTATTGCTTGACTGATCTCTGCCCAAATTTTTTCCTTGGCTTGGGCCAAGGTCTGAGCCATTAATGACTCTCTTTCCAACTGCTCTATCCTTATGGTCAATCTGTGGGTCTTCTGCATTTCTTCAACATAAACATTGTCATTTTTAATCTTCCGAGTCTCCAAATTCTTAAATTTCTTGTGAAGCCTTTCATTTTCTTATTTTTGGTGAGTCAGCTCCTGTAAGACTTTGTTCAAATCTCCTAATGTCGATGTAGATTCTATTGTTGCTGATGTCAGTTCCCCTATTGTCCTTGACACTGTAATAGGTATAATTATAATGGGAGCTATGACTAGTTGAGTAGATTTCTCTTTTTCTTTAAGAAATTTCTCAATCTACTCTTCCAATGTCTTTATCTGTACATTTTTCTCAATGATCAGCTTGAGCATCTCTTCTTTGTGTTTTTCACTTTCCTCTATCTCCTTGGTTTGAGGATCCCCTGTAGAAGGTAATTTGAGTTGCTTCCTTAATGCATAGATGTTTTCATTCTTATTTCTTATAATGTCTTCTGCAACTTTAACATCAATGGGATCATACCCAATTTTAATCACTAACTCTTCTAATGTTTTGACCTTGTTATCCTTTGCCAAAGAGGATATCTTTTCTATTTTCAATTGTGACTGTGCATTTGAAAGAGTTGTTCTGAGTTTTGACAATGTCATAACAATGTTGGTCATGGTAGAGAAAATCATCTCACTAGACTGCCTATGCATGTCCATCTGAGAAATTGGGTTTATCTAATTGGCATCGAAAGAAAATCAGTCTTTTTATAATCTGAGGAAGCCTTTGGAAAAGGCACCTGGGCTTGTAGAAATGCCATTTGCATTCTGCCCTTTTCACTATCAAAAACTATTAATAACCTGTGCTATGAAGTAGATGTCTGTTTCCAAAACTGAGTATATACATTGGATTTCAAAGATTCATTCTTCTTCTTAATTTCAAGGAAATTTGTGAAGATGTTTGGCTCCTTTGTCTCACTTGCTCTTGCAAATTGGGTGATTTCTAACAAATTCTAGGAAGTTGAAGAAGAAGATTTAGTAGTGATTACAACTTCTTCTATCCCTATAGAAACCTGTGAATCATCCAAATTGATGATTATAGGCTCCTTCTGACCATGAGTAGTAGTAGTGCCTTTGGATTCAGTCCTTGATTTCTTCTGATAATGAATGAATTCCTTTTCACCTATGGCTAATGATGAAGATCCTTCTCTAGGCCTCTTGTCCTGCTTGGTTTGAGAAGTAGGAGTCTGGAGAGTAGGAGGTAAAATCTGTTCTTCTGCTTCTTGAAGTGTGTTCTCCTCCCACTGTTCTTGATTCCTGTACTTCTCAATCTCTGGTCTTGGTGTATGATTGTAAGGAGTGGTTTTGAGTTCCACCCTTAAGTTGGAAACAATATTGAATGGGTCATAAGACCAGGTGAAACTGGGTTGAAAACCCATCTATTTGAGGATTGCATATGCTTCAATACCTATTGATCTTGTATTACAAATGAATGATCCTACCTGTGACTTGATCTTAAATTGAGATTTCCTCTTCCCTGAAATGAAATGAAGTTCATCCATAGTAATTGTAGAATTTCCCACTGTAGATCACCAAATAATGCAATATACTAAAGAAAAATACTTGATCTACTTCTACAAACAAACTTGTGGAAGCTTAATCGATTTTTAGAAAGATAAAATAGAACACATATAACAGAGAATGAGAAATCAATCACACATGAACATAGAAGAATACTCTAGGGAAAGCCTCAGCTAAAACTCCGCTATTTGTAATATCATACAAGTGGAAATATATCCGAATTACACAAAGCTTGTTATGAAACCAGCTCACAAAAAGATAGAAAAGAGAGATCCACGCCTTAGAATTCAGCCTCTTCGAGGGGGCAACCTCCTTTACATTACATAAATGAACAATTCTTGGATGATACAAATGACAAAACCTCCTTTCTATATATAGGAGTCTAGGGAGTCACAATATAATCCAGCCGACCTAACAATAATAATATAAAGCCACAAAAATAACAATAGAGGGATTCTATGGGGCACATAAATAACAATATGGGGGTAATAGGGGCACAACAATATAAATAAGGGGTATAACTACAATAGTAATGGGGTAATCACTAGTATTATAGGGACCCAACATGCCCCTCTCCTTCAAAAAAGTGTTGTCCTCAACGCTTGAGTAGTTCTGGATACTTCTGCATAAAATTCTCATCCTCCCATGTGGAATCTTCAGCGGATAAGTTCTTCCACTTGATAAGATACTCTGAAATTGATCGATTTCGTAGCTGTCGAGTTCTTGTTTCTGTGACTGCTTCCGGTTCCAATATAATTTTTCCTTCCTCATCAAGTTCTGGCAATATTGTTTGAATTGGGAGCTTGTCACCTATAACCTTCTTTAAACATGAAACATGGAAAACTGGGTGCAATCGAGAAGCTGCAGGAAGCTCCAATTTGTATGCCATAGTACCAATCTTTTGCAACACCTTGTACGGACCATAATACTTTGGTGATAATTTATTATCCTTCTTAGCTTGCTTTAGGGACATTTGCTTATATGGTTGTAGCCGTAGGAATACCCAATCACCTACATCAAAACTTCTTTCACTGCGATGTTGATCTGCCTGTTGTTTCATTCTATTTTGTGCCAACACGAGGTTATCCTTTAAGAGTTGGAGGACTTGTTGTTGATGTTCGATGTGATGTTCCACTGCCTGAACCTTAGAATTTTCTCTTAAATATGATGTGATGGATGGTGGTTGATACCCATAAAGTGCCATAAATGGGGTCATTTTTGTTGCTGTATGGAAGGAAGTGTTATACCACCATTCAGCCAGAGGCAACCATTTGACCCATTGTGTCTGTTTATCAGATACAAAGCAACGAAGATATCCTTCCAAACATTTGTTTACTATCTCAGTTTGCCCATCAGATTGAGGATGATAAGATGAGCTATGAGCTAACTGAGTACCAAGACAAGAAAATAATTCTGTCCAAAAATTTCCAGTGAAAATGGGATCTCTGTCACTTACAATAATCTTTGGGTTTCCATGTAGCTTTTGAACTGTTTCCATAAATGCAGTAGAAACTGTACTGGCTTTAAATGGATGTGATAATGCACAAAAGTGTGCATACTTGGTAAGTCTGTCAACTACCACCATGATGACACTCTTTCCCTCAGACTTGGGTAAACCTGTGATAAAATCCATTGAAACCTCCTCCCAACGTTGGCTTGGAATGGATAAAGGTTGTAATAGACCCGGTGTCTTAATTGTTTCAACTTTATTTTGCTGGCAAACCAAACATTCCGCCACAAACTTTTGAATATCTGATTTAAGGCCATCCCAAAAAAATTCCTTCTTAACCCTGTGGTAAGTTTTTAAAAATCCTGAGTGCCCTCCTAAGGGAGAAGTGTGCAATTCCATAAGAATCTTTTGTTTTAGCTGGGAATTCTTACAGAGGTATAAGCGATCTTTGTACCATAACGAATCATTTTGCCAGCTAAATGTATCAGAAGTACTGGAATCTTGTTGTAACTTTCGAATAAGTGCCCACACTTCTTCGTCATTCTTCCATTCCTCCCTTGCTTCGTTTATCCAATCTGGTTGGATAATAGAAATGGCACACAACAATGCTTCCACATCCTCATCCTTTCTTGAGAGTGCATCTGCCACCACATTTTGCTTCCCTTTTTTGTAGATGATTTCAAAGTCATAACCCAACATCTTTGTGACCCACTTTTGTTGCTCTTCAGAGGATAATCTTTGTTCTAAAAAGTATTTAAGGCTATCATGATCCGTTTTTACCTTGAAGTGTCTTCCCATTAGGTAGGGTCGCCATTTCTTAAGTGCATGGAGTATTGCCAACATTTCCTTCTCATAAATAGCTTTGCTTAAAAACTTTCCCTTGATTGGACGACTTTCAAAAGCAATGGGTCTTTCATCTTGCATTAGAACAGCACCAATTCCATTTCCTGAAGCATCACATTCCACAATAAAGGTTTTTGTGAAGTCCGGTGTAGCTAAGACCGGTGCTTGGCACATTGCCTCTTTAAGATGTTCAAAGGCCTTTGTTGCTTCCGGAGTCCATGAAAATGAATCTTTCTTCAATAATGTTGTTAGAGGTGCTGCTATTCTCCCATAATTCTTAACAAACTTGCGATAATACCCTGTCAACCCAAGAAATCCTCGCAGATGCTTTATGGATGTGGGGATTTTCCATTCCTTAATGGCTTTAATTTTGCTAGGGTCTACCTTAACTCCTTCATGAGATACAATATGACCCAAATATTCCACCTCCTGGACTCCAAAGAAACATTTGGATCTTTTTGCATATAATTGTTTCTCCTCCAATAGTTGTAGCACCCTGTCAACATGTTCAACATGATCCTTCCAAGACTTGCTGTAGATTAGTATATCATCAAAAAATACTAACACAAATTTTCTAAGGAATGGTTTGAAAATTGAATTCATCAAACCTTGAAATGTTGAAGGTGCATTGGTAAGGCCAAAAGGCATGACCAAAAATTCATAATGACCCTCATGAGTTCTAAATGCCGTTTTCGGAATGTCTTCAATCTTCATTCTGATTTGATGATATCCCGAACGAAGATCCAACTTGGTGAAGTAAATTGATCCATGCAATTCATCCAGTAATTCATCAATAACAGGAATGGGGAACTTATCTTTAATAGTGAGCTTGTTGAGCTCCCTATAATCCGGACACATGCGCCATGATCCATCCTTCTTGTGCACCAATACTACTGGAGCTGAGAAAGAACTTTGACTCGGTTGAATTATACCAGCCTCTAGCATTTCTGCAACCATACGTTCAATTTCACTTTTTTGGACATAGGGATATCTGTACGGCCTGATGTTTGGAGGAACACTTCCTGGAATCAGATGAATAGCATGATCATGATCACGCATAGGTGGGAGACCTTTGGGAGTCTCAAATACCTTGGAATGATTGTCCAGGACTTTTTGGAGATCTGGAGAAATAGATGATTCCAATGTGGAAACATCTAGCGAACATAATTGTGCAATTACACCTCTTTGCTCCTTTTTTAGAAGCTTTGTCATGCCATTAGAGCTGATTATCTTTCCTGGTTTCCCTGCAATACCCCTTAATTCAACTTCCTTTCCTTCCACAGAAAATTTCATGAAAAGTTCTTGAAAATTAAAAGCTATTGTACCCAAGGATTGTAGCCATTGGACTCCTAGTACAACATCAGCACCTCCCATTGGAATGGAAAGCATTGGGCTAGTCAATACATATTCTCCCATGGATAGCTTGATATTATGGCACTTTCCAGAACAATTTATTGTTCCTCCATTTGCAATCATCACTTGACACTCTGGTGCTGGATATAGGAAGCAATTCAATTCTTTTGCTACCCTACAATGAATAAAATTGTGGGTGCTTCCTGAATCAATCAACACTATTACCTTTTTCTTCTTGATTTGTCCTTCTATCTTGATGGTTTGAGGAGTGGTAATTCCTGCCAATGCATTACAAGATATGGTCGGATTTATTTGTTCTTCATCTAGGCTTTGTTCCTGGAATATATCCTCTTCTTTTGACCTTTCTTGCTCCTTTTCTTCTTCCTCTTCACAATCTATGTAGAATAATTTCTTCTCAGCACACTTATGACCTTTTGTGTATTTGCTATCACAATTGTAACAAAGCCCTTTTGCTCTTTTTTCTTCCAATTGTTGTGGTGTCAACCTTGTAGGTTGTGGAAGACTATGGGCAACAACACTTCCGTCTTTATAGTTGTGAACGGTATGCTTCCTAGTTGCCATAATTTTGCTTTCCATTTTTCTTGCTAACCTGAATGCCTTCTCTAATGAATCAGGTTCCCAAAGGCGCACATCATGTTGGATATTATCCTTTAAAGACCCTATGAACACATCAATCCTATGCTCCTCTGGAATATCTTTTACCCTTATGTTCAATTTTTGGAACTCCTCAATGTGCTCCATTATTGAACCCTTTTGTTTGAGACTTATCAATTGGCTAAAAAAAGTGTTGCTTTTTGTATCCTCATAATGTGCTATCAATTCTTCCGTAAAAATTGCCCAAGTGATAAATTGTTTACGAGAACAAAGCCATTGATACCATACAAACTGATTTGGTTCCAAATATAAAGTTGCCATACGTACCTTTTGTGTGTTTTGCACATTATTGAGATCGAAGAATTGCTCCATCTGTAATATCCATGTGGCGGGATCCTTGCCATCAAACTTCCTCATATCGATTTTTGGAACATGGTGAGTCTTCGATCCAACATTAGAGTCTATGGAATCATGATTAACATTTCTTTTGTTCTCATCATGAGTTTCCTTTACTACCTTTTCACCATTAGTGACCCTTTCTTGTAGCAACTTATTCAATTCATCCATCTTATCATCCATGCCATCAAATTTAGCGTCAATCTTAGCTTCCATGCCATCCATCTTAGCTTCCATTCCCTTTATCTTAGATTCCACGCCATTTACCTTAGATTCCACGCCACTTATCTTAGCTTCTGTTAGCTTTTGTGAGCGTGACATTTGTTGCACTTGTTCTTGTAATTTTGATATATCATGTAGCATTTCTTCCTCTTCTTCATGAGTCATGCTAGAGCTTTCAGGTTCCTTACTAGGTGTTTGCATTTTCTTTCCTCGGGGCATCAGTTACCGATAATAAAGTTTTACTATGCCCTTTGAATCCGTTGAACCAAGCTTACACAAAAATTAAAAAAAAAACTACACACCTTTTTTCACTTTATAGAAGCCTGATATTGAATCTGATGTATCTCTGTAATTTCAGATCCTTCAATTCTGAAATTGCTACCTGTAGTAGCCTTCTACGTCCTCTTTCCAATGCCACAAGTCTGAGCCAAATTGGATTCTCCAAGGAAGAGTTATGTGAAATCTCCCACAGTGACTTGCTTTTAGACTGGTTCAGTAGAGCAAACTTGTACGACGTGACACGAGTCACTGTTTCAACCTTTGAATCTGAAACACACACACAAGAAACTACAGTCCGTCCTCTTTCTGTACCTTTTTACGAAATTTCAATCCGATCCTCAGAGAGAGAGTTATGACGATTTTCCCCAGGTCACCTGTTTTGAATGTAATTCAGGAGTCTGCAAAAAGACCAACTTCCTCAGATCATATCTCCGAAAATATCGCGAGAAAAGCTCTGAAATTCGGACCCAAGGTTCAGCGCCAATTCTTCTCAAATGGGTTTTTTTTGCGACTTCTGAAACGTCACAGAAAAAAAGTTATAGCGAAAATGCCACGATGACCTGTTTGGAGCAGCGAAACCCTAGAATCCAAAGCTCTGATACCAAATGTTATGAAACCAGCTCACAAAAAGATAGAAAAGAGAGATCCACGCCTTAGAATTCAGCCTCTTCGAGGGGGAAACCTCCTTTACATTACATAAATGAACAATTCTTGGATGATACAAATGACAAAACCTCCTTTCTATATATAGGAGTCTAGGGAGTCACAATATAATCCAGCCGACCTAACAATAATAATATAAAGCCACAAAAATAACAATAGAGGGATTCTATGGGGCACAAAAATAACAATATGGGGGTAATAGGGGCACAACAATATAAATAAGGGGTATAACTACAATAGTAATGGGGTAATCACTAGTATTATAGGGACCCAACAAAGCTTTAGCTCACAAGCTATCCAGCTCTCAGTACAATTCCTCAATGTTGCTCATAGACTGAATAGACGCAACATATGCCTTCCCTTAGTCCTCGAAACCTCCTATTTCCTTGCGCAGTTTCTCCTGGGTCCTCTGGCTGCCACCTGTGTGAATTCATCTGTCACACAACTCAATAACCTCTGAAATAACTGCGCAATCCTGAAGGAGATAATTCCTTCTGCATGGATGAGTTTCCTTTATAGAAAAATTCCTCCAACTGATAGTACATTGTCCCTTCCTTTAATTTCAACTGGGTCTCTGTCTGAACTGACATGCATGAGTTATTTATGAGAGAATATTTAGTTATTTGGAGAAGACTAGTTGCACGCATGCATGCATTAACTGACTGAACTCACAATTAGTTCCTCCAACTGTTTGGAACTAATTTAATTGGACTTAACTTAGTTAACTGAGTTAACTAATAACAACTCAAACACAACTCATCCTTATCTCCTTAATTAAGGGATAACTTCCTGTTGTGTTGTACAACAACCCCCCATTTCTAAAAACTTGTACACAAATTTTTTAAGAAGAAATGGGTCCCTTTTTAAATAAACTTAGTGAGATTTGTGATTTGATAAATAAGCCTGGTATTGACCTCATTATAAGAAAAAACTTTATCAAAAGGCCCGATGTAATTGATTCATTCTAAAAGCCTTTTGAATAAAGTATAAAGTGTTCCTTTGAAAAACATCATAAATAATTCTACATTGCGATAAAGTGATCGAAGATCGCGTATTGCAATGATAAAGGGATACACATAAAAGGGTCCTCATAAAATCCTCCGATTCGATAAAGGTAATTGCAATCGGAAATCGGGGTTATCATATGACAAAGAGCTAAAGCACAAGTCGAAACCCCCGATTGCGATTAATAAATAAGGTGTGCATCTCAAGAATAAATCATTCGCAAAAAAGGTTTGCATGCATAAGTCTTTTAAAAATTAATAAATCAAACCAATTCAATAAAAACATATCCCGCCTTATTATAATATCACTTTATCGCAATCGGAGATATTTGTTTCAAGTGATGAAGCCTTACCCTTTTAAAACTCCCGAATTCGATTTATCACCGATCGTCAATCGGGGAAATCTGAAGACATGCTTGAGATAATCATTGAATATATGATCGATGTGACGAGTATTTATGATATTTATTCATCATGATTGGCGGCTTGAACGGTTAGTTAATTTCATAGTTAAGAGTGAATCCATCAAGGATTTCACTCGTGGGGGTTCTTAATTGCATTCAATTTATCATATGTTAATTGCCTTAGCTCCGTTCATTTTTGTATTGGCTTTTAGTGGCAATATCCCTGTGTTATGGTTTGTAATTGTCTGTGCAGAGTTTCTTTGAACTCATGAATCCAGAAAAGATGGGGAAGAAATCTAAGAAGGCCAAGGCACCTCCTGTAGTTAAAGAACCAGAGCTGAGCAAGAAGGGACTAATATCAGATACAACATGCCTCGGTCTGGGAAATGCGAGCTGGGAAAGTATCTATAATTTGATAGAAGCAGAAGAGCCCAAAGAACTGGAAGAGGAAGCCACAGCCGATTCCACCAGCAAATCAGAAGGAACTCTCAAAGAACTAGCCTGTTCATACCTTCACAAGATAGCAGCACGGCCAAAATTTTGCCATATACTGATGTGGTTAGATGGGTCGTCGAGAAAATCCCAACTGCAGACCAAACATTTTTCACAGTTGATGGAAGGATATTCGGGTCATTTAAACCTAAAGATATCAGGCCAATGTACCATGTACCTCTGCCCGAGAAGCGCTACAACAAGGCATTTCTGGAAGCATTTGCAAAAGAAAATGACTTGGAATCGGACCCGATCAGACACTGGAGGCATTTCCCAAATAAACATAAGCACGAATCATCGGGTAAGTATTATGTTGATTCATTAGCCTCTCCTTATTGTTATGTTGGTGCTATAATGTGTAGACTATGGGGACAACATGATTCTGCAGGATTTACTATAGATATGGTCCCATTAATGGAAGCTGCAATTCATGGTTATGTTATGGATTGGGCAAATATTCTATTTGATAGAATAGCCACTGAGATACTAGAATTCAGAAGGAAAACGTATACAACTTCTCGGACCATTCCTCCTTTTTACTACAATTCATATATTCTTGACATCATTTTTTTTAACTTTGAATATCCCGTACTCGGATGGAAGTGGACTCCCAAAGATCCTAATCCTATTAATATCTATCACAAACAATTGTGGAAGGTTCATTTTAAGAATCACCTGTACAAAATTTGTAATGGTTTTGTCCTACCTGTATACTATTCTATCTTTAATAAGCCTGCCCTTAGGATATCTCAAGAAGCAACAATTGACCTAACAACAGTGGGTAGCTGGTTCGGAGAGGAGAAATTCACTTATGTAAGGCTTTTTGGCAGTTTTACCAAACCTCATGTTCTTCCTTTATATGTTCCTGATAAACTGTTAGCCCGAGAGTTAGCATATCAGATAACAGTTGAAGGAAGGTTGTCTATAATGTTACTTCTCAAGCTAAACTCACCAAATTTGATCATGAAAAAGATAACTTTGATTATTTGCTTGCTTCAGTTGATCTATTTCACCTGGTTAAAGGATTGGCTAGTACCAAATATGGAGATGAGGGACTAGAAAAATTCAATAAGTTTAGAGTCTAGAGGTTGCAAACTCTGCCTTTGGATTTATTAGCGACAACCCCAACAGTTCAGCCATAGAGTCAAAGTAAACAGCGAGCTGCCGATAATACTCTTGTAGTGGAGAAGGCTCCCGAAAAGGAAAAGTTTGCAGAGTAGGAGCAAAGACAAGAAACAAGTAGCGGACCCCTTGATTCAAGCATTTATGTTGATCCTAAACTAATCAACGGATGGCAGCAATTTGATTCCATCATTAGTAATACTGAGAACATTCAAGGATTCAGTACACCTGAGGTGACCACTATTCAGAAATTAGTAATCAACACAGTTCCGACTGAAGGAACAAGCGGCCCACCCATGATCCATAAGGATGTAGAAATAATCCTTGAAAATCCCTCCGATGAGATTGTTTTACACATAGAAGAAATACCACCATTAGATGTTTTCTACAGCCCTAAGCATAGGGTTGTAATCAAAAGGCAAAGGAAAAAGAAGAAAATTGATCACTTTCCTTTTTTGATTTCACAAATGGAGATGATGAATGTGGTATGGAGAGAGGAAGTTAATCCTTCTGAAGATCTCACCAAACTTTCTCAGTATGCTGGAGCATACATAGCAGCCACAATGGATAAAGCATCGGAGGTTAGTAATTTACTAAAAGAAAAAGATCAAGCAATCAGTTTGCTAGAATCACAGGCACATGAGAAACAACAAAAGATAGAATAGCTAGAACTACAATTAGCAGTTTAGAAGCAGCTAAATGACCAGTTGAATGAGCAATTGCTCAAAGAAAAGCAAAGGATTGATGAGCAAGCAATTCATAAGCAACAGGAGTTATCCGAAGCATTGAGTAAGTTGCAGTTATTAAATGAACAACTGAGTAAATCAAAGGAAGAACAAATCACTCAACTGACAGTTCAGATAGAACAATTCAAAGAATATCCCCAAGTGGGAGAATTCAGATCTGAGGCTCTACAAATTACCAGTGCATTGTCTAGGTAGTTGAGTCTATTATGTCATAATATCTCACTAGTTCTTCCTCTGTGTGAAATTTCATCATCCATGTTTGACAAGTAAGTAGATGTGAGACTAGACTTGGAAAAAGCAGATGAAAGATTAACAAATTTTCTCTCTTGGCAAGAATCAAAAGAGGGAAAAAGATGCTAATCTACCACAAATCTAGGAATTGCATAAAGAAATTCTATTTACTGAATGGCAATCTTAGCTAATGAAGGCTTAAAGAGAAATATCAAGATGCAGATCGGAAATAAACAACCTGGTTGAATTAATTAATAACAGTCTTTATTTATCAAATTTAATAACAGAGTGTTCTCTAGGAAAACTTCTACCAGTAAAAGCATTAGAACAAATGTGGAAATATGAGCTGGAGCAAAGGGAAAAATTGATCGCAGGTATTCAAAGTTTAACATGGAAAACCTTTTGGTTTTTCCTGGTCAAACCATATAGTTAGCGGGCAGCAATGAAATGCCTCACCGATGTAATTGGCCACATGATCCCTGAACTTAATGATGCCACATACACCTCTTAGTTACACTCATGCATGAGTCGTCCACTAGAACTTCGGCTGATGCTCGCCATTTGTTAGCTCCAATCACAAGATGATCATCCAATACAGTGAACCATTTTGTGACCGACCGCATCATGCCTATTTCAAGATGATTTTCACATTTTTGTGATTTGGTTATACTAGCGCATAGCATATTTCTTTCATAGTTTGTTATTTTAAATAGTATTTATAGACCCTTTCATGTTTTTAGAAAGGGTCCTCAAATTTTTGTATTAAGACTTGGATCGGAAGTTGCACTACTGTGCTTCTGATATATTTATTTCTATAAAAACTGGACTTGAATTCTGAGTTTTGATAAAAAATGCTTTTATGTGCACATTGCTTCTTGTGAAAGTATTCCCACGTTAAAAGGCAGGATCTGAATGCGATTCATATCAGAGGAGACTGAAATGCATATGTACTACTATTTGTTTTTTTGCTTCATGCTTTTATGTGAATCAACATTTATCTATTTTGCTATTATTGATATATGTATATGTTCTTACATTAATTCTTTGACTTATGACTATTGAATGTTTAAGAGTTGTTATATTTCATATATATGTATGTCAATAATATATAACGATTAGTGTGATAAAATTTTAATTATTACTTTGTTAAACTACTTGAACAAAGTAATTATCATATGAATGAATATTTTTATTTATGAGTAAGTCATCTATTGTTTAGTTGTCAATAAGAACCATAAAAAATTGCACTAGGAGAAAAACTTCCCAGGATAGATTAGTTACTTTTATATTGTTGCATTTTAGAATAGATCATTCATCACTCTCATTAGATACTATAAATCGATCACTTATCCATCCTACTTATATATCATTGAGAAACTAGTCCCATTGTATCCAATCAGAGCCACCACACCAAACGGAAAAGGAGCTGCTTTAAGGTCCGGACCGGATGGTTTTCCCAGATGTTGATGCGGCAATTTTCGAGGCATCAACATTTTTGGCTCTAGAAGGAGGGCATGAACTATGAATGGTGAGAAAATCTAAATCTATAATCCATTCTGAGAGTAAATTTCTCTCCACCTCACCTCTGACTTCTCCCTTGCATGCTAAATCTCTAGTTTCTAAGCGGGAAGTTGAAAAAACAACAACCACTGTTGAACCCCAAAACATCTCAGATAAATCAACTCTAGAATCTCCAGAAGTACAGTCTCTAATTCATAAACTTCAGAGATTCTCAATATCACTACAGAAATCTGAATTATCTCAAGGCAGTGTGACTTCGCAATTCATTCCTTCTCATCCCTTTACCAGACTTTAGAGTGAAAAACTTGGTATTGAACCTATTGAATTCCATTTGCCTAAAAGAAAAAGAGCAAGGAAGACAACTGAAGGGTCTGATAGTGAAACTCCCTCATCATAATCACCCATTTCATCTTCTCCATTGTGAAGCCAACCATCCACTCCCCCACTCCAAATTGTCATACAACAGGGTACCGGAACTGCAACATCTGCTTCTTAACCACATGGAACTTCATCTGCGCTATCATCCATTAGTAGCTCAACAATGGCACGGAACCCAGGAACAATCCTAGTGCAGTCACAATGCCTACACCTTTGAACCCATTACCAGCTCATCCCGAGAAATGGTTGCCAAAATTCAATCCATATATAGGCGTACAGACAAATGAACACATAAACAATTTTATGTTGTCAGTCAATTTAAAAGGAGTTACTGAAGAAGAAGTGGCTGTCAGCGTTTTCCTGTATACCTTACAAGGATTAGTCGGGTCTTCGTACTTTTCTTTACCATCAGGATCCATTACTAGTTGGAATATTTTTCAAGAACAGTTCTTAACTAAATATGGTGATGACAGGTCCACAGCAATGTTAATTAATGATCTCTCAAATCTTAAAACGGAATCTAGAGAGCCTATAAAAGAGTTCAATTCACGATTTAATAAACTCTTAAATAAGATTCCTACTACCTCAAAACCTAGTGAACAGGTTAGGAGTGAATGGTACATATTAGCCTTACCTTGAAACATAGCTATCTTTGTGGATAGGGCTGCAAAGCCTACTTTAGCAGAGAATATGAAAGAGGAAATTGCTATGGAAAAATGTATCATCGCCTTAGAAAAGAAAGTTGCTCTTGAAGAACGAAAACCTAAAAAAGTTACTTTCAAAGATGATTCAAAGAAGAAAATGGCTAAAGATCCATACGATATGGAAGGTCTCCAAAAGGTTCTAAAAACTATGTCA
Organism: Pinus tabuliformis; assembly: GCA_031772625.1. Classification (NCBI taxonomy): domain Eukaryota; kingdom Viridiplantae; phylum Streptophyta; class Pinopsida; order Pinales; family Pinaceae; genus Pinus; species Pinus tabuliformis. The sequence goes on from CM062816.1 coordinate 1,839,465,908, forward strand.
AATGAAATGATAGAAATTAAGAAACAAGTAGCTGAGACCTCAACTAAGAAGCCATTTAGAAATTTTAAGAAACCAGAATCAAAACCCCCTAATGTTATATCCAACGCAGAGTCAGACCCCGAGAATGATGAAGAAGAAGATAGAGTCTTATCATCTGACAAAATTAAAGAAGAGGAAGCTGTGGAATGTCATGGGATGTGGGACTTCATTTTGCTCAATTTTGATACTGAAAATGAATAGGAAGCTTTTCCAGTAAGTACCAGGAGTAAGGAACTCCTGAACCTGTTCAAGCAACTCAAAAGAAAAAGAACATGAGTACTACTACTAAAGAAAGGGTTCCCACAAAAAATTCTACAACAATGCCCACTCAAAATCAGCCATCAGCTTCCAGTCCACTTTCATCATCTAAAACGTTAGTAGTTGTAGACTATATGGATTACAACAACATTGAAGACATGAAGAAAATGAGAGCAAATATCACTATATTTGAGCTTAGCAAGCTTAAACATCAACAAAAATTGCTGCTCAAAGAATTAGATGTAGTACCTTCTTCTCCTCTTCCAAATGTTGTATTGTCCAAAGCTGCTAATGAGATAGGTAAGCCACTAGCAGGTAGAGTAGAAGCTACTGATGTTGTTTTAATCGGAGATAGATCAAATTCCCATACTCCTCCTTTTCTATTGACCTACGAGATTTATAATAGAAATCTGCACAATTTCTTGATAGACTTAGGGGCTTTATCAAATATAATGCCAGCTTCGGTTTGTTCTAAACTGAATATTGAACCCCAAAAGTCTACAGTGCATATTGTCCAGTTGGATAGAACTAAGGTCCAAGTATTGGGAGAAATCAACTCAGTTACCATTAGGTTATCAGCTGATCCAAGAGTAGTTCAGAGAATTGATATATTAGTTGTTGATATTCCTGAGTTTTATGGTTTGATTTTAAGCAGAGATTGGTTTGAGAAACTTCATGGTTACATTTCTACCAATTGGTCTCACATGTGGCTTCCCTATAAAGGGAAGCCAAATCAGATCAAGATTGATCGAGAGAAGCATATGACTCATACTGTAACAAAGTTTGAACAAGAAAACCAACCTATAGCATTCAACAATAATATTCTTGGTAACTACTCATCTGAATCATTCTTTGGTAATTTTAGTGCTCAATCATCACCTTTCTCAGTTAATAGTTTCACATCTCAAATTGAAATTTTTTCCCAAACAGATACATCAAGATGTGTTAAAATTGCTGAAGAAATTGTAAATAAAACTGTAGATAAACTTTTATTTTGGTCATTATATTTTGATGGGTCTAAATCTAATGATGGTGCATGAGCAGGATGTATTTTAGTTAATCTGGAAGTAGAAAAACTATGCTATCATGTAGATTATAATTTGAGTGCACAAATAATACTTCTGAATATGAAGCCTTGATTCAAGGACTTTACAAAGCAATAGGTCTTAAGGTGCAATATTTGAAAGTGTTCGGTGACTCTGAAATTGTTATAAAGCAAGTCAGAAATACTATACATTGCCTTTCTAGTCACCTTAAACATTATCAATCCTTGGTACAAGACCTTGTATCTCATTTTCTAGCATTTAATATTTCTCCCATTCCTAGGTCTCAGAATGCAGTAACAGATTTACTAGCCAATGTTGCTTCTAAGCTCCTTCCATCTGAAGACTACAGTTCTGATAGATTTTTAGTAGAGTTAATTTCAGACTATTGATTCCCGATAATGTCACTAACTGGCGAATATTCAATCACAACAACATGATTTTAAATTTCTTAACTTCTGATAAGTCCTATGATGATCAAATTATTGATGAAAGTGAGCATGATCTTCAAATGAAGCAAAAACTTAAAGAAAATTCAATACCTAAACTAGTAGTCAAACTTGAAGACCTTTATGACATTAAAGATAGGTTTAAATAGGTTACTAATTCAAAACTTCAAAGTTCTACTTTAAGATTTGAATTAATAAATCTTGGCACAGAGGCCAAACCACAAAATATCAATTTAGGATTAGGACTTACCTCAGAAGAAAGATTTGCATTTATCAGATTATTGAATAGATATAAAAATGTCTTCACTTGGAATTATGATGACTTGAAAACATATGATACTTCTATCATACATCATACAATTCCAATGATATCTGAAGAAAAACAGGTACAACATAAATTAAGGAAAATTCATCCGAACCTTGAAAGTAAGATAAAAGCCGAGTTAAACAAACTCTTGAAGGCTAAGCTAATTTTTCCTGTTAGACATTCAAAGTGGGTATCCAACTTGGTGCCTGTGAGAAAGAAGAATGGTGACATCAGAATTTGCATTGATTTCAGAAATCTTAATAAGGCAAGTCAAAAAGATAATTTCACACTACCAACAATGGAGCAAACTCTGCATTCAGTGGCTGGTTTTGAATTAATGTCTTTCTTAGATGGTTTTTAGTGTATAACCAAATCTTGGTGCACCCCGATAACAGACTCAAGACTACTTTCAGAACTAAGTGGGGAACTTATGCCTATCAAAAAATGCATTTCGGTTAAGTCAAAAAGATAATTTCACACTACCAACAATGGAGCAAACTCTGCATTCAGTGGCTGGTTTTGAATTAATGTCTTTCTTAGATGGTTTTTAGTGTATAACCAAATCTTGGTGCACCCCGATAACAGACTCAAGACTACTTTCAGGACTAAGTGGGGAACTTATGCCTATCAAAAAATGCATTTTGGTTTAATTAATGCTGGAGCTACTTTTCAAAGAGCAATGGATATAACATTTAAAGGTCTGATTAATAAATCAATAGTTGTCTATTTGGATGACATTACTATCTTCTTTAAGAAAAAAGCAAATCATTTACATGATTTGAAACAAATCTTTGAACGCTGTAAAAGGTATGGGATTTTACTGAATCCTAAGAAGTCATTTTTTGCTCTTGACCAAGGTAAACTCTTGGGGTTCATTGTTTCAAAAGATGGTATTTATATTGATCCAGATAGAATCAAAGAGATTTTTGATATTCCATTTCCACACAATAAAAAGTAATGTAATCATTTTTAGGTCAAATAAATTTTGTAAAAAGATTTGTTCGATATTTTTCACAGATTGTTTTACTATTACAAATCATGATCAATAAGAACTCAATGTTTAAATGGGGGCATATAGAAAAGGAGGCTTTTGATTCAATCAAGCAAGCAATCATAAATGCTCCTGTATTGAACACTCCCAATTTTTCAAATCATTTTATTTTATATACTCTAGCATCTGATTCATCTTATGCAGTAGTATTGACACAAATCAATGGTTAAAACTTGGAAGCACCAATATCATATTATATTTCAAATTTTCAGGGTGCTAAGCTTAATTAATCTGAAGTTAAAAAGCAAGCCTTTGCTGTATTTAAAGCCATTAAACACTTTAGGCCCTTCCTTATAAATACTCACACAAAAGTTATAGTCCCTTTTTCAGAGGCCAAGGTTTTTGTAGGTTGTTAGCAGGAGCTTCTAATATTCAGGAACATGAAGATACCAACAATATTGAAGAAATCAAGGAGATAAGTACCATCAATCCCGGATCCCAATATGCAGATTTGATATTTTATTTGAAGAATGGATATGCTCCTTTTAATCTTTCCTATAAAAATAAACGTGCCATAAGACTAAAAGCAAAAAATTCATGATTGTTGATGATGTGTTTTTTAGAAGGAATTATGATTCGATTTTGTTAAGATGCTTAAAAAAATCTGAAGCACAAAAGGTCTTGTAGGAATTACATGATGGTCCAACAGGAGGAAATTTTGAAGCTGATACAACAGCTCACAAAATTATTCATGCTGCGTATTATTGGCCCACCTTTGTTGGCATTATGAGACAAGTATTGTCCTTGATGGAAAATCACACTGATAACAAATCATAGTGCAGAAGGATAGCAGCAAGGAATTGATGATCAGTCTACAAGTATGAAGAAAAATATATACACGCTGGTTCACTATATACCAAGCCGCGTATACAAGCAGGTTCACTATATACCAAGTCGCGTATACGCAGGTTCGCTATATACCAAGTCGCGTGTACACGCTGGTTGGCTTCAGTAAAAGCGCATGTATGTGGAAAACTTATCTTTGGTCCACAGCCGTTATTCCTTGGAAGTTGTGCCTATGGTTTTGGACCTTGGTGTCTCGACGGACGTGTTGATCCCTAGTTTTGAAGCTGATGGTATTGGATTTCTATGGTTTTGGCTCTTGGTATTGAACAAGGCCTAAGGCTATATAAGGAGAAGAAGATCATTAGGCAAATGTATCTGAAATGTCTTGAATATCTGATGAAGTATTAGATCCAGTATGCAGGTTATTGGTTGATGATGTATTGCTTGATCTGAGCTAAGGAGAGATCTCATCGGTTGATGGAGAACAAGATCTAAGGAAAGATCGGGATCAAATGGTTTGAAATGAACTATCTTTATATGGTTGATTATGCGTATTTCTAGATCTGCATACTGATGCAATGTTATGTTCTGGGTATAACTGAAATCTGGTACAACTGCAAGTTATGAAAAATTATTTTTAGATCTGTACGCAGGTTGTCTTCGGTAAAACCGCTTGTATACGCGGGTTGCCTTCATTGTAGTAGCGTATATCTTTTGGAGCTTGATTTTTGGGTTGCAGCTGGATCTGACTGTTATTGCAGAGTTCTGTAGTCTGCTCTGTGTTCTGGTGACTGGGTTTGACAGGGCTTCAGTGGTTCAGTGATTCAAAGATTGATGATGCTAGTATTGGTCGTTTTATGCTTCAATGATTTGTGAATGAATCATGGTCTTCAGATTGTAATGATGTGCTTCAGGAGTATCCAGTCTCAAAATTGATGAAAAGTGGTACCTGAAGGAAAGAAGATTGTAGGCGAGCACCTACGTACTAGTATCTTAGCTAGTACAAGAGCAAAGGGGGTTGGAGCTCCCGTCCAAGGAAGTTTGGAGAACGAGAGAAGGTTGAAGCCTTCTGCAGGTTGTAGCCTGCGTGCTGGTATAAGGCTGCACCAGTACAAAAGATTGTAAACTGAAGTTCTTATTAAAGAAAGATAGAGACGACTTGCAGCAGGTGGTTTTCACCCACATTGGGTTTCCACCTTATATCATGGTGTTCATGTGTGTGGCTTTTGTGTGATGATCTGTTGTGCTATACTGCATCTGTTTACTCTTAATATGATGAATAATGTCCTGATGCATTTAACTGAAGATAAACTAACTGAATTATAAGATTTATGGTTATACGCTGGTTTCTTTAGACACAGTAGCGTGTACACGCTGGTTCACTTAACTGAAGTAGCGTATATGTTTCTGAGCATTGAAAAAGTTTTATTGATCTGATAATACTGATTCACCCCCCCTCTCAGTATTATTTACAACAACCTTATTTAAAGATACTCATGAGTATATAAGGAAATGCAGAACCTGTCAAACTGCCAGTGGAAAACAAAGAAAGCCAGCTTTTCCTTTACAACCAGTCAACATTGAGCAGCCCTTTGAACAATGGGGATTAGATATCATTAGATAAATCATTCCACATTCATCCAAACAACACAGGTACATCCTTACAACCATCAATTACTTTATGAATTGGTTAGAATCAATTCCTTTGAAGACATCAAACTATGAGGCAATCATTGAATTCATAGACCAGTTCATTATTACCAGGTTTGGTGTACCAAACACTCTTATTTTTGATAATGCATCTTATTTCTCTTGTAATTCCATACTTGAATTTTCTATCAAAAGAGGATTCAAATTGAAATATTCTGCAAACTACTACCCTCAGGGTAATGGTTTAGCAAAATCCACCAATAAAAATCTTATCAAAATCATTAAGAGAACTATTGATCAGAATCATAAGAATTGGGATAAATCTTTGATATTCGCATTATGGGCAGACCGTATAACACAGAAGGCCTTAATAGGCACTTCTCCATTTAATCTAGTGTATGGAAAGGAGGCTGTCATACCAGCAAACTTAGTACTTCCATCACTAGCCTTAGTGCAGCTTATTGACGAAAATCCCTCATCTTCTATTCAATTGATACATAATCAGATCCTGAAATTAGAGGAAGAAAGAGAGAAAGCCCGAACTACACATGCGAAGCATCAAAAAATTATTAAATCTTCTTTTGATACAACTTCCACTGGACCAAAACATTGACAAGTTGGTGATCTTGTTTTGAAATGGGACAGAGCCCACGAGGATAAAGGAAAACACACTAAATTTCAGAAAATGTGGCTCAGACCATTTCAAATCAGTGAAAAGATAGACCCATTAACATTCATATTGCAATATCTATTAGGAAAGAGAGATTCTTTTCCTGTCAATGGGATTATTTTGAAATTTTTTTTCACTTAAGGAGGTAACCCCTTCTTACTTTGTAAATATTCAATTTTCAGCTATATTTGTGTAAATAATTAGTTTAGTTTCTTTCTTGGAAAATAAAGTTGTAAATAGCCTTCTATTGGTTTTTACTATTTTGAAAAGGTTACTTAAAAGAAAAATGGTGTTATTATTTTCTTTTGATAGATGGAAGCCTTGAAGGAAAAGAAGAAAGTTCTAGGAAATTAAGTATAATTAAACTCTAAAAACCCTCTTTTATTTTTGTAAAATCTTCTCAAAACTTGAAAATACTGTAAATCATTCTAAGTTTTTAAAAAACTTAAAAAGGCTATCAATAGAAAGCAAAGACTGATCCAATCTCAGCATCTTCAACTCTTAAAATTGTCATCCATGTTCTCTTAGGGAGAAAATTAATCACCCGATCTATAAAATTTTATGATTTTTTAGAGTGCAATTCTAAAATAAATTTGATATAAGACATAAGAGGTCTCATCACGAGCCTGCTTACCATGATTATAGGGGACTAGTTCAACCGACATTACCAACACTGCATACCAAAACAGGGTAATGGCTTATAATTATAAGATAAGGGGTTTCATCATGAGCCAGCTTGTTCAGTTAAATTACAACTAGTGAATGGCATTGTCAACAGCTGGCCACCAAACTAGGACAATGTCTTTTTATCTTACAAAATAAAGAAATAAGAAAATAAAAAAATGCAATACAAAATATGTGGAAACATATCTTTTGGATTCATTCTTTTAAATTATACTCTGAAATGGACGGGACAATGAATGATTAAATGGTTAAAAGGTAACCCTGTCGAGACTATGAACGTTTGTTAGCAGCAGTGGCTCTACTTGTGACAAGGGAGTCATTATATAAGCTAAGTTGGATAAATCTCTTGTTTTATCATTATCAACCAATTAAGGTTTACTTAAACTTAGAATGTATTTAATTTTGAGATGAGAAGGAGATAGCAATAATAGTTTTCATTATATTCAAATTTTATGATTACCTAGTTATATTAGATTTTCTCTATCCACTAAGGTTTTCAGATTAAGAAGGTTAGAATATTATATTACTTTCTCAAAGATAACTGTTTCTTCTAGTGAATTGCCAATTGTTGTGCTGTACAACAACCTCCCATTTCTAAAAACTTGTACACAAAATTTTTAACAAGAAATGGGTCCTTTTTTAAATAAACTAAGTGAGATTTATGATTTGATAAATAAGCCTGGTATTGACCTCATTATAAGAAAAAACTTTATCAAAAGGTTTGATGTAAATGGTTCATTTTAAAAGCCTTTAGAATAAAGTATAAAGTGTTCCTTTGAAAAACATCATACATAATTCTACATTGCGATAAAGTGATCGGAGATCGTGTATCGCAATGATAAAGGGATACACATAAAAGGGTCCTCATCAAATCCTCCGATTCGATAAAGGTAATCATAATCGACAATCGGAGGTATCATATGACAAAGAGCTAAAGCACAAGTCGAAACCCCCGATTGCAATTAATAAATAAGGCGCACATCTCAAGAATAAATCATTCGCAAAAAAGGTTTGCATGCATAAGTTTTTTAAAAATTAATAAATCAAACCAATTCAATAAAAACATATCCCGCCTTATTATAATATCACTTTATCGCAATCGGAGATATTTGTCTCAAGTGATGAAGCCTTACCCTTTTGAAACTCCTGATTGCGATTTGCGATTTATCGCCGATTGCCGATCGGGGAAATCCAAAGACACGCTTGAGATAATCATTCAATATATGATCGACGCGACGGGTATTTATGATATTTATTCATCATGATTGGTGGCTTGAATGATTAGTTAATTTCACAGTTAAGAGTGAATCCATCAAGGATTTCACTCGTGATGGTTCTTAATTGCATCTGATTTATCATATGTTAATTGCTTTAGCTCTGTTCATTTTTGTATTGGCTTTCAATGGCAATATCCATGTGTTACAGTTTGTAATTGTATGTGCAGAGTTTCTTTGAACTCATGAATCGAGAAAAGATGGGGAAGAAATATAAGAAGGCCAAGGTATCTCCTGTAGTTAAAGAACCAGAGCTGAGCAAGAAGGGACTAATATCAGATACAACATGCTTCGGTCTGGGAAATGCGAGTTGGGAAAGTATCTACAATTTGATAGAAGCAAAAGAGCCCGAAGAACTTGAAGAGGAAGCCACAGCTGATTCCACCAGCAAATTAGAAGGAACTCTCAAAGAACTAGCCTATTCATACCTTCACAGGATAGCAGCGCGGGCCAAAATTTTGCCATACACTGATGTGGTTAGATGGGTCGTCGATAAAATCCTAACTGCAGACCGAACATTTTCCACGGTTGATGGAAGGATATTTGGGTCATTTAAACCTGAAGATCTCAGGAAAATGTACCATCAACCTTAGCCCGAGAAGCGCTACAACAGGGAATTTCTGGAAGCATTTGCAAAACAAAATGACTTGGAATCGGACCTGATCAGCCACTGGAGGAATTTCCCGAATAAACATAAGCACGAGTTATCGGGTAAGTATTCTGTTGATTCATTAGCCTCTCCTTATTGCTATGCTGGTGCTATGATGTGTAGACCATGGGGACAACATGATTATGCAAGATTTACTATAGATATGGTCCCATTAATGGAAGCTGCAATTCATGGTTATGTTATGGATTGGGAAAATATTCTATCCAATAGAATAACCACTAAGATACTAGAATTTAGAAGGAAAACGTATACAAATTCCCGGATCATTCCTCCTTTTTACTACAGTGCATATATTCTTGACATCATTTGTTTTAACTCTAAATATCCCGTACTCATATGGAAGTGGACTCCCAAAGATCCTAATCCTATTCATATCTATCACAAACAATTGTGGAAGGCCCACTATAAAAATCACTTGTACAAAATTGTAATGGTTTTGTCCTACCTGTATACTATTCTATCTTCAATAAGCCTGCCGCTAGGATATCTCAGGAAGCAACAATTGACCTAACAACAGTGGGTAGCTGGTTCAGAGAGAAGAAATTCACTTATGTAAGGTTTTTTGGTAGTCTTACCAAACCTCATGTTCTTCCTTTATATGTTACTGATAAACTGTTAGCCTGAGAGTTAGCATATTAGATAACATTTGAAGGAACGTAAAAAACCATGAGGGATTCAATGAAACATATGTGGCCTACATTCCAACTCCAGTGTGGCATATTTACTTTACATGATTATAAACATGCAGAGAAGATTCAGATGCTAAATCTTGCAACCATACCGAATAGGAAATATGACCCAAGAAAGGTTGCCTATAATGTTACTTCTCAAGTTAAAGTCACCAAATTTGATCATGAAGAAGATAAATTTGATGATTTGTTTGCTTCAGCTGAACTATTTCACCTGGTTAAAGGATTGGCTAGTACCAAATATGGAGATGAGGGACTAGAAAAATTCAATAAGTTTAGAGCCCAGAGGTTGCAAACTTTGCCTTTGGATTTATTAGCTACAACCCCAACAGTTCAGCCAAAAGTCAAAGTAAAAAACAAGCTACCGATAATACCCCTATAGTGGAGAAGGTTTTAGAAAAGAAAAAGTTGCCAAAGCAGGAGCAGAGACAAGAAACAAGTAGCGGACCCCTTGATTCAAGCATTTATGTTGATCCTAAACTAATCAACGAATGGCAGCAATTTGATTCCATCATTAGTAATACTGAGAACATTCAAGGATTCAGTACACCTGAGGTGACTACTACTTAGAAATAAGTAATCAACACAGTTTAGACTGAAGGAACAAGTGGTATAGCTATGATCCATAAGGATGTAAAAATAATCCCTGAAAATTCCTCTGATGAGATTGTTTTACACATAGAAGAAATACCACCATTAGATGTCTTCTACAACCTTAAGCATAGGGCTGTAATCAAAAGACAAAGGAAAAAGAGGAAAATTGATCACTCTCCTCTTTTGACTTCACAAATGGAGATGATGAATGTGGTATGGAGAGTGGAAGTTTCTTTTTGAAGATCTCACCAAACTTTCTCAATATGCTAGAGCATACACAGCAACCACAATGGATAAAGCATCGGAGCTCAGTAATTTACTAAAAGAAAAGTTCAAGCAATCAGTTTACTAGAAGCACAGGCACATGAGAAACAACAAAAGATAGAATAGCTGGAACTACAATTAGCAGTTCAAAAGCAGTTAAATGACCAGTTGAATGAGCAATTGCTCAAAGAATAACAAAGGATTGATGAGCAAGCAATTCATAAGCAACATGAGTTATCCCGAGCATTGATTAAGTTGCAGTTATTAAATGAACAACTGAGTAAATCAAAGGAAGAACAAATCATTCAATTGACAGTTTAGATAGAATGATTTAAAGAATATCCCCAAGTGGGAGAATTCAAATCTGAGGCTCTACAAATTACCAGGGCATTGTCTAAGCAGTTGAGTCTACTATGTCATAATATCTCACTAGTTCTTCCTCTGTGTGAAATTTCATCATCCATGGTTGACAAATCAGTAGATGCGAGACTGGACTTGGAAAAAGCAGATGAAAGATTAACAAATTTTCTCTCTTGGCAAGAATCAAAAGAGGGAAAAGTTGCTAATCTACCATAAATCCAGGAATCGCATAAAGAAATTCTATTTACTGAATGGAAATCTTAGCTAATGAAGGCTGAAAAAGCAACATCAAGATGTAGATCGGCAACAAACAGCCTGGTTGAATTAATTAATAACAATCTTTATTTATCAAATTTAATAACAGAGTTTTCTCTAGGAAAACTTCCACGAGTAAAAGCATTAGGACAAATGTGGAAACAGGAGCTGGAGCAAAGGGAAAAATTGATCGCAGGTATTCAAAGTTTAACATGGGAAACCTTTTGGTTTTTCCTTGTCAAACCATATAGTCAGCAGGCAGCAATGAAATGCCTCACCGATGCAATTGGCCACATGATCCCCGAACTTAATGATGCCACATACACCGCTTAGTTACACTCACACATGAGTCATCCACCAGAACTTCGGCTGATGCTTGCCATTTGTCAGCTCCAATCACAAGATGATCAACCAATACAGTGAATCATTTTGTGACCGAACACAACATGCCTATTTCAAGATGATTTTCACATTTTTGTGATTTGGTTATACCATCGCATAGCATATTTCTTTCATAGTTTGTTATTTTATATAGTATTTATAGACCCTTTCATGTTTTTAGAAAGGGTCCTCAAATTTTTGTATTAAGACTTGGATCGGAAGTTGCACTACTGTGCTTCCGATATATTTATTTCTATAAAAACTAGACCTGAATTCTGAGTTTTGATAAAGAATGCTTTTATGTGATATGCACTATTGTTTATTGTGGAAGTATTCCCATGTTAAAAGGCAGCATCTGAATGCGATTTATATCGGAGGAGACTCAAATTCATACGATACTACTATCTATGTTTTTGCTTCATGCTTTTATGTGAATCAACATTTATCTATTTTGCTATTATTAATATATGTATATGTTCTTACAACAATTCTTTGAATTATCACTATTGAATGTTTAAGAGTTGTTATCTTTCATATATATGTGTGTCAGTAATATATAATGATTGTGATAACATTTTAATTATTACATTGTTCAACTACTTGAACAAAGTAATTATCATATGAACGAATATTTTTATTTATGAATAAGTCATCTATATGTTTACTTGTCAATAAGAACCATAAAAAATTGCACTAGGAAAAAAAACTTCCCAGGATAGATTAGTTACTTTTATATTGTTGCATTTTAGAATAGATCATTCATCACTCTCACTAGATACTATAAATCAATCACTTATCCATCCCACTTATATATCATTGGGAAACTGGTCCCATTATATCCAGTTGGAGTCACCACACCAAATGGAAAAGGAGCTGCTTTAAGGTCTAGACCGGGTGGTTTTCCCCGATGTTGATGCAACGATATTCGAGGCATCAACACTTCTTAAATCAAAGGGATAACTATTGCATGTCTTCACATAGACTTCATGTTTGAATTTCTCCAACTAATTAACTCAAGATGAATTAATTAATTATTTTTCAAACAACTGCTAAGATCAAATTCAAAGTTTAATTCTCAATTTTAGTTCAGGGACTAACTAAAATTGGAATGTATCCCAAAATGCTATTTTTAGCATTTCTATTTTATCATTCCTTGTTTGCTTTTCCAACACTGGTACTTGAAATGTTATTTATAGCAATGCTATTTATAGCATTTCTTGTTGCTATTTTCAACACTTCCTCTCAACAAGAAAGGGATTGAACTCGAACCCGATCCTGAACCTTTGGAATGTTCTGCATGCAACACTTCTCTCAAGTGTTATTGCTCCAGCAATTTTGAAACAAAAAATATCCAACCTAAATGATAATGATGCCTCTGTCATCAAAGTCTCTGACTTCTATTGCCTCTGTTGATTGAAAACTCTGCACCTCTGTGCTCTTCAGTATTTGACTACTCTAGCCTCTGTCACTTTGATCTCTGACTGCATCAATTACACTAATTCCTTCTGCTACATCCATGTTGCTGCTGGTCCTGTCTCCCAGCACTACATCCACACTGCACCTCCTCTCATCATGTTGCATCATTCTACCCACTGCTGCACTGCAACTCAGTTACTGAGAGGTAGGTAACTGATCTCCCAACTGACCTCCCTGTTGGGCTAGAAACACCCTCTGAAGATGAAGCTTCCTCCACCGCTCCATCTGCATCTGTCTCTACCCACTTAGCCAGTTCTGCTACTACTTGTCGAGGCTCCCGTAGCAAGGTCTAATCAAAGAGGCTAGGTACCTCAACGATCCTACCCCTATTTCAGCCTTATTGGGACTATCACTTCACATCGGCTCACCTCACACTTGGAGTTATGGATGCATGTGATCCCTCTGACCACTTGGCTCAAAATTCCCCCCTACTGGAGGTCTCTGCATGAGTGGATGCCTCCACTTAATCTCCTCTCTTATTCTCCAGTTGTGGCTGCTCTACAAACTCCTGAAGTTGCTTCACCAATTGTGGATCCTCCACAATTTTCTAAGACTTCTTCTGGTGTTGCATGTTGAGAGGTAATGTACTCTCCCTCTCAACCACCAAGTCTCCAACATTTGCCTTGCTCCTCAAGGCTTTGCATGCATCTTGAACCTCGGGAGCATACAGGTTCTTGACTCGTGAACCGATCTGCTTCACTTGTCTCATGGTGATGTGTCTAAGGAAAACCTTTCCCTTACTGAAGACTACATCATAGCCTTTGTCTTCCAGCATTGTGATCGATACCAAGTTCCTCTTCAGTCCTAGCACATACTTCACATCTGTCAAGGTAATGCGAGCTCCATGATCCCTCTAAAAAGGAACCGTGTCCACACCTGAAACACTATACTTTTCATCATTACCCGTCGCTATGGTATCTTGAGGTCTTTCTCCTCCAAGATATTAAAAAAACTCTTATCGCCAGTCATGTGGAATGAGGCGCCACTATCAAGAAACCAACCACAACCCATAATTGATGAAACCATGCATGCGATGAGGGTAAAATCCAATTTGAACTGAGAGGCCAATGTCTCACCTTCAGATCCTTCCTTGGATCCCTTCTTGGATTTCTTCAATGGACAATTAGTTGAATAATGGTCCACCTCATGAAAATTAGAGCATCGCACTTTAGATTTGTCAATCTTCTTCCCACCATGAGAAGAACTTGATTTGGGATGAGAATCCTTCTTCTTCCCTTTCTTTGCCTTACTCGCTAAGGCACAATTTTATTCATCCTCCTTGGATGAAGAACCATCTCTGCTACGTCTCCTGATCTCCTCCTTCATCAAATCCGACCACAGTTGTTCCCAATCTGGCAGTTTCTCTCTTCCATTAACTGAGTCCTGGTAGCTATGCCAACTCTTAGGAAGATCGAGGAGAGCAAGACTCACCATGTCATCATTGGTTGTCATGATTCCTACACTTCCAAGCTCATCCCTGTAGGTGGTGAGCTTGTTCAGATATGTAGAGATCGTGTCGCCCTTTTCACACTTGATTTTTTGAAGCTTGTCTTTCAGTGCTAGCTTCCTTTGATCGTTTTTGTTCTGATATAGATCCTCCAATTTTTTCCAGATTGAAAGCAACGTCTCCTTCCCATGGAGACTAGAGACAATGTGGTCTCGAACTCCCTCCAAAAGGATCCTCCTCACTCTAGCCACACATTTCTTCCATTTCGCCAATTCTTGGGAATTAACAACTGCTGGCTTGGGGACTTCTTGATCAATGAAGTCCTTCAAACCATTTTCCTCTAATACCGCTTCCATGCGATCCTTCTAGGCTATATAATTCAAGCTACCATCCAGGGCATACTCCAGTTTCAAACCGTTGAATGCCATTGGTGAAATTTGAGATGTGATAAGAATTCGATTTCTATAATCAGGAACTTCAAACTTCTCCCTTCTCCCTTCTTTGTATACTATTCTTCGCTTTGATCACCTTTGCTTTGATACCATGTAGAATTTCCCACTGTAGATCACCTGATAATGCAATATACTAAAGCAAAATACTTGATCTATTTCTACAAAAAAACTTGCGGAAGCTCAATCGATTTTGAGTAAGATCAATTAGAACACATACAAAAGAGAATGAGAACTAAATGACACATGAACATAGACGAATAGTCTGGGGAAAGCCTCAGCTAAAAATCCCGCTATCTGTAATATCATACAAGTGGAAATATATCCATATTACACAAAGCTTTAGCTCACAAGCTATCCAGCTCTCAGTACAATCCCTCAATGTTGCTATAGACTGAATAGACACAACATATGCCTTACCTCAGTCCTCCAAGCCTCCTATTTCCTTACACAATTTCTTCTGGGTTCTCTGGCTACACCTATGTGGATTCACATCTCACACAACTCACTAACCTCTGAAATAATTGCACAATCTTGAAGGAGATAATTCCTTCTGCATGGATGAGTTTCCTTTATAGGAAAATTCCTCCAACTAATAGTACATTTTCCCTTCCTTTAATCTCAACTAGGTCTTTGTCTGAACTGACATGCATGAGTTATTTATGAGAGAATATTTAGTTATCTGGAGAACACTAGTTGCATGCATGCATGCATTAACTGGCTGAACTCACAATTAGTTCCTCCAACTATTTGGAACTAATTTAACTAGACTTAACTCAGTTAACTGAGCTAACTAATTACAACACAAATACAACTCATCCTTATCTCCTTAATTAAGGGATAACTTCCTCAATCAAAGGGATAACTATTGCATGTATTCACATAGACTTCATGTTTGAATTTCTCCAACTAATTAACCCAAGATGAATTAATTAATTATTTTTCAAACCACTGCTAAGATCAAATTCGAATTTTAATTCTCAATTTTAGTTCAGGGACTAACTAAAATTGGAATGTATCCCGAAATTGTATTTATAGCAATGTTATTTTTAGCATTTATTGTTGCTATTTTCAACATTAATTATTTTCCTAATATATTCCAAAGAGAAAATTCTCAGTGGAACATATTTGGTCAATTTATATGGAGCCAATTGGGAACCATAGACTCTAATCTTTGTATAATTCTGATAAAGATAACAGTCTCCTGTTCTAACTTGATCACTGAGGTGCAGGATACTTTTGATTTTTTAACTGATCTTGGGATCACTCTGGCTGCTGAGAAGTTGTGCAACTAGGTGAATGGAACAATCAATGAAGTCTGAAAATTTAGTTCCTTCCGATCAATGAGGTCTACTGTGTGACTGTTTGATTCACTTGTTGATCATCCTTCTTGTGTAGAACAATATGTAACTTGTCTCCTTGCTGAAAAATAATCATATGTACTAGCACAGAGGAGTATTTAAACACTCTTTCAGTAGTAATATTCATCAATTTCTCATGCATAGTTTCAGCCAAAAATTGACTGTAATTATACATGAAGGCGGGTTTGTTTTCTTTAGAGAAAATGGATAGATAACCTAAGATAGATTCATCTACCCATTGATCTGATTGGTAGCCTAATAAGAAAGACACTAGGGAAATGATATGTTTCTCTCTCAGGGAACATGGATGCTGGATAAGGAGGATTCTTTTTAGGAAGTTCAACATCTTCTAGGAGAAATATCTCAAAGATCTGAGCTCTTTGGGGGAAAGTAAGCTTAGGATACAAGTCTAGTAAAACAGCAGTGGAGAAAAATCTAAGGGAATTATTTTCAGGAATCATAAGCATCTGGTTGGTAATTTCTGGGGTGATAGATATCAGAATGTTTCCATTCTGAGCTACCACAATTCTCTACAAAGAGTTATACTTAGCTTGGAACCACATGACTAGATTAGGAAAAAATGGGTTTGAGGAAACATGTACAGGGGAAAAAGGGATTCCCATAGATTTATTTTGTATTTAGAGTCAATATAGGTTTTTTTAAGCCAATTGTGTAATTAGAACATGTCGAAATCACACTCTCTGCCTGTGATTTTGAAAAAATGGTGAGGCAATGGAATGTGATCCAGGTCTAAGGCATCATAGGCCTTTGGGTTTTCCTGTGATGAAGATGAACTGGCAGGTAGCTAATCTTTTCTCTTAGGAGCCATGATTATAGAATTGCAATGAAAAGTTAACAGAAAAGGGATACAAATACCTCAAGGTGATGCGTTTTGGTAGTAAGCTTGAAAGTGGCGTAGAAATTAAAATAGGAACAATGAACTCAATCAAACAATGAATCAGGATATAAGAATAATTATGGAAAAGAAATGGCGTAATGGGGGTGAGGGAATTCTTTATAACCAGGATAACTTTACCGTTACCAGAAGCTCATTGCTGAATGGAAAGATCTTCATTAATGTCAGAATATAGAATAGTAACGACAGACGATAATGGATAGAGGATAGGCAGCAATGAATAAGACACACGGCATGTAATGGTTGGAAGCGGAAGGAGGGAAGGATATTACTGTTGACACGGTATCGGGAGGTGTGGGAAAATAGATAGGTGGATTTCGGGGGGAGGGGGGGGGTGGTAAGTGGTAATGAGTGAGGGGGATACGAAACGTGGAGGTGACATGTAGCGGGGGGCCTACGTGGATAAAACTTCGTCCCCCCCCCCCTTGTCGTTATCACATAACATAGCAAGGGGAGATGAAATGGCTTCCCTACCATTAATCTAGGTGGGGAAGCGGTAATGAGTGAGGGGGGTATGAAACGTGGAGGTGACATGTAGCGGGGGGCCTACGTGGATAAAACTTCTTCACCCCCCCCCCCCCCCCCCCCCCCCCCTACCCCCCCTTGTCATTATCACATAACATAGCGAGGGGAGATGAAATGGCTTCCCTACCGTTGATCTAGGTGGGGAAGCGGATCACCGTCCATTTGTGTGTGGCCTTTAGTGCTTCATGATAAAAATCCATTTTTTTGTTTATGACTTTGACTAAAAATAATTTCAATGTTTATTTACAAAAATTAATCAACGTTTTAAAGGTGTCATAATTAAAACTTTATCTAACTTTAGTGCATTTAGACTAGCAGCCATTATTTTGCCTAATTTACTTGTAATCATAATCTAATACATCTTTGGCCAAATTTTGAGCATACTAGGCCATATTTATTCTATTCTAACCTATCTAAGAATGTTCTACCAAGATTAAATAATTTGGTGAACTAATTCTCTAATCTAAAACATAAATTTAAATGATTTGATTAAGATTAAACTGTATGATTCAAATCAGAAGAAAAGGATGTCGCATGTAAACACACTGCACACAAAACCTTGATTTATTACAATGCAATTTATTTCTATAAAGTGGCATTTAAACATGCACACTTATACAAATTTTGATTTTCTTTTGATGGGGTTTTATTTCATCTTTATTTTTTTTCATATTTCCATTTTTGTTCTTTATTTTTTTCATACCCTCTTTTATAAATAAAAGCCAACTTATCAAAAATAAATCATGTTACCATGTGGATACCACTTGGTGATACCATGTGGAATATCTATGATGGATTTGTCAACGTGCATAAAGAATTTGTTCATGTGTGTGGCTTACAAAAATGGAGCAAAGAGTTTGTTAAAACTCTCAAGAACATGCATGCTTCCACCGCCCATGTACAAGACTGGACAAGGTGGTACAAAGGGGCCTCAATTGACTTAGAGAAGAAGATGAAGCCACATGCAAATCTTCATCAACCAGTTCCCTCGCTGATGCTAAACCCAAGAACCAAGTCCGGCTAGATATGGATGCATACTTGGAGCAGCTAAGACGAGAGGCCATGAGATAAGACTTGGAGTTGAGTGCACACAACATGAAAAAGTACATTGATGGTTTTGTCATGGTCAAGACCCTGCTACTCATGCTTTAGAACGAGTTGGATACAAGTTCCAAGACCATATACCCAAATGCCATGGAGGCAAGATTTCTCTATAGAAATACACCATCACACAGTACCAAGCTTGGCATCGATATGTCAGTGAGAAGCCTCAAGCATTGGTTGTTGAGCTAGACTTTCCCCAAATTATAGAATCATACTATTGTGTCTTGTTAGGCTATCTCTAGCTTATTTTTTCTTATATGGGTACATGTGGAAAATGTAATATTATTTGTAAATATGTTGTAAGTGAAATTCCAAGTGTCAATATTGGAATATGAGAATTCATTATGTAATGTAATGTGTCATTTAGTGAAGAAGTTGATGAGTCATGAGGGAAGTCAAAGAGTCACAAAGGGGAATGTCAAGGGTCACCCCACCCTTTGTTATAGATAGAACCTCATAACTCATAGAATTTGATTTTGGGAGGTAAGTGTTTGGCTAGGCTTTGGCTTAGAGAAGGACTGGTAGTATTGTGAAGAGCCTTGGCTTCTCCATAGCGTAGAGCGAGTATACCTCTTTGGAGGAGCAAGTGTTCTTAACTGTAATGTTCCACTATTGGGGCTAGTGGCCATCAACGGTGTATGTATGGATGGAACTTTCACTTATAATAATAATATTAGAGCCAACATGCTTTCATGCATATGTTGTTAGTATTGTAGGAATATTCTTGTTGTATTGGCAATGTATGTTATTTAACTTACACATATGCTTATGAACTACTTTGTATGCATTTGTACAAATCTTGTTGAATGTGTGTTGTTGGATTAACTCATCACTTTAACTTGTGGACTATTCTGCATTTTAGCTTGTGATGTCATTTTTCTCATGTGTTCCTTTCAAGTTTCGTACTATTACAGGCTTCTAAGGGGCACACTTCCTTTTCCCCTCCATGTGTTAGAACCTTCATGCATCGCACTTGACTCTCTGTAGCGTCACATACTTTCTCTCGCCCAAAGTTATCATACTTACCTTTGCGCACTGTCGCGCTCAAGGTATTACACTACCACCCACTACTGGGACTCCTACTCCAAACGACGTAAGGTCTAGTTGGGACTTAATATCGGGAAGATCCCTAAATGTTGGCGGGTCCAGCACTGCCAAAAGAATATTTTGCAAATTCATATGTATTCTATGGGTTTTTTGGAGTCTTTAAGTGGATCTGTTTCATCTGGTACACAATTTGTAAAAAATTCGTAAGATTTTGAACTATTCCTATGTGTTCTTTCCCAAATCTTAAGGGTCATTTGGATTATCTACTCTCATATATTGTAGTTTCTTCCTCTTTTAATATAATTTTTTAACCATTCCTTTAAAAAAAAGTATAAATAAGAGGCCAAAGGACAGGCCTAGACACACAACGTGAAGGATAACAATATGGAGCGAGAGAGCCTTAGAGAGGGTTGATTTATGTTGATGGAGGCTGAGATCTGCCCAAGAGAAGCTGCAAGAGCAAGTAAATAAGATGGTCCAAGATGTCGAGCTGAGGATATGTTAAGAAAGAGTGAGTCGAGTCGAGTTGGAGTAAATTTGTGACTAGAAACTCTTCAATAAATAAAATGGGAGATTCATCTTTCGTTTATATTTAAAGCATGACAGAAACCTCATGTGATACTTGAAAGTTATTAAATATATACCCTCGCATGTGATTTATTTATAGGCTAAATATAGAGCTTCATGTCATTATTCCTTTACCCATGCACGAAGAATACCATTACTCCAATTCATATTTTGTTGCTCAGGTATCAGAAATTGATTACGGTCAAATTCCTTCATAGTGTTCTTAAACCAAAATTATCTAGCTTGAGGGGGGTTCATACTCTATTCAATAGATTCTTCAGAGACAACAATTCTAGTTGATTAAAATGGGCCACAATCCCATTGAAAATCTCCAAAAAAACTCTGGTTACCTTAAAATTGTGTCCGTGGAACTTCTCACAAAACGAAAACCACCCAACCTCCTCAAAACATTTATGGCCCTGTGGGTATTCATTAAGAAATTCAATACGACTAGGCTTGAACCGTGGCACTAGAGGTTTTGACATACTGTCTACTATAAGGGGAGAACAATGAAATGTCAATTCCCTATATGTGTGCAAGGTTAAGCAAGAAGGGTGGTGAAAGGTGAGAAAAACAATGTACTTTCTATTATGGTGATATATGGCAGGGATTACACATATTAGAATGAATTCAAATTATATAAATGCATGGAGTGGTTGCACATGTGTGACTCTTTGTGATTCGATAAGGTGGTGGTAAAAATCATCGAGGACTACAAGTACAACGATCAATATCAACTATCACACTCTTCATAAATTAGTCATATATTAAACAACAAAACATATTACCATAATTACTTTGGAAGTCACACTTACCAAAATGCCTTACTTAGATTCTTGTGTAGAACTAACTTTGTCGTGACTTGAGACACTCTATCCATTTGTCTGATGTATGCTTAGCAGATACATGAATGGAACACCACTCCTTACCTCATTCTGCCACATGGTTACTTGAAGGTGGAAGTTTTCACAAAGGAGTCCTACATTTGATAACCATTATTCTTCTAGAAGAAAATATTAATAGATCATTCCCAAGTATATTCCCACATTGTTTTGTATTTTCGTTATGCTTCTATCTCTGATTCTACTTGACTGTTGCTAACATTCTGTGAAAAATAGATTGTTGTTCACATTCTCTTAAAAATATATTGTTGTTCCTTCAAGTAGGGTATTCGTTTTAATATTGCAATGAATCCTATCACTAGCCTTGAATCCGGTAGTTATTGTATCAGAAAAAAAAGAGCATAAGTATTCACATATCCTTCCCACTTTAGGTACAATCTCTCATCATAAAAATAAAGGTGTTGAAGTCAAGCATATTAGAGAATCGTTGAATTACCAATCATTAATGTATACCATTAACCGTCACAAGGCTACTCACCTTTGATGCCAATGAGAGCCAAGGTACCTTAGTACATCCTGCAAGGTATAAATAAATGTGATGAAGTCGAGTTAGCTACAAGAACCATTGACCAAGAGATATTTATGTATTCCCACTGCTCACCGACGAGATAAATTACCATTAATGCATTAAAGCCTCAAGGTACTGCAAATAATATCTAGCCTTTTATCACAGATGATGTGCTGGACTTGATGGGAAAAATATCATTAGAAGGACGTCCTTAAGGGATCCCTCATCAACTAACCCGATAATAAACAAAAAAAATTGAAGATTCATGATTAGAAAGTGAAATAACAACTTATTGACCTAACCATGCCACAAGGTGGTTTTCATGATTAGGACCCATTTTATTATTATTATTATTTAAAGAAAGAAGAATTCAAGAAGTGGAAATAGGGGTAGGGAGAGAATCTTGCTTCTTTACTACCTCCATCCCATTGTCTTTATAGATTGATGCTATGAAATTTTCCTTGGACATCGGCTTCAGGTAGAACTTCAGCCTATGCCCATTCACAAGAAAAGACGTATGATTCTCGGTGATGGTCTTGATTAGAACTAACCCATTCTCAAAAATAATATCCACTTCGTATGGTCTCGGCCAACAAGTTCTGAATTTCCCTTTTAAAATCCTTAAATCTTGAGTAAAAAAGGAGAACACATTCTCCCTATTGGAACTACTTCTATCGAATAAACTTGTCATGCCATTTATTTTTGTGTTCATGTAAAAATATAGTGTATTGGATTACGTCTTGTCTGATTTCATCAAGTTGTATCATCTGTAGAAATGTTTGTTCCTACACCTCACTCAGATTCATTCCCAACTAAGTAACAATATGAAAAGTATGAATATGAAACTCGATTGTGAGAGTGACCTATTTCTCGTAGACCAAATCATATGGCGTGCATCCTGTATTGCTTCTTCATGTTGTTCCGTAAGCCTAAAGAGCTTCATTCAACCAGTATGCCCAGTCTTTATGATGAATCTGAACAATATTTGTGAGGATGTCCTCCAACACCTTATTACTAGGCTCGACTTTCTCATTTTCTCGCGGGTGGTAAGGAATAGAAGTTTGATGCCTAATTTGGTACTGCTCCATGATAGAATTGATTAGTTTAGATATGAATTGTGTTCCTTGGTCTTCAACGATCTATTGAGGCATATCAAACATGGTAAAAATATCTTCACAAAAGAAATCAAAAACTCATGTTTATTGGCTTGAGCGAGCACCTCAACCTCAACCCATTTTCTAACTTAATTGGTGCACACCAAAATATATTTCTTCTTCCTTGACATAGATGTGATTGCACCTATGAAATCCAAATCCCACTTCTCAAATGGTTTGACCAACACATGTGGTTGTAATGGCATTTCGTGTGCTTGAACTGACCTCCCTATCCTATCCTTTGACAATTGTCACATTGGCACACGTACTTCTTGGTATATTTGAACAAGTTGGGCCAATAATACCCATATTGCAATACCTTATAGGTAGTGTGTTTATCAAAGAAATGACCTTTGTAAGGCTCATTGTGGAAATCCTTTAGAATATTCTATACCTCATCCTCCTGAACATGCATTTTAATGATAAGGTCCACACCTATATAAAATAAATCTCCATTGATCCATGATTAATAGGAACTTCTATTTATAATTTTGTGCTTCTAACAAGCAGGAAGCTTCTGGAGTAGTTTTCCTGTAGCTAGATAATTTACAATATTTATAAACCAAGGCAGGTGAGTAGAAACTGCAAATAAATATTCATTTAGAAAATCTACATATATAGGAACCTCATCACTTTCATGTTGCAACCTAGAAAAGAAATCAAAAACTAGATTGTCTTTACAAGGCTAATCCACAATTGTAACATTAAATTCCCGCAACAACATGAGCCATCTCATGTTTCATACATTAGTTACTAGTTTATTCATGATGTACTAGATAGCTGCATGGTTTGTGTGGATGAAAACCTTGTAACCTCTAATATAATTCCTAAACTTATTTATAGACTGCATCGCCACTAAGAACTCCTTCTTTGTCACAGTATAATTCAAATCACTGGGGGTTAGATTTTTACTAGTATAATAAATGGCATAATAACACATGCCATATTTTTTTCCAAGGACAACCCCCAAAGCTATGTCTGGGGCATCCATGGAGATATGGAAGGGAAAATCCCAATTGGTCCCCCTCAAGACAGGTGCAACCAAGATTTTTTCTTCTAAGGTCTTAAATGTATATTAGCACTGGTCATTCCACATAAAAGCAACATCATTAGACAACAATTTCAAAAACAGCATGGAAGTCTTTCTAAAACCTTAAATAAAGTGCCTATAATATATTGCACAACGAAGGATACTTCTTACCTCCTTTTGTGTTGTAGGAACCAGTAGCTGAGATAAGACTTTGATCTTGGCAAGGTTGACCTCAATACTTGCAGCAAAAACCACATGGCTAAGCACTACTCCCTTAGTTAACATCATTCAAAATTTTATATTGCTCAATTAGGTTTGATTCTTGACATCTAATCAATACTTTCCTAGGATTTACCAAAGCTTCTTCGAAGGAATCCCCATAAAAGGTAAAACTGTCCTTGTACACTTCCACACAATCATGTATTATATTTGATAAAATTCCTAACACTGCCCTTTGAAAGGTGGTAGTGGAATTACACAACCCAAAAGGTAAAACCTGGTAATCAAAATTTCCCCAAGAACATGTATGTTTTCTCTTGGTCCTTCGGAGATATTTGAATCTGGTATACCTGTTGAACCTATCTAAGAATGAGAAATATTTCTTTCCCTCTAGGGTGCCAAAGACCTTAATCTATAAAAGGAAGAGAAAATTAGTCATGCATAGTAGCTTTGTTCAATTCACAAAAATACACACAAACATGTCATTTCATTGAGGATTTAGGTACCACAACTAAGGGGGAAATCCATTGTCTATCAAATATTAGGTAAATCAAATTAGCATAAAGGATATTTTGTATCTCCTTCTTCACCACTTCCTTGAGTGTTGGATTCATATGCATCTGAGGTTACCAGATAGTATGGACATCGATATGCATATAAACATGATGTGAATAGACTACAAGATCAATTCGGCTTCATGTCCCAGTAATCCCATGTTAAGGATTTTACATGTTCTTTTCAAACATGAATCAATTCTTTTTGTTTCTCATTAGTAAATTCATTACTGATATTCAAAAACTTACCAAGGTTGA
The DNA here is from genome assembly GCA_031772625.1 of Pinus tabuliformis. Lineage (NCBI taxonomy): Eukaryota > Viridiplantae > Streptophyta > Pinopsida > Pinales > Pinaceae > Pinus > Pinus tabuliformis. The sequence goes on from CM062816.1 coordinate 1,839,490,849, forward strand.
CTTCAATAAGAAAGCAATATGGTTCTATTTCTTGTGATGAAACTTTAGTAGTAATATACAATGAGGACAAGGCTGTTAGATCATTTGTTTCCTATATATCACTCTTTAAAACCTGCTCTAGTGGGTGATCATCAATATCATAAGAACCCAAATTAAATAGAAAAAAATTAAGTTGGTTTTCTTCAAAACATTCCTAGAAATTTTTTACCTGATCTATCATGCATGTTGGCTGGACCATTTCCTCATTGCTTGAAAAATAATCAAACTAGGGGACTTCCTATGATTCTATGAGAGACTTTGCAGGAGGGTATGACATGGAATTTTTTATAGCTCCTCTGTGAGAAATGAACATGCTACTGGATCTGCATCCTATAAATGCATATGCAGTAGAAAACCATGGCCTCCCTAGGATTATAATATGTCCTCCAACCATTGATTTAGTTTTCAAAATCATGAAATCCATTGGATATTCCCATGAATCTAGGGAAACAATCACATCGTCCAAGAATCCTTCCGGCTTGATTCTAGATTTATATGCTAATTCAAGGACGGTCATGGTAGGAAAAAGATCAATCAATTCAAGCGGTTTCATGGTATGTGCATCATAATGTTGATGATCACTCCAAGGTCAATTAAAGTATTAGGAATACATACTCCATTAATATGTATCGTAACAATAGGATTTCCTGGATCAATATATTTCTCTGCTAAACTCTTTCCATTTATTATTTCAACGCACTCCCCAATAAGATGAATAGTAAATGGGTATTTGCAATTTCTCCCCAGTTTTTTAAGACATGGATCCCTCATTATTTTAGCGTAAATAGGTATATCTTAGATAACTTGCAGTAAGGGAATCATAACACAAATATTTCTCAATTCATTGATCACATCATACTCAGGGAGATTTATAGGTTCACCCTTGTTCAACCTCTCTAGATAGGGGGGATTTCTCAAAGTCGAAGACTGTTCTGAGGATCTGCTATCTCGCTGAGGCATTATAGGACTACTAGTTCTCTTTGTAGGAGTAAAGGCTTCTTCCTCTCTTTCTTCTTCTACAATAATTGGTCTAGAATATGGAAACAACTTCCCTGACCATAAATGGATATCGTGCATTTCTACAGGAGTAATGACATAGGTCGGGAAGGCATGCAACTCAACCTATAATAAAAACTAGGATACTTTTTTATTCAGGTTAGTGATAGATTAAATAGGTAATTGGTTCAGCATAGGAGGCTGAGTAGAGGGTAATTTTAGCTGATTATATGGAGATTGTTTCTTGGCAGATGTTGGTGACTGGTAGCTTTGCAAAAATAGTTGAGATTGTGGAGGCTACTAAGGTTGTAACGAATAAGGATACAAAGGTACAAGTCCATAACCTGATCTAACCACATCTGTTGTGGTATTGTGACACTCTAATAAGAATATTTTGGATTATAAAAATGTGAAAAATTTGCAGCAGCAAAATTGAAAGGAATACCTTGAGGTCTGGGTTGCCACAAATTCTTAGTCGCCACTGAGTAAAGTTGCTCCATTGTTTTCTCCTCCCCATCGTACACTGCTTTAATACATGGAAAAGAATGATAGTGTTCTATGGAGTAATCTTTAGTAAAAATGGCGATGTTATCAAGAGGAAAATCTTTACTAGGGTGCTTCTTCTGGCATCTTGGGAAAAAAATGGCGAGGGTGATGAGTTATTATTCATATTTATTCTCAAAAATCAAGGTATCAAGATGTACACTAAGAGTGCTAAATATATCAGTTTTGAAATCCTCCAAGAGATTCCCTAGTTATGTTCTACTCACCCTAATAGAGGTCGTCTTATGATTTTTAGGGAGATCTCAAGAGCTCTTCATAATTTGCTCTTTCCCATGGAATATATCCTGAAAATGTTAGAAACTTCATCAAAGGTAAATGTGGATATGTCACCTTCCTTCATCAAATTAAGCATGTTCATTGACTCTTCCGTCACACCCTTCAAGAAAATAATTTTCTTTGTGTCAGGGTCCAATTTATGTTTCCTAACATGCTAAAGATTGTATAAAAATATTTCCAAGTAATCTTCCAAGATCTCTTCTTCATTCTACACCATTCTAAATATTTCCTCTATCAATTTTGGAGCCATGCAATAATCCTAATACTTCTTAATAAATTCCTTTTTCATGCCCTCCCAGTTTGTGATATTATTTTCTGGTAATCCCATAAATCATCACAGAGAAGATACTTTAAGGGTAGTAGGAAATAACTTCAACTTCTGAGTGTTAGTCGAATAATCCATGCTACAACATAAGACATCAAATTCAAATAAGAAAGTGTCATGATCCTCACTTACTATCCCTTGAAATCACAAAATTACACCAGAGAGATATTCTTCGTATGAACATTAGAAGTTGGATCAAAATTTGGGAAACCAAAGGTTGTCTCATCCTCATTCCGTGGTTGATTTATCTTACCTTCACCTTCAACCATCCTTTCTCCTTTCAAAAATCTAAACTCAAATTCTAGGGGCAAGGGCCCAGTAGTTGGGTTGTTGTGAAATAGTGACTCTTCTCCTCCTCCCAATAATGTTTCAATATTATGACTAGCAGAATAGGTAGTAGCATGAATCACTCTCCTAGCTACTAATGTCCCCTCCCAATTCTCCAACACTCTACCTTCTCTCCTCCTATCTGAGTTGTTACCTGCCAACAAGTTAATATTGGGGGGTTTCTTTGTTTTAATTTCACTATTTGGAGTACTAAAACTTACCTTAATCCTACCCTTTTTACCTTTCCATTGACTCATACCATACCAGCATCGTCTAAATCCAGTGAGGTAGGCAAACCCACAAAAGTGGATGCACATGTTCTTACCTCTCATCTTATTGTTCCTGCCACTTTTTGTTTTAGGATGCTCAAATACTATAGGAAAGGGGACCTAATCACGTAATTAACCAATCAAAATATAATTCCTTGGCACCTCCCTAACAATAGTGCCAAAAATGACGAGCAATTTAATTTTTTTAAATTGCTGTACATTAAATTAATGACCGAGAGATCGTAAAATGATGAGGTACCCACAAAGCGTATGCAGAAATAGACTTAATTGGTTAACACTTGATCAAAGGTAACAACATTCTATTATTGATCTATCATTACATAACATGGATTCATCACTCACATACTATACAAATAGAGTTAAAGATTTAAGTTAAAGATTTATCTTATTTGTTAGCATTACATAGATGTCCAATCAATTTGGTAACTGATACAACTAGCTTATAAATTCATAAAATCATAGCGTGTTTGTTATAAAACAATCCAATTAATTGAGGAATACCAGTCCGAGTCCTAGAGTTGCATGCACAACTTTCGTTATATCCCTTAGTTGTTATTCCTCCACATAGGGCCCTCACTCCATTCAACAAGACAATTTAGTTTGTAATAATATAAATACTATAAGAGATAACTCAAGTATTTCAAACGTTAAAAAAAAAAATCAATTTAGAACAAAACTGTAAATAGACTTATGTTATTCAAACATTAACACAATGACGAAACTGCAAGTGCATCCCAGCTTAGGGGGGGTTGCCTAACTGGGAGCATTACAGGCAGAAGTAAACTCTAAACGAAAATGGAAACCAGCAATAGTGTGTCTATATATATATATATATATATATAGACACACTATTGCTGGTTTCCATTTTCGTTTAGAGTTTACTTCTGCCTATAGTGCTCCCAGTGAACCCCCCCAAAAGAGTAGAGAGTTCAAGAACAATAAACTGGCAACAACAATAATTCAAAATTAATATCACATATGATTTTGTTCAGTTGATTACAAATATATATATAGTCTTAAAGAGATCGAGCTTAGGCCGAGAAACATGAATAAACAATTATAACTGTGCAGACACATATTAAAAAAATATAACAAAAGGACACAACCATCCAATCAATAATACATATATGAAAATTGTCTTCTTAAATAAGAAGATCATGTTGTACTCAAAATATGTCCTAAACAATTAAAATCAAGATTTCCTTGTCTAGACTAATCACATGCATGAATATCTATATTGGATTCTGATTGTCGGGTCATTCCCATTTCTAGTAACTTCTTTGATGGCCACTTTTAGTAACTTGAGCTTAATGCTCCAGGCCATTATGTTATGGTAACCAATGACTATCCTTCCTATAACTTGTCAAAAGAGATGCAATGTTCCAGAGAAATTAGGTAGACGAATACTCTAAAATCCAGACCAAATTAGTGAAGAAATTCATAATCACCTTAGTACTTGAGACTTGTTAAAAGCATGACATTGACAATAAAAACAACAATGTGTAAGGAAATGAAAGATGAAATGGAAGTAAATGGGTCATAAAAGGTGTTTGGAAGGTACACAAGATGACTTTGAGTTGAGACTCGTCAAATCCCCTGGAAAAAACCCGACCAAGCTATCTAAATGAGCCTTCACCACTTACCTCCCTTGGCCCATTACATGAAGTTTTCCCAAGCCTTTTAAAGGATTCACTACATCCACTCCATGGGCACAAAACCATGTTCAACCAATACCATGTGCCCAAAACCAGCACTATATACTAAGTAACTTTGACTCTTTCACCGAATCAAGTCTTACCTAACAAAATGAATGGTCTTAGAATCTACATGATATAAATCATATGGTACTTTATGTTGATATTCTTGATTTGATCATGGAATTTATGATTCTTTTTCAAATTGATTGCAAAAGTATTCTCAACCAGAAGAGGAGTATAATTCACTCATTTCTCTTGCAAATATTCAATTGTTTTCTTAAGCCACACAACCTCCTTTGTTCTATAGCTTCCACATATTCTACCTTTGTTATGGAATTTTTCTAGAATTAATTGTTTGTGTGATATCTAGGAGACAATTGTTGATCTAAGGCTAACAATATAGCCTGAAGTCAACACTCAATTTTCTTTATACCCATCAAATTTTGAATCAAAACATCCAATGAGGATGAAATCGTTCACTTGGGAATACTTGAATCAAATGCCTTGAGTTCCCTTAAATTATTTCAGAACTCTTTTTGTAGCAAACCAATGTACTTCACAATATTATAGCATAAATTTGGAAAGCATTCAGACAACAAATGAAATATTTGGTCTAGTGGTAGTAGGGTAAATAAGACTTCCCACAAGTTTCGTGTACTTGGTTGCATCCAAAAATTCATTCCCTTGTTTTGATGTGAGCTTCAAATTATGTTCCATTAGAGTACATAGAGAGTTATATTTAGTTATGCCAAATTGTTTTCAATAATTATCCCATTTACTACTTTTATGAGGTGAATATGTACTTTTAACCTTGACTCACTTCAATGCCCAAGTAGTAGTGAATATGTACCAAAATTATCATCTCAAATCCTTTCTTCAACTCTTTCTTTATGGATGCAATAATTCTTTCATTTTTCTTGGATATCAACAAATCATCTACATACACTACAATATATACAATAGTTTTTTTAAATTTCTTGATAAAGAGATTGAAATTCAATTTTAGATGATGCCCATATAACTTTTCATACTAGGATCGTGGTGCATGTCAAGATTATAAGGACTTAATGATTTTACACACTTTCTATTATTTTCCTTTCACAACAAAACCTTCTAGCTGATAAATGGGGACGTTCTCTTTCAAATATTAATTCAAGAAAGTAGTCTTCACAACCATTTAATGAAGTTTGCATCCATTTTTTGTTTCCAAGGAAAAGAGAGTATAGATATTGGCCTATTTTGTTGTGGGAGAAAATATTTTTTCATAATCAATGCCTTCTTTCTATGAAAATACTTTTGCCATGAGCCTTTCTTTTCTTTTCAAGTGGACCATCTAATTTATCTTTGCTCTTATGGACCCATTTATAACCAATTGACTTGTTTTTTAATGTAGGGTCCACCAACTTCCATGTTGCATTCTTGATTAATGCATCATAGTCCTTTTGCATTTCTTCTTTACATTCATCCTGGGAAGCATATTATTCAAAGGAATTTGGTTCATATTTAATAGATAAATTCAATTCACAAGAACATGAATATTCAAAGGAATTTGGTTCGTATTTAATAGATAAATTCAATTCACAAGAATATGAAACATCCATATCTTCTACATCAACTCCATCTTGTCTACTGCAACCTTTGTTTCTTATGTTTCCAACCTCATCAATATGTACCCTTTCAAGTGATTTTATGTACCATTTTGGTGGATCTTATAGTGTTGTACTTCCATCAAGGCTCAACCTTTCAATCTTATCAGTGACATCATCCAATGGATTTCCTAATGATACAGAGGATGAAACTTCATGAGGGGAAATTTGGTGCTTCAAAAGGATATTCTAGAGATTGATAAAAAATAGTTACCCCCCCCCCCCCCCCCCCTTAATATGTGAAATATCATCATCAAATTCATAATATGTCTTTACATAAGTGAATCTATTCAAATGATCAAGTTTTCACTCAATAGTTTTGTCATTCCTAGAAGATTCAAGAAAAATTACATCTCTAGAAAGAATAAACTTATTGTTTACCTCATCATAAATATGATATTCCTTGGTGCTATTTGAATACCCCTAGGAGATGCACTTCTAACTCCTTCAATCAACCATGTTTCCTTTCTCCTTAGGAATCAAGGCACTGTAGGTTGAAGCAAAAACCCTAAGATGCATCATCGAAGGAATGCAACCAAACCAAATTTCGTAAGGAGTCTTACTTCTAAGAGATGGACACTTTTTTCACATATGTTGCACACATAAATGCATCACCCCAAAAATCAACTTTAAGTCCTGAAAAGAAATCATGGAACAAATCATATTTAAGATAGTCCCATTCATTCTTTCAACTACATCACTATGTTGAGGATTGTATGGAATTGTGGTTTAATGTTGAATCCCATGTTGGAAAGGATATTTTTCAAACTCATTGGATTATATTATCCTCCATTGTCAATATGATGAGAGCTAATATGTGATTGCACTTAATTTTTAATCCATAAATGAAATCTTTTAAAAGTTTCAGAAGAGTGTGACCTATCTCTCGACAAGTAAACCCAATTCATCCTAGTGTAACCATAAATAAAAGAAATAATATATTTATTTCCATTAGTATATGGAACATGCATGGAGCCTGTAACAAACCATGTGAAAATTCCATGTAATTAAATTTAATAAAGGAAAAAATAATAACCACGGTTGATGGGTGTTATGCAACCAACTCATAAAACAGGGGAAAAGGTAGATAAACGACTTCAAAATAAGCCTCTTCGAGGGGGAAACCTCCTTTACATTACATAAATGAAAAATACTTGGATGATTCAAATGAGAAAAACCTCCTTTCTATATATAGGAGTTTAAGGGGTTACAATATAATCAAATCCAACATAACAATAATAATATAAGGGCACAACAATAACAATAGTGGCCTTCTATGGGTCACAATAATAAGAATGTGGAGAATTAGGGCACAACGATAATAATAAGGGGATACAATGACAATAGTAATGGGGGAATCACTAGTATTATAGGGACCTAACATGCCCCTCTCCTTAAAAAAAGTGTTGTCCTCAATGCTTGAGTAGTTCTGGATGCTTATGTATAAAATTTTTATCCTCCCATGTGGAATCTTCAGCGGGTAAGTTCTTCCACTTGATGAGATACTTTGAAATTGATCGACTTTGTAGCTATCGAGTTCTTGTTTCTGTGACTGCTTCAGGTTCCAATATGATTTTTCCTTCCTCGTCAAGTTTTGACAATATTGTTTGAATTTGGATCTTGTCACCTATAACCTTATTTAAGCATGAAACATGGAAAACTCTGTGCACTTGGGAAGATGCAGGAAGCTCCAATTTGTATGCCATGGTACCAATTTTTTTGCAACACCTTGTACGGACCATAATACTTTGGTGATAATTTATTATCCTTCTTAGATTGCTTGAGGGACATTTGTTTGTATGGTTGTAGTCATAGAAATACCTAGTCACCTACATTAAAACTTCTTTTGTTGCAATGTTGATATTCCTGTTATTTTCATTCTATTCTGCACCAAAGTGAGGTTATCCTTTAAGAGTTGGAGAACCAGTTGTTGATGCTCAATGTGATCTTCCACTGCTTGAACCTTACAATTTTCTTTTAAAGATGTTGTGATGGATGGTGGATGATATCCATAAATGGGGTCATTTTTGCTGCAGTATGGAAGGAAGTTTTATACCACCATTCAGCCAGAGGCAACCACTTGACCAATTATGTTTGTTTATCAGATACAAAGCATCAAAGATATCCTTCCAAACATTTGTTCACTATCTCAGTTTTCCCATCAGATTAAGGATGATAAGATGAACTATGAGCTAACTGAGTACCTAGACAAGAAAATAATTCAGTCTAAAAATTTCCAGTGAAAATGGGATCTTTGTCGCTTACAATAATCATTGGGTTTCCATGTAGCTTTTGAATTGTTTTCATAATTGCAGTAGAAACTTTACGGGATTTAAATGGATGAGATAATGCACAAAAGTGCGCATACTTGGTAAATCTGTCAGCTACCGTCATGATGACACTCTTTCCTTTAGACTTGGGTAAACCTGTGATAAAATACATTAAAACTTGTTCCCAATGTTGACTTGGGATGGATAAAGGTTGTAACATAAGGCGTCTTAATTCTCTCAAATTTATTTTGTTGGCAAACAAAACATTCCACCACAAACCTTTGAATATTAGATTTAAGGCTATCCCAAAAAAATTCCTTCTTAACCCTATAGTAAGTTTTAAAAATTCCTGAGTGCCCTCCTAAGGGAGAGGTGTGCAATTACAGAAGAATCTTTTGTTTGAGTTGGGAATTCTTACAGAGGTATAAGCGATATTTGTACCATAACGAATCATATTTCCAGCTAAACTTATCAGATGTATTGGGATCTTGCTGCAACTTTTGAATGAGTGCCCACACTTCTTCGTCATTCTTCCATTCATCCCTTGCTTCATTTATCCAATCTAGTTGGATGACAGAGATGGCACAAAGTAATGCTTTCACATCCTCATCCTTTCTTGGGAGTGCATCTGCAACAACATTTTACTTCCCTTTTTTGTAGATGATTTCAAAGTCATAACCCAACACCTTTGTGACCCATTTTTGTTTCTCTCCTAAAGATAATCTTTGTTCCAAAAAATATTTAAGACTATCATGATCCTTTTTTACGTTGAAGTGTCTTCCCATTAGGTATGGTCATCATTTCTTAAATGCATGTAGTATTGCCAGCATTTCCTTCTCATAAATAGCTTTGTATAAATACTTTGCTTTGATTGGAAGACTTCCAAAAGAAATGGGTTTTCCTTCTTGCATTAAAACAACGCCAATTCCATTTCCTGAGGCATCACATTCCATAATAAAGGTTTTTGTGAAGTATGGCGTAGCTAAGACTGGTGCTTGGCAGATTTACTCTTTAAGATATTCAAAGGCCTTCATTGCTTCTGAGTCTAAGAAAATGCATCTTTCTTCAATAATGTTGTTAGAGGTGATTCTATTTTCCCATAATTCTTTAAAAACTTGTGAAAATACCCTATCAACCCGAGAAATCCTCACAGATGCTTTATGGATGTGGGGATTTTCCATTTCTTAATGGCTTTGATTTTGATAGGGTCTACCTTAACACCTTCATGAGACACAATATGACCCAGATATTCTACCTCTTGTACTCCAAAGAAACATTTGGAGGTTTTTGCATATAATTGTTTCTCCTCCAATAGTTTGATCACCCTGTCAACATGTTGAACATGATCCTTCCAAGACTTGATGTAGATTAGTATATCATCAAAAAATAATAACACAAATTTTCTAAGGAAGGGTTTGAAAATGGAATTCATCAAACCTTGAAATGTAGAAGGTGCATTGGTAAGTCCAAAAGGCAAGACCAAAAATTCATAATGACCCTCTTGAGTTCTAAATGTTTTTTTCGGAATGTCTTTAGTCTTAATACTGATTTGATGATATCCTGAACGAAGACAACTTGGTGAAGTAAATTGCTCCATGTAATTCATCTAATAATTCATCAATGACAGGAATGGGAAATTTATCTTTAATAGTGATCTTGTTAATCTCCCTATAATACAAACACATGCACCATGGTCCATCCTTCTTGTGCACCAATACTACTAGAGCAGAGAAAGAACTTTGACTAGGTTGAATTATACTAGCCTCTAGCATTTCTCCAACCATACATTCAATTTCACTCTTTTGGGCATAGGGATATTTGTAAGGCCTGATTTTTGGAGGAACACTTCCTGGAATCAAATGAATAGCATGATCATGATCACAAATAGGTGGGATGCCTTTGGGAGTCTCAAACACCTAGGAATGATCATCCAAGTCTTTTTGGAGATCTGGAGAAATAGATGATTTCAATGTGGGAACTTCTAGTGAACATAATTGTGGAATTATGCCATGTTGTTCTTTCTTTAGAAGCTTTGTCATGTCATTAGAGCTAATTATCTTTCCTGGTTTCCTTACGATACCCCTTAATTCAACTTCCTTTCCTTCTGTTGTAGTGGCTACAACGACCCTCCAAAATTTTTCCTTAGCCTATTTTGGAGCCTCCCTACCAACCTTCACAGCAGCTTGCCTTGCTTCGTCAAGTCCTCAAGCTTCAGTGTATTTCTTACTCAAAGGCAGCCTGTCGATCATAGTTGATCCATTTCCCTCATAGGCTACGCATCCAAAATTGTTCCAGTTGCAGGCTGAGCAGCTTCTAGTGAAATTTTCACATTTCTGGAGGGCAACCAGCCTTCCCTCCAGGAATTGCACAATTCCCTCTGACAGACTATTGGGCTCCAAGATTGTGCAATCCTTCCAGCCAACCCTCCCAGCAGGATTTGCACAATTTTTCCCATCAACAGGCTGTTCAACCCAGGATTTTCACAAAGCTGGGAACCATTTAGCTGTTGGGCCCAAAAATTGTGCAATCCCCTTGGGCAATTAGCCCACCTTACATTTAGGAATGCACATTTTTCTCAAGAAGATAAGCAGTCGCTTGCATGTGCAGCTGAGTTGACCAGTTCCCTCAGGGACCGAGCAAAACAAACTTGCATGCATAGGCTGCTTCTCCCAAGGCAGCGTACAAAGGCATCCCTTGTCTCAGGGATCCATGTTTAGCAGTTGGAGGTTACATGCAAGGAACAATTTAGAAACCTCCCTCCAAGTGTCACTTCCCCTAGATTTGTGGCATGCCTGTTGCAACCTTGATGTTATCAAAACTCATCAAACGAACGTTGCAGATCTCATTCCTCACATCAACCTTGTATCTCTGACATCCCACATCACATCTAGGAGAAGTTGGCACATTCATCTCAGCTGTTTTGGGGTAACCTTGCTTCTCATGCCTTGTGCTGAATTTTTGTCGCTATTTGTGTACTCGCTTGTGTGAGTGTTGTTTTCTTGATTTCTTTGAACGCCTGTTGTCGTTTACATGTATACTAGTTTGTCCTAGCTCTGTTTCAGTTTTTGTTGCTATCTCATTATTGTCGCATGCATGAAACTATTTTGCACATACGTTCACCCAACCGGCGAACTACCTCACCCACATGCATGTTGATCTATTTGCTAAATCCTCCATTCATGTTTTTCATGCACTGTTTATCACTTCTGCTATAACTTACTGTTTCCGTGCATTTCATCGACTTACTTGCTTTTAGTTGCTTGTTGGCGAGTCAGGCCAACCTTGGCCCAGTCTCTGCCTTCATCAAGGTTGCATTACATAGTCTAGATAAGGAAGGCTCAACTTCCTCTCCATATTTGCACATTTTGGCCTAGCACTGGCCTCCTAGACTGAATTGCGCATTTTTGAAGGCCAGTGACTGCTTGGCCCAAAAATTTGCACAAATCTATCCCTGGGCCAGCAGTCTTTCCCAACTCGAATCATGCATTCTGCAATCCCAGCAACCAACTACTCAATTGGATTGCACATTTTGCAGTTCCAGTAGTCAGTTAGTCTCCCAACAACCTAGATTGTGCCTTGTGTAGTCTTGGTAGTTGGTATCCCGACGTCCCGGCCGAAATTACGCAACCTTCATGATCATTCACCCAAGTATGTTGCAAGTCAGTTCTCATGTTCATTTTGGTTTTCGATTGACAGATTGCTTGCTATGAGTGTTGCCATGTCTCTAGATATCACAAGTGTTCATCTGCCTCTTAACAGTATAGGTACAATGGTTTCCAAGAGATCAGAAATGAAGACACCATTCAGAGAACGCTTGGGGATGTAGTCGATCAAGTTTCCATGGGCTTACCTACTCATGAAGACATCAAGTTGTTCATGGACAAGGACATCAATCGGTAGCATCACAGTGAGCAGTATCATGAACGCCAGTTGAAGGTATCAAACCAAATGCAGCGAACGCAGTGAATGAAAGAAGAAGGTTGTTGACAACATAGAGGCGGAGCCAAGTTGCAAGATCAAGAAGATCCACTTGTTAGGGTCCTATAATAATAGGATTGATAATTTTGAATTTACTATGATTAAGTCTTGTAATATTGTACATACTTTTCCTTTTTGCAAAATGTTTTCCCATATTAAAAATAAAAAATGTAAAGAGGGTAAGTCCTAAGAGAAAAATAAAAGGACTAAAAGAAAAGGATAAAAAAAGGAAAATAAAATATGAACCCCACCAAAAAATAAATAAAAAATAGATTCTGAAAGTGATGCAAATTTAAATGCCACTACTTTTTACTTTCCCTTGCAAAATAACATTGTGTGTAGCCTGTCAAAAATGCCACAATCCACGATGGTTAAATAGCTTAATCTCAATTCATTCATGCTTTAAATTTCATGCTAAAAGATAGATAATAAAGATCTAGCCAATCTGTTTAAACTTGGAAGATCAGTAGTTAGGTAGGGAATAATGATGAGCTCATTAGATTAATATGAGCCATTGGAAGTTATAAGATTAGAATTAGATAGTTTCTTATAAAAAAATAAAAATAAAGGGTCAGCAAGCTCAAATGCACCCAATAAATGAAGAGAAAATGCTAGGGTAAATAAAGGGTAGGTAGAATAGCTTTTGGAATGCATAAGTTTGCTATCTCAAATGCACCTTCATCATGCTTAATCATGTGTTTCATATGCAGGAGGAATTATCAAAGAAAAAGGACATTCACAAAAGTTGTATATTACTTTGGGTATTTGTCCTAAAAGTTCTATATAATTTTAGGCCTAAATACTAAAGCTCATTCACTAATTTCTTCTCATTTCACTAAGCCCCTTACATGTCTAATTTATTAATTTCCCTTCGTTACCCCTTCATTACTTTTCATTCCCTAATATTTTTCCCCTTCTTAATTCCAATGGACCCTTCCCTCTTCATTTCCCCTTGTAAAAATATCCCTTCCCATTCATTTTACCTTTTCCCTTATTTCACCTCATTTTCCCTTGTAAACCCACTAAAACCCCCTTGTCCTAAGTTTAAAAAATTTAAAATGTATCGGCCCATTGAAAAACCCTCCCCGATACTCTTTTAACTCATCCCAAATTTTTATCTAACACCCGCTCTCGTATTCCCCAAACCCTTTATATTATTCTAACCTATAGTTTCTATACATGTATTCCCGCTTTATATATTTCACTGTCCCACTATATTATATCCAAGATCCCTAAAAACCTTAGCATATGGGTTATAACTCTCCAGCGTATAACCCATGGTCCCCACTTCTATTTTAATACCCGCAGCATCACTTATTCCCGGGCCCCGCCAATCAACACCCTGACTCATCCCTCGCAACTCTACCATGCGATAACCCTCCGATCACCCACCTGTAGATCCAACGACCCATATCCCATATCGCGTGCTCCAAAATCCAATCTTTAATATCTCAAAATCACGTGAGGTTCGCAGTTTTCCCGCCCGCCTTTTTGCTATGTGGCAGCCCCACATTATATTGCATCCTCTAAAAAATACCACCTACCACTCAAAAGCGGTGTGATGAACCATAATATCGCCTCCTCGTGTAAGATGAAACCGCCTACTAGCCAAACTTAATCCCGCACCCGAAGGTTAAGCATTGTTGGTTAAAAACCAAAAAGCGCCCTTTCCATTCTTTTCACTGTTATTCTGTTGCAAATAACCTTTGCCGACCAATTCTAAAGCCTAGAAACTCTGCTCAACTATTTTAACCCATTTACGATCAGAAGACGCTCCAGACTCTGATTTGAAGCAGCATAAATACCATTGAAGCCTCAGAAAGCCTTCGTTGCCCCAGAGAACCCTTCTGCATACCAAATCTTAATTTTCCAGGTATTCTAAAAGTACGAGAAGGACTATACTTAATATTTGCACAACATTTAAAATTAGTTAATCATTTAAACCAATTAAAAGCTTGTCCAACCTAAAGCAAGCCATTGTTGCATCCCAAACCCTTTGCTACATATTGTATTCATCTTTCCAAAGGTCCTAAGCCTACTCCTTAAGCCAAATAGTGATTAATTCAAGAAAATTAAACAAATCTATGGCTTCCCAAAGCATTCTTAATGCAAAACCCCTACAAACTCCTCACTTGGATATTGACCACCTCCCATTGGCTGACAGAGATTTCCAGATCAAAGACGCAGCCTCCCCTAGCCATCTATTGAAACTCCACCGCTGGAGTAAAGAAAAACTCCTCAACCAGAATGATGATATTCAGTTATGGGAGTCTAATATACCCAAATACTTGTTCCCACAAGTATACTAGTTCCCTAAAATCATCCACCTATGCCAACTCTGCTATATCCCAAGTCAAAGAGCCATAGTCTCTCCTAACCAGCAGATTTTATTCACAATCACTACAGAGTCAATAAATGAAATTTTACAGATCCAACAAAAGCCTAATGAAACCCCATTTTCTATTGAAAACCTACTTGATCTACACTTAAAGCTAGACCTTCCCAAGAGATCTCAATTTTTCAAACATTCATCCTAGGAGAGGTTCATTTTCCTACAGATAGTCCTCTATACTCTACCACCATTTTCTCTGAGAGGGCCAGACATATTGTAACCATGTTGTCTTGTATTTTAGGATATACCATTTATGAACATGTAGATGAGACTATACTTGGTTTGCTTTCTATTTTTTTCCCATGCAAACCTCTAGCTACAATTTTTATTTTTTCCCAATTCTTAGCAGACAGAATCCATGATCAATTGATCAAATTGCCAAATGAAAGAGTATTCAAATACTTTTCAGTATTATTCCATATGTTTCTATACTTCCAGTCAGAAAGGTTTACAGTTAACATCCAAAAACTAGACACTAACGGCCATCCTAGATCTGTTATCTTTTGGACACCCTTAATCCAAAAATATTCCACAGTTTTCAGCTACAAGGAGTTCATTGATTCCTTTGTTCACCCAGTCGTTAATATGCTAAGTAGTAGCAATCAACCTAGGATCAATGATGAGATAAAGAGAGTTTTATAGATGTCCAAACACAGTAGAATAGGGGACTAGTATCTATACCAGAACCACACTAAAATAAGGGTGTATGGATGTCAGCGCACTCCCTATAAGCTTCCCAAATATCTCCCCATGAGAATATTTGCATTAGAGTATATCAGGCAGATCATAAATTTAGATGATGTGAATTTCCTATCAGCCAGGAAGAAAACATAGTTTAAAATCAAAAACCAACTTGGTCCTTTGATCTGCAATAATAGGGAGGCCGGAAAAGAAGCAGAAAAATGTTTACAGGAAATGAAGTTCAGTAATAGTTTCAGATGGTAGTATGATCCTTTAGGTGTCATAAACAAACTGAGACTCAAGTTTAAATTGAGCCCTTTTATGCATGAGTCCAAGCCAAAGATTGAAAAATATGCCAACGAGTCAGAGTGGTTGGAAAACACCTTTGTGGATATGGAGAAACAGATGGATACTAGTTCCATTCTACATACTCCAGCCCTTCAGGACAGAAATGCAAAAAGGACTAGGGAAGAAGGTTCCTGCTCAAACAAAGGTACAACAGATGACAAATTTGAAATTATGTACAGGAAGAAGCCCAAGCTAAATCTTGTAAATGAGCAAGAAGAGATAGTTGAGACAGTTGAAATCATTGATACGCCCATAGTGGTTAAAGAGAATACAACTCCAGCGGTTTTAGAGGAAACTCATCAGCCTTCAACCTCTAATACTCAGATTATTTAGAAGCGGCTTAATATTGAAGTCTCTTCATCCAAAAAACCAGTGGATAAAGAAAAATACATAAAGGAGAAATATAAAGAAATCAAGTTGAGAAATGAAGCATTGAAAGCTGAAACCCGTGCCCAATATTTCAAATAGACTCCTAGTGATCATAATAGGTTACTTTCAGCTTTTAACCTTAAACAGGGAAATGCAGATGACCTTTTTGCATCCCATAGTACAATATCCTAAGTCATCAATAGATTACAAAAAGACAAAATTTGAAGTTTTGGCCAAGAATGTTCATCCTATAGATCAAATTGAGTTTCATAAGCAAGCAGGAGCTTGGAATAGCTGATAGAACTGAGACCATACTATAGGTAAAGAAGGTAATCACTAAGAGGAACCTGATGATACAACTTGAGGAGAAATGCCAAACAATGGAGCTATCAATAGCCAGGTTTATGGTGAAATTTGATGCTTTGAGGTAGAAAGGTCTGCCTAATCCATTGGTGATTAATGATAGGTTGATGGCACATGAAGACTATGATAGGAAAATCAAAGAAGTGACAAAGGAAAAAGCCAAAAATTCCTCCATGAAAGGGATTCCTATAGGAAAAGTGTTTTATTAGACTTTTGAGAACCTCTTTTACCTCTAGCATGAGGTAAAACATCTCTTCATAAAGAAGCCTACTTTTTCAAAATACACAAAAACTGATGAAATCTACAGAAGAATGGTAAATATTAAACTCCAGATCTAGAGTCTTGGGAAAATTTGAATGATTTACTATGAAGATAAAAGGCAGTATAAGAGACAGTCAGTGAGAAATCAAACAACAAGAGAGAAAAAGTAACATAATATCAAAGAAAAGCCAACAACAAACAATAAAAGAGGGACAACTTGCATTAGTTACATATATGTCTCTATCTTCTTTCATGAAGATATTTATTCTTCCTTGAATAATGCCTAAAAACATTTTAGGATATTTTGTAATAGTTTTTGTATAAATACTTCACAATTCGAAGTATTGAAGGTGTGTGGATTGCTAAACATTTCTATAGTTATATTGATCTAAAACCTGAGGGTTTATTGTAACATTTTCAAGTCAACAGACTGGATTGAGTAATAAAAGCATTGCATTATAGGATTGATGTGTTGGGCCACTTCAGTGAAGTATCTTTCATTTGTTAAATGGTTATTTTATTAAGTATTTCACATACATACATGTTTTCCAATTTGAATGAAATAACGGGAATGTTACTACAGAATTTGTTTAAGTACACTCTGTCTTGAACAATTATTCATTTTCATGTTTTATTCTGATATCCAGAGTAGGGAATTCTTCATTTCTCCCTAGTTTCGATTGACCTATTTCATTTCCCTCATTACCCGATTTAAGGAATCCTTAACTTCTCCTTGACCTGATTGAAAAACCACTTCACCATCCAGCCTAAAAGATCTGAATTTACTCAACTACCCTGCCCTATGAACACTATCTTTAGAAATTAATTCAGTCTTGTTTTGTTAACATTTGGACTCCATGGCCCAATGGTAAAAAGATATTTATCTATCAATCTAAATCAATGGTTCCACCACCAAATCAACTCAAAACCCAACCAAGCTTAAATAACTAGCCTAAAATCAATTAATCCATCAAAGCTAAATCATTAAGAGAGAGCCCTCTTTGAGCATTAGGAAGGCTAGATCCCGATCTCAAAAGTAGGTTTGTGGTTACATCTATTATTTCTTTAAGCACAACATGACAACTATAGGGAAATTTTAGAATGATAACATAGTGGCGACCATACTAGGGAAATCAGTCCTCAGTTTAATAAACCTTAAAATGAAACCTAAATCTTATCTTTGCACCTTAAGGCCATTTTTAGGGTTGTCAAAGGTTTCATTAAAAAATTAAAATTCCGGCTTCCAAAAGAACATACTATACCAGGGCACATCCAAATCCAAACCCTTCTATAATTATTGATAATCCAGACAAAATATTAAGAAAAAAAAATAATGTAGAAAGTCAAGAAAGCATTAGTCAGCTAACCCAAGCAAAATCACTTCCTAAATAGTTATCAATCTTAGAGGATCTTCAATTTGATTTATAATTTGAGCATTCATTGATTCGTAGAAAATTTGAAACTTCAGTCCATGATACTGTAATAGACCCTACTTTTATTCAATTTATTAAATCAAAGAAGAATACTATACATCTTGATTTAGATCAACATGTTCTAGACACTTTTGACAAACTTGATGCTTTAACCTCAAATTTGATAAGACACATAGACGAAGCCTATTTTCAACAATTAGTTGAATTAGCTGCCCTAATTGTTGCTGCTCCTAAGCCTTCTACCATTCCTTCAGAACCTATAAATTCATCTTTATTTAGTACCACCTCATCTATTATTTCCACTACACTTCATTCCATAGAATCATTCATCCCCAAGCTTCCTCTTCAGCCTAGAGTTTTATTTCCATCTCCAAATACTTTGAGTTCATCTTCTAGCACTTCTACTACATTTTCTAGTACTTCAAGCTCATCTGTAAGCCCTTCAAGTTCATCTTCAAGCACTACCACTTTACCTCCTAGCCAAGCTAGAGTCTTAGCCATGGCTGCTAGATATGCTCCTTTGACCTTACCAACTCAAGTACATGCCATGCCCCAAGACTACCAAAGTAAAATCTTTCAATTTGATTGTACTGGTCAATATAATGCACAACAACATGTAAATAAAATGAATTTTATTTTGAATTACATGAAATTGATGAAGAAGATGTACATATGAGATTATTTGCACAAACACTAGCAGGAGACGTCAAGAAATGGTTTAAATATTTACCTGTTAGTCATATTGTTGATTTAACTGTTTTCCATAAATTGTTTATCAATAGATGTGAAAGAAAGAAAAATCCTTTACAAATATTGTCTGAATATGAAAACATTAGAAGAGCTCCTAATGAATCTGTTCAGGACTATTGTACTAGGTTTAACAATATTTATAATTCAATCCCTGCAAATGTCAAACCTCCACTAGACTTGGCACTAATCAAATTTCCTGATGGTTTTGACACTGATATGTCTTACCAATTGAGAGAAAGAAACCCTCCAACTTTAGAACAGATGCAGAGTGATGCAGTTAGTGTAGAAGCTAACTTGTTGGCTAAAAGAGCTAGAAAGAGGAATGGGAGGAGAGTTAACATTAAGGAAGAACTACCCACTTCAGATGTTAAGATAGATACTTTGGCTAAAAGTTTAGAAAATTTAGTGGATAGATTAGAAATTATGGAAAGAAAACCACAATGGGATAATCGACAACAAGGTTCTCAAATAAGAAATCCAAACTTTAGGAAGAATCCCAATACTGGTAAGTCTAGAGAAGGGCCACTTGATCAATAGATTAAACCACCTTTCCAAGAAAACTATGCTGAAAGTTCTCACCAAAATGAAGAAGATGAAGACGCTCAGATTAACTTAGTGGGAATAAATGATGGTAATACTATTTTTCTTACCCAAGAAGAACATGAATTATGCATGTTACAACAATTACAGTTACAATATGGAGAGTCCT
Source organism: Pinus tabuliformis (assembly GCA_031772625.1). Taxonomy (NCBI): domain Eukaryota; kingdom Viridiplantae; phylum Streptophyta; class Pinopsida; order Pinales; family Pinaceae; genus Pinus; species Pinus tabuliformis. Next base: position 1,839,510,563 of record CM062816.1, read on the forward strand.
TTGATTATAAACAAGGTTATGAATTTTCCATTAATGAATTTCATAAGAAATATAACCTTGGATTAAGAAAAACACAGAAGCCCCTACTAATAAAACTGTCCAAACTCAGACCAAGAAAACAATGGGAGCTCCTACAACCAAACTACTGCAAATTATCTCTAGTGAAACCCAAAAAAATTTCACTCCAAAGATTACAACCAGTCCAAAAATTGTAGACATTATAGATATTCCTGTTAAAACTTCAGCTGATATTCAAAAATCAGCTGCTGTTAAAATTTCAAAGGATGTCCAAAAATCCATTGATACTCAAGCTTCAAATGCTATTCAAATTTCAACTGCTTCCTAAACTATTCCAAAACAAAAAAATTGAAAATAGTAAAGCAGTGGACACCCAAACATAAACTGAATTACCAACTAAAGATAAGAAAGAAAAGACTACACAAACTCCAATTGCCAAGGAGGAAATCATTCAGTTAGGCAAAACACAGACTCCATTTAATATCCAAACTAAAATTGCCAAATTGAAAATATAAGGTCCTTTAACATAATTGATAAAAAATGATTCCTACAAAGCCCAAATCACTGAAAGATTGAATATAGATGAAGGATAAGACTCTGTTAATCTAAATGATGACCAACCAGAGTTAATATTTGGTCCTAAGGTAAATGGAAAACATGAACAAAGTGGTGTTCCTCCATTCTACATTAGCTTGACTATTCATGATCAAATCTTACACAATGTTATGTTAGATTTAAGAGCATCTCAGAATTTAATGCCTAAAGCAATCATGGAAACATTGGATTTAGATATAACCAGTCCATACAAAGATCTTTTCTCTTTTGATTCTAGTAAAGTTAAATGCCTGGGCCTAATAAAAGACTTGTGTTTCACTCTACTTCAATGCCCAGGTAAGAGTATTGTCATGGATATTGTAGTGGTTGATATCCCTCCAAAGTATGGAATGTTATTATCTCGCTCATAGGGAGAAAAATTTCAAGGATCTCTACAGTTAGACATGTCTTATGCCACAATTTCAGTATTTTGTCAGCCCAAAAATCTTTACAGAGAAACTATAATGAAATACATGGTCAGTAGTACAGATAAACCACATAACTATCCTATTTATTCTGTACATTCTGATATGGATTCTTTCATATTATGTAATTCAGACATTAGAAAATACAATAACATAGTTGTAAAACAAGAACATAGAGAACCTAATAGTGATAATATATTTCATGAATCTAGGTGGCACCTAAACTTTGATGGTTCAGTGAATAGATTAGGAGCAGGTGCATGAGTTTGGATTCATAACATGGAAAATAATCATTCTGAAGGTCATGCCTTTAGATTAAACTTTAAATGCACAAATAACATGGTAGAGTATTGAGATTTGATCTTAGGATTGAAAATTGTAAGAAACCCTGGAGCCAAGAGAGTTTCTATCATGGGAGACTCAGAATTAATCATAAAACGACATTAAAGGAGAGTATTGTGTGAATAATCCTAGACTTAGCCAATACAAAGAAACTGTTCTAGATCTGATTAAGGAGCTTCTTGAAATCGATTTTGTTGCTATTCCTAGGAAACAGAACATGCAAGCTCACAATTTGGCTACTTTTGCTAGCACTTGTAGATTTCCTTTTCAGCCCAACCACCAATACACTGCAGAAGTAAGACATAGGCCTGCTATACCTGATAATCTAAAATATTGGTAGATTTTTTTCACAAGGTTGTCAAACTGTAACATAGATACTGATTGTACATTAGATTACATCATAGATAGTGAGATAGATATAAATGTTGTAGATGTAAATAAACCAACTAAATAAACTAAAGTAGAAATAGACAACTTAGAAAAAGTAGAAATAGAAGAAATAGTCAATGATGATTTTTAGATTTTAAACCTTAAAAACAATTTTTTTCCTAAGGGATTAGCCCCATTAGAAGATTTGTTTAATTCAAATTATGTAGCTAGAAAACCAAAAATGGATCCTTTAAGATCAGACATAGAAGAATGTAACAGTGGAACAGAAGAAAAACCTAAGGTTATTAAAATATCCAAAGCATTACCTCTAGCTGAAAAGCTAAAATACATAAGTCTGTTTAAAGAATTTCAAGATGTCTTTGCCTGGAGTTATGAAGACCTCAAGTCTTAACACCAGCATTATTCAACATAAAATACCCATAAAAAAAGATCAGAAACCCTTCAAACAAAAGCTTAGGAGAATTAATCCAGTTCTTATGCGATTGATTGAAAAAGAACTAAAAAGGATGTATGAGGCACAAATCATAGCACCTATTAGATATTAAGATTGGGTCTCTAATTTAGTCACCACTAGAAAGAAAATAGGATAAATCAAACTCTATGTTGATTTCAGAAACTTGAACAAAGTATCATTGAAGGATAACTATCCCCTCCCTAAAATGGACCACATTCTCCAGAGGGTAGTAGGGTCATCCAAAATTTCATTACTTGATGGATTCTCTAGATACAATCAAATCCTAGTCCAACCCGAAGATCAATCAAAGACTGCATTTACCACTCCCTGGGGTACTTTCATGTATTTGAAGATGCCCTTTGGGTTGATGAATGCTGGAGCAACATTCCAAAGAGCAATGGACATAGATTTTTCAAAATAAATCGATGACTTTTTAGTTGTATACCAAGATGATATCATCGTGTTTTCCAAATCATATAATGAAAATCTAGATCATTTGAGAAAAGTTTTTATTAAATGTAGAAAATTTGGCATTTCTTTGAATCCCAAAAAGACACTCTTTGGGCTAGAAGAAGGTAAACTCTTAGGACACATAATTTCAAAACAGGGAATCAAAATTGATCCAGCTAGAATAGAGGTAATCCTAAACATCAGTCACCCTAGGAACATTAAAGAATTGCAATCATTCTTAGGTAAAATAATTTTTCTTAGAAGATTCAAATCTCTCTTAGCAAAAATAATAAGAGAATTGAATAACATGTTAAAGAAAGATCAACACTTAAGTGGACAGTAGAGGCTAAGCAGTCTTTTGAGGCAATCAAAGAAGCCCTTACTAAAACACATGTCCTCATAAGTCTTGATTTCAATTTTTTTTTTATAATTTTTTCTTTTGCTTCAGAACGTAATATTGTAGCAGTCTTGTTGCAAAGGAATGATCAGGGTTATGAGCAGCCTATTGCATTTTTCAACAAATCTTTGAGAGATGCTACACTAAAGTATAATATAATGGAAAAACAATCTCTTTTTTTAGTAAAATCCATAAAGGGTTTCAGAGTTTACATTTTATACTCACACATTATTGCATATGTTCCAAATTTAGTAGTAAAGGACATTCTAACACAGAATGGGCCTGATGGAAAGAGAGGCAAATGGATTGCCACTATTTTGGAATATGATATTGAAATAAAGCCCACAAAACTAATCAAAGGCCAAGGTTTAGCTAAACTCATGGTTGAATCGAACTGTTAGGCCTTAGATATAAATTTCATTGGTGCTCTAGATGATCAGGAAGAGATGGCGACTCCACAGATCAGTGAAGCATTTTTAGATTCACCTTGGTATACAAATATCATATTTGTTTTACTAAATTTACAGGCTCCTCCTGGTTTATCTATAACTAAAGGTAGATTCTTGAAAATGAAATCAATGAAATATTGTATCATATACAATGCTTTATTTTGGAAAGATAATTGTTGAATTTTGTTAAATTGTTTATTAAAAGATGAAGCTGACAATGTCATGCAATAATTTCATGTAGGAGATTGTGGAGGACACCTATACTGGAAAAAAACTGCTAATAAGATTTTAAGGGCAGGTTTTTACTGGCCCACCCTTTTTGCAGATGTCAGAAAATATGTGACCTCCTGTCACAAGTGCCAAATATTTGAAGGCAAGAAGAAACTCTTACCATTACCCCTCAAACCCATCTCCACAGAAATGCCTTTTCAAAAATGGGGTTTAGACTTCATTGGGGAAATTCACCCATCCTCCTCAGCCCAACATAAATGGATTTTGACAGCCATTGATTACTTTACTAAATGGATAGAATCCATCCCTTCTAGACAAGACACTGATTCTGTTATCATCTCATTCCTTGAAAACAATATCCCTTCAAGATTTGGATGCCCACAAAAGCTCATTAATGATAATGCAACTGCTTTCAAATCTAAGGAGATGGTAGTATTTTTTAATAGATATCACATTACCCTTGGCCATTCCACTGCCTACTACCCTCAAGGCAATGGGATTGCAGAATCCTCAAACAAAAGCCTTGTTAATATCATCAAGAAACTATTAGAAGGCAATAAGAAGACCTGGAACAAAAAGTTGGTTAATGCCTTATGGTCAGACAGACTCACTTCAAAAAAGTCCATTGGTACATCTCCTTACCAACTAGTGTATGGAATGGATGTTGTTTTTCCATCCTCTTTAGGAGTACCAGTGATGAAAATGATTCAAGAACTATAGGTAGAATCCAATGATATCCAAAGGAGGATAAATCAGACAATACATTTGCAGCAAACCAGGGAAGAAGTCTATGTCAAATCCCAAGTGATCCAAGATAAAATCAAAAAGATTTTTGACAAGAAAACCAAAGCTGATGATTTTTACATAGGTGACAAAGTACTCAAATGGGATTCCAGAAGAGAAGAAAAAGGTAAACATGGGAAATTTGATTTCCTATGGAAGGGCCCTTATATCATTTATGGCTATAGAGGTAAGAATGCATTTTTCTTGAAGTAGTTAGATGGAACAGATCTACCAGGTGGAGCAATCAATGGTAGAATGTTGAAGCATTACTTGTCCCAAGATTAACATTAGTTCATTTGTTTAATTTGATCATTGTACATAACATTGCAAAGTTTAGATTGGATTGGATGATTATCTTTTTAGGTTGAAGCCCGAAGAGAAGGCCCTAAGCTTTGAAAGGTGTCGCATCATATGTATGAATAAAGAAGATCACAAAGAAGTAGTTACAAGGCAACCATAGTCAAAGTTTCAAAGGCTACTGATCTTAAAGTTCTTGACATTTCACCAGGAAATGCCATCCCCATGTGGAGCCACTGTTAGGGTCCTAAAATAATAGGATTCATAGTTTTGAATTGACTATGATTAAGTCTTGTAATGTTGTACATACTTTTTCTTTTTGAAAATGTTTTCCCATATTAAAAATAAAAAATGTAAACAGGGTAAGTCCTAAAAGAAAAAACAAAGGACTAAAATAAAAGGATAAAAAAAGGAAAATAAAATATGAACCCCACCAAAAAAGAAATAAAAATAAAAAAGATTCTAAAAGTGATGCAAATTCAAATGCCACTACTTTTTACTTTCCATTGCAAAATAAGATTGTTTGTAGCCTGTCAAAAATGCCACAATCCATGATGCTCAAATCATTTAATCTTCATTCATTCATGCTTTAAATTTCATGCTGATAGATAAAGAATAAAGATCTAGCCAAACTGTTTAAACTTGGCAGATCAGTAGTTAGGTAGAGAATAATAATGAGGTCATTAGTTTAATCTGAGCCATTGCAAGTTATAAGATTAGAATTAGATAGTTTGCTTATCAAGAAAAAAGAAATAAAGGGTCAACAAGCTCAAATGCACCCAATAAATGAAGAGAAAATGTTAGGGTAAATAAAGGGTAGGTAAAATGAGTTTTGGAATGCATAAGGTTGCTAGCTCAAATTCACCTTCATCATGCTTAATCCTATGTTTCAGATGTAGGTGGAATTATCAAAGAAAAAGGACGTTCACAAAAGTTGTATATTACTTTGGGTTTTTGTCCTAAAAGTTCTATATAATCTTAGGCCTTAATACTAAAGCTCATTCACTAATTTCTTCTCATTTCACTAAGCCCCTTACATGTATAATTTATTAATTTCCCTTCATTAACCCTTCATTACTTTTCATTCCCTAATATTTTTCCCCTTCTTTATTCCAAAGGACCCTTCCCTCTTCATTTCCCTTGTAAAAATATCCCTTCCCATTCATTTTACCTCTTCCCTTATTTCACCTCATTTTACCTTGTAAACCAAATAAAACCCCCTTATTCTAAGTTTAAAAAAGTTAAAATGTATCGGGCCCCATTGAGAAAACCCTCGCCGATACTCTTTTAACTCATCCCAAATGTTTTTCTAACACCCGCTCTCGTATTTCCCAAACCCTTTATATTATTCTAATCTATAGTTTCTATACATTTATTCCCGCTTTATATATTTCACCCTCCCACTATATTATATCCCCAATCCCTAAAAACCTTAGCATATGGGTTATAACCCTCTAGCGTATAACCAATGGTCCCCACTTCTATTTTAATACCTGTCACATCACTTATCCCTGAGCTCCGCCAATCAACACCCTGACTCATCCCTTGCAACTTTGCCATGCGATAACCCTCTGATCACCCACCTCTGGATCCAATGGCCCATATCCCATATCACGCACTCTGAAATCCGATCTTTAATATCTCAAAATCATGCGAGATTTTTGTTTTCCCTGCCCGCCTTTTAGCTACGTGGTAGCCCCATGTTGTATCGCATCCTCTGAAAAAATACCACCTACCACTCAAAAGCAGTGCGATGAACCATACTACTACCTCATCGCGTAAGATGAAACCACCTATTATTCAAACTTAATCCCATGCCCAAAGGTTAACCACTGTTGGTTAAAAACCAAAAAGCCACCCTTTCCATTCTTTTCACTATTATTCTGTTTCAAAGAACCTCTACCGACCAATTCTAAAGCCCAAAAACTTTTCTCAATTGTTTTAACCCATTTATGACCAAAAGACATTGTAGACTCCGATTTGAAGCAGCATAAAGACTACTGAAGCCTTAGAAAACCTCTGCTACCCCCAGAGAACCCTTCTACATACCAAATCTTCATTTTCCAGGTATTCCAGAAGTACCAGAATGCCTATACTTAAGATTTGCACAACATTTTAAATGAGCTAATATATTAAACCAATTAAAAGCTTGTCCAACCTAAAGCAAGCCACTATTGCATCACAAACCCTTTGTTGCAGACTGTATTCATCTTTTTAGAGGTCCTAAGCCTACTCCTTAAGCCAAATAGTGATTAATTCAAGAAAATTAAACAAATCTATGCCTTCCCAAATAATTCTGAATGAAAAACTCCTGCAAAATCCTCACCTGGATATTGACCATCTCCCATTGGTTGACAGAGATTTCTTTATCAAAGACACAGCTTCCCCTAGCCATTTACTGAAACTCCACTACTGGAGTAAAGACAAATTCCTCAACTAGAATGATGATATTCAGTTATGCGAGTCAAATTTACCCAAATACTAATTCCCACAGGTATACCTGTTCCCTAAAATCATCCACCTCTGCCAAATATGCTATATCCCAAGTCAAAGAGCCATAGTCTCTCCTAACTAGCAGATTTTATTCACAATCACTATAGAGTCAATAAATGAATGTTGCAGATCTAGCTAAAGCCTAATAAGACCCCATTTTCTATTGAAAAACTACTTGATTTGTACTTAAAGCTGGACCTTCCCAAGAGATCTCAAATTTTTCAGGTATTCATCTTAGAAGAGGCTCATATTCCTACAGATAGTCCTCCATACTCTGCCACCATTTTCTTTGAGAGGGCTAGACAGATTGTAACCATGCTGTCTTGAATTTTAGGATATACCACTGATGAACATGTAGATGAGCCTATACTTGGTTTCCTTTCTATTTTTTGCCCAGGCAAGCCTCCAGCTACAATTTTCAATTTTTCCCAGTTCATAGTAGACATAATCCATGATCGATTGATTAAATTTCTAGATGAAAGAGTATTCAAATACTCTTCAGTATTGTTCCATATGTTTCTATACTTCCAGTCAGAAAGGTTTACAGTTAACATCCAAAAACGGGACACTAAGGGCCATCCTATATCTGTTATCTTTTGGACACCCTTAATCCAAAAATATTCCACAGTTTTCAGTTACAAGGAGTTCATTGATTCATTTGTTCACCCAGTTGTTAATATGCTAAGAAGTAGCAATCAACCCAGGATCAGTGATGAGATCAAGAGAGTTTTACAGTTGTCCAAACATAGTAGAATATGGGACTGGTATTTATACCAGAACCACACTGAGGTAAGTGTGTATGGATGTCAGTTCACTCCCTATAAGATGCCAAAATATCTCCCCATGAGAATATTTTCATTAGAGTATATCAGGCAGATCATAAATTTAGATGATGTGAATTTCCTATCATCCAGGAAGAAAACATAGTTTAAAATAAAAAACCAGCTTGGTCCTTTTATCTGCAATAATAGGGAGGCTGGAGAAGAAGCAGGAAAATGTTTATAGGAAATGACGTTCAATAATAGTTTCAAATGGTAGTATGATCCTTTAGGTGTCATAAAAAAACTGAGACTCAAGTTTAAATTGAGTCCTTTTATGCATGAGTCCAAGCCAGAGATTGAAAAATATGCCAACTAGTCAAAGTGGTTGGAAAACACCTTAATGGATATGGAGAAACAATGGATACTAGTTCCATTCTACATACTCCAGCCCTACAAGATAGAAATGAAAAAAGGTCTAGGGAGGAAGGTTCTTGCTCAAACAAAGGTACAATAGATGAAAAATTTGAAATTATGTATAGGAAGAAGCCCAAGCTAAATCCTATAAATGAGCAAGAAGAGACAGTTGAGATAGTTGAAATCATTGATACTGACACAGTGGTTAAAGAGAATACAACTCCAGCAATTTCAGAGGAGACTCATCACCCTTCAACCTCTAATACTCAGATTATTCAGAGGCAGCTTAGTATTGAAGTCTCTTCATCCAGCAAACTAGTGGATAAAGAAAAAGACATAAAGGAGAAATATAAAGAAATCAAGTTGAGAAATGAAGCATTGAAACCTGAAACCTATGCCCAATATTTCAAACAGAGTCCTAGTGATCAGAATAGGTTACTTTCAGCTTTTGACCTTAAAATAGGGAAAATGCATATGACATTTTTGAAGCCCATAGTACAACATCCTAAGTCATCAACAGATTACAAAAAGACAGAATTTGAAGTTTTGGCCAAAAATGTTCATCCTATAGATCAAATTGAGTTTCATAAGCAAGAAGGAGCATGGAATAGTCGAACTGAGACCATACTAGAGGTAAATAAGATAATCACCAAGAGGAACTTGATGATACAACTTGAGGAGAAATGCCAAACAATGGAGCTAGCAATAGCCAGTTTTATGGTGAAATTTGATGCTTTGAGGCAAAAAGGTTTGCCTAATCCATTGGTGATTAATGATAGGTTGATGGCACATGAATACTATGATAAGAAAATCAGAGAAGTGGCAAAGGAATAAGCCAACAATTCCTCTATGAAAGGGATTATTATAGGAAAAGTGCTTTATCAGACTTTTGAGAACCTCTTTTACCTCCAGGATGAGGTAAAACGTCTCTTCATAAAGAAGCCTAGTTTTGAAAAATACACAGAAACTGATGAAATCTACAGAAGAATGGTAAATATTAAATTACCAAATGTAGAGTCTTGGGAAAAGTTGAATGATTTACTATGAAGATAAAAGGAAATATAAGAGACAGTCAGCGAGAAAGAAAATAGCAAGAGAGAAAAAGTAGCATAATATAAAAGAAAAGCCAATAGAAAACAATAAAAGAGGTATAGCTTGCATCAGTTACACATCTGTTCTATCTTCTTGCATGAAGATATTTCTTTTTCCTTGAATAATGCCTAAAAATAGTTTAAATATTTTGTAATAGTTTTTGTATAAGTACTTCACAATTCGAAGAATTGAAGGTGTGTGGATTGCTAAACATTTATATAGTTATATTGATCTAAAACCTGAGGGTTTATTGTAACATTTTCAAGTCAGCAGACTAGACTGAGTAATAAAGGCATTCCATTACAGGGTTCATGTGTTGGGCCACTTTAGTGAAGTATCTTTCATTTCTTAAATGGTTATTTTCTTAAGTATTTCACATACATACATGTTTTACAATTTGAATGAAATAACTGGAATGTTATTACAGAATTTGTTTAAGTCTTCTCTGTCTTGAACAGTTACTCATTTTCATGTTTTCTTCTGATATCCAGAGTAGGGAATTATTCATTTCTTCCTAGTTTCGATTCACCTCTTTCATTTCCCCCATTATCTGGTTTGAGGAATCCTTAACTGCTCCTTGACCTCAATTGAAAAACCACTTCACCATCTATCCTAAAAGATCTAAATTTACTGAGCTACCTTGCCCCATGAACACTATCTTTATAACTTAATTCAATCTTGTTTTCTTGACATTTGGACTCCATGGCCGAATGGTAAGAAGACATTTATCTATCAATCTAAATCAGTGATTCCACCACCAAATCAACTCAAAACCCAACCAAGCTTAAATAACTAGCCTAAAATCAATTAATCCAACAAACTTAAATCATTAAGAGAGAGCCCTCTCTGAGCATTAGGAAGGCTAGATCCTGATCTCAAAAGTAGGTTTGTGGTTACCTCTATTATTTCTTTAAACACAACATGACAACACTAGGGAAATTTTAGACTGATAACATAGTGGCGACCATACTGGGGAAATCAGTCCTCAGTTTAATAAACCTTAAAAGGAAATCCTAAATCTCATATTTGCACCTTAAGGCCATTTTTAGGGTTGTCAAAGGTTTCATTAAAAAATTAAAATTTTGGCTTCCAAAATAACATACTATAATAGAGAAACTATTCTAGATCTGATTAAGGAGCTTGTTGAAATCGATTTTGTTGCTATTCCTAGGAAACAGAACATGCAAGCTCACAGTCTGGCTACTTTTGCTAGCACTTGTAGATTACCTTTTCAGCCTAATCACTAGTACACTATAGAGGTAAGACACAGGCCTATTATACCTGATAATATGAAATATTACAGATTTTTTCACAAGATTCTCAAATCTATGATTTTATGAATGTTGAGGGAAAATTCCAAAACTGTAACATAGATATTGATTGTATAGTAGATGACATCATAGATAGTGAGATAGATATAAATCAACTGCAAATCAACTGCTGATAAGATTTTAAGGGTAGGTTTTTACTGGCCCACCCTTTTTGCAGATGTCAGAAAATATGTGACCTCTTGTCACAAGTGAAAATATTTGAAGGCAAGAAGAAAATCTTACCATTACCCCTCAAAACCATCTCCACAAAAATGCCTTTTCAATAATGGGGTTTAGATTTCATTGGGGAAATTCACCCATCCTCCTCAGCCCAACATAAATGGATTTTTATATCCACTGATTACTTTACTAAATGGATAGAATCCATCCCTTCTAGACAAGCCACTGATTCTATTATCATCTCATTCCTTGAAAACAATATCCTTTCAATATTTGGATGCCCACAAAAGCTCATTACTGATAATGTAGCTGCTTTCAAATCTAAAAAGATGGTAGTCTTTTGTAACAGATATCACATTACCCTTGGCCATTCCACTGCCTATTACCCTCAAGGAAATGGGCTTGCAGAATCCTCAAACAAAAGCCTTGTTAATATCATCAAGAAACTATTAGAAGACAATAAGAAGACCTGGAACTAAAGTCAGTTAATGCCTTATGGGTAGACAGACTCACTACAAAAAGTCCATTGGTACAACTCCTTATCAACTAGTGTATGGAATAGATGATGTTTTTCCATCTTCTTTAGTAGTACCAATGATGAAAATGATTCAAGAACTACAGGTAGAATCTAATGATATCCAAAGGAGTATAAATCAGACAAAAAATTTGTAGCAAACCAGGAAAGAAGTCTATGTCAAATCCCAAGTGATCCAAGATAAAATCAAAAATTTTTTTGACAAGAAAACCGAAGCTGATGATTTTTACATAGGTGACAAAGTATTCAAATGGGATTCCAGAAGAGATGAGAAAGGTAAACATGGGAAATTTGATTTCCTATGGCAGGGCCCTTATATCATTTATGGTTACAAAGGTAAGAATCCATTTTTCTTGAAGTAGCTATATTGAACAGATCTACCAGGTGGACTAATCAATGGTAGAATGTTGAAGCATTACTTGTCCTGAGATTAACATTAGTTGATTTCTTTACTTTGCTCATTGTACATAACATTGCAAAGTTTAGATTGGATTGGATGATTATCTTTTGAGGTTGAAGCTCGAAGAGAAGGCTCTAAGCTTTGAAAGGTGCAAGATCATATGTATTAATAAAGTAGATCACAGAGAAGTAGTTACAAGGCAACCACAGTCAAAGTTTCAAAGGCTACTGATCTTAAAGTTCTTGACATTTCACCAGGAAATGCCATCCCCATGTGGAGCCACTGTTAGGGTCCTCTAATAATAGGATTCATAATTTTGAATTGACTATGATTAAGTCTTGTAATATTGTACATACTTTTGTTTTTTGCAAAAATGTTTTCCCATATTAAAAATAAAAAATGTAAAGGGGGCGAGTCCTAAAAAAAAAAATCAAAGGAATAAAAGAAAAGGATCAAAAAAGGAAAATAAAATATAAACCCCACTAAAAAATACATAAAAAATAGATTTTGAAAGTGATGCAAATTCAAATGCCACTACTTTTCACTTTCCCTTGCAAAATAAGATTGTTTGTAGCCTATCAAAAATGCCACAATCCATGATGGTCAAATAGTTTAATCTTGATTTATTCATGGTTTAAATTTCATAATGATAGATAGAGAATAAAGATCTAGCCAAACTGTTTAAACTTGGCAGATTAGTGGTTAGGTAGAGAATAATAATGAGCTCATCAGTTCAATCTGAGCCATTTGAAGTTATAATATTAGAATTAGATAGCTTGATTTTCAAAGAAAAAGAATTAAAGGGTTAGCAAGCTCAAGTGCACCCAATAAATGAAGAGAAAATGCTAGGGTAAATAAAGGGTAGGTAAAATAGATTTTGGAATGCATAAGGTCGCTAGCTCAAATGCACCTTCATCATGCTTAATCTTGTGCTTCATATGCAGGAGGAATATTCAAAGAAAAATGACATTCACAAAAGTTGTATATTACTTTGGGTATTTGTCCTAAAAGTTCTATATAATTTTAGGCCTGAATACTAAAGCTCATTCACTAACTTCTTCTCATTCCATTAAGCCCCTTACATGTCTAATTTATTAACTTCCCTTTATTACCCCTTTATTACCTTTCATTCCCTAATATTTTTCCCCTTATTGATTCCAAAGGACCCTTCCCTCTTCATTTCCCCTAGTAAAAATATCCCTTCCCATTCATTTTACCTTTTCCCTTATTTCACCTCATTTTCCCTTGTAAACCCACTAAAACCCCCTTGTTCTAACTTTAAAAAAGTTAAAATGTATCGGCACCCATTGAAAAAAACCCTCCCCGATACTATTTTAACTCATCCCAAATTTTTTTCTAACACCTGCTCTCGTATTCCCAAAACCCTTTATATTATTCTAACCTATAGTTTCTATACATTTATTCCTACTTTATATATTTCACCCTCCCACTATATTATATTCCCGATCCCTAAAAACATTAGCATATGGGTTATAACCCTCTGCCGTATAACCCATGGTCCCCAGTTCTATTTTAATACCCGTCGCATCGCTTATCCCCGGACCCTGCCAATCAACACCCCGACTCGTCCCTTGCAACTCCGCCATGCTGTAACCCTCCGATCACCCACCTCCAGATCCAACAGCCTGCATCCCATATCACACACTCTGAAATCTGATCTTTAATATCTCAAAAGCACGCGAGATTCACGGTTTTCCCCGCCCACCTTTTTTCTACGTGGCAGCCCCACATTATATCGTGTCCTTTGAAAAAATACCACCTACCACTCAAAAGCGATGCGATGAACCATAATACCACCTCCTCGTGTAAGATGAAACCGCCTACTATTCAAACTTAATCCCACACCCAAAGGTTAACCACTGTTGGTTAAAAACCAAAAATCTGCCCTTTCCATTCTTTTCACTGTTATTTTGTTGCAAAGAACCTCTACCAACCAATTCTAAAGCCCAGGAACTCTGCTCAACTATTTTAACACATTTAAAACTAGAAGACACTGTAGACTCCAATTTGAAGCAGGATAAAGACCATTGAAGCCTCAAAAAGCCTTCTTTGCCCCTAGAGAACCCTTATGCATACCAAATCTTCATTTTCCAGGTATTCCGGAAGTACCAGAAGGCCTATACTTAAGCTTTGCATAGAATTTTAAATGAGTTAATCGATTAAACCAATTGAAAGCTTGTCCAATCTAAAGAAAGCCACTGTTGCATCCCAAACCCTTTGTTGCAGACTGTATTCATCTTTCTAGAGGTCCTAAGCCTACTCCTTAAGCCAAATGGTGATTAATTCAAGAAAATTAAACAAATCTATGGTTTCCCAAAGCATCCTCAATGCAAAACCCCTACAAACTCCTCACCTGGATATTGACCACCTCCCATTGGCCGACAAATATTTTCAGATCAAAGACACAACCTCCCCTAGCCATCTATTGAAACTCCATTGCTGGAGTAAAGACAAATTCCTCAACTAGAATGATGATATTCAGTTATGGGAGTCTAATTTACCCAAATACTTGTTCCCATAGGTATACCAGTTCCTTGAAATCATCCACCTATGCCAACTCTGCTATATCCTAAGTCAAAGAGCCATAGTCTCTCCTAACCAATATATTTTATTCACAATCACTGCAGAGTCAATAAATGAAATGTTGTAGATCCATCCAAAGCCTAATGAAACCCCATTTTCTATTGAAAACCTACTTAATCTATATTTAAAGTTGGACCTTCCCAAGAGATCTCAAATTTTTCAGACATTCATCTTAGAAGAGGCTCATATTCCAATAGACAGTCCTCCATACTCTGCCACCATTTTCTCTGAGAGGGCTAGATAGATTGTAACCATGTTATCTTTCATTTTAGGATATACCACTGATGAACATGTAGATGAGCGTATACTTGGTTTCCTTTCTATTTTTTGCCCAGGCAAGCCTCCAGCTACATTTTTCAATTTTTCCCAGTTCTTAGCAGACAAAATCCATGACCAATTGATCAAATTTCCAGATGAAAGAGTATTCAAATACTCTTCAGTATTGTTCCATATGTTTATATACTTCCAGTAAGAAAGGTTTATAGTTAACATTCAAAAACCAGACACTAAGGGCCATCTTAGATCTGTTATATTTTGGACACCCTTAATCCAAAAATATTCCACATCTTTCAGCTACAAGAAGTTCATTGATTCCTTTGTTCACCCAATTGTTAATATGCTAATCAATAGAAATCAACCTAGGATCAGGGATGAGATAAAGAGAATTTTACAGTTGTCCAAACACAGTAGAATAGGGAACTGGTATTTATACAAAAACCACATTGAGGTAAGGGTGTATGGATGTCATCTCACTCCCTATAAGCTGTCCAAATATCTCCCCATGAGAATATTTGCATTAGAGAATATCAGGCAGATCATAAATTCAAATGATGTGAATTTCCTATCATCCAGGAAGAAAACACAATTTAAAAAAAAAAACCAGCTTGGTCCTTTTATCTGCAATAATAGGGAGGCTGGAGAAGAAGCAGAAAAATGTTTATAGGAAATTGTTTAGTCAATTTAGTATTTCCTAAATTGCTACATTAATTATCAATCCGGGAGTTGTAAACTGATGAAGTGTGGCACACTATATGTGCAAGACAACCTCTTTCTTACTTTTTATTGTTTTCAATTTTATTTTGTTTTTGGTGGTTTTATCTTGGTTTGTCTCTTAATGCGAATGGAAATCCTATTCCTACGTTTTAAGAATACTTTAGAAGGCAAGTATTGATATAGATTTTAAGGCAATTATGTCCTTTATGATGACTTCCAGAGCTTAACACTTCAGAGGATCTCAAAACATACTAGTGATGAAATTAGTACTTGAACAAGAATGTAAATGTGCAGCTATTCAAATCAAACAAATGATAACTACTGATCATGAAATCACTATCTCTGCTGTTCATCTAAATACAAAAATAAAAGTTAAGCTATTGCACTCAAACAAATCAAAAACTGCAAACTAATAAAAGTAAAACCAGTTCACTTCACTTATAGTCTGATAGCTCGCCAAGTAGCTTTTCGGGGTTAAGCCATGGCTCTGGAGATAACGTCAATAACATGAGGAATTGATATCTAAATTACCTACTTGCAAATGAAAATAAAATCAAGTCACTTCACTTAGAGTCTGATAGCTCGCCAAGTAGCTTTTCGGGGTTAAGCCATGGATTTGGAGATAATGTCAATAACATGAAGAACCTGATATCTAATTAAAAAAAATAAAAGTAAAATCAAATCACTTCACTCATAATACGATAGCTCGCCAAGTAGATTTTCGGGGGTTAAGCCATGGCTCTGGAGATAACGTCAAATTTCATGAAGAACTTGATATCTAATTGCAGAAATGAAAGTAAAATCAAATCACCTCACTCATAATCTGATAGCTCGCCAAGTAGCTTTTCGGGGATAAGCCATGGCTCTGGAGATAATGTTAAATGACATGAAGAATTTGATATCTAAACTAACTAACAACAACAAATGAATAAGACTGAAATCAGAGCATAACTGAAATTGAAAAGCTAAGAAAAAAAAATCAGCAGAGAGGCCAATCCCATGTCACTATTTGATGCAAAAATTATATGAAAATGCTCGAGCGTAACCTATCTTGAAACACACCGATCAGTGTTAGCAAAAATATACAATGCTGGAAAATCATGTACAGGAATGAAACATTAACACCATAACTAAAATATGAAATATACATAGGTGGAGAAACTATGAAATATCTACAATGGAAATGAGACAACAACACATAAAAACTTTACAGAAATAAAGAAACGAGACCTTAACCAGCAGGGGCCCTCTGCACGACCTTGGTTAACACGCTGTCAGTCCGAAATTACGCTCACATAGTCATATAAAATAGAGTCTTGTTATATTGCAAAACAGAGGAAGGATCCTCTCGTTACAACAACAGGACCAATGTCACGGCACAGTACATGAACTAACAACAAGATTACATAAAAAAAACTAGCTACATGCGTTTGCAAACACGTTATTTATAAAGGAAATTACATAACTATTTTCCTATAAACACCTTCAGCAGAGGACACGTAAAAAGACAACATCTATGAGCTTAGCGTGTTGGTTTCCATGATCATTCAATCTACCAAAAGGTAGCTGTTGGATTTGCGTCGTGGAGGCAGTCTACAGCTGTCAAAATGAATCCATGGATCTAGGAATGGTCTCGGACCCTTCACGTGTTGAAAATAGAGACCCGTTTGTCGTAGAACTCCTCGTTTGACCATCGTTTGACCAAGGCTTTCCTCTACAAATTTGGCTGAACCAATAGGACCTGGTCCATGTCCAGATCATTTCTGAACTGCCCACGTGCCTTGTTTTGCTTGCCGAAACCTGTAACCTAGAGATCAACAAAAACAACTGCATAATCTCGAGTCAGCTACGGAAAGTGGCTGCGTTCCGTAGCTGATGAGAAAAATCTAAGTCAAATAGCAAACACAAAAATATAGCTAGAAAACCACTTAAATGCACTCTTATAATCAATATGTAATGATCTTTGATAGCTTATGAGGCATTGGTGAGGGGAAAAAGTCTAGGAAAGTGTGTTGAAGAGATGTAGTTTCAGGGCTCAACATACCCCCACTGTGAAGGTGTTGCATGTCCTCATGCAACCAAAACTGTGACCATTTTCCCTTCAGTTCATATGTTCTGAGACCTTTGCTAATACATCCAACCTTCTTTTCTTCTTTCTTGGTACCACTGTCATCCTAGGCTTTCTAATTAGGCACCTGAATTTGAGGTTGATAATAGCTCTGCTCAACCTCCTGCTCTTTTTCTTCAATTTCCCATTTTTCTTCTGCCACAGCCCAAGATGCAACATGGTGTTGTCGTGAATAATTTTATCCAACCTGCTTTGTTCTTTCAATGTTTCATTTTCTCTTTTGATGTGTCTATTCAGGACTTCCTGTTTTAGTGATTGGATTAGAGCTTATTGGGTTGTATTAGGCTAGGTAGATGAAGTGCCTTGATCTGTGGAAGTCTTCTCCAACGACTCAATAAAATCATACATTTCTTGTTGGGTTGGATCTATCTCAGGTGTAGCTTTTCTTGTGCTGTCCCCAAAATCTAGCTGAGAAGGACTGATCTCAAAATCTGGCTGAGAAGGACTGATCTCAAAATCTGGTTGAGAAATAGGAGTATGTTATGGGCTACGGCCAGGAGGGATTGTTGGAGACTGCTCTATTGTTTCCCCTCCTAAGTCAACGAAGTGGGCCCCTTTAGTTTGTACTTTCTTCAGTTTTCCTTTAAGTCTAGAGCTCCTCCTTAGATTTTGTGAGCTAGTGTCTCCTTTCTCCACACTCTGTTTTTCTTTCCCTTTTCTCTTTGTTGTAGCTGCTTGTTCCTTAAGGTAAATTAGTCTTTCAGAAAGTATTTGATCCTCTTCTGAGGAAGGTTCTAGGGTTTGATAGACAGCTTCAATATTTCTTTTCCCCTTTAGTTTTCCTTGCTTCCTAACCTCAATTCTTTCCTTCTTAATTTCAAACAACTTCTCTTCCTTATTAGTTTCTTTAGCTATGTTAGTAGGAGTGTCCTGAATGTTCACACTCATTTTCCTTCTCCTACTTTTCTTTGCTGAGCTACTCTCAGGTGTTTCAGGTGGATCCTGAAAGAAGTTTCTAATCAAAAACTATTCCCAAGTATCCTTCCTTTCCTTCAACTGTTTTTCAATCAAAATTTTTACAAGGCCATGATGGTAAAGGTGGGGTTCTATGTCATCCAGATTCTTTTGTACAGTTATGGACATCTTTTTTAGGCTATTCAACAGAAAGTAAGGCAAATTGATGGTTTGATTTTCTAGAAAATTCATTAGCAACCGGATGTGGTACATGTACATGGACCCAAACCGTCTTTCACATGTAATAAACTTCTGGATTATCAATTATAAACTAGTCCACTTTTCCTCTAGAGAAGAGACAGGGATTCCACGTTTGAAAATGGTTATGTCCTGTTGAGGGCCCTGAAATCGGGTCAACAACAAGGGGGATACCCACCCGGTCGGGAACCTGGTTGGCGGCTCCGTGCCCGTTTGGTGTAGCGGGTCCGACTGGGGATAACGAGACCAGCTTCCCGTTCTAAGGGGGTGTGTGTGTGTAGAGTTCGGTGATGTGTGTGTGTGTAAGATTTGATAATGAAAATATGGACTTATTTCTAAGCTGATCTAGTTCTAAACTCTGAGGCTAAACTTTATACTACTTTAATCTATCAAGAACAACACATCTAATCTACGCTAACCCGGGATAGAACTTTTTCCATTATGCGATCTAGAAAGATTTCACACAATAACTGGTAATGAAGATTATTCAGCTATTATGAGAATATAAATCAATTAAGATGAACCATCCTGCATAAGAAGTTAAACAAAACGGTTGTGAACAACATATCGCATAATCAGTTATTCATGTATTAAGCATAAATCAATGACTCCACCGTACAGAAGTGCCAAATGGTAGTCCACTCATTCATACGTTAACATATAAACAACATCAGCTGTATATTACTCTAAGAATGCAAGCAGAAAACTCGTCAAGAGATAAAAGTACCATTTATGACTGACTTTATACTCAAAGACCTGAAGCAATAATGATCTATTTCTACTTACTTCTAATGCCTACTAAGAGTACAGAAGTGCAACATCAGTAGCAGGTATTAAAATGCAAACATAAATAAATCTTGATCCGTCCATTCATCAAAAACCCCCTCCGAGGGTGCAAAAGTGCATGTTCTGAGGACAAGTTTTTTGACAAATTTCCGGACCCTTCTCCAATGCAACGAGAAGGGTTAAATACTACTAACCGGCTAATTTTAATTACACAAATTTAGGGAACGGCTTCAAATGACCGCCCTTTTACTAAAACAAATTTATTTCTAAAAACTGAATCTAATTTCTAACCATTTCTGTATTTGCTCCTTAGTGCTGTAAGCGATGCGCTGTTCGCCGTGAAAGAGTCGGCTGCTTGTCCTTTCCTTTTGTTCAAGCTTGAAAATTAGAAATAACAAGAGCTGGCACCTCTTTCTGACAAACTAGAAGATATTTTTGAAAGTGTTCTTCTGGAGGAGTGTCTTCACGGCGTGTATACTTAGTACAACTCAGATTTCTTTCAAACTGATTGTGCTGTTGCTATTTCGGTTTGCGGCCGTGCGAATGACTCAATGAGCTGGGGATTTTGTTGCCTGAACGATTTTCTCAATTGAAACTTGTTTCCATTCTTTGTTCCAGGCTTTTCTGAGACGTCTTTCCCCTTAAGCGTTTTTCTTTTTGCTTTACCCAATTTGGGACTCAGGATCTTTCATAAACGCTTTGCTTTTGTGCGCCTTTGACTCTGAGTCCTAAATAGCCTATTTCCATCAGCATTTGTTGAGTGATACTCTGGGATCCGCGGTCCTGCTGTATGCGGTATCCATCTGCGACGTCATCTCTTCTCTGTTCTTCTAGTTCTGGCGCTTTTCCTTAGATGTTTCCCGCATATAGATTTATATCAGTTGCTGACTTATAGTTCACGTAAATGAAAAGAGACAGAAGAAAAGATTGACATGAAAGCAATTAAATTCTAATGAATTCATAATCATGTCACCCATTATGACTTGACTCTTCGAAAAACGCAACATAATCATCTTTGGATACACAGGCGTACAATCATTAATTTCCCGTAAGGTGCGCGCCTAACTTTAGGCTCCCAGATCATGCCGAGGAATGCCTGCGACGATTGGCTTCTGCGATTTGCATCGCAGCATCGAAGATTGCGAGGTAAATAGGTGGCATCGTAGCGATTGATAGTCTCATTTTTCGCACACCATAGATCGCAGGTCGCAGCTTTGCATGGTCGCAGATCGCATATCGCAATATCGCAAGGTTGCAAGGTTTTTTGCTTTGTCACTTTGTGCTGCTTATGCGACATTGCGATGTGCGACATCGCATATCGGCCGTTGGCTGCTCTTTAGGTTCTCCTCTTTTGAGCGCCTTTAATGCACGCGATGCGATGAGTTCTCGCGTCGCTCTTCCTTGGTGTGTTTGTGCGCTTTGGGAAAGCCCTCCTTTTTCCTTTGCGACGCGATATAGCTCTTAGGGAGTTGATACAAAAGATTTTTTCAAACAAAAATATTTTTTGGATTTTTTGGTTAAGGGTCCCCCTTTGCTTGATGTTATTACTAATATCAAACAAAGAGGAGGGTTTTTGGTGACCACAACAATGGCGATTCACTGTGAAGAACCAGTTATCTCTGCATTTCTATTGACCGTTCACTTCCGAAACAACAAAAATTTTTATATGTCTAAATTTTGTTATGGACAGATAGAGTAGATTGCCCCTCACCTTGTCGACGATATTTTGTCTCAACCCTTTTTATATCTCAATTTCTTGCTTGCTCAGGTTTCTTCTTGCATTTGCATCAGACATTACTTGGTCTTGATAAAAGATAAAATAAGGTCTTCTCTGCATACTGGCTTGAAAGTATGCTCATTTGTCGTAGGTAGAGCCTCTGCTGCCCGCAAGCATCCATAGCCTCGACAGGGTTACCATGTTATCCAGCAATGATCCTTTTTCCTGCTTGAGGTTACCCGCAACATTCCAGAGAAAAATCCTTTTTAACACACTTTTCCTTTTTTAATTCTCTAAAGAACAATGTCTTGGTTTGGTGGCCAAATTATGACACAGTCATTCACCTGATTTACACTTGTGCTGAACAAGCCGGCTCGTGATGAGACCTCTTGTCTTTTGATTGCAACAATCTTAAGTCGTTGCCCTGTTTTGATAGACAGTATTGGCAAAGTCAGCAAGTTATAATATCTGTGATCATGATAAGCCGGCTCATGATGAGACCTCTTATTCTTTGAGATATAGTGTTTTGCTTGGATCGTTTCTCTGGATGCTGTAGTTTCCTTTTAGCAGGGAGGAAGTCATTGTTTTTCCTTAAGAAAGCTCTGGACGACAATAATAGAGTTTTTGAAAACAACATCTTTGTAGAGAATGCTTATTTTATTATTGATGATACCCTTCATGGTGGTGATACAAAACAATTCTTTTACCAGAGGTTTCTTTTGTCAAAGTTTTTTAAAGGTCGAAACGAGTATCGTAATCAGAGTGAAGTTAACTCTATTTGTCAATAATAAAATTCAGCTTTTCAAATTTTTTTTTTGCTATTTGTACAAGCGAAATCAAAATCTGATAGAGAATTGGCGTGCTCTTTCATGAATCCTTTTTAGATGATCATCTACAACGGGTTTTATTCATAAAAGAGAAAAACAAAACAAAATAAAAACTAAAAACTAAATCTATCCTACAAAATTTAGAAGATTTCTTTTCTATGGAAAATATAATTTAAGAATCAGTCCATTGACAGGTAAAGAATCTCTCCTTCCTGCCAGATCCTGCAACACGAATGTAGATGGGCCTACGACTTCTGCAATCTGAAAAGGGCCAAGCCACAGCTTCTGAAATTTCGTATGTTTGCCCTTTTCTTCATGAGCCTTATCCCATTTCAAAACTAAATCACCCATCTGAAAGTTTTTTCTGGTTATGATGGCTGAGTCAAAAGAAGATTTTATTAGCGCTTGGTGATGAGCATGGGTTTTCCTAGCTTGTTCTCTTTGTTCTTCTAGTTTGATTATTTCCATTTGTCTTAATTGTAAAGAGGAAGTAGATACTTCATCGATATATTGCACTAAAGACAAAGAGGGAATGACTAGGTGAGTCGGAAGAACCACTTCTCTCCCATAAACTAAATTAAAGGGAGAAGTGCCGATTGAAGCTTTCTTTGTGATTCTATCAGCCCATAAAGCATTTACCAGCGCTTTGTGCCAATTCCTTTGGTTTTGGTCGACTGTTCTTTTGATAATTCTGATTAGGTTCTTGTTTTTTGATTCAGCCAATCCATTACCTTGCGGATAGTAGTTGGCAGAATATTTCAGTTTGAACCCTCTTTTAAGCGCAAACTCAGTCATAGTATTTCCAGAAAAATATGAAGCGTTATCAAACATTAATGCTGTTGGCAATCCAAACCTAGTGATGATAAATTGATCTATGAATTCAATAATATTTTCAGAATGAACTGTCTTGAGAGGAACTGCTTCTACCCATTTGGTAAAATAATCAGTTGCCGTAAGGATATACTTATGCTGCGTAGAAGAGTGAGGAACGATCTCACCTATTATGTTCAAGCCCCATTGACTGAATGGTTGGTCGATGATGACTGGTTGTAGCGGCATGGCAGGTTTCCTTTGTTTTCCTGCAGCAGTCTGGCAGACTTGGCATCTCCTCACGTGATTGTATGAGTCTTTGAACAGCGTGGGCCAATAGTATCCTGCACGCAAGATTTTATGTGCAGTCGCATCTCCGGCATAGTGTTCGCCCGCTGGTCCATCATGGAGTTCCTGCAAAACCTTTTCGGCTTCAGTTTTCTCAAGACACCTAAGAAGCACAGAATCGTAATTCCTTTTAAACAAGACATCATTTATGAGCTGGTATTGTTTAGCTTTTACTCTCAGAGCTCTTTTCTTGGTATGATCCAGACGTGATGGAGCATACCCGTTCTTAAGAAAATAAATGGTGTCAGCATATGATGATTCTGCATCGTTTAGGCTTACCTCGTACGCTTGTACCTCTTCAGATGAGTTCTCCGGGATTTGTGATGCTCCGGCTAACATCTTGCAGAAGCCTTGACCTCTTACGATGTTTGCTGGTTTGATCTCAAGATCATATTCTTATAAAGCGGTAATCCAATTAGCTCTCTTTTCACCCACGTCTTTCTGCACCAAAAGGTTTCTTACCGCCGGAAATGGTACTACGACTTTAGTGTGGGCTTTAAGCAAGAAAGGTCTGAAATATTTGATCGCTTTGAAAATAGCGTATGCTTGTTTCTCTACGTCTGAGTAATTAATTTCAGCACCTTGTAAGTTCGAGCTAAAGAATGCGATTGGAGCTTCCGCTTTCTCTTGATTTGTTTGGGTCAAAATCGCGGCATAGGATTTCTCTGAGGCAAAAGTGTATAAGGTAAAAGATTCTGAAAAATTTGGGGTGGCCAAAGATGGAGCATTGATGATAGATTGTTTGATTAAGTTGAACGCTTCGTGCTCATCTAGACCCCATTTGAAATTTGAATTCTTTTTTATCATATTTTGTAAGGGAGAAATAATACGTGAAAAATCCGGGACAAATCTTTTGACAAAATTGATCTGTCCAAGGAAGGATTGCATGGCTTTCTTGTTATGAGGTATGGATATTTCAGAAATTTCCTTGATTCTGTCGGGTTCTATGTGAATACCAGATTTCGACACTATGAATCCGAGCAATTTCCCTTCGCTTAATGCAAAGAAAGATTTCTTTGGGTTGAGCGAAATCCCATACCTCAAGCATCTTTGAAATATTTGCTTTAAATCTTTGAGATGGTTGTTTCGTTTTTTGGAGTACACTGTTATATCATCCAAGTAAATCACTACTGATTTATTGACTAACCCTTTAAACGCGATGTCCATGGCTCTCTGGAAGGTAGCTCCGGCATTGATCAGACCAAATGGCATCTTCCGATATGCATAGGTGCCCCATTTGGTTCGGAACGTAGTCTTTAACTGATCATCGGGATGCACCAGTACTTGATTGTATCCTGAAAATCCATCCAGGAATGACATTAATTCTGAGCCTGCTACCGCCTGTAATATTTGCTCCATAGGTGGGAGGGGAAAGTTATCTTTCTGACAGGCTTTGTTGAGATTTCAGAAATCGATACAGATTCTAATGTCTCCGTTTTTCTTCCTAACGGGCACCATATTGGATACCCATTTAGAATGCCTTACGGGGAAAATTATTCTGGCTCTCAACAACTTATTAAGCTCAATTTTTATCTGATTTTCTAGGTTAGGGTGTATTTTTCTGAGCTTCTACTGGACAGGTTTTTCATTGTCAATCATAGGGATAACATGTTGAATGATAGAAGTGTTGTATGTTTTTAGCTCATCGTAATTCCAGGCAAAAACGTTTTTGTATTGTCTCAGAAGACGGATATATGCTGATTTCTCTTCAGGGGCTAGGCCGTGACCTAGGTTAACGTTTTGTGGCTTCTGATCGGTCCCTAGGTTTACTAATTCATTGTTTAGGGTAGAACTGCAAAGTTTAGCATTGGCGGACCTTTTAAACTGACTTTTCAAATCATATAAATCTTCTAGCTTGACCACCGATTTCGGTATAGCATTGTCGTAGCCATTTTGCTGTATTTGATGATCATGATGGTCTTCGTTGATTATCTGATTTGAGTAGGATCCTTCAGAAGTAAGGAAATTTACGATGTCAGGATCGTCGTTGAACACTCTCCAATTGGTGATATTGTTAGGGATGGATGGCCTAAAGATTAATTCTATTGAAAACCTATCAGGACTAAAATCTTCAGAAGGGATAAGTCTAGAGGCTACGTTAGCTAACAGGTCTGCGCTTGCGTTTTGAATTCTTGGAATTGACGAGATGTTGAATGCTACGAAATGTGCAGTGAGATCTTGAACTAATGATTGATAATGCTTTAAATGACTTGACAGGCAATGTATGGTGTTACGTACCTGTTTTACGACGATCTCCGAATCTCCAAAGACTTGAAGATACTTAACGTTCAATCTGATTGCTTTGTATAGGCCTTGAACCAAGGCTTCGTACTCCGCTGTGTTGTTCGTGCAATCGAACTCAAGTCTGCATGTGAGCATAGTCTTATTCCCGTCTGGGTTAATCAGAACGCATCCTGCTCCTGCCCCCTCATTGGATTTTGATCCGTCAAAATATAATTTCCAAAATAAAGATGTATTTACAGAATTATCTAAAAAACTAAAACATTTTGAGTCATCAGTTTGGGAGAAATTTTCAACTTGGGATAAAACTGAATTCTCTAAGTATGGTGAAATATGAGCATTGAAATTACCTAGGAAAGAATCTATTGCATAATTGCCTACAATGCTGCTATTGTACGTTATGGCCTCATTTTCTCCTTCCAGTTCTGTCACTATGTATTTTTGGTGCAATTCTCGTTCAACCTTTATCTGATTTGGTTTACCATTGTATGGTAACCACATGTGCGACCAATCGGTTGAAAAATATCCGTGGAGTTTTTCCGACCAATCCCTGCTAAGAATCAAACCATAGAATTCAGGGATATCACCTGATTGAGTTCACCAATCACTTCGACTTGGGATCGATCAAGTTGAACTATACGTACTGCGGATTTTTGAGGTTGCACATTCAATTTGGCACATATTGATCTGGGTAAAATGTTCGTTGAAGCACCAGAATCGAGCAAGCAATTGTGCACGTTTTTGTTGAAGATTTCATATGTGAGAAGAAAAGGAGGAGTATGAGATCTTGATCTTCCTCCAATCAAGGCGATGTCATTTGGATCAATTTTATTGATCGTGTTGGTTGGAGGCCTTCCCAGATTGTGGGAAGCTACAGCTGTAGGTAAAGATGCAGTAGGCACAACATGTAATTCTTTCATCATTATTTTCTGCTGGTGTTTCAATTTACTCAATTCATACAGAGTGATATTAGCCCTAGTCTTCTTCATGTCATCAATGATGTTATACTCCATTTCATCCGACACTATTAGTGTTCTTGATGGAGGCGTTTGATCAGATTGGACTGGGCTAATCTGGGTCGCTTTAGCAGTTGTCTTTTTTGTTGCGACCTTTTCTTTTATTGCAGGGCTTGCGCCCTTTTGTTTTGGGGTAGTTAGGGGAGGATCAAGTTGATTTCTGCTTCTCGTGCTAACAGGAAATGCTTCTTGATCCTCTTCTTGTGGGAGGATGAAGTCCCACATTCCTTGTAGTTCTACGACCTCTTCCTCGTCGGTCTGCCCTTCCGTGGTATTCTCTTCTTCTTCGTCTTCTTCAGATTCAACGTTTGAGACAACACTAGGTGGTCTTACCTCCATGGGAGGGTTTCTTTTAAAAGTCCTAAAGGGCTTTTTCGAAGAAGTCTCTGCTACTTGTTTCTTAATATCAATCATCTCATTTGACATGGCTTTCAACACTTTTTGTTATCCTTCCAAATCGAAAGGATCTTTCGTTTGCTTCTTCTTGGTGTCTTCTTTGAAAGAGATCTTCTTAGATTTGCGTTCTTCTATAGCAGATCTCTTTTCTAGGGCTACCACACGTTTTTCCACTGCTAATGCTTCTGTCAAGTTGTCAACTAAGGTGGTCTTGTTTGCCCTATCAATGAAGATAGCCAAGTTTGGAGGTAAAGCCGTGATGTACCATTCACATCTTACTTCCTCGCTGGGTTGTGAGGCAGCGGGGATTTTGTTGAGGATCTTATTGAACCTTAAGTTAAAATCTTTAATGGGTTCTCTAGCCTCAGCCTTAAGATTAGATAGGTCATTGATCAATGTTGCCGTGGATCTGTCATCACCAAACTTGGTGAGGAACTGGCTTTGAAAAATGTCCCAGCTTGTGATGGATCCGGAAGGTAACGAAAAGTACCATGACCCGGCTGTTCCTTGCATTGTATAAGGGAAAAGCCGGACAACAGCGTCTTCGTTAGTGACTCCGTTAAGATTAACAGAAAGCATGAAATTATTGATATGTTCCTCGGCTAGCATTCCTGCTTCCGGATTGAATTTAGGCAGCCATTTCTCAGGATGGGCCGGTATAGGGCTCAGGGGTGGAGGCATTAAAACCGCCCCAGGATTGTTCCATGGAGACTGAGCCATCGTTGAGTTGCTAGTTAATGGAAGTGCAGAAGACGATCTCTGATGCTGAGAAGATGAAGATATTAAGATCTTTGATGTTTGAAGAGGAAGGTTTGTAGAAGATGGGTGAGTGAGTTGGAATGAAAGAGTGGGTGGTTGACTTCACGGTGAGGGAGTTGATATGGACGAAGTGGATGAAGGAGTCTGACTGTCAGACTCTGGTGGTGTTTTCCTTGCTCTTTTCCTGGTGGGGAGAGGGAGTTCACTTGGTTGTATGCCAAATTTTTCACTCTTTGATCTGGTAAGGGGATGAGTAGGGTTGTACTGTGAAGTCACGCTGCTTTTAGATTTATTAGACTTCTGGTTAAAAATAGAGAATCCCTAGAGTTTACGAATCAAAGTTCGAATTTCAGGGGGATCAATGATAGATTGGTCTGATATGTTCGAATATGTAGCAGTGGTAGGTACTCGAGCGACTTCAAATTCTGGGTTTAATCGTGTTGGAGAAGTCGAGGGAGTTGATGAGGGTGTATTACTCTCAGAATGGTATTTTGATATTTCTTTATGTGCCATTCATAGTTCGTGTCCTCCTTCTAGCGCCAAATATGTTGAGGGCCCTGAAATCGGGTCAACAACAAGGGGGATACCCACCCGGTCGGGAACCTGGTTGGCAGCTCCGTGCCCGTTTGGTGTAGCGGGTCCGACTGGGGATAACGGGACCAACTTCCCGTTCTAAGGGGGTGTGTGTGTGTAGAGTTCGGTGATGTGTGTGTGTGTAAGATTTGATAATGAAAATATGGACTTATTTCTAAGCTGATCTAGTTCTAAACTCTGAGGCTAAACTTTATACTACTTTAATCTATCAAGAACAACACATCTAATCTACGCTAACCCGGGATAGAACTTTTTCCATTATGCGATCTAGAAAGATTTCACACAATAACTGGTAATGAAGATTATTCAGCTATTATGAGAATATAAATCAATTAAGATGAACCATCCTGCATAAGAAGTTAAACAAAACGGTTGTGAACAGCATATCGCATAATCAGTTATTCATGTATTAAGCATAAATCAATGACTCCACCGTACAGAAGTGCCAAATGGTAGTCCACTCATTCATACGTTAACATATAAACAACATCAACTGTATATTACTCTAAGAATGCAAGCAGAAAACTCGTCAAGAGATAAAAGTACCATTTATGACTGACTTTATACTCAAAGACCTGAAGCAATAATGATCTATTTCTACTTACTTCTAATGCCTACTAAGAGTACAGAAGTGCAACATCAGTAGTAGGTATTAAAATGCAAACATAAATAAATCTTGATCCGTCCATTCATCAAAAACCCCCTCCGAGGGTGCAGAAGTGCATGTTCTGAGGACAAGTTTTTTGACAAATTTCCGGACCCTTCTCCAATGCAACGAGAAGGGTTAAATACTACTAACCGGCTAATTTTAATTACACAAATTTAGGGAACGGCTTCAAATGACCGCCCTTTTACTAAAACAAATTTATTTCTAAAAAATGAATCTAATTTCTAACCATTTCTGTATCTGCTCCTTAGTGCTGTAAGCGATGCGCTGTTCGCCGTGAAAGAGTCGGCTGCTTGTCCTTTCCTTTTGTTCAAGCTTGAAAATTAGAAATAACAAGAGCTGGCACCTCTTTCCGACAAACTAGAAGATATTTTTGAAAGTGTTCTTCTGGAGGAGTGTCTTCACGGCGTGTATACTTAGTACAACTCAGATTTCTTTCAAACTGATTGTGCTATTGCTATTTTGGTTTGCGGCCGTGCGAATGACTCAATGAGCTGGGGATTTTGTTGCCTGAACGATTTTCTCAATTGAAACTTGTTTCCATTCTTTGTTCTAGGATTTTCTGAGACGTCTTTCCCCTTAAGCATTTTTCTTTTTGCGTTACCCAATTTGGGACTCAGGATCTTTCATAAACGCTTTGCTTTTGTGCACCTTTGACTCTGAGTCCTAAATAGCCTATTTCCATCAGCATTTGTTGAGTGATACTCTGGGATCCGCGGTCCTGCTGTATGCGGTATCCATCTGCGACGTCATCTCCTCTCTGTTCTTCTAGTTCTGGCGCTTTTCCTTAGATGTTTCCTGCATATAGATTTATATCAGTTGCTGACTTATAGTTCACGTAAATGAAAAGAGACAAAAGAAAAGATTGACATGAAAGCAATTAAATTCTAATGAATGCATAATCATGTCACCCATTATGACTTGACTCTTCGAAAAACGCAACATAATCATCTTTGGATACACAGGCGTACAATCATTAATTTCCCGTAAGGTGCGCGCCTAACTTTAGGCTCCCAGATCATGCCGAGGAATGCCTGCGACGATTGGCTTCTGCGATTTGCATCACAGCATCGAAGATTGCGAGGTAAATAGGTGGCATCGCAGCGATTGATAGTCTCATTTGTCGCATACCATAGATCGCAGGTCGCAGCTTTGCATGGTCGCAGATTGCATATCGCAATATCGCAAGGTTTTTTGCTTTGTCACTTTGTGCTGCTTATGCGACATTGCGATGTGCGACATCGCATATCGGCCGTCGGCTGCTCTTTAGGTTCTGCTCTTTTGAGCGCCTTTAATGCACGCGATGCGATGAGTTCTCGCGTCGCTCTTCCTTGGTGTGTTTGTGCGCTTTGGGAAAGCGCTCCTTTTTCCTTTGCGACGCGATATAGCTCTTAGGGAGTTGATACAAAAGATTTTTTCAAACAAAAATATTTTTTGGATTTTTTGGTTAAGGGTCCCCCTTTGCTTGATGTTATTACTAATATCAAACACAGAGGGGGGTTGTTGGTGACCACAACATGTCCATACCTGGATTGCGTAAGATAATCCTCCAGGACCTCTCATCAAAGTTTTTGTTTATGAACCACCATTCCCCCTCCCGTGGGAGTTCCGTTACTGCTGCGATAGATGCCTCTGTGACTGAAAATTTAAGATCTCCAACCTCAACTTCCACGCCATTAAAAGACCTTGCAAATGTCTTTGTGACTTCTTTATTGTGACCTCTGAATTTCTGGATGAACTGTAGCCACTATTCCTTCCTTAATATGCTTTTCAATTGTGGATAACCCTCCATGAATTCAGGCCCGTTCGGCTCTGCTCTTAGGAGAAGGTCCATTCCTTCCTCCTTCCTTAAAATATGTTTGCGAGTGATGGACTGTGAGTAATGGATTGACGGAGGTGAAACGGTTGTGTTAGCGGGAGATGGAGAATGATTGTGGAGAAAAACCAGTAGTTGTAAACGGAAGAGCAGAGAACAAGTAGTGAAAATGAGTTCAAGGAGCGGAGGCTTATGTAAACAGGCCAGAAATAGCAAACACAACTTCAATGGGATAGTATGGAAATAGAGTAAGCCCGACAGAACTTTGAACTAGAAGGCTGCGGAATAGGCGTTAGCATGTTCTCAAAATGACTGCGGATTTGTGCGGTCGGAAAGAGCCATGATCAAATAGATTACGTCCTCATAATTACCTGGTTAAACAGGTGGAATGCCAATGTACAACTAAACATGAGTTAAATTCGGAGGCGGATCATGAGGCCGTTAAAAATTAATGCAAAGTTCGTGGTGGAATTATGTAAAGGCCATGGAGCGGTTATGAAAGCTATCAATGCAAATCATTACACATAATGGAGCCGATGGTTTCATAACTATATAGAATGTGCTTTAAAATGCTATTTGGAATGAATCTTGCTCATATTTTAGAATTTTACCACTTCCATCCACTAACCTTTGATTGGTTGCTTCCTGTTGGTGCTTTTAGGTGCTTTATATCTTCAAAATATTTTCCTTTGTCATACCTACATTTGGTTCTCATCATTATTTGGCTAACATCTGACTGTGAGTGCTGAATAACAGAGTGTTAGCCGCGGAATCAAAAATCAGCCGCGGAATCAGTTTTTAGCTGCGGAAACAGAATTCAGCTGCGGAAACTGACACAGTGAACATATGACTGAATGGAGATGGATAGAAAAGAATGATGACTGAGTGAATGATATATGAAAACTAGTCATGAAAGGGATTTTATTGGCGGAATGTGATGATGAAATGGAATGAAATGAAGTGAAGTGAAGCAAAATGAAGTGAAGTGGCATGAAACTATGAATAAAATGAGAGAGATTTTTTTTTTGAAAATATAGGGCGTCAGAAGTTTCTGATTTTCACCCTGTATTTTCTGTATAAGACTACCAATCAGTGATTGGTTTTCAGGTTTATACAAATTATTTTATTTTATTTTATTTTTTTATAAAACACTGAAAAGAACAAAGACTAGGCTGGTGGAGAAGAAGGACTCTTATTCACCAGCCTTATTGCAGAATTATCTTGAAAGATTTTGACAAATTCCTCCTTTGAGAGTGGCTTATGATAGATCTTTAATCTGTGACCATTCACAATAAGAGGAGTTTGATATTCATCAATGGTTTTGATTCTTATCGCTCCATTGCTAAAGACTTTTTCAATCTCATATGGCCCAAGCCAATGAGTCTGAAATTTACCTTTGAAATCTTTGAACTTGGAATCAAATAGAAATTCCCAATCTCCTTCTTGAAACTTTTTCTCCTTGATGTATTTGTCATGCCACTTAGCTCTTTGATATTGAACTAGATCAGTTCTTAGGATTGCTTCTTATCTGATCTCATCTAGTTCATTCAACTGCTCCATTCTATGCTTTTGGGCTTCTGATAGATCCATTCCCAAGTGAACTGCCATCTTGAAAGTTCTAACTTGGAACTCAATGGGGAGCATAACTTCTTTCCCATAAACAAGTTCATAGGGAGAATGTCCTGTTGTATTCTTCCATGTAGTTCTGTAGGCCCATAAGGCTTCAGGAAGCCTTTCTGCCCAATCTCTTCTATGTAGATGAACAGTCTTGGTAATGATGCCTTCAATAACTTTGTTTGTAGATTCCACTTGACCATTTGCTTGCGGGTGGTAAGGAGTAGATTTTCTGTGCTTGACCTTGTACCTTTCCATCAGCTTCTCCACCAGTTTGGATGTGAATTGACCTCCCTGATCTGTCACAATTTCTCTTGGAACACCAAAGCGAGTAAAAATATCATCATAAAGAAAACTAACAACTGAATGCTCAGTAGCAGAAAATAATTCTTTGGCTTCTACCCATTTAGTGACATAATCAGTACATACCAATATATACTTTCTTTGTTTAGATGGTGGGTTAATAGGTCCAATGAAGTCTAAAGCCCATTTTTCAAAGGGTTCGATGGGTACCTGTGGTTGTAGTGGCATTTAATTTGAGGGGGTAGGTTTCCCTACTCTTTGGCAGCTGTCACATATTTTGACATATTGTTTTGCATCTTTTAAGAGGGATGGCCAATAATATCCTAAAGAGAGGATTTTATAGGCTGTCCTTTTGTCAGCAAAGTGTTTGCCGCATGGTTCATCATGAAATTCTTTGAGAATATCAGGCATCTCATCTTCCCTAACACATCTTCTGATCACAAGATCTGGCCCTGTTTTAAACAATTCGTTAGAAATCCATGAATATTTTGAACTCTCCTGAATAATATTTCTTCTTTCACCAGGAAATAAATGTGGAGGTAGTTTCCCTATAACCAAATAGTTAGCTATATCTGCATACCAAGGAGTCTTAGTAGTTCAAATAGATATTCATCAGGAAACTTGTCCTCTACAAGAGAATCTTTTTTAGTATTCTGAATCCTAGACAAGAAATAATCTACTGTGTTTTGTTTCCCTGGTTTATCTAACACAGTAATATTGAATTCCTGTAAAAGTAGGAGCCACCTTGTAACTCTGCCATTAGTAATGGGTTTGTTCATTAGATATCTAATTGTAGAATGATCAGTATGAATAAAAGTTTCATAGCCTGTTATATAATGTTTGAACGTATTGATTGCATGAACAACAGCTAAGAACTCTTTTTCAGTCATAGTATAGTTCAACTCAGTGGGAGTTAAATTTTTACTGGTATAGTAAATGGCATAAGGAACTAAATCTTTTTGTCCCAATACAGCCCCTAGAGCTATATCTAAAGCATATGTAGAAATATGGAAAGGAAGTTTCCAATTTGGTCCTCTCAAGATAGGCACTTCAGATATTCTTGTTTTCAAAGTTTCAAATGTTGATTGTCAATCAAGACCCCATTTGAATTCACAGTATTTTGTAAGCAGTTTGAAGAGTGGAGATGCTATTTTGGTGAAGTTTTCTATAAATCTTCTATAATATCCAGTAAATCCTAGAAAACTTCTAACATCTTTTTGATAATTTGGAATAGGTAACTTGGAGATGACTTCAACTTTTGATCTATCAACTTTAATCCCATCCCCTGAAATATGATGTCCTAAAACAATACCTTCAGTAAACATCATAAAGAATTTTTCATGGCTTAGTGAAAGGTTTGTTTCTTTACATCTTATAAGAGCTTTTTCCAAATTTTCTAATGCCTCTTCAAACGAATCACCATAAACTGTAAAATCATCCATATATACCTCTACACAATCATGGATTAGAACAGAAAAATTCCTAGTACTGCTCTTTGGAATGTTGCGGGTGTATTACATAATCCAAAAGGAAGCACTCGATAGGAAAAAGTTCCCCATGGATAGGGAAATGTGGTCTTATCCTGATCTTCAGGTGCGACCTGAATTTGATTATAACCACTAAAACCATCTAGAAATGAAAAGTACTTTTTTCCTGCTAATGTATCTAATACTTGATCGATAAAGGGCAAAGGAAAGTGATCCTTCAAAGTTTATTTATTCAATTCCCTGTAATCAATGCATACCCTCCATTTACCATTCTTTTTAGGTACTATAACCAAAGGAGAAACCCATCGGCTATTTTAAATTGGGTAAATGAAATTTACATTGAGTAGTTTTTGGAGCTCTTCTTTCACTATCTCCCTAAGATTTGGATTCATCCTTCTCTGAGGTTGTCTGATTGGTCTATTGTTTTCCTAGATATAGATATGATGGATGCAAGTCTTAGGGTGAATACCTTTCATATCAGTATACTCCCATGCAAATGCAGTAGAATGTTTTTGCAAGATTTTGGTTATCTCTTCCTGTTGTGACTTTTCCAAATTTTTGTTGATATTCAGTGTTTTTCTTGGAAAAATTTCAATGGTAGAGCTACCAAACTCTTCCATAGAGTAAAGAGACATTTGTCTTGATGATAAATATTCAATATCAGAATCTAACTGAAATTGTGTGTGGTCATATTCTGAAGATGTTTCAAAATTTTCTAATGTGTTCAAAATTTGACTATCTTCACTAATTTCAGAGATGGTAAAGACAGGTTGTATAATATCTTCATCGTCGACCCATTCATTGTCTCCTACTTCTGTAATTGCCTTTGCTGGAGGATACAAATTGAATTTATTTGTCGAATTACCATCAGAAATATAGATATCCCCAGATCTACAACTAATGAAAGCATCAGCTGTGGCTAGCCAAGGTCTTCCTAAGATGAGTGGATGCCCTCCTAAATTACTCTTGGGAGTCAAAATCATGAAATCTACTGGATATTCCCAAGAATCTAAGGAGACTGAAATATCTTCTAGTACACCATCTGGTTTGATTATTGATCTATCTGCAAGTTGCAGTAAGGTGGATGTAAAAAGAACATTAGGAAGTTTAAGTTGTTCCATAGTCTGTCTAGTCATAATGTTTATAGCAACCCCTAAGTCAATCAAAGTGTTTCGAATTTGTATCCCATTTATATGTGTCTTGAAAATTGTACTACTTGGATCCACATATTTCTACATGGTAATCTTTCCCATCATGATATCTACAATTTTTCCTACTAGGTGGATTCTTCTTATATCTTTTGGTTTCCTCCCTGGTCTTTTGAGACTCAACTCCTTTATTGTTTTTGCTAGAATAGGAATCTCTCTAATGGCTTGTAGTAAGGGAATCTTGATACAGACATTCTTTAATTCCTCTAGAAAATCATAGTCAGGCAACAAGATTTGTTTTTCCACCCCTTTGTCAATTTGTAATCTTTCAGGGAAAGGAGGCGTGGATGAAGATATAGGTTTCTCAACTATAGGAGTTGTGGGGGTTGACTCTTTTTCTTTTTCTTTCTGAATGATTGGGTTTTGAAGAGATGCTTCCTCAGAACCTTTATTGACTTTAAGAGAATCCTCCTCAGAGGTACCTTGCTCTTGAACATCTATAGAAGGTTTTTCTAAAACTCTACCGGATTTGAGTTGAACATCATTAAGAGGAACAATCATATAGGTAGGAAATTTTTGTCCTTCTACCATGTAAGCATTCTGAGGATTTTTGTTGTTGGGATTTGGCAATGGCTGGGCTGGTAGTTGATTTGTCTTTTGTTGAAATGGAAGCAAGAGTTGAGAATTTGGATTTTGTTGAGAAGGTTGTTGTTGTGGAAATGGCAATGAAAGTTGTGGATTTTGTTGATTTTGAAAATATGGAGGATATTGATAAAATTGAGAAATCTCCCATAAAGAATTTTCATCCCTTGTGCCCATGATTGGTATGGATTTTGAGGTTGGGACCAAGGTTGTTGCCAAGAATTCCAATTTGGCAGGAGCTGAAAGCTCATAGGATTGTTAAATCCTTGATTTTGTTGCCCCTGCCACAGTCTTCTTGAAACAAAACAAAGGGACTCTACTGAATTTGGATCTTCCTGAAAGGCAGCTTTGAGCCCAGGAATTGAAGGACAATCCTTGGTCTCATGACTTTCTGAGCAAATCATACATGTTTCTACAAATTTTGCATCCAAGGGGAATTCCCTTATAGCATGTTTCTTTCTACATTTTGGACAAAGATGGCCAAGGCATCAACTTCTGCTTTTTGCTTGTTTTTTTATTTTAAGGGTGTCTAGTTGTTCACTAAGGCTCCCCATAATATCAATTTTGAACTCATCAAGCATATTGCCAATCTCTGCCCTACTTACTGATCCAATTGTAGATTTGTTTTCTCTAATAAGAGAAGGATCTCTCGGCCCTTTTCCAGTTTTATATTTTCCCCTTGAGAGACGGGCACATAGTTCTGCTATGTCACGAAGTGGAAGTTGAGAAATGTCTCCCTTCCCCATCATGTTTAAAATATCTATCCATTCATCTCTAATGGCTTTCAATAGAAGGGATTTCAAGGTTTCCTCATCTAAATTACTCATTTTTGCTCTCTTTAAGTTGTATTGAAATCTTTCAAGTAAATCCTCCAAGTTTTCATCTTCTTTTTGCATCATCTTGAATACCTCATCCTTATGATTGGTGGGCATACAATAATCCAGGTATCTATCCAAAAATGTTTGTTTCATGTCATTCCAAGTCCTAATAGATTGAGTGACTAATCCCATGAACCATTTCAAAGAAGCTCCTTTCAATGTTGAAGGAAATAGTTTGAGTTTTTGAGAGTCTTCCATATAGTCATAGGTTCAGCACAAGACTTCAAACTCAGATAGAAATGTTTCAAGATCCTCACTTCACAACCCATAAAAGTTTGGGAGGATAGATGGTGAAATGTTTTTCATTGTTGTATGAGTTTCCTCATCGGCTATAGGGAATCCAAATGAGTCATCTCCTTCCCTATTTCCCCCATTGTTACCTCTACTGCCTCCATTATTTCCTCTTCCTCTACCTCTAACCCCTCCTCCAAATCCATCTACTACTTCCTCTGTCATGATAGTTTCCTCAGAGTCTTCTGGTTCTTCTGTTAATGGTGAATGAGAGAGAGTTTCTCCCTTTCCCTCTTCTTCAGGTGATTCTACTTCTTTGATTACAATATGTTCCTCTGTAGAAGTGAAGAAAGTTTCTTCTCCTAGATCAGATTTAGTAGATAGTGTGGGAGAATCTCCTAATTCAGCTGCTGCCCCTTGAATTCCAGGAATCCTAAGGCTGGGAGTATGAGTCAGAGATGGAGGTGTATCTTTTCTATTTCTTGAAGTAGCTGGATTTGTGAAAATCAAACTTTTGGCCTTAGCTATAAACCTTCCCCTAGAATCTCTTGCTCTATGCATGTCATTTTTTATTTTTATTTTTTAATTATTTTTAAGTCGGGCTAATAATTCTCTTTCTGATCTTCTAGGTCACACTAGGTGCAAGAAGAGAGCATAATCAAGAAATTATTGAACTAATAACTCTCTTTTCTGATCCTCCAGATCACACTAGGTGCAAGAGGAGAGCATACTTCAAGAAGTTATCAATTTTTCCCTTCTTTTTTTTGTAAGAGATCGGCTACCTAGTTACACTTCCTCGGCAATGGCGCCAAAATGTTTAGTCAATTTAGTATGTCCTAAATTGCTACATTAATTATCAATCCGGGAGTCGTAAACTGATGAAGTGTGGCACACTATATGTGCAAGACAACCTCTTTCTTACTTTTTATTTTTTTCAATTTTATTTTGTTGTTGGGGGTTTTATCTTGGTTTGTCTCCTAATGTGAATGCAAATCATATTCCTAAGTTTTAAGAATACTTTAGAAGGAAAGTATGGATATAGATTTTAAGGCAATTATGTCCTTTATGATGACTTCCAGAGCTTAACACTTCAGAGGATCTCAAAACATACTAGTGATGAAATTAGTACTTGAACAAGAATGTAAATGTGCAGCTATTCAAATCAAACAAATGATAACTACTGATCATGAAATCACTATCTCTGCTGCTCATCTAAATACAAAAATAAAATTTAAGATATTGCACTCAAACAAATAAAAAACTGCAAACTAATAAAAGTAAAACCAATTCACTTCACTTATAGTCTGATAGCTCGCCAAGTAGCTTTTCAGGGTTAAGCCATGGCTCTGGAGATAACGTCAATAACATGAGGAATTGATATCTAAATTACCTATTTGCAAATGAAAATAAAATCAAGTCACTTCACTTATAGTCCGATAGCTCGCCAAGTAGCTTTTCGGGGTTAAGCCATGGCTCTGGAGATAATGTCAATAACATGAAGAACTTTATATCTAATTAAAAAAAATAAAAGTAAAATCAAATCACTTCACTCATAATCCGATAGCTCGCCAAGTAGATTTTCGGGGTTAAGCCATGGCTCTGGAGATAACGTCAAATTTCATGAAGAACCTGATATCTAATTGCAGAAATGAAAGTAAAATCAAATCATCTCACTCATAATCCGATAGCTCGCCAAGTAGCTTTTTGGGGTTAAGCCATGGCTCTGGAGATAATGTTAAATGACATGAAGAATTTGATATCTAAACTAACTAAAAACAATAAATGAATAACACTGAAATCAGAGCATAACTGAAATTGAAAAGCTTAGAAAACAAAATCAGCAGAGAGGCCAATGTCATGTCACTATTTGATGCAAAAATTATATGAAAATGCTCGAGCGTAACCTATCCTGAAACACACCGATCAGTGTTAGCAAAAATATACAGCACTGCAAAATCATGTACATGAATGAAACATTAACACCATAACTAAAATATGAAATATACACAGTTGGAAAAACTATGAAATATCTATAATGGAAATGAGACAACAACACATAAAAACTTTACAGGAATAAAGAAACGAAACCTTAGCCAGCAGGGGCCCTCTGCACGGCCTTGGTTAACACGTTGCCAGTCTGAAATTATGCTCACACAGTCACATAAAACAAAGTCTTGTTATATTGCCAAACACAGGAAGGATCCTCTCGTTACAACAACAGGACCAATGTCACGGCACAATACATGAACTAATAGAAAGATTACATAAAAAAAACTAGCTACATGCGTTTGCAAATGCATTATTTATAAAGGAAATTACATAACTATTTTCCTATGAAACACCTTTAGTAGAGGACATGTAAAAAGACAACATTCGCGAGCTTAGTGTGTTGGTTTCCATGATAATTCAATCTACCAAAAGGTGGCTGTTGGATTTGCATTGTGGAGGCAGTCTAAATATGTCAAAATGAATCCATGGATCTAGGAATGGTCTCCGACCCTTCACGTGTTGAAAACAAAGACCTGTTTGCCGTAGAACTCCTCATTTGACCATCGTTTGACCAAGGATTTCCTCTACGAATTTGGATGAACCAATAGGACCTGGTCCATGTCCAGATCATTTCTGAACTACCCACGTGCCTTGTTTTGCTTACCGACACCTGTAACCTAGAGATCAACAAAAACAACTGCGAAATCTTGAGTCAGCTGCGGAAAGTGGCTGCATTCCGCAGCTGTTGACCAAAATCTAAGTCAAATAGAAAACACAAAAATATAGTTAGAATTTCAGGGCTCAACATAAATGAAGTTCAGTAATAGTTTTAAATGGCATTATGATCCTTTAGGTGTCATAAACAAATTGAGAATCAAGTTTAAATTGAGCCCTTTTATGCATGAGTCCAAGCCAAAGATTGAAAAATATGCCAACCAGTCAGAGTGCCTAGAAAACACCTTAATGGATATGGAGAAACTGATGGATACTAGTTCCATTCTACATAATCCAGACCTATAGGACAGAAATGCAAAAAGGACTAGGGAAGAAGTTTCTTGCTCAAACAAAGGTACAACAGATGACAAATTTGGAATTATGTACAGGAAGAAGCCCAAGCTAAATCCTGTAAATGAGAAAGACGAGACAGTTGAGACAATTGAAATCATTGATATTGCCACAGTGGTTAAAGATAATACAACTCCAACAGTTTTAGAGGAAAATCATCAACCTTCAACCTCTAATACTCAGATTATCCAGAAGCAGCTTAGTATTGAAGTCTATTCATCTAGAAAACCAGTGGATAAAGAAAAAGACATAAAGGAGTAATATAAAGAAATCAAGTTGATAAATGAAGCAATGAAAGCTGAAACCTATTCCCAATATTTCAAACGGACTCTTAGTGATCAGAATAGGTTACTTTCAGCTTTTGACCTTAAAACAGGGAAAATTCAAATGACCTTTTTGCAGCCCAGAGTACAGCATCCTAAGTCATCAACAAATTACAAAAAGACAGAATTTGAAGTTTTGGCCAAGAATGTTCATCCTATAGATCAAATTGATTTTCATAAGCAAGCAATAGCTTGGAATAACTAACAGAACTGAGACCATACTAGAGGTAAAGAAGGTAATCACCAAGAGGAACCTAAGGATACAACTTGAGGTTAAATGCCAAACAATGGAGCTAGCAATAGCCGGGTTTATGGTGAAATTTGATGCCTTGAGGCAGAAAGGTCTGCCTAATCCATTGGTGATTAATGACAGGTTGATGGCACATAAAGACTATGATAAGAAAATCAGAGAAGTGGCAAAGGAACAAGCCAACAATTCCTCCATGAAAGGGATTCCTACAGGACAAGTGCTTTATCAGACTTTTGAGAACCTTTTTTACCTCTAGCATGAGGTAAAACATCTCTTCATAAAGAAGCCTACTTTTGAAAAATACACAGAAATTGATGAAATCTATAGAATAATGGTAAATATTAAATTACCAGATGCAGAGTCTTGGGAAAATTTGAATGATTTACTATGAAGATAAAAGGCAGTATAAGAGACAGTTAGCGAGAAAGCAAACAACAAGAGAGAAAAAGTAGCATAATATCAAAGAAAAGCCAACAATAAACAATAAAAGAGGGACAACTTGCATCTGCTACATATCTATCTTTATCTTCATGCATGAAGATATTTCTTTTTCATTGATAATGCCTAAAACAGTTTAGGATATTTTGTAATAGTTTTTGTATAAATACTTCACAATTCGAAGTATTGAAGGTGTGTGGATTGCTGAACATTTCTATAGTTATATTGATCTAAAACTTGAGGCTTGATTGTAACATTTTCAAGTCAGTAGACTGGACTGAGTAATAAAGGCATTACAGTACAAGATTCATGTGTTGGGCCATTTCAATGAAGTATCTTTCATTTGTTAAATGGTTTTTTTCTTAAGAATTTCACATACATACATGTTTTCCAATTTGAATGAAATAATTGGAATGTTACTACAGAATTTGTTTAAGTACACTCTGTCTTGAACAGTTATTCATTTTCATGTTTTCTTCTGATATCCAGAGTAGAAAATTCTTCATTTCTCCCTAGTTTCGATTGACCACTTTCATTTCCCTCATTATCCGGTTTGAGGAATCCTTAACTACTCCTTGACCCCAATTGAAAAACCACTTCACCATCTAGCTAAAATATCTGAATTTACTCAGCTACATTGCCTTGTGAACACTATCTTTAGAACTTAATTCAGTCATGTTTTCTTGACATTTGGACTCCATGGCCCAATGTTAAAAATACATTTATCTATCAATCTAAATCAGTGATTCCACCACCAAATCAACTCAAAACCCAACCAAGCTTAAATAACTAGCATAAAATCATTTAATCCAACAAAGTTAAATCATTAAGAGAGAGCCCTCTCTGAGCATTAGGAAGGCTAGATCCTGATCTCAAAAGTAGGTTTGTGGTTACCTCTATTATTTCTTTAAACAAAACATGACAACCCTAGGGAAATTTTAGAGTGATAACACCACTGATAATGAAAGAAACTTTGGAGACTTGGGCTATGAAGTGACGGTGTGACATGAAGATTGCATGAAGGCAGAAGATGGAACATAGAAGGAGTTGCATGTGTTGAAGCAACAAATCGGGATGAACATGAAGCTGCATAGATAGTCCAATGAGTTGAAGCAGGAACAGGAGCAACAGTGGGCGCAACATGCACCCATGGATGAAACTGCACCAGTACAAGTTAAGGATCCATCCTAGCAGTTGACACAGAGAAAACATGGTGAGCAGTGTTGTTGATCACATGCAAAGGATCTAGAAGCATGCATGTCGTTGAGCACATGCATGTAATCCAACCCATTCAACACCCTCACCAAGGAAAAGACAAGAAGCAAGTCCAACTAGGGCTGAACATGCACTTCGGAAAGGTGATGCACATGACCACCAAGACACACTTGAAGATCAGCACAAACACTATGCATCAGTGTGTTTCCGGTTCAACCGTACTGAAGAAAACCATGTGCATGTTAGCAGAAGAGTTGGATGAAGGGGCCGAACCAATGCACTGGTTGCAACAGAGGCAAGAGTTCGCTTCAGCAAGATGTCATCATGAGGTGCATGCACACCATCATGGATGACCAAGCTTGGAATTAGCTCAC
The DNA here is from genome assembly GCA_031772625.1 of Pinus tabuliformis. Lineage (NCBI taxonomy): Eukaryota > Viridiplantae > Streptophyta > Pinopsida > Pinales > Pinaceae > Pinus > Pinus tabuliformis. Next base: position 1,839,553,389 of record CM062816.1, read on the forward strand.
GAACTTCACCATCACAAGTGTGTCAAAGAGTTTGTCTCACCATAGTGGACCGAGTGTCATTGATGTGTTGCAAGGCTTGCTCAAGCCATGTTGTTGCACATGAGTACATGTGCATTTAATGTTGAGTCATGTCAAGTGTAATTCGAGTGTCAAAAGTTGGATGTCATAGTCATAGAGTAGGTGAAGAGTCATGAGGGTAGTTGAATTGTCACAAAGGGAAATGTCAAGGGTCACCCCACCCTTTCCTATAAATAGTCCCTCATAACTCATTGTATAGGCTTTTGGTCAGCCAAGCTTCTATTAATACTATCTTGAAGAAGGTTTGGACAGTATTGTAATGCGCCTTGGCTTCTCTACTACACGGAGCTAGTACATCTCTTTGGAGGAGCAAGTGGATGTGGCTGTCACGTTCCACTAATGGGGCTAGCAGGTTTACATGATTTATTGTATGGTTGTGACTTACACTTCTTTAACAATAAGAGCCAACACATTTTCATGCATATGTTGTTATTGTAGTTGGACTTCTCCAGTTGCTTTCATGATATATGTTGTTTAACTTACATACTTGTGTATGAACTGATTCACATGAAATTGCATGAATCTTGTTGTTAATGTGTTGCATATGTTGTTAATTTTGTCACCGTCTGTGTCGACTGCTCTGCTGGACACCAGACAGACCTTTCTCTGAACCTTGTTATATCAACCATCACACTCGTCTCAAAATGATCTATGACTGTTGTTTGTGTTATCTTACCTTGTATGTTGTGACTGCCGCATCTGTGTCGACTTCTCTACTGGAAGTTGTGCATGTCCTTTGTGTTGTGTGTTCCTAGCCAAGTTGGGACTGATCCCTTTCAACCTGGAACTCACCTTCACCTTCCTCTCCCTTTGAAGTGTTGGAACCTCTCATACTCATTCCTTGACTCACTGCATCAGTCACACCCTTGCTACTGACAAAGTTATCTTACTTGCCTCTGTGTGACATCGCGGTCAAGGCATTACCTTATGACCCACTGCTAGGACTCCTACACCAAATGGTTTGAGGTCTAATTGGGACTTCTTACCGGGGAGATCCCCTTGACATGTTGGTAGGTCTAGCACTGTCAACATTTTTAGTGCTATAAGGAGGGCTTGATGACAAGTAATGTCCTCTCATCTAGTTTTTAACCTTTTCATATCTTTCATGGAATCTTTCATTCTTGTTCCCCCGAGGTGTTTTTCGAATCGTGAAGATGTCTCCATCTCGGGGAAGCTTTTCAATCTCTTTTCCACTCACACATATGATGGTGAAGGCAAAGTGGCCTAGCCTGAGAACTTACATAAATTCCTTTCCATGATCTATGAGGAAGATGAGTTTATTGACGAGCATGCTGGTCTACTGGTTTCATTCACACTTTGTGAATCCCCATTTTGTTGGGTGCTCAGCCTACCAACTGACCATGCACTCATGTGAGCACTTTTGTGATCTTATTGAAGACACATTCCATCATTTTGATCCAGACCATCTTGATCAGGAACTTTTACAACAACGGAGGGCTCTGTATGAATCCATTATTGATTTTTAGCAGAGCTTCTGTGACTTACAGTTTCAAGCTCCGAAGAGCCAGATGAAGTTCGCTTTTCTCTGGGACCGTTTGAGTAATGTCTTAAAAAGTCTGCTCGTCCCAAGAGAAAGCTTGATGTCAAGCCTGGCTCAACCTTCTTCGTTGATGGCACTGCACAATCCTATGTGGGAGCAAGCACTGTCTCAACAGACTATTCGCCTCCGTCTCAATCAACATTTCTACCATCACCCATTGATTCTGAGGATCATGTTCCCACATTTGTTCATTCTTCACACCCCCCCAACATCACTCCACTTAATTTGCACACAAAGTTGGTTGTGAGTCCTTCTAGTTCCCATATGCATTCTTTATTTTGACCTCCGTCTTCACACTCAAGTGTTCCTCTGGATGTTGCTGTCTTGTGTTCGTCCATTCCGGACTCTTCACTTGTTGTGAACGAGGAACAACCCACTGACAGAGTTGGTGTTTTACAACCAACATGTGCTCTCATTCATGAAGAGTATGAGTGAGAGATTGAACATCAACACTCAACAAAGGGTGACTCCCTTCCATCCGAGCCCCCTCTGTTCCTTCCTAGCTTCTTTGTTGAACCTTCCATCCATGATTTTGTATGTGTGTCTTCATCTACGGATGCACCCATTGTTTATCACTCACAGGACTCACCGAATGCTAGTCCATCATTCGAAAACGGAGAGGATAAGTTATTCATTGAAGATCCACTTGATCCTTCATCTGTATTTTCTGGAAATATAGAGGATGAGTTCGTTCACTTTTCATCTACCCCTTTGTTTGATTCATCTGATCATGAGGATGCCAAAGAATTCATTGATTTTTCGGATCGTGGTGGTCGTGATCCATTTGCTTCCATTTTTTTTATCACGATCACGAATCTATCGCAGTTGATCTTTTGAAGCCAGCTATTTATGATGATCTACTTAATGATGAAGTTGAGACACCCGAGACTGTCGAGGCACTTCAGCCCGAGCTGATAGTTATGTTAGGTCCTCACTCTCTTGGGGTCAGTCTCACTTTCGATCATGAGACTATTCAATCACCCAAGGCTCCTCATCACTTGTCTATATGCATTGAAGATCCATCTTACACACAGATCACACTTTCTCCACTCAAACTACATTATCCCATTGCTCATGCATTGGAGGAATCTTACATTGCAAGAAATCGTGCACGATGGAAGTTATCTTTGTTTATTTTGTTTTCTTGCATGTCTTAGTCAAGAGTGTGACTTTTCTTCAAAGTTGCACATAGTGCCACACAACACCATGATAAGTCCATGAGCTGTCCGTCATGCACATGCACTCACTTATGTCCCGTGGGCACTTTGAAACATGAAGTGTGGTTGTCTTCACTTTCATATCTTTCTTGTATGCTAGTCCGCACAACTAGGTTACTCGCGGACCAAGCCTTCACCCACATGGGTCTACCAATGCATCGGTGGTTGCATTGGAAGTATCACTTCACGTGATCATGCCTATGCACTGTTAGTATATGAGTAGGAGTAGTGTTTTCTTTCATTTGTTTGCTTGAATGCTTGTTTGCTTACATGCTTTGCTTGCTTGTTTATGTGCTTTCTTGTTTTCTTACTTGTTCTGCTTTCACTTTTACTTCTACTCTTGCTTTGCTTTATTGATTGTTTCATTCGTTCGTAGGTTATTTTGCATGAAACCATGTGTGACTCATGAAACGAGCTGGTAAAGTACAAGAGGGTTTGTACATCTATCGCTACTTGGCTATCTATCATCTTGCCTCTGTATGATGAAATTGTTACTCTAAGTCCATGATATGTCAAAGGAAAATACATACTCCTCGAAGTGAACCTTGGTGTAAACACAATGCTTGCATGCTAATTAGTGTCACCTTCTCTAGTCGATTGTTTTTGGGTTAACCCTTGTCAGCTCATTCGAGTAGAGTAAGGTGAGGGGGAAAACCTTAACAGGCATGTCATAGATATAATAAACTACTTCTCTATTGGAAAAACCCCTTATACTCTCAATAATTTGAGATCCCTCTTCCACCTATGAAATGAATAAGTGCTATGCACAGTGAAAATGAAAAAAAAAAATGAAAAGTCAAAAAAATTCAAAATGAAAAATGAATAAGGCGAAAGAAGAGAAAGGCTTCCTGTGTAGGGAGGTGATGCAAGTAACTCCGTCGAGGTACTGACCAGGCTCGCTGGCAGCAGAGCCATGCTTGTTGTTACAGGGAAAAGTGTCTACACAGAACTACTTATCCCACTAAGGTGTGGTAGCTACCTTAGAAACAAACAAAGTAAAGCTACTTTCGTTTTTCCTTTATGAAATATAGATGAGAGAAGAACAAAGAAGACCAACCTCTGTCTTGCGCTTATCTCCTAGTTCGATTCCTCTCTCTCTTGATAGTCTTTCGCTACTTGCTCCCTTGTACGCCCAGCTTCACAGAGTACCTGTAGGATCACAGTAGCATAACACTATACAAGAAAATGGATCTATAATCATAAACAATCTAGGATCAGATGTAAATTGACCATACAAATGCATAAAACATAAATGACACAAGAGTATGGAGGAAAACTTGAATAGCTTTTATTAATAATCAAGAAAGAGCTAAGGGAGTTACAACCAGTTGTTCTGACCCAGCATCATCCTCTCAGCAAGTAAGCCCTTCTTCACCTCATACACAGCTTAGATCACCCAACACTATGATGTTGTCTCAAGAAACCAACAACAATTCTTTACAAGATGCAAAATTCCCCTCCGGATCTCTGGGATGAGGGATCCATATATAGATATCTATAAGGGAGATGAGTTAGCTTGTGATTTGATTAGTGTCTTCCCCCTGATAGTTCTTGCTTCCACTTGGAGATTGATGATCTCCTACTCATCCTTGGTCGAATTCAGAGAAGCAAGTGTCATAGGAGAAGTTTCTGGAAGATTCCATGCCTCTCCACCTCGCGGATTGACACTGCCATTTGTCATTTCTCGCCCATCGCACCCCATAGAAGGGCTTTTTGAAATGAAACGCACCCACAGAGTGTACTTAGGTGAGATGCAACGCACTTTGCCTATGGAGCAACTGAAATGATCCTGTTTTGACCAGTTTTGAGCAGTTTTTCATGGAGAACTTCTGGGAGAAGCTGTAATTAGTTGACCTTGTTCCTTTAGGGGTTAGAACAACACTTTTAGGGACTTAGGAGCCCTTGGTTTATGGAAATTTCATGCTTGGGGTTGCAGTGCCCAAAAATGTCTATAACAGTTGCCCCCTAAAGCATGAGGTCGTTAATCTTTTGATGTCGGGTGAAATTCTTTATTATGAGGATCCGAAGTTCTTTCAAGCTGGGAGGAGACCTGTAATAAGATACAATACAATACATTATCTTCATAATATTTTCATGATCTAACTGAGGCGGGCATTCCCGTGCTAAACTTTATAAATTCATTTTCATGTACATAGGACAGACAATCGTCTGAGTGTAGATTGATGATTCTGGTAGAGCCATCATCCCTTTGATTGGATGATTATCTGTGCAGCAATGATGTACATTTGATGTCTTTATTTCCATGAATATATATCGTAGCCCGGATGGATGAAACTAGATCCGGGGTCTTCAATCTCGTTCGATCTTCACTCGAAGTACAAGTCTATCCATGTGAGAGATGTTCTGTAGTCGAACATGGAAAGACATCGCCTGATTACCAGCCAATGATGTAAGCTGTTAACAGGCATGAGAGGAATCACCGATAATGATAGTGACCCTCAAGGTACTACAGTACAATTCACGTGGTGTGAATAAAGGACTTGGCGTCGAACACCACGCAAAATCTTTCGGTCGGAGGCCATTGATGTAAACCTGTCGCCGGAAGTGAGAAACTTGCCATTGAGGCATGCAAGCTTCAAAGTACTGAACGGGATGTTCCTAGATCGACTTCTTGGATAATGAGCTGATGTCGACAAGAAGCAATCTGTCACAGGAGGGCCTTAATGAATCCCACATCAATGACACGGAACGTAGCAAATGATTTTAATGGAGGTGAAAACGATCTGATGACATAAGGTTCAGGGTGGCGGTCATGAAAGAATGGAGTGTAAATGTATTGTAGCGGGTGAGACACAGGTGAATTCTCTGAATGACTTCTCTTGAACATATCGGCGACACTGACGTGATGGATTGGTAGCATTAACCCCAAATGTGGATGGTGTGATGGGACCATGGCGATGTGACCGGTGAATGAAACAACCCAACCCGACTTGGATGCGGAGTGAAAGTGTCATGTTCAAGAGCGACTTGCTACCAACAAAGTTTCTTCAAGTTTTCTTCCCAATTTTTCCCCAGTCATTGCTGACCAGTACCTCTTTATTTTTGTCAAGCTTGAGGAGGATAACATATGCTTGTTCTATAATTTGCCCTTCGGGCAAACCCATCGCTATGTTTTAACGAGCCTAGAGATAGTGAAACTCGTTCTTGTCTGCTATGGACAAGTTTGTTGCTATTAAGTTTTAACGAGTTTAACGACAAAGATAACTCGGTCCTGTTCAATTTTAGAGAGTCTGAAAAGGGACGTAAAGGAAACTACAGAATTCCTTTTTCGTCATCTAATCCCTTAAGTCCGAAAAAGTATAAAACAATACAGAAGGGATGAATTTTCGATACTTTTAATGAGCCGAACAAAACAAGCGCTCGATCTTTTTGTGTAATAATCCCTCAGGTCCAAAAAGATTAAAATCTAAAGGAGGGATAGCACTTCTGGTCCCTTTAACGAGCTGGAGAGGCCAATGGCTCGGCAATCTTTTCATATTTTATGAGTCATTTGAAAAGAGCTTAAAGGAGACTCGTCTTTTGAGGAACGAGTGATAAAATTGGGTAGCAGCTGATTCCAGGTAAGGTTTGGAATTTTCCAATCATGGCAGTGTTACAAGGATGGCTAGTGGGATCACTCTTCGCAGCTATTCCTCAAAAGGGGTAAACAATCAAATGGAGGTGAATGATCGGCCAATACAAAGTGGAGGTGATGATGAGAACACGGCCAAGGCTTAAAACGCTGAAGTACTACATTCACGATGGTTATTTACCGGGAAATAGTTCATTTTTTAATGAGCTGAAATGCGGGGAGAAACATTTGCTCATGAATTATGTTTATTTTTTAACGAGCTTGAACTATGTCCTAAAACTGCTCGATCAACGGTCATTTCTTGACTTTACCATAAATAGCTTCGTTGTTTCAAAGATTGTACTCTCATTTTACCATTTCATTTGAACTTTGGTTTGTTGGAGCTTTGGAGGTGCTTTCCCCCCTTGATTTTCATCAGCTGATTCTCGGAGATTCTGTGGACGATTCTCGACGCCGTCTAGACCAGGTAGGAGCTAAACCTGAGCTCTTTCATTTCATGCTTTCCATTTTGCATTCTGAGCTTGATTCCTGGTTTTTCTGAGCCTCTAGGGTTTGAAAAACTCGCCTTGGCTTCAACGCACCCCTTGTGCATCAAAAGGTGCGTTGGATGTTAGCCTGTTTACTGGCTAACTGACATGCAACGCACCCAGAACACTACTGTAGGTGCGATGGGCACAAGGAAGGAAGTTTATGCACAGTTTTTGATGGAAAATTTGCCTGTCTCTTACCAAAATCAGGATCTAACTCTTCTCTTGTTTGTTTTCAGAGATTTTTGGAGCAAGATGACTATTACATGGTGAGAATGTGAGCATGAAGAAGAGGACATGCTTGCTTTACATGATCCGGTTACAGTAAACGCACTGCAGAACTGTGGCTTGCTGAAGTTTTTCCGCATTTCTAGCATGAGACAACAAATCAACTTGCTGCAGTATTTGCTCGATGCTTGGGATCCTACCAGCCAGGTGTTCCAGATTAGGGGCAAATCCATCCCCTTGATTGTAGCGGACATCTATTTCTTGACTGGCTTGTCGAGGCGGGGTGCCCCCATCTCTTTATCAGGTTCGGCCTGAGGAGGTGAATTTGTGAGAGATTATGTTCGCCAGTATTGTAGAGAGGGATCTCAGTCGAGTAAAGACGACAAGATCATCATCCGTGATGTCACTGACAGGTCCCTCAGGACTATTCTGTTCACTTTTGGTAGGATGGCTGGTGGTGCGGCTCTTCATGTAGCCAACCGATCTTATATGCAGTATGCCTTGGAATGTCTCCAACCGAAGGTGTTCAACTGGTGCGACGCAGTACTTCTTGTGATGAAAGAACAATTGACCAAGGTGAAGAGTGGTAGGTTGAAGAACTTTGGGTATGGTTCTATCTTGACCGCCTTTGCCTTGGAAAAGATACCATTGATGCAGCCGCAGTATATTGCACTCGATTTACCTTCACTGACTGAACCACGTATGCAGAGATGGGTCGACCATATGTCTAGGCATGCTGGCCAGTCTCAGATTTCCTTTTCTGATACCTTCTTCGGGTGGTTCGATCGTTAGGAGATGGTTTATTCTGAGTATCCATACGCTGGTATGGACCTCCGGGGTGACCCAGATTTAATACTGCCGGCTGGCGAATAGTGGGGTGCCATTGGTAAATTCTTTGACCATATTCCTGTTTATCGTTTTTCTTTTATAATGTCCTTGTGATTTATTCTATCAAGACTAATCAAACTCATGTGTTCATGCAGATGTTGGTCTCGTTCGGCCAGTAGTACGCCTGAGAGTGCCAGCTTCCGTCCCAGCAGGAGAGGCTGTTGGAAGGGCTATCCTTCGCGACCTCGATGTGGCCAAGACTCTCACAACATTACAGGACCAGGTCGAGGGCCTCACTCTCGGTATTCCAGATGTGAGGACTAACAAGCTGCCCTTGAGGTTGCAGCGGCATACTACTGGTGTGCCAAGACAATGGACTCGGCTCTTACGCATGATCGCACAGGTTGTGACTTGCTATCACGAACACAATTAGACTAGGGTGCCCCCTAGCGTTTTTAGTTTTGGGTCATTTGACCAATTTTGTCTTGGTTACAGAACATTATGTGTAAACCATAAACAGTTATATATATATATTTTTGATTTTCGAAGTTTTATTTTGGTTAAGTTACATGATCCAAATGCAAATATTGATGGTATGCTTCTTTTTATAAATGTTGAAAATGTCTATCTAACACATAATTTTCCAATGAGTTAGTTAATGTGTTTAAGCTTATGGAAATATGCTGATATTGAATAAAATCAAATTGCCTTTCCAAAATCTTAACCCTTAGGAACATGCGATAAATAGCTGGATTTCGGACATAGTAGATACCAGTGAGTTGTAGTATGACGAGTTGTGAGTCTAGCCTGACAATCAGTCGGCGTATACCATGCGTGATGGCATCAGAGAGAAGTTTTATCAACATGCTATATTCAGCGATGTTATTCGTCGATCGACCAATACATACCCCTTTGAAACTTACTAACTCGCCGCTTGGATCAAAAATGGCCCAGGCCGCGGAAGATAGGTTCCGCGAATTACGACTCGCTCCGTCGGCATATCCAACACATGAATCCAATAGGTTTGACATCTGCAATAAATGTAAAAAGTGGATTACTTGGCCAAAACAAATACTTTAGCGAAAACAAAAACATAACAAAAGCATATAGGTTACTATACTGAATCACGCATAGTAACGCTTGAGGTATAACCCATTACGAGCTTGTGCCAGTGGAATCCCGTCATAATCCATTAACTTGTAGGCTCCTTTTGCTAACACTCGCTTAACAACATAGGGGCCCATCCATAAAGACTTGAATTTACCTGCCCCCAATTTATCAGATTCTTGGTCATAAAGCAAGACCAAGTCACCTTCTGAGAAGACACGAGGTTTGACATTCTTTTCAAACTATGCCTTTACTCGTTTCTTATGGGCTTCGTTAGCCAAAGCGGCATCATGATTGGTTTCATCCAATTGGATTAGTTCCAAGAAACGAGCCTCCTTTTCTGAAGTCCCGGGGAGAAGGTCAATTGCGAGTTTGAGGGATGAGATTTCACACTGGATTGGTAAGACTGCTTCCACTCCATATACCAATTGGAAAGGTGTAAACTCGGTTGCATTCCTTACCGATGTTCGGTAAGCCCACAAGGCTGAGTACAGGATTAGGTGCCAACTTCTTTTGTGAACTCCAATCATCCTTTGCAGCATGCGCTCCAGGACTTTGTTGATTGCTTCAACTTGTCCGTTGGCTTGCGGGTAATATGGAGTAGATCTGTCGTGAGACAACCCTAATTTGGCAGCTAATTCGACCATCATGTGATTGCGAAAATGCGATCCATGATCTGTGACTATAGCTTGTGGGACACCGAATCTGGCGACTAAATGATTGAAAAAGAAGAGGGTAGCTGTTTCACCAGTATTATCTAATGTAGGCATCACCTCGGCCAAATTGGTAAAATAGTCAACTACGACTATGATATACCCATGCCCCCCGGTCGAGGTGGGGTTACATGTCATGAAATCGATGCCCCATTTGGCAAATGGACCGACAGAAACTATTGGCTGTAGAGGTGCGGGTGGTCTTCTGGTTTTGCTATCGAAAATTTGACAAGCATGGCAACTTCTGACTGCGGTTATGCAATCTTTGAACATTGTTGGCCAGAAGTATCCTGCTCGTAAAAATTTTTGCGCTGTAGCATAACCGGATTGATGTTCCCCACACGCGCCTGAATGGAAATCATTCAGGACTTTTTCGGCATCCTCATGGGTGAGGCACCTTCTCAGAACTGTATCAACACCATGACGGTAAAGCGTATCACCGACGATCATGTAGTCTTTTGCTTGGTATCGAATACGTTTTTGTTTGGAGCGAGAGGTATTTGGCATATATTTTTGGGTTTGGAGATAAATGATTATATCCCCATACCACAGATTGCTTGAAGATATCAGAAACAAATTTTCGTCCACGATTGTTTCTTCTGATGTTTCATCGTTGGACGACGATGGGAGATCGCATAATAATTCAACGAAAACCAGAGCTTTCTTTGACTTTGATTTTACAAATTCCAGATCAAAATCTTGTAGAATTGCTATCCATTTTGAATATTTTCCCCCCAGCAACTGTCGCGACAATATATAAGTCATGGGGTTGCAATCTGACAGAATGGTAGTTTTTCGAAAGAGGACATAGTGTCGAAATCTCTGTATCGCTTGAACAGCTGTGAGCGATAGCTTTTCAACATAAGAATATTTGCTTTCTGTATCATTTAAGTTCTTACTTAAATAATATATAGGATGTTCAATTCCGTTGTCTTCTTGAACTAAAACCATTGCGATGGTTGTATCCGCTGCAGCCAGATACAGGTTAAAGTCTTTTAGATAATCAAGAGCGTACATTAATGATGTTTTCATTAGATATTCTTTTAAAGCATCAAAGGAAGCTTGCGCAACCTGATCCCAGACAAAGGGTACTTCCTTTTTAAAAAGACGTGTATAACCTTTAGCAAGTTCGGCGTAATTCAGAATGAACCTCCTCAGAAAGTTTGCTTTCCCTTGGAGCTTCTGAATTTGAAGCAAATTCGAAGGTGGAGGCAAATTTATGATTGCCTGAACCTTACATGGGTCGAGACGAATCCCGTCTTTCGAGACTACAAAGCCAAGTAAACGACTAGAACTGACACAAAATACACATTTGTGTGGATTGAGTCGTATCTTGTAGTGTCGGCAACGTAGAAATATCGCTCTTAAATGCTGCTGATGATCAGTCCGCTTTCGCGAATGAGCCGGAAGGTCATCGAGGTATGGTTGAACGATGTTTTTGATGTCATGGAAGGCATAATTCATTGCCCTATGAAACGTTTCCCCTGCGTTCTTTGAACCAAAGGGTAATTTTCGATATGCGAATGTGCCCCACGGACAAATAAATGCAGTCTTTGACTGGTCATGTGGGCAGATATTTATTTCATTATACCCGGAGAATCCATCCATAAATGAAAAGATTTCACATCTGGCGCATTCATCAATTATTTGGTCGATGAAGGGTGTAGGGTAGTTGTCTTTTGGACAAGCTTTATTTACATCCCTATAATCGACGCACACTCTAATTGTTCCTTGTTTTTTCATAACAGGGACAATATTCGATACCCAATCGGTTAGAGGAACCGGGTAAATGAAACCAGCATGGAGAAGTTTTCAACTTCTGCCTTGATGGCAGCGGCTTTCTTGGGGTGCACCTGCCGTAGCCATTGTCGTACTGGTTTGACATCTGGATACATCTTGATTTCGTGTTCAACGATACTCGAGTCAATGCCTGGCATTTCATTATATGAACAAGAAAAGACATCTCTGAATTCGCGAAAAAGAGCGTTATATATTTCCAGTTCTGAAGGAGAAAAACATTTGCCAACATAAATATTCTCTACAACATCTGCTTTGGTTGAGATATTTATGGCGATAGCCTCTTCAATGTTGGACAAGTTTCGCTCGGAATCCACCGTGTTTACAGTATTTGATAGAAAATAAAAAACTGAAGGATGGCAAAGGTCATCAAGAGTATTTTCTTCACAATCCGGAAGAAGGGAACGATGGTGGTAATCTTCCCATGGTGCCCCTTCAATTATCATTGATTGAACAATTCCTTCGTCGGTGACATGCACTCATGACCAAGGATCTGAAGGGGTGCCATATTATTTAGACCTATCTATCCAAACGCTTGATGAGTGTTGATTTGGGTTTGCCTCCCATGCTAGGAACATTGATTGCTACAATATTTCTGTTGGGCTTGGAGGCAATACCTGCGGATGATCCATGTTGATATCATTTCCTGAGATCTTTTTAATTGAAGATATCATATTACAGGTTCCTACCAACGCTACTTCCGCCAAATTGATTGGAGGTGGAAGGGTAAAAGTTCCCATTAATATAGGGTCTTTTAGTAGGCCTACTCCGATATTTTGAAGCGAATGGGGGCTTCCATGGATCATTGGAATGCTTCCCGTAACTTGAGAACCATTGGGGAGGAAGTTTTGTTGATCAACGATTGTAATCCCTCCTTGAAAGGGAAATGCAATCTTCCTAAAATAGGTCGACACAACAGCAGCCATTGCATATAACCATGGTCTTCCCAGTAGGATGTTGTAATCGAGATTTCCGTCGATTACTTCAACATCTATTTCTACTGTTTTCCTTCCTAGTTCCACCTTCAAGTTATTTAGAATACCATAAGGGGTATATGTTCGTCCGTCAAATGCTTTTAATGTCGTCGAAGATCGTGACAAGGTTGGAGATCCTAAAGTTTTCCAGCAACTCATCGACATAATACATGTAGATGCCCCCTCATCAATAATCGTTCGATGAACAGTTTTGTTGAGGGCTTTCACTTGAATGAGGAAAGCTAGTTGAGCTGGTAACTGAGGATCGTATCCTTTATGATCAAAGGATACAAGATTGGAATCCTTTGGGTCTATCCCACCGATGGCTGATAATAAAGCTTGCTTTTGGGATGGGAAATTTTGTAGTACCTCAAGAGTCGACATAGCGGATGGCGATTGGGCCAAATCTTCCACTATATTATAATGTTGTGCTGCTCTAGCACGAGGATTAAACGTCGACTTGTGTACTACTCCCTTTGGCGGTTTTATTGTCAACTCAGGAATGATGGGTGGCGCAACTTCTATCGAAGTTGTTGTCGAACTACTAGGTTGATCTTTATCCTTGTTGTTCGACAGCTGTGGATTCCCATAATCTTTGTTCCTTGTCGATATCAAAGCATCATTTTGCTGTTTGGAAACCAACAACATCAGCACTTGAGACGGGGAAGCATTTCCACTGTCAACCAGATTTGTTCCTGGATTTGGAAATGGATCAGTCAATATTGCCGAGGTTTTTGAATTCTTGAAGAATTTTTTAAGCTTAGCTCTGTGTGGACAATCTGCGATCCAATGATCCTCATCGCATATAAAGCATGGATTTCTTGGTTTCCTATTTCCAGGAGGGTTTGCAGAAGATTTTTCAGGTGATGATTCTTCCTGTTTCTTCTTCTTCCCTTTGCCTTTCTTCTTGCCCCCTGGTTGCTTGGTTTCTTTGCCTTTATCTGTCGATACGACATTTACTTCCGAGGCAAGAAGTTCCTCTTTTTCATTTCGATCGGAAATCTTACGGGCCTTTTTAGATGTAGCCTTTGTCGATTTTGTGTCTGTTGTGCCAATCACGTCATCGCTGGCATGAGAGTCATTGTTTGATTTAGGAGGAGGAGGGACTACGAATTCCGGTCTAGGAGCGTCAGGTATTTTATCGTAGAGCGTGCCAGACTGAGTGTAAATCAAGTCCAAATATTGCACATGAGCGATAACCTGCTCTTTGGTGACGACTCCTCCTTTTGCCACATCTTCCGTGATGGAAGGCAATAATGACTTAATAAACCATTCAGCTAAAAGCTGATCGGGAACATACGTTTTTACCATTCTACGATGACGTCGACACTCATGTATATGATCAGATATGTGAGTGGCCGTTGATTGTTTGAAATTGGTAAGAAGTTCCGTTCCTATTTCATACCTTATCGGTAACTGAAAATGGGTTAAAAAGGTTTTGGCTAGGGTACTGAAGTTGTCAAATGAAGCTCTGGGCAATTCGATATACCATTTTGTTGCCGGACCAGTTAACGTCCTCTGAAAAGGCGAAGCCTAATCGAATCATCGTTTAGGGTGTTTGATGAACACCACAGATGAAAGGTCATCACATGATTCGACGGATCTTCACCTGGATTTCCATTAAATTTAGGAATATCTGATGGAAGTTTATGCGGAATTGCTGGCCACCAAGGGGTGTAAGTGATTGGATCGTTTGTTAACCGAAGTCGCCACGAAGGGTAACTGTTGATTCAGGTTAGGTGAAGCATACCCAGGATAAGAGGGGATTGCCTGAGCAGTTTGTCTTTGCATCCCAGCATAATGCATTTGATGCTGGTAACTTTGGTAAGGTTGGTGGGCATGACCATTGTAGAATGGTTGATTTTGACCGTTTTGAATATACGGTTGCCCACTATTTGCAAAGATTTGTTGCTCAGAACCTTGGTATACTTGTTGGAACTGCGGTTGTTGGTATTTCACTAGCCATGGTCATGAAGCCATGTGCTGTTGTCCGATACTAACTGTTTGACCAAGATGAGGGGTGATTGTACCCATTTGAACTTGTGTCATTCCAACAGTCGGCGATTGTGGTTGAGTTGCAGGGTCAAGAGGCTGTTGCATTACAACCTGAGAAACTTGAGGTTGGCATACAACAGGTAGCGCTTGAACTTGCGACATCGTCACAATAGCTGGCGTAGTTGGTATACTTGACATAGGTAAACATTGTTGCATCGAATATACAACTCTTGGTTGTTGAGGTAGTATCGGTACCCAACCACTTGACGTAATTCCAGCATAACCCGAATTTTGTTGTGAACTCCCGTATGGCTGTCCTCCCAGAGGGGACAATGAAAGGGTATACTGCCCCCCATACGGCGGTAATCCGGTACTTAAGGGAATGGTTTGCCCTTGAGGGCTGGACTACCCAAATTGACCTCCAAATGGATCAATTTGTTGAGACTCAACATAAGAGTTTCTGGATATTATTCCGGATGAACAAACATGAATAGACCATACCGTCGAAATAGCCCCTGAGTGGGCTCCTTCTAGCGATTGAGAGCTAGTTGGGACAGATGGTATACCGACGAACATTGTTGGAGTGATAGTAGGAAGTTCTGCCGTCGCCGTGTCAGACGACACAGTCCTAGATGTTGACGATTGTTCAAACATTTCTAGTCTATCCAAAAGATTACCTAGCGATTTTACAGGAGCTTCTATTGGCGGTAGACTAATTTCTGATGAACAAGGATATAGAGTGATCTCGACTCCAAATTGCGATGGAGTACTAGATGGAGGATCTTCAACAATCTCTTCTATAGCAATCAGACCAGGTGGAAGGGGTAGACCGTCAGGTCCGTAGAATATTTCTGGTGCCGAAGAAGGTATAGAATCTGCAGCGACAGATGTTTGGGGAACAACACTCTCTGAACCGGTTGTAGATGGAACTGGTTAAGTGATACAAGTGTTTACCTTCAGACTAGGATCAATACTACTGTCGTTTGGTGGCTGCTGAACTTCTTCTGTAAAGGCAGGGATACCAGAAATGTTTGGAGTAACCAGAGTCTTTGATGTTGTTGGAACACTTGTTCTAACTTTACCAAGAGATTTGGAATCGGTTAAACGAGTTCGCTTTGTCCGTAATAGCTTCGATTCCGGAGACAAAGACGGTTGACTCGTAAGCCTCCGTGAACGATGGGGTTTCAATTGACTTTCTTCGACGATTGCAGATTACTCGATCAACTAAAAATCAAGGGGAAGTATGTTTCCAAATTAGATGAATTTTAGACACTTTGACACAACTTGTTTTTTCAATTTTAAAGAGTCGAGAAAAAACAAAATATGACTCTACTCGCCTTCGATTTTTAATGAGCTTGAAGTGACAAGTGCTCAGATGGACCTTTTCCGTTAAGGAGCCTGAAAAGGAACGAAAGGGACTGCTCTGGAAATCTAGGTAGAGGGATTACCAAACCAATCACAAAACTGCAGAATACTTTTTACGGTACGGCAGTCGATCTTCCCGAATGCTGTGTTCAGTGCATTGCGATCGATAGGGCAGCAGACACGGCTTCCTATGGATAAAGGATTAAGCCTATTGTGGTCTCCCAAAATATACTCGACGGTACATGGGAGCACAAGTCCGTACTGGCACTTATCGTCTCAAAGTGGAGGAATCACCCAACCATCAGTGAGAACAACAGTTACCAGGCTTTACGACGCTGGAATATGTCTCTAGCCTAGACTTCTAGATGTTGTGTGTTAGGTTCCAAAGCATTGTTAGATTCATTAAATTTATTTTATAGTTGATCTTGCTTAAGAAATTTTCCTTTTAGGTTCACCACGAGATGTAGATGTACAATTCCTAAAATGCAATCTAAGATGATGAACAATCTTTTATCTTCTTTGTGCAATGAAAATCCTAGCTACTAAGGAAAGAGAGACAGTATTCTTTCACAAAGAGAAAAGAGCACACACTAAATGCACTGTCCTAAATCAAACCAATCAAACAGTCTAAATGCAAATGCACATGCATGTATTTGTTTTCGGCTTTCTTAGTATGTGAATGATAAAAAGAAAGCTAATGCGCAAATCTGAATTACTTTTCAAGCGACAATTACTAACAAGTTTCTTTTTCAAAATAAAAAATGAAGACAATCACAACACTTTATGATTCAGAAATGAATACTTGCTTTCGACACTAGAAAAAATACAAATTCAGACCAAATACAATAGTAACAGGGTAATTGACTATCAATAGTGTTAGCGCTCGAATTTGCCTCAGGCTGAGGAAGGCAAAATCCAAGGCAACATCAAACCATTTAGCCTCGTAGCTAGCCCTACGGGGACAGGAGAGGGCTCTCTCCGGGTCTATCTCGGCAAAAGGTCTTCAAAGGGTTGAGATGACCAATAAAGAACACTGATTTTAGGCTAGTAAACTGATAGGGAAAGTTTGATTTTAAGTTTTTAGGGTTTTGTTGGAAACCTGAGCACAGCAATTTTGGGTGCGGGGATAGACAGTTTTTGCAGAGGTCTTTTTGGGGCAAGGTAGGAGATTGTATTGATGCCTTTGAAATAAGTGAATGGATAGATATGACTGGTGAGGAGCTAAGGAGAGCAAGAAACCATCGAGAGTTCTCCTTAAACAGATGAAAACATAGATATTAAGCAAACTTAAAGGCAGAGCATAGAAACCATGAATTCTACCTTAACACTTCATTTACTTAATTTGTAGAAGAGAAGAGTAGGAAAATGATACACATAACAAATTTACAAGTACATGAGAGAAACACACCATCAACACAAATCACCACAGGAATCCTAAATAGTGCTGCAAAACCCTGGTCTTTCCTTTGCCAAAATTGCAGAGATACAAAGAGTAATACAGTCTAAGCTTATCCCTCAAGAGTCCAACCTCTCCAACCATGAAAATGATTTAGAAAATACATAATATAGGCAAGCTAACACATTCCCTAGCCTCTAGGGGTCGAGATCATCATCCTAGGAGCTGTTTCAACCAATTCTAAACAAAGCACTATAATCTAGGCAGTCAAAACAACTTGCCTCTATAAGCTAGGAAACCAATTCATTCATTAATTTTTTGCTATTTTATGAATGAATCTTCTAGAATAGGTAAATAAGTGTCATGTCAACATAAAATTACATTAATTACATCAAGGAGGGTGAAAAATCCCACCAAAAAGTCAAAACTAGTCAATGTTGCGTTTTCCTGAGCTGAAGGTGCAAAACTGGCAAATTTTCCCAACGCGTAGCACGCCATTTCTCAACGCGTAGCGCGCCTTTCAGGCCACTTCCCAGCATCCAAATGAGGCATAAGTGGGCTTGTTGGAAAGTTCTGGATGTCTACTCTCTAGCCCAAGTGGAATTTCTCAATTTGGTGGCCATTTGCCCCTCCAAAATTGCAATCTCCCAAGACTGCTTCCTGTGTGTCCAAAAAGTGGCAGAAGGTCATTTTTTGCTTTTTTTTGACCTTTTGGGGGCTCAAATCTCCATGAAACTTCTTGGCAGTGGCTGACCAAGTGTAATTTGTCATGACAAATCCAAAAATGCTGAGTTTTTGTGAAATGGACCTCCCCAACTTAAGGGTAGCGCGCGGCGCGCTACGCGTTGAGGGCAAAAACCTGTTTTTTATATAAAAATTTCAAAATTGACAAAATTTTCCCCAAATCTTTTGAAATTTGGGCTGAAGGTGCCTCATCAAGTGACATGCTTAGCCAAAGAGGCTTCGGCCAAGATTCGGAGTCTATCCTCCCTTTTCGACATTTTAGTGCCCTCCCGGTGCATGCAATTCTGTTGTAGAGTCGCTGTCTTGGTCATATGGTGTATTGGTGCCCGCCTCCATGGTATTGAAAGTCTATGCCAAGTGTATGTCATATTTGTTGAAAATGAGGAATGAAGGCTTGATGTCTTTGTCTTCAAGTGCCAAATATGCCAAAGGAAGAATACAACCTTGGTAACACACTGTTTTCAAACCCTACAACACTTTTTATATTGGCAAAAGGAGTGCTTCAAACTTGGATATCCACGGAAAAATTTTCATGAACCCATTACATTTATCTTTCAAAAGCCAAGCACAAGTGGTGGATGTGAGCCTACCTGGAATTTGCTTGAGAGAAAAGAGGATTTGGTAGCTTGCTGGCAGTTTATTGGGCGAAAAACCCAACGCGTAGTGCACCTTGCCCAACACGTAGCACCCCTTTGACGCGTAGCACACTTGCAAAATAACACTGAGAGAAGCTCCCTGACGCGTAGTACGCCCTTCCTGACGCGTAGCGCGCCCTCAACAACATAGTAAATTTTGTAGGAGGCTCTTGGAGGCCGTCCCGGTGTTGAAATTGGGCGCAGGATAGCTCGTTGGAAAGGTCTTTGAGTCTACTTTCCAACCCAACTAGAATTTTTCAATTTGAAGTTCATTTTCCTTGTAAAAAATCAAATCTCCCAAGACTGGTCAAAATGTGCCAAATGAGGCTGCCTCAAGGCAGAGTGCTGTTGCAGTCAACTTTTGAATGCCTTCCTCAACTCAAAATTGAGCTCAGGATAGCTCATTGGAAAGTTCTTTGTGTCTAGTTATCATTTGATGCATCCAGAAATTCATTTGGCCAACCAAGCTAGGAGAAAACTTGATTTTCCCAAGGTCACTTCAGAGGTGCATTCGATTCTCTTGAGGCAACGGTATTTTTGACATTTCTCTAAAACCATGACACCTGTGTAAAAAGTGAAGGAGGTTTTTCTTCCTTGGCCTATTTTGGACAAAAAAATCTCTAAGTTTTCCCAAATTCATCTTTTATTGCTCTGAAACATCTTTTGAGTGAAACTGATCCCGATGTGTGAAACAAGGAATTTTGTGGAAATGAAGGGGATAGGGGGCTTCTAAATTCTTGGGGAAATTTTCGGAAGTAGGGAGGGATGTTAGGGAGTAGGGGAAAGTGAAATCATGGAGATCGAGTGAGGGGAAGGGGTCCAAAAGGGCAAAACATAGGCCCAACCTAGAAAATTGCCAAGTTGTAGCAAGAAACTAGGGTTTGTGCAAAAATGAGGAATTTGGGGGATCTCAGTGATGGGAAGTGTTTGATAAGGTACATGAAGGATAGGGAAGGTGTATGAACATCTGGATACAAGTTTTTCTAATGATTTGACCATCCAAGAGAAATTGCCTTCAAAACCCTAGGAGAGGGAAATGAACCTTACCTAGGCGCAACTGAAGCATGAATAAGGTGTAAAATGACTCATTAGACACTGACATGATAATGAAAACCCTATGAATGATGATATAATCAACAGAATGATGACATGGACCGAAATTTGGACAAATTTAGAAGGAGTGAAAGCAAACCCTAGACCTAATGCATAGTGACCAAATTTTGCTTGAAGACTCACTGAAATGACAAAATTTGACCTTGACACTCTGAGACCACTTTGTAAGAGCATATTTGGTCCCTAGAGGAAGGCTGGAAAGACTGACACTAACATTGGCTCCAATGGGGATGGTAGAGCCTTGGAGGTGCCAAGAACGGCAGATCTTTGGGATAGCAGACCAGCGCCTTATCCATTGGGCAATGGAGTCAAAAACTCAAACTAAAATGCATGACTGAAAACCGACACAAACTAACTTAACAACAAGACTGAAAATTGACTCACAAAGGACTCATGACTCAACCAAAAACTGACTCGATACTTAAATGTTGGCATTATGAGACAAGTATTGTCCTTGATGGCAAATCACACTGATAACAAATCATAGTGCAGAAGGATAGCAGCAAGGAATTGATGATCAGTCTACAAGTATGAAGAAAAATATATACACGCTGGTTCACTATATACCAAGTCGCGTATACAAGCAAGTTCACTATATACCAAGTCGCGTATACGCAGGTTCACTATATACCAAGTCGCGTGTACACGCTGGTTGGCTTCAGTAAAAGCGCGTGTATGTGGAAAACTTATCTTTGGTCCATGGCGGTTATTCCTTGGAAGTTGTGCCTATGGTTTTGGACCTTGGTGTCTCGACGAACGTGTTGATCCCTAGTTTTGAGGATGATGGTATTGGATTTCTATGGTTTTGGCTCTTGGTATTGAACAAGGCCTAAGGCTATATAAGGAGAAGGAAATCATTAGGCAAGTGTATCCAAAAAAAAAAGTCTTGAAGATCTGATGAAGTATTAGATCCAGTATGCAGGTTATTGGTGGATGATGTATTGCTTGATCTGAGCTAAGGAGAGATCTCATCGGTTGATGGAGAACAAGATCTAAGGAGATATTGAGATCAAATGGTTTGAAATGAACTATCTTTATATGGTTGATTATGCGTATTTCTAGATCTGCATACTGACGCAATGTTATGTTCTGGGTATAACTGAAATCTGGTACAACTGCAAGTTATGAAAAATTATTTTTAGATTTGTACGCAGGTTGTCTTCGGTAAAACCGCGTGTATACGCGGGTTGCCTTCATTGTAGTAGTGTATATATTTTGGAGCTTGATTTTTGGGTTGCAGCTGGATTTGACTGTTATTGCAGAGTTTTGTAGTCTGCTCTGTGTTCTAGTGACTGGGTTTGACAGGGTTTCAGTGGTTCAGTGATTCAAAGATTGATGATGCTAGTATTGGTTGTTTTATGCTTCTATGATTTGTGAATGAATCATGGTCTTCAGATTGTAATGTTGTGCTTCAGGAGTATCCAGTCTGAAAATTGATGAAAAGTGGTACCTGAAGGAAAGAAGATTGTAGGCCAGCACCTACGTACTAGTATCTTAGCTAGTACAAGAGCAAAGGGGGTTGGAGCTCCCTTCCAAGGAAGTTTGGAGAACGAGAGAAGGTTGAAGCCTTCTGCAGGTTGTAGCCTGCGTACTGGTATAAGGCTGCACCAGTACAAAAGATTGTGAACTGAAGTTCTTATTAAAGAAATATGGAGACGACTTGTAGCAGGTGGTTTTCACCCACATTGGGTTTCCACCTTATATCATGGTGTTCATGTGTGTGGCTTTTGTGTGATGATATGTTCTGCTATACTGCATCTGTTTACTCTTAATATGATGAATAATGTCCTGATGCATTTAACTGAAGATAAACTAACTGAATTATAAGATTTATGGTTATACGCTGGTTTCTTTAGACACAGTAGCGTGTACATGCTGGTTCACTTAGCTGAAGTAGTGTATATGTTTCTGAGCATTGAAAAAGTTTTATTGATCTCATAATACTGATTCACCCCCCCTCTCAATATTATTTCCAACAATTGGTATCAGAGCAGGTCCTTCAGAGAAGCTTGATCGCTTGAAGGTAGATCGTTCATCATGAGCAACTATGAGAGAAAAGCATCAATCAGGCCGCCGGTTTTTGATGGGACAAACTTCAATTATTGGAAGGTAAGAGTTACTGCCTATCTTCAATCTCTTGGTACAGAAGTTTGGGACATCGTAGAGACAGGCTACACTTTTCCTTCAGCTACTCCTACAGATGCAGCCGAGAAAAAGAAATATGAAACAAATGCGAAAGAAGTCAATACTCTATTGGGATGTATATCTCAATCAGAATTCATGAAGGTAATGCACTATAAATCTGCAAAAGAAATATGGGACAAAATTGTCACGAGCTATGAAGGAGACGAACAGGTAAAGCGTGCTAAACTTCAAACTCTCAGGATTAAGTATGAGACTCTCAGAATGTATAATGATGAAAGTGTGGCTAACTATTTCCTTAGGGTAGATGAGATTGTTAATTGCATGAAAAACTTGGGTGAAGAAATAAAAGAGGCTATTGTGGTTGAAAAGGTTCTAAGATCTTTGTCCCCCAAGTTTGAATCTAAAGTGTCTGCCATAGAAGAAAAGGAAAATCTGCAAATTCTTACTATGTCTCAGCTTCACGGGATTCTAACCGCTTATGAAATGAGAAAGGGAGGTCCATCAGACAGAAGAGAAGCTGCCTTCAAGGCTTTAGGCAAAGAAGAGTATTATGAAGCAAGTCACGTGCCAGAAGATGAAGAAGAGGAATCAAATTTTGTCAGAAATCTTCAAAGGGGTTCTGGAAGGTTCAGAGGTAAGTTGCCTTTTAAATGCTTTACTTGTGGAAGAGTTGGTCATTATGCTGCCAGATGTCCTCACAAAAATAAGAATGACAAGGGAAAGGAACCTGTTAAATGGAACAAGAAACAAAATGAAAAGAAGAAAAGCTATTACACTCATGAAGATAGTGATTGTCTTTCAAATAGTGATGAAGATGAACAAGGTAATAGATATAAATTGTTAATGGCTTTTGAAGATGATGACTATATGGATGCTATAGATGTAGAAGGCTTTTGTGAAGAAATGAAAGATCTCAAAGTTTGCTTAGAAGAGAAGAGTGCTATTATTGATTCTCTACAATGTCAACTAGCTGAAAAGGAAAAACATCTTGAAAAATTGGAATGTGAGATTGTTTGTCTTAGAAAGGAGATTGAGAAAACAAAAGCGATTAATCTTAAATTTGTTAAAGGATCTGAAACCTTGGATGAGATTATCAATGTGCAGCGATCTCCTCTGATCAAGACAGGTCTTGGATATAATGGAGAAACATCTCAAGCCTCTACCTCTAAAAGCTATCTTGATGCAGCAAGGAGAAGCGAGCAAAGGCCAAATAAATGTCATCAGGTGAATCAGGGACAGTTTACCTCAAGAACCAATAAAGACCATCAAGAAATTCGGGGACAAACTGCCTTAAGGACAAACAAAAGCTACAATCAGCCTCAGGTAAAATCTTCCCAATTTGCTCCAAGAATGAATGTGAATAGAAGCTACAATCGGTTGGATGATAGATCTGATTATCGCAGAAGTTTCTTTAATGGCCAATGCTTTTCTTGCCATAACTTCGGTCACAAAGCAACTCAATGTATTGCCTACAAGACAATCATGACTAGAGAAGCTCAAAAGCAAGGGAGAATGATTGGAACCATGAAAAGGACTTATAACAACTTTTCGGTTCTTGAAAATGAAGTTGAATGCTCTATTTGTAATAAATTTGTTCATGAAGACTCTGAATGCAGGAGCAGGTTCCGGAAGACAACTCAGAAGGAACAAACCTCAAATGTCAGAACATGGAGAATAAAGGAACCGCAACCAGAAAGATGTGGGATAGCCTTTTATGCAGAAGGTCAAGAAAGTCTATGGTACATTGACAGCGGATGTTCGAAGCATATGACAGGGGACAAAGAAAAGCTTGAGTCATATACCGCATTAGAAAAGGGGAAGAAGGTTTCTTTTGGAAATGATATCTCTGCAGCCATAAAAGGAAAAGGTGTTGCTCCATTGAAAGAGAAGGTCAAAGCTGGAAATGTTTTGTATGTTGATGGATTGAAGCATAATCTTCTGAGTGTCAGTCAAATGTGCGATCAAGGAATAGAAGTGATATTTAGATCAAATGGATGTTGTGTTCGTGACCTTGATAAAGGTAAAACAGTGATCAAAGGAAGAAGCACTCCAAATAATCTATACATATTTGAAGAAGGACCACAACAATGCTATTTGAGCAAGGATGATGAACACTGGCTATGGCATCGAAGGTTGGGGCATCTAAGCTTTTCACAAATAAGGAAAGCATGCAAATATCAGGCAGTTCGTGGTCTTCCAGATATCAAAATTCCAGACAACACTATATGCAAATCTTGTCAGTTTGGAAAGCAAACCAGAACTAACTTTCCAGAGAAGGAAGGATCAACCAGCATACCTCTTGAGCTAGTCCATACAGATGTATGTGGTCCATTTAGGAAAAGGACACCTCGAGGAGAATAATATTTGATATTATTCATTGACGATTTCTCCAGGTTTGTCTGGTTAGGGCTTATGAAGCACAAGGATGAAGCATTCGAAAAATTCAAATCCTTCAAAGCCTTGGTTGAAAATGAATCAGGACACAAAATTAAGTGCCACAGATCTGACAGAGGTGGGGAGTTTACCTCAAACGAATTTTTCGATTTCTGTGAAGAACATGGGATAAGAAGAGAATTCTCTACAGCTAGAACTCCTCAGCAAAATGGGGTTGTGGAAAGAATGAACAGAACAATCCAACAAATGGCTCGTGCTATGCTTGATGAATCAGGTACTCCCGCAACTTTCTGGGGTGAGGCTGCACATGCTGCGGTTATTATTCTTAACAAAACAAATGTCCGAGTAAACAGCACTCAAACACCTCATGAGCTCTGGAGTGGTGAGACTCCTTCAGTGAAGCATTTCAAAATCTTTGGGAGCAAATGTTATATTAAGAATACTGATGAGCAACTTGGAAAACTTGAACCAAGAGCAGATGAAGGCATTCTTCTTGGTTATTCTCCACATAGCAAAGCTTACAAGTGCTACAACAAAAGACTTGGCAGAATTGTTGACAGCATTGATGTAGTGGTTGATGAGAAGGGATATATTCCTAGGCAAGTTCATCATGAAGACATTGAAGAAGATGAAGGCTACCCTCAAAGGCAGAATGATGAAGAAGAAGAACCTCAAGAAGAACCTCAAGAAGAAGAAGAACCTCAAGAAGAACCAGAGGAGCAGACAAGAATAGAAGAGAAGACTCCATCCAGATATGTTCAAAAGAATCATCCAGAATCTCAGATTGTGGGGCAGAAAGAAGCAGGAATACAAACAAGAAGAAGAATTGCAGAAGCTTCAAGCTATTTGGCATTACTCTCTTCCACTGAACCACAAAATGTGAAAGAGGCATGCAAAGATTAATGTTGGGTCAAAGCAATGGATGAAGAACTTGAGTAGATCGAAAAGAACAATACTTGGGAATTGGTTCCTAGACCAAAAGATAAAAATGTCATAGGGACTAAATGGGTCTTCAAAAATAAATTGAATGAAAATGGAGAAGTAATTAGAAACAAGGCCAGACTTGTTTGTAAAGGGTATGCGCAGCAAGAAGGAATAGATTTTGAAGAGACCTTTGCTCCTGTTGCAAGACTTGAGGCCATCCGAATGTTCCTTGCTCTCTCAAGCTTTCAAAACTTCAAGGTATTCCAAATGGACGTGAAATCAGCCTTTCTGAATGGAGACTTAGAAGAAGAAGTATATATTGAGCAGCCAGATGGTTTCATTCTTGGGAACGATCCAAACCTTGTATGCAGATTGAAAAAGGCTCTCTATGGTCTCAAACAAGCTCCAAGGGCTTGGTACTATCGTTTGGACAAATATCTTCACAAACAAGGTTTTTCAAAAGGATCAGCAGATAGCAATCTCTATATGAAAGTTGAAAATAACAAATTGCTAATACTTGTTGTGTATGTAGATGATATTATCTTTGGTAGCAATGAAGAGGCTATGAGTCAGAACTTTGCCTTGGTTATGCAGAAAGAATTTGAAATGTCATTACTTGGAGAATTGACATACTTTCTTGGATTGCAAATCCAACAAAATGAAGGAGGTATTTTCTTGTCTCAAACCAAGTACCTCAAGCAGATCTTGAAGAAGTATGGCATGGAAGATTCAAAGCCAGTTTGTACCCCCATGGTTACAGGATGCAGCCTCAGTGCAAATGACGAATCAGCAGCAGTTCACCAACCCACTTATAGATCCATGATTGGGAGTTTGCTTTATTTGACAGGTACCCGACCAGATATTATGCATGCAGTAGGAATTGTTGGAAGATTTCAAGCCAACCCAAAGGAAACTCATCTTCAGGAAGTCAAAAGAATCTTCAAGTATCTTCAAGGGACCCAAAACTATGGCTTATGGTATCCTAGAGATACAGATCTCACTCTTCATGCTTACACAGATGCAGATTGGGCCGGAAGTGTGGATGATAGGAAAAGCACAAGTGGTGGTGCTTTCTTCATGGGTTCCAGATTAGTATCTTGGTTCAGCAAGAAACAGAGTTCGATTGCCTTATCTACAGCTGAAGCAGAATATGTGGCTGCGGCATCTTGCTGCACACAACTTCTTTGGATGATGCAGACCTTGCAGGATTTTCAAATCACTTGCACTCCACCAGTCTCTATCTTATGTGATAATACAAGTGCAATCAGCATTTCAAAGAATCCAGTCATGCACTCAAAGACCAAGCACATACCAATCAAGTACCATTTTCTTCGGGAACAAGTGCTTGAGCAGAAGGTCAAGTTGGAGTATGTTCCTTCTAAGGAACAAGTTGCTGATATTCTCACAAAACCACTGCCCAGGGAAACTTTTGAATATCTCAGACAAAAGCTGGGAGTAGTTGATGCTTCATCCTGCTGTTGAAGCTTGTCTGTTCTACAGAAAAGTTGGTATACGCAAGTTACGTAAGGGATATCCGCGTATATACGTTGATTTATGCTGGGAAAGTCGCGTGTATGTTGTACGCGTGTTGCAGAAATCATATCCGCGTGCATACGCTGTTTTATGCAGGAGAAGTCGCGTATATGGAGTTCTGAACAGCAAGGGCAGACTCCGGTTGGAGAAGGTCTGAGATAGGTATGCCAGAATTCTTCAGGCATAGTTTCAGGGGGTGCAACAGGCACAGGTTCAGGGGGAGCAGCTTAAAGTCTCATAAAGCATTGTTGGCATTTAGATGCTTTTGGTTCTAGTACACAACTGTTGTTGGTTTCAGGAGAAGGAGCTCAGAAGGAAATCTTGGTTGCTGATCTAAAAAGATGTTTATCAGATGCTGCTTGTGACCTTCATAAGCCTTGGTCTAGATCTGCTGTCTCTATGTCATGTATTTTTTTTGTGATATCTCTTTTATGGTGTCAAGGTCATGTAACGGCCTATGTTGGTTTCCCCACTATGCCTGGGATGCATGATGTAATATAATTGGTTGTTTCTTATGTATCCCCTCTTGGTTGGGAGTATGGATTGAGTCTTTTGGTGATAGGAAGGTCCCTTATGGTGTATAAGTCTTGGTTCTTTTGAAGAACATCTTTTGCAGATCTTACCTACAGCCAAGCAAAGATATCAGCATGTACTCAGGGGGAGCACAACCCTTTGCCCTTGATGACAAAGGGGGAGAGTGATTTGATTTGGTGTTGTTGCCATCAAGTCCAAAGGGGGAGATTGTTGGCATTATGAGACAAGTATTGTCCTTGATGGCAAATCACACTGATAACAAATCATAGTGCAGAAGGATAGCAACAAGGAATTGATGATCAGTCTACAAGTATGAAGGAAAATATATACACACTGGTTCACTATATACCAAGTCGCGTATACAAGCAGGTTCACTATATACCAAGTCGCGTATACGCAGGTTCGCTATATACCAAGTCGCGTGTACACGTTGGTTGGCTTCAGTAAAAGCGCGTGTATGTGGAAAACTTATCTTTGGTCCATGGCGGTTATTCCTTGGAAGTTGTGCCTATGGTTTTGGACCTTGGTGTCTCGACGAACGTGTTGATCCCTAGTTTTGAGGATGATGGTATTGGATTTCTATGGTTTTGGCTCTTGGTATTGAACAAGGCCTAAGGCTATATAAGGAGAAGGAAATCATTAGGAAAGTGTATCCAAAAAAAAAAGTCTTGAAGATCTGATGAAGTATTAGATCCAGTATGCAGGTTATTGGTGGATGATGTATTGCTTGATCTGAGCTAAGGAGAGATCTCATCGGTTGATGGAGAACAAGATCTAAGGAGAGATTGAGATCAAATGGTTTGAAATGAACTATCTTTATATGGTTGATTATGCATATTTCTAGATCTGCATACTGACGCAATGTTATGTTCTGGGTATAACTGAAATCTGGTACAGCTGCAAGTTATGAAAAATTATTTTTAGATCTGTACGCAGGTTGTCTTCGGTAAAACCGCGTGTATACGCGGGTTGCCTTCATTGTAGTAGCGTATATCTTTTGAAGCTTGATTTTTGGGTTGCAGCTGGATCTGACTGTTATTGCAGAGTTCTGTAGTCTGCTCTGTGTTCTGGTGACTGGGTTTGACAGGGTTTCAGTGGTTCAGTGATTCAAAGATTGATGATGCTAGTATTGGTTGTTTTATGCTTCAATGATTTGTGAATGAATCATGGTCTTCAGATTGTAATGTTGTGCTTCAGGAGTATCCAGTCTGAAAATTGATGAAAAGTGGTACCTGAAGGAAAGAAGATTGTAGGCCAGCACCTACGTACTAGTATCTTAGCTAGTACAAGAGCAAAGGGGGTTGGAGCTCCCTTCCAAGGAAGTTTGGAGAATGAGAGAAGGTTGAAGCCTTCTGCAGGTTGTAGCCTGCGTACTGGTATAAGGCTGCACCAGTACAAAAGATTGTGAACTGAAGTTCTTATTAAAGAAAGATAGAGACGACTTGCAGCAGGTGGGTTTCACCCACATTGGGTTTCCACCTTATATCATGGTGTTCATGTGTGTGGCTTTTGTGTGATGATCTGTTCTTCTATACTGCATCTGTTTACTCTTAATATGATGAATAATGTCCTGATGCATTTAACTGAAGATAAACTAACTGAATTATAAGATTTATGGTTATACGCTGGTTTCTTTAGACACAGTAGTGTGTACACGCTGGTTCACTTAGCTGAAGTAGCGTATATGTTTCTGAGCATTGAAAAAGTTTTATTGATATCATAATACTGATTTACCCCCCCTCTCAGTATTATTTCCAACATTACACACAATCGACCAACTGAAAATGATGCTCAAAGTGGAGCTTATTCATCAAAACCTACTCTAACAATTTCATTCATCACCTGATCAAGTGAAATGAAACAACCAATGCAACCAAGTGTCTAGTCAATTTAACGTCTTAAATTGCTCTACATAAATTATCAATCCGGGTATCATAAACTGATGAAGTGTGGTGCACTATATATGCTTAGTTAACCTTTCTCTTACTTTGTTGTTTTATAGTTTATGTTGTTTTTGGGGTTTTGTTCTTGTTGGTTTTCTAAAGTGTTTAATGCAAATGGAAATCCTATTCTAAGGTCTTAAGAATACTTTTAAAGGATAAGTATGGATAAAGATTTCAAGACAAGGCCTATGTCCCTAATGGTAACTTCCAAAACTTAGTACTTCAAAAGAACTTAAAACATGTTATTGATGGAGTTAGTATTTAAACAAAAGTGCAAATATACAACTAGTTCAATCAAAATAAAATGCAATAACCAAACAATGAGCTAATGACTATGAGACCCAGTATCCTTGCTGCTTCAGCAAAAGGACAAGATGATTCTATCATGTCATTAGTTCAATCAAAATAAAATGCAATAACCAAACAATGAGCTAATGACTATGAGACCCAGTATCCTTGCTGCTTCAGCAAAAGGACAAGATGATTCTATCATGTCATTAGTCATTAAAAGGCTATGTTCATCACTAATCTACAATCAACTTGAAAGCAATTTATGTACAACTAATATACATAAGCATAACAAAATTAAATGCAAAATTAAATGACAACTATACAAGGCAGGGGCCCTCTGCCACCTATGAAATCAAAGCAAAATTGAACACACTTGCATGAATTAAAATTGCATGAATGAGAAATCTAATCTATCAAACTTGAAAGCAATCAAATCAAATCAAAGCAATATTTACAAAATGAAATCTACTCTACCTTACATTCTACAAAGCAATATTTACAAAATGAAATCTACTCTACCTTACATCCTAATATGCTTCATGACATCTACTTCACATCTCCTTCCATGTTGAGAACATCAAAGCTTTATTCAAATTCTTCAAAAGTACAAAGTACAACAAAGTTCTCCAAAGCTTTCAAAAGCCATCAAGGAAGAACTACAAACTTAAGAACTAGGGACTAAAGACTAACAAATGAAGGAGAGAGATCTCCTATTTATACAAAAAGATGAGAGCCATCTCATTAATGATAGTCCATGGATCTCTCCCTCTACCTCTAGAGTCCTAATCAAAATAGGAACTGATAAGACACATGTCTTTTTAGAGTTACAATACAATTAGGAGATGTGACACATATCCTCATGATCCCATGATTCTTTCCAACCAAATTCGAATTTGGCCTTAGAGTGCCACATAAGGGTCTTCTAGAAGTCTCCTTTCAACCTACACATGTCAACAACCTCAACCCATTTGTTAGGTATAAGCATATGCACATTATTTTCTAATTTTTAACCACAAATTCACTTAAAAGGCTTAGAATTAATAAAGATTGGAAAAACATAAATGTGGCCCAATGATAATGAAAGTGGGATGAATGTGGTGACATAGTAGTAAAATGGAGGTGAAATGGAGGTGATATAATGGACATAATAGTGAAAGTGTAATGGAAATGAATGACATTTTCAAGACTCAACACCAAGTAAGTATTCCATCTGCTGTTCGAATTTTCTGCAAGTGCTCACTTATGAACAACAAGGGAGAACTAATGAACGACAACTCCCATGATAACTTAGAAACAGATCCGTTGAATGATATGAATTCTCTCTCCACCTCCAAAAACACTGCATAAGGATCTTGAAATTCAAGCACATTGGAACCTAGCTCATCTAATGGACTACTTCTCTTTTCCTCATACCGTGAATGCAAACTTTGATCTGAGCCTTGTGACGAGACTCTTGCTGAAAATGACAAAGAAACCGACTGTCGGATCAAGTTCATATCAGCACATGTTTCAAACTCACATGTAGTTAATGGAGAAAGACTTTGACTGCAAACCTCATCCAAAACATCAGCTATTGGATCATGAAAAACTTGAAAAGACTGTTGTAATGTATCCATTGAAAATGTATGACATCCTTCTAACTGTTCATCTTTTCCTTGAGAGATTTTACGAAGATTCTGCCTTACGAACTGAAATGCTTCGAAACAAAAGGTTATAGAATCTTCCTGCATCATCAAATCATGTATTTCGTCTTCCACAGCTTCATCTGTAATCTGCCCTTCAATTTCATTTGGTGGCTGCAAATCTGATGCTACAGGCTGCTCAAGAATTTTGTTATCTGTCTCATCCTCAACATTAACACTGAGAGATTGCTGATTTGTTATAGGCTGTTCATTTGAAGATTTACTATGCAATCTACCCTTCAAAAATTGAAATGATTCAAAACAGAATGGTATGGAGTTACCTTGAATCATTAAATCATGTGTGTCCACTTCCAAGTCTTTAGCTGCAACTTGACAATCAATGGCTTTCGGGGGTTGCAAATTTGAATATGAGAAGTCTTGAACAAAATTTTCATTGCTCTCAAGATGATTCAAATCAAGACTTGTTGACATTTGATTTCCGATTGCATGGTATTTATCTCTGATGAACTGAAATGAATCAAAACAAAAAGGCAAAGATCCTTCACTTACTTCAAACTTTGCTGCACTTTCCTTGTCACTGTCATAGCTGATATGTGATGGCTGAACATTGTATTCAAGCTGCTGAAAATGAAATTCTTCCTCGCACAAACTAGCTGCTGATTTGTCTACAAGATTAGCTTCTGTTTGGAGAACATAATCATCATCATACTGATCAAAATGAGGCAAATCATCGTTATAAAGCATATCATCAAGCATGCAGGTCATATCAACAGTGCTTTCTTCGCCAAGGTGATCTACAAAACAATCATTATCAGATCTATGACAACTAGGATAAGAAACAAAATGTTTTGGATCAACAACTTGTTCTTCTTCAATCAGCGAGCCATGGGCTTGAACATCATAAGCATTTCTTGGGGTGATCCTTTGCATCATCTCTTCTACTGCACTTACCAAAATGTCAAGCTTTACCTCTAGAGATGTCGATTTTTCCGGATCTATGTTTTTCATCTCTTCTTCCTTCATCCTTGCCCTTCGGATCAGCAGATGAGCCTCTACATTTACTGCACTGTTTTGCATCTCGTGAAGTGTTGCAATATTCCTTTTTCTCAGCTGAAACTCCATTTACGGATCAAAGTCACCCGGATAGTGCAAGAGAGCAGATCTAAGAGAAGGTCTTATATCAACTGGCATCGAATAATAAACTTGGTTAAATCTGGCTGAAAACTGTTGTACTGTCTCCCCTAGCAATCTTTTCAGCTGGTTATACTCTTCTACAATCAAGAAAAGGTTCTACCCGATCATCCACCTGTCGAGAAAAACTTTGACAAACTGCTGGAAATCTGAAATGCTTGCATCAGGCAAGGCTTTGAACCAACTCTTCACTTTGGCTTGCAAAGAAAGAGCAAAAAGCCTTATACTAACATCTTCGCTATTAACTTCAAAAAGGTCTAGAAAATTCTCAACATTCTGCACATGTTGCTCAGCGTTGACATTCTTACTTTCACCATCAAACCTCGGCAAGTATAGATCATAGTTTTTGGGAAAAGCATGAAGAACAGAAGGTAAAACAAGAGGTTTATACCGATCTGGAATTTTACAAGGTGTAGGGATATGTACAGCAGGTATAGAATCAGTCGTGGTCTCTTGAGGCTCATCAATTTGAAGATGGTCATCACAAAATTTAGAAGAAAGGTCTTGATCAAGCTCAAAGGTATGCAAATCTTTGGTATTCACAATCTTCAAAGGGAAAGAATCAACTGCAGGCCGAGGATCTTTTCTCAAGCATAGTATACTTTGCAAAGCCTTCTTGACATTCTTGGGAAAAGAGAAGAAATAATTTATGACAAAGAACAAAATGTCTTGGATGAAATTCCAACTTGAATACCTGATCTGTCCATGTTGTCCTTTCATGCTTTTGCTGGTCGGGATCATCCTCCAGTGGAGTCTTTGGATCTGATCTCGAAACTGATTTAGAGTTGCCAAGTGAATGATTTCAGCCTTTCAAGTGTCTGATTGTTGTCCACCATCAACAATCAGATCTGAAATTGATACATGTACTGGGGTAATTAACAAGTTAGATGTCACGATTACAAGCTAGACCGGAGATTGACTGAAGCAGCGTTTATCTACTTCCGCTAATGCAAAGCAAAAGCGTTTCGAAGGCTACCTGGCATAACTTCAGGCTCTGTCTGTAGCTTATAAAACAAATGACATCAACCAACAAACCATTTGTTCTTCCCAGTATGGTCGCCAATATGTTAGCGCTCGAATTTGCCTCAGGCTGAGGAAGGCAAAATCCAAGGCAACATCAAACCACTTAGCCTCGTAGCTAGCCCTACGGGGACAGGAGAGGGCTCTCTCCGGGTCTATCATGGCAACAGGTCTTCAAAGGGCTGAGATGACCAATAAAGAACACTGATTTTAGGCTAGTAAACTGATAGGGAAAGTTTGATTTTAAGTTTTTAGGGTTTTGTTGGAAAACTGAGCACAACAATTTTGGGTGCGGGGATGAGACACAGTTTTTGCAGAGGTCTTTTTGGGGCAAGGTAGGAGATTGTATTGATGTATTTGAAATAAGTGAATGGATAGATATGACTGAGGAGCTAAGGAGAGCAAGAAACCATCGAGAGTTCTCCTTAAACAGATGAAAACATAGATATTAAGCAAACTTAAAGGCAGAGCATAGAAACCATGAATTCTACCTTAACACTTCATTTACTTAATTTTCAGAAGAGAAGAGTAGGAAAATGATACACATAACAAGTTTACAAGTACATGAGAGAAACACACCATCAACACAAATCACCACAGGAATCCCAAATAGTGCTGCAAAACCCTGGTCTTTCCTTTGCCAAAATTGCAGAGATACAAAGAGTAATACGGTCTAAGCTTATCCCTCAAGAGTCCAACGTCTCCAACCATGAAAATGATTTAGAAAATACATAATATAGGCAAGCTAACACATTCCCTAGCCTCTAGGGGTCGAGCTCATCATCCTAGGAGCTGTTTCAACCAATTCTAAACAAAGCACTATAATCTAGGTAGTCAAAACAACTTGCCTCTATAAGCTAGGAAACCAATTCATTCATTAATTTTTTGCTATTTTATGAATGAATCTTCTAGAATAGGTAAATAAGTGTCATGTCAACATAAAATTACATTAATTACATCAAGGAGGGTGAAAAATCCCACCAAAAAGTCAAAACTAGTCAATGTTGCGTTTTCCTGAGCTGAAGGTGCAAAACTGGCAAATTTTCCCAACGTGTAGCGCGCCATTTCTCAACGCGTAGCGCACCTTTCAGGCCACTTTTGAGGCACTTCTCGACATCCAAATGAGGCATACGTGGGCTTGTTGGAAAGTTCTGGATGTCTACTCTCCAGCCCAAGTGGAATTTCTCAATTTGGTAGCCATTTGCCCCTCCAAAATTGCAATCTCCCAAGACTGCTTCCTGTGTGTCCAAAAAGTGGCAGAATGTCATTTTTTGCTTGTTTTTTGACCTTTTGGGGGCTCAAATCTCCATGAAACTTCTTGGCAGTGGCTGAGCAAGTGTAATTTGTCATGACAAATCCAAAAATGCTGAGTTTTTGTGAAATGGACCTCCCCAACTTAAGGGTAGCGTGCGGCGCGCTACGCGTTGAGGGCAAAAACCTGTTTTTTATATAAAAATTTCAAAATTGACAAAATTTTCCCCAAATTTGTTGAAATTTGGGCTGAAGGTGCCTCATCAAGTGACATGCTCAGCCAAAGAGGCTTCAGCCAAGATTCAGAGTCTATCCTCCCTTTTCGACATTTTAGTGCCCTCCCGGCGCATGCAATTCTATTGTAGAGTCGTTGTCTTGGTCATATGGTGTATTGGTGCCCGCCTCCATGGTATTGAAAGTCTATGCCAAGTGTATGTCAGATTTGTTGAAAATGAGGAATGAAGGCTTGATGTCTTTGTCTTCAAGTGCCAAATATGCCAAAGGGAAACGAGGAAGAATACAACCTTGGTAACACACTGTTTTCAAACCCTACAACACTTTTTATATTGGAAAAAGGAGTGCTTCAAACTTGGATATCCATGGCAAAATTTTCATGAACCCATTACATTTATCTTTCAAAAGCCAAGCACAAGTGGTGGATGTGAGCCTACCTGGAATTTGCTTGAGAGAAAAGAGGATTTGGTAGCTTGCTGGCAGTTTATTGGGCGAAAAGCCCAATGCGTAGCACGCCTTGCCCAATGCGTAGTGCCCCTCTGACGCATAGCGCACGTGCAAAATAACACTGAGAGAAGCTCCCTGACGCGTAGCACGCCCTTCTTGACGCGTAGCGCGCCCTCAGCAACATAATGCATTTTGCAGGAGGCTTTTGGAGGCCGTCCCGGTGTTGAAATTGGGCGCAGGATAGCTCGTTGGAAAGGTCTTTGAGTCTACTTTCCAACCCAACTAGAATTTTTCAATTTTAAGTTTATTTTCCTTGTCAAAAATCAAATCTCCCAAGACTGGTCAAAATGTGCCAAATGAGGCTGCCTCAAGGCAGAGTGCTGTTGCAGTCAACTTTTGAATGCCTTCCTCAACTCCAAATTGAGCTCAGGATAGCTCATTGGAAAGTTATTTGTGTCTATTTATCATTTAATGCATCCAGAAATTCATTTGGCCAACCAAGCTAGGAGAAAACTTGATTTTCCCAAGGTCACTTCAGAGGTGCATTCGATTCTCCTGAGGCAACGGTATTTTTGACATTTCTCTAAAACCATGACACCTGTGTAAAAAGTGAAGGAGGTTTTTCTTCCTTGGCCTATTTTGGACAAAAAAATCTCTAAGTTTTCCCAAATTCGTCTTTTATTGCTCTGAAACATCTTTTGAGTGAAACTGATCCCGATGTGTGAAATAAGGAATTTTGTGGAAATGAAGCGAAATGAAGGGGATAGGGGGCTTCTAAATTCTTGGGGAAATTTTCGGAAGTAGGGAGGGATGTTAGGGAGTAGGGAAAAGTGAAATCATGGAGATCAAGTGAGGGGAAGGGGTCCAAAAGGGCAAAACACAGGCCCAACCTAGAAAATTACCAAGTTGTAGCAAGAAACTAGGGTTTGTGCAAAAATGAGGAATTTGGGGGATCTCAGTGATGGGAAGTGTTTGATAAGGTACATGAAGGA
This sequence comes from Pinus tabuliformis, assembly GCA_031772625.1. NCBI lineage: Eukaryota > Viridiplantae > Streptophyta > Pinopsida > Pinales > Pinaceae > Pinus > Pinus tabuliformis. The sequence continues at coordinate 1,839,589,801 of CM062816.1, forward strand.
TAGGGGAAGGTGTATGAACATCTGGATACAAGTTTTGCTAATGATTTGACCATCCAAGAGAAATTGCCTTCAAAACCCTAGGAGAGGGAAATGAACCTTACCTAGGCGCAACTGAAGCATGAAGGTGTAAAATGACTCATTAGACACTGACATGATAATGAAAACCCTATGAATGATGATAGACTCAGCAGAATGATGACATGGATCGACATTTGGACAACTTTAGAAGGAGTGAAAGCAAACCCTAGACCTAATGCCTAGTGACCAAATTTTGCTTGAAGACTCATTGAAATGACAAAATTTGACCTTGACACTCCGAGACCACTTTGTAAGAGCATATTTGATCAGTGGAGGAAGGCTGGAAAGACTGACACTAACAAATAGCAACCAAACTCTTTCCTATGACTAAAAACGACACTTGCGACACTTTCAAATCAAGGGACGACAGTACAATTACGTTAGTTTTTGCAAAGGAGAACTGAAAATGACTCAAAAAATACACAAAAACATGTACAGTTCTTTTGCACAATGGAGGCGGAATAACAGCAAGGAAAAGGGGTTTCAAACAGAGATATACTGATTACCGGTAGCAAAATTCATGAATAGAACTGAAAAGAATGAATCACAGAAACCAAAACTGAACAATGCCTAGTCTGATCAGCACACCTGTAACACAGTGAACTTGAAATGCAGTGCACCTACTACACTCGGGAAGTGCACTGAATTTCATATTCTTAGAACAGAACCTGCGCTGGGCCAGAGACGAGACTTTGCTTGGGTTCCGGGTCACAGTTTGCAGTTCAGTTCATGGGTTTTGGCCGAGCAAATGGTAATCAGTAAATCAACAATCAGGGGTAGATCTAAGGAGTTTACTAGAGCTACCACAAGGGGCACTCAGAGAGTTTGTAAATCAGTTGTTTAATTTATAAACAAAACCCAGAGATTGACTGAAGCAACATTTATCTACTTTGCATTTGCATAGCAAATGCAGTTCGAAAGCTACCTGGCTTGATTACAGGCTCCGTCTGTAAGTTTATAAAATAAACAACAAGGAAGATAAACAAACAACCTAATTCGTCCCCAGCGGAGTCGCCATTTTGTTACAGGGAAAAGTGTCTACACAGAACTGCTTATCCCACTAAGGTGCGGTAGCTACCTTAGAAACAAACAAAGTAAAGCTACTTTCGTTTTTCCTTTATGAAATATAGATGAGAGAAGAACAAAGAAGACCAACCTCTATCTTGCGCTTATCTCCTAGTTCGATTCCTCTCTCTCTTGATAGTCTTTCGCTACTTGCTCCCTTGTACGCCCAGCTTCACAGAGTACCTGTAGGATCACAGTAGCATAACACTATACAAGAAAATGGATCTATAATCATAAACAATCTAGGATCAGATGTAAATTGACCATACAAATGCATAAAACATAAATGACACAAGAGTATGGAGGAAAACTTGAATAGCTTTTATTGATAATCAAGAAAGAGCCAAGGGAGTTACAACCAGTTGTTCTGACCCAGCATCATCCTCTCAGCAAGTAAGCCCTTCTTCACCTCATACAAAGCTTAGATCACCCAACACTATGATGTTGTCTCAAGAAACCAACATCAATTCCTTACAAGATGCAAAATTCCAGCCTCCGGATCTCTGGGATGAGGGATCCATATATAGATATCTGTAAGGGAGATGAGTCAGCTTGTGATTTGATTAGTGTCTTCCCTTTGATATTTCTTGCTTCCACTTGGAGATTGATGATCTCCTACTCATCCTTGGTCGAATTCAGAGAGGCAAGTGTCATAGGAGAAGTTTCTGGAAGATTCCATGCCTCTCCACCTCGTGGATTGGCACTGCCATTTGTCATTTCTCGCCCATCGCACCCCATAGAAGGGATTTTTGAAATGCAACGCACCCACAGAGTGTACTTAGGTGAGATGCAATGCACTTTTCCTATGGAGCTACTGAAATGATCCTGTTTTGACCAGTTTTGAGTAGTTTTTCATGGAGAACTTCTGGGAGAAGCTGTAATCAGTTGACCTTGTTCCTTTAGGGGTTAGAACAACACTTTTAGGGACTTAGGAGCCCTTGGTTTATGGACATTTCATGCTTGGGGTTGCAGTGCCCAAAAATGTCTATAACACTTGTGTTCCTATGTGACTCCACTATGGTACTGTCTAGGCCTGTTGGCAGTGGAGCAACACTAGAGATGAGACTAAGACTCTAACGACTATACTGCTTGTGCACCTATATACCCCTCAACCAAAATCAAAACAATTGTGTTTTCTTGGCTTGGAATGTGTGTCAATCGACCAAGAGTCTGGTAGATGCTACATCTTACATCAAGCTAATGTGAAGCCAAGATGAGCTAAGAATTGAACAATACTTCCGAAGGTGTAGACTTGCTTTTCACGAACAAGGTCCATTCAGAGAGTTGGAGTTCTACCAGTGTGTGGCCAAGTGTTGTAGCGGCTACGACCACCCTCCAAAAATTTTCCTTACCCTATTTTGGAGCCTCCCTACCAACCTTCATAGCAGCTTGCCTTGCTTCATCAAGTCCTCAAGATTCAGTTTCTTTCTTGCTCAAAGGCAGCTTGTCGATCACAGTTGATCCATTTCCCTCACAAGATGCTCATGTGGGATTGGTCCAGCTGTAGGCTGAGCAACTTCCCAATGAAATTTGCAAATTTCTAGAGGGAAACCAACCTTCCCTCTAGGAATTGAGCAATTCCCTCTGGCACCCTGCTGGGCTCCAAGATTGCGCAATCCTGCCAGCCAACCCTCCCAGTAGGATTTGTGCAGTTTTTCCCATAAACAGGTTGTTCAGCCTAGGATTTTCCCAAATCTGGGCAACAGTCGGCTGCTGGGCCTAGAAATTGTACAATCCCCTTCGACAATCAGCCCAACTTACAATTAGGAATGCACATTTTTCTCGAGAAGTCGAGCAGTCGCTTGCATGTGCAGCTGAGTTGACCGGTTCCCTCCGGGACCGAGCAAAACAGACTTTCATGCATGGGCTTCTTCTCCCAAGGCAACATGAAAAGGCATCCCTTGTCTCAGGGATATATGTTTAGCAATTGGAGTTTACATGCAAGGAACAATTTTAAAACCTCCCTCCAAGCGTCGCTTCCCCTAGATTTGTGGTATGCGCACCTCAACCTCAATGTTATCAAAACTCATCAACTGGACACTGTAAAGCTCATTCCTCACATCAAGCTTGTATCTCTAACATCCCACAACATATTTAGGAGCAGTTGGCACATTCAACTCAACGGTTTTGGGGTAAGCTCACTTTTCATGCCTTGTGCTGCATTTCTGTCACTTTTTGTGTATTTTCTTGTGTGAGTTCTATTTTCTTGATTTCTTTGAATGCCTGATGTTGCTTACATGTATGTTAGCTTTTCGTAGCTCTGTTTTAGTTTTCGTTGCTATCTCACTATTGTCGCATGCATGAAACTGTTTTTCACGGACGTTCGCCCAACCAGCAAACTACCTCACCCACATGCATGTTGATCTATTTGCTCAATCCTCTATTCATGTTTTGCATTAACCATTTATAACTTTTGCTATCACTTAGTGTTCCCATGCATTTCATCAACTTACTTGCTTTCAATTGCCCGTGGGTGAGTCAAGCCAACCTTGGCCCAGTCTCTACCTTCACCAAGGTTGCATTGTGCAATCTGGAGAAGGAAGGCTCACCTTCCTCTCTATATTTGCATATTCTAGCCCAGAACTAGCCTCCTAGACTTAATTGTGCATTTTTGGAGGTCAGTGGCCTGCTTGGCCCAAAAACTTGCACAAATCTGTCCTTGGGCCAGTAGTCTTTCTCAACTAGAATCACGCATTCTGCAATCCTAGTAGCGAATTGCCCAATTGGATTGCGCATTTTGTAGTTCCAGCAGTCAGTTAGTCTCCCAACAGCTCGGACTATGCCTTTCATAATCTTGGCAATCGGTCTCCCGACCTCCCGACCGAAATTGTGCAACCTTCATGATCATTCACCCAGGGATGTTGCAAGTCAGTTCTCATGTTCATTTTGGTTTTCGACTAACAGATTGCTTGCTATGAGTGTTTCCATGTCTCCAGGTATCATAGGTTTTCATCTGCCTCTCAATAGTATGTACAGGTACAATGGTTTCCAATAGAGCAGAGACGAAGACACCGTTCAGAGCATGCTTGGGGATGCAGTCAATCAAGTGTCCATGGGCTTACCTACTCACGAATACATCAAGTTGTTTATGGACAAGGACATCAAGCAACAACATCACAGTGAGTAGCATCATGAACATCAGCTGAAGGCAGCATACCGAATGCAGTGAACACAACAAATGAAGTGAATGTAACAAATGCAAGAGGAATTTTGTTGAAAACATAAGGGTGGAGCAAAGTTGCAATACCAAGCAGATCCATAGATAATGAAAGAAACTTTGCAGACTCAAGCTATGAAGTGATGGCACGACCTGGAGATCCTGCTAAGGTAGAAGATGAAACAAAGAAGGAATTGCATGTGCTGAAGCAACAACTTAGGAAGAACATGAAGTTGCACAGATAGTCCAATGAGTTGCAGCAGGAACAAAAACAACAGTGGGTGCAACATGCACTCACGATAAAACTAAGCTAGTACAAGTTAAGGATCCATCCTAGTAGCTGACACAGAGAAAACATGGTGAGCAGTGTTCCTGATCGCATGCAAAGGATCCATCAACATCCATGTCATTGAGTGCATGCATGCAATCCAACCCATTCAACACACTCACTGAGGCGAAGACAAGAAGCGAGTCCAACTAGGGCTGAACATGCACTTCGGCAAGTTGATGTGCATGACCACTAACACACACTCGAAGATCAGCACAGACACTATTCATCAGTGTGTTTACGGTTCAAACGTACCCAAGAAAACCATGCGCATGTTAGCAGACGAGTTGTATGAAGGGGTCGAACCAATGCACCGGTTGCAACAGAGGCAAGAGTTCGCTTCAACAAGATGTCACCATGAGGTGCATGCACACCATCATAGACGACCAAGCTTGGCATCAACTTACCAACTTCACCATCACAAGCATGTCAAAGAGTTGGTCTCACCACAATGGATCGAGTGTCAGTGATGTCTTGCAAGGCTTGCTCAGGCCATGTTGTCTCACATGAGTACATGTGTATTGTAATGTTGAGTCATGTCAAGTGTAAGTTGAGTGTCAACAATTGGATGTAACAATCATAGAGTAGGTGAAGAGTCATGAGGGTATTTGAATTATCACAAAGGGAAATGTCAAGGGTCACCCCACCCTTTTATATAAATAGTCCCTTGTAACTCATTTTATAGGATTTTGGTCAACCAAGCTTCTACTAAGACTATCTTGAAGAAGGCTTGGACAATATTGTAACATGCCTTGGCTTCACCACTGCACGGAGCTAGTACATCTCTTTGGAGGAGCAGTCCTATGTGGCTGTAATGTTCCACTGATGGAGCTAGCAGGTTTACATGGTGTATTGTATGGTTGTGACTTACACTTATTTAATAATAAGAGCCAACACATTGTCATGCATATGTTGTTATTGTAGTTGGACCTATCTAGTTTCTTTAATGATGTATGTTGTTTAACTTACTTACTTGTGTATGAACTGATTCACATGCAATTATATGAATCTTGTTGTTAATGTGTTGCATATGTTGTTAATGTTGCCACCATCCGTGTCAACTGATCTAATGGACACCACACAAACCTTTCTCTGAACCTTGTTATATCAACTATCACACTCGTCTCAAAATGATCCATTAGTGATGTTCGTCTTATCTTACATTATATGTTTTGACTGCCGCATCCATGTAGACTGCTCTGCCAAAAGTTGTTCATGTCCTTTGTATTGTGTGTTCCTAGCCGAGTTGGGACTGATCCCTTTCAACCTAGAACTCACCTTCACCTTCCTCTCCCTTTGAAGTGTTGGAACCTCTCATACTCATTCCTTGACTCACTACATCAGTCACACCCTTCCTACTAACAGAGTTATCTTACTTGCCTCTGTGCGACATCATGCTCAAGGAATTACCTTATGACCCACTGTTGGGACTCCTACACCAAATGGTCTGAGGTCTAATTAGGAATTCTTACCAGGGAGATCCCCTTGACATGTTGGCGGGTCCAGCATGTCAACACCTTCCCAACAAAATTTCATGAAAAGTTCTTGAAAATTAAAAGATATCGTACCCAAAGGTTGTAGCCATTGGACTCCTAGTACAACATCAGCACCACCCATTGGAATATAAAGCATAGGACTATTCAATACATATTCTACCATGGATAGCTTTATATTATGGCACTTTCCAAAGGAATTTATGGTTCCTCCATTTGCAACCATCACTTGACACTCTGGTGCTGGATATAGGAAGCAATTCAATTCTTTGGCTATCCTACAATGAATAAAATTATGAGTGCTACCTGAATCAATCAACACTATTACCATTTTCTTCTTCATATGTCCTTCTATCTTGAGAGCTTGAGGAGTACTAATTCCTACCAATGCATTACAAGATATGGTTGGATTCTCTAGGGTTGAATCCTGATGTATATCTTCTTCTTTAGGCGTTTCTTGTTCCTTTTCTTCCTCCTCCTCACAATCTATCTAAGATAATTTCTTCTTAGCACACTTATGACCTTTAGTGTATTTTCTATCACAACTATAACAAAGCCCCTTTTCTCTTTTTCTGCCAATTTTTGTGGTGTCAACCTTGTAGGTTGTGGTAGGCTTCCTTGTTTCCATAATTTTGCTTTCAGTTTTTCTTGCCAACCTGAATGCCTTCTCCAATTAATCAAATTCCAAAAGTTGAACCTCATGTTGGATGTTATCCTTTAAAGTCCCTATGAACACATCAATCCTATGCTCCCCTGGAATATCATTTACCCTTATATTCAATTTTTGGAAGTCCTCAATGTGCTCCACCATTGAACCCTTTTGTTTGAGATTTATCAATTGGCTAAATAAGTTGTTGCTCTTTGTATCCTCATAATGTGATATCATTTCATTCGTAAAAATTGACCAAGTGACAATTTGTTTACGAGAGCAAAGCCATTGATACCATACAAACTGATTGGGTTCCAAATATAAAGTGTCAATGCATATATTTTGTGTGTTTTGCACATTATGAAGATTGAAATATTGTTCCATTTGTAGTATCCATGTTACGGGATCCTTGCCATCAAAATTCCTCATATCGATCTTTGGAACGTGGTGGGTATTTATTCCAACGTTAGAGTCTATGAAATCATGATTAACATTTCTTTTATTCTCACTATGTGTTTCCTCTACTACATTTTCACCATTAGGAAGCCTTTCTTGTAGCAACTTTGTCAAACCTTCCATGTCTTTCTTCAAATATTCAATTTTTTCCTTCTTAGAATCATGATTAACATTTCTTTTTTTCTCATTATCAGTTTGCTCTACTACCTTTTCGCCATTAGGAAGTTTTTCTTGTAGCAACTTTGTCAAGCCTTCCTTCCAACCTTCCGTGTCTTTCTTCCAATCTTCAATGTTGTCTTTCAAACCATCCATCTTAGCTTCTGTTACTTTTTGTGAGAGAGAAATTTGTTGCACTTGGTCTCGTAAAAGGTTACCATCTCCAACCATGACTTTGCCACTCTCTTTTTATGAATCCCAACCACTGTTCTTGATCTTTGCTTTTTAGGTCACCATGAGTAGCCCTCTTAGTCCAAAATTGACCTTCCTAAAGTGTTGAGCTTGGATAGGGGTGTTGGTCACCTTCCATACATCCACCAAAACCTTCATTTATCATGTCAGCCCTTGATCTCATCATTATTACCTTCCAAACCCTCTTGTAAACCTTCCTATAGCATTACAGGACTTCCTGTAGAAATACAGGGATCCTGTAGCAGTTTCCTGTAGCATGCCTGTAGCAACCTGTTTTTCCCTTGTTTTGACCTATAATGCCAGTATGGCTTAGTTTAGGAGTAGGTTGACCCCCCATCTTCGAGTCCATGATCAGAGGTAGCACCTAAGACATTCTCAACATTCCTTTTCCTTCACTACAAGAGAAAATATCATTAGTTTCTTCATCATAGATTTGGCAAATAGGACATTACTTTATATGCAAGTGTGAATTATATAGATGATGCATGAAATTTGGGGTTATGATTTGGTAGAATAAATTCTTGTTTTCAAGTGATTTTTATAGCTAGTTGGTTAATTGAAATTAGTGTAGTTTCCTTTCTTTAGGTAGCATAACTCTTGTGTTCTTTCATGAATTGATTCAATAACATTTACAAGTTGGTAGCATTTACAAGTTAGAGTTGAAAAGAATTTACTTTTTCTACACTAGGGATAGCTTTTGAATTGCACTTTCAGTAGTTAATTTCCCTTAATTCAGTAGAAGAATGGTCTTTGAGCCCTAATGATCAAATGACCTAGTTGAGGGTGGCATGAGTAGAATTCCATCTACTTTGTATTTAGCACTATCGCCTCAAAGTTTGTACGAACCTCGGGTTGATAAATAGATTTGAGGAGCCCCTGGGAGTTGCAACACTCTTGGTGCAATACCAGGGCTCACCACTTTTTGGCGTTGTTGCCGGGGAGGTGTCTAGGTAGATGTTATTTTTGCTTAAGCATTTCTTTCAGTTTTAAAAAAATCACATAAAAGAAGAAAAAAAATTCATACCTCGTAGGAATAGAGACACTCAAGGAAAATTATTACCAAACACCCCCACACCATCAAACATTCAACCTTCACTCTTCTTCGATGATTATCAACTTCCCTCTCTGACTACAGGGGAGTTAGAAGACCCCTTAGGTGAAGAACCTAAGATTTTTTAGGAACCTATTGGGGAAGAAGAAGAACCCATTTCATCTACCCAAACCATGGCCGAAAATAGAAATGAGGAGGTTTTCCCTATCAGAGAAACTAATGGAGAGGCTAGAATTAAGAATATAATCCCTACTGCCCTTCCTCACTTTCATGGATTAACCTTTGAGGACCCTAATACTTTTGTGTTTGATTTTATTGTTGTCTGTATAACTTATGATTATATCTTTGATGACAAAAAGCTGAAGTTATTCCCATCTACCCTTAAGGATGCAACCTTGCGCTAGTTTATGGGTCTGCCTGGGGATAACATCACTACCTAGGCTCAAATGCAGAGAGCCTTTAACAAAAATTACATGGACTATTGTAGGTCCAAAGAAACCAAAGAAGAAATATTTAGAATGACTCTTGGACTTAATGAATCCCTAAAGGACTATGAGGAAAGATTCCATCTCAGTTATAGGAGGGCTAGATGCACCCTTGATCCTAAATCACTCAAGTTATTTCTTCTCCGAGGGATTAGGGAGGACATGATAGAAACCCTCAGCATGTTGTCTGAGGGAGACATCTATTAGTTGTACTATGAAGACATTAAACTAGTGTTTAAGAACCAATCTAGGGCTGCTAGGAAGAAGGGTAGAGCTAGTCAAGATTTGGTCGGTTCCTCTCCCTCCACAATATCAATCAAGAATGAAATTGGAAACATGTTGGAGGAATTTAAACTTGAAATGTTTCATATCTTTTCTTTTCAAATGGATACCATGTAGATCAAGTGGAGACAAGAGGAAGCAGAGAGGGCCTTAGTTATTTTTTTCCCTAAGCGCACTAGAATGCACCCAAGAAATTAATGTCCCTTAATTGTCATAGCGGCCTGCTCAGTCTATGAGGAAAACCATGCCACAGATAAATGTCCTTCTTTTCTTGGATTGAAAGTTGTATACCAAGGGGCAAAAGATGGGGCTAAGAAACTATGTTTCATCAATAAAAGGAGGCTGCAAGAACCTCATCCATACAAGCAAAGCATGCAAGTTGCGTCCTACTCTTATTACCATCACAACCAGAATGCACCTTGGTACTCCTCTACTCATCCATAATGGTCCACACCTCCTTCTTCTCCTTATACACCTCAATACCCTCCCCAACCTGTCAATCAACCATTTTAACAATATTCTTCTCCACATCCTCAGTAGAATCACCCATCACAATGGTGGAGGCCTCAACTAAACCAACCTCCTGCTTTACTACCTCCACCTCCATCTTAACCACAACTCACTCATCCTACTCCACCCAAGAACCCTCATATTCCTTCTCAACCCAATCTGAACCCGGATAACTAGTAGGCACAATAGGTCTACAGTGGAGAGACATCTTACCTGGCTTATGTTATGGAGATTCAAGAAATCAACCTCAGGTATAGAAGAGTGCTCCCAGATTACCAACCTCCATCTCACCCTAAGGAGATTGAATAGGAAAAGGAAGAGAGTAGCCCTCAAGTAAATCCACCTTCTTTCCCTAAGAGATTGATCCATCCTAATCAACACACCCCATAAGAGACTGAACTTCCAGGGGAATTGAAGAATCTGTGTGTTAAAATTCCCCTCCTACAAGCTATTAAGGATGTTCCCATATACAATAAGCTTATCAAAGAGAAATGTTTCAAACACCCTAGGAGGAGAAAAATAGACAACCCTGGAAGTCAATTATCAGATTTGATGCTAGGGAGAGTGATTTGTCCAAAATATATAGACCCCGGAAGTCCAGTTGTATATGTGCACATTGATGGCATCATATTCCCTCACACCCTGATTGATATTGGGGCCGCCATCAATTTGATGACTAGGGAAACCATGCTAAAACTAAACCTATAAGGATTCTTGAGAAAGACCACTATAATGTTGCAACTTGCAGATAGATCCACAGTGGCTCCCAAGGGAGTTATTGAGGATGTAATGGTCTCTATCGTCTCCTGGGAGTATCCTACTGAATTCTTGGTTCTCCAACCCAAAACCAAATTCAATGACTATCCTCTCATCTTGGGAAGACCATGGTTAGCCACTATTTATGCTTACATAAGTTGCAGGGTTGGGAACATGACCATTAAGAATGGCCATTTTTTCCAAATAGTTGGTATTGTACCCCCCTTCTTAGCCATCCATTGAGCATGACTTACCCATATGGTTAGAAGAGGAGGAGGAAGATCAAGTGTATCAGACAAAATCCCATCAAATTTGTACCTTAGATTGTGTTATAGGAGGGGGGCAACCTAATGAAGATGACCTCATTGACAAAATCCTCTATAACCACCCCCTCAATACCATGCCTCTTGTTGAACTGGTGAAGGAATCTGAGGGTAATCCTTGGACTAAGTTATGCCTAGTTAACCCAAGTCCTGTACATGTCGAATTTGTATAATTTGGTCCATCTATAACCTTGAAGATTAACCCCTCTCTCAGCCAACCAGGAAGAGAAGTGGTACAAAATGTTGAGAGAGAACTTAGATGATTTTGTTTGGAGCTATAAAGAAATGAAGGGGGTGCATCCTTCAGTTTGTACTCATCACATCTACATCAAGGAGGTATGGAACCATGTGCGCCAACCTTAGAGGAGGATGAACCCAGCCCTCAAGGACATAGTAAAGGAGGAGTTGCAAAAGTTGTGTGATGCAGGGTTCATATACCCCATCTTAGATAGTGAGTGGGTGTCCCCTCTAGTTTTGGTCCCAAAGAAGAATGTGAAGTGGAGGCTCTATGTGGATTACAGAGAACTGAACAAAGCTACCAAGAAAGACCATTTCCATTTACCTTTCATTAATCAAGTTTTAGATGATCTTGCAGAGAAGAAGCTATTCTCTTTCCTAGATAGATTCAATGGCTACAATCAGATCCAAATCATCCCTGAGGATCAAGACAAAACTACATTCACATGTTCTTGGGGTACCTTTGTGTATAGGTTCCTTCCTTTCAGTTTATGTAATGCCCCTACCACTTTTCAAACGAAGATGCTTAGAACTACCCTTTGAAAAGATGCTAAGGTCCCTATGGGTGTGACTTCTTAGAGGCTCTTTCTAACCTAGGCAAAGTCTTGACGAAGTGCATTGAAATGAACCTCTCACTTAGTCTTGAGAAGTGTGAATTCTTAATGAATGTGGGGACTGTCCTTGCCCATTCGATATCTCAGGAGGGAATACAAGTGGACCCAAACAAAATTGCCATCATAAAAACTGTCCCCACTCCTCAAAAGAAGAGGGATGTTAGGTGTTTCTTGGGCTTAGCTAGATATTATAATAGGTTTATCAAGAATTTAGCAAAGTGGCTTCACCATTGTTTCGATTGCTGGCCAAGGACTCAGAATTCTGCTGGACAGATAGCTTCCAAGAGCCCCTTGAGATCTTGAAAGAAAAATTAATCATTGCACCCATACTTAGAGGTCCAAATTGGGCTCTTCCTTTCCATATTCATGTTGATGCATTTGACAAAACTATGGAGGAATATTTAGGACAAATATATGGTAAGTTACCTTATGCCATTTATTTCATCAGTAAAAATTTGTCTAAGGTTGAATTAACCTAATTGTAACTGAGAAAGAACTCCTAGTTGTTGTACACTCGTTGAACAAATTCAGAGACTACATCACTGGATACCAAAATTTTGTGCACACTGACCATGCAAATATCAAATACTTGATGAATAAGCCTAATGTGAATGCTAGAATCATTAGATGGTTTCTATTTCTACAGTAGTTTGATTTAACTATCATTGTGAAGCCAGGAAAATAAAATGTAGTTGCATATTTTCTGTCTAGACTTGCTTTTACTACAAGTGATGAAGGGATGGTTGATGATCAACTTCCATATGAGCACTTATTTTCTATCTTAGTGCTCTCCCCATCGTTTACTGACATAGCCAAGTACCTAGTGGCAACAAGGATTCCTCAAAAAATTTCATTTAGGGAGAAGAGCAGAATTGTAAGGAAAAGCGCCCCTTTCACTTGGATTAGGGGCAATCTATTCAAGTCGGGACCATACCAGATCTTAAGGAAATGTGTCAGGGAAGAGGAAATATTTGACATCCTATCATCTTGTCATGATGGGCCCTGTGGAGGTCATTTTGCTGCCAAGAGAATGACATTCAAAGCTATACAAGCTAGCTATTTCTAGTTCACTTTACATCAATATGCAAGAAGGTATACCAACAGATGTGATCGACACCAAAGAATGGGGAAACCCACACCCAAGGATGAAATTCCCCTACAACCCTAGGTGGCCTTGGATCCATTTGACAAGTGGGAATGGACTTCATTAGGTCAATTGATCCACCATTATGGAAGAAAAAGTACAGCATTGTGTGCACTGATTATTTGACAAAGTGGGATGAGACAAAGGTTGTCAAGGCAACAACGGAGGAGAAGGTGGTTGAGTTCTTAAGGGAAAATGTCTTCTACAAATTTGGGTACCCCAGAGAGATAGTCACTGATCAGGGAGCTCAATTCACATCACATCTGATCGATAATATTTTAAGGCATCAACATATCAAACAAAGAAAATATACTACTTATCACCCTCAGGAAAATGGATAAGTAGAGGTTACAAATAGGGCATTAGAGGAAATACTCACCAAGGTTGTGAGTAGCAGCAGGAGGGATTGGGTAGATATATTAGTGGAGGCCATCAGGTCTTATAACACAACTTGGAAAACAACTATTGGTTTTACCCCATATGATTTGGTTTATGGAAAGAAAGATCTTCTCTCCATTGAGTTTGAGTATAATACTTTGAGAATTGTAGCCCAATTGGACTTAGATGTCACCAAAGAACAATATGAGAGTTTTCTCTAATTAAACGGCTTGGATGAGTTCAGAATGTAGGCCCTCCTACACACTGAATTTATACAATTGTAGAGGAAGGTCTGGCATGATAGGCATATCAAGGAAAAAAAATTTCAGGAAGAGGATTTGGCCTTCCTATATGACTCTAGGTTCATGGATTTCAAGGGAAAATTGACGACAAGATTGTTAGGCCCATACCTAATAGAGAAATTTCATGATAATGGAGTTATTCAAATCAGGACCATTGATGATCAAGGGATTCCCTTGCTTGTCAATGGCTACAGATTGAAGGTATACAGGAAACCTATGTCTAAGGAAGAATTCATCAGCACCATCAGCAGAGAGGTTAATGTGATTGGAAGTGTCATAGCTTTCAGGTCACAACATTTCTAGATATTGTTTAAAAAAAAACAATAAAAGGCCTAGATGAAAACCTTTATGAGGCATATGAGGCCAACTCTTGGGTTGAAAACGTCCTTGAGGCAGCCCAAGAATAAAGAAAAAGAAAAAATAAATATCCCAGGGTGAAAAACTGCCTTGAGGTTCTTAGGGAAAGCATACAGGTTGAAAACCTCTCCTGGGGTAGCTTGTGTGTCTAAAAAAAAGATAAAAAACAAAAAACAGAAAAAGAAATAAATAAAAATCTGAGGACGTGGATCCACAACATGTCTGTTAATTGTTTTTGTCATTTTGCAGGTTTGAAGACAGTGGTAGATTCCATAGCTATAGGGATAACATACTCAATATTCTCTTCATCTCTCCCTTTATCCACTTCATATCCACCATCCAAAAGCATGTTCTCACCACTTTCCATCATCCCAGTATCTCAAAATCAAATTTCAACCCCTCTCTGGATTGCTACAGGAAGATTGTAATTGTTACAGGAAGACACTGTAGCACTACAGGAGGGCTCCGAAAAGCTACAGGAAGAAAATTTGAATGAAAAGACCACCAAGAATGACCTTTCCAAGGATAAATAAGGTTCTCCCACCATGGTCCACCATCTATCCATACCAATTCATAAGAAAATTTAATATTTTTTCAAAAAAAACCCTCCACTTTGTCTCACCCAGAAAAATTTCTTGAAAAACACACAAAACACATCCTCTCCATTTTCACAAACCTACACTACTCCCTTAGAGCCTTAACATCCTCCTCCAAACCCTCTACATCCTTTCTCATCACCCCCATGTAGTTAAAAGACCCTGCAAGATAAGAAAAGGACTGCTACAAGAAAAAAAACCTCCTCCTATATCCGCTTGTGAAACCCTCATAGAAAGACATAATCCTATTTTTTTCTTTTCCATAAAGTAGATGGGGTGATACCAACTCATGAGGCACTTTGCAGTAGCCATACCACTCCCAGAAGGACTCTCCACCACCACCACCAACACCTTGGACATCAGCAAAGGACCTGCACACATAGCAACAACAAAATTCAAATACCATGAGGAGCAGAGAAGATATACACATGAACATGAAAAACATAGCGAGACAACTCCCTTGGTGATAATACAAAGGCCCATCCCTCTAGCATGCATGTCCTTGCATCAGTCGATCACGAGGTAGGAACACGTATGGAAACCTCTCATCTCTTCCCTATGTGTAAATAATGAAAAATGTATGAATGTTAAGAGGAGGTATTTTTATAAGCTAGAGATGACCAGTTAACTTGGCCACCCTCATTCAGTAAACAAAAAGTGATTATGATCCCTCATGCAATGTGGAGGTGTCACGTTAGTTAAGTTAGGATCACAAATAGTGGGTGTTGATTAGGAGGAATGAAGGAATGATTACTGCAGGTTGGGACAAGGGTCCAAAAGAGGAAACCTCATGCCTTTGCCAAGTCATCACAACGCTTCAAGACCAAGCCAAAAATGGCATATTATTTATTGGGGCTCGAATTCTCTTGCATTTACACTCATTTCAAGAACAGTTAAGGTGAGGACAAGCCTAGACAACCATCAAGGAGAGTTGAAACTTGATTTTCCATTTCTACAGGAGGAAACTATAGGAAGCTTGCAAATTCTACATGAAGCCCAAGGAATTTCTATAGGAATATTAAAAGGGTGAAGAACACTACCAAGGGTCAAATTGATCTCCAATTTGTTATATTTATCCTAGGCCACGTGGTTAAAATTAATTGCAAGCTCTCCCTCATCTATCCATAACTTATATGTTGGTGCACCATAGATTCTACAGGAAATATCAGTTAAATTGTGGATTGAAAGAACTTTTCTAGCCGTAGATTAGAGGGGATATAGAAAATTGTCATCAACTAGAGTTTTCAACACTCTACTTCCACTAAATTACACATCAAATCTATTACAGGAAGCATCCCTCATTCACTTAGTTTAAAACAAAGAAAAGAGATTGGGGGAGGATTCAATAGAAGGGAGCCTTTAGACACTAAAATAACTCATCTTCACCCTCCTGTGTTAGACATTTTTAGAAGACATCAGTGGTTAGGATTATTTGAACTCTTGAAGGGATGTGATGAGGACATTGCATATGAATTTTCCATTTCCCTAAGCTCTAATACAATAATCAGTTCCACCACTATGGTGAGTGGATTAGCTATTTCAATCATTCCTGAGCTAATCAGTAGGGTGAAAACCCTTCCCCTAGGGATCCAATGGAAAAGAGAAGACAAAAAAACCAATTCCATTACTAAAAATAACTTCTTCACTTCCAATGAAAAACTTATTGAAGACAATAATGGAGTTAGGAGGAAAATCCTACCCTATCCCTTGGATGAGGTGGCCTACCATATCCTAAAATACATCTCTTGTGAAGGAAGGCTGACTATAGTCTATGGATACCATTTTATATTGCTCCATAAACTAAGGTTTCAAGCAGAATTGCCCCTGGCCCAAAGACTCAATATATCATACTTCCTCCTACAATCCATCAGGGTCATGAGTCAAAAAGTGAGAGAGGGAAAACCCCAACGCCTAGGCCACCATGGCCTCATTAAACTGATGGTGGTAGATGCCTTGATCAAACTGAGGATCCATGTCCTTTGGTCCAAATTCATTAATATGGATAGAGAGACATTCATTGACACTCAGACCCTCACACCAGGTGAGACCCCGGCCTCTAGTATTGGAGGAAGAGAGGGGAAAGAAGAAGATGAAGAAGAGGCAGAGGCAGAAGAGGAAAGAGACATAGAGGTAGATAAGAAAGAGGAAGAACTAGAGGCAGATGTAGAGAAAGAGAAAGATGAAGAGGAAGAGGGGGAGAAACAAGAAAAACTAAGCCTTGAGAAAACTACTGAATCTAGAGAAGTAGGGCAAGCTCCCCTCTACTTTAAAACTAGGTGTTAGGGTCCTATAAGTTATAATATCTCAAGGTGATTGAGTATCTTATCTCATAAATCTCATATTGTAAATAATTTTCAATCTGCAAATGATTTCCAAAAGGAAATAGAATAAAAATGAAAAGAGGGTATAAACAAAGAAAAACAAAAAACAAAAAACATTAAAAAGGGAATAAAAGATAGAACCCCATAAAAAGAAACAAAAAACAAAAAGAAAATAATATTGAAAGTGTTGCAAATACAAATGCCACTACTCATAGATAGTTCTCTTCATGATTGATAAATAAAGATTGTGTGTAGCTTGTTTAAAATGCCACAATGACTAGTTATTTGTTTAATCATACAATATAATCATGGTTAAACATGTTTGAATTTCTGTAAAGTAGATTAGAGAATAAAGGTTTTCCAGATAGTTTAATCTTGGTAAATCAATAGTTAGGTAGAAAATGACATTGGTTCAATTGTTAACTCTGAATCAATAGGAGAAATAAGTGATAGGATTTAGTAATTTTTGATTTCTCATAAAAGAAAATAATATTGGTTTACTAGTCTAAATGCACCCCTTTAGAAAAATAAAAAAAGTTAGCTTATAAAGGGTAGGTACAAATAGTTGGTTTTGAAAAATGTATTTATGCATGCTTTACCCTAAGTCTTAGTGAGAATTTAAAAGAAAGGCACGATGGGGATAAAGTATTTTTGACATGTTTTATATCCCAAATATTATCCTAAGTTCCAAAAGCAATGTTAAAGGCACATATGGACAAAATGGTTGTTGTTGTTTATGGTTAAAGGAGGCTGCAATCAAAGCATCGGGATCCTCCTACTTGGATCGATGACCCTCATCTATTTTCAGCCTGCCCTCTCCATCCTAACTTTATTGCTAGGGGGGTCTGAAAAGGCAGTATTCCCCGCCAGACCCCATCCTTATGTGGTGCCTTCCCCTCATTTTTCACCCCTCCTAGCCGATACCACTTACCGCCTCCTACCCCCTCCAAAAACCTCCTTCCCCTCAGTGCTTTACCATGTCCCTACTTGACTCTCCCACCACTCCTATTGCACTATGTTTCATAGTCGTTGCCCAATTAAATGCCTTCCTGAAAAAATTAACATTGAGCATTCAATTATCATTCCCCGATAACCCTTCGACTTCAACGGTCCCACGCCAACCTCCAACAAAATTTTCCATTCTTACTTAAAAACCTTGAACCATCTTCATTATCCCTTTTACTGGCTTATTCCCCATAACTCCTAGCTTTTCTCTGCAAAGAGACCATCTCAAAATATTTGCTAAAGTAGTTAAAATGTCAGCATTCTCTTCCCCCGCCCCCCCGATGTCTCATAACCTGAAATTGTTCCCAATAAGCTTTTCTTTCCATCATTGTTATCATTCACTGATCTAATCATGTCTCGAAAGAGAAAGAACCAAGAGAACCTTGTTAATCCATTAATCCCTCCACCCATAGACTTAGATCATATTCCATTAGATGATAGGGATTATAGGATCAGTAAGACACAGTGCGACTGTGAATTTTTGGAGCTCTATTGTTGGCTAGACGACAAACATGTTGACAAAACAAATGAAGTTTGACTCTGGGAGTCCAATCTTCCTCATTATATTTTCCCTCTGACCTTCCATGCCCTGAATTCACTAGGAAATGCTAAGCCTACCATATTCCCAGCCAAAGAGCCATTATGACCCCGTCTAGTGAGATCCTTTTTATAATTACTACCCAGTCTATAAACTAGATGATGCTAGCTCCCTCTGTAGAAAATAGTGCCCCATTTTCCTTAGAATCCCTCACCAACTCTATCATAAGCTTTATTTTGCTACAAGAACAAAGATTTTTTAGATCTTATTACCAAAAAATGCTCAATTACCAAAGAAGAATCCTCCATAGGCTTCCTTAATCTTCCCTGATCAAGCTAAACAGATTATAACAATAATTTCATACATTATGGGTTATTATTTTGATCAGTGGGTAGATGAACCCATTCTAGGCTTCCTTTCCATCTTTTCCACAGATAGTAAACCATCAATTGTTTTTAATTTCAGTCAATTCTTGGCTGATAACATTCATGAGTAGTTTCTTAAATTTCCAACAGAACAAGTGTTTAATTACGCTTAAATTTTAATTTATATGTTTCTATATTATCAAGCAGACATGTTTATTTTTTCTATGCAGAAGTTAGATGAAGAGGGAAACTAGCAGCCTGTCATATTTTGGACTTCTTTAGTGATGAAAGAGCAGCAAGAATTCTCCTACAAACAGTTCATTGAAGAGTTTGTTCATCCAACTATGAATATCTTAAACAGATTAGCACATCTCAGAATCAGTGAAGACATTAAAAGTATTTTTCATTTGACAGATCAGGCCAAGACTAGAGATTTGTATTTATACCAAAATTATACAGAAATCAAAGTTTATGGATGCGAATTAGCACCATACAAGCTTCCAAAATAGCTCCCCATGAGGATTTTTTCCCTGGAATACATTAGAAAAATGTTAAATTTAGATGATATTCACTTTGTGGTGGCAAAGAAGAAGTCCCAGTTTCAGATAAAGACACAGGTGGGCCCATTCATATGCAAACCCAAGTCAACAGGAGAAGAGGCAGATAAAATTCAGCCGGAGTTTTACATGGTCTTATGACCCTTGGGGTATCATTTCTAAGATGAGAGTAGAAAACAAAACTACTCCATATATCCACACCTCAAGGCCTGAGATACAGAAATATGTGAACCAATCAGAATGGGTAGAGAATACATTGCAAGAAGTTGAAGAACAATTGTTTTCTACTTCTAATTTACTGACTCCCACTCCTCAGGAGAAAACAAGTAAAAGACAGAGAGAGGAGGGATCATCATCAACAACGGGTAGTAAGGCTAAATATTTTAGAACCGGTTATAGGAAAAGAGCAAAGAACACTCCTAGGACAGATGTGGAAAAGGAGATATAAGACCAAGCTTCCATCATAATCGGAGAATCACCACCTACAAGTAGCAATTTTGTTGCATCTCCTACTGGACCTTCGATTTCACGTGGTCAAAAGTAAATAGAGATATCTTCACAAGATGTCCAAGGAGAAAAGTAAAAAATTGTTTTTGACAGGTACTAAGAGATCAAACTCAAGAATGACATTCTTAAGAACAACACCTACAATCATTTTTGGAAGAAGTCTTCCAGTTCACAAAGTAGATTATTATCAGTTTTTGATACAATGCAAGGACATATGTAGATGGCCTTCCTTGAGGCCCAAATTCCACATCCAAAGACACCAGTAGATTACAATAGCACATAATTTGAATTCAATACCAAAGATATCCATCCCATTGATCAAATGGAGATACATAAACAAACTGGTGAGATGATTTCCTCTACCTTAACTAATATTTCCATGTCATTATCTAAGCTACAGGTTTCAGATGCAAACATTCAGTCCTAGTTGAAAATGGAAAAGGTACCTTATTTAGCAAAGGACAATAGGATCAAATATTTGGAATATTTGGTAGTCAACATAGGATATGATCCTATAGATTTTAATGTTGCAGAGGAGATCATCATGAAGAAAAATCTTAACATTGCATCATTGAGAAAGCAAATGAAACTGCCAGCCACAGAGGATCCTTTGACTAAAAATATTGAAGAAAATGAGACACAGAAGGCTAACATGTTGAAGCTAATCATAGAGCATAATATTCAGATCAGGCATATGGAGGCATAAATGGAGAAAATGATCAAAGAGAAAGATTAGAGTCAAAGGGTATCCATAGTCCTCTTGGATGCTATACCCATCACTCAAATCCCAACTACAAGAATAGCAACTGCAACAACTTCTTTCACTCATTCCACTCAAACTACAAGTGCTAAACAAGTGAAAAAAACACTGGAAAATATGCCAATCCAGTTAGAAGAAATTAATAAGTTGAATGGGCAGCTCAAAACTCTGCAAGAACAGAAAGCCAAAATTGAAGCTTCTTGCCTAGTTGAAGTGCAGAAGTCACAAAGGCTGCTAGAGAGGTTACAGAAGGTGGAGAAGGATACAAAAATTGGTAAAACCTTGGCCCAAGTCAAGGAAACCATTTGGATGAGTATTTTGGACTCCATGAATGAGATTTGGCCATGTATCCAAATCATTTTTGAACAGAAAGAATTGATACAAAAGGCCACTGAAACCATTGTTCAAGTAAGGGAAAAGCTGGGAGACATGCCTATAGAAGCCTCCAATATCATCAAATTCCTGAATTCAAAGAATAAGTATGAACTTGAAGAGTTAGGAATTAGTGACAGGACTACCACCATCTTGGAAGTCAAGAAAGTTTTGACTAAAATAAATCTCATTGATCAATTAGAAGAGAGATGTGAAACACTAGAGCTAGGAGTGAACAGGTTTTCCAACAAGATTGAAGCATTAATTCAGAAAGGATTTCCCAGCATATATGTGATTAATGATAAACTGATTACTCAAGAAGATTATGTTCTGAAGATGAAGGAAGTGGCCAGAAGCAGTATCAAATTCAGTGGTATAAAAGGTAGCATGACAGCAAGAGCATTCTTAGAGACTATGGAAAATGACTTCTTTATCCAGAATGAGGTAAAACATGTCTTCACAGTAAAGCCAACATTTGCAAAGTATACTGAGGTTGATGAGATTTACTGAAGGGTAATTAAGTTAACCATTCCAGATGAAAAAGGTGGGAGGAACTATGTGATTTACTAGATTAAAAAGTAATTTAGATGCAGTAAAAACAACGGCTAGCACATCATCCAGCGCAGCACAGTTTTAGGTTGATTCATCAACCAAATCCACCAAAATAGAGCCCTCTTCATGCAACTATCTACCTTGCCTATCATTTAGCCAAAGATCGATTTTATCATTTAGGATAATAACAATAATACACTTTCGGTTGAGACAACGGTAATTATTTCTTATAAATACTTCTGTGTTTGAAGTATTAAGGGTTGATTGTTGAATATAATTTTCATCTGCGAATTGTAATTTCCAAGTTGCTGGAAGCTTCAATAATACAAGGAAATTTTCACAGGATTCATGTGGTGTACAAAATTGTGATGTTTTTCTTCAGTTTATGTGTTTAACCATTGGCTTCTTTCTCTGTCATTTCTGAAAAGCTTAATTACATAACAAGAATTGTGATGAATAGGATATGTTATATAGAACACCCTATTCTGGATGTTAGTAATTTATATGTTTTTGTTGAATTCAAATAACGAATTCTTCATTTCTCCTTAGTTTCTATTGAATCTTACATTCCTTTTGTTTCATAATTCATTTAAAATTCTGAAAGATCCAACTAGTGCAACCTAGCTTGCCCTATGAAACTCCAAAATTTGATGTAGACCCAGTTAATATTTAGACTCCATAGCCCAATGGAATCATAACAATTTAATAAACCAAGCAATCTGATAAAAGATAATCAGTACAATCATAACTAGCCTAAAATTCACATAAAACAAAGCTAAATTTTACAGAGAGATCCCTCTCTAAAGCTGGCAGGCTAGATCCCAGCTTCCAAAGTGGTTTTGATGATGTCCTCTGTGTTTACTCCTTCAACCTCACAAATACAGAATGACAACTGTTAAAAATGGCAACTAGGGAAAAACTTCATGTGGGTCATCTTATTCATGGCTGATAATATTTTTATTAGATTCCTCTCGTCGAGAGGTGTAGTATTGATATAAAGATCATCCGATTCCGATAAGTATTCATGGAGATATGAATTTATTTTGATTATGGAATTATTATCAAGCCAACCTACAACTCATGTAGGCTCAGAAGCCCAACAGTCACATCTATTCACCCACAAACGTTGTGTATAAATATAAGAGGACTTTTCCTCATTTGGACTCACTCATCTCATCACATCTCTCTCTCTCTACTGCACAGAAATGAGTCTCTTCTCTACTGCGCTGAAATGGGTCTCTCTCTCACACATGTGAAGCCGGAAGCTGTTGTATTTGAAGCTGCAACTGCAGAAGTAAAGATTGACTTGCATGGCCTAGAATATCTCCTCTTTGGAACTACACTGTAGGTTCATCTGAACCTCCTTTGAAAGCCACAACTTTTGGTGGTGGAATGAAGTCAATCCGATGAACGGTTTGCAAGATATCGACTGCCCTAGTTTGAAGCCGGAAACTGCTGAAACTGAAGCTGCAACTGTAGAAGTAAAGATTGACTTGTGTGGCCTAGAAGATCTCCTCATCTGAACTACGCTGTAGGTTCATATGAACCTCCTCTGGAAGCCAAAACTTTTGGTGGTGTATGAAGTCAATCCGACGGTCGATTTGTGAGATATGGTCTGCCCTAGTTTGATAATGAAGCCGCTAATGCTGATGCTGCTGATCTAGGGTTTGCTACTGCTGATATGAATTAGATTTATTGTACTATTTCTCTCTGCTGAATTATTGAAGATAAAAGAAGATTTGATCAAAGGGTTTCCCCACACATTGTGGGGTTTGTCCCTGGCTAGCCGCCACATCTTGTGTCTCTTGTCTTGGCTTGTTTTCTGTCGATCATTTAATGTTCTATCTACACTTTACTTTATGTACATGTGATTGCTAATCGGTGGAATATAATAAGAAAAAGAAGTAAAATGTTATAAGCATAGAACATACCATAACTTAACATGGTATCAGAGCCGAGGTGAAGACAAAGCCCGAGCAAGAGCAAGAGAAATCATTGAAGAGAAGATTGGCAAGGCTATCCTAAAAGAACTATGGGGTCCTCAACACTCTTTCATGCCGAAGACAAGCTCCGTGAGAAAGCTGATTATCACGGATGGAAGATGTCTATTGATTAAACCTTGAGAATCAAGGAGTGTTGGAGGCAATATTGTTGAGCCTCCATCAAATGCATCTGCTGCTGCCTGGAACAAATGGAAAAATGGAGAAGTCAAAACAATAGAAGATCATCCGGGACTCTATCAACAAGCACTTGGTGGCCTACATCTCTGAACTAGACACCTCCAAGGAAATCTACAATAGACTGGTGAGTTTATTTAAAGTTAATGATGCAAATCAAGTTTTGTTTCTTAGAAATAAGCTGAGGTAAATCAAGAAGAGTAAGGATGAAAGTATGCAAGCATACTTCTTAAGAATCACCGAGATCAAGAACGATCTCCTATCTATTGGGGAATCTATTATTGACAGAGAAATGGCAATCACAACTCTTGGAGGATTACCATCCAAATGGTATGTGTTCAAGACTACTCTTCTGAACTATAATGTAATTCCTGGTTTCGAGGAATTAATGGCTAGATGCATTCAAGAAGAAATAAGGGAAGAAGTGCAAGAAATGCCCATGCCTAAAGGTCCTCCTGCTGCCTTTTCTTCTCATGCAAAGAGAAGAAAGGAATCACACTGCGACGATGATCAAAATCCCTCTGATGGCAAATCAAAGGAATGACAAATTCAACAGCAAAGGTAAGAGGAGAGCAGGGAATCAAGGAAGAGGACAGGCATTCAAGAAGGCTAGAAATTCTAGGATGTATTAAATGCACTTGACCTCAAAAGGAACCTAGTGTCCATCTTGGCAATGGAAGACAGAGGCTACAAGGTAACCTTCAGCAATGGCAAGGTATGTATATGGAAAAATAATGTTAAAGATGCCTTTACTCTTGGGTTTAGTGTTGATTCATTATATCAGGTCGATGGAAGTCCGCTAGGTGTCATGTCTTGTGACACAACTCTTTAGTCCAAACTTTGGCATCGGAGGTTTTCCCACCTTCATTACAAAGCTCTACCCGATGTAAGACAGATGGTAACAGGGATGCCTGAATTCCAAGTAGAGAAAGAAGGTGTATGTCCAGGATGTGCCAAAGGAAATCTCAAAAGGGGACCATTCCCCTGAAGCCAAAGCAAGACCTCCGATATATTACAGTTGGTTTAGTCAGGCATACCTAAGGTTGGCATTAAGAGGGAGACTACTACACCACATACTCCTGAGCAGAATGGTGTGGTGGGAAGGAAGAACCACACGATGATGGAAGCTGTCCGGGCCATGCTACATGATCAAAGACTTCCAAAGTTTCTATGGGCTGAAACTACAATCACCGCCGTATATGTACAAAATCGATGCCCTCATCAAGCATTGGGTTCCTAAACTCCTGAAGAAATGTTCACCACTGGTCAAAGGGAAGTCGTGATTAGTCATGATGTCACCTTTGACAAAGATATGGCTCTCAGCAAGGTGGACAATCTGCTGACTTTGAGTAGCTCTCAAGAAGCCGACACCAGGGAACCGAAAGAAAAGGATGATGAATCAATGCCTGATGTAGAAGAACCCATGGATCCGATTGATCCTCATCCACATGAGCCTTCCTCTTCTAGGAAGAGGCCTTCATGGCTTAGGGGATACTTGATGATGCTGAAGGACATGCTGCACCCTGAGGAACCTTCCATCAAAGTAAGAAACTTAACAGGTATCAGGGATACCTGACCATCATGAGCACGATCATACAAAATGAACCTTCATCATTCTCAAATGTCATTAAGCATTAACTATGGAAGGATGCTATGACCATAGAATATGAGTCTATTATGGAGAATGATGTCTGGGAAGTAGTTCCCAGACCCTGGACAAGACAATTGTTACTTCAAAATGGCTTTACAAGATAAAGCATGCAGCAAATGGAAGTATGGAAAAGTATAAGGTTCATTTTGTTGCTCGTGGTTTATCCCAGAAGGGAGGTATAGACTATGATATTTGCACCTGTTGCTAGATATACGACCGTTCGCTTGATCATAGCCCTTGTGGCTTCACAAGGATGGAACCTACATCAGATGGATGTTAAGACCGCGTTCTTGCATGGTTCTATCAAAGAAGAGGTCTATGTGGAGCAACCTGAAGGATTTGAGATTTATGATTGAAAATCTCATGTATGCAAGTTGAAGAAGGCTCTCTATGGGCTGAAGCAAGCACCCCGAGCATGGTATGAGAGGATCGATAGCTACTTGATGAAGCTGGGATTCACTAGGAGTGAAGTTGATCCTAACCTTTAATTTAAGTTTGAAGATGACAAGCCTCTCATACTGGTGTTGTATGTGGATGACCTCTTTCTAACAGGTGCAAACCCTCTCATTCACAAATGTAAGAGGGAGATGGCTTCTGAATTTGAAATGAAGGACCAAGGACTTGAAGTGTGGCAGAAGCCAAGGGAAATTTTCCTATCTCAAGGAAATTATGTGGTAAATATATTGGAAAGATTCGGTATGATGGACTGCAAGCCTGTGACTATCTCGAGGATCTTAACTTTTAGAAGTTATATGGTAGTGATGTCAGACCAGACTTGGGAAATGCCTCTGAGTTTCAAAAACTCATTCGCATTGATGTTCTTGGTGAACCTCCGTCCGAACATATGTTTTGCAGTTAGCATTGTGAGCTCATATTTTGTTGAGCCTCACTGGATTGATGCCAGGAATCTTCTGAGATGTCTTCAGGACACAATCTCTCATGGATTAAGATACACTACCGGAGATGTGAGACTACTTGGATATACTGATGTTGATTGGGCAGGCAGTGTGGTGGATCGTAAGAGCACTTCCGGGTACTGTTTCACCTTGGGATCTGCTTTGATATCCTAGATGAGCAGGAAGCATAAGTCAGTGGCTTTAAGCACCGCCGAAGCAGGATATATTGTTTCTAGCATAACCTCGTGTGAGGTAGTCTGGTTGCGAAAGCTCTTCAGTGAGCTGTTTGGATTTACATTGGATACCACTATGATTCTCTGTAACAACCATAGGTGGGATTTGATTATTGAGGAATCCCATATTCGTCAATTGCTCCAGTAGATAGACATCATCTGGGATATGGTAAGTCGATGAGCAAGGAAGCTCCATCACATTAAGATGATGTACAGGTTGATACACCTTGTCAAAGCCCTGAGGAAAGATCTAATCTGTGATTTTCGCAAACGACTTGGAGTCGGCAAGAAACCCTTGTACAAGGGTCCTGCATGTTGCATACATTGAGCTCTGGGAGCTCTGAGGGCTTGCGGTTCCTACTGTAGCAACATATGACCACAGGGTGACTCACCCTCCCCTGGTGGTGCACACTGGAACAATATGATTCACTCTTTTGTGGGACAAGATGATTCGCTCTCTTGTGGAACAGGATGATTCGCTCTCCTGTGTAGTAGGATGATTAGTTCTCCTGTGAGGCCTTGATTGATGTGTTCTCCACGCGATTGTAGCAGGATTGATGTGTTCTCCTGTGAGGACAGGATTGATTAGTTCTCTTGTCGAGGCATCCTACCCATGTAGTCTGGGACTCATGGGAAGTACCTCTCATTTGATCAATGAGCAGGGAAATGAAGTTAGGGACCATAGTAGTATCGATGGACGCATTGTTGTATCTACCGTACTCCCTATGCTAGGATGACCTCCATTGATCTGGGATCAATGATACTGGTCTGGGACCAGTCGTAGGAGTTGTACCATACTATGATGCTGACTTCGGGTCAGTTGAGACTGGTCTGGGACCAGTGGTACATACTCCGAGACTGACTTCATGTCAGTGCAGTACTGGTCTGGGACTAGTGAGAGTGGTACATACTATGACGCTGACTTCAGGTCGGTTGAGACTGGTCTGGGACCAATGGTACACTCTCTGAGACTGCGATACTGGTCTGGGACCAGTGGTAGGTGTTGTACCATACTATGATGCTGACTTTGGGTCAGTTGAGACTGGTCTGGGACCAGTGGTACATACTCCGAGATTGACTTCGTGTCAGTGCAGTACTGGCCTAGGACCAGTGAGAGTGGTACATACTATGACGCTGACTTCAGGTCGGTTGAGACTGGTCTGGGACTAGTGGTACACTCTCTGAGACTGCGATACTGGTCTGGGACCAGTGGTAGGAGTGTTACTTACTATGAAGCTGACTTCGGGTCAGCTGAGACTGGTCTGGGACCAGTGGTACGCACTCTGAGACTGACTTTGAGTCAGTGGAGGATGATACTGGTCTAGGACCAGTGGAGTTGTACTCACTATGATGCTGACTTCGAGTTGGTTGAGACTGGTCTGGGACCAGTGGTACATACTCTGAGACTGACTTTGAGTCAGTATGATACATCCTCGATCATTTCTTCTTCTTCATAATTCGGACAAAAGCAAAGCAGAATAGAACAATGCAAGAGCAGAGCAGAACTGAGAAAAACAGTGCAGATCAGTGCAGGGTAGAACAAGACAAAGTAGAACAGGCAAAATATAGCAGAGCAGGGCAAGGGTCAGGCTGTACAGGGCAGTGCATTTGATGGATGAGTAGTAACGACCGATAGACAGATTGCAGATGAAGTTCTCCATGGTTGAGAGGGAGTGTTAAAATTGGCAACCAGGGAAAAACTTCATGTGGGTCATCTTATTCATGGCTGATAATATTTTTATTAGATTCCTCTCGTCGAGAGGTGTAGGATTGATATAAAGATCATCCGATTCCGATAAGTATTCATGGAGATATGAATTTATTTTGATTATGGAATTATTATCAAGCCGACCTACAACTCATGTAGGCTCAGAAGCCCAAAAATCACATCTATTCACCCACTAACGTTGTGTATAAATATAAGAGGACTTTTCCTCATTTGGACTCACTCATCTCATCACATCTCTCTCTCTCTACTGCACAGAAATGAGTCTCTTCTCTACTGCGCTGAAATGGGTCTCCCTCTCACACATGTGAAGCCGGAAGCTGTTGAATTTGAAGCTGCAACTGCAGAAGTAAAGATTGATTTTCGTGGCCTAGAAGACCTCCTCTTTGGAACTGCGCTGTAGGTTCATCTGAACCTCCTTTGAAAGCCGCAACTTTTGGTGGTGGAATGAAGTCAATCTGATGAATGGTTTGCAAGATATCGACTACCCTAGTTTGAAGTCGGAAACTGCTGAAACTGAAGCTGCAACTGCAGAAGTAAAGATTGACTTGCGTGGCCTAGACAATCTCCTCATCTGAACTGCGCTGTAGGTTCATCTGAACCTCCTCTGGAAGCTGAAACTTTTGGTGGTGGATTGAAGTCAATCCGACAGTCTGTTTGTGAGATATGGTCTGCCCTAGTTTGATAATGAAGCCGCTAATGCTGATGCTGCTGATCTAGGGTTTGCTACTGCTGATATGAATCAGATTTATTGTACTATTTCTCTCTGCTAAATTATTGAAGATAAAAGAAGATTTGATCAAAGGGTTTCCCCACACATTGTGGGGTTTGTCCCTGGCTAGCCGCCACATCTTGTGTCTCTTGTCTTGGCTTGTTTTCTGTCGATCATTTAATGTTCTATCTGCACTTTACTTTATGTACATGTGATTGCTAATCGGTGGAATATAATAAGAAAAAGAAGTAAACTGTTATAAGCATAGAACATACCATAACTTAACAACAAGGAAAAGCACAAAGATTAAGCAAGAAAGGCCTCAAAATCCCAAAAAGGCCCATATCACAATTGAAGAGTCCCTAAGTAGGAAAGAGGAGGTGGGGCCCACTAAAAGAAAAGTTGAGAAGGTCACATCTCCAAAGACCATATCAAAGACTCATATAGCTTATGTGATGAGGCCCACCACTAGATCAACCTCCTTTAAACAACCCAAGATACCTACCACCGTCCAACAAAAAGGAAAAGAGAAGTTATAGGAAGAACAGATCATGCTACAGGAAAAACGGAGCATGCTACAGGAAAAACAGAGTGTGCTACAGGAAGAACATAGGGTGTTATAGGAAGGGAAGAATGAGTAACAGGAGGGGAAGAAGGTAACACAATAGCAATAGGAGGGGACAGCTTCCCCAAAAACATTTGAAAAGGACTTCACGTAGCTACACAAGCCTAGTCCACAACCTAGTTTGAGCTCCTATTATAGATTCATTGAAGGAGGGAGAGTTATTCCCCAAAAAATTTTAATTCCACTTTTCTTTGAACTACAAGAAAAAAGAGGAAGAACCCATGGATGGATGCAGATTTCTAAGTCCAAAAAGGTGGAAGATGTGGGCCTCATGGAAGAGAAGGTCCTTGAAATGGGAAAAGAGTTGAGTGTGCTAAGAAAGAAAGAGACCACAATGCGGGAACAACTACATGCAAAGGATAGATGGTTGAGAGAGAAGTTGCAAGAGAAGGCAACCCAATTGGCCACAATGGCAAGACTCTCCATGGAGGAATTACAGTGCAGACATCTTTCCAATTCTTATGCAGTCCTTCTCAAAGAGTAGTGGACGCAGTTCCAAATCAAGACCTTAGCACAACATGGATCCATGCCATTTCAAGACTAGAAATAATTCATTGAATTATGTGACCAAAGTAGCATAGAATATAGAGAAAAATTGGTTGAGTTCTACATGCATAACCTCACCTTGACTGATATGAATGTTTGGGATCCCAATGCAAAGTTGGGGGACATGCAACTGATGGCCCTAGCATCTTGGATGACTCATGAGGAGGCCAAAGCTGAGGAGGTAAAGAAAGTAATGGAAAAGGAAGAAAAAGAACCACTATATATCAGGGCAGAGAAGATAAGCCCAATGGTTGTCATTAGTAATCATAGCATCATCTCCAATGATGTTGATCTAGCACCCAAATACCTTGCCACCCAAGAGCAGACCATCTCACATTTTGAAGACACACTCAGGTTGTTAGGAATAGAAAGCCAGCAAGCATGCTAAAGAAGATGGAATGCCTTACCCCACAATCTCCAAATCAAGGAGTATCACTCTCCTGATAGGTTAAAGAACGCAAGAGAAAGGATTGTTTCCTCTATCTCATATCTCTCATGGGAGCCTGACTAGAGCAATCTACAATCACAACCCAAAAACACTATGTGATGGTTTCTTGCTTATGATTTCTTGGAAAGGATCTACATTAGTTATCTTATTTTACATACAATTATTGTAGCTTAGAAGTTAATCCATTGCATAGATTAGAGTTTTTTGCATCATTTAGATAGTTTCCAAATTAAAATCATCTTTTCCACTGTTGGTTATAATATTTTGTAAATGAAAGGAAGAGTAGGTGCATGTGATGTTGTAGGACTGTTGGATCTGCAGGAAAGGTACCTTCTCACCATACATATATAGGACTTATCCACTCTCTTTTGATGAATCCCAACCATTGTTTTTGATCTCTGCTTTCTAGGTCACCATGAGCAACCCTCCTAGTCCAAAATTGGCCTTCTTGAAGTGTTGAGCTTGGCTAGGGGTATTGGTCACCTTCCATCCATACACCAAAAACTTCATCCATCTTTCCATTCCTTGATCTCATCATTCTTACCTTCAAAACCCTCTTCACAACCTTCCTATAGCATTAAGGGACTTCCTGTAGCAATACAAGGATCCTGTAGTAGCTTCCTATAGCATGCCTTTAGAAGCATGTTTTTCTCTTGTTTTGACCTGTAATGCCAGTATGGCTTAGTTTAGGAGTAGGCTGACCCCCCAGCTTGGACTCCATGATCAAAAGGTAGCACCTAGGCCATTCTCACCATTCCTTTTCCTTCACTACAAGAGAAAATAACATTAGTTTCTTCATCACACATTTGGCAAATAGGAAATTACTTTATATGCAAATGTGAATTAGATAGATGATGCATTCAATCTTGAGTTATGAGTTGGTAGAATAATTTCCTATTTTCAAGTGAATTTGATAATTAGTTCATTGATTACAATTAGTGTAGTCTCTTTTCTGCAGGTAGCATAACTTTTTCGTTCTTACATGAATTGATTCAGTAGCATTTATAAGTTAGAGTTGAAAAGAATTTACTTTTTCTACACAAGGGCTAGCTTTTGAATTTCACTTTCAGTAGTTAATTTCCCATAATTCAGTAGAAGAATGGTCTTGGAGCCCTAATGATCAAATGACCTAGTTGAGGGTGGCATGAGTAGAATTCCATCTACCGTGCATATAGCACTATCACCTCGAATTTTGTACGAACCCTGGGTTGATAAATAGAGTTGAGGAGCCCTTGGGAGTTCCAACACTCTTGGTGCAATACCAAGGCCCACCACATGGCTTAGCCATTCTATGGTTGGGTGGAACGTGGTAGTCCCATCCCGGGTTTAGATTTTTCATCATCAATATGAGGCTATTTCTCCTTGTATTTCTATGAGTATTATATTGATTTATATGTGGATCATATTGTTGTGATTTCCTTGGTATTTCTGTTGCTATTATGTTGATTATGTATATGTTTTATGACAGTGGCTATGTATGGCTCTCATCATGTTTTTACTTGTAAATGAATGAACAATGTATCTATGACCTAATAGATGATAATATAGCAAATTATATAAGGGAACAAAGCTTCATAACAATTATCAGATAAGTATGAGACCATTATGCTTAAATATGTTGTTTACACCTATAGATTACATATTTGTGATATGTTTGATGAAATACCTGTCATGGCTAGTAGGGTTCTGGTTAAGGGCTTGTTCAAGTATTTACATTTGCAACATTGTTTCCTTGTTATCTCTCTATTCTAAAGTTGTCATTCAATTTTTGGCAATGACCTGGACTCTAGACCTGAAAAAGTGGCTCAAATCCCAGGGATGCTAGCATAAAACTAGGAAAAATAGTCCCTAGACATTGGCAGTCCTTGGCATGAGAGCATCCAGAGCCTCCTTGATGATGTCATGTCCATATAATGGGAGCGTTCGTGGGTCAAGTGGTCTAAAACCTCAGTGGGACCCAAGGGTTAGCTACCTGAGTGATTGTGATGGTTCTTGGGAGTCTTGTAGCTGATATGGAAGGTCTATATGTTGTGTTTTTGTTGATTACACTTCCTTAAGGTCACATAGGAGATTGACTCTAATCATAGTAGCCTCTTGTCACATGTTTGCCCTGGTTGTCTGGTTACTTGGGTAGATGTGGGAGGAGGGTGTTATAGAGTGGTATCAGAGTGGGTTGCGCTCTATTTGGGTCACATTTGATACTACATAGTGGTATTAGAGCATGGTTCACCCCTCGGACTAGATGGGTGGTGTGTTGGTCATGCATTCATGTCATTTGCATGTGTGTTAATCATCCTTGTGGTCTATGTGCTTGTTGCATATGCATTGTGTCAGTCATGGTTGTAGTGATGTCGCCATGTGAAAGAGGATATTTTTGTTATGAAGTATGTAGTCATGAGTGTATGATTGGTTGCATGTTGTTTATGCTTGTGTATTGTCAGTGTACATTGGCATGATTATGTTGTCATGCATGAGGTCATGGTACATGTAGTTGATATGGTCATGCATTGATGACTAGAATCTAGGTAGATTGCTCATTACATGGTTATATGCTTATGTATTATATGTCCATATGTTGTTATGATTATGTTATACATGTATCATACTGATTCGATGATCATGTAGATGAGATATCCTCCCTGAATTATGCTAAGGTGCATTGGTTCTTTTTTGTAATTTGGTTTAGCTAACCTAGTATGCCTTGCAGGAAAGAGATCAAAATTACTAGCAAGATGGTAGACTACAAAGACTCTCCCTATGAATCAGATGAGAAGTGTGGTGTTGGGAACTCTTCTGATTTGGAAGACACATTGAGAAGCTTGAAGGAAGAAATAAGGAGTTGTAAGGCAGATAATGACAAAATCATACAGGCACAAGAGAAACAAGAAGAGGTTAATGCTATACTTCTTCAAAGTTTTCCAGAATTTCAGTGACAAGGGTAAATTCGGATCAACCATGGACAGGAGGACAAAACTAATGGGGCATATGGTAGTAGATCTCATGGTGGTTACAGGTCAAATATAGATGACACGGTTAGAGATGGCATATTTTTGGATACTCCGGATAGGAGAGGTGATGTATACATGTATTATTCTAGTTTTGGCTCTAATAAGCATCATGATTGTCATCATTATCATCCTTACAGGAGGAGTGATAGGGGATAATTTCCAGATGAGTTTAAGAAAGAAAAGCCACCTACTTTTGATGGATATGTGAAGAAGCTGGAAGATGCAGAGGCTTGGATACTTGTGATAAAGAATTTCTTTGAGTTGCATGAGTACATAGATAATATGAAGGCCAAAATAGCTATCTTTGACCTCAGAGGTAAAGCAAAAATCTGGTGGGAAGATGTGAAGCAGGTTAGAGACATAAGGACAAATGACTTGGCTTGGGATGAGTTTCAGAGGCTTTTCAGGAAGAAGTACTTGTCAGAAAGGTAATACAACAGTAAGGCCAAAGAATTCTATGAGCTAAAGATGGGATCAATAAAAAATGAAGAGTATGCGACTAAGTTCCTCGAGTTATTGAGGTATTTACCATATCTTAAAGATGAGAAGGCTAAAATTCAGTGATTTGTCAGTGGATTTCCATTAACATTTAGAGATCAGATTGAGTATGATGAGCCTCAGTCACTGGAGGAAGTTATTGGTAAATTGAAGAATTTTTATGAATAGTCAAAGTGTAAGAATGAATCCCAGCAAGGATGGAAAGGAAAAGATAAAAGTAAAGGTAAATGGCAACTGAAAATAGCAAGGCCTCAGAATGTAGATGAGAAAGAAAATGTGGCACCACAAAAGAGGTTCAATGCAGCTAGACAGGGACATGGGTCATAGCAGCATCATACAGGTGAGGTTACTGGTCGGTTGGAGTGTTGGACATGCAGTAAGGAGTACCTTAAGAGAGTTTGTCCACAGAATCAGGGTGGCAGGCCTCTGATATATAATGCGTAGGAGGCACAGACCATTGGGGATGTTGGTCATAATGTTCCTTGTATTTATGCAACATTGGATAACAAACAAGAAGACCATCAAGCATCTATCATTGAGATGGATGGTAAACTTTGTGATCAAGCTATTTCTATTTTGATTGAATTTGGATCTAATTATAACTATGTTAATCCTTAATGGGTGGATAATTGTGGTTTAATTAAGGAATTACATGCAAAATATTGGTCAGTGAAGTCGGCTACAGGTACAAAGAAGTGATTTCGTTATTGGGTAAGAGCTTGTGCATTTTATTTGAATGGTATGCCTACCACAACACATTTGAATGTATTATCATTGGGATCATACAATATGTTGTTGGGCATGGATTAGTTGTATATTCATACGACCAAGGTGGATTGTTATGAAAAATCCATTAAGTGTGTGGATGGCAATGGGAACCAAGAGTCTTACAAGGAAATAATAAAGCCACATCAGTTAGGATGGTGAAAGTTATGTAGGCAAAGCGTAATCATAGGAAAGGGTGTGTGTTATTTGTCATACATATTTCTAGTGAAAAAGGTAAGGAAGTTGAGGATGCAGATGTTTTGAGCAGGTACCTAGTTCCACAATAGTTTCAGGATGTATTTCCTAAGGAGATTTCAAAGTTTCCACCTCACATGGAGGTAGAATTTTCTATTGATTTGGTGCCAGGATCAGCTATGACATCAAAGGAACCTTATAGGATGAGCACACCTGAGTTGGTAGAGTTGAAGTTGAAATTGGAGGAATGTTGGACAAGGGATACATTAGACCAAGTGTATCACCATGGGGTGCACAGGTATTGTTTGTGAAGAAGAAGGATGGTACTCTCAGATTATGCATTGACTATAGACAGTTGAACAAAGTGAAAATAAAGAAAAAGTATACATTGTTGAGGGTTTATGACTTGCTTGATCAGTTGAAGGGAGACACAATGTTCTCGAAGGTTGATTTGAGATCTGGATACCATTAGGTATGCATCAAAGAAGAGAACATCTACAATATTTCATTCAGAACTAGGTATGGGCATTATGAGTTTGTCATAGTTCCATTCCTTTTGACTAATTCTTCAACTAAATTTATGTGCTTGATGAATAGTGTGGTACATCTGTATTTGGATAAGTTTGTTATTATGTTCATTGATGACATATTGGTATATTCTAAAAATGAGGAAGAGCATGCAAAGAATTTAGCAGCAGTGTTAAGGTTGTTGAGAGAGCATCAATTGTATGTTAATCTCAACAAGTGTAGTTTCTTTCATACTGAGGTACATTACTTGGGACATGTGGTTTCCAAGGATGGCATAGCATTGGATCCAAAAAAGATAAGGGCCATCATGGAGTGGGTAGCTCCCAGGAATGTGGATGAGGTGATATCTTTCATGGAGTTGGTAGGCTATTGCAAGAGATTCATCAGGAACTTCTCTCAAATTTCTTATCTTATTACATCATTTTAGAGGAAAGGTAAGAGGTTTGACTGAACAGAGGAGTGTGAGGCTAGTTTTGTACATCTTAAGTAGTTGTTGACACATGCTCCAATATTAAAGATTGTAGATCCAGAAGAAGGAGTTTGTAGTATGTACAGATGCTTGCAAGATAGGTCTTGGTTGAATACTTATGTAGGATGGATAGGTGGTATGTTATTAGTCATGAAAACTAAACAAGCACGAGCAGAACTACCAGACACATGATCTTGAGTTAGCAACGATCATACATGCATTGAAGATGTGGAGGCACTATCTTCTTGGCAAGAGGTTTTTGTTGATGAGTGATCACATTGGGTTGAGGTATTTGTTTGACCAACAAAATCTGAATTCCTAACAAGGTAGATGGTTGGCCACGATCAGTGAGTTTGACTTTGAGATCAGTACATCAAAAGAAAGGAGAACAGGGCGGAAGATACTCTTAGTAGGTAGGTACCAGTAAATCACTTAGTAGCTATGAGATCCTATGGGACAAACTTACCAGATAGGATATTTCACGCAGGTCAGTAGGATCTCATATATATGGAGATTGTGCACATGTTGCAATAGAGTATAGGTAGTGGTAAAGGCGCAAGTGTAGAGGATGTGGACTATTGTCTTATAGCAGATGGATTGGTCATATTTAGAGACAAGATATATGTATCAGAAAACAATGAGCTTAAGAAGGTGATCTTGAGGGAGTTTCATGTGAAACCATATTCAGGTCACCTAGGCTACCAAAAGACGTTGACCGGAGTGAAGAAATTTTATTATTTGCTGAATCTGAAGAAGGATGTAGCAAAGTTTGTGGCTAGGTGTTTTGATTGTCAACGTATGAAGGTAGAGTGTAAGCATCCAGGTGGACTGCTAGAGCCAATTGTGATTCCGAAGTGGAAATGGAATGTCATTTCCATGGACTTTATCGCAAGGTTGTCAAGGATAGTGAGACAACATGATTCCATCATGGTTGTTGTGGATATATTAACAAAGGTTGCACACTTCATTCTAGTGAAGTCTACATTCTCAACTAGCAATGTAGCAGAGGTATTCATCATATATGTGGTCAGATTGCATTGTGTTCCAAAGAATATTGTGTCAGATAGTGATGAAAAGCTCACTTCCAAGTTTTGGAAGGAGTTGCTTGCAGGTTTGGGCAAAAATTTGGCCTTAAATACAACTTATCATTCACAGACAGTTGAACAGATAGAGAGGGTCAACAGGATAGTGGAGGATGTGTTGAGGATGTATGTGATGCATCAACAGTGAAAGTGGGAAGAGTGTATTCCACTGGTAGAGTTCACTTACAACAATGGGTATCAAGAATATTTGAAAATGAGTCTGTCTGAGGCATTGTATGGGTGGAGATGCAATACTCCCATTAATTAGAGCGAACCACTTAACAGGGTGTTGATTGGACCAGACATGTTGGTGGAAATGGAACAGGAAATGTAGGTTATAAAGAAGAATATAAAGGAAACACAAGATAGGCAGAAGAGTTATGCATATTGGAATAGAATGTTCAAGGAGTTCTAGGTTGGGGAATAGGTGTACTTGCGCATCAAACAAAAGAAGAGCTCCTTATGGATTGGATCATGTGCCAAGTTGGCACTGCGGTTTTGTGGACCCTTCAGTATTATTGAGAGGATTGGACCAGTAGCCTATCAACTTGCACTACCTATGAAAGTGAAAGTCCATGATGTTTTCTATGTGTCATTTCTTAAGAAGTATGTTAAAGATGTTGATCATGTGATTGACTGGTTTGTATTGCAGGTGGAACTAGATGGAGAATTCTAGCCAGAGCCTCAGTGTATATTATAGAAAAAGGTGTTCATGCTTCGAAACTAAGCAATAAAGTAGGTTAAAGTGCAGTGGAAGCACTTTGGGCCCAATGAAGCTACATGGGAGATGGAGGATCAGATGCAGGTTATGTATCCTTCATTGTTTGTCGATTGAGGCAAAGTAGTTTTGGTATGGTGTTTTGGTATATGTCTTTGGTATATGTTTTGGTACATGTTTGGTGATGTTTTGGTATATATACATATGCATTTGGATGTAAATATTGCCATGAGATATGTTATAAAGCTCCAATAAGCGGTATGTATGTCATGTCATTACGATGTTATGCTTGTTATGTTGTCATGTTGGTTTGCTTCTCAACAGGGTGATCATTGTAAATACTGCATCGAGCTATGTTATAAAGCTCCATGGGAAGTGTGCTTGTTTTTTAGTGGTTTTGCTGAGCTATAGGTGTGGTTGAACACTGAGGATGGGGTCTCCCAAGAGGGGAGGGTTTTGTAACAGCCCTAGTGAAAATTCCATGTAATAAAATTTAATAAAGGCAAAAATAATAACCACAGTTGATGGGACACTTATTCCAAGCTAAATGTTGGGAAAAATATCCTAGTGTGGGTGTTCATTGGTTTAGTATGGCTAAAGTAAATTGAAAAAGGCAATGGCTAAGACTTTGGAAAGGAAAAATGACATTTTTGGCACGTTTATTTATGAAAATAATGGAAATTAGGAGAAAAGGAAGGCGAAAGGTCACAGGTTGCATGTGAGGAGGAAAATGAAGGAAAATAATGGAAAATGAAGAAAATATAGGCCTAATTGATAAAAGAGCTTCTGAGGATCAGTTTGTGACATTTTTTAGTTTAGTTTTGGAGCTCTCTCATTATTCTCTCTCTCTCTCTCACTCTTGGACACTTAGAGTTTTCTTGGAGCATTTTGGCATTGGATCAAGAAAGGTAAAGAAGGTAAGAGGAAGCAGAGATAAGGCAAGGAAGAGCATGATCAAGAAGCTAAAACAATATTATTTGCAGGTATCGATTTGAAGGTGTATTGGCATGCATGGTATTGCATGTGGTTCTTTTTATTAAAAATAAAAACAAGAAATTCCAATTTAATTTTTCCTTGAATTAAATCGAAATTCTATTCTCATAGCAACTTGCAATAGTTAATTAAGTTAAATTGACCTAATCGACTTAGGAAATTTGAGTTGGAAGTCTACCTAGATTCATGTAGAGTGATTCCTAAATTTTAGGGGTTCGGGTTGAGTTATTATTGAGTTGTAATTAGATAATTCAGTTTAACTGATTTATAGTCAGTTAAACTACTTCAAACTGTTGGAGGAACTAGTAGAAGGTCTAGTAATGGAGAAGGGCACTAGAGCATCCACATTACCACACTAGTTAACTGAATATTCACTCATAAATAACTCATGCATGTCAGTTCATAAGAAGACCTAGTTGAGATTAGAGTTCAAGGACAATTTACTATCAATTGTATAATTTTCCCAGATGGTGCATGTAATCAGTTGAGGGCCTATGGATGGATTTTGTAGTTATGGAGAGTGGATTTCTCAATTAATTAGGGGCTAATTCTCTTAGGAGTTGCGCAAGGAATTAGGGGCTTCGAAGGCAGCAAAATTGGCTAATTTTTGGATTGAGTTGGTTTGTGAAGCAAAGAGATAGATTGTACTAGTGCGGGACTTGTTCAAGAGGAACAAACATTGTATTTTCTTCACAAATATTCTGGTTAATGCAATATATATAGTCATAGTTTTTAGCAGTTGCTTTCCCCAAAGAAATATTGTGTTATGTGTGATTGATATTCTTCCTTTTCTGATTATTGCTTTCATCAATCTATTTTGGTTTCTGTTGAAGAGTAGAGTAGATTCTTGTCTTGTATTTTAGCATATCATGTAAGTTGTTGAATCTACAAGTTAAAATCTACATGGTATTGGAGTTGAAGACAATATAGAAGATGATAATTCAAGTTCGGTGTGCTGGTGAAATCAAATTTGCAAGTTCATACTTCAGAGTCAACAATATGTCATTCTACTGCCCGAGACTTGAGTATGCCTTGGAGGGTAGCTCAAATTACATAGGTTGGAAGGACAAGATGGAGGCAGTGCTAGGAGACAATGGCCTCAAGGAATTCATAAATCATGACATTCCTAAGCCTCCAGCATCGGATGCTAAAGATATGGCTTAATGGAGAAAGTGTGTGGCAAAAGTGAGAAGGATTATCCTGGAAGGAATACGATACCACATTGTCTCAAGTCTCCATGCCAAGGATACTCCATATTCAATGTGGAAGAAATTGATGGACTTGTTTCAAAATAGCAGTGACCATAGGAAGTTGGCACTAAAGGAAAAACTCATAAAGATCAAGATGGGGAAGGGAAACTAAATTCCGAAGTACTTGACCAAGTTCACCCATTGTCAGGATGAGCTTGGAAGTGTCAAGATTACTGTTTCCAAAGACGATATGTTGAGCCTAGCTCTTCTAGGACTTCCCAAGAGTTGGAACAGTTACCAGGACTCAGTTAATGGGAGGGAGAAGCTACTAGATTGTGAATGCTTTGGTCAGATTTGGTACAAGAAGAGTTTCAATGGAACAACAGAGATGGGACCTCTTCCAAAGAAGTGGAGGAGTACTTTGCATTAGTTAGAAAAGAAAGGAAATTCAAGGGAAAGAAATCCTAAGGTGAGGAGGGTGACAAGAAGAAGGAATTGTCGAAAGTCAAGTGTTTTCACTGTCACGAGTACAGGCACTTTTCCACCAATTTCCCACAGAAGAAAGAAAGCAAGAAGGAGATTATAGTTGCAACAATAGGTGAAGCTCTAGCTTCACAATTCGACCTTGATTTCACTCTCATTGCATGCATGAATAGCACTGTAATGGGAAGCATGTGGTATCTCGACAGCGGTGCCTTGTTCCATATGACGGGGAATAGAAATCTCTTCAGTGACTTTGAAGAGAAAGACTTCAAGTAGAGAATAGAGTTTGGAGATCATGGGAGGTATAGCGCAACCAGCATCAGTATAGTTACTTATAAGAGGGAGTTAGGCTCCCCTCTCAGATCATAGATGTGATGTATGTT
Source organism: Pinus tabuliformis (assembly GCA_031772625.1). Taxonomy (NCBI): domain Eukaryota; kingdom Viridiplantae; phylum Streptophyta; class Pinopsida; order Pinales; family Pinaceae; genus Pinus; species Pinus tabuliformis. The sequence continues at coordinate 1,839,630,773 of CM062816.1, forward strand.
CCCATACTAAAGAAGAATCTTGTTTCTGTCACGGTATTGGAAGACTATGGCTACGACGTGATTTTTAGTAAAGGAATTTTTTTCCTTAGAAACATTGCCATGGGACAGGTGAAACAGATCGGTGTGCGAGTCAAGAACCTATATGTACTTGAGGTACAATATGCATGCAAAGCCTTGAGGAGCAAGGAAAAGATTAGAGACTTCGTGGTTGAGAGGGAGAGTGAATTACCTCTCAACATGCAGCCCCAAAAGTAGCCTAAGGGAGAATGTGGGAGCACCCACATCACAACGCATGCAGAGAAGGTCACTAGAGAGGTACATTGGATACATGGCTCTTATGAGGTGTGTTGAGATTATGCCATCCTCTTTTGAGGAAGTAGTGTAACAACCATTTTGGGTTGATGACATGGTTGAGGAATATGACTCCATTGTCAGGAACAGTGGTTGGGATGTGGTCCCAAGACCGACGGACAAGTCAGTGGTGAGTTCCCGATGGCTTTACAAGGTAAAGCAAGCAACATATGGTAGTGTGGAGAAACACAAGGCCAGGTTTGTGGCCCCAGGATTTTCTTGGGTGGAGGGGATTGATTATGATGTACTTTTTATCCTATTGCAAGGTACTCATCAATCAGATGGATTTTGGCATTGTCAATGCAGATGGGATAGAAGATACATCCGCTGGATGTAAAGAAATCATTCCTTATTGGCATAATTGAGGAAGAGGTGTATATTGAGCATTCTGAAGGTTTTAAGACCTTCGATAGAGAGTTGCATGTGTGTTGACTCAAGCGAGCATTGTATGGACTGAAACAAGCACCCCATGCTTGGTACACCAGGATTAATAACTACTTCATCAGGTTGGGCTTCACCAAAAGTGAAGTAGATTCGAACCTTTACCATATTGTGGTTGAAGGTAAATTGTTGATTATTGTTTTATGTTGGAAATAATTGTGGAGTACTAAAAAGGTATGTTTTTGATGATCATTTAAGTGGCTTTTTAGTGGAACTAGTGAACCTTTTTGCATCATGAACGTGGAAAACAATAAAGAATTATAACAAAACATGTGGGATTAGTATGCAAGACTTAACCGCTGATAGTTGTCATTCTCCTGTGTAGGAAGGGGTGAAAACGAGGAGCTGCTATTCCAAAGAAAAAGACAAGAATAGGGTAACTGCTGTCCCTTTGACAGAGGACCGAGTGCAAACAAGGCTAAGCATATTGAAGCAAACCGGTCTGGAAAAGGAGGAGAAGACACCAGCTCGGCGGAGGAGAAAAGAAGTGATCAAGGATTAACAGTTTGGCGAATCCCTCAGGATCTATGATCTTGAGGGATCACTGCTTTATTTATCTTGTTACTTAGACATCTCCGCCGTCACCCTTATATAAAGGGACGGCACTGTTAGCTTTGGGGGATTATGCTTTTATGTAACTTTCTGTTAAAGATCGAACTTTAATCATCGAGTCTTGTTGAAACTGGTTCATTGTACTTTTGTTTTATGCATTAATATAAACTTGGTGATTATCTTATTTCTGCATCTGGATTAACTTAAAGCGGTGTATCCTTGGAGGCTAAGGGCCCGGCCCCGAAGGACACTTGCTTCTATATCACTATGATTTGATTTCTGCGTGGTTTGCTTATCGTCATTATTTGGTCATCTGATATGCTTTATAAGTTTACATCACATGCTCTGTTAAGATTAATTCATTAAGGTTTTTATAGACAGAACTGTTGTATTGACTCTGCATTATATTACTGATCTGTTCAGAGTTGATTGAATATTACTAGTCTTGATCGAATATTGTTACTATTTTGTTACAGAGCTCTTATGCTGCACATTCATGTTATAGAAGTTATCTGAAGGTTGTGTTCTTTACGATTCAGGAGTAATGCTGTTCCATTTTGAAACGCAGTTGTATTCCTGTTAATGAAGATTGATGCTAGATTAGATTACTCTTCAAGCGTGTTGTGCGTGTGTATGATTTCCAAACGCTGTTCCGTAACTTATTAGTAATTAATGCTGTTCCATTAGTGTGTGCTGCTTGATTTGCCTTGAGAATGAAAGATTGTTGTTTGATTACAATGAGTGCATTTGAGTTGGTAGAATAGAGTTTGATTACTGCTCGCGAGACTTAGTTGTTTGATTGTTGTTCCATTTCAGAATTGTTGTTCCATTTTAGCATTGCTGTTCCATTCCAGATTGCTGTTCGATTTCTTATTTGTTGTTCCATTTTTCTACCTGCCGTTTCATTTACTCGCATTTGTTGTTTTGGTGTGAGAGACGATCTGTGGCTGTAGCGAGCCTCGGCATTTACTGTCTAGCTCCCAGACCCGTGGTCCATGCTCTAATTTCCTTTCCATCAGTTTCCAAAGGGATGGGTTATCGCTGCCGAACCCTTGACTGATAAGTTGCCCAGCTTTTGAGTGTGTGATTTATTCCTTTGAAGTAACTTAGACATAGACAAGCATCCGTTTACTCTTGTATTTTTGAACGTTGTACTACTAGCATTACTCTGACAAATGATAGCCTCAGACTGAGTCACTCTTTGAAATAACCAAACGCTCCCGGATTGACATATTAATGTGAGATAATTAGAGGTGAAAGAGACCCTTTTTATAGCTCTACATTTTGGCGCCGTTGCCGGGGAAAGAGTGTAGCCATTTGTCTTTTTCAGAGTAGTGTACGAACCTGCTAGGGAAGAGTTGGATCTTAAAAACGGAAGGTAAGAACCTGCGTGCGGAGCATGTAAAAGTCCTGCTCCACTGTCCGCTTTCCTAACAGATTTGCTGTTGCTTTATTTGAATAGAATTTAGTAGAGTACATGACTAAGCAGAAAAAACTAGAAAATAATATTAAACTTCCATCCAAACCTGAAAAAGCTAAGGGGTTGGTGACCCTTGGCCGAACGACCTTCATAGACGAAATCTACAAGAAAACAGAATCTCAGCCATCAGTAGGCCCCAGGAAAATCATTTCTAAACAGCCTACTAGTTCCCTTCAGGCCACAGGATCACCATCTGTAGCCTTTGCTGAGGTGCATAGTCAAACTGAAGAGCATGACTTTCAAGAAATTGAAAAGTCTACTCCAGAACCATTGTGGGAAGGGAATTTTAGCAACTTTTGTGAAGGAGAAGGAGAAACAGGGGAAACCGAGGAACCAAAATCCCCTATTGGAACAAATCAGCCATTCAATAGCCCAGATAAGGGGAGTGCTGCAAAAAATCATTGTTGAAGGAATCCAATCTCCTCAGACATCAGGTATTCCCATTATCCCAGATAAAGGAAGTGCTATTAAAACTATCCTTGTCAGAACCGTTCCCTCTCAACCTAGGAATACCCTCCTAGATATCCCAGAAGTTTATTGGCATATATTCGATCCTATGGCTCAGAACCAGCCAAATACTCAAACCTATACATTACAATATCCTATAGTGGATTCTGCAGCAAATGCGCCCATGAAAGCTATCCCTCTTCAACATATCCCTACATTTCACGGTCTCACATCAGAAGATCCGGATGCATTTTTATTCGAATTCGATGTGTTGTTCAGGGGGTATGATTACACCACCGATCCCCAGAAATTGAAATTATTCCCCTCTACATTAAAAGGGGCTTCTTTAAGATGTTTTATGGGACTAGGTGGTGGGGTCATCAACAATTGGGATCAAATGAAAGAATCTTTCTTAAAAAAATATCAGGACTACTATAGGTCTAGAGAATTAAAGGACGAAATATTCCAAATGACAGCCAAACCGAATGAAACATTAAAGGAGTATGTGGAACGTTTTCAGTACAATCTACAAAGATCTCCTTATGCATCACTACCTTTACCTGATAATGTGTTAAAAACTGCATTGATAAGGGGCATGAAGGAACAATGCATTGAAACATTAAACATCATGGGAAAAGGGGATATTTATCAAGAGAATTTTGCTGACATCATTGATTTATGTATCAGGAGTTCGAGAGGCAGCACAAGAGTAAAACCAGCAGAATATGATTGGTTTGCAAGAGATAACAAAATATAAACAGAAGGAGTAACACGTGTAGAGATTGGAAATTTATTAGAAAATTTTAAAACTGATATTATGGGGACACTAACTACACAACTTGATATTATGCAGGCTAAACAGAAGTAGATGGAGGTAGAACAGAACTTGGAGATCTTTTGTCCCCGATGCAGGAAAAAGCATAGTCACAAGGAGTTTCCACTGGATACAGTCCAAACATGTGCCATCTGTACAAAAGATCACCTTACGGAAAGCTGCCCCTCACTTCCTGGATTAAAAGTAGTATATAAGGAAGCGGAAGAAGAACCAGAATCGGTGTACTTGATCAACCAGCGCCGCCAGTGGCAGCCGAGACAATCTGGTATGTTTCCAGACCCAACTTCTTCTTTTCAGCCTCCACAGTATAATGCTCAACAATATAGTATGTGGCAAAGTCAGTCCCAACCCCCATTTTCAAACTGGTCATCACCGTCGTTTCCTTCTTCAAACCCATGGCTGAATCAGGCAAGCCAATCTGGTTGGCCAAATTTTCCCTACACTCCACCATATTGGCAAAATAGCCCATATTCTCCACAATGGACTCCCCCGACTTCACAAAGTTCACCCTGGCAGACAAACTGGCAAAGACCGATGCACCAGCCAGTAGGAACTATTCCGCTCCCTCAACCTACTCTGCCAGCCTTACAACAAAATCCCCAGTCTAATCTGAGACCGCAACTCCCAGCCCAACCCAACCCTAATCCAAATAACAGACTGGTCCGATTTCTCCAAATTATAGAATCATCAGAAATAGGACCTGACCTGAGGGAGTGTCATGATCCTCAGTTACGATCTGGATGTATTATTGAAACTGAGGGAGATAAAACAGTTCATATTGAAGATCAGTTACCAAGAGAACATCAGTTGCAACAAGAGGATGTAAATAAGCAGCAGACTCATAACCAAGCAACCACATCCTCTCCTCCGTTCCCAGAACAATTAGTCATACCTCGACCTTTACAGTATCTTGACTTCGACATTCTAGGATAATTACAAAATCTGTACATAAAAATCCCATTCCTCCAAGCCATTCAAGACATTCCTATATACACAAAAACTATCAAAGAATTGTGCATAAAGAAACAAAGGAGGAGTATAACAACTAATCCAAGAGTCCAAGTAGTCAGTACTTTATCTGATTTACTATCCAGGAAAGAAACACCCATTAAATATGAAGACCCAGGAAATCCCATTGTAATTGTTCAAATTTATGGTCAGACCCTGTCTAATGCCTTAGTTGATCTAGGAGCTGCAATTAATATTTTAACAACCACTACTTGCCAAAAGCTCGGCATTACATCTGTAGAACCCACCTCTACTTTGTTAGAATTGGCTGACCGATCTGTGGTTAGACCAGAGGGTACTCTACATGATGTCATGGTCTCTGTAGATTCTTGGGAATATCCAACCGATTTCCTGATAATTAATCCAAAAACCCGACTTGATGGACACCCGCTAATCCTAGGTAGACCTTGGCTTGCCACTGCCGATGCTTACATTGGTTGCCGGCAAGGGAATATGACCATAACCAAAGGACCAGATATCAAGAATTTAGTTCTATACCCTCTAGCGCAGCCAAGTGTCACAATAATTAAAACTAACAAGCACCCTGTATCATACCTTACTGATAACATTAGATCTCCATTGACTATACAAGAGGCACTTGATTTTAAAGATCAAACAGAAGATGATGCCATTAACGACTTCATTAGTCAAACTGAATCTGGATCCTGCACACAGTGTCACATGATAGAAGCAACATTTGATAATGAATTAGAAGAAGATCCTCTGAAAGATACACATGATCAAACAATACCTGTTACTTCTGTTGCAAATAGTAAAATTGTGGAAATTGAACCGGGAAAAACTTTAAATATCAATGCCAACCTCACACCTGAACAAGAAACGAAGCTCATCCATCTGTTAAGAAAATATCAAGAAGAATTTGCATGGGATTACCTTGATATGAAAGGAATCGATCCCCAATTGTGTACACACCACATTTATATAGAAAAAGATGCTAGACCCGTTCGTCAACCGCAAAGAAGACTTAATCCTCATCTAAAGGATGTGGTAAAAGCTGAACTTCAGAAACTTTTAGATGTCAATTTTATCTATCCTATTTCTAATAGTAAATGGGTCTCTCTGCTTGTGGTGGTACCAAAAAAGAATGGGAAATGGAGAATTTGTGTGGATTACAGGGAACTCAATAAAGCAACACAAAAAGACCAATTTCCCCTCCCATTCATAGACCAAGTACTAGATACTTTAGCAGGAAAGAAATTCTCTTCTTTCCTGGATGGCTTTAGTGGATACAATCAGATTCAGATTGCCCCTGAAGGCCAGGACAAAACTACTTTTACTTGTCCTTGGGGAACATTTGCCTATTGAGTTCTACCTTTTGGCCTATGTAATGCTCCTGCCACATTCCAAAGGCTATCCTTAGCATTTTTGCAGATTTAATAAATGATGGACTTGAAATATATATGGATGACTTTACACCATATGGAGATGATTTTGATTCAGCACTCGACACCCTAGAGAAAGTCCTACAACGCTGCATAGCTACCAGGCTCTGCTTAAGCCACGAAAAATGTTACATGATGATGACTGAAGGACTTATCCTAGGACACTATGTTTCAGCAGCCGACATTTAGATAGACCCAACCAAAATCCAAATACTTTTGCTTATTCCCACTCCTACTACTCAAACAGAGGTACACAGCTTTCTTGGATTTTCTGGTTATTATAGACGATTTATAGAACATTATTCGCACATTGTTGCACCTTTATATGCACTAACTGGGAACGTTGATTTTCTTTGGACAGAAAAATGTGAGTGTGCTTTCAAGGATTTAAAGAAGCTCGTATCCACAGCCCCAGTCCTTCGAGGACCAAACTGGGATTTACCATTTCAAATATCATCTGATGCCTCAGATACAACCATTGGCGCAGTCCTTGGGCAAGAAGAAGATAAAAAACCATATGCTATCTATTACATCAGTAAAAATTCATCCCCTGCTGAATTAAATTACACTGTTACTGAAAAAGAATTCCTAGCTGTAATACATGCTGTCAATAAGTTTAGAAATTATATTACAGACTATCCTGTTATCTTATATACAGATCATTCTGCTATAAAATATTTAGCAAATAAGCCTGTCACAAATGCCAGAATAACTAGATGGTTGATTTTATTGCAGGAATTCGATATCACAATCAAAGATCGGCCTGGCAAAGAAAACCCTGTAGCCGATTTTCTCTCAAGAATGCCAAAGCCAATCGATGCAGCAACAGTTGAAGATCAATTTCCCGATGAACATCTATTTGCTGTTGCCGTTCAAACACCTTGGTATGCTGATGTTGCCAACTACCTTGCAGTAGGTAAACTACCAAAACACCTAACCCCTAATGAGCACAAACAGATTGTTCAGAAGAGTACTCAATTCTCCTGGATTGGGGGCTACTTGTTTCACACAGGGGTAGACATGCATATCAGGAGATGTGTTCGAGAAGATGAAATCTTTGACATCCTAAAAGCCTGTCATGATGGACCATGTGGTGGACACTTCGCTGAGCGTAGAACTGGACATAAAGTATTGCAGACAGGATATTATTGGCCCACGATTTTCAGAGATGCAAAGAAATTTGTCCAAGCCTGTGACAGCTGCCAGCGAGCAAGACGTCTTGGTCAAGCTGACGAGATGCCTCTGAAACCACAGTTAGTCATTGAACCATTTGAGCGATGGGCTCTTGATTTTGTTGGACCCATCAACCCCTCATCAAATCAGAAAACATATATCTTGGTGGCAACAGAATATGTCACCAAATGGGTTGAAGTAGAAGCATTGCCAAGAGCCACAGAGGACTCTGTCATACAGTTCCTGTTCCATCTATTTGTACGTTATGGCCTTCCAAGGGAAATAATTACAGACGGAGGACCACAATTTGCTGGGAATAGATTAGCTGCAACACTTAACAATTATCACTTCCAGCATAAAATCACTACTCCATACCACCCACAGGCGAATGGACAAGTAGAAAGTAGCAATAAGGTAATAGAATCAATCCTAACGAAAACCATTGGGTCATATAGGCGTGATTGGGCTGCCAAACTACCTGAAGTTCTCTGGGCCTATATAACAAATTGGAGGAGCACCACTGGTTACTCACCTTATCAATTAGTGTTTGGAAAACAACCCATTTTTCCCATATAATTTTAAATCCAAACATTACGAACAACACAGGAAGTTGGCTTAGATCTAAGCGAGGCACAGATTAATTGACTACAGCAGATCAATGAATTGGATGAAATTAGGCTATCTGCATTACAAAATACAACACTGATTCAACAACAGTGAGCCAAATGGCATGATGCGCTCATTAAAAACAAAGTCTTCCATGAGGGAGACTGGGCTCTGTTGTATGACTCTCGGTTTCAGGACTTCCCTGGGAAACTCCAGACTCGTTGGTTGGGACCATACGAAATCCAGAAGGTACATGACAATGGGACCCTTACTTTAATCACCATTGATAGTTCTGGATATGCCTTCAAAGTAAATGGCCACCGAGTTCGTCTCTATCGTAAACCACTCACTCGGGAATCCTTCTGCCAGCAGCTACGCCGAGACACTGATATGGAGATTTTAGGAGAGGAAGAGAAGTCTTCCTCACCTGTAATTCATTAAGGAATTCATTTCTTTTTACAATTTGTACATAAGTTCTTTTCTTTAAGTCCTTCTTGTACATATGCTTGGACTAATGCTTTCCTGTCGTTCCTTTTCTTTCTCAAAATTTCGATTTTTGCCATTCCGTTTCTAAAAGAATGGCATTTGCATGTTTTTGCTGTTCCTTTTCAAAAGGAACAACATTCTTGATTTTCTGCTGTTCCTTTTCAAAAGGAACAACATTCTTGATTTTCTGCTGTTCCTTTTCAAAAGGAACAACATTCTTGATTTTCTGTTGTTCCTTTTTCAAAGGAACGACATTTGCTTGTTCTGCTGTTCCTTTTTCAAAAGGAACGGCATTGCGGAGTGTTTGCTGTCCCTTTTCCAAAGGCGCAACATATTTTTGATTTCCGCTGTTCCTTTTTCAAAGGAACCGCATTTTTCATGGTTGCTGTTCCTTTTTCAAAAGGAACGACATTTCAAGTGTTTTTCTATCTTTTTCTAAGGAAATAGCATTTTTTTTAATTTCTGCTGTTCCTTTTTCAAAGGAACGACATTGGTGTGTTCTGCTGTTCCTTTTTCAAAAGGAACGGCATTTGCACTTTTGAGATCTATGCTCCTTTGTTGTTCCTCTTTCCAAAAGGAACACTTCTAGCATACTTTTTCTCTCCTTGTGAAACAGCTTATCCCTTTTGCTGATCTAAATTAAGGATGCTTCTTGCTCCTGTTCTCTCAAAGTCTTTAAGAGACAGATATGCACTTATGCAATGAACACAAAATCACAACATACTGAAATCTGCAAATTATAAATCGCTATCTTTATAAAGCTCTGTATTGGTAAGAGGACAAAAGGAAGGACACACTTATTCATCATCTTTTGTTGTCATTGTCTTACTAATTTTGCTTTGATTGGTTATCTTTATCATGACATTCCCTTTAATCCTCTTTGATTATTACTTAGGAATAAGAGCAAAGGGTTTATATCTTCCTATTGAGATGATAAGACTTCTTCCACCATTCCCACTCTTAAGGAGTGTTGAACCACCCTTTGTGTATAAATAAGGAAAAGTGCTTTATGAAAAAGAAAAAGTAAAAAGATGGATTATAAATTGTCAAATGCAGGATAGGGGGTCTCATCAAGAGCCAGCCTACCATGATCATAAGGATGTAAGTGAAGTGGCATTCCCATTATGGCCACCACACCAGGGAGATGGTCCAAAAGGTATATCAAATAAACAAACCTTGGAACAGGAGGTCTCATCACGAGCTGACCTGCCCACTTTTCGCTCCTTCCTCGTGAATGGCATTATGGCTAACTGTTACCAAGCCAGCATAATGGCCTGCACTTTGACATTACATTCCTTAATATGCACATAAAGGATCATGGTTCCAGGGGTGAAATAAACAACTCTGCCAAGGTTATGGACACCTGTCGGCAGCAGAGCACTGTTAATGGTATTGAAGTCACATTGGTTACACCAATAGGTAAGATACTAATACTCTTTTGTTTCTTATATCCTAGGCACTAATCATACATTATCTTCCGACTTATATATCGCATGAACATTTATTACCACCAATCATGGAAAAGGAGGTGACAATGACCACTTGAGATTTGGCAAGTACGAAAGACGCCCTATCCCCCAGCCTCGCATCATATCACAGCAGCCTCTTACGTAATATGCGATCCAACTTTATGCCTCGATTTCGGTAATTCGTTGATTTTCTAAACATGGCATATTTTCATACGCTGTTCCTTTATGACTTTGTTGCAGATTGGGTGCTGCTCCTTTCTTTGACGGCTGGGACAACCTATCACATTGTGGGGGGGGAGGTTAACCTCATTATTCCCTGGATTATGTGTCAGCCAACTATTCGGGAAAGATAGCGTACTAGGGTATGGCACGGCTTAACGGCATGATATTTCTATTTTTTACACAAGTTGCTATTCATAAGCCATTTCTGTTGCATACTCTGTGTTTTTTTCAAAATCTTGCGATTATTACCCTCTCTGTGTTTCAAACAGCACAAGCAGTTGCTATTCCATTGAGAATCCGCAGTGAAACCATGGGAGGAAGGGAAATTCGAAGGGAACCTCAGGAGTTGACAGTCTCCGCTGCTGCCCGGGAGATCCTGGAAAGAGCAGGGTGGCTGACTTATCTCAGCCGCTTGCAGGAGTCTAATGAAATAATGGCGATTGAATTCCTGCAGAATCTGCAGGAGGATCACTCCATAGTAAGGGGGAAGCAGATAGCGGTCACCGACGATATAATCGCAGAAGTCTCGGGACTACCAGCCACCGGACCTGTATGGACACTAAAGAAGGAAAGATTACAGAAGATCATGGAAATCTTCCAGGACGAAGGCCAGAGCTTGACAATTAAAGGGAAGGGAGTTCTACCAGCAACGCTAAGAGAACCCTGGGCAGAATTAGCAAGAACCGTGCAAAGCTACATCACCTGCAAGGGGAGAAAAGACGTGGTAAGACCACGACATCTTAAACTCTTAGCTGTTCTAAAGCAGAAATGCTCTGTAAATCTGCCCGCACTTTTGAATTCATTATTTCATGATGTTGCACGAAACCTAAAAAAGGCACAACATGTAGAGTCAGTTGTCAGTCACCATGGGTTAATTCGATTAATTGTTAGTCATAGCCTCACCCAGCAGCAAAGCAGCTGGGAAGACCTAATTGCAATAATTGAGGGAAGGGCGACAACACCATCCCCAAAACGTAAACATACTACCAGCACACCAGAACGTCCGGAAAAACGCAGAGAATTCGTAAAACAAAAACATGTTGCTAGTACATCTGAACGTCCAGAAACATGCCAGGAATCGAAAAAGCATAAGCATGCCACTGGTACACCCAAAAAGCCAGAGAAACGCAGAAAATTAGTCCGGTTAGCTCGGATACAAGGAAGGCTGGAAAAGCTCCAGGAAAGCACCAGCCAGCCAATGGAAATTGAGGACGAGCAATCCTCACGGCCAGAAGTAGAAGTAGAGCAAGCTGAAGGAGAAAAGAAAGGAGAGGCCGAGGAGGCCAAGCAATCTGAAGAGGAAAATGAGGAAGAAGCTGAGCATTCTGAAACAAAAGCTGAGCATTTTGAGGCAGAAGCTGAACAACCCAAGCAGGAGGAGGAAATGGGACAGCAGGAAGGTAGCCCACCACAGGACCCAGTAGGAGAAGATGAATTGGCCGCAGTTTTGGCCAATATGGGTGAGTATGGCCAACCTTCCAGTCCAGCAGACCTCCACGACAAACCCCAGGAAGAAAATGCATCTGAAAAACCACATGCAGAAGAGGCAGAAGAAGGAAATCTGCCTGTACATGATGAAGAGGAGATAAGAGAAACTGAACGGGAACAATCTGTTCCCAAGGCACTAGAGGAAATTCCGGAGGAAGCAGGAGTAGAAAAAGAAGTTGCCCAGGAAGTGACGGAACCAGTTAAGGTTCCTACCCTAGAACAGCCAGAACAGAACAGCGAAGAAGGACCCCAGGAAAAAGATCCAGGGACTAGTCACAGCCTAAAACGCAACAGATAGCCTGCTGTTCCTTCTAATAAAACGCTGGAAATTAGGGAATTGTGAAAGGAACAACAGAGATTATTGAGCATAATAGCCCAGCTCCACCAGCAGATCAGAATCCTGAGAGCAAGGCAGAGGGTAAGGAAGACCGCAGGGAAGAAAAAGGTGACCACTGCAGTAAAATTCCGCAAGATAAAAAGGCGGAGGACCAAAAATCGCCCTGCTGTTCAAAACCCTGCTGAAAATCCAGCTGCTGTTCCAAATGATGCTGAGGAACAGACTGCTGTTCCATTTGAAAAGGAACAACAGCAAGCTGATATTCGTGTTAAAAAAGAAACGGATAACAAGAAAATTCAGACAGAGGCACCACCCTCAGGGGTGATAAGGGTTCTGAACTCAAAACAACGCAATAAGAAAGTTCAGGTAAAACTCCCGGCCTCCACTGCTGCATGGAGAAGAGATCCAAAGACAGTGACCTTGCGCAAGGGATTGAAACAGGCTCAACAAGAAGCAGAAAATCTTAGAGAGCAAATGGTCCCCCACGAGAAGTATGAAGAACTACAACAGCAACTAAGGAACGTCAATCAATCCGAAAGCCAGGCCTTTGAAGGTTGGCGAAAGGAGAAAGAGAAGGTTGTAAAGGTAACTCGTAGGCTAGATATTGTTATCAAGCAGATGGATACCTTGTGTTCTTTATACAATGACGTTTTAGCATGTAGGGCCCCTACCAAAAACTATGCTCTGTTTTTACTGGAACGATACTTACAATTAAAAATAAAAGCTGTTAAAGCAGGCGCCCCTATACAAATTAACACTGTCAATGACTTTATAGACTGTTGTAAACATTATGGGGTGAAGGTCCAGAGATTGTTGTGTGAATTCTATTTACATAACCTCGTGCTAGATCAGGAGACTGAGCTGAACCCTGGCCCTTTTGTTGGAGACATCCAATTGCAAGCATTCATCTCATTCGGGGTTAATCAGATTAAATGGCTCAAAGCCTATAATACTTTCCAGAGGCAGGAAAATGGCCTAGACTTGTGGGTAAGGGCTGAGCCTAGGGACCCAGTGCAGTTGTGGAAAGCACATAGAAACCTCATGAGAACTCCGGGTGTCATTGAAACGTTAGGACCCATGCACGAGGCAGTCATTCGACAAAGTTTAGAATATTTTATTTCTATCAAAGACCTCGCCATTGATGCAGCCAAATTTCGGTATTGAATCTCTAATCCAAACATCCAGCTCAGGGAGCCATTTAAGTATGAGAATTTTGAATTAGCTGCCAACTGTTTGAACCTCTATGTCAAAAGTATTTTGAGGGCAGGGCCATCCTGGTTAGGATATAGATTCCGCAGTCCAATTATCTTGCACCCTGCACCCGGATATCAAGCCCTATATGAGATGCCTGAGGGTCAAATAGGCCAGTTCTTTGACTACCTAGTCACTCACCACGGCTGTAGGCTTCCGCATGAGAGTCCTTCTCCAGTCTATTCTCTCACTGCCTTGCATGTCAACTACAACGTTTTCATGAGGGCATGAAACAGGGTAAGCAGGGGGGTGTGTGGAGTACTTAAAAGGTATGTTTTTGATGATCATTTCAGTGGCTTTTTAGTGGAACTAGTGAACCTTTTTGCATCATGAACGTGGAAAACAATAAAGAATTATAACAAAACATGTGGGATTAGTATGCAAGACTTAACCGCTGATAGTTGTCATTCTCCTGTGCAGGAAGGGGTAAAAACGAGGAGCTGTTGTTCCAAAGAAAAAGACAAGAACAGGGTAACTGCTGTCCCTTTGACGGAGGACCGAGTGCAAACAAGGCTAAGCAGATTGAAGCAAACCAGTCCGGAAAAGGAGGAGAAGACACCAGCTCGGCGGAGGAGAAAAGAAGTGATCAAGGATTAACAGTTTGGCGAATCCCTCAGGATCTATGATCCTGAGGGATCGCTGCTTTATTTATCTTGTTACTTAGACATCTCCGCCGTCACCCTTATATAAAGGGACGACACTGTTAGCTTTGGGGGATTATGCTTTTATGTAACTTTCTGTTAAAGATCGAACTTTGATCATCGAGTCTCATTGAAACTGGTTCATTGTACTTTTGTTTTATGCATTAATATAAACTTGGTGATTATCTTATTTCTGCATCTGGATTAACTTAAAGCGGTGTATCCTTGGAGGCTAAGGGCCCGACCTTGGAGGACACTTGCTTCTGTATCACTACGATTTGATTTTTGCGTGGTTTGCTTATCGTCATTATTTGGTAATCTGATATGCTTTATAAGTTTACATCACATGCTCTGTTAAGATTAATTCATTAAGGTTTTTACAGACAAAACTGTTGTATTGACTCTGCATTATATTACTGATCTGTTCAGAGTTGATTGAATATTACTAGTCTTGACCGAATATTGTTACTATTTTGTTACAGAGCTCTTATGCTGCACATTCATGTTATAGAAGTTATCTAAAGGTTGTGTTCTTTACGATTCAGGAGTAATGTTGTTCCATTTTGAAACGCAGTTGTATTCCTGTTAATGAAGATTGATGCTAGATCAGGTTACTCTTCAAGCGTGTTGTGCGTGTGTATGATTTCCAAACGCTGTTCCGTAACTTATTAGTAATTAATGCTGTTCCATTAGTGTGTGCTGCTTGATTTGCCTTGAGAATGAAAGATTGCTGTTTGATTACAATGAGTGCATTTGAGTTGGTAGAATAGAGTTTGATTAGTGCTCGTGAGACTTAGTTGTTTGATTGCTGTTCCATTTCAGAATTGTTGTTCCATTTTAGCATTGCTGTTCCATTCCAGATTGCTGATTGATTTCTTATTTGCTGTTCCATTTTTTTACATGCCGTTTCATTTACTCGCATTTGTTGTTTTGGTGTGAGAGACGATTTGTGGCTGTAGCGAGCCTCGACATTTACTGTCTAGCTCCCAGACCCGTGGTCCATGCTCTAATTTCCTTTCCATCAGTTTCCAAAGGGATGGGTTATCGTTGTCGAACCCTTGACTGATAAGTTGCCCAGCTTTTGAGTGTGTGATTTATTCCTTTGAAGTAACTTAGATATAGACAAGCCTCCGTTTACTCTTGTATTTTTGAACGTTGTACTACTAGCATTACTCTGACAAATGATAGCCTCAGACTGAGTCACTCTTTGAAATAACCAAACGCTCCCGGATTGACATATTAATGTGAGATAATTAGAGGTGAAAGAGACCCTTTTTATAGCTCTACAATAATACTGAGGGGGGGGGGTGAATCAGTATTATCAAATTCTCTTCAATATACCTTCCAGATTTATAATTTAATTTATTCTTCAGATGTTGACCATTAATTTGTATGTTAGTACCATATAATAATGAATAGGAACAAGAAAAATAGACAGTCACACCAAAGAACACCAGATATAAGGTGGAAACCCAATGTGGGTGAAAACCACCTGTTGCAATATGTCTCTATCTTCTTTCAATTAGAAACTTCTTTTTACAATAATTCTGTACTGGTGCAGTCCTTTACCAGTACGCAGGCTGCAACCTGCAGAGAGCTACAACCCTCTCTTGTTTTCCAGACTCTCCTGGAAGGGAGCTACAACCCCCTTAGCTCTTGTACTAGCTGAGCTACTAGTACGTAGGTGCTCACCTACTGAAGGCTTCAACCTTCTCTTTTCTTCCAAGGACCACGTTTCATAAATTTTCAGACTGGATCCATGAACATCAAACAAACATCAAGTACATGTGCATCAACCGATCTCCTTTCCACAATCAACTACTGAATCAACCACTAGCTTCTCAGAATGCAGTAACCAGAAAATAATACCAGTAACGAGACACCAATTCTGAACCCAGACAAAAGCAGCTAAAATAAGTTTCAAGAGAAGTCCACAACTTCACCAATAGAAATCTGCGGATATCCGCACTTTGTTTGTGTCGATCTTGTGGACCTCCGCACCTGCACCTGTCTCTGGACAGCGCACCTTCGCAACTGAACCCGTGTTTGTACTGCGCACCTCCGCAACTGCACCCGTCTCTGTACCATGCACCTCCGCACCTACACCCGTCTCTGTACTACGCACCTCCGCACCTGCACCCGTCTTCGTACTACGCACCTCTGCACCTTCACCCGTCTTTGAACTGCGTACCGCCGCACCTGAGCTGTGTTTTGCCTACGGACCTCCGCACCTGAACTGTAGTTCGCCTGCAGGCCTTTGAGTAGAGCCAATTTATCAGTCCTCCAATATTCCCCAGACTGTCAGATCCACAGATCTGATCATGCATCAAAGTAGATCTTCCTTCTGATGCTCAGATCTCTCCTTGATTTAGCTATCACTCACCAACCGATCACAGAATTTTCAGATCTTGATTTTCTTTAGATGTTTCACACGCATGAGTGCTCAGCCAAATGATCTCCTTTCCTTTTTATAGGCAAGCCCTTACTCAAACCATGGACCAAAACCATAGAAACCCAATACAAGGGACCCAAAACCGGGGATCAATACTTTAGAAACAAAAACCACGGACCAAAACCATAGGATCAAAAGCGTCGGACTAAATACCATGGATCAATCATAAAATTTTCCCACATGCGTGCGTTTCTCTACATGAAAGTGTGTGAATTTGACATCCACACTTTTTGTTCGGAGAACCTGCGGGTATGACCGCACCTCTTGTTCGAAGCACTTGCGGTCTGCTGCTTTTGTTCGGCGCACCTGCGGGTATCTCATTTTCTATCATTTTGAGAGCCTGAACTGAGATTTACCACTTGAGTGAGTTGCCATCAAGGACAACACTTATGCCATAGTGCCACACCTGTGTCATAATGCCAACATTTTATACGTTGATGATTTGACTCTGACAAGTGATGATAAGTTGATCAAGTCTTGCAAAGAGGATCTTGCAAGAGAGTTTGAAATGAAGGACTCGGGGCTCATGCACTACTTACTAGGTATGAAAGTATGGCAATATGATGAGGAACTTTTTGTCTCTCAGGGAAAGTATGACAACAACATACTAAAAAGGTTCCACATGGAGAGCAGTAAACCCATGGAGACTCTAGCAAGTAACTGGAGGGAGGAAGATGTTACTTCCGGTGAAGTAGTGGAAGTTACTATTTACAGGAAGCTTTTGGGTTCACTCATGTATTTGGTGAACAAATGACTAAACATGTGTTATGCAATTAACCAGCTTAGTCAAGCAATAGTTAAGCCAACCAAGTTCTATTGGAAGGCAACCAAACATGTGTTGAGATACCTCAGAGGCACTACTTAGTATGGTTTATCGTATAGATGGACAGAGAGAGTGAAGCTTCAAGGCTTCACTGATATGAACTTAAGCAAGAACGCAACAACTTACAGATATAATCATAAACATAGAGATGCAACAGAAAAACCTGAGGAGATGTAACACCAAGAGTTTATGGGCCCCGTTGGGGTTAGTTGGGCAGCCAACTTCTCGAGGTCATAACTTGCTCATATTATCTCTCTTTGATGCGTATGATACCTTGTTGGAAATATATTTTTGAGGACTACAGCTGCTAATGCGATTTCCTTGCTAGTCGCTGCATGATTTTTTCCAAAAAAATGTCATTTCGGGCCTCAAAACGGCTCCAGAAGTTTAGGACCTGAAAAACTACCAAAAATAGTAAATTGTGCTACAATTAAGGAAACATATGAAACTGACAGGGGGTATAGGTGGAATAGGCAGGTGGCCACCATTACCCACCTGGATCATTCCTCCTCCCTTAGGAAGCAATGGTCCCCATTGCGTGTAGGCCTCCATGAGGTGAGGAAATTTTTATTGAACCTAGTCCCTGGTGAACCACTTGCCCTGGTGACGGAGTTGGCTTGCTTTGAAAACTCGATATATATGTATCCTCTATTTCCAAGTGTTCTTGATCTGTGTGTCCATGATCTGATTATTTGTGGCATGTTCCATGCAATCCGGGTTGAGCTTTGTTGGTGTGATTTATTCTGCAATGTCAGATGTGTCCAAAAATGGTGGGAAGTATGGCCGAAGGCGATCTACATTGAACACTTGGTGCAGACCAAGGAATGGTGGGATGCTGAGCTTGAAGGCATTGTCACCGATGGCCTTGGTGATGGTGTATGGCCCATATCAAAGTGAGTGAAGCTTGAGGTGGGGTCCAGCAAGGAGTTCTTTCTGCAAATGAACCCAAACTTTGCCGCCCACCTGGAACTTGTGCGACACTTGATGTTGATCATGGCGCTACTTGTACTTAGCATTGGATCTATCCAATATATCATGGACCTGTTGGTGGATGTTTTGAATGCACTTAATGAATTTGTTAGCCCTTTCATATTCGTACTATAGGTAATCTGAATCTACTTGAGTGGATTCAAGTGGTATGGCCACATCAATGGGGTATAATGGTTGAAATCCCAACCCTACCTGAAAGGAGTTGTGGCATGTTGAGTTGTGGAGATCTCTATTGTAGCTATGTTGGACATAGGGGAGACTTCCATCCCATGTGCGTGGATGCTTCGAGTTGTACATGTGCAAAATGTGTACGATCATCATGTTGACAACCTCTATTTGGACATCAGTTTGGGGATGGAAAGCTGTGGACTTAGTGAGTTTTGTATCAAGCATCGACCAGAGACTTGACCAAAATGCACTTAGGAATTTGTTGTCCCGATCTGAGATAATGGACTCTGGGATCCCAAAGTGTACTCACACTCGCTCAAAGAAGAGCTTAGTAGTGGCCTCTACTATGATACTCTTCTTACAAGTCGCCATGATGGCCATCTTAGAGAATTTGTCAACGACCACGAAAACACAATCGTTGTCGTGCTTAGTAGAAGGAAGTCCTGACATATAATCCATGGAGACAGATTCCCAAGGCTAACTAGGAGTAGGTAGAGGAGTATATAGGCCTTGCTTCTTGATGGTTTCTTTTGCAATGGCGCAAGTGGTGCAGGATCTAATGTACTTCCCAACATCCTTACAAAGTTTCAGCCAATAAAAATACTCCTACAATACCGCCACTGTTTTCTCTACTCCGAAATGTCTAGTGACCCGACTGTAGTGCACCTCCCAAATCATCTTGACACGCTCACTTGAAGGAACACATATGTGTCCCAAGTGGCATAACAGTGCATCCTCAAGGTGAAAATTTGGAACTTTCTTCCCTTCTAGGAGTGTTTGGTATACGTTGTCGAATTCTGGATTTCTCTTGTAAAGATGCGACCACCCCGATGTCTCATGCACATAGGAGTCGAGCACAAGTGATTAGTGCCATGAACAGTGGTCGGTTGAGGCAATCAACGACATTATTGGTGTTGCCCTTCTTATACTTAATGTTTAAATGGAAGTCTTGTAGATAGGTGGACCATTTCAAATAGCGATCGTTTTGCAAATTCCCTTGTGTCTGTATGAATTGTAGAGGTTGGTGGTCTGTGTGGATGACCATTTCCTTCCCCAAAATGTAATACTTCCATTGACGACATTCTTGCACAATAGAATACATTTCTTTTTCATAAGTGGGGTACTTTTGGACTGTGTCTGAAAGTGTCTCACTGTGGTAAGCCACTGGATGCCCATGTTGAGTAAGAACTACACCAATAGCATAGTTGGAGGCATATGTCTCAATACAATATGGTTGTTGTAGGTCTGGTAATGTGAGCACTGTTGCAAAACAAAGGAAATTCTTCAAATCGGAGAATGCTCATTGTTGGGTTTTCGACCAAAAGAACTTTTCTTTCGCTCTACCCTTGGTGACTTGACTTAAAGGCCAAGAGATATGAAAGAACCCCAACACAAACCTACAGTAGAAATTGGCAAGACCCAAAAATTTGCGGAGCCCTGTTAGACTGGTTGGGGCTGGCCAATCTTGAATGACTTGTATCTTGGATGGGTCCACATGTACACCCTTCTCATCAATGATGTACCCCAGATATTGAACCTGGGTTAGGCCAAAGGTGCATTTCTCCAAGTTAGCACACAACTTGTGTTTTCGAAGGGTTTGAAGGACCTGTTGAATATGGTGGAGGTTTTCTTACCAAATCTGGCTAAATATTAAGATGTCATCTAAATACACCACCATGAATGCATTGGTGAAGGGTAGCAAGATGTCGTCCATCAGTCTCATGAAAGTTACAGGGGGTTTGTCAATTCGAACGACATTAACAACCATTCGAAAAGACCATCTTTCGATTTGTAGGCAGTCTTTCACACATCGAAGGGTTCAATAGGAACCTGGTGATAACATGACTTCAAGTCAATCTTGTTGAAATATCTGGCCCCCTTGATTTGATCTAGAAGGTCATCAATCCATGGGATTGGGTACCTATTCTGGAAAGTGATCTTATTTAGCGCCCGATAGTTAATACAAAGCCTCCAGGTCCCATCCTTCTTCTTTACCAATATAATCAGGCTCCCACAGGGTGATGAGCTTGGCTTGATGTGCCTTTTCTACAGTAGTTCCTGAATCAGCCTCTTGATATCACCACTCTCCAGGACAAAGCGTCGATAGATCGGTCCATTTAGCAGTGGTGTGCTTGGGGTTATATCGATGGAGTGCTTGACCTAACAGTGCAGAGGTACCCCTGTGGGCGAGGCGAAAATGTCCATGTACTCCTCCATGACCTTGTCCATCTACTGTTGTTGTGTAGAGGATCCCTGCCTGGAAGCTGTGGCCACAACCTTCTTCTTGCCTTGGGGGCGAATCATAAGGAAAACAAATTTCCTGGTCTGAGAAATTATCTTACTGCATTGCTTTGCAGTGATCAAAGATATGGTGGTAGGCATGGATACCTTTGGTATCTTGTACAACTTATTAGCCAAATTAATAATCACATAGCAAGGTATAGACTCATATACAACATGTTGCTTCCATAAGTATGGTTGTCCTAACAATACATTAGAAACTTCAAGAGGAACAACATCACACAGTACCTCATCTGTGAAGGGCTTGATTCTGTAGGGAAGGTGACACTACTTGCTGACGCGAAGATCTCATCCTTGGTGAAGCCACCTGATGGTGTATGGTTGTGGATGTGCTATAGTATTTAGGCCCATCTACTTCATGACTTCTACTAAAATGAGGTTCTTTTGGCTGCCATTGTCGACAATGAACTGCATCGGAGAACCCTTCACCCACATATATGAGTGGAAGAGATGTTCCCCCTCCTTTGGATCTTCAAGCTCAAATTTTTTGGATCTTTTTGGTGGCTATGGTGGCACTAAGCTCCAAATTAATTATATTCTTCCCTTTGTTAGTCCCCTTATCGGGTTCTAATTCAGAGTCAGAACCTGTGTCTGATTCAGAAGCCTTCAACTTGGCCACCAGTGACTGCTTGGCCCATCAATCACTTGTTTTGTGAGTGGAGCTATTATGGAATTCACACCATTTTCCCATGTCCTTCTTCATCTTCATGGTGTTGTTCTTTGCTTGCGGCTTAGGTGGGTTGTCCTAGGTATCCCTACCTTGGCTTCATCCCTTGTTCTGTGGTTTGGGGGTGCCTTTTCTTTGCTTTGGATTCACATATCCAAAGTCTCGCTTCTTATATTTAAACTTTTTCTCAATATTTACACCGTACTGATACGTTGTGCCGAGCGAGGAAATGTCCAGGAACTCCATCTTGTCCTGGATGTAATTGTGTAGAAATCCACGGTACTTGAGCACCAAATGTTACTTAGTATCCTTGATACCCAACTTCGTTCGAAGGGTATGGAAAGTATTTATGAACTCCGACACATCTTGGTCCCTTCCCTACCGTAGCGTGGTCCACTTTATGTATTTATCTTCATAGCTCCCGACAGGGTAATACTATTCCTTGATGGCGTCTCGGAAGGAATTCCAAGTGGGTGCAGTTGAAAACAGTGACGGTTCACTCTTGTCCTTTTGTTCACAATAGGTTTCCCACCAATCCTTGACATGTGGGGTGGCTTTGAGGAGTGAAAACGTAATCTTTTCCCAATTGGAAATGTCATGAACTAAAAATAATCCTTCCAATAGATTTAACCATTTATCTATGACATTTGCATCTATCAGGCCTTCGAATACGAGAATATCGAAGTTAACTTGTACCTTAAAATGAGTGGCACCTGCAGAGTGGTTTTTGGATGAAGATGCAATGCGTGTGGGTAGTCGTTGAAGGATCTGGGAAAAGTTATCCATCATCACATCCCTTTGTCACTCGAGAGCTTCCTCGAGCAACATTTTCAAAGGATCTCTTGCCCCCTCATCTTTCTTTTCTTCTGTCATGGGAGGTCGTCGGATTTTGAGAGGTTGATCCTGCAATGGTTCAACCAGATCAAGCCCTAACTCCTTATACCCTGACCTCATTGGTACATGCAAAGAAAAATAGAGAAAGAGCAGGCTGCTCTGATACCACTGATCCAAACTTAAATAGGAACGCAACAACTTACATATATAATCATAAACACATAGATGCAGTAGAAAAACACTTCATTTCATTAATAGAAAAATATTGAACTATACTTACAAACATAAGGGAAATAAGATAGCTCAGGTGATGGTAGCTTATCTTTGAGAAGAGATGTGGTGGCTACATGCCTCTGAACTAAGTTACAATGAGGCTCAAGGGCCTTTTTATTATTGAATAATAAGGGAGAACCCTAAACAACCAAAACCCTACCTCGAGGAGATGTAACACCAAGATTTTATGGGCCCCATTGGAGTTAGTTGGGCAACCAACTTCCCGGGGTTGTAACTTGGTGATATTATCTCCATTTGATGCGTATGATACCTCGTTGGAAAGATCTTTCCAAGTACTACAGTTGTTGATGTGATTTTTATAAAAATCACTAAAGGAATTTTGCCAAAAAAACATCGTTTACGGCCTTAAAACGTCTTTGGAAGTTAAGGACCCAAAAAACTACCAAAAATAGTAAACTGTGTTGCAATTAAGGAAACAAATGAAACTAACTGGGAGGTTTAGGTGGAATAGGAAGGTGGCCACCAATATCCACCTGGATCTTGATTCACCGATGTAGATTTGGCAGGGATTCCATCCGACAGGAAGAGAACATCAGGTGGGATCTTCAGTATTAGGTTAGCAGTTGTTTCTTGGTACAACAGGAAATAGAGATCAGTTGCACTCAGTTCAGCAGGAGCAGAGTACGTTGCTACTATTTAAGCATCTTGTGAGGCTATCTATATGGGTGAAGATTCTTGTTGGTTTGTTTGGTCAACAGATGCATCCAACTGTGATTTACTGTGACAATCAGAGTTGTATCAAACTCTTTGAAAATCTAGTTTTTCGTGATCTGTCCAAGCATATTGATATCTAGTGTCATCATCTTTGAGATTGTGTGCAGAGGAGAATTATGTTGTTGGATTACATTCCCACTGAGGAGTAGGATGCAAATATTTTGACAAAGGCATTGTTAAGATGCAAATTCAAGTTTCACTGAGGCAAGATCGGGGTAGATGATAACCCTTTCTTATTGAGAGGGAGTGTTAAAAATAGTAACAAGAAATTCCAATCTAATTTGTCCTTGAATTAAATTGAAATTCTATTCTCATAGAAACTTTTAATAGTTAATTAAGTTAAATTGACTTAATTGACATAGGAAATTCGATTTGGAAGTCTATCTAGAGTAATGTAGAGTGATCCCTAAATTTTAGGGGTTCGGGTTGAGTTATTATTGAGTTGTAATTAGATAATTTAGTTTAACTGAGTTATTGTCAGTTAAACTAGTTCAAATTGTTGGAGGAAATAGTAGAAGGTCTAATAGTGGGGACGGGCACTAGTGCATCCTTAGTAACACACCATTTAACTGAAGATTCACTCATAAATAACTCATGCATGTCAATTCAAAGGAATACCTAGTTGAGGTTAGAGTTCAGGGACAATGTACTATCACTTGTATGATTTTTCGAGTTGTATAGATGGTGCATGAAATTAGTTGAGGGTCTATGTATGGATTGCACAATTATGGAGAGTGGATTTCCCAATTAAATAGGGGCTAATTCTCTCAGGAATTGCGCAAGGAAGTAGGGGCTTGATAGGTAGAAGAATTAGCTAATTGTTGACTTGAGCTAGTTTGTGAAGCAGAGAGATAGATTGTACTAGTGCAGGAATTGTTCAGGAGGAACAAGCATTGTATTTTCTTCTCAAATCTTCTAGTTAATGCAATATAAATAGTCAGGGTTTTCAGAAGCTTCTTTCCCGAGAGAAATATTGTGTTATGTGTGATATTCCTGCTTTTCTGCTTATTGTTTTCATCGATCAATTTTGGTTTCCGCTAAAGAGTAGAGTATATTCTTGTCTTGTGTTTTAGCATATCACATAAATTGTTGAATCTACAAGTTAAAATCTACACTTTTGCGGTGATGGCATGGGTTTTTCCAGGTGTGATAGTGTTTTTAGCCTAGCCTTGCCATTTCTGGATAACCATGGTGTGATGGGTTTCTCATGTTTTGGTTGAGCTAGATTGTCAAATGGATTTGAATGTTATGAAACCAGCTCAAGAAAAGATAGAAAAGATAGATCAACGCCTTAGAATTCAGCCTCTTCGAGGGGGAAACCTCCTTTACATTACATAAATGAACAATTCTTGGATGATTCAAATGAAAAAACATCCTTTCTATATATAGGAGTCTAAGGAGTCACAATATAATCCAACTGACCTAACAATAATAATATAAAGCCACAAAAATAACAATAGAGGGATTCTATGGGGCACAGTAATAACAATATGGGGGAAATAGGGGCACAACAATATTAATAAGGGGTATAACTACAATAGTAATGGGGTAATAACTAGTATTATAGGGACCCAACATGCCCCTCTCCTTCAAAAAAGTGTTGTCCTCAATGCTTGAGTAGTTCTGGATACTTCTGCATAAAATTCTCATCCTCCCATGTGGAATCTTCAGCGGATAAGTTCTTCCACTTGATAAGATACTCTGAAATTGATCGATTTCGTAGCTGTCGAGTTCTTGTTTCTGTGACTGCTTCTGATTCCAATATAATTTTTCCTTCCTCGTCAAATTCTGGCAATATTGTTTGAACTGGGAGCTTGTCGCCTATAACCTTCTTTAAACATGAAACATGGAAAACTGGGTGCAATCGAGAAGCTGCAGGAAGCTCCAATTTGTATGCCATAGTACCAATCTTTTGCAACACCTTGTGTGGACCATAATACTTTGGTGATAATTTATTATCCTTCTTAGCTTGCTTGAGGGACATTTGCTTATATGGTTGTAGCCGTAGGAATACCCAATCACCTACATCAAAACTTCTTTCATTGCGATGTTGATCTGCCTGTTGTTTCATTCTATTCTAAGCCAACACGAGGTTATCCTTTAAGAGTTGGAGGACTTGTTGTTGATGTTCAATGTGATGTTCCACTGCATGAACCTTAGAATTTTCTCTTAAATATGATGTGATGGATGGTGGTTGATACCCATAAAGTGCCATAAATGGGGTCATTTTTGTTGTTGTATGGAAGGAAGTGTTATACCACCATTCAGCCAGAGGCAACCATTTGACCCATTGTGTCTGTTTATCAGATACAAAGCAACGAAGATATCCTTCCAAACATTTGTTTACTATCTCAGTTTTCCCATCAGATTGAGGATGATAAGATGAGCTATGAGCTAACTGAGTACCAAGACAAGAAAATAATTTTGTCCAAAAATTTCCAGTGAAAATGGGATCTCTGTCACTTACAATAATCTTTGGGTTTCCATGTAGCTTTTGAATTGTTTCCATAAATGCAGTAGAAACTGTACTGGCTTTAAATGGATGTGATAATGCACAAAAGTGTGCATACTTGGTAAGTCTGTCAACTACCACCATGATGACACTCTTTCCCTCAGACTTGGGTAAACCTGTGATAAAATCCATTGAAACCTCCTCCCAACGTTGGCTTGGAATGGATAAAGGTTGTAATAGACCCGGTGTCTTAATTGTTTCAACTTTATTTTGTTGGCAAACCAAACATTCTGCCACAAACTTTTGAATATCTGATTTAAGGCCATCCCAAAAAAATTCCTTCTTAACCCTGTGGTAAGTTTTTAAAAATCCTGAGTGCCCTCCTAAGGGAGAAGTGTGCAATTCCATAAGAATCTTTTGTTTTAGCTGGGAATTCTTACAGAGGTATAAGCGATCTTTGTACCATAATGAATCATTTTGCCAGCTAAATGTATCAGACGTACTGGAATCTTGTTGTAACTTTCGAATAAGTGCCCACACTTCTTCGTCATTCTTCCATTCCTCCCTTGCTTCATTTATCCAATCTGGTTGGATAATAGAAATGGCACACAACAATGCTTCCACATCCTCATCCTTTCTTGAGAGTGCATCTGCCACCACATTTTGCTTCCCTTTTTTGTAGATGATTTCAAAGTCATAACCCAACATCTTTGTGACCCACTTTTGTTGCTCTTCAGAGGATAATCTTTGTTCTAAAAAGTATTTAAGGCTATCATGATCCGTTTTTACCTTGAAGTGTCTTCCCATTAGGTAGGGTCGCCATTTCTTAAGTGCATGGAGTATTGCCAACATTTCCTTCTCATAAATAGCTTTGCTTAAAAACTTTCCCTTGATTGGACGACTTTCAAAAGCAATGGGTCTTTCATCTTGCATTAGAACAACACCAATTCCATTTCCTGAAGCATCACATTCCACAATAAAGGTTTTTGTGAAGTTCGGTGTAGCTAAGACCGGTGCTTGGCACATTGCCTCTTTAAGATGTTCAAAGGCCTTTGTTGCTTCCGAAGTCCATGAAAATGCATCTTTCTTCAATAATGTTGTTAGAGGTGCTGCTATTCTCCCATAATTCTTAACAAACTTGCGATAATACCCTGTCAACCCGAGAAATCCTCGCAGATGCTTTATGGATGTGGGGATTTTCCATTCCTTAATGGCTTTAATTTTGCTAGGGTCTACCTTAACTCCTTCATGAGATACAATATGACCCAGATATTCCACCTCCTGGACTCCAAAGAAACATTTGGATCTTTTTGCATATAATTGTTTCTCCTCCAATAGTTGTAGCACCCTGTCAACATGTTCAACATGATCCTTCCAAGACTTGCTGTAGATTAGTATATCATCAAAAAATACTAACACAAATTTTCTAAGGAATGGTTTGAAAATTGAATTCATCAAACCTTGAAATGTTGAAGGTGCATTGGTAAGGCCAAAAGGCATGACCAAAAATTCATAATGACCCTCATGAGTTCTAAATGCTGTTTTCAGAATGTCTTCAGTCTTCATTCTGATTTGATGATATCCTGAACGAAGATCCAACTTGGTGAAGTAAATTGATCCATGCAATTCATCCAGTAATTCATCAATGACAGGAATGGGGAACTTATCTTTAATAGTGAGCTTGTTGAGCTCCCTATA
Source organism: Pinus tabuliformis (assembly GCA_031772625.1). Classification (NCBI taxonomy): domain Eukaryota; kingdom Viridiplantae; phylum Streptophyta; class Pinopsida; order Pinales; family Pinaceae; genus Pinus; species Pinus tabuliformis. The sequence continues at coordinate 1,839,658,356 of CM062816.1, forward strand.
ATCCAGACACATGCGCCATGATCCATCCTTCTTGTGCACCAATACTACTGGAGCAGAGAAAGAACTTTGACTCGGTTGAATTATACCAGCCTCTAGCATTTCTGCAACCATACGTTCAATTTCACTCTTTTGGACATAGGGATATCTGTACGGCCTGATGTTTGGAGGAACACTTCCTGGAATCAGATGAATAGCATGATCATGATCACACATAGGTGGGAGACCTTTGGGAGTCTCAAATACCTTGGAATGATTGTCCAGGACTTTTTGGAGATCTGGAGAAATAGATGATTCCGATGTGGAAACATCTAGCGAACATAATTGTGCAATTACACCTCTTTGCTCCTTTTTTAGAAGCTTTGTCATACCATTAGAGCTGATTATCTTTCCTGGTTTCCCTGCAATACCCCTTAATTCAACTTCCTTTCCTTCCGTAGAAAATTTGATGAAAATTTCTTGAAAATTAAAAGCTATTGTACCCAAGGATTGTAGCCATTGGACTCCTAGTACAACATCATCACCTCCCATTGGAATGGAAAGCATTGGGCTAGTCAATACATATTCTCCCATGGATAGCTTGATATTATGGCACTTTCCAGAGCAATTTATTGTTCCTCCATTTGCAATCATCACTTGACACTCTGGTGCTGGATATAGGAAGCAATTCAATTCTTTTGCTACCTTACAATGAATAAAATTGTGGGTGCTTCCTGAATCAATCAACACTATTACCTTTTTCTTCTTGATTTGTCCTTCTATCTTGATGGTTTGAGGAGTGGTAATTCCTGCCAATGCATTACAAGATATGGTCGGATTTATTTGTTCTTCATCTAGGCTTTGTTCTTGAAGTATATCCTCTTCTTTTGACCTTTCTTGCTCCTTTTCTTCTTCCTCTTCACAATCTATGTAGAATAATTTCTTCTCAGCACACTTATGACCTTTAGTGTATTTGCTATCACAACTGTAACAAAGCCCTTTTGCTCTTTTTTCTTCCAATTGTTGTGGTGTCAACCTTATAGGTTGTGGAAGACTAGGGGCAACAACACTTCCGTCTTTATAGTTGTGAGTGGTATGCTTCCTGGTTGCCATAATTTTGCTTTCCATTTTTCTTGCTAACCTGAATGCCTTCTCTAATGAATCAGGTTCCCAAAGGTGAACATCATGTTGGATATTATCCTTTAAAGACCCTATGAACACATCAATCCTATGCTCCTCTGGAATATCTTTTACCCTTATGTTCAATTTTTGGAACTCCTCAATGTGCTCCATTATTGAACCCTTTTGTTTGAGACTTATCAATTGGCTAAAAAAAGTGTTGCTTTTTGTATCCTCATAATGTGCTATCAATTCTTCCGTAAAAATTGCCCAAGTGATAAATTGTTTACGAGAGCAAAGCCATTGATACCATACAAACTGATTTGGTTCCAAATATAAAGTTGCCATACGTACCTTTTGTGTGTTTTGCACATTATTGAGATCGAAGAATTGCTCCATCTGTAATATCCATGTTGCGGGATCCTTGCCATCAAACTTCCTCATATCGATTTTTGGAATATGGTGGGTCTTCGATCCAACATTAGAGTCTATGGAATCATGATTAACATTTCTTTTGTTCTCATCATGAGTTTCCTTTACTACCCTTTCACCATTAGTGACCCTTTCTTGTAGCAACTTCTTCAATTATTCCATGTCTGTCTTCAAATCTATCTTCAAATCGTCCATCTTAGCTTCTACACCTTTCTTTAAACCATCCATCTTAGCTTCTACATCTTTCTTTAAACCATCCATCTTAGATTCTGTTCCTTTTTGTGCAAGTGACACTTGTTGCACTTGGTCTCGTAATTTTGCTATATCATGTCGCATTTCTTCCTCTTCTTCATAAGTCATGCTAGAGCTTTCAGGTTGCTTACTAGGTGTTTGCATTTTATTTCCTCGGGGCATCAATTACTGATAATAATGCTTTACTATGACTTTTGAATTCCTTTAAACCAAGCTTATGCAAAAATTAAAAAGAAAAACTACACACCTTTTTTCACTTTGTAGAAGCCTGATATTGAATCCGATGTATCTCTGTAATTTCGAATCATCTAGCTCTAAAATTGTGACCTATAGTAGCCTTCTGTGTCCTCTTTCCAATGCCACTAGTTTGATCCAAATTGGATTCTCCAAGAAAGAGTTATACACAATCTCCCGCAGTGACCTGATTATAGACTAGTTCAGTAGAGCGAGTTTGTATGAAGTGCCACGTGTCACTGTTTAGACCTTTGACTCTGAAAAATATATACAAAAAAACTACAGTCCACCCTTTTTCTGTATCTTCTTACGAAATTTCAATCCGATGCTCAGAAAGAAAGTTATGACGATTTTCCCCAGGTCACTTGTTTGGAATGTAATTCAGGAGTCTGCAAAAAGACCAACTTCCTCAGATCATATATTCGCAAATATAGCCCGAAAAGCTCTGAAATTCAGACCCGAGGTTCAGCGCGATTTCTTCTCAAATGGGTTTTTTTTCAACTTCTGAAACATCGCAGAAAAAAATTTATAACGAAAATGCCACGATGACCTGTTTGGAGCAGCGAAACCCTAGAATCCAAAGCTCTGATACCAAATGTTATGAAACCAGCTCAAGAAAAGATAGAAAAGATAGATCAATGCCTTAGAATTCAGCCTCTTCGAGGGGGAAACCTCCTTTACATTACATAAATGAACAATTCTTGGATGATTCAAATGAAGAAACCTCCTTTCTATATATAGGAGTCTAAGGAGTCACAATATAATCCAGCCGACCTAACAATAATAATATAAAGCCACAAAAATAACAATAGAGGGATTCTATGGGGCACAGTAATAACAATATAGGGGCAATAGGGGCACAACAATATTAATAAGGGGTATAACTACAATATTAATGGGGTAATAACTAGTATTATAGGGACCCAACATTGAAGTTGAGTGAGGTGGATCTCCAAATGATAGAGCACATGGCCTAGTGGTCTCAGTTTAGGGCCTAGTGATCTAGTGTGGATTGCAGTAAAGCCTAAGAGACAGGAAACCAATTGGGTGTTAAGCCACGGATCAAGTGTCAGTAATACCGAGGAGAGAATGAACCATCAGATCACTTAATGTCTAGAAGATATCGTGACAGTCGGATTGTAAGTTACAAAAGTACATAGTAAAGAAACACACTTTACCTAACTCCTCACTAGACCAAGTTATACTTAACTATTTCCTATGTGTCAAAATATCCTAAAATCATTGAGTTTGATTCATGTTTGTAGAGGTACCATTACATGGCTCCACGATAACACCAAGTTTGGTGTAACAGTTCCATTTGATGAAACTCTGAACTTCCACAAGGTAACTATAGTGGCAATAGTAATAAGAATGGGGCTTCATGCAAGAGCACATTTAAAATGTAATTTCCCCCATCTTCTCCATGCATCAAATGAGGAATATGTGCCCCTGCAATAGTTCTTTGGACATAACAGGCCTCCCAACTACTAGTGGTTTGTCAAAGGAGTTAAGGGTGTTACAAGTGTTGCCATGGTGGTGCTAATGGCAATTGCATCCACTCTTGCCACTCCATGGTTCAGAAGGAATAAATTTAATATTGCAAAGCCATTGAAAAAACTTACAGAATTCAATGCTTTCATACCTAATGAAACAGGGAAACCCTGATCCTTGACCAAGTTAAGTGACCCCAGTGTATGGGAGAAGAGAAAGAAAAGGAGGAAAACTTTCAATTTAGAAGATGGTTGTTGATATGACTGAGCTATACCTATAGCAGTTCAAGCATAAAAGGCCACCATATCCAAGGATCCTGCAATTGCTAAATTTCCATATACCCCCACCCCAAATCAACAACAGAAAAGTGTACAATGGTTCTAACACATACGATTGTTTTGGAAAAGAAGCATTATGAGGACATTTGACCTCTATATTTTGATTACCCTGATATCAAGGTGGCACTTCTAAGTAAATTTTTGATCAATTCATAGAAAGTTGAGTTGTTTGCTGGAATTAGAGTATGGGTCCGAGGATCATAGTTAGAACTCATTCTCTCCTTGGGAGTCGAGTAGACTATAGATAATGGACCTTATTAAGATTTATAAGGAGTCAGTGCGGAAGTATAGTCGGGAAAAGATGACGCCTGTCTTATCTATCTTGGAATTCTTCAGGCTCTTCCTGTTTACAATAAGGTTGTCATGACTCTGGACATTGGAGGAGTATCGACAAAATTTGTTCTTGGATATTGTGGAGAAGTAATTTAGGAAACATCTCTAAAGTTGGGTCATATTGGCTTAGGAGAGTCTAGTTTAAGAAGTAAAGATGGGGAACTACTGGCAGGTCAAATAAAAGAATTCAAGGGACAGATTCAAGCTACATTTGCAAACTCTAATTTAGTAGAAAAGGTTAGAGAGATTGGGTTTAATATGAATATTGGTAGCTCAAGTACAATTGACTTCATCCATCAGGCAATACGTGAAGGGCATTATGTTGAATTGAGAGATGGATGTGAGTCAATGGCTGTTTCTTTCCAGGCATTCAAAGATTGTGAATTTTCTAAAATGGAGCTCGATGTCATTATAAAAATGCTATGTAGAACAAAGAACGAAGAAGAATGTGCTAAGCTATTAGGTTTTACTGAAAAGCATATAGATTCAATAGCTTCTTGAGCGATTTTGCTAAGGAGATTTTTTAAAGTCTTGGTATTGACAAGACAACTGTTTCTCCTTATGCTCTGCAGGAAGGGGTGATTGCTGACATTTTAGTGAAGACATGTGATGAATATAGATGTGATCCTAACAACAGTTGGGATTCAGTGATCAGTCTTGCAAAAAGGTTTAATAAAAAGAAAAGGATGGGATGAGGGTACTTAGATTTGTAAAACATTGCTAGCTTCTGAGCAGTCCGTTGAGATGTATGCTGACTGTTTGACAGAGATTGCGATGAACTAGGGTTCGATGGTTGGCTAATTAATATAGGGATTAAATTGGAATTAGAATAAATTACCCACCAGGTGGAGTTTGTAGGCCATTTAACTATGACTATGCATAACTCATTGCCGGGTTCTTTAGTCATTTGGTATGACAGTGTAACTAAGGATGGGGATCTTTTATGGCAAAGTGAATTCAATGAGAAGAATAAACCTTTCTTAGATATTTGTGACGGGATATTTGTCAACTACACTTGGAAGAAATATCATCGTAAATTGTTTGCCCTTGTTGCGGCAAACACTAGTTTGATGTTTACATGGGTATTGATGTCTTTGGAAGGAACACATATGGCAGAGATCAATGGATGACAAATCTTGCACTGGAGGTTGCAAAAGAAGCTGAAGTATCGGTTGCAATATTTTCACCAGAATGGGTGCATGAGGCAAACAAGGCCCAATTTTTGAGGATGCAAATAACCTATGGTGGGGTCTTGTCGGACAATCACGACCTTCTGCTCAAACTTATTCTCAACTATTTCCATTATTTTCTAGTTTTGATCAGGGTCATGGAAAGGGAATTTACATAAAAGGGAAACACGTTTCAGACCATGGCATGGAGTAACAAATCTTTCCATCAGCGTTGATCTTGCATGACAAAGCTTTTCATTAGAACTATGGGTTTGGATAATTCTCTACTTCACATTTTATGTTCTATGAAAATTGAAGAGGATTCAAGACTTTGCCTTGCATTGCATCTTTCAAAAAGTTTATATGATGGAATCCTTTTATTTCTCATACCAGAAGGCAGTCCTACAAGTAACACATCTCCCCGATAAGAGTTACAAGACAGCGAGATCAAAGTTCACAGTTCAACAAGCCTTCTTCAGGTAAGAAATGATTGGCACTTGCAGGAATATATCTTTAAAGTTGACAGTTACAAATTCACTATAATTTACATTGCATCCTATAAAGGAGAGCTTGATGGAGCTAAGGTTTTTAAAAACTTCGAAGGAAAATAATTTTGTACCTTCTAGTTCAACAGGAAACATTGGATAAAGAGATTAAGGTTTGCAGGGAACTGCTTGAGATAGAAAAGATAGTTGCATGAGAAGGATGAATCAACAGAATACACTCTGAATCATGCCACATCACAATGTGATTCTGTGAGTGAGGATCTACATAAAATGTTTGATTTTGTACCATGCTTGTTAGAAGATCCAAGGAGCAAAATATTATGGAATATGTAGAGATGATGTTATGGAAGTGAGATTCTATTATACATATTTCATGAATTTAAACTCATCTTCTAATGGTTTGGATACCTCTTTGTTGGAAAAGACAGGAAATGTGGTTTTCTGAGATGTAAGCTGACAATTGCTTGCACATCAAGACTTTCATTCTTCAATAGTGTATTGTCGGACATATACATTATCCTAGTTTAGTTTAGACTACTTGTCATTTTCCATCAATGGTAGAATGAATTTGGAAGGTAATCTAAGCTTAATTTTCAGTGCAAATGACACCTCTTTCAACATAATTTTATCTTCAGGTATTGTTTCTCAATCACACAACTATGAAGTTGATATGGTACACACCCATACACTCCTTTGTGTCTCTTACTACTAATTATATGTATTATAGAATTGAAACATAGTTGGGAGAACCCTACTTGAAAAGGTTTCAACCAACTACCAAAGGAGCAATCTCATTCATAGTAAATGCAGGAATACATGTCACAATTTTTCCTATCTTGTTGTGATAGAATATTTCAATCTTATGTCTTGACTATTGATTGTGTGCTTGTAGGGTTAAATCTACTTATATGGTTGCTGGTTATATGATTTTACACGCTGCAACATCAAAGTTCATTGTAATTCTTTTGACATATTACAAATATCATATTGCCATAATTATGAAAATAGGAAAATACCAAGAGTCATGTAAGAGTCAATATGGATATGAAAAGTTATTACAAGTGCCTAAGTCATGAGGTAATTGAAAGGTCATGGGAAGGTGAAGAGTCATCACCTATTTGTATAAATATATCCTCATTCCTATAAGGTAGGGGCTTTTAGCACTTTGTGGTTTTTAGCACTAGCTAAAATTGTCGGGAGCACTCTTGCTCTTGGTATTTTAAGGATTCAACTATGGTGAGACTAGGGACTCATTTTGGGGATGGTATGAGCATCCCACATTCCACTATCATGTACTTGGTATTTCACCATTATCAATGAGAAGCTCTTCACTCTTGGCATGATTCTCATGCACTTTCATGATGGTTGGAATGGCTATTCGGTACTTCTATTGTGTGTGCATGTTTACTTTCACATGAGTTGTATGTTGATGAAATAATTCACAGCTCATAACCTGTATGCTTGCTTATGAATCTTTGCTCTTTCGTTCCATGCATTACACTAGTTATTAGTTGTGAACTAATTTGAAATTAAGAAAAGTTTTTCGGCGTAAATCACATGATATAACATTTGTCGACGCGTTTCGAACCAACGAGTGTGGTTCATCGTCAGGACAAGTTGAAGAACCAGATCATGGCTGCATATTAAATAGGGATAGTAGATCATCCAATGGCTAGGTTTGACTAAAAAATGGCTAAATTGAAAAAATGGCTATATTAGGTTAGACTAGATAAACGGTTAAGATTGACCAAGAACGGCTAGATTAGACTATTCAATTTGTTTTATAATATAATATTATTATGCTAAAATATTATTTTAATACTTATCATATGTTATTTAAGTGAAAAGTTAACCATATATGGGTTAATAATAATATTAGGGAATATTTATATTGAAATTACTAGGGACAATAATTGTTAGTAATCGAAAGGGTTTAACCATAACTAATGATAATTAATATTATATTATTATTATAATAATGTTATAGTATTATTAATGTCTTGTGTAACTAATTAATATAGATCTATGGATATTATTAAATGTAAGGATTTAATATTAACTAAAATAATCTTAATTATCATTATATTATATATACCAAATCCCTTCAGATTAGTCATGAAAAGGGAATATCTATACTATTATTTAACATATATTAAAAGTAATATTCGATATGATGATGGTATTATCCTTACTATCAATGGTTAGGGTATCAATTTATTAGAAATCTAATAGGAACCAGTATTACTAGTTCTAGGAAAATTAGTAATTGAAAGGATTTTTTGTATTGTTATTATTAATATAATAGTGTTATGATAATAGTATTTAATTAAGGGATGGGTCCTACCTACCTTCTAGCTAAATTCCTTGCCTTAAAGCTTAAACCCTTAGTTTTCCATATTGAGTCCTTTGTCAAAGATTCTGCTTCCTTTGTTGAAGAACTCAAGGACATAAAGCTTGACCCTAGGGACATTCTTGTTAGTTTTGATGTAGTCTCCCTTTACACTTGCATCCCTATAAATGAGGCCATGGAAGTGATCAACCGCCTAACGGATCCCGATACAGCTCGGTTAGTTGAGATCTGTCTCACTTCCACCTTTTTCAGTTTTGAGGGCGAGTTCTTTGAGAAAACCTGTGGTGTTGCCATGGGCACACCCCTATCCCCTGTCGTTGCTAATTTTTATGGAAGATTTTGAATCCAAGGCTCTGGCCTCAACCCGCCTCCTACCTAAACTCTGTAAAATATTTGTGGATGACACTAATGTCATCTAGTCACATGGTCAAGAGGAGTTAGATCTCTTCTTCCATCATCTCAATAGTCAATCCACTGCCATTAAGTTCACCATGCAACAAGAAGTCAATGGTTGCCTCCCTTTCCTTGATATTCTTATTTCTAAGAATATTGACGGTTCCCTCTCCCACCAAGTGTTTTGGAAGAAAACACATACAGAGCAGTATCTTCATGCCAGTTCCCATCATTTCTTGGCTCAAAAGTTGGGTGTTCTCAACACACTCGCTACTCGGGCCCTAAGGATCTCTGATGAAAAATCTTTGAAAAAGAGAAATCCCGTCTCCTTAATGTCTTTGTTGAGAATGATTATCATAGATACCTGGGTCAGAAGGCTTTCCTCAAAGATTCCAAACATTCAGTAGTTAAAAAAGAACCTAAAGAACGAGTTCTAGGTGTCCATCTACCTTTTGTTCAAGGAACCATGGATAAGATTGCAAGGATTCTTAGGAAGCATAATGTTCCCTCGACCTTTAGACCCCTTAACACCATTTGTAAATCCCTCCGATCAGTGAAGGACTCTATCGACCCTAAGGACATGAAGGGGGTCTATATTATTCCTTGTTCTTATGGGACCCCTATATTGGTGAGGTTGGAAACTCCATTAATCAAAGTATTAGTGAGCACGTAGCTGACCTTAAGCATAGGAGAACCAAGTCTTCCACACTAGCAGAGCATGCGGAGAAGACCAAACATCATGTCTGTACTGAGGAGGCCAATGCTTTTGCTAGAGTTTCGCAGTTCCATCACCGAAAATTTAGGGAAGCCATTGAGATTGAAAGGAGACCAAGCAATCTCAATAGAGATGACAGTTGGAAGATCAATAGTTGCTGGGTCCTGGCCCTCACCTCCTAGTCATTTCCTCCCATTCCTCCCCTCCCTCTTTTAATAGCTTGTTCTTGAGGTTTCCCTTTCTATCCTTTAACCTTCTTTCTTTAGCCATAGTTACGTTTCTTAAAGGGTTAGATTATATAGTATAAGATATTTAAATAGCATATTTATGTTCTAAGTAGATGGCTTTACTAATAAATTTATATTAATTAGCTACCCATCCCTTGAATAAATACTATTATTATAACACTGTTATATTAATAATAACAATACAATAAATCCTTTCAATTACTAATTTCCCTAGAACTAGTAATACTCGTTCCTATTAGATTTCTAATAAATTGATACCCTAACCACCAATAGTAAGGATAATACCATTATCATATCGAATATTAATTTTAACATATGTTAAATAATAGTATAGATATTCTGATATTCCCTTTTCATGACTAATCTGAAGGGATCTAGTATATATAATATAACGACAATTAAGATTATTTTAGTTAATATTAAATCCTTACATTTAATAATATCCATAGATCTATATTAATCAGTTACACAAGACATTAATAATACTATAACATTATTATAATAATAATATAATATTAATTATCATTAGTTATGGTTAAACCCTTTCGATTACTAATAATTATTGTCCCTAGTAATTTCAATATAAATATTCCCTAATATTATTATTAACCCATATATGGTTAATTTTTCACTTAAATAACATATGATAAGTATTAAAATAATATTTTAGCATAATAATATTATATTATAAAACAAATTGAATAGTGTAATCTAGTTGTTCTTGGTCAATCTTAACCGTTTATCTAGTTTGACCTAATATAGCCGTTTTTTCAATTTAGCCATTTTTTAGTCAAACCTAGCCATTGGATGATGTGCTATCCCTATTCAATATGTAGCCATGATCTAGTTCTTCAACTTGTCCTGACGATGAACCACACTCATTGGTTCAAAACACGTCGACAAATGTTCTATCATGTGATTTAAGCCAAATTTTTTTTCTTAATCTTGATATGGATCACAGAAGCCTCAATTCAATGATTAATTTGGAATTAATTTTTGGTTCTCTCTTTACTCTTTTATGTCTTTGATGGTTTTAACTAACTAACTCCTCTTGAGATGTATCGGGTCTTATTCAGTGTTGTTATATTCTTGTACTATGTATTTCAAGTTTGTCATTTGTGATTTGATTCATATTCACCCTATGAGTAATTCACACTTGCTCTCACATTAAAAACTCTTCACTCAAAACTTGAGAGAAAATAAAAAAACATGGTGGAAGTTGGGCCCACATACTGGATGTGACTCCTATCCCAAATGGTGTAAGTTCTAATTGGGACTTCATACCAAGGAGATCCCCTTATCATTGGCAGTGCATTTTTTCACATCAACAATACCAAATACCTTCGATCTATTGAACTCAAAGAATAAGAAACAAATAAACTGAAGAGAATAACACACAATAAATCATAGATTTATCTAGAAAACATTTAGCGCTAATACCATGTCAAACTAAGGAAAAGAACTTGGTGATTAATTTCATTAACTAAAAGCTGGATATATGCAAAGGAGGTGGATATTCGCTTCACCTTCTATGAGGGACTCTTGGTCTTCCTTATGACTCTTCATTTCATCTACCTAAGTATTATGTACAATAATACTCTTGAAGGATTATGTGTCTAACATTTGAGCCAAGGTTTTATGGCATCTTCCTACCCCTTTGACCTTTCTCCATTAGCAACAATAATTGTGAGGTCCTTGGTGGGGCACACAAAAAGGTTTAGTTGCTTAGTGAAATTGACATCTATTAGTTATGAAGATTGTTGAAATCTACATGTATTATGACATTCATATTTTTTATGATTCAATTAAGTTTGAAGGTTAATGATTGTAATTTTGATATCATGGTTGCAGAAGGAATTGTAAGTTTCCTTACATCTTTTCTTGAAACCTAGGTCTTCTCAACCTTCTTGAGATGAGGCGAAATATATTTAATTGCAAGTTCTTGAATTTTCTCTTTTCAAATGACAACTTCTTTCTAAGGGATCGTCTCTTCATTCTTATTTTTTGAGTTCTTGGAATTGAGGCTAACAATATTTTTGGCACTACTTCATCATTATTGGGCTTGGAATAATAGGCAGTAGTGATTTTTCTCCTTGGGTTTGAGATTTCTTCCTTCTTTATATCTACTATTTTCAATTAGTACAATGAATTGCTTTCACATTGATGTCCTAAAATCCAAATTCTCACTACATCCACGACAATAGTTTTCATTATTTATGAATTCTAGCCATTATCTTTTAGAATCTTCTATTGACTCATCAATGTAGCTGCCTAATTTTTGAGGTTTGATAGATTGTGTGATGTTATAGGCTTTACACTTGCCACAATGAACCTATGCATGCGATTCGTCATTCTTACCCAGGTTGGCATTTGTCTTCTTTCTTTGGAATGAACCTTTTTATTTTACTTTATATATTATGTAGATAAAGTTCCACTTTATATTAATAAATACACTTTATAAGATAAGAAAACTTTAGTATAATTTTGAAGTATAAATTGAGTAGGCCTAATAGTTAAGAACATGTCCTTCTTTATGAGAGGTAGTGGGTTCAAATCCAAAGGGAGGTAGAGTATGTACACCTTTTTAAACTTTGGTAGTTAAGTCATTGCATGGAGGCAAGTCCCTATCCCACAAATAAAGGGGTATCATAAACCAATTTGGTGTCTGACTTTGTTGTAACCTTAAATCTATATTATAATTATTATTATGAAGGATTTGAGGGGGCACAACTTACTTGTGTAGATAATCATGTGGTGGTTTAAAGAGTGGTTCTATGCATCGTGGCTATGGCAGTGCAAATAAGAAATATGTATAATTGCAGTGGGTACAACTAGTTGTACATAATTTCAAAGGATTGTGGGTGTATGGAATTGATAGATTTTGAGGATATGAAATTTTCACATGGCATTTTTCATTGTACCAAACAACAATTGAGAGTTGTAAGAGACAAAAATTTGAGGGCTCTACAGAATTAATCCACACTTCACCAAATTAGTTTCTCTGGTACCAAATGGAATAAATTGTTACCTATTCATTACAAGATTAACAAAGTATTTCTATGATTTTGTATTATAATATTAAGTAACAAATAGTTGATATGAATGAAGATGTTACAATGAGACTCCTAATGGTTTACTTATATTATGCATTGACCGATCATGAGGTGAAGAGATGTGTTAGAAATTGTCGCAAGAAAGGCTAAATTTGAATTGTGACTTAGTCAAAATTAGTAATTCAATTTTCCACATTAGCAGGATAACTTGGATGGTAAATAACTTGTGCAACATGGCCTTGTCTACTAGTTAGCTCAGTAAATTCGAGTGATATGATAGAAGTAGAGTTGTGCATGAAGTGATTGCTAAAATTTAGCAATATAGTTCAGTTATTTTTAGTTTGACTCAGTTAACTAAGATCAAGTAACTAGTTGAGTCAATTGAGTAGTAGAACTATTGTTAACTCAGTGATCTCTCAGTTAAACTAGTCAATTAGCTAAAAATACCCAAAGATGCATGGAATTCGAATTGCCTAGCTAGAGTAGAGGAAAAGGCACATTGTAATTGTCAATTTTATACTAGTTGAGTTTACAGGCTTGACAGTTAAGCACGTGAATTATTCCTTGGGAATTGCACAAGCCAATAGGAGAAAATTCCTATCTTTTAGGAGCTAATTTCCTCCAGGATTGTGCAAGGAAATAGGAGCAAGTTGGGGCCTTGAATTGGCTAAGTGTTGGCCAGAGAAGGACATTCAGTAGGAGAATAGGTTTATAGTGCAGGTTTTGCTTTTAGGATCGAAGCAACACATTGTAATAGTTTATCATTATCATATGATTAATGAAAACCAACATAGGGGTTTTTCCTAGTTGGGTTCCCCTGTAAATCATTGTGTTCTTGTTGTGTTTTAATGGTTGCATGTCATTGCATGTGTTTCTAAATTGTGATTTCCATTTTGCAAAATAGTAGGAGGAAATTTAATCTCTTGATTTCACTTTGATTTCATTAGTAGTAGAAAAATTCTATTAATTTCTACATGGTATCAAAGCAGAAATCACACTAGAAACCAATCAATAGATCTTCTCCTTCATATATTTTGATTTACAGATTTAGTGAAGCAATTTTCTTCTATGTGGGAAATTGTCTTTCAATGGATTGAGATTGGAGTATTCCCATGAGGGAACCTTGAATTTCATAGCTTGGAAGGATAGGATGGAAATAGTGATCAATGATAATGGTGTGTTGGATTACATCAAAACTAGCATTTCACAACCAGGAACATATGATGCACAAGCACTTGCACAGTGGAAGAAGGATACTGCAAAAGCTAGGAAGATCATCCTCGAGGGTGGGAGAGACCAAATAGTCTCAAATTTACATGGAAAAGAGACTCCCTTTGCTATGTGGAAGACCCTCACTGAGTTATTCGAAAATACAAGTGATGTTAGGAAATTGGCATTGAGGGAAAAAGTCAGAAACATTCGCATGCAGAAAGGAGAAACCATTCCACATTACCTCTCTAGGTTCACTCAGTGTCGAGATGAGCTTGGAGGAGTTGGAAAAAATATTCCCTCTTTAGAACTAGTGAGCCTAGCTCTCCTAGGCCTTCCAAAATCCTAGCACAACTACCAAGACTCTGTAAATGGAAGGGACAAATTACCAAATTGGGAGAGACTTTGCTTCGATTTGGTGTAGGAAGAAATTTGACGGAACACTAGAGATGGAGTAACATCCAAATTTGAAAAGGAAGAGAATTTTTCCTTGGTTGGGAAGGAAAAGAAAGGCAAGGGAAAGAAGGCCCAAAGAAAACTAGAGACCAACCAGAACAATGGAAAGAAGAAGGACTTAAGCAAGATAAAATGTTTTCACTGCCATGAATTCGGGCACTATGCAACAAAGTGTCTGCACAAGAATTCTAACAAGAAGCCTTCAAGAGGAGCAGGAGGTGAAGCACTTGCCTCAAAATTCGAATTAGACTTCACCCTAATTGCATGCATAGCCAACACTATAATGGGGAGTGCATTGTATCAATATTTAGTTGCCTTGTTCCATATGATAGGATGCAAAGAATTCTTCAGTAGCCTAGAGGAGAAGGATCTCAAGATGCATATAGAACTTGGGGATGATGGGTGGTACGGTACCAAAGGAATTGGTACCATAAGCTTTAAGAGGGAGTCAGGTTCCCACCTTCATATGAAAGATGTCATGTATGTACTTGGGCTTAAAAAGAACTTGATCTTTGTAGTTGTATTAGAGGATCATGGCTATGATGTTGTTTTCAGTAAGGGGAAAGCATTTCTGAGACATGTAGCTATCGGGCAGGTGAAACAAATTGGAGTTCAAGTGAATAATATCTACAAACTTGAGGTGGAAGCTTGCGTTGTACTGAGTAGAAAGGTAGGAGAAGTGCATGTTGGAGAACTCTGGCATTGCTGTATGGGACACTTACACCATGGAGCCTTAAAAATCATGCAGCAGATTACCACCGATCTCCCGAAACGTACCCTTGACCAACATGATGTCTGCAAGGGATGCACATTAGGGAAATATGTCAAATCCACCTTCTAGGGTTGTGATAACAGAGTTAGAGAAATCTTGGAGCGAGTCCACTCTGATGTATGTGGACCATTTTATATAGCCTATACAGTAAAACATAGGTATTACGTAATTTTTGTTGATGACTTTTCAATAAAATGTTGGATTTCCTTCATGCGTAAGAAGGATGAAGTTTTATCAAAATTTGTTGAATTCAAATCATTGGTTGAAAAGGAGACTAGTCAAAAATTGAAAGCCCTGAGAAATGAAAAATGGAGGGGAATACATATCGTACACTTTCAAGGAGTTTTGTGCCAAAAAGGGTATTAAAAGAGAACTGATAGCTCCCCATAACCCATAGAAAAATGGGGTGGATGAAAGGAATAACATAAGCATAGTGGGAGCAACAAGACCCATGTTGCATGATCAGGGGTTGTCGTACACCTATGGGTAGAAGCATGCAACACCACAGATTATTTGCAGAATAGGAGCCCTTACAGAATACTTGGCATGATCACACCCGAAGAAGCTTTCTTTGGGAGGAAGCCAATTGTATCTCATTTTTGAATTTTTGGAGCTACTGTGTATTGTCATGTCTCCAAGGATAGCACTAATAAACTTGAGGCTACAACTAAGATGGGAGTCTTTGTAAGATACACAAAGACACCACATAATTATCGAGTGTATTTTCCCTCATTCAGGGTGACAGTGATAAGGAGAGATGTCAGTTTTGATGAGGATAAGGCAATGAGATGCTCTCTAGAGCAAGATTTTATCCCACCGGAGGAGGAACTTCTAGCTCCAAAGGAGGAGCCTCATGCAGAGATTCAGGATGTTGTGGAGCAGCCACATGCGAAGGAATATATAGGAGGCAAAGTGGAGGCACCCACTCAACCAGAATTTTCCAGAGAGAGGAGGAAGAGAACCAGAGAAGCTGAAATACTGGTATAGGATGCATGGGAGCATGTGGGACCTCTTACATCTTAGCGCAGGAAGAGGAGGTCACCAGACAGGTACACTAGTTATATGGCTTTTATGATAGAACACATTGATTCAAAGCCTTCTTCATTTGATGAAGAAATTTCTTAACCTATGTGGGTTGATGCCACGGTGGAGGAGTATGACTCCATCATGAAGAACGGTGTATGGGAGGTGGTGTCGAGACCAGAGAACAAATTAGTGGTTGGTTCCAGATGGATCTACAAAGTGAAGCATGCAGCTGATGGGAGAATCGAGAAGTACAAGGCCAAATTTGTATCCAAAGGCTTCTCTCAGGTAGAGGGAATGGATTATGAGGAAACATGTGCCCTAGTGGCAAGATATTCCTAGATCAAAACCATTCTAGCATACTTGTGCAGATGGGGTGGAAGATCCATTAGATGGATGTGAAGATCCCCTTCCTCAATGGTGTTGTTGAGGAATCAATTTACGTAGAGCATCGAAAGGGATTTGAGACATATGACAGGGAGACACATGAGTGCAGACTCAGGAGATCCCTATATGGTCTCAAGCAGGCACCCCGAGCATGGTACACTCAGATCGACACATCTTAGTGGATTTGGATTCACCAAACTTGAAGCAGATGTCAATCTCTATCACATTGTGGTAGATGGAAAGTTCCTTACCTTGGTATTTTATGTTGATGACTTGATACTTACAGGGGAAGAGTAGTTTATCCACTCTTTCAAAGAGGACCTTGCAAGAGAATTAGAGATGAAAGATGTGGGATTGATACATTACTTCCTTGGGCTAGAAGTATGGTAGGATGATGGTGGGTTGTTTGTGATTTAGGGGAAGTATTCCTTGGAAATACTTTAGAGATTTCACACGAAGAACTGCAAGCCTATGGACACACCTCTAGCTAAAAAATGGAGGAAGGAGAGTTCTTCTTCAAGAGAGGCAGTAAATGCTACCATCTACAGACAACTTGTGGGATCCTTGATGTATCGAGTGATCAGAAGAGCGACATATGCTATGCAGTTAATTATTTGAGTCAAGCCATGGTGAATCCTACCAAGTTGTATTGGAAGGAAGCAAATCATGTGTTGAGATACCTTAGAGGCACAACCGAGTATGGGTTATGGTACAAGAGGACAAAGGGAGTGAAGATCCAAGGTTTCACTTATCCAAATTTTCTAGGGAGTCCATTAGACAGGAAAAGTACTTTAGGTGCTATCTTCAGTGTTGGGTTTGCAGTTATTTCCTGGTATAACAAGAAATAGAGGTATGTGGCACTCAGTGCAGCAAAGGCTAAATACATGGCTACAATTCAAGAAGCATGTGAGGCCATATGGATGAGGAAAATACATGTGGGTCTTTTCAGTCAACAAATGCATTCGATGGTGATTTATTGTGATAATCAGAGTTGTATCAAAAATCTCTAAGAATCCAGTATTTCATGATAGGTCCAAGCACATTGATATCAGGTACCATCATTTGTGGGTTTCTGTGCAGAGGATAATTATGATGCTATAGTACATTCCAATTGAGGAGCAAGATGCATATATCTCGACAAAGGCATTGTCAAGATGAAAATTCAAATTGCACAGGTGTAGGATAGAGGTGGTGCAAATTATTTTTCTTGCTAACGGGGAGTGTTAGAAATTGTAGCAAGAAAGGATAAATTTGACTTGTGCCTAAGTTAAATTTAGTAATTCAATTTTCCACATCAGCAGGATGACTTTGATGGCAATTAACTTGTGTGACATGGACTTGTCTACTAGTTAACTTAGTAAATTCGAGTTATAGGTTAGAAGTAGAGTTGTGCATGTAGTGATTGCTAAAATTTAGCAATGTAGTTCATTTATTTTAAGTTTGACTCAGTTAACTGAACTCAAGTAACTAGTTGAGTCAGTTGAAGGTTAGTTGAGTAGTAGAACTATTGTTAACTCAGTGATCTCTCAGTTAAACTAGTCAATCAGTGAAAAATATCCATACATGCATGGAATTTGAATTTCCTAGATGGAGTGGATGAAAAGGCACATTGTAAACGTCAATTGTATACTATTTGAGTGTATAGGCTAGGCAATTAAGCAAGTGAATCATTCCTTGGGAATTGTGCAAGAAAATAGGAGAAAAATCTTATATTTTAGGAGCTAATTTCCTCAAGGATTGTGCAATGAAATAGGAGTAAGTTGGGGCCTTGCCTTGATCCTTGATGGGGCCCCCAAGCCTTGAGCCTTGATGGGGCCCATTTCAAAAGAGTTAACAAATTCTTGAAAAGGTGCAAGGGGAAAAGTCCTGAGAAGAGAAAAGGTGACAAGCTCACTGATGGAGGGGGTCTCCTAATGTGGGGTAAGGGAAAAGTCCTGAAGGGTGAAAAACCTTCACAGAAAAAATGGGGCAAGGGAAAAGTCCTGAAGGGTGAAAAAACCTTCACAGTAAAAAATGGGGCAAGGGGAATAGTACCATGCTGTAGATGATCAATTGCGACCCTCCTGTTGGGGTCTTGAGCAACCGTCCCTTATCTAGCTACCAGCTCGTAGCTAAGAAGATATGGAGGTGAGTTCAGTACCTATTGGTTCATGGCTACCAACCCGTACCAGTACCAAGCTAGCTCTAGATACTAACCCTATCGGGCTAACTTAAGGCGAGCTCAGTTCAAGTGGTTGGCCACCTCCCGTTGCCATACCCTGGATGGAAGTCTCGTTGCCTTACCCTGGGTTTAAAACCCATCCATCTCTAACAACTAAATGAAGGCCCTTTATCACTCAATGTAGAGATGCTCGGCTATTGGGTTCAAAATTTCCGAGGAGCGACCATCCCCCTCTCACTACACCTCAGTAACACCAGAGAGTCATTACTCCCCGTGGAGAGGACTGACTATTGGGTTCAAGATTTTTGGGGAGTCAAGTCTTTGGTTGAGCCCACGGCCAATTTACCATACAGTGAGGTGAGGTTTTTGTAAAGTAAAAGAGGGAGTCTTACAAGACCCCTGAATGACATTCTGGCTAAGACATCTCTTGTCATGCTTCATAGATTTTCCAGAGGAATCTTACAGGACCCCTGAATGACATACTAGCTAAGATGATGATCTCCTCATTGTTATGACTATTAGGCCGACTCACTATCCCTCTTTTTTTTCCCATCCCATCCCATCCCTTTTGGGGATGGGGAGTTGTGTTTCATGATCGAAGCAAGACATTGCAATTGTTTCTCATTCTCATCTAATTAATGAAAATAAATAGAGGGGTTTTTCCTAGTTGGGTTCCCCTGTAAATCATTATGTTCTTGTGGTGTTTTAACGGTTGCATGTCATTGCATGTGTTTCTAAATTCTGATTTCCATTCCGCATAATAGTAGAGAAAATTTGTAATTTCTTAATTTTAGTTCGATTTCATCAGTAATAGAAAATTTCTATTAATTTCTACAATATGTGGCCTTGAACATTCATTAGCCTAATTATTATATTTATTATTATTACTACTAGTATTATGTTTAAGTTTATGATATAGGAATAGTTGGCACATGAATTTGAGATGTAGGACAATGGACCAATACACTATTTGTTGGGTCTAGAGGTGTGACATAGTCTAATTGAGGCGTCCCTTAGATATGGGTAATTATGGTAATTATGGAGTCGATATTTTGAAGATGTTTCAAATGATGCATTGTAAGCCCTTAGTTTCTCTTATGGTACAAAACCTTGCATGTTAATTTGGATAGAGATTTAGTAGATCCTTCAGTACATGGACATTGGACCCAACTCAAGTGCCCAATACCTCCTTTGTTTACCTTTATGTGTTTTTGCTGCATTCTTAGAATAAAATCTACTATTTAGATTTAAATATTGCTTTGTTATTTATATTGCTTTTGATGATTAAAAAGGCTTTTTATGTTCAGATTGATTTGATAGGTTAATAACAAAGAAGATGATCAGAAAAAGGCTATCAAGCGCCTCTGATCTCACCTCTCCCTCAGTGGGACCATGAGCTAGGACCAAGGTGTCCTTGCTGCCACCAAAAACACTGTCTTTGCTTCATCATGCAATTGTTAGTGTTGGATTCTCATTTGCAGAAGTTGATACCAGTTGTAGTTACATGCTCAGGTTCATGATTGCTTAGTTTGCATAGCTATTTCACATGATTTCATTGCAAATAAACTGTTGTCCATTTTCTTTGCTGTTATTTAGGTCAGATTAGGTTAAAGTAGCTAGGTCCTTGATTTTCTGAGTCTTTGTTTGTTCAGTTTGAGAAATAACTTGCAGAGCACCTATATTACCTCTCTATCTACCTTTCCTCCATCAAATAATTACTCCATGATTCCTACCCTTCATTTTCCATACTTTTCCCACCTTGCCCTAATTTCTACATTCTTGTGCATCATCGCTTCCTCCATCCTCGAACAAATCCAATCACTCCTTAGCCCCATTCACCAGGTCCTAGACCCCTTAACATCATTATCCAACCTCGATTTCCACTTTCCCACCATTTTTCCTCCATCAACCCTCCAAAATCCTCTTTTCAGAACATCCTGTAGAACCCCTGTAGACTTCCTGTAGAAGCTCACGAAAGCGGTTTCTTGAGATCCGATCACTGTGAAACTCTCTGGAAGGGTGCTAGGAACCCCTTAGGCCCTTTTCTAACCTTCCCAACCTCCTGCAAGCATTTCCTTTTGCCAGTCCACCTCTGCACAATAAAAAACAGTTAAAGCACATGCACAATAATTCTGCCAACTTACTCAAAAATACAAAAAGATATTTCTTTTCAGATTTCACTTCAGAAATAGCTTAGTCACATGCATTTTACCTTTCTAAGAGTCAATGGCATTCCTTTCTGTAGCTTTCATCATTTTTCTTGCACCAGTAGGGTTAGTCGATAAAACTAGGGTTTGCTAGGGTTTGCATTTCCTTTCCGCTTTCAGTTTCTTTCTGCAAGTATATTAGCCTCCTTTGAGTTAGCTTTCATACGTCAGTTAAAAAGCTTCTTCTAAGAGCTCATAGAAGTTGGCTTAAGCTCCTAGCGGACTTGTGCCAGCTGATCAAGTGACAGCTACAGCAAGAGCTAGTACTTGTGCTCTATTACTTTAATTCATTGGGTCACTTCAAAACATGTGTTCTATTACTTTAAGAGCACGTTGCATTAGAAACATCCAACATAAGAAGGACAAGCAACAAAAATCCATAAATGACAAGTAATAAGTGAATACGAATAAGAATGATATGATGTACATCCATGACGGTGTATGTATTGAGGAATCACAACATTGATAGGACATTTCCTTCGTTAAGTCATGTATTATAAATAGGATGTGTCCTTTCATTGTTATTAATTAATAGTTATTTATTTATTTAATGATCTTTCTCTCTCTCTCTCTCTCTCCATACATACATACATACACACATATATATATATATATATATATATATATATAGAGAGAGAGAGAGAGAGAGAATTACATTTGAGATATGTAAGAGATAGTGAATTGATGTTGCATGGGTTCGTTGGTTTTCATTGAGCAAGCATTGTTAGTGATAAAAGAGCACTTCATCTTATGATATGATATATTGGTTCAATAAGATGCATTGATTAGTGGCATTAGGTCTAGTGGAGGCAAAGTACCTGGTAGTCAACACTACTACTTATGGAGTTATATGGCTTTACAAGTACTTGATAACAACACTAACAAGTGAGATGTTGGAGTGTATTGTGGTCTATTGTAACAATTAGATTTTTATAAAGTTTTGAGAATATAGTGTTCCATGATCACTCCAAGCACATTGACATTAGGTACCACTTTCTCTAGGATATGGTTCAACAAGGAGCAATGGCTCTAAAGTATGTTTAGACATAGTAAAAATGTGTCAATATTTTGACTAAGCCCCCAACAAAGGGGAAGTTAAAGATGTTCAAGGAGAGACTTGGATTGGTGGAGAACACATTCCTCACTAAGAGGGAGAGTTAGATTTCTATCTTGTTTAGGTTGAATAACCTTCTCCACAACATCAAATTGGACAAAACATTGGGTCCACACGATAAAAATCAAAAGAGTGCATTTAATGCAACTTCGTACAACATCAATTATGGTATCAATTTGTCTAGGTTCTTATGTGAAAATATTATTATATTTCTAATGTTTCTCTCTTCAATTAAACTTGATTCAATCTTGTTCTATATTTAGCAAGTTCTTGTTTTGAGTTCAATTCAATTCAATACTCAATTTAGTTGAGTTTTCAAAATGATTTTTCATTCCTATGTGGACTCTATGTGCTTTACATGAGAACAAGGTTAATTATGGCATAGTTCTCTAGGGCTATAGTTATCTCCATGAGAGAAAAATAACATAGGTATTCTCACATCTAAACTAAGGAGAACAATTTGGGTCAGAATTAGTGTGTAAATGTTAGGGTTTCTTACCTAACATAGAGCACACAAATTTATATTTTGTGATAATAAAACCTAATTATGTCTTAATCTATAAGGAGATATAGGGTGCACCATTGAGATGGTTAGGGAATTTATGTTTTTGATCTATAACATTAAACTTCATTATTTTATTTAGTTAACCAAATAAAGATGAAAATTTGAGAGCTTTGTTTTTCCAAATATTTTATATTTAGTGTTTCCAACGCATATTTGTGGATTTTAATCTATTTAAGGTCTATAAAATAAAAAATTGTTCAGTCGGGTTCCTAAATGACATTTAAGGAGATTGGGACATATTGCTAATTAATTATGCTTCTACATCATGAATCCAATCCTTCGACTATAGTTTCAAATATCAACACCACTATGAAGGGATGAATCATGGTTCGATTTACAGGGAAGATACTAGGTTTGAGCTAGGAAGTTGTCATCTTGAGCAGAGAATGAAGGGTGGTTAGCTTCATGCTATATCATGAGTTGGGGTTTTGGGCCAGTCACGGAGTCTCAAATAGAATAAAACTTCATTTTTTATACTGACCGGCCCACAATGATAGATAATTGGCTACAAACAGGGGATTCCCTCCCTTGCTATAACATTTGTCCAGGGTTTTGTCAATGCTCTCTCAAGTAAACCCCCTCCCCCCCCCAAGATGTTAGTTGTCCTCATGTGGTAACTTTGTGGGGTTTTACTCCCACAAACCCACCCTTCCCCAATAATTATTTTATATGGTTCTAGGAGTCCTTTTTGGTGGTTTTTCCAAATATAGGCTTCCCTTATTTTTCAAGCGATGGTGTGTTTTCTTCAAGACTGCCCCCCTATTGCAAACGGTTTTTTGGTGGTTTCGAGTCTAATCTCTAGGGTTCCTTTGTTGGGTGCAAAGTTTTCTACTGTTGAGGTAGTCTTATCTTAGGTCTCAATAATTCAAGAGGGTTTTGTGTTGGGGACTAATAATGGATTTAGACAGGAGAAGATTGGGGTGGAGACAAATTACCTCGTTGTTGAAAATAGCAACAAGAAATGTTAAAAATAGCATTCATAAATTTTATTTTTATTTGTCCTTGAATTAAATTAGGAATTACATCGAAACTCTATTCTCATAGCAACTTGTAATAGTTAATTAAGTTAAATTGACTTAATTGACTTAGGAAATTCGAGTTGGAAGTCTATCTAGAGTAATGTAGAGTGATCCCTAAAATTTATGGGCCCGAGTTGAGTTCTTTTGAGTTGTAATTAGATAACTCAGTTTAACTGAGTTATAGTCAATTAAACTAGTTCTAACTGTTGGAGGAACTAGTAGGAGGTCTAATAGTGGAGTAGTGCACTACCGCATCACCAGTACCACACCAGTTAACTGAAGATTCACTCATAAATAACTCATGCATGTCAGTTCAGAGGAAGACCCAATTGAGATTAGAGTTTAGGGATAGTGTATTATCAATTGTATAATTTTCTGAATTTTACAGATGGTGCATGCAATGAGCTGAGGGCCTATGTTTGGATTGTGCATTTATGGAGAGGGACTTTCCACATTAAATAGAGACTAATTCGCTTAGGGATTGCGAAAGGAAATAGGGGCTAAGAAAGCAGCATATTTGGCTAAGTGTCGGCTTGAGCTAGTTTGTGAGGCAGAGAGATAGATTTCTTCTCAAATCTTCTGGCTAATGAAATATAGATAATCAGGGTTTTTAACAGTTTCTTTCCCCGGAGAAATATTGTGTTATGTGTGATTAATATTCTTCCTTTCCTGCTTATTTTTTTCATCAATCAATTTTGGTTTCCGCTAAAGCGTAGAGTAGATTCTTGTCTTTTGTTTTAGCATATCACATAAGTTGTTGAATCTACAAGTAAAAATCTACATGGTATCGAAGCTGAAGATAGTATAGAAGAGGAGAATTCTAGTTTGTTGTGTTGGTGAAATCGAATTTGCAAGTTCATACTTTAGAGTTAGCAATATGTCATTCTATGGTTTGAGACTTGAGTATGTCATGGAGGGAATCTCAAATTACATTGTTTGGAAGGGAAGGATGGAGGCAGTGCCAGAAGATAATGGCCTCAAGGAATTCATAGATCATGACATTCCGAAGCCTCCAGCATCTGATGCTAAAGATCTGGATGAATGGAGAAAGTGTGTGGAAAAAGTAAGAAGGATTATCCTGGAAGGAGTTTGAGATCACATTGTCACAAATATCCATGGTAAGGACACTCCATTTGCAATGTGGAAGTCATTGATGGACCTATTTCAAAATAGCAGTGACCACAGGAAGTTGGCTCTAAAGGAAAAACTTAGAAAGATCAAGATGGAGAAGGGTGACTCAATTCTGAATTACTTTACCAAGTTCACCCATTGTCGAGATGAGCTTGGAAGTGTCGGGATTACTATTGTCGAAGACGATATGGTGAACCTATCTCTTCTAGGACTTCCCAAGAGCTAGCATAGTTACCATGAATCTGTTAATGGGAGGGAGAAGCTACTAGATTGGGAGCAATTGTGGTCGGATTTGGTACATGAAGAGATTCAGCGGAACACTAGAGATGGGACCTCTTCCAAAGAAGTGGAAGAGTACTTTGCATTAGTGAGCAAAGAAAAGAAATCCTTGGGAAACAAGTCCTAAGGCGAGGAGGGTGGCAAGAATAAGTACTTGTCAAAAGTCAAGTGTTTTCACTGTCACGAGTATGGGCACTTTGCCACACATTTCCCACAGAAGAAAGAAAGCAAGAAGGAACCTACAATTGTAGCAGCAGGTGAAGCCTTAGCTTCAAAATTCAAACTTGATTTCACTCTCATTGCATGCATGTCCAACACTGTAATGGGAATCATGTAGTATCTTGACAATTGTGAGGGGAATAAAGATATCTTCACTTACTTTGAGGAGAAAGACCTCAAGCAGAACATAGAGTTTGGAGATGATGGGAGGCATAGCGCAACTGACATTGATACAATTCCCTTTTAGAGGGAGTCTGGATCCCCTTTCAAAATAAAAGATGTGATGTATGTTCCAGGACTAAAGAAGAATCTTGTTTCTGTCATAGTATTGGAGGATTGTGGCTACGACGTGATTTTTAGTAACGGAAAGGTTTTGCTTAGACACATCACCACGGGATAGGTGAAACATATCAGTGCGTGAGTCAAGAACCTATATGCTCTCGAGGTCGAAGATGCATGAAAATCCTTGAGGAGCAAGGAAAAGGTTAGAGACTTGGTGGTTGAGAGGGAGCATGAATTACATCTCAACATGCAGCCCAAGAAGCAACCTCAGAAGCAGTCTCAGAAAGTTATGGAGTAGCCACAATTAGAGAAGCAGAGAGGAGATTGAGTGGAGAGATCCACTCAAGCAGAGAAGAAGCAACCTCATAAAGTTTTGGATCAGCTACAATTAGAGAAGAAGAGAGGAGAACGAGTGGAGAGATCCACTCAAGCAGAAAATAACCAACCTCAGCAGCAACCTCAGAAATTTGTGGAGTAGCCACAATTGGAGAAGTAGAGAGGAGACCGAGTGGAGACACCACTCAAGCAAAGACCTATAGTAGGGGGGATTTCAATCCAAGTGGGAAGAGGGAGCACATGCATCCATACCTCCAAGTGATAGGTGGGGCGATGTGAAGTAATAGTCCCAAGACTGCAGAAATTCAGGTAGGGTCCATTGAGATGTTTTGTATCATGGATCATTAGCTTGCTACGAGATCCCATAATACACAATATTAGGATGGATCAGTGGTAGTTGATGCAGTCATATGTCAGATTGATAAAGGTAGAGACTAGCAGTAGTCATATATTAGGGAGCATAGAGCAGAGTTGGCAACAATGCAGATGGCACAGTGCAGTGTCAGAAGAAGCACAAATTTTTTAGTAGATAGTGTAGTATCTAGTAACATTCAAAGACTCTGGTGACAGATGCATCATATTGATTAATTTTGGATGCTTTTTCAGTTGTAGAAGTTACAGTAGAAATAACACTAGAGAGAATTGTTGCATGCAAAACATTCCAAAGGTACCAGATGAGGATAGAGTTGAATTCCTTTCTTGTTGAGAGGGAGTGTTGAAAATAGCAACAAGAAATGTTAAAAATAACATCAATAAATTCTAGTTTAATTTGTCCTTGAATTAAATTAGGAATTAAATTGAAATTCTATTCTCATAGCGACTTGTAATAGTCAACTAAGTTAAATTGACTTAATTGACTTAGGAAATTCGATTTGGAATTCTATCTAGTGTCATGTAGAGTGATCCATAAAATTTAGGGGCCTAGGTTGAGTTCTTTTGAGTTGTAATTAGATAACTCAGTATAACTAAGTTATAGTTAGTTAAACTAGTTCTAACTATTGGAGGAACTAGTAGGAGGTCTAGTAGTGGAGTAGTGCACCAATGCATCTAGTACCACACTAGTTAATTGAATATTCATAATAAATAACTCATGCATGTCAGTTTAGATGAAGACCCAGTTGAGATTAGAGTTCAGGGATAGTGTACTATCAGTTGTATAATTTTATGAAGTTTACAGATGGTGCATGCAATGAGTTGAGGGCTTATGTTTGGATTGCGCATTTATGGAGAGGGAATTTCCACATTAAATAGAGCCTAATTCCATTAGGGATTTTGGAAGGAAGTAGGGGCTAAGAAAGAAACAGATTTGGCTAAGTGTTGGCTTGAGCTGGTTTGTGAGGCATAGAGATAGATTGTACTAGTGCAGGAATTGTTTAGGATGAACAAGCATTGTATTTTATTCTCAGTTATTTTGGTTAATTTAATATAGATAGTCAGGGTTTTTAGCAGTTGCTTTCCCCAAAGAAATATTGTTATGTTTGATTGATATTTTTCCTTTTCTTCTTATTGTTTTCATTGATCAATTTGGGTTTCTGTTGAAGAGTAGAGTACATCCTTGTCTTGTATTTTAACATATCACTTAAGCTATTAAATCTACAACTAAAAATCTACACTCTTATACATTACTTGGTTCGTCATGAGTGTACACCTAAAAGAAAGAAGAATCAAGTTTTGAAAAGTGAAAAAACTTTGTCCCCTTATAAGAGCTATTTGGGAGATGATGTAGATATGGCTTAGGCAATGCAATATGTGGAAAAATCGTTAATTGGAAGGGCTAGAGGCTAAAATTTTGTCTAAAGACCCTTGAGAAGTGGAGGAATGAAAAGATCAATCCATTGGTTTCAAATGCTCCGAGAATATTTCTCCTTGCCAAGGGTTGGATTCATTTGAACTTCAAATATCATGAGGCCGAAAATATTTCCAATGAGGTATGGGCCATTGATTCCACTCCTATAATATTCAAGCTTTGGTATCCATTATTTCATGCTACCAGGTAGAGTATAGATATGGTACCAATATGGGTTCATTTTCTAGTCCTACCCTCACATATGTGGAATAAACAGAGCTTTGAAAAATTGGGGAATAGTCTAGATCAGTTTCTAAATGAGGATTTCTCATTCAAAGAGACCAAATATTTGTCTGTGGCTTGTGTACTTGTGAGATTCGATCTTCAAGAAAAGCTACATGAAACCATGAATATTGGAAACAATATAAGATAAAATTCAAATGTTTGATTATGAAGGCCTTTTGTTTAGGCACAAGAGGTGCCATAAATAAATATATTTGGTATTCAACTGTATTATTTTTTTAAAACAACCCTCAGCTTCTCATGAAAGCATCAAGTATCAAAGAATAGCAATAGGGGTCTAGGTCACTAATGAATTTTTCCAAAGGGAGGCTCGGGAGGGGGATGAATCTCAAGTGTCAACTAGATTTTCCGTGCCATGCTCCATGGTGGACTCTCTGATGGATACTTCAATGGATGCTCATGAACAGAGTCCTTTGGCTTCAGACATCCAAGCTGGTGTGGGAACTTGGGAACTTGGTAACATTGTTTCCTTTCCTCTTGTTACTTTACTTGTAAGTTATTTTAAGAATTAGGGAAATACTAGAGAGAATCTTCTTTAGGAATCAATTGTTTGGTCACTCAGAAGCTAATCCCTTATCATTCTCTTGTGTAAGTCACTTGTCCAATTTCTAGTGGTATGCTAGGATATTCTATGTTGATAGATTTTGTCTCTTAAAGGTGCACTAATGATTTGGATGAGGGTGATGTCCTCTAAAATTTGAGTTCAAGACAAGTCCTTCCAGCCTCTGAGGGTATTCATGGAGGACTTGGTTTTTAATTGGTTCTTCTCTATCTGTGAAGGGTAGGGGGAGAAAATCTCATATTTATTTAACCAAAACCAAATCCCATGAAGAGATAGCTATGGGCATACAAACTTCCATAAATGGGGCACTTAGAGCCATGATTTCCTTGTAAGTGTTTTCCCAATGAAAGTTTTTTCTTTCAATTGTCGTGGGTTGGAAAATAACTCTAAAAACTTGCATTAAAGAGATTGGTTCAGATGGAGCATCCTGATATTATTATTTTTCAAGAAACTCTTTGGAGACGAAGACTGCATATCTCCTTTATTATTTCTTTGTTTCCTAGAAATTCATTACTATGGATTCCTAAGGTAGATCAAGTGGTTTGGCATTAGGTTGGGATTCCTAGAATATTTTGGCACATAACACTTGGAGTATTACCTATGGTTTGGGTGTGCTAGGTTTTTTAATGGAATTGGACATAACCTTTACATTTATCAATCTTTATGGGTTGAATGAAGATCATGTGTCCTTTTGGAATGACTTCTTTGGAAAGTCTATGCTAGGAGAAGATAATTTTATTATTGGAGGAGGCTTATTTTACTCTCTGGAAGCTATTGAATTGTGGGGTCCCTTTTCCAGAGTTGATTCTCTCATTGATTTAATTTCACACAAAATTGAGGAAAATAACTTTGATTGATCTAGAACCTGTTAAGTTAAAATCCACATGGAAGAACCATCTTGTAGGTGAAGTGTGTGTGGTAAAAAGATTGGATAGGTTTTACGTTGGTGGAACCTTTGGTGCATAGGTTCCCTCTTCTTCGTCAATGGGTGGGATCTTGAGGTGAATCTGATCACTCCCTTATCTTGTTAGAGTTGCAAGAAAATAATTATAAGCCTGTCAGTCCTTTCAAGATGAACTCTAGTTGGTTAAAGATGAGAGTTTCCTAGCATTATTTAGAGACAATCAACATTCTTTTGGTACACAGTTTGGTTTTTCAGTTGCCAAACAATTGGAGGCAAATCTAAAACATATCAAGTATTTGACTGTGGAGTGGTTTGTAATTAATCATAGAAGGGAGGAGGAAGACTTGTTGGAGGTGGAATAGAAAATTGTGTCTTTTACATAATCAAGGGAAGAGGGATTTAAATCTCAGGAGTCCAGAGAGGAGTCAAGCAAACTCGAATCTAGAAGGAAGGAGATTATAGCTAATAAGCAGGATACTTGTAATTTAAAAAGTAGAGCAGTCTAGATGGACTGTGGTGATGAGAACACCAATATTTTCATGCCTATGAAAAAAGAAAAAAATGAATAATACAATTTGGAATATGGAGGATCAGGAGGGATGTGCGATATCAAGTTTGAAGGCCTTGCTACTCTTAGAAGGGACCATTTTCAAATCCTCTTCAAGGAACCCAAGGGGGTTAACATTACAAAAGTTATTAGAGTGGCTTAATTCTTTCCAAGATTTGTGGTGGAGGAAAAACATAGAACTCTTATCGAGGAAGTGTCTAAGGATGAGTTGAAGGTGGTGCTTTCTAGCTTCCAAAAAGGAAAAATCCTAGGGCCTAATGGATGGGATATTGAATTTTTTTAGGGTTTTATGATATAACTAGAAAAGATATGTTAAGATCTATATGTGAGTCTCACTGCGAGGGTAGGGTTCTAGCATCTTTCAACTCTACTTTCATAGACCTCATCCCTAAGGTGGAAATCCTTACTCCTTTGAAGATTTTTGGCTTACTTCTTTATGCACTTGTGTATATAAAGTCACATCAAAGGTGATTGCTAGAAGGATTAAGCCTATACTTTCAAAAACCATTTCAAAGGAACAATTTGGTTTTCTTGAAGGGAGATAGATACACAAAGCAATTGGAGTTTCTCAAGAAGGGATGCATAGCATAAAAAATAAAAGGGTAAAAGGTGTTATTAAAATTGATCTCTCAAAGGAATATGATCATGTAAATTGGTTTTTCATTAGACTTCTTCTGACTCATGTGGGTTTTGAGGTTCCTTTTATTAATTGGATCATGAGTGCTAAAATTTGTCTCCTTTATAATCCTAGTAAATGGATCTGCTTTTCCATTATTTCATACTCAAAGAGGCATGAGACAAGGCTACCCTTTGTCTCCACTCTCTTTTTTTCTCGTGGTTGAGGGTCTTAGTTGTATGTTAGTAGCGAAAAAGAGGAGAGATGAATTTCAAGATGTGATTTTTTCTCATACTCTTGTAATTACACATTTTCTTTTTGTTGACAATGTACTTATCTTTTGTAATGGTTCGATAATTGATGTCCAAAATTTACATGAGAAACTTGATATTTTGGGGAAAGCTACAAGTATGGTTATCAATGCAAGAAAGTCCATCATATCTTTTCACAATATGGAGGAACATGAGATCCTTCATATCAAAACAATATTTCCTTTTAAGATAAATGATTTGGAGGATGCTTTAAAGTATTTGGGTTTCCATCTCAAGCCAAAATGTTACAAAAAAGAAGGTTTCCTTTGGTTAATGGATAAACTTGAGAAATACACACTTGCTAGAGTTAAAGGTGGTTATCTAGAGTAGGCAAGTAGTTTTTGTAAAAACGGTTCTTGAAGCTATTATGATTTATTGGATGTCCTTGGATTGGATTCCAAAGGGTGTTTTGGAAAAATCCAAAAGGATTTATTTCAAGGTTTTTTGGGAAGGATCTCATAATAAATTTTTCTTTCCTTGGGTCAAATGGAATCTTCTTGTTGTACCAAATTTGTTGGGTGGATAGGGGCTCAAAAATATCTTTTTGTTCTCAAAATCATATGCAACGAAATATGGCTAGATGTCGTTATCCACTCATAGTATTTGGAATATGTTTTTTTTTCGAGAAATACATAGCTCTTTACTCCTTGGTGGACTAGGTACGACTATAGGAAAAACCGCGTCAGGATATTTCTATTGTTTGGTGGGATGTATTGAATTATTTTGAGTTGATTGCATCAGGGTCGACCTGGAGGACCGAGAATGGGAATAAGGTAAGTTTGGGTGTTGATCCTTGGCCACATTGTTGGGATAGACATATACTATCACAAGCCCTCATTGATATTCTTAGAGATGATGGTTTTTCCATAATTGCTCTTATAAACAATCTTGTCCAAAAATTTCTTTGGCACCAAGGTTGGATTTTAGCCACGTATTTAAATCTTCGGGAGGAATTTCGAGAGTTATAGTCTAGCTACTTAGATGCTTTGATTTTAGTTCACATTATATTATCTGACAGAGAGGATTAGCTAGCCTGGGATCACTCCCCCATGGTTCTTATCCCTAAAGTTGGGATATATCCACTTAAATGTGATAGCACAAAATGTTGAGATTGTTTGGTGGTGGAAATTTCTCTAGAAGTCAAAGTTTCCTTCAAAGAGTCAAATTTTGGTATAGTGTATCATTGAGAAAAGAGTTCCTACATGGGATGTTTTGTAGAGAATGCACAACATTGGTCTAGGATGATGTGCCCTATGAAAAGACCATGAGGAGAATGCATAACACTTGTTTGTTAATTATCCTTTTACAAAACAAGTTTGGTTAGCCTGTAGTTCTCTATTAGTTTTGGATTGTATGTGGGAGGGACTTCATTTTGTGGAAAACTACAAATATTGAATTTAGAACAAGGCTGCTAAATATTTTAGATCCCTTCCACTCATTTTTAGTTGGGGCATCTAGTTAGCGACGAACAAAGAGATTTTCCAAAATATATCATCCTATTGTTGGAAATACTAAGGGGGGGGTGGGTGAATCAATATTTCATAAATTTCAACAATTTAAGTATCAAAACAATTAACCAATAACATCACATTAAAAGAAAACAAGATATTTATGGACAATATATTTATATTACAACGGAAGCTACAATTTTCAGTTTACCAGCCACAACTGGAAGGGATACAACACCAAGATTTACCAGCTCCTACTAGAAGGAGGTGACAACCTCCTAAATGAACCTACAACTTCCTTTCCTAGCGCCACCCTACCACCCTCTAGAATAAAGGATAAAATAAGACTTCTTGGGCTCTTGTACTAGGGACAATGACCCAATTACAATAGCATTACTATCTCTGTCAATGCATATTTAGATCATAGATTAATAATGCTCAAATTTGGCCTCAGAAAGTAACCTTCAAGTCCAACAATCAACAAGAAATAGAGCTATGCTTCATACCTTAGAAAGGATTCATATCATAGTCATTAAATTTAATGTTTTGTCATCATTGAATTCCCTTGATCGGTCACCAATAGCACAACAAATGTTTCTTCCTAAGTACCTTGTATTATCCCTCAAATTCACTTCTCAAACAACCCTAAATAATCTTCAGAACCAATGAATACAAGCCTTCAAACTTGCCTCAAATACGCCTTCAACTTATCTCAGATATGCCTATGTTTAATCCATGGAAGCGCCTCAGGGAAGGGCCAAAAATCAATATGAAAGGAGGCCAAATAAACAACAGGTTGGGACCTTTGACACAAGAAATCTCAGGTTTAGACCTGTCACAAAGAATCATAATTCAGTCTACCTTAGAAACTTCAAAAGTTTTGTTCAGCCCTAAAATTTTGGAACAAATTCATAAGGGTTTGGCTTAGCTCAGCGAAAATGAACCTAAAAATTTTCCTCTTCTCATCGAGTTAATATTCAAAAATTTATCCTTAAATCAATATTAAAAATAACCTAGGTATTCTAAAGCAAGGAGCTTATATTCTACCTTAGGAATAGACTTGAAGGAAGCCAAAATTATGCATCATACTATCTCAGACACATAAATTTGGATCAATATCAGAATAGACTTGAAGGAGGAGGCTGAAATTATTCCTCAGAAGGCCTCAAACTAGGACAAAATATTCTTATTGAGGAGGTCCAAATCATCCTTAGGAGGGGCAAAGCGAATTCCTCAAAAAATTTCCTCAGAGGGTTGAATAGGACCTCAAAACAAGCCTATAATTTTTCCACATAAACTAGAACAATCTAGCGAATTATGCCTTCCTCATATCAGCAACGAATATATTTAAGCAATGATCCACAAAATTTCTTGAAATTTTACCTTTATATGTTCAATGCAACTCAATCCTTTGACTACTCCATATGCCTTATGCTTCAGATCCACCGAATTGTTGAGCTTGAATGACCACAACTAGATTGAATTTATATTGGTTGGGAGGGGGCCTTTTATTGGAGCCAACCTGAACTAATTAGGGTTGACATGCCCATAAGGATAAACATTTTTTGTGCAATAAATTCTCTAGTAGGCTGACCAACAGGAGGCTTAGAAAAACTTTTAAAATTTATTTTTTTGTCTTCAAAGATACATGTTTCAAGGTTGACATGGAAAATGGATTTAGGTCAATTTAATTTACAATTATGACCTTCCTTTAGGGAATAAATGAATTTTAAGGTCATAAACCTTTGGGAAAAATGTGTTGGTGCTAAACCCATCTTTGGGGCATCAAACTTCTAAAATTAATATCTCCCCAACCAAGAGGACCCAAAAAATGTGCCATTTATCAAAAGAAATGGCATGACCCGGGCTATCAATCTAGGAGGTCCTTGCAACAAAATTCATTTGATTTGTGCATGAAAATAATAAAAAAAAATTTGGCCCATTCACCCTTTGACATCAATGACAAATTTTCCAAGAATATCCCCCTTTGTCATTGATGTCAACACTCATGCTCCCCCTATCATCATTCTCCGCTTATCTCCAAGCTTCATTTCCTTTGTCTCCATCATGCACTTGCTTTTATCTGCCCCTTTGACATCAATGGAAAAGGACGACTTAAGTCTTTGGGGATGCTCCACCTGAACATATGGAACTCAATAGGACTTTTGTCTTCTTATCCTTCCCTTATTTGTTATCCTTATGGCTCTTTTTCTCGGATGCAATTTTCTTCTGCTCTACTTGGTATATAACATATATGTTGTTTGATATTCTTGTGGATGTTGCAACCAATATTCCTGAGTCTTCTTCTATGGTTTCACACTTCCAAGAGTCAAACAAGAGATTATACCCTTAATCACACATCTTGCCAACACTTAGAATATTGTGCTTCAAATCCTTAAATAGCAATACATTTTTTGCCTTCATATGTTCACTTTCAAGGCTTGATACATATTTCACAAGTATCTTGACAAAAGACTTATCTCCAAATGCAACATTGTCACCTTTTTTTTCCTTTCATATGTTCGCTTCTAAGACTTGCTACACCTTTTCCAAGTATCTTGATAAAAGATTTATCCCCAAACAAAACAATTTTTCTTATTTATTTTAGGCTAACAAATTTGTCTTGATCTCCAGTCATATGTGTTGAGAATCCATTGTATATGTACCATTCATATTCTTTATATTCAATGATCAATGATAGATAGAAATTTTCCTTCTCTCCTTCTCCCATGTCATAGTTGGATTCTTTGTCCGCATGATTGGAGCACTCCCTTTCACAAGCATGTAATCACGTGCCTTGTGACCAATATTTCTACACTTGTATCATACAATGTTTTGGTTCATTAATGGTTCAAATGGATTGTAGTTTCCATGGACATTTCTAGGTCTAAATCCATAATCATTCCTTCTCCTCGCATAATTGTATATTTTATTGATTTTAAAATGAATTTCCTTATGCCCAAAATTTCCATAAGAGTAACAGTGACCAAGAAAGATGTTTTCATACCCGGGAGAGTAGGTTTATCTTATAAAGTTATTTTTCCTTGGAGGAGGTTCAATCCATTGTTGATCATCTTTGTGATGGATGTTCTTGGGAACATTAGCAGAACTTCTTGAAGCAACAATATTTCTAGATTCTCCTTTAATTTTCTCCTTTAAAGGCTTGAAGCTTGTGTCTTCCTTGCTTGAGGATGCACCTATATAGCCAAGACCAATTTTATCGCCTAATGGTATTTGATTGTTGAGAATGTTATCCAACGCTAGTGAGATGTTCAATTTTTTACCGAGCTTATCAACTTCAGCTCTTAATGACACAACTTCTTCATCAAACTTGTTACACTCTTATTCTGTATTCTTCATATGGGTCTTCAACACTTCCTCAATTCTTTTTTCTTTTTCAAGATGAAATTTCAAAAAGATATTTTCTTCATGACACTTCTCAAGTAATTTTTTCAATTCTCTGTTTTTATTTCTAAGAAAGGCATTTTCATTTTCACTATTCTTCAACTCTTCTTAAATATATTCATCTTCCTATTCAATCTATGAATATTTTATTTTTGACTCATCTATAGTGCCACATGGCACCTTGTGATTGGGACACACGTCACTCTGTGATTGGACCAAAACAAATCACCACCAACCAATCAAATCACACAAACAGCCTTTGTACGACTAAGCCATGTGTTCTATCCTGATTGGCTTCGTGCTGCATAGTAACCCTTTTGACATCAACACCACGTTAGCATACGAACTACCACGTGGCAGTCGTACACTGCCCAATTGTAGAGCTATAAAAAGGGTCTCTTTCACCTCTAGTTACCTCACATTAATATGTCAATCCGGGAGCGTTTTGTTATTTCAAAGAGTGTCTCAATCTGAGGCTATCATTTGTCAGAGTAATGCTAGTAGTACAACATTCAAAAATACAAGAGTAAACGGATGCTTGTCTATAACTAAGTTACTTTAAAGGAATAAATCACACACTCAGAAACTGGGCAACTTATCAGTCAAGGGTTCGACAGCGATAGCCCATCCCTTTGGAAACTGATGGAAAGAAAATTAGAGCATGGACCACAGGTCTGGGAGCTAGACAGTAAATGCCGAGGCTCACTACAGCCACAGATCGTCTCTCACACCAAAACAACAAATGCGAGTAAATGAAACGGAAGATAGAAAAATGGAACAAAAAATAAGAAATCGAACAACAAATCTGGAATGGAACAACAATGATAAAATGGAACAACAATTCTGAAATGGAACAGCAATCAAACAACTAAGTCTCGCGAGTAGTAATCAAACTCTATTCTACTAACTCAAATGCACTCATCGCAATCAGTCAACAATCTTTCATTCTTAAGGCAAAGCAAGTAGCACACACTAATAGAACAACACTAATTTTTGATAAGTTATGGAACAGCGCTTCGAAATCATATACATGCACAACATGCTTGACGAGTAATCTGATCTTGCATCAATCTTAATTAACAGGAATACGACTGCGTTTTAAAATGGAACAGCATCACTCCTGAATCGTAAAGAACACAACTTTTGGATAAATCTTATAACATGAATGTACGACATAAAATCTTCGTAACAAAATTGTAACAATATTTGGTCAAGACTAGTAATATTCAATCAACTCTTAAAGGATCAGTAATATAATGCAGAGTCAATACACCAGCGATGTTTGTAAAAACCTGAATGAATGAATCTTAACAGAGCATATGATGTCAACTTATAAAGCATATCAGATTACCAAATAATGACGATAAGCAAACCACACAAAAATCAAATTGTAGTGATACAGAAGCAAGTGTCCTCCGGGGCCGGGCCCTTAGCCTCTAAGGGTACATCGCTTTAAGTTAATCCAGACACAGAGATAAGATAATCACCAAGTTTATATTAATGCATAAAACAAAATTACAATGAACCAATTTCAACGAGACTCGATGATCAAAGTTTGATCTTTACAAAAAATTACATAAAAGCATCATCCCCAAAGCTAACAGTGCCGTCCCTTTATATAAGGGTGACCGCGGAGATGTCTAAGTAACAAGATAAATAAAGCAGTGATCCCTCAGGATCAAAGATCTTGAGGGATTCACCAAATTGTTAATCCTTAATCACTTATTTTCTCCTCCGCCGAGTTGGTGTCTTCTCCTCCTTTTCCGGACCGATTTTCTTTGATCTGCTTAGCCTTGTTTTCACTCGGTCCCCCGTCAAAGGGACAACAGTTACCCTGTTCTTGTCTTTTTCTTTGGAATAACAGCTCCTCGTTTTCACCCCTTCCTGCACAGGAGAATGACAACTATCAATGGCTAAGTCTTGCATACGAATCCCACATGTTTTGTTATAATTCTTTATTGTTTTCCACGTTCATGATGCAAAAAGGTTCACAAGTTCCACTGAAAATCCACTGAAATAATCATCAAAAACATACCTTTTTAGTACTCCACACATCCCCCTGCTTACCCTGTTTCATGCCCTCATGAAAACGTTGTAGTTGACATGCAAGGCAGTGAGAGAATAGGCTGGAGAAGGAATCTCATGCGGAGGCCTACAGCCATGGTGAGTGACTAGGTAGTCAAAGAACTGGCCTGTTTGACCCTCAGGCATCTCATATAGGGCTTGATATCCAGGTGCAGGGTGCCAGATAATTGGACTGCGGAATCTATATTCTAACCAGGATGGCCCTGCTCTCAAAATTCTTTCGCCATAGAGGTTCAAACGGTTGGCAGCTAATTGAAAATTCTCATACTTAAATGGTTCCCTGAGTTGGATGTTTGGATTAGAGATTCGGTACCGAAATTTGGCTGCATCAATGGCGAGGTCTTTGATAGAAAGAAAATATTCTAAACTTTGTCGAATGAGTGCCTCGTGCATGGGTCCTAACGTTTCAATGACACCCGGAGTTCTCATGAGGTTTCTATGTGCTTTCCACAACTGCACTGGGTCCCTAGGCTCAGCCCTTACCCACAAGTCTAGGCCATTTTCCTGCCTCTGGAAAGTATTATAGGCTTTGAGCCATTTAATCTGATTAACCCCGAATGAGATCTATGCTTGCAATTGGATGTCTCCAACAAAAGGGCCAGGGTTCAGGTCAGTCTCCTGATCTAGCACGAGGTTATGCAAATAGAATTCACACAGCAATCTCTGGACCTTCACCCCATAATGTTTACAACAGTCTATAAAGTCATTGACAGTGTTAATTTGTATAGGGGCGCCTGCTTTAACAAATTTTATTTTTAATTGTAAATACCGTTCCAGTAAAAATAGAGCATAGTTTTTGGCAGGGGCCCTACATGCTAAAACGTCATTGTATAAAGAACACAAGGTATCCATCTGCTTGATAACAGTATCTAGCCTACGAGTTACCTTTGCAACTTTTTCTTGTTCCTTTCGCCAACCTTCAAAGGCCTGGCTTTCGGATTGATTGACGTTCCTTAGTTGCTGTTGTAGTTCTTCATACTTCTCGCGAGGGACCGTTTTCTCTCTAAGCTTTTCTGCTTCTTGCTAAGCCTATTTCAATCCCTTGCGCAAGGTCACTGTCTTTGGATCTCTTCTCCATGCAGCAGTGGGGGACGGGAGTTTTACCTGAACTTTCTTATTGCGTTGTTTCGAGTTCAGAACCCTTATCACCCCTGAGGGTGGTGCCTCCGTCTGGATTTTCTTGTTATCCGTTTCTTTTTTAACATGAATATCAGCTTGCTGCTGTTCCTTTTCAAATGGAACAGTAGCTGGATTTTCAGCAGGGTTTTGAACAGCAGGGCGATTTTTAGTCCTTCGCCTTTTTGCCTTACAGAGTTTTACTGGAATGGTCACCTTTTTCTTCCCTGCGGTCTTCCTTACCCTCTGCCTTGCTCTCAAGATCCTCATCTGCTGGTGGAGCTGGGCTACTATGCTCAATAATCTCTGTTGTTCCTTTCGCAATTCCCTAATTTCCAGCATTTTATTAGAAGGAACAGCAGGTTGTTTGCTGCGATTTGGGCCGTGACTAGTCCCTAGATCTTTCTCCTGGGGTGCTTCTTCGCTGTTCTGTTCTAGCTGTTCTGGGGTAGGAACCTTAACTGGTTCCATCACTTCCTGGGCAATTTCTTTTTCTACTCCTACTTCCTCCGGAATTTCCTCTAGTGTCTTGGGAACGGACTGTTCTCGTTCAATATCTCTTATCTCCTCTTCATCATGAACAGGCAGATTTCCTTCGTCTGCCTCCTCTGCATGTGGTTTTTTAGATGCAGTTTCCTCTTGGGGTTTGTCATGGAGGTCTGTTGGACTGGAAGGTTGGCCATACTCACCCATATTGGCCAAAACTGCAGCCAATTCATCTTCTCCCACTGGGTCCTGTGGTGGGCTACCTTCCTGCTGTCCCATTTCCTCCTCCTGCTCAGCTTCTACCTCCTGCTCAGCCTCATCTTCCCATTTCCTCTTCCTGCTGTCCCATCTTCCTCAGCTTGTACTTCTCCTCGTCCTCAATTTCCACTGGCTGGCTGGTGCTTTCCTGGAGCTTTTCCAACCTTCCTCGTATCCGAGCTAACCGGACTGATTTTCTGCGTTTCTTTGGTTGTTTGGGTGTACCGATGGCATGCTTACGCTTTGCCGATTCCTGGCGTGTTTCTGGACGTTCATATGTACTAGCAACATGTTTTTGTTTTACGAATTCTCTGTGTTTTTCCGAACGTTCTGGTGTGATGGTAGTATGTTTACGTTTTGGGGATGGTGCTGTCGCCCTTCCCTCAATTATTGTAATTATCTCTTCCCAGCTGCTTTGCTGCTGGGTGAGGCTATGACTAACAATTAATCGAATTAATCCGTGGTGACTGACAACTGACTCTACATGCTGTGCCTTTTTTAAGCTTCATGCAACATCATGAAGTAATGAATTCAAAAGTGCAGGCAGATTTATAGAGAATTTCTGCTTTAGAACAGCTAAGAGTTTAAGATGTCGTGGTCTTACCATGTCTTTTCTCCCCTCGCAGGTGATGTAGCTTTGCACGGTTCTTTCTAATTCTGCCCAGGGTTCTCCTAGCGTTGCTGGCAGAACTCCCTTCCCTTTAATCGTCAAGCTCTGGCCTTCGTCCTGGAAGATTTCTATAATCTTCTGTAATCTTTCCTTTTTTAGTGTCCATACAGGTCCGGTGGCTGGTAGTCCCGAAACTTCTGCAATTATATCGTCGGTGACTGCTATTTGCTTCCCCCTTACTATGGAGTAATCCTCCTACAGATTCTGTAGGAATTCAATTGCCACTGTTTCGTTAGACTCCTACAAGCGGTTGAGATAAGTCAGCCACCCTGCTCTTTCCAGGATCTCCCGGGCAGCAGCGGAGGCTGTCAACACCTGAGGTTCCCTTCGCATTGCCCTTCCTCTCATGGTTTCACTGTGGATTCTCAATGGAACAACAATTGCTTGTGCTGTTTGAAACACGGAGAGGGTAATAATCGCAAGATTTCGAAAAAAAAACACAGAGTATGCAACAGAAATGGCTTATGAACAACAACTTGTGTAAAAAATAGAAATATCATGCTGTTAAGCCATGCCATACCCTAGTACACTATCTTTTCTCGAATAGTGAGCTGACACATAATCCGGGGAATAATGAGGTTAACCTCCCCGCCCACAATGTGATAGGTTGTCCCAGCCGTCAAAGAAAGGAGCAGCACACGATCTGCAACAGAGTCATAAAGGAATAGCATATGAAAATATGTCATGTTTAGAAAAACAACGAATTACCGAAATCGAGGCATAAAGTTGGATCGCGTATTACGTAAGAGGCTATTGTGATATGATGCGAGGCTGGGGGATAGGACGTCTGACGTACTTTCCAAATCTCAAGTGGTCATTGTCACCTCCTTTGCCATGATTGGTGGTAATAAATGCTCATGCGATATATGAGTCGGGAGGTAATGTATGATTAGTTCATAGGATATAAGAAACAAAAGAGTATTAGTATATTACCTATCGGTGTAACCAATGTGACTTCAATACCATTAACAGTGCTCTGCTGCCGACAGGTGTCCATAACCTTGGCAGAGTTTTTTATTTCACCCCTGGAACCATGATCCTTTATGTGCATATTAAGGAATGTAATGTCAAAGTGTAGGCCATTATGCTAGCTTGGTAACCAGTTAACCATAATGCCATTCACGAGGAAGGAGCGAAAAGTGGGCAGGCCGGCTGGTGATGAGACCTCCTGTTCCAAGGTTTGTTTATTTGATATACCTTTTGGACCATATACCTGGTGTGGTGGCCATAATGGGAATGCCACTTCACTCCCATCCTCATGATCATGGTAGGTTGGCTCTTGATGAGACCCCCTATCCTGCATTTGACAATTTATAATCCATCTTTTTTCTTTTTTCTTTTTCATAAAGCACTTTTCCTTGTTTATAAACAAAGGGTGGTTCAACACTCCTTAAGAGTGGGAATGGTGGAAGAAGTCCTGTCATCTCAATAGGAAGATATAAACCCTTTGCTCTTATTCCTAAATAATAATCAAAGAGAATTAAAGGGAATGTCATGATAAAGATAACCAATCAAAGCAAAATTAGTAAGACAATGACAACAAAATATGATGAATAAGTGTGTCCTTCCTTTTGTCCTCTTACCAATACAGAGCCTTATAAAGATAGCGATTTATAATTTGCGGATTTCAGTATGTTGTGATTTTGTGTTCATTGCATAAGTGCATATCTGTCTCTTAAAGACTTTGAAAGAACAGGAGCAAGAAGCATCCTCAATTTAGATCAGCAAAAGGGGTAAGTTGTTTCACAAGGAGAGAAACAATATGCTAGAAGTGTTCCTTTTGGAAAGAGGAACAACAAAGGAGCATAGATCTCAAAAGTGCAAATGTCGTTCCTTTTGAAAAAGGAACAGCAGCCATGAAAAAATGTTGTTCCTTTGAAAAAGGAATAGCAAAAGACGCAAAAATGCCATTCCTTTGAAAAAGGAATAGCAGAAATCAAAAATATGCTGCGCCTTTGGAAAAGGGACAACAAACACACCGCAGTGCCGTTCCTTTTGAAAAAGGAACAACAAAAATCAAAATGATGTTCCTTTTAGAAAAGGAACAACAGAACAAGCAAATGTCGTTCCTTTGAAAAAGGAACAGCAGAAAAATCAAGAATGTTGTTCCTTTTGAAAAGGAACAGCAGAAAATCAAGAATGTTGTTCCTTTTGAAAAGGAACAACAGAAAATCAAGAATGTTGTTCATTTTGAAAAGGAACAACAAAAACATGCAAATGCCATTCTTTTAGAAACGGAACGGCAAAAATCAAAATTTTGAGAAAGAAAAGGAACAACAAAAAATGACAGGAAAACATTAGTTCAAGCATATGTACAAGAACGACTTAAATAAAAGAACTTATGTACAAATTGTAAAAAGAAATGAATTCCTTAATGAATTACAGGTGAGGAAGACTTCTCTTCCTCTCCTAAAATCTCCATATCAATGTCTCGGCGTAGCTGCTAGCAGAAGGATTCCCGAGTGAGTGGTTTACGATACAGACAAACTCGGTGACCATTTACTTTGAAGGCATATCCAGAACCGTCAATGGTGATTAAAGTAAGGGTCCCATTGTCATGTACCTTCTGGATTTTGTATGGTCCCAACCAATGAGTCTGGAGTTTCCTAGGGAAGTCCTGAAACCGAGAGTCGTACAATAGAGCCCAGTCTCCCTCGTGGAAGACTTTGTTTTTGATGAGCGCATCATGCCATTTGGCTCGCTGCTGTTGAATTAATGCTATATTTTGTAGTGCAGAGAGCCTAATTTCATCCAATTCATTGATCTGTTGTAGTCGATTAATCTGTGCCTCGCTTAGATCTAAGCCAACTTCCTGTGTTGTTCGTAATGTTTGGATTTCAAATTCTATGGGAAAAATGGGTTGTTTTCCAAACACTAATTGATAAGGTGAGTAACCAGTGGTGCTTCTCCATGTTGTTCTATAGGCCCAGAGTGCTTCAGGTAGTCTGGCAGCCCAATCACGCCTATGTGACGCAATGGTTTTTGTTAGGATTGATTCTATTACCTT
The DNA here is from genome assembly GCA_031772625.1 of Pinus tabuliformis. NCBI lineage: Eukaryota > Viridiplantae > Streptophyta > Pinopsida > Pinales > Pinaceae > Pinus > Pinus tabuliformis. The sequence goes on from CM062816.1 coordinate 1,839,701,650, forward strand.
ATTGCTGCTTTCTACTTGTCCATTCGCCTGTGGGTGGTATGGAGTAGTGATTTTATGCTGGACGTGATAATTGTTGAGTGTTGCAGCTAATCTATTCCCAACAAATTGTGGTCCTCCGTCTGTAATTATTTCCCTTGGAAGACCATAACGTACAAATAAATGGAACAAGAACTGTATGACAGAGTCCTCTGTGGCTCTTGGCAATGCTTCTGCTTCAACCCATTTGGTGACATATTCTGTTGCCACCAAGATATATGTTTTCTGATTTGATGATGGGTTGATGGGTCCAACGAAATCAAGAGCCCATCGCTCGAATGGTTCAATGACTAACTGTGTTTTCAGAGGCATCTCGTCAGCTTGACCAGGACGTCCTGCTCGCTGGCAGTTGTCACAGACTTGAACAAATTTCTTTGCATCTCTGAAAATCGTGGGCCAATAATATCCTGTCTGCAATACTTTATGTCCATTTCTACGCTCAGCGAAGTGTCCACCACATGGTCCATCATGACAGGCTTTTAGGATGTCAAAGATTTCATCTTCTCGAACACATCTCCTGATATGCATGTCTGCCCCTGTGTGAAACAAGTAGCCCCCAATCCAGGAGAATCGAGTACTCTTCTGAACAATCTGTTTGCGCTCATTAGGGGTTAGGTGTTTTGGTAGTTTACCTACTGCAAGGTAGTTGGCAACATCAGCATACCAGGGTGTTTGAACGGCAACAGCAAACAGATGTTTGTTGGGAAATTGATCTTCAACTACTGCTGCATCGATTGGCTTTGGCATTCTTGAGAGAAAATCGCTACAGGGTTTTCTTTGCCAGGCTGATCCTTGATTGTGATATCAAATTCCTGCAATAAAATCAACCATCTAGTTATTCTGGCATTTGTGACAAGCTTATTTGCTAAATATTTTATAGCGGAATGATCTGTATATAAGATAACAAGATAGCCTGTAATATAATGTCTAAACTTATCGACGGCATGTATTACAGCTAAGAATTCTTTTTCAGTAACAGTGTAATTTAATTCAGCAGGGGATAAATTTTTGCTGATGTAATAGATAGCATATGGTTTTTTATCCTCTTCCTGCCCAAGGACTGCGCCAATGGCTGTATCTGATGCATCAGATGGTATCTGAAATGGAAAATCCCAGTTTGGTCCTCGAAGGACTGGTGCTGTGGATACGAGCTTCTTTAAATCCTTGAAAGCACGCTCACATTTTTCTGTCCAAAGAAAATCAACGTTACCAATTAGTGCATATAAAGGTGCAGCAATGTGCGAATAATGTTCTATAAACCGTCTATAATAACCAGAAAATCCAAGAAAGCTGTGTACCTCTGTTTGAGTAGTAGGAGTGGGAATTGTTAGCGCTCGAATTTGCCTCAGGCTGAGGAAGGCGAAAATCAAGGCAACATCAAACCAAGCTCAGCCTCGTAGCTAGCCCTACGAGGACAGGAGAGGGCTCTCTCCGGGTCTATCTCGGCAAAAGGTCTACAAAGGGGCTGAGATGACCGATATGAATACTGATTTTAGGCTAGTAATTGATAAATATAGTTTGATTTAAGATTTTTAGGGTTTTGTTGGAAAACAGGGAAAGACAATTTTGGGTGCGGGGATGTGACACAGTTTTTGCAGAGGTCTTTTTGGGGCAAGGTAGGCAATCGTCCCGATGTCTTTAAAGGAATTGAATGGATAGATATGACTAGTGAGGAGCTAAGGAGAGCGAGAAACTTTCAGGAGTTCTCCTTAAACAGATGAAAACATAGATATTAAACAAACTTAAAGGCAGAGCATACAAGATTATGAATTCTACCTTAACACTTCATTTGTTTAATTTGCAGAAGAGAATAGTACGAAAATGATACACATAACAAACTTACAAGTACATGAGAGAAACACACCATCAACACAAATAACCACAGGAATCCCAAATAGTGCTGCAAAACCCTGGTCTTTCCTTTGCCAAAATTGCAGAGATACAAAGTGTAATACAGTCTAAGCTTATCCCTCCAGAGTCCAACCATGAAAATGACTAAGAAGATACATAATATAGGCAAGCTAACACATTTCCTTGCCTTTAGGGGTCGAGCTCATCATCCTAGGAGCTGTTTCAACCAATTCTAAACTGAGCACTACAATTTAGGCAATCAAAACAACTTGCCTCTATAAGCTAGGAAACCAATTCATTCATTAATTTTTTGCCATTTTATGAATGAATCTTCTAGAATAGGTAAAAAAGTGTCATGTCAACATGAAAATACATTAATTACATCAAAGAGGGTGAAAAATCCCATAAAAAGTCAAAACTGGTCAAATAGTTGCGTTGTCCTGTGCTGTAGATGAAAAACTGGAAAATTTCCCTGATGCGTAGCGCGCCAAATATCTACGCGTAGCGCGCCTTTCAGCCCACTTTTGGGGCACTTACCGGCATCCAAATGAGGCTCAGGTGGTCTTGTTGGAAAGGTATGGATGTCTACTTTCCAACCCAAGTGAAATTTCTCAATTTGGTTCCCATTTGCCCCTCCAAAAATGAATTCTCCCAAGACTGCTTCCTGTGTGTCCAAAAAGGGGCAGAAGGTCATTTTTTGCATGTTTTTTGACCTTTTGGGGGCCCAAAACTTGATGAAATGTCTTGGCAGTGGTTGAGCAGGTGTATTTCATCATGAAAAATCTAAAAATGCGGACCTTTTGTGAATTGGACTTCCCCATCTTCAGGGTAGCGCGCGGCGCGCTACGCGTTGAGGGCAAAAACCTGTTTTTAATACAAAAATTTCAAAATTGACCAAAACTTCTCCAAATTTTTTTAGATTTGAGCTACGGGTGTATCATCAAGTACCATGCTCCTTCAAGGAGGCTTCAGCCAAAATTTGGAGTGGATCGGGCCTTTTTCGCCGTTTTAGTGCCTTGCTCAATCGCCCTTTAAGGATCTTCAGTTTCGCTTTGCAAACATGCATGCGGGCCCAGTAATGATTCTTCATGTGACGAAGCATATCTTTGTCTCTATTGGCTTTCTCCAACAACCCCTCCAAGTTTCGGTTGACCTTCTCAAGCACAAATTGCCGCGCAACAGGTGTCAAATCACCTGGTCTTTTACGGGCCAACCTACGGTCTTCACGAATTCGTTGCAGCTCTATAAGTGTGTGCTTGTCCTCTAACAATTTATTACGCTGCTCTAGATACCTGATATATGAAGTTGTCTCATCATGACTAGTAACAAAACCTGATGGCTCATCTGAAGGCCTCTCCTCATGCTTGGGCTTCTTGCCCTTATCCTGTACCTGCGGTGCTGATGTCGAAAGCGAGGCCCCTTCCACACAAGGTGGAGATAACACTCGCTTTACTACTGCGAACAAAGGTCTAGTGCCTCTCTGATATGTAATGAAAATAGGCCTGGTCTCATGATGCTCAAAACACTGCATAGCAAGAGGACAAGCATGCAATTCTCTAAGGTTGATTGGTTCTTCCCTGACATGTTTGCCACTTTTCCGAGGCCTCCGGGATTCCTGTTCTCTCAAGGGATAATCACTTTTGGTCTCTGCCTCATATTCATATGAGTGACCAGACGACATGACTGCTGATATACAAACTGCCTTGAATGAAACTGTGGTGTGCAATTGAATGTGAACTGCTTTTTTGCTCTAACAATGTTGTAGTTTGCTTGAGTTAAGAAAGGATTTGAATGCTTGCTGGCAAGTTTCTGGGCGAAAAACCCAATGCGTAGTGCGCCTTGCCCAACGTGTAGCATGCCTCTGGTGCGTAGCGCACGAACAAATTAACACAGGAAAAATCGTGCTGATGTGTAGCGCGCCCCTGGTGTGTAGCGCGCCCACCCTGATGCGTAGCGCGCACCTAGCTACATAGTGCATTTTGCAGGAGGTTTTGGAGGCCTTCCCGGTGTTGAAATTGGGCACAGGATAGCTCGTTGGAAAGGTCCTTGAGTCTAATTTTCAACACAACTAGAATTTTTTAATTTTGAGTTCACTTTCCTTGTCAAAAATCAAATCTCCCAAAACGGGTCAAAATGTACCAAATGAGGCTGCCTCAAGGAAGAGTGCTGTTGCAGTTAACTTTTGAATGCCTTTCTCAACTCCAAATTGAGCTCATGATAGCTCATTGGAAAGCTCTTTGCGTCTAGTTATCATTTGACTCATCAAGAAATTCATTTGGCCAACCAAACTAGGAGAAAACTTGATTTTCCCAAGGTCACTTCAGAGGTGCATTCGATTCTCCTAAGGAAACGATATTTTTGACATTTCTCTAAAACCATGTGTTGAGGCCTCGAAAATCGCTGCCAAAACAAAGGGGATACCACCCGGTCCGGACCTTAATGCAGCTCCTTTTCCGTTTGGAATAGTGGTTCCGACTGGGGATAATGGGACCAGTTTCCCAAGAAGTATAAGTGAATGGGATGGATGAATGACTTATGAGATAAGATGGTAATGAGCGGACAGCTAAACTATAAACAAAATGTAATAACTATAATCGGATCCCGGGACTTATTACTAGGCAAAGCGTAGCGTTTGATGATCTGTGCTTTAAGGCAGGCATATAAATGACTCTAACACTTTAAGCATAGACGTTTGAACCATTTAAACATTGCTCTGCATAATTAGTTATGCAGAGCAATTAGAGCGAATTACTACGCTTAATCATTCATATCATTGATACATGCATGAGTGAAAGAGATAACAAATCAACACAAACATTCAATAGTGAAGTGAAATGACGATTCGCTGTTATATCGCATACATGCATTCAACAATAGCAAAGATAATAACACAGCAATTCATATAATCAGAAAGAACACAGATACAGATAATAGTACCATGTAAGCTGATCGATCAATCCAGTACATCAATCACTATGTCGCAATCCTTCCTTCCAATCGGAAAGCATTCCAAACAACAGACAGTCGTGCGCAATTGTATAAAACAGCCTTCTAATCAAAATTCAGAACCATTGGTCGAGTTTCACAAAAAGAATATAGACTGAAGCACAATAGTGCAAACTTCAGCCTTTAAGTCTTATTACAAAATTTTACGACCCTTTCCAAAACAATGAAAGGGTCTATAAATACTATACTAATCTAAATATCTAAACAACTGAAAAGCTATTAAATTGGCATCAATAAATGTTTGTTCCATCTTTTTTGGCAATCTGGCAGTTGGCGGCAATGCTTCATTCGATGGGTTCTTTGCCTTTACTCCTTAGCTGACATATCGCCAGCATTGGCTCTACTTCTGGTGGAGTGTTGAGACGCGAAGTTAGCTGAGCATCATATGTAGCATCTTGAATGTCGAGGATCAGGTATCCGAGGGCATCTGTTAAACACTTGAGAGCAGACCTTTGAGTATGTGGCTTGATTAGAAAGAGCCAATATGCATCAGAGGTTAAAGTATTTACTCCGGTAATTAATTTCCTCTGTTCCTCCAAGTCAGGATAACTTGATTCTTCAAGCATACCTGCTGTTGTTATGCTTCCAGGTGTGCACTTGGAGATCATGTTCGCCAAATAAAGTGTATCATTGACTAGGTCGATCATATTGCTGGCAATTATTTTACACCTGGAAGCCGCCCTTTCTGCTTTCATTACCTGAGTGTTCCATTCCGTGAAGAGGATGTCTTTGTACGTTTCATGGATTCGGGACAAATTCGCCGCTTTCCCTTCGTCAGTATCTTGCCACTCAATATAATCGGATATGGCTTCTTCGGCCTGATCTAGCTCATTCCTAGCCTTCTCTATTTGCTCACACACTGTTGTAGATATTTCGCATAATTGCTCAGCTTTAGCAAGTTTTTGACATAAAAGTCTGATCTGAGACAGTAATGCGCCATTTATTTGAGTTGCCTCTGCTCTGAAGACTTTCACATTCTGTGTGCTCTTGATACCTTCGAGCTGTGTTGATAGTTGAGCTATTCGCTCATCTTTTGATTTCATCATCAGCTCATTTGATGCTTCCAACTGTGACAATGCCTCCGACAATTCTTTTGCCTTCTGAGTTTCACTTTGGTCTATCCTTTGTCTTTCAATTTGCAGTTGTTGGGTTAACAAATTGTTCTCTTGCTGTTGAGCCAGCAACTGCTCTTCCACCTGTGCTGCTTTGTTTTTCGCCTCAATTACCTCCGCCTGTAATGCATATATTTCATGGTCTTTAGTCTTCAACAGAAGACTTACCTCTGATGCTTTGTCGATAGTTGCTGCAGAATAAGCTCCCGCGAATTGCGACAGCTTTGTTAGATCATCAGAGGGATCCAAATCCTCCTTCCAGACCATATTGCCCGTGACTGTTTGCTCAGGAAAGATAGAAGGTTGATCAAGCCTTCGTCTTTTCTTAGAGCGCTTGATAACGGCTCTATGCTTTGGGCTATAGAAAATATCCAGGGGAGGAATTTCTTCCACCTGGAGAACAATTTGATCGGAAGGGTCCTTATTGATAATCTCAACATCCTGTGAAATGGGTGGGCCGCTGGTTCCTCCTAGAACCTGAGAAGAAGTGATATCGGGCGCATCGCTTGTTTTAGAGGAGCCTGTGTCTTTGGAGCCTTCCTTACCACTGATAATGGAATCGAATTGATTCCATTGTTTAATCAATTCAGGATCAATGGAAGATTGCTTATGGGCCTTGCTCCGTTCTTTCTCTTGTTCTAACTTCTGCTGTTCTTCAAGTGATTTTCGCTGCTGCTCCTCTTGTGTTTTCCGCTGCTGCTCCTCCAATTCCTTTTTCTGCCTATCTGCTAGTTCTTTCTTTAATCTTTCTTCTTCCTTCTTCTTCCTCTGCTCTTCTTCCCTCTGTGTCTTTTGTTGCCTTTCTATCTGCTCCTTTTTCTGCCTCTCTGCTTGCTCTTTTTTCTGCTTCTCAGCCTGCAGCTTTTTCTATCTTTCCTCCTGTTGTTTATCCTGTTCTTTAGTTGTAACAGGAGGTGAATGTATCTGTTGCCGACCAGGCTCGCTTGAGGAAGACGCTGGGGTTGTGGATAATAACTCTAGGGGCAGAGTTTGCAACCTCTGCTCCCTAAGTTTATTAAACTCAGTCAACGCCTCATCGTTGTATTTCATTATGGCAAGCTGTTTGACTTGGCTTATTGTCTCGGCACCTACGAACAAGTCATCAAATATATCCTCTTGATGATCAACTTTTGTTAATTTTGCTTGTTCTAGGGCAATGTAGGCAGTTTTCTTTGGATCATAGAGTCTGCTTGGGAGAGTGGCCAGGGATAAAGCTTGGATTTTTGCTGCTTCTTTTTCTGCGTGCTTGTAATTAAGTAGAGTAAAAACCCCAATTCTTAAAGGAAAAGAGGGCCAACCTTTCTTCTTCTCTTCTTTGAGAGTTTGTGTGACACTGTCGGCCATAATCTGGTAACAGATTTCCCGGGCTAACAGCTTGTCTGGGATATACAAAGGGAGGACATGTGGCCTAGCCTTACTCCCAAAAACTCTGATATAGGAGAAATACTCTTCCCCAAACCAACTCGCTACGGCAGGTAAGTCAAAGGAGGCTTCATAAGAAATTCTGGAAATGGGTCTGTCAAAAATAGAATAGTAAATGGGCGCCATGAAACCATTACAAATTTGGTACAAGTGGTCCTTGTAAGAGGACTTCCACAATTTCTGATGGTATAAATGAATGGGTGTTGGATCCTGGGTGGTCCATCTCCAACCGAGGACAGGAAACTCAGAATTAAGACACAGGGTATCCATAATGTAAGCAGAATAATAGAATGGAGGGATTTTCCTTTCGGAGACTATAGTTTTGTTTCTGAATTCACGAACAGCTACGACCAATTTATCGGAAAGAATAGTGGCCCAGTCCATGATTATAGAATTGATAGCCGCTTCCATTAGGGGAACCATGTCAATATTGATATTAACAGAGTCATGTAATCCCCACAATCTACACATCATAATCCCCGCATAGCAATAGGGAGAAGCCAAGGAAACGTTGGAGTACTTACCCGAACTTTCATGCTTGTGCTTGGCTGGGTTCTGCCTCCAATCTCGGAGGGGTTCGGATGGTGATTCATTTTCTTTTGCGAATTTCTCCACGAAGGCTCTGTTGTAGACTAGCTCCGGTTCAGGCAGATGATACATTCGCCTCAGGTCATCAGGCTTGAATGACCCGAAAATCCTTCCGTCCCTTGTATGGAAAGTTCTATCAGTGATGGGGATTTCTTCGATTGCCCAGCGCACCACGTCTGTGTAAGGGAGAACCTGCTCTCTGGCCGCTATTCTGTGTAAAAAGGAGTCGGCCAAGTCTTTGAGCGTTGCATCAGACTTCCTTAATACATCTACACTAGCCGTTCTCACTGTCACTTTTGGTTGCTCGGCCTCCAACAGATTATATGTGCCTTGCCATGTGGTCCTATGAAGACCAGCGCACGTAGTGTCCGAGATTAAGCCTTTCTTTGAAATTGGAGCAGCTTGACCTGCAACAGATGTTGTAGTAGAACCAGAACTCCTCTTATTTTTCTTCCCCATCATGTTCAGGCTTTCTTCAACAAACGAACTCTACACAAGTGCGAGAGAAATCGTAACACGAGGAATAATGAAGACAAAGCATAATTGGAAAGGTATATATCACTTGAAGCGTGGCGCTATTAATCTTCAAAAAGTGGCTGCGGATCCAATCACTGGTAAGAGATTGCATATGCATTAATGGTGATTTTAAGGCTTGCTACCCATTAAATGACCATTTACGCTGTTATTCAGTTGAATGACCACCCAACGCGTGCAACAGATATGATATGCCTTAGACGCAAGTATTCGTTAATCGAAGGGGCAAGGTTATTAAATACGCATGCATTACCTTATCCCTGCATTTAACGGCATTTTGAAATCTGCGCCTTATCAACCGGATTTAAATATAACTTTAAAGCTTAAAACAATCATTTTTTGAAAATGCCGATTACCGATGAACAATGTCGCGTCGCATGGGGGGAGAGTGTTACATTATCGTTTGAAAGTAGCCCTGGCGAACGCCGATTGCGATATCGCATTGGACTAGCATATGAACACATTACCAGATGCAATTTAAGTGATTTGCCGAACTCCGATAGCGAATTCGCATCGCATCGGGGAAAGAGGTGGGCGCCTTATAAAAAATGCATGGGATACCGCCGACGGCCGATAGCGATATTGCATCGGGTCGGGGTTTATAACTTAAAGCGTTTTCTCATAAGAGGCAATGCCGATAGCCGATCGCCGATATAGTGTCGCATCGGGGAATGAGATATGTGCTTTTTTTGTGTATGCAAATAAAACGCCGACTGCCGATAGCGATATCGCATCGGCAAAGGCCAAAGTGCCGTTTAAGTGCGCCTCTCTTGTCATTGCGATATGAGATCTTGCGATCGCTTTATCGCAATAACAAAAGATTGTTTTATTTTGGAAACATTGTTATTCGAAAAAGGCTTCAATTTACATACTCATTTGATTATCATACCTTTTCCGAATTAATTCATTAATACCAATTAATTTTTTAAAAGGGACCCATTTCATATGTTGATTATTTGTAAATACAGATGATATGAAATGGGGGGTTGTTGTAGGGCACAACAATTGGCGATTCGTTGGTAGAACCAGTTATCTCTGAAATTAACATAAACGTTCAAGCCTTTCATAAATAGAAACTCAATCAGAAGGAGAAATTTCTAATATAACTAGATATTCATGTGTTCTGACAAATGTGAATTCCATTTTGTTAACTTCGTCCCATTTAGTTTAAAGAAACCAAATACATAAAAAGTTTCTAAAATAAGTCTTTATTGGTTCATAATGATAAAAATAGAAAACTTTCCCATATCAGCTTTTATAAGTAACCCCTTTGTCATAGGTAGAGCCTCTGTTGCCAGCAGACATTTATAGTCTCGACAGGGATACCTTTTAACCATAATATTGTCTACTTTTCCATTCACATAAGAGTGTGATTAACAGAACGAATCCATAAAATGTTTTCATATTTCACTTCTTCATCTGTTTTTCTTTGTAATAAATAAGATAAAAAGCCACTGTCCTGGTTTGGTAGCCAGCTTATGACAATGCCATTCACTGGTAATAAGTTAACTGATCAAGCCGGCTCGTGATGAGACCCCTTGTCTTGAAATTTCAAGCCATTACCCTGTTTTGGTAGGCAGTATTGGTAATGTCAGTTAAGCTATTTCCCTATGAACATGGTAAGCAGGCTTATGATAAGACCTCTTATCTTTAATCTTTTATATTTTAGAATTACATTCTGAATAATCACATCCTTTAGTGAATGGGGTGAACAATTTTCTCCTTAAGAGCCGATGGATGACAAGTGAAGAGTTGAAGATACTGAAAAATGGTTTAGCCTCTATTTCTTTTAACAGATAACCTTTGGAGACTATTTTGGAAACAGAAAATGATTCAGAACTTTTACCTCCTGAGAGGAGTCTTCAAAATTTAGATTAAAATTTCAGAACACAAGGATATCTAATTTCCTAGAAACTATTTCTTTTGAGTGAGGATTCTATTATCTAGAAACAGGTATTTATATTATTTCTGTGAGACAGCTTTCTCAAACATAACAAAAGGTCAATGGAGGTACTCTTACAGTTTTATTTCCTACTAATCCTACAAATTACGGAAATCTAAAAAAGGAGAAGGGGTTACCTTCTCAGTTAAAGAATTTCTTCAGGATCAGGCCATTGACGGGGAGAGAATCTCTCAACCCTGATAAGCTTTGCAATATAAAAGTTGAATGGCCTATCTTTTCACAGATCTGAAATGGTCCAAGCCACATTTTCTGAAATTTGGTATGCTTGCCTTTATCCTCATGGGCCTTGTCCCATTTGAGAACTAAGTCACCAACTTGAAGTTGTTTGGAAGAGGATGATGCTGAGTCAAAAGATGCTTTGATGATTTGTTGATGCTTGGCATGAGTGATTCTGGCCTTTTCCCTTTCTTCTTCTAATTTGAGAATTTGGTCATGTCTAAGTTGGATAGAAGAAGACGGAGTCTCTTGAATAAACTGCACTAGGGCTAAAGATGGAAGAACAAGATTTGTAGGCAACACGGCTTCTTTTCCATATACCAGATTGAAAGGAGAGGTCCCTATTGAAGCCTTTTGTGTTATTCTATCAGCCCATAATGCAAAGACCAAAGATTTATGCCAGTTTCTATGATTCTGTTCAACAGTTCGCTTAATGATTTTGATGAGGTTTTTATTAGTAGATTCGGCTAAACCGTTTCCCTGGGGGTAGTAATTGGAAGAATATTTCAGTTTAAACCCCCTTTTAATAGCAAAATCATATATAGAATTTCCTGAGAAATAAGAAGCATTATCGAAAACAAGAGTGTTTGGAACACCGAACCTGGTAATGATGAATTGGTCGATGAACTCGATGATTGCCTCTGCATTTGCTGCCTTCAAAGGAATAGCCTCTACCCATTTAGTAAAATAATCAGTAGCGGTAAGGATATACCTATGTTGTTTGGAAGATGGTGGAGTAATTTCCCCGATGATATCTAATCCCCATTGTTCGAATGGCTGTTCAATGTTGACAGGCTGCAGAGGGAAAGCGGGTTTTCGTTGTCTTCCACCAGATGTTTGGCAATTAAGGCATTTTCTTACGTGCTCATGGCAATCTCTAAATAGAGTAGGCCAATAATATCCAGCATGAATAATCTTATGAGCTGTTGTGTCGGCTCCAAAATGTCCTCCAGCTGGTCCATCATGTAGCTCCTGCAGAACCTTTAGTGCTTCAGTTTTCTCAAGACATCTTAGCAGGATTGAATCATAATTTTGTTTAAACAACACATCATCAATGAGAGTGAAATTCTTAGCTTTCAACCTAATGGCCCTTTTATTTTTGTAAGATAAATTTGGAGGAGCGTAACCGTTCTTCAAATAAAATATCAAATCAGCATATTGAGATTCAGAATCAGTGACACTTATCTGATTGATGGATTTAATCTGATCTTCATCGCTTGATTCGTGAATGTTTGATGCTCCTGCCAATATCCTGCAAAAACCTTGGCCCCTAACAATCTTTGCTGGCTTTATTTCTAAGTCATACTCTTGAAGCGCTGTAACCCAATTGGCTCTTTTTTCACCCAATTCTTTCTGAATTAGTAGTTGTCTTACCGCTGGGAAAGGAACTACTACTTTCGTGTGGGTTTTCAAAAGGAAGGGTCTATAATGTTTGACTGCTTTGAACACAACAAAGGCTTGTTTTTCCACATCTGAATAATTCAACTCGGCACCTTGAAGATTTGAACTGAAAAATGATATGGGTGCTTCTAGGTTGTTATCATTCAGTTGTGTGAGTACTGCAGCATATGAAGTGTTGGATGCAATAGTATATAGTGTAAAATGATTAGAAAAATTCGGGGTATTCAAAGCTGGGGCATTGATTATTGACTGTTTGATAACATCAAAAGCTTGCTTTTCTTCTGATCCCCATTTGAAGACTGAATTCTTCTTGATCATTGTCTGAAGAGGTAATACAATCTGTGAAAAATCTGGAACAAATCGTTTGACAAAATTAATCTGACCTAAAAATGACTGCATTGATTTCTTGTTATGTGGGAAAGGGATTTCAGAAATTTCATTAATCCGATCAGGATCAATATAAATACCATTTTTGGATACTATAAAACCTAAGAGTTTTCCTTGGTCTAGAGCAAAGAAGGACTTTTTTGGGTTTAGAGAAATACCATATCTTTTGCATCTCTGAAAGATCTGATTTAAGTCGTGCAAATGATTATCTCTTTTCTTAGAATACACAGTAATATCGTCTAGGTAGACGACTACTGATCGATTAATTAACCCTCTGAAGGCCATGTCCATAGCTCTCTGAAATGTCGCTCCGGCGTTTATAAGACCAAAAGGCATTTTCTGATATGCATAGGTTCCCCATTTTGTCCTGAATGTAGTTTTGAGCTGGTCATCGGGATGTACCAGAACTTGATTGTACCCTGAAAAACCATCTAGAAAAGACATCAATTCAGAACCTGCCACCGATTGGAGAATTTGCTCCATAGTGGGCAATGGGAAGTTGTCTTTTAAGCTCGCTTTGTTTAAATTCCTAAAATCAATACAAATTCGAATGTCGCCATTTTTCTTCCTGACTGGCACCATGTTAGAGACCCAGTTTGAATGTCGGACTGGAAAAATAATTTTGGCTTTTAAAAGCTTATTAAGCTCCGACTTAATCTGGCTCTCCAAATTTGGGTGTATTTTTCTTAATTTTAGCTGAATTGGTTTTTTATCAGGAAGCATAGGAATGGTATGCTGGATAATAGATGTATCGTATGTCTTTAAGTCATCATATTTCCAAGCAAAAACCTGTTTGTTCTTTCTCAACAATTTAATAAATGCTCCCTTTTCATTCTGAGATAGTCCTGTTCCTAAATTGATGTTTTGAGGAGATTCGTTGGTTCCTAGATTTATCAATTCAAACCTAAGGGTAGAACTTTGAAGCTTTGTGTTGATTACAGGTTTAAACCTGTCTTTGATATCGTAAAGATCTTCTAATTTTACCACTGGTTTGGGGATCGAATTTTCTTTGGGCACTCCTTTCATCTGGGAATCATGATCATCTTCCTCAATAACTTGCTTATCATAAGAATTCTCAGAAGTTAAAAACTGCAAAATATCATCGTCATGATTAAATACTCTCCAATTAGTGACATTGTCAGGAATTGAAGGTCTGAAAAGTAATTCTACGGAAAATCTATCAAGGCTGTAGTCTTCAGAAGGTAGAAGCTTTGAAGCTACATTGGCTAGCAAATCTGCGGCTGCATTTTGAGATCGAGGTATAGAAGAAATGTTGAATGCAAGAAAGTGTGAGGTAAGTTCTTGAACGAGCGATTGGTAATGTTTAAGGTGAGTCGAAAGGCAATGAATTGCATTTCTAACCTGTTTGACAATGATTTCCGAATCGCCGAAAACCTTTAGATATCGTACCTCCAGACCGATTGCTTTATATAATCCTTGGATTAAAGCCTCATATTCGGCTGTATTATTAGTGCACTCAAACTCTAACCTACAAGACAACATTGTCTTTTCTCCTTGCGGACTAACCAATATACATCCAGCTCCTGAACCTTCAGGGGACTTAGAGCCATCAAAATACAGAGACCAAAATAAAGGAATATTAACAAAAGTATCTACATTTTTCTCAGCATCATTATAACATCTGGACCTATCAGTTTGTGAAAAATTTTCTATTTGAGATGTAAAATGATTGACTGAAAAAGGAGATGGTTGGGCAACAAAGTTGCCAAAGAATGATTCTGCTGAATAATTCCCCAAAATGTTATTATTGAATGCGACAGGCTGGTTTTCTTGCTCGAATTCAGTAACTGTGTGGGTCATATGTTTCTCACGATCGATCCTTATCTGATTTGGCTTTCCCTTGTAGGGAAGCCACATGTGTGACCAATCTGTAGAGATATACCCATGCAATTTTTCGGACCAATCTCTGCTCAATATTAAACCATAAAATTCGGGTATGTCAGCGATTAAGATGTCAATTCTCTGGACAATTCTGGGGTCGGCTGACAACCTGATGGTTACAGAATTAATTTCTCCCACCACCTGCACTTTAGTTCTATCCAACTGTACAATATGAATTGCAGATTTCTGGGGTTCAATGTTCAGCTTAGAACAAACTGAAGCTGGCATTATATTAGATGAGGCCCCTATTAAACAGTTGTGTAGGTTTCTATTATAAATCTCATAAGTGAGCAGGAAGGGTGGAGTGTGAGAATTTGATTTATCTCCGATTAAGACTGAATCAGTAATTTCAACCATACCTGCGGGAGGTTGGCCTTGATCGTTGGCGGCTCTTGTACTGGGAAGGGGAGTAGAGGGAACAGCGTTTAACTCTTTAAGAAGTAGCTTTTGCTGATGCTTCAGTTTACTGAGTTCAAACATGGTTATATTTGCCTTGGTTTTCTTCATATCATCAACAATGTTATATTCCATGGAATCGGATACTACTAGAGTCTTGGATGTTGAAGGAGAACTAGAAGTTGAAGGCTGATTTGAAGGAACTACCACAGGTGACTTCTTTAGGGGAACTTTTTCTTTTGTTGTAGTAGCGCTTGCGCTCCTCTTCTTTGAAGTTGCCTGGGGGAGTTCAGAAGCAATTTTACTTCTAGTAGTAACCGGGAAGGCTTCTTCTTCATTCTCAGTATCAGAGTTTGGGAGTATAAAATCCCACATTCCGTGACATTCAGCCACTTCTTCATCATCATCGGTCTGTGGAGGTGTTTCCTCTTCCTCTTCTTCTTGGTCTGAATCGGCGTTAGATATAACATTAGGTGGCTTTGATTCGGATTTCTTAAAAGTCGTAAATGGTCTTTTGCTTGAAGTTTCGGCCACTTGCTTTTTAATCTCAACCATTTCATTAGACAATGTTTTAAGGACCTTCTGTAAACCTTCCATGTCATATGGGTCCTTGGGGGTTTTCTTCTTGGAATCTTCTTTAAACGAGACTTTTTTAGCTTTTCTATCTTCTAGAGCAGCTTTCTTTTCAAGAGCATTGATGCGCTTTTCAACTGCAAGTGCTTCTTTCATATTTTCAGCTAGGGTAGGTTTGCCAGCCCTGTCCACAAAGATAGCTATGTTGGCGGGTAGGGCAGTGATGTACCATTCGCTTCGGATTTGCTCACTTGGTTTAGAAGCGGTAGGGATTTTATTCAGTAGTTTATTAAATCTGGCATTAAATTCTTTTATTGGTTCCCTGTGCTCTATTCTCAAATTGGAGAGGTCATTTATTAAAGTTGCTAGGGACCGGTCGTCTCCATACTTGGTGAGAAACTGCTCTTGGCATGTAACCCAACTGGTAATCGAACCAGAGGGTAAGGAAAAATACCAGGATCCTGCTGATCCTTGTAAAGTATAAGGGAACAGTCTTACTACGACATCTTGCTCTGTCACTCCTTTTAGATTAACTGCTAACATGAAGTTGTTGATGTGTTCTTCGGCTTGGGTTCCATTATCTGGATTAAATTTAGGCAGCCATTTTTCGGGAGCATCTGGTAGATCATGTAATGGTCCAGGCATGTTGACAGCACCCGGTCTAGTCCATGGATCTGCCATTATGCTAGCGACAGTGGTCGTCACTACTGTCGGGGTTCCAGATGTTTGGTGAGGTATTGAAGAGTGAATAGGTTGGGATATTGAGGCTCCTGTTCCCTGATGAACAACAACTTGTAATGGAGGGGTGGGTGGTTGACTTTGCAGATGAGGAGATGAAATGGATGATATGGAAGAAAAATCCCCACTGTCAGATCCTTCAGTGTTTTTCTTTGGCTTTTTCCTTTTGGGTAAAGGAAACTCAGTAGGTTCAATACCAAGTTTTTCGCTCTGAAGTCTGGTAAGAGGATGAGTGAGGTTGAACTGCGAAGTCGCACTGCTTTCTGATATCTCAGATTTCTGTGGTGAGATCGAGAAGCTCTGAAGTTTATGGATTAGAGACTGAACTTCAGGAGATTCAAGACTTAGTTGTTCTGGGATATGATGGGATTGAGCAGTGGTGATAGATTCCTCTTCTTCTTGATTATAGGCTGGCGAACCAGTATGTAATTGAGAAGAACGAGGAGATTTGGAGGGAGAATTACTCTTAGAATGACTTGCCGATTTGGGTCGGCTTGCCATTCACAGTTGTCCCTCCTTCTAGCGCCAATTTTGTTGAGGCCTCGAAAATCGCTGCCACAACAAAGGGGATACCACCCGGTCCGGACCTTAATGCAGCTCCTTTTCCGTTTGGAATAGTGGTTCCGACTGGGGATAATGGGACCAGTTTCCCAAGAAGTATAAGTGAATGGGATGGATGAATGACTTATGAGATAAGATGGTAATGAGCGGACAGCTAAACTATAAACAAAATGTAATAACTATAATCGGATCCCGGGACTTATTACTAGGCAAAGCGTAGCGTTTGATGATCTGTGCTTTAAGGCAGGCATATAAATGACTCTAACACTTTAAGCATAGACGTTTGAACCATTTAAACATTGCTCTGCATAATTAGTTATGCAGAGCGATTAGAGCGAATTACTACGCTTAATCATTCATATCATTGATACATGCATGAGTGAAAGAGATAACAAATCAACACAAACATTCAATAGTGAAGTGAAATGACGATTCGCTGTTATATCGCATACATGCATTCAACAATAGCAAAGATAATAACACAGCAATTCATATAATCAGAAAGAACACAGATACAGATAATAGTACCATGTAAGCTGATCGATCAATCCAGTACATCAATCACTATGTCGCAATCCTTCCTTCCAATCAGAAAGCATTCCAAACAACAGACAGTCGTGCGCAATTGTATAAAACAGCCTTCTAATCAAAATTCAGAACCATTGGTCGAGTTTCACAAAAAGAATATAGACTGAAGCACAATAGTGCAAACTTCAGCCTTTAAGTCTTATTACAAAATTTTACGACCCTTTCCAAAACAATGAAAGGGTCTATAAATACTATACTAATCTAAATATCTAAACAACTGAAAAGCTATTAAATTGGCATCAATAAATGTTTGTTCCATCTTTTTTGGCAATCTGGCAGTTGGCGGCAATGCTTCATTCGATGGGTTCTTTGCCTTTACTCCTTAGCTGACATATCGCCAGCATTGGCTCTACTTCTGGGGAGTGTTGAGACGCGAAGTTAGCTGAGCATCATATGTAGCATCTTGAATGTCGAGGATCAGGTATCCGAGGGCATCTGTTAAACACTTGAGAGCAGACCTTTGAGTATGTGGCTTGATTAGAAAGAGCCAATATGGATCAGAGGTTAAAGTATTTACTCCAGTAATTAATTTCCTCTGTTCCTCCAAGTCAGGATAACTTGATTCTTCAAGCATACCTGCTGTTGTTATGCTTCCAGGTGTGCACTTGGAGATCATGTTCGCCAAATAAAGTGTATCATTGACTAGGTCGATCATATTGCTGGCAATTATTTTACACCTGGAAGCCGCCCTTTCTGCTTTCATTACCTGAGTGTTCCATTCCGTGAAGAGGATGTCTTTGTACGTTTCATGGATTCGGGACAAATTCGCCGCTTTCCCTTCGTCAGTATCTTGCCACTCAATATAATCGGATATGGCTTCTTCGGCCTGATCTAGCTCATTCCTGGCCTTCTCTATTTGCTCACACACTGTTGTAGATATTTCGCATAATTGCTCAGCTTTAGCAAGTTTTTGACATAAAAGTCTGATCTGAGACAGTAATGCGCCATTTATTTGAGTTGCCTCTGCTCTGAAGACTTTCACATTCTGTGTGCTCTTGATACCTTCGAGCTGTGTTGATAGTTGAGCTATTCGCTCATCTTTTGATTTCATCATCAGCGCATTTGATGCTTCCAACTGTGACAATGCCTCCGACAATTCTTTTGCCTTCTGAGTTTCACTTTGGTCTATCCTTTGTCTTTCAATTTGTAGTTGCTGGGTTAACAAATTGTTCTCTTGCTGTTGAGCCAGCAACTGCTCTTCCACCTGTGCTGCTTTGTTTTTCGCCTCAATTACCTCCGCCTGTAATGCATATATTTCATGGTCCTTAGTCTTCAACAGAAGACTTACCTCTGATGCTTTGTCGATAGTTGCTACAGAATAAGCTCCCGCGAATTGCGACAGCTTTGTTAGATCATCGGAGGGATCCAAATCCTCCTTCCAGACCATATTGCCCGTGACTGTTTGCTCAGGAAAGATAGAAGGTTGATCAAGCCTTCGTCTTTTCTTAGAGCGCTTGATAACGGCTCTATCCTTTGGGCTATAGAAAATATCCAGGGGAGGAATTTCTTCCACCTGGAGAACAATTTGATCGGAAGGGTCCTTATTGATAATCTCAACATCCTGTGAAATGGGTGGGCCGCTGGTTCCTCCTAGAACCTGAGAAGAAGTGATATCGGGCGCATCGCTTGTTTTAGAGGAGCCTGTGTCTTTGGAGCCTTCCTTACCACTGATAATGGAATCGAATTGATTCCATTGTTTAATCAATTCAGGATCAATGGAAGATTGCTTATGGGCCTTGCTCCGTTCTTTCTCTTGTTCTAACTTCTGCTGTTCTTCAAGTGATTTTCGCTGCTGCTCCTCTTGCGTTTTCCGCTGCTGCTCCTCCAATTCCTTTTTCTGCCTATCTGCTAGTTCTTTCTTTAATCTTTCTTCTTCCTTCTTCTTCCTCTGCTCTTCTTCCCTCTGTGTCTTTTGCTGCCTTTCTATCTGCTCCTTTTTCTGCCTCTCTGCTTGCTCTTTTTTCTGCTTCTCAGCCTGCAGCTTTTTCTATCTTTCCTCCTGTTGTTTATCCTGTTCTTTAGTTGTAACAGGAGGTGAATGTATCTGTTGCCGACCAGGCTCGCTTGAGGAAGACGCTAGGGTTGTGGATAATAACTCTAGGGGCAGATTTTGCAACCTCTGCTCCCTAAGTTTATTAAACTCAGTCAACGCCTCATCGTTGTATTTCATTATGGCAAGCTGTTTGACTTGGCTTATTGTCTCGGCACCTACGAAAAAGTCATCAAATATATCCTCTTGATGATCAACTTTTGTTAATTTTTCTTGTTCTAGGGCAATGTAGGCAGTTTTCTTTGGATCATAGAGTCTGCTTGGGAGAGTGGCCAGGGATAAAGCTTGGATTTTTGCTGCTTCTTTTTCTGCGTGCTTGTAATTAAGCAGAGTAAAAACCCCAATTCTTAAAGGAAAAGAGGGCCAACCTTTCTTCTTCTCTTCTTTGAGAGTTTGTGTGACACTGTCGGCCATAATCTGGTAACAGATTTCCCGGGCTAACAGCTTGTCTGGGATATACAAAGGGAGGACATGTGGCCTAGCCTTACTCCCAAAAACTCTGATATAGGAGAAATACTCTTCCCCAAACCAACTCGCTACGGCAGGTAAGTCAAAGGAGGCTTCATAAGAAATTCTGGAAATGGGTCTGTCAAAAATAGAATAGTAAATGGGCGCCATGAAACCATTACAAATTTGGTACAAGTGGTCCTTGTAAGAGGACTTCCACAATTTCTGATGGTATAAATGAATGGGTGTTGGATCCTGGGTGGTCCATCTCCAACCGAGGACAGGAAACTCAGAATTAAGACACAGGGTATCCATAATGTAAGCAGAATAATAGAATGGAGGGATTTTCCTTTCGGAGACTATAGTTTTGTTTCTGAATTCACGAACAGCTACGATCAATTTATCAGAAAGAATAGTGGCCCAGTCCATGATTATAGAATTGATAGCCGCTTCCATTAGGGGAACCATGTCAATATTGATATTAACAGAGTCATGTAATCCCCACAATCTACACATCATAATCCCCACATAGCAATAGGGAGAAGCCAAGGAAACGTTGGAGTACTTACCCGAACTTTCATGCTTGTGCTTGGCTGGGTTCTGCCTCCAATCTCGGAGGGGTTCGGATGGTGATTCATTTTCTTTTGCGAATTTCTCCACGAAGGCTCTGTTGTAGACTAGCTCCGGTTCAGGTAGATGATACATTCGCCTCAGGTCATCAGGCTTGAATGACTCGAAAATCCTTCCGTCCCTTGTATGGAAAGTTCTATCAGTGATGGGGATTTCTTCGATTGCCCAGCGCACCACGTCTGTGTAAGGGAGAACCTACTCTCTGGCCGCTATTCTGTGTAAAAAGGAGTCGGCCAAGTCTTTGAGCGTTGCATCAGACTTCCTTAATACATCTACACTAGCCGTTCTCACTGTCACTTTTGGTTGCTCGGCCTCCAACAGATTATATGTGCCTTGCCATGTGGTCCTATGAAGACCAGCGCACGTAGTGTCCGAGATTAAGCCTTTCTTTGAAATTGGAGCAGCTTGACCTGCAACAGATGTTGTAGTAGAACCAGAACTCTTATTTTTCTTCCCCATCATGTTCAGGCTTTCTTCAACAAACGAACTCTACACAAGTACGAGAGAAATCGTAACACGAGGAATAATGAAGACAAAGCATAATTGGAAAGGTATATATCACTTGAAGCGTGGCGCTATTAATCTTCAAAAAGTGGCTGCGGATCCAATCACTGGTAAGAGATTGCATATGCATTAATGGTGATTTTAAGGCTTGCTACCCATTAAATGACCATTTACGCTGTTATTCAGTTGAATGACCACCCAACGCGTGCAACAGATATGATATGCCTTAGACGCAAGTATTCGTTAATCGAAGGGGCAAGGTTATTAAATACGCATGCATTACCTTATCCCTGCATTTAACGGCATTTTGAAATCTGCGCCTTATCAACCGGATTTAAATATAACTTTAAAGCTTAAAACAATCATTTTTTGAAAATGCCGATTACCGATGAACAATGTCGCGTCGCATGGGGGGAGAGTGTTACATTATCGTTTGAAAGTAGCCCTGGTGAACGCCGATTGCGATATCGCATTGGACTAGCATATGAACACATTACCAGATGCAATTTAAGTGATTTGCCGAACTCCGATAGCGAATTCGCATCGCATCGGGGAAAGAGGTGGGCGCCTTATAAAAAATGCATGGGATACCGCCGACGGCCGATAGCGATATTGCATCGGGTCGGGGTTTATAACTTAAAGCGTTTTCTCATAAGAGGCAATGCCGATAGCCGATCGTCGATATAGTGTCGCATCGGGGAATGAGATATGTGCTTTTTCTGTGTATGCAAATAAAACGCCGACTGCCGATAGCGATATCGCATCGGCAAAGGCCAAAGTGCCGTTTAAGTGCGCCTCTCTTGTCATTGCGATATGCGATCTTGCGATCGCTTTATCGCAATAACAAAAGATTGTTTTATTTTGGAAACATTGTTATTCGAAAAAGGCTTCAATTTACATACTCATTTGATTATCATACCTTTTCCGAATTAATTCATTAATACCAATTAATTTTTTAAAAGGGACCCATTTCATATGTTGATTATTTGTAAATACAGATGATATGAAATGGGGGGTTGTTGTAGGGCACAACACCATGACACCTGTGTAAAAAGTGAAGGAGATTTTTCTTCCTTGGCCTGTTGTGAACAAAAAACTCTCTCATTTTTCTGAAATCCATCTTTGATTGCTCAGAAACATCATTTGAGTAAAACCTACCCCGATGTGTGGAACAAGAGATTTTGTCGAAATGAAGCGAAATGAAGGGAATAGGGGGCTTCTAAATTCTTGAGGAAATTTTGGGGAGTAGGAAGGGATGTTAGGAAGCAGGGGAAAGTGGAATCTCAGAGATAGAGTGAGGGGAAGGGGTCCAAAAGGGCAAAACACAGGCCAAACCTAGAAAATTGCCAGGTTGTAGCAAGAAACTAGGGTTTGTGCGAAAATGAGGAATTTGGGGGATCTTAGTGATGGGAAGTGTTTGATAAGGTACTTTAAGGATATGGGAAGGTGTATGAACATCAGGATACAAATTTTGCCGATGATTTGACCGTCAAAGAGAAATTAGTTTCAAAACCCTAGGAGAGGGAAATGACCTTGCCTAGGTGCAACTGAAGCATGAACAAGGTGTAAAATGACCAATGGAACTTGACATGATGATGAAAACCCTCTGAATGATGATACACTCAGCTGAATGATGACATGGATTGCCATTTAGAAAACTTTGAAAAGAGTGAAAACAAACCCTAGACCTAATTCCTAGTGACCAAATTTTGCTTGAAGACTCACTGAAATGACAAAATTTGACCTTGACACTTTAAAATCACTTTGTAAGAGCATGTTTGATCACTAGAGGAAGGCTACAAAGGCTGACACTAACATTGGCTCCAATGGGGATGGTAGCTCCTTGGAGGTGCCAAGAACGACAGATCTTTGGGAGAGCAGACCAGCGCCTTATCCATTGGGCAATGGAGTCAAAAACTCAAACTAAAATGCATGACTGAAAACTGATGACTCGGATGACACAAATTGACTCTCACTCAACTAAAAACTGACTCAATACTTAAACACAACTGACAACTGGAAATGATGCTCAAAGTGGAGCTTATTCATCAAAACCTACTCTAACAGTTTCATTCATCACCTGATCAAGTGAAATGAAACAACCAATGCAACCAAGTAAGTATTCCATCTGCTGTTCGAATTTTCCGCAAGTGCTCACTTATGAACAACAAGAGAGAACTATTGAAAGGCAACTCCAATGATAACTTAGAAACATATCCGTTGAATGATATGAATTCTCTATCCACCTCCAAAAACACTACATAAGGATCTTGAAATTCAAGCACACTGGAACTTAGCTCATCCAATGGATTACTTCTCTTTTCCTCATACCATGAATGCAAACTTTGATCTGAGCCTTGTGACGAGACCTCTGCTGAAAATGAGAAAGAAACCGGCTGCCAGATCAAATTCATATCAGCACATGTTTCAAGCTCACATGTAGTCAATGGAGAAAGACTTTGACTGCAAACCTCATCCAAAACATCAGCTATTGGATCATGAAAAACTTGAAAAGACTGTTGTAATGTATCCATTGAAAATGTATGACATCCTTCTAGCTGTTCATCTTTTTCTTGAGAGATTTTACGAAGATTTTGCCTTATAAACTGAAATGCTTCGAAACAAAAGGGTATAGAATCTTCCTGCATCATCAAATCATGTATTTCATCTTCCACAGCTTCATCTGTAATGTGTCGTTCAATTTCATTTGGTGGCTGCAAATATGATGCTACAGGCTGCTCAAGAATTTTGTTATCTGTCTCATCCTCAACATTAACACTGAGAGATTGCTGATTTGTTATAGGCTGTTCATTTGAAGATCTACTATGCAATCTACCCTTCAAAAACTGAAATGATTCAAAACAGAATGGTACGAAGTCACCTTGAATCATTAAATCATGTGTGTCCACTTCCAAGTCTTCAGCTACAACTTGACAATCAATGGCTTTCGGGGGTTGTAAATCTGAATATGAGAAGTCTTGAACAAAATTTTCATTGCTCTCAAGATGATTCAAATCAAGACTTGTTGACATTTGATTTCTGATTGCATGGTAGTTATCTCTGATGAACTGAAACGAATCAAAACAAAAAGGAAAAGATCCTTCACTTACTTCAAACTTTGTTGTACTTTCCTCGTCAATGTCATAGTTGATATGTGTCATTTGATCATTGTACTCAAGCTGCTGTAAGTGAACCTCTTCCTCCCACAAACTAGCTGCTGATTTGTCTGCAAGATTAGCTTCTATTTGGAGAACATAATCATCATCATACTGATCAAACCGAGGCAAATCATCAGTATAAAAGACATCATCAAGCATACATGTCATGTCAACAGATCTCTCTTCTCCAAGGTGATCTACAAAACAATCATTATCAGATCTATGACAACTAGGATAAGAAACAAAATGTTTTGGATCAACAACTTGTTCTTCTTCAATCAGTGAGCCATGAGCTTGAACATCATAAGCATTTCTTGCGGTGACCTTCTCCATCATCTTTTCCACTGCACTTACCAAAATGTCAAGCTTCACCTCTAGAGATGTTGATTCGGCCGGATCTATGTTTTTCATCTCTTCTTATTTCAACCTTGCCCTTCGGATCAACAGATGAGCCTCTACATTTACTGCACTGTTTTGCATCTCGTGAAGGGTTGCAATATTCCTTTCTCTCAGCTGAAACTGCATTTCCGGATCAAAGGCACCCGGATAGTGCAAGAGAGCAGATCTAGGAGTAGGCCTTATCTCAACTGGCATTGAATAATAAACTTGATTAAATCTGGCTGAAAACTGTTGTACTGTCTCCCCTAGCAATCTTTTCAGCTGGTTATACTCTTCTACAATCAAGAAAAGGTTCTGCCCGATCATCCACCTGTCAAGAAAAACTTTGACGAACTGTCGGAAATCTGAAATGCTTGCATCAGGCAAGGTTTTGAACCAACTCTTCACTTTGCCTTGCAAAGAAAGAGCAAAAAGCTTTATACTGACATCTTCTTCATCATCTTCAAAAAGGTCTAGAAAATTCTCAACATTCTGCACATGTTGCTCAGCGTTGACATTCTTACTTTCACCATCAAACCTTGGCAAGTATAGATCATAGTTTTTGGGGAAAGCATGGAGAACAGAAGGTAAAACAAGAGGTTTATACCGATCTAGAATTTTACAAGGTGTAGGGGTATGTACAGCAGGTATAGAATCAGTCTTGGTCTCTTGAGGCTCATCAATTTGAAGATGGTCATCAAAAAATTCGGAAAAAGGATCTTGATCAAGCTCAAAGGCATGCAAATCGTTGGTATTCACAATCTTCAAAGGGAAAGAATCAACTGCAGGCCGAGGATCTCTTCTCAAGCATACTATACTTTGCAAAGCCTTCTTGACATTCTTGGGAAAAGAGAAGAAATAATTTATGACAAAGAACAAAATGTCTTGGATGCAATTCCAACTTGAATACCTGATATGTTCATATTGTCCTTTCATGTTTCTGGTGGTCGGGATCATCCTCCAGTGGAGTCTTTGGATCTGATCTCGAAAATGATTTAGAGTCACCAGGTGAATGATTTCAGCCTTTCAAGTGTCTGATCGTTGTCCACCATCAACCATCAGATCTGAACTTGATACATGTACTAGGGTAATTAACAAGTTAAATGTCACGTTTACAAGCTAGACCGGAGATTGACTGAAGCAGCGTTTATCTACTTCCGCTAATGCAAAGCAAAAGCATTTCGAAGGCTACCTGGCATAACTTCAAGCTCCGTCTGTAGCTATAAAACAAATGACATACACAATTAAACCATTTGTTCTTCCCCAGTATGGTCGCCAATATGTTAGTGCTCGAATTTGCCTCAGGCTGAGGAAGGCGAAACTCAAGGCAACATCAAACCAAGCTCAGCCTCGTAGCTAGCCCTAAAAGGACAGGAGAGGGCTCTCTCCGGGTCTATCTCGGCAAAAGGTCTTCAAAGGGGCTAAGATGACCGATATGAATATTGATTTTAGGCTAGTAAATTGATAAAGATAGTTTGATTTAAGATTTTTAGGGTTTTGTTGGAAAACAGGGAAAGGAAATTTTGGGTGCGGGGATGTGACACAGTTTTTGCAGAGGTCTTTTTGGGGCAAGGTAGGCAATCATCCTGATGTCTTTAAAGGAATTGAATGGATAGATATGACTGGTGAGGAGCTAAGGAGAGCGAGAAACTTTCAGGAGTTCTCCTTAAACAGATGAAAACATAGATATTAAACAAACTTAAAGGCAGAGCATACAAGATTATGAATTCTACCTTAACACTTCATTTGTTTAATTTGCAGAAGAGAATAGTAGGAAAATGATACACATAACAAACTTACAAGTACATGAGAGAAACACACCATCAACACAAATAACCACAGGAATCCCAAATAGTGCTGCAAAACCCTGGTCTTTCCTTTGCCAAAATTGCAGAGATACAAAGTGTAATACAGTCTAAGCTTATCCCTCCAGAGTCCAACCATGAAAATGACTAAGAAGATACATAATATAGGAAAGCTAACACATTTCCTTGCCTTTAGGGGTCGAGCTCATCATCCTAGGAGCTGTTTCAACCAATTCTAAACTGAGCACTACAATTTAGGCAATTAAAACAACTTGCCTCTATAAGCTAGGAAACCAATTCATTCATTAATTTTTTGCCATTTTATGAATGAATCTTCTAGAATAGGTAAAAAAGTGTCATGTCAACATGAAAATACATTAATTACATCAAAGAGGGTGAAAAATCCCATAAAAAGTCAAAACTGGTCAAATAGCTACGTTGTCCTGTGCTGTAGATGAAAAACTGGAAAATTTCCCTTATGCATAGCGCGCCTTTAAGCCCACTTTTGGGGCACTTCTCGGCATCCAAATGAGGCTCAGGTGGGCTTGTTGGAAAGGTCTGGATGTCTACTTTCCAACCCAAGTGGAATTTCTCAATTTGGTGCCGATTTGCCCCTCCAAAAATGAATTCTCCCAAGACTGCTTCCTGTGTGTCCAAAAAGGGGCAGAAGGTCATTTTTTGCATGTTTTTTGACCTTTTGGGGGCCCAAAACTTGATGAAATGTCTTGGCAGTGGCTGAGCAGGTGTATTTCATCATGAAAAGTCCAAAAATGTAGACCTTTTGTGAATTGGACCTCCCCATCTTCAGGGTAGCGCGCGGCGCGCTACGCGTTGAGGGCAAAAACCTGTTTTTAATACAAAAATTTCAAAATTGACCAAAACTTCTCCAAATTTTTTGATATTTGATCTGGGGGTGTATCATCAAGTAACATGCTCCTTTAAGGAGGCTTCAGCCAAAATTTGGAGTGGATCGGGCCTTTTTCGCCGTTTTAGTGCCTTGCTCAATCGCCCTTTAAGGATCTTCAGTTTCGCTTTGCAAACATGCATGCGGGCCCAGTAATGATTCTTCATGTGACGAAGCATACCTTTGTCTCTATTGGCTTTCGCCAACAACCCCTCCAAGTGTCGGTTGACCTTCTCAAGCACAAATTGCCGCGCAATAGGTGTCAAATCACCCGGTCTTTTACGGGCCAACCTACGGTCTTCACGAATTCGTTGCAGCTCTATAAGTGTGTGCTTGTCCTCTAACTATTTATTACGCTGCTCTAGATACCTGATATATGAAGCTGTCTCATCATGACTAGTAACAAAACCTGATGGCTCACCTGAAGGCCTCTCCTCATGCTTGGGCATCTTGCCCTTATCCTGTACCTGCGGTGCTGATGTCGAAAGCGAGGCCCCTTCCACACAAGGTGGAGATAACACTCGCTTTGCTGCTGCGAACAAAGGTCTAGTGCCTCTCTGATATGTAATGAAAATAGGCTTGGTCTCATGATGCTCAAAACACTGCATAGCAAGAAGACAAGCATGCAATTCTCTAAGGTTGATTGGTTCTTCCCTGACATGTTTGCCACTTTTCCGAGGCCTCCGGGATTCCTGTTCTCTCAAGGGAGAATCACTTTCGGTCTCTGCCTCATATTCAGATGAGTGACCAGATGACATGACTGCTGATATACAAACTGCCTTGAATGAAACTGTGGTGTGCAATTGAATGTGAACTGCTTTTTTGCTCTAACAATGCTGTAGTTTGCTTGAGTTAAGAAAGGATTTGAATGCTTGTTGGCAAGTTTCTGGGCGAAAAACCCAACGCGTAGCATGCCTTTCCCAATGCATAGCATGCCTTTGGTGTGTAGCGCACGAACAAATTAACATAGGAAAAATCGTGCTGATGTGTAGCGCGCCCCTGGTGCGTAGCGCGCCCACCCTGATGCGTAGCGCGCACCCAGCTACATAGTGCATTTTGCAGGAGGCTTTTGGAGGCCTTCCTTGTGTCTAAATCAGGCGTAGGATAGCTCGTTGGAAAGGTATTTGAGTCTAATTTCCAAAAAAACTAGAATTTTTCAATTTGGAGGTCATTTTCCTTGTCAAAAATCAAATCTCCCAAAACTGGTCAAAATGTGCCAAATGAGGATGCCTCAAGGCAGAGTGCTGTTGCAGTCAAATTTTAAATGCCGTTCGCAACTCCAAATTGAGCTCATGATAGCTCATTGGAAATCGCTTTATGTTTAGTTATCATTTGACTCATCAAGAAAGTCATTTGGCCAACCAAACTAGGAGAAAACGTGATTTTCCCAAGGTCACTTCAGAGGTGCATTCAATTCTCTTGAGGCAACGATATTTTTGACATTTCTCTAAAACCATGACACCTGTGTAAAAAGTGAAGGAGGTTTTTCTTCCTTGGCCTGTTTTGAACAAAAACCTCTCTCAGTTTTCCCAAATTCATCTTTGATTGCTCAAAAACATCATTTGAGTAAAACCTACCCCGATGTGTGGAACAAGAGATTTTGTCGAAATAAAGCGAAATGAAGGGAATAGGGGGCTTCTAAATTCTTGAGGAAATTTTGGGGAGTAGGAAGGGATGTTAGGAAGTAGGGGAAAGTGTAATCTCAGAGATCGAGCGAGGGGAAGGGGTCCAAAAGGGAAAAACACAGGCCAAACCTAGAAAATTGCCAAGTTGTAGCAAGAAACTAGGGTTTGTGCGAAAATGAGGAATTTGGGGGATCTCAGTGATGGGAAGTGTTTGATAAGGTACTTTAAGGATAGGGGAAGGTGTATGAACATTAGGATACAATTTTTGCCGATGATTTGACCGTCCAAGAGAAATTAGTTTCAAAACCCTAGGAGTGGGAAATGACCTTGCCTAGGTGCAACTGAAGCACGAACAAGGTGTAAAATGACCAATGGAACTTGACATGATGATGACAATCCTCTGAATGATGATACACTCAGCTGAATGATTACATGGACTGCTATTTAGACAACTTTGAAAAGAGTGAAAACAAACCCTAGACCTAATTCCTAGTGACCAAATTTTGCTTGAAGACTCACTGAAATGACAAAATTTGACCTTGACACTTTAAAATCACTTTGTAAGAGCATGTTTGATCACTGGAGGAAGGCTACAAAGGCTGACACTAACAGGAATAAGCAAAAGTATTTGGATTTTGGCCGGGTCTACCTGAATGCCGGCTGCTGAAACATAGTGTCCTAGGATAAGTCCTTCAGTCATCATCATGTAACATTTTTCGTGACTTAAGCAAAGCTTGGTAGCTATGGAGTGTTGTAGGACTTTCTCTAGGGTGTCTAGTGCTGGATCAAAATCATCTCCATATGGTGTAAAGTCATCCATGTATACTTCAAGTCCATCATTTATTAAATCTGCAAAAATGCTAAGGATAGCCCTTTGGAATGTGGCCGGAGCATTACATAGGCCAAAAGGTAGAACTTGATAGGCAAATGTTCCCCAAGGACAAGTAAAAGTAGTTTTGTCCTGGTCTTCAGGGGCAATCTGAATCTGATTGTATCCACTGAAGCCATCCAGGAAAGAAAAGAATTTCTTTCCTGCTAAAGTATCTAGTACTTGGTCTATGAACGGGAGAGGAAAGTGGTCTTTTTGTGTTGCTTTATTGAGTTCCCTGTAATCCACACAAATTCTCCATTTCCCATTCTTTTTTGGTACCACCACAAGCGGAGAGACCCATTTACTATCAGAAATAGGATAGATAAAATTGACATCTAAAAGTTTCTAAAGTTCAGCTTTTACCACATCCTTTAGATGAGGATTAAGTCTTCTTTGCGGTTGACGAACACGTCTAGCATCTTTTTCTATATAAATGTGGTGTGTACACAATTGGGGATCGATTCCTTTCATATCAAGGTAATCCCATGCGAATGCCTCTTGATATTTTCTTAACAGATGGATGAGCTTCGTTTCTTGTTCAGGTGTGAGGTTCGCATTGATATTTAAAGTGTTTCCTGGTTCAATTTCCACAATTTTACTATTTGCAACAGAAGTAATGGGTATTGTTTGGTCATGCATATCTTTCAAAGGATCTTCTTCTAATTCATTGTCAAATGCTGCTTCTATCATGTGACACTGTGTGCAGGACCCTGATTCAGTTTGACTAATGAAGTTGTTAATGGCATCATCTTTTGTTTGATCTTTAAAATCAAGTGCCTCTTGTATAGTCAATGGAGATCTAATGTTATCAGTAAGGTATGATACAGGGTGTTTGTTAGTTTTAATTATTGTGACACTTGGCTGCGCTGGAGGATATAGAACTAAATTCTTGATATTTGGTCCTTTGGTTATGGTCATATTTCCTTGCCGGCAACCAATGTAAGCATCGGCAGTGGCAAGCCAAGGTCTACCTAGGATTAGCGGGTGTCCGTCAAGTTGGGTTTTTGGATTAATTATCAGGAAATCGGTTGGATATTCCCAGGAATCTACAGAGACCATGACATCATGTAGAGTACCCTCTGGTCTAACCATAGATCGGTCAGCTAATTCTAACAAAGTAGAGGTGGGTTCTACAGATGTAATGCCGAGCTTTTGGAAAGTAGTGGTTGTTAAAATATTAATTGCAGCGCCTAGATCAACTAAGGCATTAGACAGGGTCTGACCATAAATTTGAACAGTTACAATTGGATTTCCTCGGTCTTCATATTTAATGGGTGTTTCTTTCTCGGATAGTAAATCAGATAAAGTACCGACTACTTGGACTCTTGGATTAGTTGTTATATTCCTCCTTGGTTTCTTTATGCACAATTCTTTGATAGTTTTTGCGTATATAGGAATGTCTTGAATGGCTTGGAGGAATGGGATTTTTATGTACAGATTTTGTAATTCTCCCAGAATTTCGAAGTCAGGATACTGTAAAGGTCGAGGTATGACTAATCGTTCTGGGTGTGGTTTCTTGGTTATGAGTCTGCTGCTTATTTACATCCTCTTGTTGCAACTGATGTTCTCTTGGTAATTGATCTTCAATATGAACTGTTTAATCTCCCTCAGTTTCAATAATACGTCTAGATTGTAACTGAAGATCATTACACTCACTTAGGTCGGGTCCTATTTCTGGTGATTCTACGATTTGAAGAGATTGGACCGGTCTGTTATTTGGATTGGGGTTGGGTTGGGCTAGGAGTTGCGGTCTCAGATTAGACTAGGAATTTTGTTGTAAGGCTGGCAGAGTAGGTTGAGGGAGTGGAATAGTTCCTACTGGCTGGTGCATCGGTCTTTGCCAGTTTGTCTGCCAGGGTGAACTTTGTGAAGTAGGGGGAGTCCATTATGGAGGATATGGGCTATTTTTCCAATATGGTGGAGTGTAGGGGAAATTTGGCCAACCAGATTGGCTTGCCTGATTCAGCCACGGGTTTGAAGAAGGAAATGACGGTGGTGACCAGTTTGAAAATGGGGGTTGGGACTGACTTTGCCACATACTATATTGTTGATCATTATACTGTGGAGGCTAAAAAGAAGAAGTTGGGTCTGGAAACATACCAGATTGCCTCGGCTGCCACTGGCGGCGCTGGTTGATCAAGTACATCGATTCTGGTTCTTCTTTCGCTTCCTTATATACTGCTTTTAATCCAGGAAGTGAGGGGCAACTTTCTGTAAGGTGATCTTTTGTACAGATGGCACATGTTTGGACTGTATCCAGTGGACACTCCTTGTGACTATGCTTTTTCTTGCATCGGGGACAGAAGATCGCCAAATTCTGTTCTGCCTCCATCTGCTTCTATTTAGCCTGCATAATATCAAGTTGTGTAGTTAGTGTCCCCAGAATATCAGTTTTAAAATTTTCTAATAAATTTCCAATCTCTACACGTGTTACTCCTTCTGTTGATATTTTGTTGTCTCTTGCAAACCGATCATATTCTGCCGGTTTTACTCTTGTGCTGCCTCTCGAGCTCCTGATACATAAATCAATGATGTCAACAAAATTCTCTTGGTAAATATCCCCTTTTCCCATGATGTTTAATGTTTCAATCCATTGTTCCTTCATGCCCCTTATCAATGCAGTTTTTAACACATTATCAGGTAAAGGTAGTGATGCATAAGGAGATTTTTGTAGATTGTACTGAAAACGTTCCACATACTCCTCTAATGTTTCATTTGGTTTGGCTGTCATTTGGAATATTTCGTCCTTTAATTCTCTAGACCTACAATAGTCCTGATATTTTTTTAAGAAAGATTCTTTCATTTGATCCCAATTGTTGATGACCCCACCACCTAGTCCCATAAACCATCTCAAAGCAGCCCCTTTTAATGTAGAGGGGAATAATTTTAATTTCTGGGGATCGGTGGTGTAATCATATCCCCTGCACAACACATCGAATTCGAATAAAAATGCATCCGGATCTTCTGATGTGAGACCGTGAAATGTGGGGATATGTTGAAGAGGGATAGCTTTCATGGGCGCATTTGCTGCAGAATCCACTATAGGATATTGTAATGTAGAGGTTTGAGCATTTGGCTGGTTCTGAGCCATAGGATTGAATATATGCCAATAACCTTCTGGGATATCTAGGAGGGTATTCCTAGGTTGAGAGGGAACGATTTTGACAGGGATAGTTTTAATAGCACTTCCTTTATCTGGGATAATGAGAATACCTGATGTCTGAGGAGATTGGATTCCTTCAACAATGATTTTTGTAGCGCTCCCCTTATCTAGGCTATTTAATGGCTGATTTGTCCTAATAGGAGATTTTCGTTCCTCGGTTTCTCCTGTTTCTCCTTCTCCTTCACAAAAGTTGTTGAAATTCCCTTCCTGCAATAGTTTTGGAGTAGAATTTTCAATTTCTTGAAAGTCCTGCTCTTCAGTTTGACTATGCACCTCAGCAAAGGCTACAGATGGTGATCCTGTGGCCTGAAGGGAACTAGTAGGCTGTTTAGAAATGATTTTCCTGGGGCCTACTGATGGCTGAGATTCTGTTTTCTTATAGATTTCGTCTATGAAGGTCGTTCAGCCAAGGGTCATCGGCCCCTTAGCTTTTCCAGGTTTGGATGGAGGTTTAATATTCTTTTCTAGTTTTTTCTGCTTAGTCATGCACTCAATTGAACTACTAAATTCTATTCAAACAAAGCAACAACAAATCTGTTAGGAAAGCGGACAGTGGAGCAGGGCTTTTACATGCTCCGCACACAGGTTCTTACCTTCTGTTTTTAAGATCCAACTCTTCCCTAGCAGGTTCACACGCTACTCTGAAAAAAACAAATGGCTACACTCTTTCCCCGGCAACGACGCCAAAATGTAGAGCTATAAAAAGGGTCTCTTTCACCTCTAGTTACCTCACATTAATATGTCAATCCAGGAGCGTTTTGTTATTTCAAAGAGTGTCTCAGTCTGAGGCTATCATTTGTCAGAGTAATTCTAGCAGTACAACATTCAAAAATACAAGAGTAAACGGATGTTTGTCTATACCTAAGTTACTTTAAAGGAATAAATCACACACTCAAAAACTGGACAACTTATCAGTCAAGGGGTCGGTAGCGATAGCCCATCCCTTTGGAAACTGATGGAAAGAAAATTAGAGCATGGACCACGGGTCTGGGAGCTAGACAGTAAATTCCAAGGCTCACTACAGTGACAGATTGTCTCTCACACCAAAACAACAAATGCGAGTAAATGAAACGGCAGATAGAAAAATGGAACAGCAAATAAGAAATCGAACAACAAATCTGGAATGGAACAACAATGATAAAATGGAACAACAATTCTGAAATGGAACAACAATCAAACAACTAAGTCTCGCGAGCAGTAATCAAACTCTATTCTACTAACTCAAATGCACTCATCGCAATCAATCAACAATCTTTCATTCTTAAGGCAAAGCAAGCAGCACACACTAATAGAACAACACTAATTTCTGATAAGTTATGGAACAACGCTTGGAAATCATATACATGCACAACACGCTTGAAGAGTAATCTGATCTAGCATCAATATTAATTAACAGGAATATGACTGCGTTTTAAAATGGAACAGCATCACTCCTGAATCGTAAAGAACACAACTTTTGGATAAATCTTATAACATGAATGTACAACATAAAAGCTCCGTAACAAAATAGTAACAATATTCGGTCAAGACTAGTAATATTCAATCAACTCTGAAAGGATCAGTAATATAATGCAGAGTCAATACACCAGTTTTGTCTGTAAAAACCTTAATGAATGAATCTTAACAGAGCATATGATGTCAACTTATAAAGCATATCAGATTACCAAATAACGATGATAAGCAAACCACGCAAAAATCAAATTGTAGTGATATAGAAGCAAGTGTCCTCCGAGGCTGGGCCCTTAGCCTCCAAGGGTACACCGCTTTAAGTTAATCCAAACGCAGAGATAAGATAATCACCAAGTTTATATTAATGCATAAAACAAAAGTACAATGAACCAGTTTCAACGAGACTCGATGATCAAAGTTTGATCTTTACAGAAAATTACATAAAAGCATCATCCCCAAAGCTAACAGTGCCGTCCCTTTATATAAGGGTGATGGCGGAGATGTCTAAGTAACAAGATAAATAAAGCAGTGATCCCTCAAGATCAAAGATCCTGAGGGATTTTCCAAACTGTTAATCCTTAATCACTTCTTTTCTCCTCCGCCAAGCTGGTGTCTTCTCCTCCTTTTCCAGACCAGTTTGCTTCGATTTGCTTAGCCTTGTTTGCACTCGGTCCCCCGTCAAAGGGACAACAGTTACCATGTTCTTGTCTTTTTCTTTGGAACAACAGCTCCTCGTTTTCACCCCTTCCTGCACAGGAGAATGACAACTATCAGCGGTTAAGTCTTGCATATGACCCACATGTTTTGTTATAATTCTTTATTGTTTTCCACGTTCATGATGCAAAAAGGTTCACAAGTTCCACTAAAAAGCCACTGAAATAATCATCAAAAACATACCTTTTTAGTACTCCACACCAGTCAACCCTACAAGTTGATTTTTTTTATTGCTTGCAAAAAACTTCAGAACATGATAACTTCCTCATACAATGTTAGATTGAGGCGATTCAAGCATTGTTGGAATTCGAACGATGAGATCTATGATTTGGTGCCCATTTCAAGAAAATTTGAGCACATTTATTTTTGATCCCCTAGAACATTCTTCCCCACTACAATATTTTGGATCACCAAAAGTTTGTTTGTACTCAGAAAGTAAGTGAGGGTACAACACTCTCACTTCCCCTATCTCAATCCACCTTGATTTACTTAGATTGGTACCTTTGAGCACCACTCGAAGATACTCCACATTGACTTTGCATGAAGTCCTTATCCTCCTATCAAGAATTGAGTCTTCCTACAACTCATTTAAATATTCAGGAGAAAAATATTCTATAGATAGATGTTGAACATTCTCTTATTGATCATCAATCATTGAAGGCTCATACAATCTCAAGTTTTCCACATTCACAATAGAATAAATTTGCATGTAAGGTGGCAAATCTAATCAGAAAACATTGTTACCAATCTTCTCTAAGATTTTAAAGGATCATATCTGTTTTTTTTTAGTTTTCTACCCTCACCTTGTAGTCTTTCCTTGCTGATGTACAACCAAAATTGTTCTCCCACTTGGAAATAATGATCAACCTGATGCTTGTCATGTCTTGCTTTGTACTTGGATTTTCTTTTTTGTAGCTACTCTTGTACTCTTTGATGCACTAGCTAATTTTTTTCAATGAATTTTTTGGCCTTGTCCACATGACTATGTCCATCTAGTGCAATATCTTTACCAAAGATGAAATCCAAAGGAGACTTTAGTAAATAACCCAAACAAGCTTCAACTAGAGACACTTGTGTAGATGAATTCTTGCCATGATTGTAGGCATGCTAGATGTAATAAAAATGCTCATCCCAAAGTTTATGATGCTTACCACAATATCCTCAAAGGAGATGCACTACTCTTTTGTTCATTAATTTTGTTTGGTCATCAATTTGTGGATGAAATGTGGCGTTATTCTTCAAATTTGTGTCCATGAGTTCCCATAAACTTGATCAAAACTTCCCAACAAATTGAGAATATTGATCATAAATAATAGAAGTGGGAAACCCAAAATGAACCCATACATTTTGTAAGAACATATTTGCGGTCTGTTCAATTATAACTTGTTTCTTACATGGCATCAACACACACATTTTGTTGAAACAATCCACAACAACATATAGATAATCATGACCTTTCCTAGACATTGGTAGGCCCCCAACAAAATCCATAGAAATACTTTCCCAAGGATGAGATGGAATAGGAAGTGGAGTGTATAAACCTAATTCCCTATTTCTTCGCTTTCTAATAGCACACATTGAACATCCTTTCACATATATTGAAATTTTTTTATTGTAGCACTCTAGTTGGAGGTCACTATGCAGGGCCTTTCTTAATATGTAACACACTTGTTATCTGAGAATTGAGTACGAGGCCAATAACAATACTTCTGAATTTGAGCAATTGTTTTTCCTATACCAAAGTGGCCAGTAGTAAGAGAAGTGTGGGCTTCCCTTATGGCATTTTTTCTTTCACCCTATTAGAGCCTAGATTTACCCCAGGCTGAGGAAGGTAGGATCCAGGGCTAACATCAAACCATGCTTAACCTGGTAGCTAGCCCTACCAGGTCAAGAGAGGGCTCTCTCCAGGTCAATCTCAGCAAAATATGATCACTAAGGGCTTGAGATGATAGATAGAAATATTGATCTTAGGCTAGGTATATGTGTGAAAAATTTTGATTGAATAAAATGATGTTTTTGTTGGCTCAGATGGAAAAACAGATTTTGGGTGTGGGGAATGAGGCTCAACTTTGTAGAGATCTCAATGGGGCAAGGTAGGCAACTGATTTTGGCACTTCAAATTGAATTAGATGGAATGATTAGACAGGTGAGGAGCTGAAGAGGGCAACAAAAATCATGGATCCTCTCCAAACAACTGAAAACATCAAAGACTAAAGCAAACCTCAAGTAGAGCACTGCAATTTCAAAGGATTCTACTTACACTCTTGTTTGATTCAGCTGAGAAGAAATAAAAGATATAATGGCATACATCACATAAATAAATTCACAATTACAAAGGAAAGTACTGTACCAAGACAAATTGCCACATGGATCCCAAAGAGTGTTGCAAATCCTGGTCTCAATTCCTTAGCCAAAATGCTGATATGAGTGTACAATGAAGCTCAAGGCTTTCTCAAAAGTCCAACCTTCTGCCAAAATCCAACCCCTACACTATAAAATTCATAAAATATATACATTTTCTCATCCTTGTACTAAGGGATTGAGCTCAACCATTTTCTTCAAAATAGAATCAGTTACATTAAACTTGGGCCGAATTTCTGAAAATAGGTGTTGAATATGAACTCGTATCTCCTAAACCATAGCACCTGTTACAAAACTGAAATTTTTTTTTGTAGATAAAGTCATGATGGAGAAAAACCTCTCTCAAATTTGGGAAATTCGTTTCCAGTTGCTCGCAATCTGTTCCACAAAATCATCTCTAAAATAGAAAATATTTAAAATTTTAAATCTGTAAAAATGAGCTGTAAAGATCTAGTCACATATCCCAATTCATGACACCTGTGAATAAAATGAAAGAAATTTTTGTTATATGGCTCGTGCTTAACAAAAACCTCCTTGGGTTTTGTAAAATTACTTTCCATCTATTGTAAAATGTCCCCACACTAAAAAGACTAAAACAGTAAAAAATATGAAAAATTTGCTTTGTTTTAATGTAGGCTCCAAATATCACTGTATATCTCCCACATAGTAGCACCTATGCATAAACTGAAGGATATTTTTGTTATTTGGTATGTGATGAACAAAAACCTCTTTCACTTTTAAAAAATTCCTTACCATTATTTCAGAAACTGATTTTGTACTAAACTTGTCACTGTGTGCAGCAACTAACCTCAAAACATGCATAACCAAGAATCACTCATTCATTTCGATCATATCTTCTAATCCAGGAGCTGGTTACTGGAGTGTGATATACCGTTGGAAATATTTTTCCGAGCTTCTTCTAATGGACACACTTGTGACATGTTTTGTGTTGAACACCATGTGCAAAACATCTAACAAAACCAGACATAGTAAGAGCTCATGTTGATCCCTGGTGACAGGCCGCGAAGACTGGAACTAACACACCCTATGGAATTCATAACTTTCTAAGATGATACAAAAACTTGTTATGAGCATGATAATACAACCCTTCAACATTATTTCCTTGAATCAAACTTGCATAAACATCTTTAAAATCTTCATCTTGAGCATATTGTTCAATATAACTTTCATGCATGATAGAGTTACTCTTAAGAATAGCATATGCATTAAAAACTAGACTTGATAACATATCTGCAAATTTGTTGTATATACCTTTCTTATACCTGATTACCAAATGAAATTTTTGTAGGAATCCCATCCACCTAAAATGTCTAGCTTGTTGTATCTTGGTTTGCGATTGTAAATATTCCAAAGCATGATGGTCAGTATGAATAATCATTTCTTTACCCTTCAAATAAAGTTTTCATTTCTTCACACTTTGTACCAAAACATACAACTATTTTTCATAAGTTAGATAGTTCATTACTGCATTGTCGAAATATTTCATAATTATAACATATTGGCTTACCATGTTGCATCAAAACTTCTCCCATAGCATATTTGCTTGCATTGATTTGAATTTCAAATGGCTGCTTAAAATTTGGAAGTGCTAGAACTGGTGTTGTACTAATTTATATTTCAAAGTGTCGAAGGATTTCTATTGTTTTACTCCCCACTGAAAGAGTTGTTTCACGCTTGTTAAAGCTTGTAATGGTGCTGCAATTAGTGAGAAGTTAGCAATAAATTTTCTCCAATATTGGGTTGCTCCCAAAAATCTCCTAACTTCTATTACATTACTAGGTTTACTCTAATTCACAATAACATCAAATTTTGAGGGATCAATCTTCATTTCACCCCCTCCTAGAATATGACCCAAATAAACCAAAGAGGTTTTCCCAAATTCACATTTAGACATCTTCAAATACAAATTTTCATTTTTCAAGACATCTAAAACTTGTTTCACATGCTTGACATTCTCTTCATGAGTCTTACTGAAAATCAGAAAATCATCTATTAGACCATGAAAAAATCATTAAGGAATGGTCACAACACATCATTCATAACTCTCATGAATGTTGCAGGCACATTGGAAATACCAAGCAACATA
Organism: Pinus tabuliformis; assembly: GCA_031772625.1. Lineage (NCBI taxonomy): Eukaryota > Viridiplantae > Streptophyta > Pinopsida > Pinales > Pinaceae > Pinus > Pinus tabuliformis. The sequence continues at coordinate 1,839,741,090 of CM062816.1, forward strand.
ACTAACCAGTCAAACAAACCTTGTTTTGTCTTGAAAGAAAATTTCCAAATATCATCTTCATCAATCCTTATCTGATGATAAATGCTTCTCAAATCTAACTTAGTAAAGTAAACAACTTCCTTTAATGGATCTAGAAAATAATCAATGTGAGGAAGAGGATAACGACTCTCTACCATGATCTTTTTCAAAGCTCGAAAATCCACACACATGTGCTATGTACCATCTTTCTTTGGAACCAAGACAATAGGAGACCTACAACGAGATGTGCTAGGCCTAATGACCCCTTCTTCAAGTAGATATTGAATTTTATTCTTGATCTCTGCATTATCCAAAACTAACATTCTATGCATGCCAATATTTGGAAGTGGTGCATCCTGTTGCAAGTGAATCTCATGTTGGATTCCTCTTTTTGGAGGTAACACTTCAGGTTCCTAAAACATCTTGTCATAAGTGTTAACAACTTCAACCAATTCATGCTTGAGTTGAGAATCACATCCTTTGAAAGCTTTAGATTCAACAATATCATTAGCTTTAATCATCAATAACACAAAATTCTTACTAGCATTTACAAGCCTTTTCATCTGTCCAAGACTAACGAAAGATAAGTTCACCTTCTTGTGATGTGCACTAAAAATATACTCAACTCCATCTTTAAAAATATGATATTTATTCTCATGACGATATAATATGTTTTTTCGGTCATACAAGTATGGACTCCCAAAAACAATCCTGCAAATATCAAGTGGTACAACATCAAGCTCTACCTCATCTATAAAATTAGCAGTGACGACGAATTTAAGTTTACATTTTCTTGTCACTTGTAATTTGGCATCATCATATACCCAAACCAAAGCGTAAGGTTTAATATGAGGTGTAGTTTCTATATTAAGTTTCTTGACAATTTCTTCAGAGATAATATTGACTTGGGATCCACTATCAAACAATGTATCAACTTTGTATGTTTTGTAATGACCCTGGTATAGAAAATCTAACTTCTTTCTTTATCATTTTGAGATTCAATAGGCTTAATATATGAACTAGTACTTGCATTAGAAGTTATAGCTTTCATTCCCATGGCTGTGATTTTGGTTTCGTCACCTGAATAAGATCCTAGATCTTGTTGAGTTGTAGAAGCAATTTTTGTTTCCCCTTGTTATTGAACTTCTTTGGTCTCATTTATGGATGTCATTTCCAACATTAGTCTTCATCATGTCCTTCTTTTGAACAATGTTTAGAGGAAATTTTCTCTCCCTCTTTCTTGATAGTAGCATTATTTTTTCCTTTTCCTTTAAACTTCCCCTTTCCTTTGTCTCGAGATTTAGAAGGTTTCTTGCTAGTCTCTTAACAAGAATTCTTTCCTCTCGATTCTAAATGAGTTTCCTGAACACATACTTCATCTAGATTGGTGGGATTAAACATAAGTATAGTATGTCTCAAATAACTATGTAATCCACCTATGTATTTAAGGAGAGTATATTTTAAATACAAATCAACACCCAAGATTAAAGCTCTTCTTCTAAATTCTCATGTTTGGTTCATCATTGTTTGAATCATTGACCTCTTCATTATCATGATAGTTACCTTGATTTTCTTGGGCTATGAGGATAACTTCTCTTGCATCTCCCTCTTCTGTGTCACTTTCATCTGAAGAACTACTATCTTCTTTAGAATAGAATTTTTCTTATGGAAGCTTTTATTTTCCTTAAAAGGACATCTCTTAACATAATGACCTATTTTTCCACAAGCAAAACATTTGAAAGGTAACTTACCTTTATGCTTTATGATTCCTTTTTTGAGCTTCCTGATGAAATTTTCTCCTTTTATATCTAATTCATCATTTTGAGTTCCTTCAACCTTGAGTTCTTTGTTTCTTATCTTCTTTGTGGCTTTAAAAGTTGCTTCTTTGGTTAGTGATTCATCTTTTGTATCTATTCTCTTTTCATAACTTGTAAGAGTGTTATGTAATTATTCCATTGTCATATTGGTCAAGTTCTTGGTTTCTTATATGGTAGATACCTTGGCATAGTGTCTTAAGGGAAGTGATCCTAGGACCTTTAGTATGGTCAAATGATCTTCAAATTTTATCCTAATCCTCTGATGGAGTTGAAAAATTCATTTACTCTGAGTAATTCACAATATGTGTTGGCATTATGATGCATGTGTTGTACTTGATGGCAACCCTCTCATAGAAGATCATCTCACTTATATACATTCAGATGAATCTACAGAAGAGATATCAGATGTGACATAATACATAGATGCAGGACAGTTCAAAGGAATCAAATGGCAAGTTCTTAGTAAGCTTTGCCATCAAGTCCAAAGGGGGAGATTGTTGGCATTATGGCTAAAGTATTGTCCTTGATGGCAACCCATACAGGTGATAGATCATGGTACTTCAGGTCAGTAGCAGAGATTGATGATCAGCTCTCAAGTATTGAAGAAAATAAGGGGTACGCAAGTACATCGTACAGAAGGTGCGTACAAGCAGGCCTGTCTTACATAAAGTGTGTACATACCCACAGTTATCCCGTTCAGAAGGTGCGTACCCCCAGTTCACTTACTTCAAGGCAGAGAAGCGCGTTCACGTGGGGTTTCTTATGTTTGGCACGTGGTATTTAGCCCGCCGTTCTTGATTCTATGGTTTTGGCCCATTGTATTGTTTTATATTATTATGATTGAGCCCCTATTGATCCATGATTTTAGGAAGAGCTTGTCTATATAAAGCAAAGGAGATCATTTGGCTATACACTTGTGAAAAATTAGAAGATCTTAAGAGAAGCTAGATCTGAAATTCTTGTAATCAGTTTGTGAGAGAGAGTTGAATCAATATCAAGGAGAAACATGAGAATTACAAGTCGGATCTACTAATGGGTTGATATCTCCTCGGCACATGTTCAGATCTATAGATCTGACAGTCTGGGTTATTCCTGAAGTCTTGAAATTATCTATACCCACAGGTACGCAAGTACAGTGAAAGAAAAGTGAGGAGATACGCCGGGCGCAGAAGTGCTGAAGGTGCGCAAATAAGCAAGCCCAGAAACGTTGTAGCTGCGAAGGTGCGTAGGCAGTTCATTGGACGCAAAGCGCAGGTACGCAGGATGTCAGTGAGGCACAGTGCGTGGGTACGCAGGAAAGCAGTTGGGAACAGTGCGTACTTATACGCAGGTGTTATATGGGTGAAGCTGCGTACTTCTCATGAAATCTATTTAGCTGCCCCTGTTTATTGTTGTGATTTGGGTTTTGAAGTGATGTCTGGTTTCTGGTATTAAGTTCTGATAACAGCAGTGATTGATTAAATATTTATACATTGATGGATGAATGGATCAGGTTCTTATTGACTCTTTTATGTGATCTGATGGACTAGATCTGATTGATGACTCACTTGTATATGTATTGATCTAGTGCTTGGGTAATTCAAAAGGTTGTTTGATTATGAGCTTCAATGTTGTTGGGTCCAGTATGAAAATTGGATGAAATGTGGCCTTTCAGATTATGTGTTGTGCTTCAGTGTATCCAGTCTGAAAATTGATGAAACGTGGTACATGGAGGAGAGAAGATTGTAGGTCAGCACCTACGTACTAGTATCTAAGCTAGTACAAGAGCTAAAGGAAATCTTTGGAGCATTGTAGCAGGTAGTAGCCTGCGTACTAGTAAATGGATCGGCTAGTACAAGAGCAAAGGGGGTTGTAGCTCCCGTACTGGTATAAGACTGCACCAGTACAAAATATTGTAAAAGGATTTTCTTATTAAGAAGAAGATTGAGATGACTTGCAGCAGGTGGTTTTCTCCCGCATTGGGTTTCCACCTTATATCATGGTGTTCATGTGTGTGCCTTATGTGTGATGATCTATGTTAGGATATTCCGACACATAGGAAATAGTTAAGTACAACTTGGTCTTGTTTAGAGTTAGGTATAGAGTTAGGTAAAGTGTGTTTCTTTACCGTTGTACATTTTGTAACTTACAATCCAACGGTCACGATATGTAGTGATCCGACAATTCATTCTCTCCTCGGTATTACCGACACTTGATCCGTGGCTTGACACCCGATTGGTCCATGAGTTCTATTTAAAGCGCATGGAGGGTCATTGTTCGGGTAATCCGTGCATGAGAGAAGCTTATGTAAATTTTCATTCTTTGATTAATAAATTGCCTGTAGTAGCCACGTTGGCGCAGGCCGTGGACTGTTTCCCTCTTTGAGGGTTTTAACCACGTCAAAAATACTGGTGTATTGATCTGTGATCTGGTTGTGAGCGGTGTCCTTTTGGTGTTCTTTCTGAGGAACTTACCCTGTAAATTACTACATGGGATCAAAGCTATTTGAGGGCCGCGTCCGTTGGTGATCCAAATCTGAAGCCGGTAGAACTGCATCCGACTGTCGTTTCCTAGATCTGCTGTTTCTGACTGCTTTCGGGCCGAGAGGACTGCTCTGTTGCGTTCGGAGCATCTGTTCCAGTGAGGAACCCCTTTTGTTTCACGCGAAAAGGTTTCCGGTAGCCCTAGCTGCGTCATTTTTCAGATCGGGAGGTATACAGTGTTTATTTGCAGTTTACTGTTATTTTCTCTCTGCTTATTTCGGTTTCAGTTTATTTAGCCTTTTTTAACCGGATCTATACCTTTCATTTCTACGTATGCTCTTTGCCCTGCGACTCTGTGCGATCTGGGCAAATCAGAAACAGAAAGGAAGGATTTTTCTCATGCGTATGCTCTTTTCCCTGCACCTTAGTGTGATCTCGGAAAATCAGAAACATTGAGAAAAATATTTAGTTTTTCGGCTAAAGCTAACTTTGAGCCGCAAGGTTCATTTTTTTATTATATCTAGTTTTTTGGCTAAAGCTAACTTCGAGCCGCAAGGTTCGTTTTTCTTTGCATATTCGTGTTGGGTTTTGTGTTTTGTGTTTTGTAGGGAAAAAGAGCTTTCTCAAGGCAAGCACGCAAACCCCCCCCCCCCCCTCTCTCTCTCTCTCTCTCTCTCAAATTTTTTGTATAGATCAATTGGTTCAAAGCTATTTTAAGAGAGTAGAGGTCTTGGGTTCAAGTCTCCATTTTGTGGGGGCGGATTTTTTCATTCCCGCACATTCGCGCACTTTGCCGGCAACTTCAACAATTTTTTTTTCAAAAAGCCATAACTTCTTCATCCGGAAGCCTTTTTCAGAGCCGTTTTTTTTAAAACTGCCTAATTTTTTGAGATCTATCCATTGGAACACTTACTTTCAGCATCTTTAGCTTCAGTTTTTAAAAAAATGGAAAGTCCATGCCAAGTCATTCTTGACAGCACTAACTACTTCCAATGGATAGCCTACATGGAAGATTTACTTAGAAGTAAAGGTCTCTACAGAATAGCCACAGACCAAGAGAAGAAACCAAAAGATGAAGACAAGGCTGCAAAATGGGAAAATAGACAAGATCAAGCACGTGGTTTGATAGGGATGTCTATTTCTCCTGATCTTAGATTCCATATTGCAGAACTTGAGACTCCTCATGAAGCATTGGAAAAACTCACTAAAGTTTTTGGGATTAAAAATGAAATTAGAGCCCATCAACTTGAAAATGAGTTGCTTACATTGGATCCTAATAATTTTTCTTGCATTGAAGATTTCTTGTCCAAATTCAAGACCCTTAGATATCTTTTGGAAGGTGTTAAGGTTAAGAAAGAAGATAGTAACCTTATTTATTCCATCCTTACTAAGTTGGGACCAGCCTACTCTGTATTTGTTTCCACCTTCCATTCTACAAGGGAAGCTTTCATTTGTCAAGGAAAAGACTACAAGGCCCCTTCCTTTGACTCTTTTTGTGATTCTTTAATAAGAGAACAAGAAAAACTCTTACACCTTGGTCTTCTTAATCTTGGAAACTCTTCAACGAAAGCGTTAGCCGCCCAGCAGCAACCAAATTCAAAGAATCCTAAGAAGTCATATCCTCAAAAGAATGGTCCTAAACCAACTCAGCCTCAAAATGAAAGATCATTTCAGCAAAATGATAAGACCAATAAAAACAAATGGAAGAAGACTGATAGACATTGTAACTTTTGTAATCGAGATGGCCACTTAGAATCTAAATGCTTTAAGAAGATGGAAGCCTTGGAAGCCGCAATGAAGAAACATAACATCCATGTGGAGCATACTTCAACTTCAACTTCCGGAATGGCACTTTCTGCATGTCGTTGTCAATCATCTCAGTCTGGTTATGCATTAAATGTATCTTCTTCCTCTCCTTCTCATGAGTGGCTCATTGATTCTGGAGCCTCTTATCACATGGCCAAAAACCAAGCCATGTTTTCTTCTTTAAATGATTGTAACACCAAAAATATATATGTTGGTGATGATAGATCTCTTAATGTTGTAGGGACTGGAACTGTTCATCTAGACAATGGTCAGTTTAATGATGTATTATGTGTTACAACCTTATCCTGCAACCTTCTATCTGTATATCAGATAACTCATTCAGGTGAAGGTAAAATTGTTGAATTTTCACCTCATGATGTTGTAATCAAGGATCTAAGAGATCCTAAACAGATTCTAGCTACTGGTATTGCTGATGATTCCATAAGGTTGTATAAGTTTCACAACTTTGGGTCATCAAATCTTCCCTCAGTATTTGTTGCTCATAATGATGAAGTGAGCAAACTTTGGCATGAGCGATTTGGTCACTTAAACTATCGCTCCCTTCAGCATCTATGTAAAGAAAATATGGTGACAGGTCTTCCTATGGTATCTTGCAGAGATGGTGTTTGTTCCAGATGTGTACTCGGAAAACATCATCGGGACAGTTTTGACAAACGTGCCTCTTGGCACGCCTCAACCCCTTTATAGCTTGTGCACAGTGATTTATGTGGTCCACTTCCTGTTGCTTCATTCTCTGGATGCAAGTACTTAACTTTCATTGATGATTTCTCCAGACGCACTTGGGTATACTTCTTAAAACTCAAGAGCGAAGTATTTAACACATTTTTGGCCTTCAAAGCCTTTGTTGAAAAACAATCTGGACATCAAATTCTTAAGCTAAGAACTGATAATGGTGGAGAATATGTTAAAAACACATTCATCAACTTTTGCACCGAAAATGGAATTCAAATGCAACATACTGTTCCATACACTCCACAACAAAATGGTGTAGCTGAAAGGAAAAATCGCACCTTAAAGGAAATGGCTAATTGTATGCTGCAATCTAAAGGACTCAGTCTTAGTTTTTGGGCCGAAGCAATTAATTGTGCAAATTATATAATCAATCGCACTCCTACTAAGGTTCTAGAGAATATCACTCCAGAAGAAGCTTGGAGTTCCATTAAACCAGATGTAAGTCACTTTCGTGTTTTTGGAAGTGAAGCATGGGCCCATATTCCAGATGAAAAGCATAAAGCTTTAGAACCTAAGAGTGAGAAATGTACTTTTGTTGGATATTCTGAAGATGTAAAAGGTTATAGACTTATTCCATTTAAGTCCAAAAATGTTATCATTAGAAGAGATGTAAAATTTGATGAAAATAAATCGGCCTGCGAGCCTAGTCCGGCGGATGTGCCACCTCTTCCTATCTCTTCTACTTTTGAAAACATTTCTTCTTCAGATGATGAAAGTGAGGATGATAATCCTCCCCCACCTTCTCAGGATCCTCAACTTCCAAGATGGGTCCGTGCTACTCGGGATGCAGCAGGTGATCTTGCCGGTGATCCTACAGATCAGCGACGTACACGTTCTCAGTTTGAAAGAGCCTCTTCTTTACTGGCTCAAGCTCTAGTAAATCATGATCCTGACACTTTTGCAGAAGCTTCAGGCCATCCACATTGGGAAGCAGCTATGAATGAAGAATATCATTCATTGTTGGCAAATGATACATGGGATCTTGTTCCTCTACCAAAGGGACGCAAACTTGTTAGATGTAAATGGGTTTACAGAACCAAGTATGGACCAGATGGGAAAGTTGATAAACATAAAGCTCGTCTTGTTGCTAAGGGCTTTTCACAGGTTGAAGGCATTGACTACACTGAAACCTTCTCCCCTGTTGCCAAAATGAACTCTATCCGCCTTGTTCTTTCCCTTGCTGCCTCTTTAAAATGGGAAGTCCATCAGATGGATGTTAAATCTGCCTTCTTGCATGGGGACTTGCAGGAAGAAATCTATATGGAACAACCCATTGGCTTCATACAAACAGACTCCAGCCTTTTTTGTCGACTTAAGAAATCCCTTTATGGTCTCAAGCAAGCTCCTCGGGCTTGGTATGCCAAAATGGATAGCTTTCTTTTAGAATCTGGCTTTTCTAGGTGTTATTCTGACAATACTGTCTACACCAAGAAAGTGGGCAACTCTCTTATCATCCTTGTTCTTTATGTTGATGATCTTATTCTTACTGGTAGTGATCCCAACCTTATAAACCATGTGAAGTCCAGCCTTAAAAAGAAATTTGAAATGACAGACTTAGGACACTTACACTATTTTCTCGGTCTTCAAGTCTTGCAATCCAAGGAGGGTATTTTCCTTTCCCAGTCCAAGTATGCTTGTGATATTCTTCATCATTTTCACATGGAAGACTGTAAGCCAGCCCCTTCTCCCTTTCAGTCTGGAGTCAAACTTTCAGTCTCTTGTACTTCTCCTGAAGTTGATGCTACCTTATACCGTCAACTTGTAGGAAAACTCTTGTATTTAACCCATACTTGTCCTGACCTTTCCTTTGTTGTTGGCCTTGTTGCTCGTTTTATGCAAAACCCCCGTGAAAGTCATTGGAAAGCAGCTAAAAGAATACTTCGTTATGTTCGAGGTACAGTATAGTTTGGGATTCATTACAGTGCTAAAGCAGCTCCTCTATTAGTTGGTTTCACTGATTCTGATTGGGCTGGTGACCCTGATGATCGGAAGTCTACTGCCGGTTATGTCTTCACTCTTGGTTCAGGACCTATTACATGGGTTTGTAAGAAACAGGCTGCCATTTCTCTTTCGTCAGCAGAAGCAGAGTATCGTGGTGCCGTGGAAGCTAGTAAGGAAGCCTTGTGGCTTCGTCAGATCCTATCAGAGTTTGGCTTTGAGCAGCAGCATCCAACCACACTTTGGTGTGATAATCAAAGTGCCATTCAGCTATGCAAAGATCCAGTCTAGCATCAGCGCAGCAAACACATTGAACTACACATGCACTTCATCAGAAAGCTCATTCATGACCATGCTCTTGAAGTGCAATATTGTTCAACAGATGATCAGGTTGCAGACATCTTCACAAAGGCTCTCACAGAGGCGAAGTTCACTAAACTTCGATATATGCTTGGAGTTCAGGAAGTTGTCACTAAGGGGGGATAGGCTCTAGTGCCTCCTTCCTTCTCCTATTGTGTCATATTTGTAAATCCTTCAATCCTATCCCAAGTTGTTCTTAAGGGGGGATGTTAGGATATTCCGACACATAGGAAATAGTTAAGTAGAACTTGGTCTAGTTTAGAGTTAGGTATAGAGTTAGGTAAAGTGTGTTTCTTTACCGTTGTACATTTTGTAACTTACAATCCGACGGTCACGATATGTAGTGATCTGACGGTTCATTCTCTCCTCGGTATTACCGACACTTGATCCGTGGCTTGACACCCGATTGGTCCATGAGTTCTATTTAAAGTGCATGGAGGGTCATTGTTCGGGTAATCCATGCATGAGAGAAGCTTATGTAAATTTTCATTCTTTGATTAATAAATTGCCTGTAGTAGCCATGTTGGCGCAGGCTGTGGACTGTTTCCCTCTTTGAGGGTTTTAACCACGTCAAAAATACTGGTGTATTGATCTGTGATCTGGTTGTGAGCGGTGTCCTTTTGGTGTTCTTTCTAAGGAACTTACCCTATAAATTCCTACAATCTACTCTATGTTACTGCATCTGTTAACTGATAATATGGTTGATAATGTTCTAATGCACTCATTGAAGATCAATTAACTTAATCATAAGAAGTTGTGGAAGTAGCATATATGAATCTGATTATGGAAATGAAATTTTTTATTAATGTGATAATACTGATTCACCCCCCCTCTCAGTATTATTTCCAACAATTGGTATCAGAGCAGGTCCTTTGGTAGAAGCTTGATCGCTTGAAGGAGATCCGTGGAACAATGGGAAAGAAGCTTAAGAAGAAAGCACCTAAGAAGAAGAAGTCATCTCAGAAGAACTATGACAATGGGAGAATCGATTGGGGATTAGGTATAAGAAGCTCTTCAGATTCAGAATCAGATTCAGAATCATTATCAGGTATGAATATATTATCCTCTGATGTTCCAGCTATCTTTCCTTTTGGAAGAGATGAAAGTGATAGCGAAACCACTGAATTTGCTCTTATGGGTGAACAAGAAAGATATCAAATAGAGGCAGAATTTAAAAGGTTGACAGATAAAATTAGAGATCAACAAGATCTATTGAACAAAAGGGAATGTGATTTCAAAGAAGAAGCTACCAAACTAAAGGCTCAACTAGAAGAAGGAAACAAGGTAAGAAAACTACTCAAGGACAAGGAAGACCAATGTCAAAAATTGCAGCATGAAGTGACATCACTAAGAAAAGAAGTCAACGAAAGAAGCACAACTATCAAGAAACTCAAAGATAGATCCAGCTACTATGAAAATCTTGAAGCTACAATCCTCTCACTAAAAGGAGATCTTGAAGAATCAAAGAAGCAGAATGAAGATCTACATCAAGCAATTGAAAAACAAGACAACGAAGTCATCAGCTTAAAATCTCAGCTGGAATGTGCATTCAGAATTCGTCAAATGCAATAGGATCTGAATGAAGAACAAGAAAATGAGATTCTCAAACTAAGGGAACAAATGGAGGAAGGAAGGAAAGCTGAAGAAGATTTGAAAAAGAAATCTCTTGAAAAGGAAGAACAGCTTCAGGTTGAGGTAAATATCTTGAAAGGTAAATTAGAAGGAAAGGATAAGCTTTTACGATTTCAAGATAGTTCTAAAGTCTTGGATGATATTATTAGTAGTCAAAGGTCTCCTGCTATAAAGACTGGTCTTGGTTTCCATGAATCTCTTGAAGGTGAATCTAGTTCACAAGGTGAGGCAAGGAACTCTAAAGAGAAATCTAAAGTGATCAACGAAGAAATGAAAGATCAATCTCATCATCAACCACGGAAAGAGATTCCTCAAAGAAAATCCTTTACTCCTCTAAATAATGTTGAATGTTATGTATGTCATAATCTTGGACATGTTGCAGCTAGATGTAGAAGAAGAAGGGTTCAAGACCATTATGCAGAAAGATCATCACATTCAAGGTACTTTAATGGACATTGCTTTGCTTGCAATATGTATGGTCATAAAGTTGCTTACTGTTACAGAAGGAATATGAAACATGTAAGATGTTATGCATGTAACAAGCTTGGACATATAGCTAAGGAATGCAGGAACAAAGTGTGGGCACCATATCAAAAGGAGAAAATGTCATCATCTCGCTTGAAGATATGGAGGAAAAAGGAAGTACAGTCAGAAAAAGGCAGCACAGCACAACGTACAGACATACCAGAATCAGAGGGAGCTGAAAGTACAAAACTTCAGTGTCCTGAATTTCAAACTCCATAAAGGGAAGTCGTGTATATACGCGAGTTGGATACTGCACAATCACGTATATGATTGTTTGAAGAAAGGCAGTAGGCAAAGCAAAGTGAATCTATCAGATCTGGGAATCTGACTGTCAGTGGCACAGAGGAGGACTGTTAATTGGGTTCTAATTAGAGGTACGCAGATCATTCACTGTGAAAGTGCGGGTGTACGCAAGCGAAGGCACAGTCCCTCTCCGGAGGTACGCGGCGTAACAAAAGGGCACATGCGGATGGATGCGGCGAGACAGAAGAAGAGGTGCGTAGCAAGATCGGAGGTATGCAGCGCGATAGAAGGATAACCTGCGGAGGTACATAGAAGTACGTGGCACGATGGAAGCAAAGGATGCGTGAGGTACGCGGCACAACTGATGGCACAGGTGTGTGGGTACGCACTGTAGTAGAAGTTTGTTTGCGTAAGTACACAGAAACACAGAAGGACAGGTGCGTGGATACGCAGAGGAGCGAAAGATGATATGCAGAGCCACGCAGGTCATATAATGAAAAACTGCGTATCTGTCTTAAGGCATTTAATGGCTGACTTTTCTTGTTGATAAGATCTGACAGATGGCACCAGTTTAGGGGGAGCATATGTTTTTAATGCATTGTTGGCATTATGGGTAATAATCCTTGATGCTTAAATGATTCATCTTGCTATGAGTTGTTCACATGGTTCTTGGATCAGATTTGTGGTTGATTCTCTAATGAGGATAAGGAGAAGCACTTAGCTTAAAATCACATCTTCTTGATGATGAGTCACTCATATGCTGCTGTTGACATATGCATAAAGATCATATATTACAGTTATGATGCATGATTCCTTTCATTCTTGGTACAAATGGATGAGGACTGTTGGCTGGATACATGGATGATTATTCTAAGTTGCATTGTTGGAGACATGATGATGGGCTCTTACCTACATGATGATAGGTTGTTTCGTACATATGTTGATTGATACAGATCATGATGGCTATGGTGTTTCTCACATAGAATGTGAAATTCTGTTGATGAAGACATACCTCGATGATTCATGCACTAATTACTGTTGATAGATACTATGGAGTAGATAATATAGTGTTGTTGCTGATGTTTTTCTTAGGTGATTGGTCTCTGTTATGAATGTCATATCACGACTCATGATGTAATAGTATGTCTCTATCTATTGTAGTCATCTCTTCAGGTCATGTAACGACCTATGTTGGTTTCCCCACTATGCCTGAGATGAATGATGTTATTCTTTTATGTTATCATATGTAAACTTTTGGTATATCACCATTGTGATGGGAGATAGATGTATGTATGAGTCTTTGGTGATAGGAAGGTCTTTTATGATATATGGAGTCATGTTCTTCTTGTAGAACATCTTTTTGCAGACCTTACTTACAGTCAGGGGGAGCTTGAGCATGAACAACTCTTCTCAGAAAGAGCATTATCAGATTGGTGCACCATGGCATATACAAAGGGGAAGCTCATTCAGAGACTTCAACAGATCCGGTTTATAGTCAAGGGGAGCATGTTCTTAAGGGGAGCAAAACCCTTTGCCCTTGATGTCAAAGGGGGAGAGTGATTTGGTTTTGTTGCCATCAAGTCCAAAGGGGGAGATTGTTGGCATTATGATGCATGTGTTGTACTTGATGGCAACCCTCTCATAGAAGATCATCTCACTTATATACATTCAGATGAATCTATAGAAGAGATATCAGATGTGACATAATACATAGATGCAGGACAGTTCAAAGGAATCAAGTGGCAAGTTCTTAGTAAGCTTTGCCATCAAGTCCAAAGGGGGAGATTGTTGGCATTATGGCTAAAGTATTGTCCTTGATGGCAACCCATACAGGTGATAGATCACAGTACTTCAGGTCAGTAGCAAAGATTGATGATCAACTCTCAAATATTGAAGAAAATAAGGGGTACGCAAGTACACCGTACAGAAGGTGCGTACACGCAGGCCTGTCTTACATAAAGTGCGTACATACTCGCAGTTATCCCGTTCAGAAGGTGCGTACCCCCAGTTCACTTACTTCAAGGCAGAGAAGCACGTTCACGTGGGGTTTCTTATGTTTGGCACGTGGTATTTAGCCCGCCGTTCTTGATTCTATGGTTTTGGCCAGTTGTATTGTTTTATATTATTATTATTAAGCCCCTATTGATCCATGATTTTAGGAAGAGCTTGCCTATATAAAGCAAAGGAGATCATTTGGCTATACACTTGTGAAAAATTAGAAGATCTTAATAGAAGGTAGATCTGAAATTCTTGTAATCAGTTTGTGAGAGAGAGTTGAATCAATATTAAGGAGAAACATGAGAATTACAAGTCGGATCTACTAATGGGTTGATATCTCCTCGGCGCATGTTTAGATCTGTAGATCTGACAGTTTGGGTTATTCCTGAAGTCTTGAAATTATCTATACCCACAGGTACGCAAGTACAGTGAAAGAAAAGTGCGGAGATACGCAGGCGCAGAAGTGCTGAAGGTGCGCAGATACGCAGGCCCAGAAGCGCTGCAGCTGCGAAGGTGCGCAGGCAGTTCATTGGACGCAGAGCGCAGGTACGCAGGAAGTCAGTGAGGCACAGTGCGTGGGTACGCAGGAAAGCAGTTAGGAACAGTGCGTACTTATATGCAAGTGTTATATGGGTGAAGCTGCGTACTTCTCATGAAATCTATTTAGCTGCCCATGTTTATTGTTGTGATCTGGGTTTTGAAGTGATGTCTAGTTTCTGGTATTAAGTTCTGATAATAGCAGTGATTGATTAAATATTTATACATTGATGGATGAATGGATCAGGTTCTTATTGACTCTTTTATGTGATCTGATGGACTAAATCTGATTGATGACTCACTTGTATATGTATTGATCTAGTGCTTGGGTAATTCAGAAGGTTGTTTGATTATGAGCTTCAATGTTGTTGGGTCCAGTATGAAAATTGGATGAAATGTGGCCTTTCAGATTATGTGTTGTGCTTCAGTGTATCCAGTCTGAAAATTGATGAAACGTGGTACATGGAGGAGAGAAGATTGTAGGTCATCACCTACGTAATAGTATCTAAGCTAGTACAAGAGCTAAAGGAAATCTTTGGAGCATTGTAGCAGGTAGTAGCCTGCGTACTAGTAAATGGATCGGCTAGTACAAGAGAAAAGGGAGTTGTAGCTCCTGTACTGGTATAAGACTGCACCAGTACAAAATATTGTAAAAGGATTTTCTTATTAAGAAGAAGATTGAGATGACTTGTAGTTGGTGGTTTTCTCCCGCATTGGGTTTCCACCTTATATCATGGTGTTCATGTGTGTGCGTTATGTGTGATGATCTACTCTATGTTACTGCATCTGTTAACTGATAATATGGTTGATAATGTTCTAATGCACTCATTGAAGATCAATTAACTTAATCATAAGAAGTTGTGGAAGTAGCATATATGAATCTGATTATGGAAATGAAAAGTTTTATTAATGTGATAATACTGATTCACCCCCCCTCTCAATATTATTTCCAACAATATGTTCTTTTTCATCCATTTTCATATTTTAAAATTGAGCTCTATAATTTTTAAGTTTGACATGCTTAACCTTATCATTACCTTCATATAGAATTTAATTTTATCCTTAACTTCTTTGTCTATGGTGCATGACATGACCTTCGAATTAATGGTTCTTAGCAATCCACCTCTGATGGTATGAAGAGATTTTGAGTTGCAGCTAAACAACTTCTTCTCATCAAGATTAGTTGGAGAATTTTTAGGAAATTTGTAGCCATTTACGATAACATCCAAACATCCACTCCTAAAGCCTTCAAGTATGTTTCCATGCAACTTCTCCATAGTGGATAATCATTTAAATAAAACACTAGAATTATTATTGAAGAGATGCCTCCCATTTCCATATCTTCTCATGATCTTCCCTCTAGTGATTAGACTGTTAGAGGGTAACCTACTCTGATACCAATTGTTGAAAATACTAGGGGGGTGAATCAATATTTCTAAAATTTATAAAATTTAAGTATCAAAACAATTAGCCAATAACATCACATCAAAGGAACACAAAATATATATGAACAATATATTTATATTACAAGGGAAACTACAACTTCTGATTTATCAGCCACAGCAAGAAGGCTACAACCCCAAGATTTACCAACTCCTACTTGAGGGAGGTGACAACCTCTTGAAGGAAGCTATAACTTCCTTACCTATAACCGCCCTTCCACCCTCTAGAATAAAAGATAAATAAGACTTCTTGGGCTCTTGTACCAGGTACAATGATCCAATTACAATAACATTACTATCTTTGTCAATTCATATTTAGATCATAGATTAATAATGTTTAGATATGGCCTTAACAAGTAACCTTCAGGTCCAACAATCAATAAGAAATAAAACTCCGCTTCATACCTTAGAAAGGAATCATACTTTGATCATCAACTTCCATCTCCTATCATCATTGAATTCCTTTGAGTAGTCATCAATAACAAAACAACCTTTGCTTCATAAGTACCTTGTATTATACCTCAAATATGTTTCTCAAACAACCCTAAATAATATTCAGGACCAATGAATACAAGCCTTCAAACTTGCCTTAAATAAGCCTTTAACTTAGCTCAGATATGCCTCTAGTCAAGACATGAAAGTGTCTGATACAAGGGCTAAAGATTAGTCTAAAAAGAGGCCAAAATAAGCCACAAATTAGGACCTTTTCCACAAGAAATATTAGGTTTGGACCTATCACAGAGAACCTAAGCCAATTTTCTTTGGAAACTTCATAATTTTAGTTATGGGCCTAAAATTTTGGACCATCCTCAGAATGGGTTGCCTCAATTCATAAAAAATGAACCTTAAATATATCTTGTGCTCAGAAAGTTAAACTTCACAAATTAATCCTTAAATAAAACTTAAAAATAACCTAGGATTGATTTAGAAATGGTCTTGGATTATGTCGTAGGAACAGATTTGAAGGAGGCCAAAATTATGCCTCAAACTATCTCAGAC
Organism: Pinus tabuliformis; assembly: GCA_031772625.1. Taxonomy (NCBI): domain Eukaryota; kingdom Viridiplantae; phylum Streptophyta; class Pinopsida; order Pinales; family Pinaceae; genus Pinus; species Pinus tabuliformis. The sequence goes on from CM062816.1 coordinate 1,839,757,620, forward strand.
ACAGAAATTTGGATCAGCCTCAAAACAAACATAAAGGAGGCTGAAATTATGCCTTAGAAGGCCTTAGATCTAGCTGAAATATTTTACTTCAGGAGGTATAAATCAACCTTAGGAGGGGCCAAGAGAAGGCCTCAAAAAAATTGTCTTAGAGGGTCGAATAAGGCCTTAGAATAATGTTGGAAACTATATTACCATTTGGGGGGGTGTGTGAATCAGTAGTGATGGATTTTATATATTTTTGTTGAATTATTGATTTGCAACACACATCCATAATATTAGCTTATAAAAACATGAAAGAAGTAATAAAATCAAAGTATAATAACTGTGGAAAGCATCAACACAAATAATCACACATGAAGACACAAGTATTTCTGGTGGAAACCCTATCGGGAGAAAACCACCCTGCTGTTGTTGCACTTCTAAATTCTTCAATTAATTTGTTGAACAAGATTTTACATGGATTATATTACAACCATAAGCCATAAGACTTGGCTTGTAGTACAATATGTTGGCACCTATCAATTAGGAAGACTATTTCTCTCATGAATCTACAAAATTATATCCGCTGGAAGCATCCATGACCAATGACCATTTCCCACCACCCATTGGACTATCCAACACTGATTGGATGGAGAAATTTGTTCATTCTATTGGCTATGTTGAATCGTTGTCTACTTGAAGCCTCCACACCTTCACTTCCTCCATGCAAACCACATTTCATATATTTTCAAGCTAGGTTCTCAATCTGCTCAACATGAGCAACCCAACAACACCATTGTTCTGCACAAAAGATCTAAATTAAAAAAAATTCTCGAAGGAGGTAAATTATTCTCTTCTTCTCGCACCAAAAATATACTCTCTAATGCACCACAAACTACCAATTCTCTGCCACTTTCAACAAATAAAATTTTAATTTTCTTCTAAACTCTATCTCTAATTTATTCATACAACACTCTAATAAAACACTGCAAAACTATGTGAGCCACTGCTACAATCTCCATTCACTCTCAATGCCCTCACAATGGCATGCTCTCACACTCTCAAGAAAACCAACCAACCAACAACACTATTTTTTTTTTCACATAAGTAAAAGCCAAAATATCCTCAAGAATTCTCCAAGTGAATACCATGGTTATGCCAATACCCAAGACACTTGTACCATGGTAATCTCCAAACCAGTACCATGGGAAAATACCTGGGTTATTTCAATACCAAGGACACCTATACCATGGTAATATCCAAATCAATACCATGGAAAATGCCTTGGTTATGTCAATAGAAAGGACATATGTACCATGGTAATCTCCAAACCAATACCACAGGCAAATACCTTGGTTATGTCAATACCAAGGATGCATGTACCATGGTAATCTCCAAACAAATACCATAGGAAAATACCTTTGTTATGCCAATAGAAAGGACATGTATGTACCATGGTAATCTCCAAACCAATACCATGGTAATACTCTATTCATCACCACCATTCAACATTCTATATGCAACACCTGCAAATCACATATCCATCCTCACATGTTCATGCTAGTAGACATACCAAAAACCATCTACACACCATCCACATGCATCTAATTATATATGTGTACAACCAACTAATCTGCATCCCAAACTACTAGGTTGACATCAATGCCAACCATCAACACTGCAACACACATCAATGCCAACAATCTTCCCCTTTAGCATCGATGTCAACCCCATGTGATCCAACCATCTGAAACTGTCCTCTGAAAAATGATATCCTCACTCTCTCCCCCTTTGACATTAATGGAAAAGGGTTAAACATGTCAAGGAAAAATGTTACATGATCCTTCCATCCAATGGGCTCCATCAACAAAAACACAAAAAATACACTCAATATCATATGAAGGTGATGAATAATGGAATGCATGATTGAAACATGAGAATAACAACAACACTCCACATTAAAAACAAAAAATGTGCAATAAAATCCCTCTGGACACAAGTTATGCCTGACCAACAACACACTAGAATATAAATATATGTCTCCTATCAGTAGCAACAATAAACTCCCTCACTCCCAAGGCAGCATGAAAATGTGTAGTAGCAACAATAACCAAAACACATACAGATCAAAACACAAACACATAGCAAAAGCAACAATATAATCCATATCATAATAGTAGCAACAGATCAAATCACCAACACATAGAAACAACAACACAATGTGACCAACTAGCAGCAACGACTCTGATCAACTCTGTAGCAGTAGCAACATATATGCAACCAACTCTCAGGAAATAGTAGAACATACATCCTCTCCATAGTGTACTAACCAGTAGCAGAAAACTCATACATCAGTGGCAACAATGAGTATCGAGAAGCATCATCTCTCACTCCCATCTCGATGAGTAGATATAACATCCTCTGAGGAAAACATGGTGGAAGAAACATGATGACAGAGTCACAATAGCATGACCAACCATACTCCACTAAATGAAAACATATCCATCGATGAATGTATAAATATATATATATATATATATATATATATATATATATATACACTGTCAATTCCTTCTTGCCATATGCAAGAGGCTACTACACATGGACCAATGACTATGACCAAATGATACGGAATAGAGTACAATGCTTCATAGAATTCTTAAATGGCTATAAAATATTATACATGATTGTACAATGACATCAATAAGCATATACATATGGTTGAACCATGACTCACATGACTCTCTCTCAATGCATACATAACTCTAGAATGTCCCACCATGATAAGTATGAGAGTGTACATGAATAATGCATGAAATGCATGGTTGTACCAAGACTACTAAAAACCCCTACATAGTTGTACTAACTCTAATAAATCACTATACACATGTCAATCATGGCTCACAAATCTATGCATGACACATACAAAAATGAGACTATGACTGTCATAAAATCCTCCCATCAATGCATGTCTAGTACAATGTCACAATGCAAGTACATAGAGCATATGATCAACAACATGTCCTCTTTAGCGCAATAAGATAATATCAATATAAATCACATAAGATACATGTATCAGCCTCTCCAAATCATCAACCATGGAATCAAGATATCATCAACAGTAATCACCAACACATAACAATGTATAGTGGCCCAACAATAACATATATCAACAACATCATGAACCAACAACATATGGAAACACCATAAATTAGAAATATAGCACACCATGTCGGAAATACTGAGAGGGGGGTGAATCAGTATTCCTTTGCAATTAACACTTTTAAATATTTTTAGAGTATTAGTTAATCTTTAATTATTATTAATGTTTATGTGGTAATAATAGTAAATAAAAGAAAACAATAGACACAAGAATAAATAGGTGGAGAACCCCTTCCGAGTCAAAAACCACCGAATTCTTTTCTAATGAATTCTTTAATCTTTGGCCCCAACTGAAATGAAAGCAACAACTTCCTAGAATTCTAGAAAAGCATTCTTCTTTAGCTCCCACTGGAAGGATGCTCCAACGCCCTGGTTTCTTCAGTAGTCAACTGAATGGATGCTCCAACATCCTAGACCAACCTACCACCTTGAAGTGTTCTGTTGGGTCCCTATAATACTAGTGATTACCCCATTACTATTGTAGTTGTATCCCTTATTAATATTGGTGTGCCCCTATTGTCTCCATATTGATATTACTGTGCCCCATAGAATCCCTCTATTGTTATTTTTGTGGCTTTATATTATTATTGTTAGGTCGGTTGAGTTATATTGTGACTCCTTAGACTCCTATATATAAAAAGGAGGTTTTGTCATTTGAATCATCCAAGAATTGTTCATTTGTGTAATGTAAAGGAGGTTTCCCCCTCGAAGAGGCTGAATTCTAAGGCGTTGCTCTCTCTTTTCTATCTTTTTGTGAGCTAGTTTCATAACATTTGGTATTAGAGCATTGGATTCTAGGGTTTCGCTGCTCCAAACAGGTCATCGTGGAATTTTCGTTATAATTTTTTTTTCTGTGACATTTCAGAAGCTAAAAAAAAACCCCATTTGAGAAGAAATTGTGCTGAATCTTGGGTCAAAATTTAAGAGCATTCCGCACTATATTTGCAGAGATATGATCTGAGGAAGTTTGTCTTTTTGCAGACTCTTGAATTACATTCCAAACAGGTGACCTGGGGAAAATCGTCATAACTTTATCTCTGAGCATCGGATTGAAATTTCATAAGAAGCTACATAAAGAGGATGGACTGTAGTTTCTTGTATATATTTTTCAGAGCCAAAGGTCGAAACAGTAACTCGTGGCACATCGTACAAGTTAGCTCTACTGAACTAGTCTATAATCAGGTCATCTTGGGAGATTGTGCATAACTCTTCCTTGGAGAATCCAATTTGGATCAGACTGGTGGAATTGGAAAGAGGACACAGAGGGCTACTACAGGTCGCAATTTCAGAACTGGATGATATAAAATTGCAAAGATACATTAGATTCAATATCAAGCTTCTACAAAGTGAAGAAAGGTGTGTAGTTTTTTTTTTAAATTTTTGCATAAGCTTGGTTTGAAAAATTAGTTTGAATTGGTAATTGATGCCCCGAGGAAAGAAAGCAAACACCTAGTAAGCAACCTGAAATATCTAGCATGACTCATGAAGAAGAGGAAGAAATGCAACATGGTATATCAAAATTACGAGACCAAGTGCAACAAGTGTCACTTGCACAAAAAGCAACAGAATCTAAGATGGATGGTTTAAGGAAAGATGTAGAAGCTAAGATGGATAGTTTAAAGAAAGGTGTAGAAGCTAAGATGGATTTTTTAAAGAAAAGCGTAGAAGCTAAGATTGATGGCATGGAAGCTAAGATGAATGGCATGGACACTAAAATTGATGGTATGGATGATAAGATGGAAGAATTGAAGATAAATATGAATAAGTTGCTACAAGAAATGGTCACTAATGGTGAAAGGGTAGTAAAGGAAACTCATGATGAGAACAAAAGAAATGTTAATCATGATTCCATAGACTCTAATTTTGGATCGAAGACCCACCATATTCCAAAAATTGATATGAGGAAGTTTGATGGCAAAGATCCCGCAACATGGATATTTAGATGGTGCAATTTTTCGATCTCAATAATGTGCAAAACACACAAAAGGTACGTATTGCAACTTTATATTTGGAACCAAATCAGTTTGTATGGTATCATTGGCTTTGCTCTCCTAAACAAATTATCACTTGGGCAATTTTTACGGAAGAATTGACAACACATTATGAGGATACAAAAAGCAACACTTTTTTTAGCCAATTGATAAGTCTCAAACAAAAGGGTTCAATAATGGAGCACATTGAGGAGTTCCAAAAATTGAACATAAGGGTAAAAAATATTCCAGAGGAGCATAGGATTGATGTGTTCATAGGGACTTTAAAGGATAATATCCAACATGATGTTCGCCTTTGGGAACCTGATTCATTAGAGAAGGCATTCAGGTTAGCAAGAAAAATGGAAAGCAAAATTATGGCAGCCATGAAGCATACCACTCACAACTATAAAGATGGAAGTGTTGTTGCCCCTAGTCTTCCAAAACCTATAAGGTTGACACCACAACAATTGGAAGAAAAAAGAGCAAAAGGTCTTTGTTACAGTTGTGATAGCAAATACACTAAAGGTCATAAGTGTGCTGAGAAGAAATTATTCTACATAAATTATGAAGAGGAAGAAGAAAAGGAGCAAGAAAGGTCAAAAGAAGAGGATATACTCCAGGAACAAAGCCTAGATAAAGAAGAAATGAATCTGACCATATCTTGTAATGCATTGGCGGGAATTACCACTCCTCAAACCATCAAGATAGAAGGACAAATCAAGAAGAAAAAGGTAATAGTGTTGATTGATTCAGGAAGTGCCCACAATTTTATTCATTGTAAGGTAGAAAAAGAATTGAATTGCTTCTTATATCCAACATCAGAGTGTCAAGTGATGGTTGCAAATGGAGGAACAATAAATTGCTCTGGAAAGTGCCATAATATCAAGCTATCCATGGGAGAATATGTATTGACTAGCCCAATGCATTCCATTCCAATGGGAGGTGTTGATGTTGTACTAGGAGTCCAATGGCTACAATCCTTGGGTACAAAAGCTTTTAAATTTCAAGAACTTTTCATGAAACTTTATGTGGAAGGAAAGGAATTTGAATTAAGGGGTATTGCAGGGAAACGGGGAAAGATAATAAGCTCTAACGGTATGACAAAGCTTCTAAAAAAGGAACAAAGAGGTGTAATTGCATAATTATGTTCGCTAGATGTTTCCACGTTGGAATCATCTATTTCTCTAGATCTCCAAAAAGTCTTGGACAATCATTCCAAGGTATTTGAGACTACCAAAGGTCTCCCACCTATTCATGATCATGATCATGCTATTCATCTGATTCCAGGAAGTGTTCCTCCAAACATCAGGCCGTACAGATATCCCTATGCCCCAAAGAGTGAAATTGAACGTATGGTTGCAGAAATGCTAGAGGCTGGTATAATTCAACCAAGTCAAAGTTCTTTCTCTGCTACAGTAGTATTGGTGCACAAGAAGGATGGATCATGGTGCATGTGTTTGGATTATAGGGAGCTCAACAAGCTCAATATTAAAGATAAGTTTCCCATTCCTGTTATTGATGAATTACTGGATGAATTGCATGGATCAATTTACTTCACCAAGTTGGATATTCGTTCAGGATATCATCAAATCAGAATGAAGACTGAAGACATTTCGAAAATAGAATTTAGAACTCATGAGGGTCATTATGAATTTTTGGTCATGCCTTTTGGCCTTACCAATGCACCTTCAACATTTCAAGGTTTGATGAATTCCATTTTCAAACCATTCCTTAGAAAATTTGTGTTAGTATTTTTTGATGATATACTAATCTACATCAATTCTTGGAAGGATCATGTTAAACATGTTGACAGGGTGCTACAACTATTGGAGGAGAAACAATTATATGCAAAAAGATCCAAATGTTTCTTTGGAGTACAAGAGGTGGAATATCTGGGTCATATTGTATCTCATGAAGGAGTTAAGGTAGACCCTAGAAAAATTAAAGCCATTAAGGAATGGAAAATCCCCACATCCATAAATCATCTGCGAGGATTTCTCGGGTTGACAGGGTATTATTGCAAGTTTGTTAAGAATTATGGGAAAATAGCAGCACCTCTAACAACATTATTGAAGAAAGATGCATTTTCATGGACTCCAGAAGCAACAAAGGCCTTCGAGCATCTTAAAGAGGTAATGTGCCAAGCACCAGTCTTAGCTACACTAGACTTCACAAAAACCTTTATTGTGGAATGTGATGCTTCAGGAATTGGAATTGGTGTTGTTTTAATGCAAGATGAAAGACCCATTGCTTTTGAAATTCGTCCAGTCAAGGGAAAGTTTTTACACAAAGATATTTATGAGAAGGAAATGTTGGCAATACTCCATGCACTTAAGAAATGGCGACCCTACCTAATGGGAAGACACTTCAAGATAAAAACGGATCATGATAGCCTTAAATACTTTTTAGAACAAAGATTATCCTCTGAAGAGCAACAAAAGTGGGTCACAAAGATGTTGGGTTATGACTTTGAAATCATCTACAAAAAAGGGAAGCAAAATGTGGTGGCAGATGCACTCTCAAGAAAGGATGAGGATGTGGAAGCATTGTTGTGCGCCATTTCTATTATCCAACTAGATTGGATAAACGAAGCAAGGGAGGAATGGAAGAACGATGAAGAAGTGTGGGCACTTATTCGAAAGTTACAACAAGACTCCAGTACGTTTGATACATTTAGCTGGCAAAATGATTCGTTATGGTACAAAGATCGCTTATACCTCTGTAAGAATTCCCAGCTAAAACAAAATATTCTTATGGAATTGCACACTTCTCCCTTAGGAGGGCACTCAGGATTTTTAAAAACTTACCACAGGTTTAAGAAGGAATTTTTTTGGGAGGGCCTTAAATCAGATATTCGAAATTTTGTGGCGGAATGTTTGGTTTGCCAACAAAATAAATTTGAAACAATTAAGACACCGGGTCTATTACAACCTTTATCCATTCCAAGCCAACGCTGGGAGGAGGTTTCAATGGATTTTATCAAGGTTTACCCAAGTCTGAGGGAAAGAGTGTCATCATGGTGGTAGTTAACAGACTTACCAAGTATGCACACTTTTGTGCATTATCACATCCATTTAAAGCCAGTACAGTTTCTACTGCATTTATGGAAACAATTCAAAAGCTACATGGAAACCCAAAGATTATTGTAAGTGACAGAGATCCCATTTTCACTGGAAATTTTTGGACATAATTATTTTCTTGTCTTGGTACTCAGTTAGCTCATAGCTCATCTTATCATCCTCAATCTGATGGGCAAACTGAGATAGTAAACAAATGTTTGGAAGGATATCTTCGTTGCTTTGTATCTGATAAACAAACACAATGGGTCAAATGGTTGCCTCTGGCTGAATGGTGGTATAACACTTCCTTCCATACAGCAACAAAAATGACCCCATTTATGGCACTTTATGGATATCAGCCACCATCCATCACATCATATTTAAGAGAAAATTCTAAGGTTCAAGCAGTGGAACATCACATCGGGCATCAACAACAAGTCCTCCAACTCTTAAAGGATAACCTCGTGTTGGCACAGAATAGAATGAAACAACAGGCAGATCAACATCGCAGCAAAAGAAGTTTTGATGTAGGTGATTGGGTATTCCTACGGCTACAACCATATAAGAAAATGTCCCTCAAGCAAGCTAAGAAGGATAATAAATTATCACCAAAGTATTATGGTCTGTACAAGGTGTTGCAAAAGATTGGTACTATGGCATACACATTGGAGCTTCCTGTAACTTCTCGATTGCACCCAGTTTTCCATGTTTCATGTTTAAAGAAGGTTATAGGCGAAAAGCTCCCAGTTCAAACAATATTTCCATAACTTGACAAGGAAAGAAAAATTATATTGGAATGAGAAGCAGTCATAGAAACAAGAACTCGACAGTTACGAAATCGATCAATTTCGGAGTATCTTATCAAGTGGAAGAACTTATCCGCTAAAGATTCCACATGGGAGGATGAGACTTTTATACAGAAGCATCTAGAACTACTCAAGCGTTGATGACAACACTTTTTTGAAGGAGAGGGGCATGTTGGGTCCCTATAATACTAGTGATTACCCCATTACTATTGTAGTTGTATCCCTTATTAATATTGGTGTGCCCCTATTGTCCCCATATTGTTATTATTGTGCCCCATAGAATCCCTCTATTGTTATTTTTGTGGCTTTATATTATATTGTTAGGTCGGTTGGGTTATATTGTGACTCCTTAGACTCCTATATATAGAAAGGAGGTTTTGTCATTTGAATCATCCAAGAATTGTTCATTTGTATAATGTAAAGGAGGTTGTCCCCTCGAAGAGGCTGAATTCTAAAGCGTTGCTCTCTCTTTTCTATCTTTTTGTGAGTTGGTTTCATAACATGTTCACAGGCTCCAACCTGTAGGTGACTTCATGCACTAACCTAGCATCTCCTTGCCACCCTATAATGACTGAAATGAGACAAGAGTGTGGATTCCCATACTAGGTACAACAATCCATGATACAATATGATTTATAGTGATTTTGACTAAACACCCAATCACACTATGACCTCCAACCCAACCATGAAATCATCCCAACAGAGACCCCTATACCTCCCAATAATGCCTTTTCGACTCTAGGCAGATTGACTCTTTTACAATAATGACTCTTCCAATGATGACACTTTTACAAATGACTCTTTCACAACTTTACAATGATGACTCTTCGCCTTGACACTTCTTCACAATATATGGATGATTGTCATGTCTCCAAAGGATGTCCCGCTACAATGCTTCCTTTGATTTGATACTTCTTCTATTGAATTCTTGCTTGAAGTTGTACTTGAATCTTCTTCTACCTACATGCAAAATTTTCCCGGTGAAACCAATCCCAAAACAAAACAAAATACCCTTCAACTTACCTCTGCCTGCAAAACACATGTAAGTGCATAATAATGAATAAATACAAATTAAAATTACAATGTGTACCTGAAGTGTGCTTGTCACTTTTGTTGTTGACTTGTTGCAGCAGTAGACAAAGACTCCCATTCATGATATAGGCCTGGACTCTATGCAAGACTATATCCAAAAATGACCTAAAGATATATACAATAAAAACTGATGACAGACCCTAGACTTGTGATGGACCAAGTTCTAAGTACAAAAACAAAGACCATTCTATCAACTATGACAAGACAAGTAACATGACATCATATAGATTTATTAGACTTTGTGTAGCATCAAGAATATGTAGCATCAAATGTGTAGTATCAAGAATAAGACATCTGAAAAACCAACTATGACATATAGAGACATAGAGATATAACCAAGACACTGTACATACTTACATTTTCATGAAAAAACATATGTCATAGATGATCTAAAAATTCAAATGTAAACACTAATCATACATACCTTGTTGTAGGAGACTTACCCTTGATTGTTGATGTGTGGTCCTTACTGTAGTGATCATTGAATGCATGTTTTTTCTTTCCTTCTAGGAGTTCGATATTGAATTTGTTATATCTATGTAATTTCGGATCTCTAGGGTCTGAAATTTCATCCTGTGGTAGCCCTCTAAGTCCTCTTTCCAACCCCATGGGTCTGATCAAGATTAGATTCTTCAAGAAAGAGTTATGCCCAATCTCCCACGATGACATGATTATAGATTGGTTTAGTAGAGTGAACTTGTATGAAGTGCCACGTGTCACTGTTGCGACCTTCAGCCCTGTTTGACATGGAATTCGGGAGCCTGCAAAAATCCCAACTTCCTCAGATCATATCTCCGAAAATATAGAGAACCAAGATCTTGGAGTTTATCACTATATACGGGACTACCAATCATGGATCTATACAACCTTTGGTCCACAATCCGTCGACGAATCTTCTTGTAACCTGTTGCCATGGGGGTAAGGATAGGCTTGCAATCTTCCATCTTGAATTTATTGAGAATTTCCTTGATATACTTGATTTGAAATATGAATATTCCTTTATCCTGCTAAGATATAGGGATAATCGCTAGATTGTCTTGATCCACTTTCACATAGAGATTGCTTGTCAGCGCTTCCTTTCTTGAATCTGTAATACTTCAACTATTCTTCTCTTGTAATGAAACTTCCATCTTGTTCATGCTACCTGTTTTTGAATTGTATACTTGTGTCAAATACTATTGCATAGACTCCTCATCTTCAAATTTCTAGGAGTCGATAAGTTGCATTGTTCAGAATAATGTGTCATTTAACAGACCGTCTTGACTCGAGCCATTAACCGAAGCAACTGTTGATTCCTCACAATCTGTTATGAATCATGAAAGCATAACTATTGGGACCTTATTGCATTCTTGCTTTTCTTGCTCATCTTGTACTTGTTCATCGTGTACCTGCTTTCCTTTCCAAACCTTCTTATTCTCATTTTCAAGCCTTTCATTCATGTTTGATTCCATATTGTACCTACAGTTATGAACTATGTGTCCATAGTTATGACATTTGTAACATTCGATGTTATTCATAGAAGATTTCGTTTGGTGTCTATCTTGTGATCTTGCAAATTTTCTTCTAGGGTTTTGCCGATAATAGTTGTACCTGTCTAGAACTTCACAATCCCTAGCCTTATGTCCAAAATTGTTACATTTGTAACATTTGACATTATTTCTCAAATGATCAAATTTTTTGATATTATGCGGAGTTTTGGAATATCCATTTCGGAAGGATCTCTTGGAATCATATTCATTCCAAACATACATGTGACATTTTGCAACTCTATGTCCAAACCTTCCACATGAATAACAATGACCATAAAAGATGGGTTGGCCCTTGGAAGGAAATCTTCTTCGAGGAATTGTCTTCCAAGGTTCTTCATACGAGTCTTGGTCTCTTGATTTAGCTGAGAGATCCATCTGCTTGGTAGATTTTGCATATCCATATTCTTTAACTATCATAGAAGGACTCGACTTATTTTTGAATTTTTCTTTGTAACCAAGACTAATCTTGTCGTTGTATGATCGTTGGTTGCTGATGAGTTCATCCAAAGTCTTTGAACTGTTGGCATAGTTTTGAAAGTTTTTCCATTTTTTACTTCCTTTTGTAGAGCAACTATTTCAGCTTCCATTGCTTCTCTTTCCTTGTTGTTTTCATTTAATTCTTTCTTGAGAGATCCTTCAATTCGCTTGTATTATTCAACCTTGATTTTAAGATTGAGGATTTGTTCTCTTTCTGTCTTCAAAACGTCTTCAAGAGTGTTGACATGTTTCTTCTTGGCTTTGAGTTCTTTGATAACCCTATTCACTTCATTTTGAAATTCAACCTCAGACATTTCTTCTTCTTCATCTCCTTCTTCGTCAGGTGCCTCTTGCTTATTGTGCTTGGCCATAAACAATACTATTCCATTGAATTCTTCTTCATTATCACTATCTTCTTCAGATGAGGAACTATCTTCTTTGGTGAAGAAAATTTTCTTAAACCGTTTCTTCTTGCCTTGGTTGTTGAACTTCCTAGGACCTTTCTTTCCATTCCTAACAGCCTCGTTTTTGTGAGGACATTTGGCTGCAAAATGCCCAACCTCACCATAGTCAAAACATATTAATGGAATTTTACCTTTGAATTTTCCTGCACCCGTTCTCATTTTCTGTGTGAAGTAGGTGAATTATTTATTTAAGATTTCTTCTTCCTCTTCTTCCTTTTCTTCATCCTTACAACTGCAAGTTTTTTATTTCTGAGTCTGCTTGTCCTTACCATTCTTCTTGGATGTGGAAAATGTCGTTTCTAAATGAGATGTGCCATCCTCTTCTTCAATCCTCATTTCATATGCTGTAAGAATTCCATGCAATTCATCTATGCTGAGATTGGTCAAATTTGATCTATCTTCCAAGACAGATACCTTAGGGTTAAATATTGTTGGCAAGGTTCTAAGGATTTTTCGGAAAACAATTTTCGTTTCAACAGGTTCTCCCAAACCTTCCAATGCATTTGTTACTTCATCAACACATTGAAAGTATGAAGAAATATCTTCATCTTCCCTCATTTTGAGTTGCTCAAATATTGCCCTAAAAATTTGAAGCTTTGTTTCTTTCACCTTTGAGTCACCTGCATATATATTTTCTAGCTTGCCCCATACCTCTTTAGCAGTTTTGCAACTCAATACTTTAGGATAAGAAAATTCGATAAGCCCACTGATAATAAGGTCTTTATCCTTCGCATCATATACCATATTTTTCTTACGTTGTTCATCCTGGTTCGGTGTGAAGCCTTTGTCAACGATTTCCCATACTTCGTATCCTTGTGCCAATAAATGAACCTGCATTCTTCCACTCCAAAGTGCATAGTTATTTCCATTGAACAAACGAACTCTATTATTAGTATACTCCATGATATCCTTCTAGTTGATAGACTGCTATTGAAGGAACCAAGCTCTGATACCAATTGTTGGAAATACTGGGGGGGTGAATCAATATTCCTTAGAAATTTGCACTTTTAAATATTTTTAGAGCATTAGTTAATCTTCAATTATTATTAATGTTTATGCAGTAATAAAAATAAATAAAAGAACACAGTAGACACAAGAATTTTGGGTGGAAAACCCCCTCTAGGTCAAAAACCACCAAATGCCTTTCTAATAAATTCTTTAATCTTCAGCCCCAACAGAAATGAAAGCAACAACTTCCTAGAATTATAGAAAAGCATTCTTCTCTAGCTCCCACAAGAAGGATGCCCCAACGCCCTGGTTTCTTCAGTAGTCAACTGAATGGATGACCCAACATCCTATACCAACCTACCACCCTGAAGTGTTCACAGGCTCCAACTTGTAGGCGAATTCATGCACCAGCCTAGCACCTCCCTGCCACCCTATAATGACTGAAATGAGACAAGAGTGTGGATTCCCATACTAGGTACAACGATCCACGATACAATATGATTTACAGTGATTTTGACTAAACAACCAATCACACTATGACCTGCAACCCAACCATGACATCATCCCAACAGAGACTCCTATACCTCCCAATAATGCCTTTTCGACTCTAGGCAGATTGACTCTTTTACAATAATGACTCTTCCAATGATGACACCTTTACAAATGACTCTTTTACAAATTCACAATGATGACTCTTGGCCTTGACACTTCTTCACAATATACAGATGGCTGTCATATTTTCAAAGGATGTCTCGCTACATTGTTTCCTTTGATTTGATACTTCTTCTCTTGAATTATTACTTGAAGTTGTACTTGAATCTTCTTCTACCTGCATCCAAAATTTTCCCGGCGAAACCAATCCCAAAACAAAACAAAATACCCTTCAACTTACCTCTTCCTACAAAACACATGTAAGTGCATAATAATTAATAAATACAAATTAAAATTACAATGTGTACCTAAAGTGTGTTTGTCACTTTTATTGTTGACTTGTTGCAGCAATAGACAAAGACTCCCACTCTTGAAATAGGCCTGGACTCTATGCAAGACTATATCCAAAACTGACCTAAAGATATATACAATAGAAATTGATGACAAACCCTAGACTTGTGGTGGACCAAGTTCTAAGTATAACAATAGAGACCATTCTATCAACTATGACAAGACAAGTAACATGAACTTACAACATCATATAGATTTAGCAGACTTTGTGTAGCATCAAATATGTAGCATCAAATGTGTAGTATCAAGAATAGGACATCCAAAAAACTAACTGTGACATATAGAGACATAGAGATATGACCGAGACACTCTATATACTTATGTTGTCCTGCAAAAAAATATGTCAGAGATGATACTCAAAATTCAGATGTAAACACTAATCATACATACCTTGTTGTAGGAGACTCACCCTTGACTGTTGATGTGTGGTCCTTACTGCAGTGATTGTTGAATGCATGCTTTTTCTTGCCTTAAAGGAGCTCGATATTGAATTTGTTGTATCTATGTAATTTCGGATCTCTAGGATATGAAATTTCATCCTGTGGTAGCCCTCTAAGTCCTCTTTCCAACCCCACAGGTCTGATCAAGATTGGATTCTTCAAGAAATATTTATTCCCAATCTCCCACAATGACGTGATTATATACTAGTTCAATAGAACGAACTTGTATGAAGTGCCACGTGTCACTGTTGCGACCTTCGGCCCTGTTTGACATGGAATTCAAGAGCATGCAAAAACCCTAACTTCTTCAAATCATATCTCTGAAAATATGGCGAACCCAGATTTGAAATTTGGTTACTAGGTTCATAAATATTGTGGCTCAAATGGGTTTTAATTTCATCTTTTGAAGCTTTGAAGAAAAAAATTTATAGCGAAAATTCCATGATGACCTGTTTGAAGCCACAAAATCCCTACTAGTGGAGGATATGAGGGTCATTATTTATATGAATGTCTTGAGTTGAGAGGGTCCTCAACAAGTGAACATTGGAGAGATTTTAGGAGAAAAAAAAACATTATTAATTATTTACTATTCAATGACCACAACCAATTATGAGTTCCATGCCACAACTCCATAGGGTTTTAGCCCACTAACTGGGGTTACTAACTTCAAACATGAATATCTCTCAAACTGTGAAGAATTACTTGGTGTGCCATATATCAGTGGAAACAAATCTACAAGTAGAATCCATCTAGAAGATCCTTGACTCATAATAGAGTAAGTTTTCAAGTCAAAATTCCCATGCAAGATCGGGGTAGACCCTGGTGCTGCTTGGGTTGACATCAATGACAACCATTAATCAACACACCAATCAGCCCAATATATAAAATTTCTATGGAAAAACATAAAAATAATAATAATCATAATATGTAGCATGAATCTCTACAATATAAACTAAACTGACATCAACAAATGCAATATCATATCAGCAAAACATCATCATAAATATAAGCATCATGCACCATCATCATACTAATCTCCATGGCACCATTACATGCATGATGTCATCAAACCAAGATTCATATCAACTCATGTAAGCAACATATAATCCATGCACAACTAAGTTTCAAGCTCGTGCAACAACCTCGTGTCAAATAAGCACATAGCATGGAACATATACTAATCTCCTCCAAGAAACCATGAAAACCATTGAAATACTAGAAGAATATAAAGTGCTCCCCTTGAACACGTGCCATCACATTTTATCAAACTTCTCTCTTTGAGATATTTTTTCTCAATCTCACATCACAAATCCTCTATCATAATTTGATCACAATAGCTTTGGAAAACACAACATTAGTAGCAAAAATAAAATCCATCATCATGAAATCATAAGCATCATCAACATCACATCCTAAATATATGCATAAAAAACAACTCCTCAATAGATATATCTATTCACACACACTTCACTAGCTATGGAAACACCGTCAATGATTCTACGTGCAAAACAAGACACACCATAGCTCCCCCTGAGGCCATGCTAGCCTCAACTTTTTCTTGCCGATCCTTGTTGTTCCTTATTCCTCCAACAAAATTTGAGTGGTTGCTCCCTTGCATGCAAATCTCTTCATGTCCTCATAGTTGGCCTATTTTTCATATTATTCATTCCTTTATTAGGTGGCCTCAAGTGTCTTGGAGTCTTGCAATCCTTGGCCATATGACCAAGATTATCACATATGTAGCATTTGATATGACCAAGAAATGGAAGAAATTATTTGAATCTCTTGATCTTCCTTTTACTCCTCATTGCATGCAACCTACATTCAATAGCTTTATGTCTAAAATCATTTCATGAGTAGCAATAACCGTAAAAATGAGAATTATACCTAATTTTTGCTAAACTTTGTGAGGTGGGTTGTCTTCCTTGCTAGTTTGTTTGATGGGATCTTCTATACCATTGCTTCTCTTACTGCATGGATCTAAAATTTGTTGTGATATGTCCTAGATTATGGTAGTTGAAGCATCTCACAGATGAAAAAGATCTCATTTTTTATCTTGGTATAACCTTGGGCTTATCTTCCTTGAGCTCCTTCTTTAATTATTGTTTATTTTGACGGCTCACTTTCTTACTGCATTTGCAGCTACTATCATTGATTATACTTGTAGCTGCAATTAAACCAGTTTCTCCTTTGTGCATGCTGAAATCTGGCTTGATAGATGAGGAAGCGGTTTTCTCCTTTAAATCACTCCTTAATGAAACCACTTCTGCTTCCAATCTCTCACATTCTTCCTCAATCTTATTTTCCTCCTCAAGCAGAACTTTCAATCCATTGATTTATTCTCTTAACCCATTTTATCATAAATCTGCAAAAGTCTTTAATGATCTTTACATGCATTGGTTAATTTTTCTACTTTAGCAGCTAATTATTTTATTACAACCATTTTTATTCATATTCAGGATTAACAAGATCAATATCCATCTCATATCCACTATGTATCTCAATAGAATCATCAAAATCGTAATTAAAAAATTCTTTCAACACATTACCTCGTGTCACAACTATTTTGGCTGAGATTTTAGAATTTGTTGCTTCATTTGCAATGGACTGAATATTTTCCTTCTTTAAGCCATTTGTCTTTTGAGACATCCTCCTCTTTCTTTCGGCCATCATATATGATCTACTCTCTAACCGGTCAAGCTTCACTGAAGAGAACTTGGCTCTAATACCAATTGTTGGAAACTAGATCACTACTGAGAAGGGGGGGGGGGGGGGGGTTGAATTAGTAGTGATGGCCTTTATATCAATTTTAAATCTTTTTGTCGGATTATTAATTTGAAACACACATCCAAAATATTAGCTTATCAAAACATGAAAGCAACAATAAACTCAAAGTATAATAACCATGGAAATCATCAACACAAATAAGCACACATGAAGACACAAGTATTTCTGGTGGAAACCTTTTCAGGAGAAAACCACCATGCTTCTACTATACTGCTCAATTCTTATATTGATTTGTTGAAGAAGATTTTACATGGATTAGCTTACACTTATAAGCCAGAAGACTTGGCTTGAATTACAGTATGATGACAACTATCAATTAGGAAGATTGTTTCTCTCATGGATCTACAAAAATCTATTCGCTGGAGCACCCACAACCAACGACCCTCACCCAACACCCATTGGGCTATCCAACACTGATTGGATGGAGAAATTTGTTCCTTCTACTGAATATGTTGAATAATTGTCTAATTGAAGCGTCCATGCCTTCACTTCTTCCATGTGAACCACATTTCATATATTTTCAAACTGGGTTCTCAATCTTCTCAACATGAGGAACCCAATAGAACCATCGTTATGCACATGAAATCTGAATCAAAAACTTTTCCTGGAGGAGGGAAATTCTTCTCTTCTTCTCACACCAAAACTCTACTCTCTAACACACCACAAGTTGCTAATTCTCTGCCACCTGCAACAAATAAATTTTGAATTTTATTCTAAACTCTATCTCTAATTTCTACATACAACACTCTATTAAAACACTACAAACTACGTGAGCAATTGCTACAATCTATAATCAATCTAAATTCCCTCACAATGGCATGCTCTCACACTCTCAAGAAGACCAACCAACCAACAACACTATTTTTTTTTTCACAAAAGTAAAAGCCAAAATATCCTCAACAATTGTCCAAGTGAATACCATAGGTAAATAACATGGCTATACCAATACCCAGGACACTTGTACTATAGTAATCTCCAAACCAATAGCACGGGAAAAGACCTTGGTAATTATGTCAATACCAAGGACACTTGTACCACGGTAATATCCAAATCAAAACCATGGGAAAATACCTTGGTTATGTCAATACCAAGGACACATGTACCATGGTAATCTCCAAACCAATACCATAGGAAAATACCTTGGTTATGTCAATACCAAGGAAACCTGTACCATGGTAATCTTCAAACCAATACCACGGGAAAATACCCTGGTTATGTCAATACCAAGGAAACTTGTACCATGGTAATTTCCAAACCAATATCATGGTAATACTCTATTCATCACCACCATCCAACATTCAATATGCAACACCTACAAATCACATATCCATCCTCACATATTCATGCTAGCAGATATGCCAAGAACCATCTACACATCATCCACCTGCATCCAATTATACATGTGTACAACCAACTAACATGTAGCCCAAACTACTAGGTTGGCATCAATGCCAACCATCAATACTGCAACACACATCAATGCCAATAAACAAACCTATAATTCAGCCACAATATCTAGATCAGTCCAGTGAATTATGCCTTCCTCAGATCAGAAACAAAAATCTTCAAGAAATGCTCCATAAACTTGCTCCAAATGTGGCCTTCTTAATATGTTCAATGTAGCTCAATCATTGGACTACTCCATATGTGTTATGCCTTAGATCCACTGATTTGTTGAGCTTGAATGACCACGACTAGGGTGAATTTATATTTGTTGGGAGGTGGCCCTATATTGGAGCCAATATGAACCAATTAGGGTTGATATGACCATATGGATAAACATTTGTTGTGCAATAAATTCTCCAACGAAACAACCAGCAAATCAGGCTTAGAAAAACTTTAGAGAAAAAATGTCTTTAAAGATATATGTTTCAAGCTTGACATGGACAATGAATTTAGGCCATTTAAATTTACAACTTTGGCCTTCCTTTTAGGGAAACAATGAATGTTAAGTCCATAACCCTTTGGGGAAAATGTGTTAGTGCTAAATCCATCTTTGGAGAATCAGACATCAAAAAATTAGTATCTCTCTAAACAGGAGGACCCATAAAATCTTCCACCTATCAAACGAAATGGAATGACTGAGGCTATCAATCTAGGAGGTCCTTGCAAACAAATTCACTTGATTTGTGCATGCAAAACATCAAACAAAATCTAGCCCATTCACTCTTTGACATCAATGACTATTTTTCCAACACCTATCTGAAAATGATAGTCGTTGAAGGTTTGGCTATCGTTTCACATTTCCCACAATAAAAGGTGTCAACCTATGGGAGGATTGTTATTCAAGAGGAACATGATGTTATTATTCCTTGGGGTTATTTTGATTGAGCTTATCAGAGTGATGATTTTGGGTAGTGGCTCAAACAATTGGGTAGAACTATTAGCTTGCATATGCCTTATATCCTTTTCTCAAGAGAAAGTTTGTGACCAACTTCATTTTTTTGGTGAATCTTTGATGGCGGTGAATTGGGTTAATGAGACTCAACAATGTTGAAACATTCCCCTTGCCCATATTTTGGAGGATCTTCTAAGATTGAAGCATACCTTTATTCCTTTACATGAATGCATGTTTACAGGAATGAAATGGAGATACAAACAGGTTATCTAAGGAATTCCTTCACATGGCTCCAAGGTTGTGGTAGGTAGATGAAAACATGTGGGTTGAACACTTCCAATACTACCGCATTCCATTTATGGACGTGAATCAAAATGAGGTACATGTCTAAATTTTTTAGACATTCCCATATCAGTTTTTTTTTTTTTAGCACATTGTTGTTATTGTATATGTAATATTTGTTTTAGAGCCTGCTCGCAATGGAAGCACTATATTAAAACCTTTTTTTGTGATGAAAAAAAAAGTATGGACTATATGATGCCATGATAGTATATGAGATTTTTTATTTCCACTATTAGAACTGGGAAATTTTCTTAGTGAATACATTCACTGAAGTGTATATAAAAACGTAATGTTTTCATCTATATGAATTAAATTATGGTTATTTTCCAAGGAAAAAAAATTGTGGATTATAGCATTCATATATTGAAATTTTGATAGGTTTTAGTTTGTAATCTATCTAGGGTTTTGTTACTCTTTGAGTGTAGAATATAATTACTATAGTTCGAGAAATTTCAACAGTTCCACTCACAGATAGATTCCTCCATTGTTCCAATTTTTCACAAATGCATGAGTTTCACGTATATTTCTTTTTTGTTGATGTCATTAATATTTTTTTTTTTTGCTTGAAAAATGGCTAATTTATTGATGTGCCTTGGATATTTATGGTTCACCATAAGAACTACTAACAATTTGATTCATTTGAAAACCTGGATGTCACTTAAATTATCATCATCATCCGAAATCTAATACATCTCGAAGTATTGTTAAATTTTGTTTATCCAAATAATACTCTTCTAATTATCTTGACCTTCAAATTTATGAGTCATCAATCTTTTTTATTTTACTTGCAAAGAGGTCATTATAAAATTTGGTGAATTTTTTTTCTTTCTAATCCTAAAGGAAAAGCTATTTAGGTTAGGAGGGTATTCATATAAAACTAGTTGTGGAAAGTTACTTAATAGTGCATTCAAAGGATCCTTAGTTGAATGAAGTTGTCATCGATATGGTCTAATATAGGCATCAATAAATTCATTGTCGAGACCTTAAATTGTCATATTTGTTTATTCCATGTAACCCTTGATTCTCTCAAATATCATGTCAAATCCATTATGCGGGATGTTTTATCTTTTTCTCGTTGATTTCATCCAAATTCAGATGCATGACTTGGAAAAATTAGTGATTGGAAATTAATGTATGTGCTATCATTAATTATCCTAAAAAATCAAGTCAATCAAGAATTATTTTCTAAGTTTCCAATGAGGGTTTTATTTTTCCTGTATCACAACCTAAGACTACTTCAATTGGTATAGCACTAACCACAATCAACCTATGAACCTCCATGGTAGCTACGTGGGCCTACAACAATAGCCCTATATTTGAAATTCACGTAATCATAGTTTCTCTACAAAGATATCATAGTGCACAACAAAGCGTTGACTCAATATCTGGCTCTAATACCACTTCATTACAACCCTTTTTAATTAACACATACCAAGTCTAAAGAAAATTCACACTAAACACAAATATATTGAAACTTATTTCATAAATAAAAAATGAAGCACAAATGAATGTTATAAGTACAAATGAAGAGTTAGGTCATGTGACTCTTTGGCAAAAAGTGAGCTCAACTACCATGTGTTTTTAAGTTATATATTTATATTATATTAATAAAATATACCTATGTTTCAAGTTTGTAGGTATATTACAACATCCCAAGGTTGATTGTGATAATAATCATGAACACGTTAATGATAAAGACATTGCAAATTAGTCAATGGAATATGCAATTGATATCCTTAAGGGATAATTTTTAGTTTTGTAGGTTAATATATATTTTGAAAAAGATCATGAATTATTCATTGTATATGTGATTGATCTCATAAGTAACAAGGTACCAAAGATCGAAAACTATTTAATTTTGCAAGAATTTCAAGATGTATTTCTACATGAATTACTTGGATTTCTCCCTAGAGGAAGGTTGAATTTATCATATACCATGTCCTTGGAATAAGTCCCATAAGGTACCATATTATAGGAGCACGTCAAATGCTAGCCTTGACTAGTATTTTACACTGGGGGATCACCAATACTCTTTATTGGAAAGGATGAAACACTTAATGTAAAGCACTAACTACATGCAATTGAACAATGCCACCATCAAAAATAAATATCATTTATCAAAGATCAACTATTGTTTGAATTTCAGTGGAAGGCATGATGCATATATTAACACACAAACCAAGTGAGTAAACCATTAATCAAAACCATAATACAAATGTGTTATAGGTAAGCTCTCCAAATAGGATTACATTCATCTAGGTAAAGTTTGCATATAATAATCATACTATAAACAACTAAGGAAGAACGAATAAGAGATAGAAGACCTCAAGAGCATGACAATGCTAATTAGAAGTCAAGTTCCTCGCATTACTCATACAAGGATTAATAGGAGCTAGAACATCTTGTGAGAATGGTAGAAAAATGATATCTAAATTCATTACAACACCAAATACCCCTTGGAAAAGGGGCTAAAACCCACTCTAAATGCATAAATGAAACTAGTTTTCAAACAACATTTACAATGCTTAGACTATTGAAAATATGTAGCTACAATCGGTATTTTTGTCAACAAACTCAAAGGAAAAATTATTATTATTATGTTGATCAAGTCAACCCTAGTTTGACAGGTCAGCCCTACCTCATGAAGGGGTTTGACCCTTGTTCAAAACCATAGTTTTAAAAAACGGTCATTTCGAAACGGAAACGGTTGAGTTGATCCGTTTCGCTCCCAAAAATATTGCCTCAGTTGAAGAAACGGCTCGGTTGGCCGAGTCAGCCATGACTCGGCCGAGTCATTGAATGACTCGGCCTAGTCATGGCTGACTCGGCCAACTCGGCCGTTTCTGTACTGACTCAGCTGAGTCACAAAAAACGACCCGTAACCCAAGTAAAACAACGATTTAACATTTTTTTAATGAAATTTTAAGGTGTTTTCTGATTGGTTTCGAATCCAATGTGCTTTATGAATTAGTTAAATGTTATTTGGGGTCCGTTTCCCCCTCCCAAACCCTATTTAACACACTCAAATTCTCTCATTCTCTCACAACAATCTCATGCATTTGAGTGAGAAGTTCTTTGAGAGTTAGTGAGTAGTTCTTGAGCTTGTTTTTGGAGCAGCAGTGAGGAGTCTTGGGGGAGCATTGTAGCTGGAGTGAGGAGCTTCTTGGGCAGCCATTTGGAGCAACATTGCGGAGCTGATTCTTGGAGCAAGATTGAGGAGGAAGTTTGCGCCTGGAGGTATTTTTTTTCACCTCTATAAATCTTTTTTTGCTTATTAAATTTTAGGTGCATATCTAGAAAGCCTAGAGAGTGTTTTTTGTCAAAGAAATGAACATTGAATCAATGTTTTTTTTTCATTTTCAGATTGTTTGCTTTCATTTTCTAGTCAAAAATTGGCACCTAGAGCGAGAGATCCTGCTTGGGCATATGTTGAAATGGTTGATAGTCAAATGCAATGCAAATTTTGCCATAGGAAAATTAAGGAAGGTCCTGGGGGCATTAATAGGCTGAAACAACAATTGGCAGGGATTAGAGGCCAAATTACTCCATGTACCTCACCAGAAATTGGAGAGATTAGGAAGCAATTGTTGGCCAGCTTTGAGAAATTTAAAGAAGATAAGGCTAGGAAAAGAGACATATAGGTTGAAATTGGGAGGAAGAGGGAGATACAAAAAATGATGGCTACCAACCCCAATTATGATTTTGATGGTTCTTCCTCTATCCCTCAAACGGATACATCCAACCCTTTCCGATATGTTCCTCCCTCTTTTGGTTTTGTTCAAGATAAGGGAAAGGGTAGAATGAAAAAGGGTGATGTGATTATCAAAAGTTATTTCACTCCCTCCTCTCCATCAGATGCACATGGTCCTCAAGTTAGTAAAAGTCAAATGCAGCCCACTTTAGATGACCATTGGAAGAAAGAATTGAGGGAGACTGCTTGTGAGTACATAGCTAGATGGTGGTATGATGTTGATGTCCCCTTTAATGCTGATCGTTCACCATATTATGAGCCTATGTTTGATGCCATACATGCTGCTGGAAAAGGCTTCAAAGGCCCTACTATGCATGAGCTAAGGGGGTATTGTTTGCAGAAACAAATTCAATCCATTAATGAGTATTTGAAAGAGTTCAAGGACTCATGGGCAAGAACAGGATGTACCATCATGTCAGATGGATGGAATGATCAAAGAAACCATACCATCATAAACTTTCTTTTCGTCTGCCCATGGGGAACCATGTTTTTAAAATCAGTTGATGCATCTGATAAGGTAAAAGATGGCCACTTGTTGTTTCAGCTATTGGATCAGGTTGTTGAGGAATTGGGGGTGGCTAATGTTGTTCAAGTCACCACAGATAATGCCTCTAACTATGTTCTTGCTGGTAAGCTGTTAGAGGAAAAACACAAGACCATCTTTTGGACCCCATGTGCTGCACATTGCATAGACCTCATGCTTGAGGATGTTGGAAAAATAGATTGGGTCAAAAACACTATAGATCATGCCAAAAGCATAACCAAATTTATGTACAATCATACATTGATTTTGAGCCTCATGAGGAAACACACTAGGGGCAAGGATATTATTAGGCCTGCCATCACTAGATTTGCTACTCATTTTTTGACATTGCAATCTATGCTTTCCCAACATAGAAACTTGCAAAAGATGTTTTCCACTGATGAATGGAATCAAAGCAATTGGTCTAACAAACCAGAAGGCAAAGAATTGAAAAAGAAAGTCTATGAAGAACCTTTTTGGAGAAAGGCAGCAGAGATTGTGAAGCTTGCTGAGCCACTAGTTAAGGTGTTGCGGTTGGTGGATGGGGAAAGGTTGGCTATGGGCTTCATTTATGAGGCTATGGATCAAGCAAAGGAGCAAATAAAGACGGTATACAAGGATAGAGTGGAAAAGTATGGGCCCATTTGGGCAATCATTGATAAAAGATGGAACAATCAACTTCGTCACCCTATACATGCCACTGGGTATTTTTTGAACCCATGGTATCATTATAAAGCTAAGGAGTCAGGAGCTTTAAGGGGGGAGGTCAGAGATGGACTGATTGATTGCATTGATCGCATGATCCCATTGGATTTTGATCAGCTGGAGATACACCAACAGGTCACAACCTTCACCAATGCCTCGGGTACCTTTGGGAAGAACCTAGCAAAGATTGCAAGAGAAGCAGATGAGCCAGGTAAACAAAAATTTCAATTTTCAAATTCTTAATAGTTTTACTTCTTTTTTTAAAGTTTGTTAAATCATTTATAATTTGAAAGTTAGATATAATTTGTAATTTTGTTGAGCTAACTCATTACACTCCTATGTTTTTGGCAGCACAATGGTGGGAGGCCTTTGGTGGCCATTGTCTTGAATTGCAAAGGTTTGCAATTCATATTTTGAGTCAAACTTGCAGTGCAACTGGGTGTGAGCGCAATTGGTTTGTCTTTGAGAGGATTCACACAAAGAAGAGAAACCGTTTGGATCAAAAACGGTTAAATTATCTAGTTTATGTCCAATACAACCTCCGGCTTAGATGAAACCAATTGCCGAACAAAAGAATTGATTTAGATCCCATTGTGTTGGAAGACATTGATCCAACATCAGATTGGGTAGTGGAGAGTTGTCCAGCGGAGTTTGATCCTGATGAGGATCTTGATTTAGATTTAGATATCGAGACATCAGTTGAACTTGAACATGTTGTTCAATTGAATGCAGATCCTGATCCACCAACCTCAGTCTCACAGCCAGCAAGGACTCCAGTTGTAGGTGCTTCCTCTGCTCAGCCACGACAGAAGTGCAGCCGCATATCTACTCTATCTCAGCTTGCATCTGCTGCAGTTGCACAACCTGCTAGTGGTACCACTTCTACAATTGCAGTTGGAGATGATGATAATGATGAGGAGCCATGGGGCCCCCTGTCTGACTCTGATGATGATCCAGAGATTGATCGACATGATCTTGGCTCCTCTGACAGTAGCTACTAGCCAGTAGTAGTGTAGTACTAGTACTGGAGTCTGGTCACAATTTACTTTTGTTGTAGAGGCCATTTCTAGCCTCCTTGGTTATGTGTTTTTTGTTTTGAGTCTTTGATCATGTATGACAGTTGACTATGAGTATGTATTGCCATTGGACAGTGCACTGGGTGCCATTTTGATATAATGAATTGATTCATGAGCCTACTTTGATCATATGTTGTCTTCCATCTATATTATAATGCTGTGTGTTTGAAACATGAATGGACATCTTTAAAATTATGTTTAAAATCTTTAAAATTATGTTTTTTTATTAAAAATAAAAATATTTAATGTATTTTTTACAACGACCGAGTCATTGAAATTGAGTCGGCCGAGTCATTACCGTTTCAGAGTCAGAGTCAGAGTCGATCCTCGGCCGAGTCGGAGTCGGAGTTGGAGTTTTAAAACATTGTTCAAAACCACTTGTTTGGACATGTATATTGACAAGTGATCCTCCTCATTTGGCATCCACCATCAACAAAAATTTGGACCTATTCTAAGTGTCTTCTGCCCACACGTGTAAAGAAGGAGAGAGAGAGAAGTTGACCAACGAATTTTGACCAAGTCTATTCTCTATTTGACCAATTTTGACATTAACCTTTTGGAGCTCTTGTTGACCAAATATTTGACTAGATATAAGGCCAAATATTCTTGGAATCTTTGACTAGACATTGATCAAATTTATAAGTAGTTTTTTTGAGTTGACCGAGCCTATTTTGAGTAGATTTGATCACATGTCAACTATATTAGTTTGACCAAAAATCTCAGAGGAGTTGCATGGTTGAAATTCAGCCCCTTTGACTACAATTGATCAGGATCAAAAGAAGGTCGAAATTCGGCTTATTGACCAAGTTTGACCTACTGATTAGAATCTTGACTTTCTCTCCTTTGACCAAATTTGACTTGGAAAGTGGTATGGTTATTTTGACTATGTTTCACTTAGAATTTAGATGTACAAATTGATTGAATTGGACAATTTCTCATAAGAAAAGGTTGTTGGGATTTTCCCATGGTAAATTTTGTGTCTCTTATGTATCATTTTTTTACTGTGATCTATACTACCCTACTTCATTTATGGTTGAAATTTTATTAAGTGTAGTTGTTTAATGATCTGAATGTGCTAAGAAGATAAATTATACCATTGGATATAATTATTTGCCAAAAAATTGTGCTTATATTAATTTAACTTAAAATCAACATGGTATCAAAGCTTTGGTGAAGGAAAGGGAATTGAGATCACTCTCAAGAGACCTACTTCTGCAATCTGATTATTGTCTATATTTATGACCATGTGTTCCTACTCTAAGACAAATAATAAGTTGAAAGGTGCTACAAACTTCAGGGCTTGGAAGACAAGGATTGATCTTATTATTGCAGAAAATGATGTCTTGGATTACGTGAAGGGAAAAGTGACTGAACCTCAAAACAATGAAGGAAAGGAAATATTCAATAAGAATGAAATCTTAGCCATGAGGATCATTGTTGAGTCCATTAGAGATCACTTGATCCCATATGTTTCACATTTGGAAACTCCAAAGGCTATGTATGATGCTCTAGTAGGATTGTACTCCATCAATAACATTGGTCAGAAAATGAGTTTGAAGAATCAACTTCGTGATGTTTGAATGACAAAGGATGATACTGTGGCTTCTTATTTCATAAGGATCTCCCAATTGAGAGATCAACTTAAAGCTATTGAAGAACCGATTTCTAATACAGAGCTTGTAACTACAACTCTTAATGATTTTCCTTTTAAATGGGATTCATTTGTAGCAAGCATTTGTGGAAGAAAATAAGTTCCAGGTTTTGATGACTTATGGGCCTCTTGCACTCAAGAGGAATCTAGAATTGTCTCACAAGGGAGGATCTAAATACCTCACAATGGTGATGAAGAATTTGCAACTCAATTAGAGAATGCTAGAGGAAGAAGGAATTTTGGAAGGTTTCAAAGGAATGCAGAAAGAAGGCCCACTCCAGGAAGAAGACCTCCCCCCTTTCAAGGAAGGAAGGATATGTCAAGAGTTCAATGTTTTCATTGTCAAAAGTATAGCCACTATCAAGACAAGTGTCTTGAAAGGAACAATAACAAAAAGAGAAGGGGCAAGCAACATGCTTCTACTAAAAAATTTAATGATTAACCATACAAGAAGAAGTCAAAGAATGACAACTCTAAAGATGATAATTATTTCTACTATTCTTCTCTTATAGGTTCTATTGTAGATCACAAGGGTGTTTGGTTGATTGACAACAATACTTTTAGACATACGACAAGAAATCATGACAGTCTCACAGAGTTGGCTGAAAAGAAGACGGCTCAAAAGGTGGAGCTCGGTGACAATGGAAAATATGAATTCAACGACACTAGTTCAACATCCTTTCAATTGGAATCAGGAGGTAACATTTTCTTAAAATGAGGCATTGGTTAAAGATACCTGGTTTGAAAAATAAATTAGTCTCTACTTCATGATTAGAAGATAAAGGGTACATAGTTACCTTTGTTGATGGTCATGTTCTAGTATGGAAGAAAGCCTCTAGCATAGATTCTACCAAAGTAATTGGTGTTTGAAAAGGACGCTTGTATAGACTCCTGGGAAAACAATGTTTATATTTGTGAATTATGGCACCATTGATATGCTCACATTCACAACAAATCCTTGCGTATAATGAGAGAATTTGTTACAAGTTTTCCAAAAATCAAGGTTGAACATGAAGGAGTTTGCAAACGATGCACATTTGGAAAGAATACCAAAGGACCATTTCCTGTAATGTCCCTTATTTCTTAAGCTTGGAGCCATTGTTTCCACTTGCCTAATTGTCTCCTTTCAGCTAGTGAGAAGGGAAAATTATCATGCAGACCAAATAATTTTTCCCAATTTTGATATTATTATATATTATTAAATAAAAGGGGTAATTTATGATGAATAAGAATGGGGAAAAAGTGATTTTATTAGAAGGGGGAAAATGCCACTTAGGAGAAAAAGTGACTTCATCAATCAAGTAATATTAAAAAAGGGGTTCTAGAAGCTTGGAGAAAATGAAAAATTATAAAAGGAGGGTGTAGATCATTTTATATCCATTTTCTATCTCATGATTTCTCATTTCCATTGAAGAGGAGCTCAAGTGAGTTTCTAACAGAGGGTTTCAAGTGAAATCCTCACACTAGTGTTAGTGGATCTTATTGCCACCCCGGCTAGTCTTCTCCAATTTTGGTGGACAACATTGCCACCCTAATTGGATCACTTTTCATAGGTTTTCTTGAAGATCTAACAAAGCTTGTTGCAGGAAAGCTTCAACATTTAAGAGCATAATTGTTATGTTGGAAATACTGAGAGGGGAGTGAATGAGTATTTCTCTTCAATTAGTTAATTTAACTTTTCAAAGCATTAATTATCATTATCATCGGACCAATACATGAATCAACACCATTCAAAAATGCATAATATCAAGATAATGGACACTAAATTTTTAGGTGGAAACCCTTTTGGGAGAAAAACCACCGAACACTTCTTAATATATGTCTTTTCAAGATTACATCAATGGGAATCTCCAACTTTCAATATTCTCCAACTACAAATGGAAGGAGGCTCCAACCCCCTAATTTATCAACTACAAGTGAAAGGACACTTCAATGCCCTAATTTACTAGCTCTAACTAGAAGGATGCTCCAACGCCCTAGTTTACATGCTCCAACCTGAGGGATGCTCCAACACCCTGCGCAGGCTTTGACCTTCCCTAACACCACCATGGCACCCTAAAGTGTTCTTAGGCTCTGACCTGAAGGAGAATCCAATCACCTATCTTGCACCACCCTACCACCCTGATTAGTAAGCTTCCACTGTCCTTGAAAGCTCCAACCTTCAACTCACATTGACAGACCATGTTTCACAATTCAAATTGGATCCCCCTGTGCTTCATTAAAAATAAATAACATCAAATAGTCTAATGAATTTTTTTCGGTCAGTAGTACTGGCACAAATTCGTCAATAGAAACAATATCTTATTTTGCTCAATGATCAAACTCTAGTTTTCAATGCTAATGATGTAACAAGTGTGACCAATATTACTTATCATATAAATGTATATGTTAGTAACCCTATAAGTAGTGTGTCCAATTCAAAATCACAATCATCTACATTGTCTCTGCTTTGGTGTCACAATCATGTAATATTATCACTTCTCTCACTATTGACTTGTGCACATAAGCACAAACCTAGATGCCACCAATATGTCTTGTGCCCAACATTACATCGTCTCAAATTTTGTAACAAAATCATGCAAGCCCTCTCTACTATCTCAAACCCCAACTTTTTCAAAACATTATCACAATACTTTAAACTCAATAACCATTGTCATTGTATGTTTAAGGATGAAATCCTTAGATAATGTAACTAAGATTCCAAAATGTGCCTTCACAACAAAAACTGACCTTTGCCTTAAGATACTTTCACTACTATTGTGACATATACCCTCATTGTTCACATATACTAATGTTTTTGTCCTTGTTGTGGATGAAGCCTCTCTCTAGAAACCTGAGCTTGATTAATTCTTGAAGGACACTCTAAATTAATAAGGTTTGTTTACATATTCAATAATATTTCAGGAACTTAAATGCCAGTTACACAATACTACAAGAGATGGGATAGTTTCTGATGCTAACCAGGAATACACTTCAACTTGACTTTGTTTTGCAATTAAATCTCAGACCTATGAACCATAGATAATACTCATGCTTTGTTACTTTTATCAAAACAAAAAAGAAACATAATTTGCAAGTCTTAAAAAAAAATCATGTCTTGAGCACCATACACACTTCAATATTTCAACGTCCAACACTACAACACTTATGGAACTTGGGAATTTTTCATTCAACAATGTTTGATGAGATCAAATAGATCTTAAGTTCAATGCAGATCGCTTCCAATATGTGCCTAGAAATCAAAGAACCATTTTACTCAAATCCTTTTCCATGAATAAAACAACACAACCAAAACTTATCCAAAAACAAAAAGGCCTGATGCATGAGTCATGATTATTAAATAGAGTATATGATCTACATCATTTCAGAATTTTTTTGTTCCCTTCAATTACTTTAGTATGAGTGATTTAGTCATGATTCCTCATGTCTCTTTCATTGCAAATATACACAAGGACCAAATAGTTAAAACAAGTTGTACGCAAATCTTCAAACTCTATCCATATCACTTCAATTTTTTGTACTCCTTTCAATTATTTTAGTTCAAGTGAGGCTTTCAGGAATCATTTGGTTTGTCACTAGGTTTTAGCCTCATCCAAATAGATTTAAAGGCAAGTAAAATAGTCATAGAAAAGGCCCAAGGAATAGTCTAGAATATATGTGCCAAAACCTATATGCAAATTTCAAATATTCTCCGTGGATGTGATCTTCAAAAGAGACACAAATGTAATCAAAGGAGGAATTTTGATACTTTTCAGGTCTGTTTGAAAATAAGCCTCAAAGTTTTGCATGTAAGGAGACCAAGGTATCCATGAACATGTGATATATATTTTTCAAAAGGCCTGTTGGAATCTACCTTTTAGAGTGCTAAACCATACCACAAAAATCTAACCAAATGGCCATAATACCCCAACATAATCGAAGGAACTGTAGGTAGATATAGTTGCAAATTAACCTGAAATGAATGAACCTTGTTGCAAAAAAATACACAAAAGAAAGCATAGATAACCATAGAGATCTCAAGGAAATTTTGAGATAATGCCTTCCTCAACAAGCTTGAGTTTGTTTCAAAGAAATATTTTTCTTGAATATTCATATCATAACCCCATAAACCAAAGCTTTGACCTCCCAAGATAAAGTGTTTTTCACAAGGCCTATTGGAGAATGTAATAGGGCAGTTATTAACTCCAATTATCCTTAACCTTAATAATTTCTTGTGTACTCTAGTTATCTTCTTCTGTTTCCTTATTAGATATTTTCATCAAACAATTATCAAGAGCGAAAAAAATAAAGACAATGGACACAAGTATTAAGCTTCAAGCCAAGGAAAAACCCCTCCAAGGGGAACCCCATAAATAATTTATTCTCTTCTTATAAAATATGCTTCAAATGAGAAAACCAAGACCCAAAACCTTAGATTAAGTCCCCCTCCAAGCACCAAGTTAGCCCTCCAAGAAGCCCTGTCAATCCTACTTTAACTAGCTTCCAGCTTCAACTTTCCCCCAAGCTTCAACCCTGCAACTTTGACTTGAAATCTTCGGCCCTGTAGTAGTTGCAGAAACCCTAATTCTAGCATGTGTCAATCCTTCATGAAATATTCCTTCAAACAAGCCAAGGTATCCCAAGTCAAACTAGACCAAATCAGAGTATTCATTCCTACAACTTGGATCTGTAATTCATCCTCCTGCAATTCAAACCTAAAATTTTCAGTCTTCTTTATAGCTGCAGAAACTCCAACCTTCAGGCGTGTAAGAGAATAAGGTCCAAAAACAATTTTTCCTTCTTCTTCATTTCTCCTTGCTTCCTAGAACTTCAATCTTTCTTTCTTCTTGCTTTTATCTTAATATTAAACTTGATTATTTTGAGATCAAATTTGGTGACAAATGAGGTCAAATATGCTTGTATTTATAGCCTTTACATGAGGTCGAATTTTCCTTTCTAGGCTGACTTGTCACTTCCATGGACAACTTGTGCTTGGAGGCTCATAAATCTTTCAAGACTCAAAATCGATATCTTTTACATGTTAAAACTTTCCCAAAAGGGTCTTATACTATTGACATGGACTCTCTTGACTCGAGAAAAATATTATTTTGACATGACAAACCATAGAAGCATGAAGAACATGCTTGACCTAGATGACTATCAAAGTGGAGCATGAAACCCATGCTTAAATACATATTTTTGTTTCTTCTTTTTCTTGTAACATAAAATATACATAATGACTTGAGTACATTGACAATTATAAAGACCAAAACTAGTTACATTTTCCATCACTCCCTCTTAACTAGGGAGGTATTCATAATTGTACAACTAGTACAAGGTTATTACCAAATTGAAGATTTCTCGTAAGAAGATTCAGATTGGTAAGTCGTATTTAAACATCAACATTATGACCAACATTGTCAACATAATAAGGCATTAACTTGACAAGATCTCTCTTATATAAGAGCATAACATTGGGGGGCTTTACATGAGATACAATAATACCTCTACAAGGTACATACCCCATCTATATGTTCACTAGGTATGTCCTTTTAGGACTATTATTTTCTTGGATTCCCAAACCTCAAATAATATTGGTCCTCTTCAACCACTCTTATCTTGGATACTTGTCCAATCCTCAAAGAGTGTCGATCCACTTCCCATCTTGGATTTTCTATCCTTAAGGAAATCGTAGATGATTATCCAATCCTCCAATCACTATTCTCTCTCTATGACCTTCACTTGGACGTACAGTTGTTAGTCATAGCCTAGTGCATGACACATAAAGAAGAGAATACAAATGTGATGTTTATCATCACTCCCTCTCAACTAGAGAGGAGATCCATATTCCCACTTGATTTAGGGAAAATATTGTTATGGAACCAGGTCACAAAATGATAGAAAAGATAGATCAGTGCCTTAGAATTCAACCTCTTTGAGGGGGAACCTCCTTTACATTACACAAATGAACAATTCTTGGATGATACAAATGACAAGACCTCCTTTCTATATATAAGAGTCTAAGGGGTCATAATATAATCATACCCGACATAACAATAATAAAGTAAGGGTATAATAATAACAACTATGGGCTTCTATGGGTCACAATAATAACAATATGGGGACTACATGGGCACAACAATATAATAAGGGGGTTGTACTAATAAAAATAAGGGGTTACACTAGTAGTATAGGGACCTGACATGCCCATCTCCTTCAAAAAGTATTGTCCTCAATGATTGAGTAGTTCTTGATGCTTCTGTATAAAATTCTCATCCTTCCATGTGGAATCTTCAGCAGGTAATTTCTTCCACTTGATGAGATACTCTGAAATTGATCAATTTCGTAGTTGTCGACTTCTCTGTTCTGTGAATGCTTCAGGTTCCAAAATGTTTTTCCTTCCTTGTCAAGTTCTGGAAATATTGTTGGAACTGGGATCTTCTGCAAATTTTGAATGAGTGGCCACACTTCTTCGTCCTTCTTCCATTCATACCTTGTTTCGTTTATCCAATCAGGTTGGATAATAGAAATGGTGCACAATAATGCTTCCACATCCTCATCCTTTCTTGAGAGTGCATCTGCCACAACATTTTGCTTCCATTTTTTGTAGATGATTTTAAAGTCATAACCCAACATCTTTGTGACCCATTTTTGTTGCTCTTCAGAGGATAATTTTTGTTCTAAAAATTATTTAATACTATCATGATCCATTTTTACCTTGAAGTGTCTTCCCATTAGGTAAGGTCGCCATTTCTTAAGTGCGTGTAGTGTTGCCAACATTTCCTTCTCATAAATAGCTTTCTTGAGGGACATTTGTTTGTATGTATGTAACCATAAAAACACCCAATCACCTACATCAAAACTTATTTCATTGCGATGTTGATCTGCATGTTGTTTCATTATATTCTGCACCAAAGTGGCGTTATCCTTTAAAAGTTTTAGAACTTGTTGTTGATGCTCGATGTGATATTTCATTGCTTGAATCTTTTTCTTCTTGATATGTCCTTCTATATTTAGAGTTTGAAGAGTGGTAATTTCTTCTAGTGCATTACAAGATATGGTCGGATTCATTTCTTGACACTCTATGTGATCTTTCACTTCTTGAACATTTTTCTTCTTGATATGTCCTTCTATCTTGATAGTTTGAGGAGTGGTAATTCCGGCCATTGCATTACAAGATATGTTCGGATTCATTTCTTCTTACTTGATGTGGTCTTTCACTTCTTGAACCTTTTTCTTCTTGATATTTCCTTCCATCTTAAGAGTTTGAGGAGTAGTAATTATTTCCAATGTGTTACAAGATGTGGTCGGATTCATTTCTTCTTTCTCTGGGGTTGGTTCCTGGTGTATATACTCTTGTTTTGACATTTCTTGATCATTTTCTTCCTCCTCTCCATAATCAATGTAAAATAATTTCTTCTCAGCACACTTATGACCTTTAATGTATTTTTTATCACAATTGTAACAAAGCCCTTTTTCTCTTTTTTCTTCCAATTGTTGTGGTGTAACCCTTGTAGGTTGTGGAAGGCTAGGAGAAAAAACACTTCCATCTTTATAGTTGTGAGGGGTAGACTTCCTTGTTGCCATAATTTTTCTTTCCACTTTGTAACAAAGCCCCTTTTCTCTTTTTTCTTCTAATTGTTGTGGTGTTGCTCTAAAAAAGGTGTTGCTCTTTGTATCCTCATAATGTGCTATAATTTCCTCCATGAAAATTGACCATGTAACAAGTGGTTTACGAGAACAAAGCCCTTTATACCATAAAAATTGATCTTGTTCTAAATATGAAGATGAAATACATACCTTTTATAATAGTGGTACACCATGTAGATCAAAATATTTCTCCATTTGTAGTATCCAATTTACCGGATCCTTGCCATCAAACTTCCAAATCTTGATTTTTCTTGATTTTAGGAGCTCGATCTTGAAACGACTGTAACTCTGTAATTTCAGATCTCCAAGTTCTAAAATTTATTCCTATGGTATCTCTTTGAGTTCTCTTTCTAAGCCCGCAAGTCTGATCAGAATTTTATTATCCAAGAAAGA
The DNA here is from genome assembly GCA_031772625.1 of Pinus tabuliformis. Classification (NCBI taxonomy): domain Eukaryota; kingdom Viridiplantae; phylum Streptophyta; class Pinopsida; order Pinales; family Pinaceae; genus Pinus; species Pinus tabuliformis. The sequence goes on from CM062816.1 coordinate 1,839,793,746, forward strand.
GTTATGCAAAATCTCCCATAGTGACCTGATTATAGACTAGTTCAGTAGAGCGAACTTATATGACGTGCCACGTCTCACTGTTTCAACCTTAGTAACAGAAACTGATATACAGAAAACTACATGAAGTACTATTTCTGAAACTTCTTACAAAATTTCAATTTGATGCTCAAAACAAAAGTTATGACGATTTTCCCAAGGTGACCTATTTGGAATGTAATTCGGGGGTCTACAAAAACCCTAACTTCCCTAGATTATATCTCCGAAAATGTAGTGAGACATGATTTGAAATTTAGAGCTGAGATTCAGAACGATTTCTTTTCAAATGGGTTTTTTTTTTTTTTTTTTTCTTCTGAAACTTTGTAGCGAAATATTTATCGTGAAAATTCCATGATGACCTATTTTAGATGAAATTCTGGAGCTTGCAAAAACCCTAACTTCCTCAGATCATATCTCCGAACATATAAATATATAGCGAGAAAAATTTGAAATTTGGACCTGAGGTTTAGTGTGATGTTGTCTCAAATGGGTTTTTCTTAGCTTCTGAAACATCGTAGAAAAAAAGTAATATCGAAAATTCCACGATAACCTATTTGGAGCAATGAAACCCTAGAATCCAAAGCTCTAATACCAAATTTTATGGAACCAGCTCACAAAAAGATAGAAAAGATAGATCAATGCCTTAGAGTTCAACCTCTTCGAGTGGGAAACCTCCTTTACATTAAACAAATGAACAATTCTTGGATGTTACAAATGACAAGACATCCTTTCTATATATAGGAGTCTAAGGGGTCATAATATAATTAGAGCCAACATAACAATAATAATGTAAGGGTACAATAATAGCAACAGTGGGCTTCTATGGGGCACAATAATAACAATATGGGGAGTACATGGGCACAACAATATAATAAGGGGGTTGTACTAATAAAAACAAGGGGTTACACTAGTAGTATAGGGACCTAACATAGATCCTTGCTCCTTTAAATATTAGCGAGAATTCATACTCCCTCTAAAGCATAGAGGAGATTAGTTCACGACCTTTCAATTGGGAATTCATAACCACAAGCTCTCTAGCTTGTTTCCATAAGTGTATCATCTACTAGTTCTTCATGGGAATAGTTGCATGGCTCCTTCTTTCTTTTGTATCTCATCATATTGAGATTTCTTGCATCCTAAATGTTGAGGAGCCATCTTTTCCTTTCAATATTGTGACAGAATTCAAGCCATCAACCTTGTATATCAATTTCCTCTATTCATCATTAACGACATTATATTGAGCCTTATCAAACTTCAATCTAGTCATAAATCCCTCACAAAAGTGATATTTGTTGATGTAGGAACGTGAACATCAAGTTATATTATTACACTACTACCTTTTAAATCCAATATGATGATATACAAATATTGAGTTCGCAATCATTTAAGTACCAAAAATAGTCACTCAACCCCATATGTTCTTTGAATTGAGTTTTAACATCAACAATTGAACTTGCCTCAACTTTCATCATGTATTTCAACATCCTTCTAGGTAGAAAAATGGTATGTTAACCAGATTGTTGGGGCTATCAATTGTTTGAATAAAAAATTAAATTACGAAACACTAATCTATCAACCAGGGATTCATCTTTTATTCCAAGACAATCTGCAAAGTTTATGCAAGAGAACCACCACTAACCAAGACTAATGATGGTACTAAAATGACCTATTTTCTCATAAATGGAAGTATAATGTGTAATTAACCTATAATTCATAAACTACATAAAAACTATTCAAACATTATTTTAACTCATTTAGTTAATTATAAATAAAACCAATACTTCTTCTAAAGAACGATTATGTCCTAAGAAACATAAATTGTAATTATGACAAGTAGTTTTTCACTTTGAATGACTTCAATGCTTAAGTTATCACGGTTCTCCTTCACCATTTATTCAATTTCTATTAAACACTTTTGATTACACTCTCCATAGGTTGTAGAAGATTTCTTCAGGGGCTCCTTCCATGAAGGTTTCACATAAATCCAAATATTCATCAATGAGGGGAGATAATATATTGATATTCAATGGATCTCCCTTTTCCACCAAGCTTTTGTGGTTGAATGGAACAATATAAAATCATTTCAACTTTTTTAATGTTTCTTAGAATAACTACGATGAACCCAAATTAGAAATGGGATTAATGCTTTGCTTCAAGTGGCATTGGCGTGACCTCAATTTGCTTCACAAGTAGATATAAAATCAAGCCACAAGAAAAGTTTCCAATTTTGATAGCCATAACTTGTAGAGCTGGAAAGTTGAATTTTTAAGGGTATATCTTGCTTAATATTACTTAAAATTGCAACTATGATGCCAATATGAAAATGACATCAAAACTTTGCTTTAGATGACATTGTTGTGATTGCAACCAGACTCATAAACAAAAATAAATGTTAAAGTCATCCCACAATATAATAATCAATTGATCTCGTTTTTTTGGCTATGGTTTCGAGACCACAACTTAAAATGGTTGTAACTTTCTTAGTATGGCTCAAAATTGCAATTATAACCCATTTTGGAAATGGTGACACAACTGCACTTCTGATGGCATTTGGTGCGACTGCAATATGGCTTCCAAGCAAGGATAAATGCCACCACAAGATAATCTGCAAAAAATAAAACAAAATGATTTCACATGACCCAAATTGCTACTTTGATACTACTTGTTAAGATTGATAGTGCATAATAATAACAAGAATAGAAGGAACACACAATTGGACATCAAAGGATTTCTATGTCCACACTAATCAAGTGAGGGAAAGCTCTCCCAACCACTTCAAATGGGATGACCTCCAATACGAGTGCCAAAGCATGATAGATAAACATTCCTTGATTACATGAGGAGTATTCCATCCCTAGTTACAACCACTCTAGATATCACTGCACTAATCCACCATTAGTGGACCTTCCATAATGAACATAGTGTTTTTTATTTATTAACCATCATAGTAGGCATGTATTAATGACTAGGCCACTTTATATTAATTAACCATAATACATCTATAAATTTAACTCTAATGGACATTTAGACCATTATTACATTACTGTAGAGGGTCGTGATGATAATTGTGTCTTTCTCTAGTGCTAGAGAGAAGTCGATATAAGGGATTTTGGGCACTATAGTAGATATTGTGTTTGACATAATAGTTGTGGATTATTTGCCTATACGTGACTTACTAATATTGTAATACGAAGATGTAGTTTATCATAATGGCATGGTAAGGATGCTATTAGAATGTGGCTTGCTATGGGTTTTTTCACTGAAATTTAATTTGTGTGGTTAGCTAAAGTTTAATGTGACTAGCTAACTAGTCTTGTGGTTACTTGATACATTACTTTTATTTTCTTGGGCATGCTTTATAGGCCCTTAATTTTAGTGATCTCTCTGATCCCACGACCTTCTTTTCCCTCTTTTTTCAGAAGTTGATGTGACATTTGGATGTGTGTCATCTATCCATCCTGATTTCTTCCCTCTACTTCTATTTCTCTGCCGATCTTATTCTAGCATCTTTGGACTAGTATTTGCATGAGGGAAACATCCATCTGATCCTTTCTATGTTGTTGAATTGAGGCTTCTGTGATCCATATTAAATTTACGAAAAGTTTTTTGGTGTAAGTCACATGATAATACATTTATCGACGCGTTTCGAACTAGCGAGTGTGGTTCATCGTTAGGACAAGTTGAAGAATCAGATCATGGCTACATATTAAATAGGGAGAGCAGACCTTCCAATGGCTAGGCTTGACTAAAAAACGGATATATTAGACTGGACCGAGCAAACAGCTATAATTGACCCAAAAATGGCTATATTTGACGATTTAATTAAAATAATATTATTATGTTAAAAAGAATTTTATTTTCCCGGATGCGGGTGACATCACTGTCCATGCCGCGAGTTAGAACAGTTATGAGGCATGTGGCTTGTCACATGGGCCTCTGTCAGCCCGGACAAGCCACGCCAAGCCAAGGAGCAGGCTCCTTAAATTCGCCGGAAGGCGATGCAATCAGCAAATTCGCAATGTTTTGCGTGGAGAGGAATGTAGTTAGGCTGTCTAGTCTGGAGCAGGGGAACGACGGGGAATGTACAGGAGGTTGCTGGCGCCATTCAATGCGCTGCAACATTCGAGGAGCATGGGAGCTATTAAGGTTGCCTCCCTGACCTCTCTGCCGCATTCCAGGCCGTTTGAGTGGGTTATTGCTTGGAACAAGGTTTCTGGAGGAATTATAGGTGAGGGAAGCCATCGCCAAATGCCAAGGGAGAGGCTCAGGATGAGCAGTCGCAGAGGAATGGCTAGAGGGCATTCTGCCTCTCAGAGGCCTGAGATTTCTCCAACGTCCTCAGTTGAATTTACCTCTGAGCAAAACAGGCCTCCAGGTCGCAATGCTAGAGGCAATTGGGGCATTCCGGAGTGTGGTCACTCGGAACATCCGGCCATTCGATATAGAATTCCCTGTGCTTTTGCTAATAACACTCTGATAGTGTCGGTTACTGTGGAGCATTGTAGCAGTGCTCGTGGGCGCTTGGATACGGTGACTGTCCCGCGGGTCGACATGGAGACTCCCACTGTAGACTTCACGCGTCCGGTTCAGACGGATGAAGCTGGCCCCAGCGAACCTGTTCAGAGAAGCTCGTGCCAGGGTAAGGAACCTGCTCAAAGGAGCTCGTGCCAGGGTAAGGAAGCAGCGGAAAAGCTCAAGGGTCCAGCATCTGATGAACCTCACACCACGGATGACGATTAACTCAGCAGTCGCCAAGTCTGGGCAGCAAGGAATGAATTTCTCTGACCTTTTCATTTTCATGATTTTGTACATCTATTATGGAGTTTATGTCTGTAATTTCGGTTCATAGTCTCAGCCCACGCGTCGTTCAACATGTTCACCATGTCATTTTCCATACGCAGCGTGTCGATTTGTGTTCACCTTGTCCAGTAATGCATCCATCGTGTCAGTTTCGGTACTCACCGTGTCATGTAATGAATCCACCGTGTCGATTACTGTATGCTACGTGTCGCTCTTCTATGCAAGGTAGCAATGACTGATATCTTCTCTGAAGGTACAGGGCTTTGGCCCAGATGTAATTTTTGTAATATTTTTGACTTTTTGTAATATAAATAGATCAGTGTTATCGAGAAAAAAAAAAAAAAAAAGAATTTTATTTTAATTTTTATTTTAAGTAAAAAGTTAACCACTTATAGCCCACGGGGCTTTGGATTGACGGTGAATGGGTGCGCTGTTAAGGCACTCCTTGCGATAGGTCACTGGTTCAATTCCCCATGGGTACTTAGTTTAGTCTTAACCTAGAAAAAAAAAAAAGTTAACCACTTATGAGTCAAAAATCTAGGGAATATGATAAACTTGTTAACTTATATTATTAGTAATTGAATAATATTAATATAATATTATAGAATTATTCTTATTATTAATGGCTAGGGTAACTATTTAATATAAATTAATTAGTAAAACACTAATAGATTAGTGTGTAAGGATTTAATATTAACTAGAATAATATTGATTATTAATATAATAATTATTAATTATATTATTTTTCCAATATTAATCGATCTAGGGATATTAGTAAATGTAAGAATTAATATAATATTGTAATAATGTTATAATAATAGTATTATTATTAAGGGTTTGGTTAACTAATTAATAAAAAATCTTATACTAGATAATTTAATTCTTTTAGACAGTTAGGATTTAATATTAATATTGATTATTAATATAATAATTATTATTGTATTATTAGTTATATTATTATCCCAATATTAATAGATCTAGGGATATTAGTATGTAAGGATTTAGAATAAAGTAATATTAATTAATAAACTAGTGTTATTATATTATAATGATGTTATAATACTAGTATTAATCATTAATGGTTTGGTTAACTAATTAATAAAATATCTTAAACTGGATAATTTAAATCCTTTAGACAGTCAGGAAAAGGACCATATCTTGAATATAAGGACCAGATATTGAGGGAGATTGAAAACAAAGAATTAAGGAAAAAGAAAGCAGGTTAAAGGATCATAAGGGGTGTTGTGCTCCTATACCAATAGGTGTCATATTTCATGATTGACTTGATTAGCTCTGCAATATGTACATACCTTTTCTTGTTGCAAAGGTTTTCCATATTATGAAAATATAAAAAAATTTAAAAAATGTAAAGAGGGTATACCCTAAAAGAAAAATCAAAGGGTGAAAAGATAAATGGTCAAAAGAAAAAATGAAAAGAAATGAACCCCAAATAAAAAGGACCAGGAAAGTGTGCAAGTCCAAATGCCACTACTATTTTATTATGTTGTCAATAAAGCATCATGTACAACTTGTTGAACTTTTTACCACAATTGATGACTGGCCAAACAGCTTAATCTTGGCCAGTTCATGCTTGAATTTCCTATTTTAGAAATATAGAATAAAAATCTGTCTAAACTGTTTAATCTTGGCAGATAAGTAGATAGGTAGAGAAGCAAAGGAGATTAACTGTTTAAACTGAGCCCTTGGAAGAAATAAGTGTAGATTTAGATAGGCTTATCATGTAAAGAAAAGAAAATTGAAAAGGGTTTTCCAGTCTAAGTGCACCCAAAGAAAAGAAGAAAAAATGTTAGGTACAGTAGGTTGGGTAGGCAGTTTTGATGTTGCAGAAGCATACTTGTGGTTGATTTTGTTTCTCAAGTTGTTCATCTTACTGTTATCACAAGTACCATGGCAGATGTTTGGACACAGACCAAGCAAAACATGACTAACTCCCTTTCATTCCTTTCCCAAATCACTTACTAATTCCCCCCCAGAGATATTGAGACCTGCTTAATATCCCCAAAAGGTCACTCATTCCATCTCATTATTGCCTCAGTAAACCCCCATTTTACTCATGAAAATGGTCATCTTCTGTGTATAGACCCCTTCTCTTCCCTTTGGGCCTAAGTTTTTATGTAAAAATTCCCAGACATATAAACTTAGCGCTTGCTTTCATTTGTCATATTAACACTAATTTATATTATATAAATCCCTTGTAAAAGATACCCTTATCCCGTACTATATATAATATAATCTCTGCTATTATATATATCCCGCCCCAGTTAAATAAACCATATCACTACATATAATAGGGATTAATAGATCCATTTGGGATTTATTAATAACCTGCTGCACACCATCCAAAGGGTTAATTAACATTTGGGTTAATTAATAACCTAACCTAATCTCAACCCCGATAACCAATCAATGCAGCCCCAATATGATTTTTTATTATTTAATACTGGCCCCCCCCGTGCATTAACCCTCCGTCACCTCCAATGAGTGCCTACCATCCGATCGGCGCCCTCCCATCGGATGGACGATATACATATCGCGACCCCCTCAGCCGCTGCATTTTAATGTCTGGAGAACTGGTGGTATTGCCGTCCGTACCAGGACGTGTGTCAACCGCTAGTGCTGCTCGTGGCCCTCCCATCCAAAACCGCTTTAGCCCATAAGTAGTCCGAGGTAAGCCACTTACCGCCCTCCCGTTGACCATCCACCGCATCGCTGCCATGTAACCATCCCATACCCTCCGCTACGCGACAACATGTCCTGTCATGATGACATCATCCGCTCATTAAATGCCAAAAATACCTTCCAAATCGTTTTTCACTAAATAAACGATAAAATGTCATTTTCGTCCCAATTTTCTGCGAACTATGCTCCATGCAAATCACGTCCGGTCGACTACTCGAGCAGTTAGCCCGTCACTCGGCCAAGAAAGTCCAGCGTCATGCTCGGTTGTTCGCCATTCGACCTGTAAATTCACAGTTATACCTATGCAGTTCAGGTATTTATCCCTGTTTACCCTACATACCTGCAATTTCACTTTTCCATAGAGAATTCTACCTGAAAAAAGCCAACTTTGAGTTTAAATCAGTCTATTTAATCCGTAAAAAGACTCCTAAACCTGCTGTTTAGTCCAATTCTCCACAGAAAGCCCAGATTCCTATTTGAATACACAAGAACCAAACATGGAAGCCCCCATAGCCCTGAATGTCGTGCCCATTAATACACCTCATAAAGACTTGAATTATATACCCTTGGCTGACAGAGATCTCCAAATAAAAGACTTAACTGGTGACAACAATCATCTTCAGACCTTTTGCCAAATCAGAGATAGTCATCTAAGCAAATCTGACATTTTTTGACTATGGGAATCAAACCTTCCCAGGTACTTTCTTCCCTCAGTCCATGTTTTCCCAGATATCATTCACCAATGCTGTGCCAGCTAAGACCCTATCCACAGAGCAGTTATGTCACCTTCCCAAACTGTCCTTTTTTCCATAACTACTGAATCCATTAATGAGATGATACATTTCCATTCCACTGAGCCCCTTGCTCATCTCTCCATGGGATTTTTTCTTGAAAAAGCTTCCCAATTTCCCAACTCAAAGATAACTCGCATTGCCCAGATGTTCATGATACCAACGCGCCAACCTATAGGCCCTCCTCCTTATTTGCGTGCCTTTTTCACTGAGACTGGAAAACTCATTCTTGACATGATATCGTTGATCCTGGGATTTAGATCCAGTGAGTATGTGGATGATATCACCTTGGTTATATTATCTATCTTCACTCCAGGACAACCCCCTTCTTTCAAATATGACTACGCCACTTTTATATCCCACAAAATCCATGACTGTTTCCTGAATTTTGATAGAGAAGGACTTTTCAAATACACTTCTTATATATACCATCTGTTGTTATATTATCAGCCAGACAGCTTTCCATTTCCCATCAGGAAACTGGACTCAAAGGGAAATCGGAGGTCTGTGATCTTTTGGAGCTCAGTTTTCCATGACTGTGACTCCCCTTATACCTATAGTGAATTCATTGACTTATTTGTACACCCAGCCTCCACTCTGTTGATAGGAGCTCCTCCTCCTAGAATCACTGGTGATATGAAGAAGATTTTACAGCTGTCCAAACAATACAGGATAGGTGACTGGTACCTCTACCAGAATCACACTGAAATCAGAATATATGGATGTGAACTATGCCCATTCAAGTTGCCTAGATATGTGCCTATGAGGTTATTTGCATTAGAATATTTCAGGCAGCTCATCTATGCAGACTTAAACCACTTTTGTAATGTAAAGAAGAAGGCTCAGCTAAGAATCAAAAATCAGTTAGGCCCTTATGTCATCAATTCTAGAGATGCATGGAAAGATGCTGAAAATATCTTAGAAGAACACCTTAAATTCAAGAAGAGTTTTCAGTGGGTGCCATATGACCCATGTAGTTTCATAAGTGACAGAAGGGTAAGAAACAGGCTATCAGTATATGTACATCATAGGATTCCAGAAATTGAACAATATGCAAATCAGGAAGAATGGGTAGAAGGCACATTAGTAGAGGAAGTTAGTGAACAAGAAAAGATGGAAAAAGCTATGAAAGATCTTGAAAAAACCCTTGACCTAGACTCTTTTGGACAGGTATCTTTCAAGTGGCCTCAGCAATCAGGAGTTGGGACATCCTCTGCTGGAACTTCTCAGCAGCCTGCACAGAGAACCAGCGCATCAATCACAGGGACTTCAAAGGGAAAAGAGGTGGAAACAACAGAACAACCAATCATGACTGATCAACCAGGGGGGTCTAGAGAACAGGAACAAGTACAAATTCCTCCAGCCCAATCTAAGGCAGCTGAAATCCCAGCTTTACAAACTCCTCTAAATGAGGAAAAAGGTAAGAAAAGAGACAAAGAAGAAGCCACACCTATCAGTGGACATGCAGAGCAAAGAGACAAAGGCTGAATCCTCTGTCAGAAGAGGAAATTATTGAAGAAACAACAGACAGTCTAAGAGGTGAGAGGGTAGTCAGCTAGCAGACTTCCCCAGTAGTGGATACATCAACTCGCTCACATAGACAGGAGCTAGAAAGGCAACATAGTGTAGAGGTATCGTCCACTAGGCCACAAAGTAAACAATCCCCATACATTAAACAAACTTTCACAGAAATTAAGGCTAAAAATGAGCCTGTAAGGATTCAAATGTATAATCAATACTTAAAGATGGCCCCTTCAAACCAACAAATATTAATGTTTGCATATGACATCAAAGAGGGTAAAATGATAATGAGTTATTTTAAGCCAAAGGTACAACAACCCCAGTCAGCAGCAGATTTCATCAGAACAAACTTGGAGGTTCTAGCCAAAGATATTCATCCAATGGACCAAATTGAACTTCATAAACAGACGGGAGAAATGGTTTATTCTACACTGGCTGACAAGGAAATGTTGGCCCATCAGTTGCAAAGCTCCTTGGACAATACCTCTGCTCAATTACAGTTGGAGAAAGCCTCTTCTCTGGCCAAGGACAACAAGATCAAATCTTTAGAAGAAATCATCATTGAACTGGGACATGATCCCAAAGATGCTAAAGGCATAAAGGCACTTATAAAGAAGAAAGAAGAGGACATTGCTGCCCTGAGGAAACAGCTGAAACTGCCTCCTTCCATGCATCCACAAACCACAGAAGTTGTGCAACAAAAATCAGAGGAAGACATGATGGACCTACTCATGAAGCTCAATGAAAGATTAACTGATACAGAGCAGGCACTGGAAAAAGCATTAAGAGAGAAGCAGGGAGAGTCGACCTCCCAGCCACCTGAGGTAATTCCTACAGTCACAACTGCAGTCCCCTCAACAATTGCATCAGCATCAACTCCAAATGTCCCAGCACCTACAACAGAAGTAATTACAGGTACAGAAACAACAGCACCAGCACCAGGCAACAGTACAAATATGAGTATAGAGGAATTAATAAAGGCCATGGAAGAATTGAGACTCCAAGTCTCAAAGATGAAACAAGTAAAAGGAAAAATTAGCAAAAGTAGAAAAGAGTTATGATAAATCCAAATTAAGTGTGGCAGAGAAAATAAGAGAGGTTAAAACATTAGAGAATAAAGTGAGAACACTAGAGAAGGATCTCACTTTGGATAAGCCTCTGGAAAAAATCAAAGGAATTCTTTGGACCAACATCAATCAATCCCTTAGTGATTTTTGGCCATCTATCCAAACTATTTATGAGCATGTTGATTTAGTGAGTGTAGCACATGGAGAAATTCAAAGAGCAAGAGCTTTATTAGGACAAATGCCTGATCAAGCCAACCGGCTCATACATTTTTTGAATTACAGAAATAGAGAACAGCTGGAACAACTTGGCATCCCAGATAGAACAGGCACCATTTTGGAAATCAAAAAGGTTCTAACCAAGAGAAATTTAATGCAGAATTTGGAAAAAAGATGCCAGGATATGCAAGTGGAAACTAATTCTTTCATGGAAAGGTTATAGTTTTGCAGAAAAAAGGGCTACCAAGTCTTTTAGGAAATAATGACCAGCTTATGAAACACGTAGATTATGTACATAAGTTGAACACATATGCTGTTGATCAAGTTAATTCATCAACAAGTGCTTCAGGAGTAAAAGCACTCCCCTCAGGCCAAAGTCTCTATGATAATTTGGAGAGCTTATTTTATATTGAATTGTTTCAGCTCCAGCCTAATTTTATCAGATACAAAGAAGCTGATGAAACCTTGAGGAAACTTCAAAGGCGTAAGTTTCTAGATCAACAATGGTGGGAAGACATGTTGGGGATCCTGTAAATTCCCCTTGGGTAAGGCGTACATTTTGGTCTATTTTTTCCTTGATAAGATAAACAGAGATAAATGAGGCTCAAGCAGGTCAAAGCCTATCTGATCAAGATCAAAAAACATCTGACTAAAGACGGAGCAGCCAGCACAAAGTATCAGTGTAAGACAGCTGTAAACCGACTTGCAGAACCTACCTCTGGTACATCCCATAAAGATGGAACAACCAGCGCAACAAAAATTTACTGTTTCCCTGTTTTCGAGACTGTTTGTCTCTATATTTTGAAAAAGAGGGATTAGTCATCACTAGATATTATTTCTATCAAATATTTTGTAAGATATATTGGCATTTTTGTATAAATACCCCCCCAGATGAAGTATTTGGGGTTGGTGAGTATTCTCAGACTTTGTTGTAATATAGAATTTTGGAATAAAAAAGGTTGTTGGAATTAATTGTTGTCTGGCCTACTGGATGAGGAATTGATGCTAAGGACTTGTTACGTAATTCTTGAATCAACCTATGGATCAATAAGTCTCTTCTAACTTGTGTTTTACTGTTTTCTACTTTTATTATATCATCTATGTTTCATGATCTCAATAATAAAGAAAAAGAATAATCCAGAATTTGCTTGACTGCACTCTGTTTTCAGTCTTTATTATTCTCTGTGTTTTCTTCAGAATTAGTATAAGCAGTGAATTCTTAATTGCTCCTGCTTCCTGGTTCTTACATTTTGACTATTTTCTAAGGAATTCTTAATTGCTCCCTAACAGTAATCATCCATTTTCCCTCTTTCGATATGCTGAAGGATTCTTAACTGCCCTTCAGCCATTTGAGTTCATTCCATCTAATTTCAGCCTAATTTTGTTCCATGTTTGACCACCTTGCTCTGTGATACCATCTTTTGTTAAGAAACTTAATCCAGAAAGCTATCCTTCTTTGACTCCATCATGCCCAATGGACTGAACTATTCAGTTTACCTCACTGTTCTATTGGATTCCACCATCCAAACACAAAACAAAACCCTTGAACTTCATAACTAGCCTAACACTTTTCAAAACAAAGCTAAATCATAAAGAGAGAGCCCTCTCTGGATGCAGATTGGCTAGAATCTATATCTAAAAGATTGGTCTGTGGTTACCTCGGCCGTATTCCCTTTCTTACAACTTTGGGGAACAACTTGAGTGATAACATCATTGGTGACTCCACTGGGGAACTGAATAATTTGTTTCTAGCTGTTTCAAACATGCTTCAAATTCTTGATCAGTTCCTTTTTTACAAAAATATTTAGGAAAGTTTAAAGTTTCAATATCTAAAAAATTCCTAGAAGATACTGTCAAAGTTGTATTGTTAAAACATTCCAAGAAAAAACCAAAATATAACCTAGAAACTCACTCCAAAGAAGAAGATCCGTTACACTAGATCAAACCCGGATCCAAATCCCCCACCTGTATTTAAGAGTCCTAATCTCATCCTAAAATCCTTAGAAGACAGGAGAGCCAAGAACATTCCGCTAGTTCACCCCTTGACAACCATTTGTAGAACCCTATCCAAACTGAGCTTACTTCGAGAAAAACACCAATCTTTTCTGTCATTACTGCAGCTTCTCCAAGTTCACCATTAGCATCTCAAACCATCCTTTCCACTCCCCCATCTACAACATACATTTCCACTGTTATCCCTGCTCTTCCAGCTGTCACACTTATCTCTGCAAATATGGCAAACCGATATGCTCCCTTGCAATTACCTGCAAATCCGGGGGCCATGCCCCAATATTATCAAAGTAAAATCACCTATTTTGACGGTACTGGCACTTACACAGCTCAACAACACACTAAGAAAATGACAGACTATTTTGAAAACTATGAGATTGATGATGATGATGTCAGAATGAAAGTCTTTGTTCAAAGTTTAACTGGAGATGTCAGGACCTGGTTTAGAGCACTCCCTGCAAACACTATCAATGACCCAGAAGCTCTTTATCAGACCTTCTTGAACAGATGGGAAAAGAAGAAAGATCCTCTCCACATTTTATCAGAATATGAAAACTTGAAAAGAGGCCCACAAGAAACTGTTCAAGATTACTGTACCAGATTTAATAATGTATACAATGCTATTCCTCAGAATCTCAGACCTCCTCCAGATTTGGCCTTGATCAAATTCCCTGATGCATTTGACTCTGATATGGCATACCAGCTTAGGGAAAGAGCTCCTCGTAACTTAGAAGAGATGCAGAGTATAGCTGTCAGCGTTGAAGCCAACCTGATTTCTAAACGAGCTCGAGCCAGAGCTGAAAGGAGGACACCTTTCAAAGAAGAACCTTCTGCATTTGAACAAAAATTAGATGCTATTATTAAAGGAATGGATAGAATAGGTGATAGAGTAGAAACAATTGAGAGGAAATCTCCTTGGGATGGTCAACCGAGCAACACTAGGAGAAATCCAAATTTTAGGAAAAACCAGAACCCTAATACTGTAAAGACTGGGCCTGACCAAAACATAAGGCCCCCATTCTAGGAAAATTATGCTGAAGCTTCAAATTCTAGCAAACCAACAGAAGATACTCAAATTAACTTAATGGGCCTCAATAGTGAACAACAGATTTTCTTGACCCAAGAAGAACAAGAAGCTCACACTCTTAACCAATTCCAAACTCAATCAGGTGAATCATTTGATTTTAGGGAGGGATATGATACCACCATTTATGAAGTACACAAGCAATACAATATGAGGAGCAGAAGAATAGACGTCCCTGAAAACAATAAACAGAAAGAAACCGAGCAACCTAACAAAGTTAAGATCAAAAACCCCTTTTTACAAACCCTTCTTAGAACAGGTCCTAACCCAAATAATCCAATAGTTGAAGATGTATCAGACAATCAAAAACCTAACAAACAGCCTTCAACTTCCACTCCTCCCAAAGGAAAGGTGGAAGAACCTCCAGAAATTGACTTAACAACTTCAGCTCATAACACTACTCCTGAAAAAGAAAAAAGCACTAAAAATACAGCAGAAAAAGACAATCTCATGGTCTCAAATACAATAATTCAAACTGAAAAACCTTTCAATCTTGAGACTGAAATAGGAAAATTAAAGATAGCTATTCCATTGATAGGATTGGCTAAACATGATGTCTACAAAGGACAAATTAGCAGATCACTTTAAATTTCAGAGAACAAAGATTCAGTAAATCTCTTTGATGACCAACCTGAATTAATATTTGGCCCTGAGGTAAATGGAAAGTCAGAAGATGGAGGGTTTCCTCCTTTCTATATACTTCTGAACATTCGTGATAGAATACTTCATAATGCCATGTTTGATTCTGGTGCCTCTCATAATTTAATGCCTAAATCAGTAATCGAGAAGTTGGACCTAGGTGTTACTAGGCCATACAAAGACTTATTCTCTTTTGATTCAAGCCAGGTCAGATGTCTAGGATTGATCAAATATTTATGTGTATCATTAGTTCAATACCTTGCCAAGACCATTTTAATGGACATAGTGGTAGCTGATATTCCACCAAAATATGGCATGTTTTTGTCTAGATCTTGGGGTGCAAAGCTCCAAGGATCTTTACAGTTGGACATGTCCTATGCTACTATTTCAATATTTGGTCAGCCCAAGAGATTATATCGAGAAACTCTAATGAAATATGTGGTGAGTAGTCAGGAGAAACCCCAAAATTTTCCCATCTACTCCATGCATTCTGACATGGACTCCTTCATTCTATACAATGCTGAAGTTAAACCTCCAACTGATGTCAAGGTTTTAACATTTGAACAAGAAGAAATTAGAAACCAAAAGTTTAATCTTCAAATGCAAGAAATTTCTGAGAACAATGATATATCAGACACTCAAGAGAAACTAGATGAGATTCAAAAGCCATTTTTCCTTACTAAACAAATTTCTGAGACTCCTAATACTAACTATGAACATGAGATCCTTTGGTACTTGGAATTTGATGGTTCAATCAATAAATTTGGGGCAGGAGCAGGAATTTGGGTACATAATCTAGAAAATGATCATGCGGAAGGGCACGCTTACAGAGTAAACTTCAAATATACCAATAATATGGCTGAATAGGAAGCCCTCTTACTAGGACTTAAATTGATCAAAAGTTTAGGGGCAATCAGGGTATGAGTTTTGGGAGATTCTGATTTAGTCATTCAACAGATGAAAGGGAACTTCCTCACAAATGATCCCAGGTTAAGATCTTACAGAGGGCCAACAATTGAGATCCTCAATACATTTCTAGAAATACAGCTGGCCAAAGTTCCAAGAAAGCATAATTTGCATGCACACAGCTTGGCAACATTTGCCAGCACTTGTAAATTACCTTTTGAACCCAATCATCAGTTTACATCTGAGATTAGACACAGGCCAGCCATACCTGACAATGTAAGGAATTGGCAAGTGTTTGATAATGATATTCAGATTATCAATTTCTTGACTCTAAAAGAAGAGTTTTCTAGCTCAAATATAGACACGGACACTGTTTGTGAGGTTGATCAAATAGATAAAATTCAAACAGACATTTCAGCAGAAAGTGCAGCTCAAATACTTCACCCAACGAAATTTACCAAGGAAAAGTTGCAAGATCTAAAAGAAATAGACATTGATGAGGTTATTGGAGGGGAATCTGAAGTCATTAATTTAAAAGACAATTATTTGCCCACAGGATTAACTCCTTTGGAAGATTTCTTTGATTCTAATGATATCCCAAAGAAACCCAAGATGCAACCTCTAAACGCAGACATTGAAGAATGTAACATAGGATCTGAAGAAAATCTGAAAATGATAAAATTATCCAAAACTTTACCCCATGATCAAAATCTTAAATATGTTGAACTGTTCAAAGAATTCCATAATGTTTTTGCTTGGAGCTATGAAGATCTGAAATCTTATGACACCTCTGTAATTCAACATACAATACCCCTCAAAGAAAATAAAAAACCATTCAAGCAAAAACTCAGAAGGGTCAACCCTGTACTACTCCCTTTAATTGAAAAAGAAATCAAAAGAATGTATGAAGCTGGGATAATTGCTCCTATCAGGTTTTCAGAATGGGTGTCTAATTTAGTGCCCACTAGGAAGAAAACAGGAGAAATCAAATTGTGTGTCGATTTAAGGAATGTCAATAAGGTTTCTTTGAAAGACCACTACCCGTTACCTAAGATGGACCACATTTTACAAAGGGTAGTAGGTGCCTCTAGGATTTCACTTTTGGATGGGTTTTCAGGCTTTAACCAGATTCTTGTCCATCCTAATGACCAGGAAAAGACTGCTTTTACAACACCATGGGGAACTTTCAAATATGTCAAAATGCCATTTGGGATTAAGAATGCAGGGGAAACCTTCCAACAAGCAATGGAAATAGCTTTTGCAAAAGAAATTCATGATTTTCTGGTCATATATCTAGATGATCTTACTGTGTTTTCTAAATCAGATCAGCAACATTTAGATCATTTGAGACAAGTTTTCTTAACCTGCAAAAAATATGGTATTTCATTGAATCCTAAGAAGTCGTTGTTCATTCTGGAGGAAGGCAAACGGTTAGGCCACATCATCTCCAAAGATGGCATCAAAATTGATCCTGATAGAATAGAAGCCATCCTACAAATACCCCATCCCAGAAATGTCAAAGAACTCCAAGCTTTCCTAGGAAAGATTAACTTTTTAAGAAGATTCACACATAATCTGGCTGAATTAATCAGATTGCTTAATAATATGTTGAAAAAGGATTCCAAGGTTAAATGGACATTAGAAGCTAAACAAGCATTTGAAGAAATTAAAATAGCTTTGACTAGAACACCAGTCCTTACAAGCCCAAAGTTTGACAGAGACTTCATAATATTTTCATTTGCATCAGAACACACCATTGCCGCTATTTTACTACAGAAAGATGATCAAGGATGTGAAAAACCCATAGCCTTCTTTAGTAAAACACTCAGAGATGCCCCACTAAAATACCCAATCATGGAAAAACAGGCTTATGCACTTGTGAAAGCTATCAAAGACTTCAGAGTCTACATATTATACTCCCATATAATAGCCTATGTACCAAATGTTGTTGTCAAAGATATCCTCACCCAAGAGGGGATTGAAGGCAAGCGAGGTAAATGGATTGCTACTATATTAGAGCATTGAAATAAAACCTACAAAGCTTATAAAAGGATAGGGATTGGCTAAACTTACGACTGAAACCAATTGCCAAGCTCTGGACATTAATGAACTAGATAATGAACAGGAGATAGCGACTCCACAAATCAGTCAGGCCTTCTTAGAATCACCTTGGTATGCTGATATAACTCATGTATTGTTAAACTTGCAGGCTCCTCCAGGGTTATCCAGAACAAAGAAAAGGTTTTTAAAAATGAAAGCTTCAAAATTTTGTATTCTAGATGGTGCTCTTTTTTGGAAAAATCATGAAGGTATTCTATTGAACTGCTTAATAAAAGATGAAGCTGATAAGGTACTCAAATAATTTCATGTAGGGGACTGTGGTGGACATCTGTACTGGAAATCAACTGCTGACAAAATCCTAAGGGCTGGATTTTACTGGCCAACTTTGTTTGCTGATGTCAAGAAGTTTGTCACTGCTTGCCATAAATGCCAAATTTTTGAAGGCAAGAGGAAACTTTTACCTCTACCCCTTAGACCAATTTCCACTGAAAGACCATTTCAACAATGGGGTTTGGACTTCATTTGGGAAATACATCCTCCCTCTTCTGGCCAACATAAATGGATCCTCACTTCCACAGATTATTTCACCAAATGGATAGAAGCCATCCCTTGTAGATAAGCCAATGATTCAGTGATCATAGGATTCCTAGAAACCAACATCTTGTCTAGATTTGGCTGTCCTAAAAAGATCATAACTGACAATGCTGCTGCTTTCAAATCCAAGAGAATGATAAGCTTCTGTCACAAGTATCACATCACCTTAAGCCACTCCACAACCTATTACCCTCAAGGTAATGGTCTAGTTGAGTCCTCCAATAAAAGCCTGATCAATATTATTAAGAAAGTGTTGGAAGAAAACAAGAAAAATTGGCATAAGAAACTTATCAATGCACTATGGGCAGACAGATTAACTACCAAGTGATCCATTGGGACTAGCCCTTATGAATTAGTCTATGGTATGGACGCTATATTTCATTCATCTTTGGGAGTCCCTGTAATGAAATTACTGCAAGAAGCTCAGGTACAACCCAATGACATTCAAAGAAGGATAAATCAGACCATCCACTTGCAGCAGACCAAAGAAGAGGTGTACCAAAGATCCCAAGCGTTACAAGAAAAACTCAAGAAAATTTTTGATAAAAGGACCAAGGCAGAAGATTTTTATTTAGGGGACAAAGTTTTGAAATGGGATTCTAGGAGAGAAGATAAAGGAAAACATGGGAAGTTTGACTTCCTATGGAAGAGACCTTTTATTATCCAGGCCTCACAAGAAAATAATACTTACATTTTAAAGAACCTGGATGGTTCAGAAACAGAAGAAGGGCTTGTTAATGGTCGAATGATGAAACACTATTTTGATCCAGTTTGTTGATATATCCTAACGCTAACTTGCACATAAGGAAGTTCAGTTTCTGCAGCTTCTTTACAACAATTAAAATGAGAAGAAATGTGCAGAAAATTTTGAAAAGCAGTGAAGGAATTTTACCATTTTTGTTTTCAGCACAAGAGAAATGTGTATATTTTACATGGTCCTTTGTACAGTTTTCTACTTACAGCAAAGGAAGATTTCAGAGTGCAGCAAGAGTTATTCATAAGGCCATCTGACCTGTTGTTCTTGACTTTCCACCAGGAAAAGCCATCCCCAAGTGGAGCCAGTGTTGTGCTCCTATACCAACAGGTGTCATATTTCATGATTGACTTGATTAGCTCTGCAATATGTACATACCTTTTCTTGTTGTAAAGGTTTTCCATATTATGAAAATATCAAAAAATATCAAAAATGTAAAGAGGGTATACCCTAAAAGAAAAATCAAAGGGTGAAAAGGTAAATGGTCAAAATAAAAAATGAAAATAAATAAACCCCAAATAAAAAGGACCAAGAAAGTGTGCAAGTCGAAATGCCACTACTATTTTATTATGCTGTCAATAAAGCATCATGTACAACTTGTTGAATTTTTTACCACAATTGATGACTAGCCAAACAACTTAACCTTGGCCAGTTCATGCTTGAATTTCCTGTTTTAGAAATAGAGAATAAAAATCTGTCCAAACTGTTTAATCTTAGCAGATAAGTAGATAGGTAGAGAAGTAAAGGAGCTCAACTATTTAAACTAAGCCCTTGGAAGAAATAAGTGTAGATTTAGATAGGCTTATCAGGTAAAGAAAAGAAAATTGAAAAGGGTTTGCCAGTCTAAGTGCACCCAAAGAAAAGAAGAAAAAATGTTAGGTACAGTAGGTTGGGTAGGTAGTTTTGATGTTGCAGAAGCATACTTGTGGTTGATTTTGTTTCTCAAGTTGTTCATCTTACTATTATCACAAGTACCATAGTAGATATTTGGACACAGACCAAGCAAAACATGACTAACTCCCTTTCATTCCTTTCCCAAATCACTTACTAATTTCCCCCCAGAGATATTGATACCTGCTTAATATCCCCAAAAGGTCACTCATTCCATCTCATTATTGCCTCAGTAAACCCCCATTTTACTTATGAAAATGGTCATCTTCTGTGTATAAACCCCTTCTCTTCCCTTTGGGCCTAAGTTTTTATGTAAAAATTCCCAGACATGTAAACTTAGTGCTTGCTTTCATTTGTCATATTAACACTAATTTATATTATATAAATCCCCTGTAAAAGATACCCTTATCCCATACTATATATAATATAATCCCTGCTATTATATATATCCCGCCCCGATTAAATAAACCATATCACTGCATATAATAGGGATTAATAGATCCATTTGGGATTTATTAATAACCTGTTGTACGCCATCCAAAGGGTTAATTAACATTTGGTTTAATTAATAACCTAACCTAATCTCAACCTCGATAACCAATCAACGCACCCCCGATACGATTTGTTATTATTTAACACTAGGCCCCATGCGCATTAACCCTCCTTCACCTCCAACGAGCACCCACCGTCCCATCGGCACCCTCCCATTGGACGGCTGATATACATATCGTGACCCCCTCCGCCGCTACATTTTAACGTCCGGGGAACTGGCAGTATTGCCGCCCGTACCAGGATGCGTGTCAATCGCCCGCGCTGCTCGCGGTCCTCCCGTCCAAAACCGCTTTAGCCCATAAGCAGTCCGGGGTAAACCACTTACCGCCCTCCTGTTGACCATCTGCCACATCACTACCACGTCACCATCCCGTACCCTCTGCTACGCGACAACATGTCCCGTCATGCTGACATCATCCGCTCATTAAATGCCAAAAATACCCGCCAAATCGATTTTCGCTAAATAAACGATAAAATGTCATTTTCGTCCCGATTTTCTGCGAACTGTGCTCCATGCAAAGCACGTCCGGTCGACTGTTCGAGTAGTTAGCCCGTCACCCGGCCAAGAAAGTCCAGCGTCGTGCTCGACTGTCCGCCATTCGACCTGCAAATTCACAGTTATACCTCTGCAATCCAGGTATTTATCCGTGTTTACCCTACATACCTGCAATTTCACTTTTCCACAGAGAATTCTACCTGAAAAAAGCCAACTTTGAGTTCAAATCAGTCTATTTAATCCGTAAAAAGTCTCCTAAACCTGTTGTTTAGTCCAATTCTCCACAGAAAGCCCAAATTCTTGTTTGAATACACAAGAACCAAACATGGAAGCCCCCATAGCCCTGAATGTCGCACCCATGAATGCACCTCATAAAGACTTGAATTATCTACCCTTGGCCGACAGAGATTTCCAAATAAAAGACTTAACTGGTGACAACAATCATCTTCAGACCTTCTGCCAAATCAGAGATAGTCATCTAAGCAACTCTGACATTTTTGGACTATGGGAATCAAACCTTCCCATGTACTTTCTTCCCTCAGTCCATGTTTTCCCAAATATCATTCACCAATGCTGTGCCAACTATGACCCTATCCACAGAGCAGTTATATCACCTTCCCAAACTGTCATTTTTTCCATAACTGCTGAATCCATCAATGATATGACACATTTCCATTCCACTGAGCCCCTTGCTCGTCTCTCCATGGGATTTTTTCTTGAAAAAGCTTCCAAATTTCCTAACTCAGAGATAACTCGCATTGCCTAGATGTTCATGATACCAATGCACCAACCTATAGGCCCTTCTCCTTATTTGTGCGCCTTTTTCACTGAGACTGGAAAACTCAATCTTGACATGATATCCTTGATCCTAGGATTTAGATCCAGTGAGTATGTGGATGATATCACCCTGGTTCTATTATCTATCTTCACTCCAGGACAACCCCCTTCTGTCAAATATGACTATGCCACTTTTATAGCCAACAAAATCCATGACTAATTCCTGAATTTGGATAGAGAAGGACTTTTCAAATACACTTCTTATATATACCATCTGTTGTTATATTATCAGCCAGATAGCTTTCCTTTTCCCATCAGGAAACTGTACTCAAAGGGAAGTTGGAGGTCTGTGATCTTTTGGAGCTCAGTTTTCCATGACTGTGACTCCCCTTATACCTATAGTGAATTCATTGACTTATTTGTACACCCAGCCTCCACTCTGATAGGAGCTCCTCCTCCTAGAATCACTGGTGATATGAAGAAGATTTTACAGCCGTCTAAACAATACAGGATAGGTGACTGGTACCTTTACCAGAATCACACTGAAATCATAATATATGGATGTGAACTATGCCCATTCAAGTTGCCTAGATATGTGCCTATGAGGTTATTTGCATTAGAATATTTCAGGCAGCTCATTTATGCAGACTTAAACCACTTTTGTAATGTAAAGAAGAAGGCTCAGCTAAGAGTCAGAAATTAGTTAGGCCTTTATGTCATCAATTCTAGAGATGCGTGGAAAGATGCTGAAAATATCTTAGAAGAACACCATAATTTCAAGAAGAGTTTTCAGTGGGTGTCATATGACCCGTGTAGTTTCATAAGTGACAGAAGGGTAAGAGACAGGCTATCAGTATATGTACATCATAGGATTCCATAAATTGAACAATATCCAAATCAAGAAGAATGGGTAGAAGGCACATTAGTAGAGGAAGTTAGTGAACAAGAAAAGATGGAAAAAGCTATGAAAGATCTTGAAAAAACCCTTGACCTGAACTCTTTTGGACAGGTATCTTTCAAGTGGCCTTAGCAATCAGGAGTTGGGACATCCTCTGCTGGAACTTCTCAGCAGCCTGCACAGAGAACCAACGCATCAATCATAGGGACTTCAAAGGATAAAGAGGTGGAAACAACAGAATAGCCAATCATGACTGATCAACCAGGGGGGTCTAGAGAACAGGAACAAGTACAAATTCCTCCAGCCCAATCTAAGGCAGCTGAAATCCAAACTTTACAAACTCCTCTAAATGAGAAAAAAGGCAAGAAAAGAGACAGAGAAGAAGCCACACCTATCAGTGGACTTGCGGAGCAACCAGGAGCAAAGAGACAAAGGCTGAATCCTCTGTCAGAAGAGGAAATTATTGAAGAAACAACAAAAAATCTAAGAGGTAAGAGGGTAGTCAGCTAGCAGACTTCCCCAATAGTGGATACATCAACTAGCTCACATAGACAGGAGCTAGAAAGGTAGCACAGTGTAGAGGTATCGTCCACCAGGCCACAAAGTAAACAATCCTCAGACATTAAACGGACTTTCACAGAAATTAAGGCTAAAAATGAGCCTGTAAGGATTCAAATGTACAATCAATACTTAAAGATGGCCCCTTCAAACCAGCAAAGATTAATGTCTGCATATGACATCAAAGAGGGTAAAATGATAATGAGTTATTTTAAGCCAAAGGTACAACAACCCCAGTCAGCAGCAGATTTCATCAGAACAAACTTGGAGGTTCTAGCCAAAGATATTCATCCAATGGACCAAATTGAACTTCATAAACAGACAGGAGAAATGGTTTATTCTACACTGGCTGACAAGGCAATGTTGGCCCATCAGTTGCAAAGCTCCTTGGACAATACCTCTGCTCAATTATAGTTGGAGAAAGCCTCTTCTCTGGCCAAGGACAATAGGATCAAATCTTTAGAAGAAATCATCATTGAACTGGGACATGATCCCAAAGATGCTAAAGGCATAAAGGCACTTATAAAGAAGAAAGAAGAGGACATTGCTACCCTGAGGAAACATTTGAAACTGCCCCCTTCCATGCATCTAAAAACTGCAGAAGTTGTGCAACAGAAATCAGAGGAAGAGATGATGGACCTGCTCATGAAGCTCAATGAGAGATTAACTGATACAGAGCAGGAACTGGAAAAAGCATTAAGAGAGATGTAGGGAGAGTCAACCTCCCATCCACCTAAGGTAATTCCTACAGTCACAACTGCAGTCCCCTCAACAATTGCATCAACATCAGCTCCAAATGTCCCAGCACCTACAGCAGAAGTAATTACAGGTACAGAAATAGCAGCACCAACACCAGGCAGCAGTACAAATATGAGCACAGAGGAATTAATAAAGGCCATGGAAGAATTGAGACTCCAAGTCTCAGAGCTGAAACAAGTAAAGGAAAAATTGGCAAAAGTAGAAAAGAGTTATGATAAATCCAAATTAAGTGTGGCAGAGAAAATAAGAGAGGTTAAAACATTAGAGAATAAAGTGAGAACACTAGAGAAGGATCTCACTTTGGATAAGCCTCTGGCAGAAATCAAAGGAATTCTTTGGACCAACATCAATCAATCCCTTAGTGATGTTTGGCCATCTATCCAAACTATTTATGAGCAGGTTGATTTAGTGAGTGTAGCACATGGAGAAATTCAAAAAGCAAGAGCTTTATTAGGACAAATGCCTGATCAAGCCAACCGGCTCATACATTTTTTGAATTACAGAAATAGAGAACAGCTGGAACAACTTGGCATCCCAGATAGAACAGGCACCATTTTGGAAATCAAAAAGGTTCTAACCAAGAGAACTTTAATGTAGAATTTGGAAAAAAGATGCCAGGATATGCAAGTGGAAATTAATTCTTTCATGGAAAGGTTTACAGTTTTGCAGAAAAAAGGGCTACCAAGTCTTTTAGGAAATAATGACCGGCTTATGAAACACGCAGATTATGTACATAAGTTGAACACATATGCTGTTGATCAAGTTAATTCATCAACAAGTGCTTCAGGAGTAAAAGCACTCCCCTCAGGCCAAAGTCTCTATGATAATTTGGAGAGCTTATTTTATATTGAACATGAAGTAAAACATCTGTTTCAGCTCCAGCCTAATTTTATCAGATACACAGAAGCTGATGAAACCTTGAGGAAACTTCAGAGGCATAAGTTTCCAGATCAACAATGGTGGGAAGACATGTTGGGGATCCTGTAAATTCCCCTTGGGTAAGACGTACATTTTGGTCTATTTTTTTCGTGATAAGATAAACAGAGATAAATGAGGCTCAAGCAGGTCAAAGCATATCTGATTAGGATCAAAAAAAATCTGACTAAAGACGGAGCAGCCAACACAGAGTATCAGTGGAAGACAGCTATAAATCGACTCGCAGAACCTACCTCCGGTACATCCCATAAAGATGGAACAACCAGTGCAGCAACAATTTATTATTTCCTTATTTTCGAGACTGTTTGTCTATATCTTTTGAAAAAGAGGGATCAGTCATCACTAGATATTATTTCTATCAGCTATTTTGTAAGATATTTTGACATTTTTGTATAAATACCCCCCCAGACGAAGTATTTGGGGTTGGTGAGTATTCCCAGACTTTGCTATAATACAGAATTTTGGAATAAAAAAGGCTGTGGGAATCAACTGTTGTCTGGCCTACTGGATGAGGAATTGATGCTAAGAACTTGTTACAAAATTCTTGAATCAACTTATGGATCAATAAGTCTCTTCTAACTTGTGTTTTATTGTTTTCTACGTTTATTATTTCATCTATGTTTCATGATCTCAATAATAAAGAAAAAGAATAATCCAGAATTTTCTTGGCTATACTCTGTTTTCAGTCTTTATTATTCTTTTCTTTTTTTCTTCAAAATTAGTATAAGAAGTGAATTCTTAATTGTTCTTGCTTCTTGGTTCTTACATTTTGACTATTTGCTAAGGAATTCTTAATTGCTCCCTAACAGTAATCATCCATTTTCTCTCTTTCGATATGCAAAAGGATTCTTAACTGCCCTTTAGCCATTTGAGTTCATTCCATCTAATTTCAGCCTGATTTTGTTCCATGTTTGACCACCTTGCTCTGTGATACCATCTTCTAGTAAGAAACTTAATCCAGAAAGCTATCATTCTTTGACTCCATCATGCCCAATGGACTGAACTATTCAGTTTACCTCACTGTTCTATTGGATTCCACCATCCAAACACAAAACAAAACCCTTGAACTTCATAACTAGCCTAACACTTTTAAAAACAAAGCTAAATCATAAAGAGAGAGCCCACTCTGGATGCAGATTGGCTAGAATCTGTATCTAAAAATTGGTCTGTGGTTACCTCGGCCGTATTCCCTTTCTTACAACTTTGGGGAACAACCTGAGTGATAACAAGGGGAAAATTATAGAATTCTAGAACAGGTCATTAATAGAGGGAGGGAAAGAAACTACTAGGAAGAGAGGGCAGGGATCCAACAACTGCTGATCTTCCAACCATCATCTCTATTTAGATTTCTCGGCCTTTTTTCAATCCCAAGGGCTTCCCTAAATTTACGGTGATGGAAATGTGTAATCTTAGTAATAACCTGGGCCTCCTCAATACAAACGTGATGTTTGGTCTTCTCTGCAGGCTCCGCTAGTGTGGAAGACTTGGTTCTCCCATGTTGTAGGTCAGCTGCATGCTGATTAATTCTTTGATTAATAGAGAGTCTAGTCTCACCAATGTAGGGCATCCCACATGAACAAGGAATAATATATACACGCTTCATGTCCTTAGGGTCGACAAGATCCTTCACAGATGGGAGGGATTTATGAATGGTTTTAAGGGGTCTAAAGGTCGAGGGAACATTATGTTTCTTAAGAATCCTAGCAATCTTATTAGTGGTCCCTTGGACATAACGTAGATGGACCCCTGGGATTCTATCTTTAGGCTCATTTTTAACTAATGCATTTTTGGAGGCTTTAAGGAAAGCCTTCTGACCAAGGTGTCTAATATAACCATTCTCAACAAAGACATTAAGGAGGTGGGATTTCTCTTTATCGAAGGTCTTTTCATCAGAGATCCTTAGGGCACTTGTAGCAAGGGTGTTGATAATTTCTCTCCACTTCCTTGCAATGGCGTTTTTTTTTTTTATTATATTTGAATTACACTAATAATAATTTGGATTTATATATTGATTTTAACACCAAGTTGACATCATGGTAAACATATGAATATCCCATTAAGTATGACCTAAATATACTAGGCCTAAGCATGTGGTAGAGTCATTTGTGAGGTGTGAAGTCTATTAGAGGCACTATTTGTTTGTTTGTTTTGGTTAGAAAAAGGGTTTGCTCTTGGTTTTATGTGACTTTCAATTTATCATTTCTAGCATGTTGAGAAATGGGAAATAATAATGTATGTAATTTATCTTGCAAAAATTGATGTTGAATGAAAGGATACAAATTTTAACCAAGCTACAATCTTCTTTCGTAAAGGTAGAGGAACATCTTAAAAAACTGCCTAAATATGCACCATATATAGAGTTTGAACACAAGTAATATATGGATTTTTCTTTTACATATATGTTATTTTTTTTCCCAATATATCACAATAAGAAAAATATTGATATTGTAGGAATTGTTTGAGGACCTCATTAAGGTCGATTTTTCTGATGTTCTACTTGATTGATACCTTCTCGTGACATGAAGGCTTTAAATATGAATTAATATGTTCTTGAAAAAAATTAGATTAAAAAACTATAGATATAAAATATAAAAAATATGTCAATGCCTTTGTTTGATTGTTACTTGAATCTGGTGTGGGCAAGTTATAGGAAAAAGGATGGGGAGACAATGCAAAACATGTTTTGGATATGATTCATTTGTTGTTTGAGATCCTTTAGGCACCTGTGCCATCAACTTTGGAAATGTTTCTAGTAGGGATTTATATGGTTTTTAATGTTGTGATTCTTTCACCTCATGGTTATTTTGGGAAAGCAAATGTTTTAGGAATGTTAGACAAGACACTAGTGGATAGGTAAAAAAAAAAATTATAATTGCAATTCCCATTCCATGATATCCTCTCTTTATTACTTGATTGTATATTGAACGTTACTTTTGATTTTGGTTTGTCTTTTAACTATGAAATTGAAAATATTTGGTATCATGTCTATTTAAAAAACATCCAAAGCTTGAAGATGAGTTTAGTATTACACGATATTAATTGAAATCCTTTTAGTTGTTTTGTGTTTTGTTTATATGGGTCATCTGGCCACATAGTGGCCACTATTGCTCAACTAAAGAAAACTTGTTTAAGTTTCTTGCTTTATGGGGGGAAATGGCATTGACATCGTTGATGTTGAGGTATATGTCGAATAAATATTTTATAGTCTATTTTAGTTTATATTCAAGTATTCATCGTCTTTCATTTTTTATACTCTGCATTGTATCTTCTTTTGTTTTCAGGAGATGAACTCAGTATTAATGGTAAGAAGCAGGAATTGAAGAAATAGGAGAACATTTACACTGGAGCGACAAATGCAAAAAGAGAGAGAGAAGAGAATTCGTCTATTGATACCCTTAGAGCCAATATCCTACATGAGACACACACATAGAGATTGATGGTCAAGTCTTCGGAGTTGGTGAGTTCACTTGCAATGCCTTGGTAAGACATTGATAATGTTTTGAAGTGATAAAACATTATTTCATGTGTAAATTGTAGTCCAACCAATATTAAGTTGGAAACTCATAATGTAATAATTGAAATTTTATATAATAAAATTTATGTAGTTGAAATTATTTATATTTGCACTTGATATTATTTAGTATTATAATTAACTTATGTAACTTTGTGTTTTCATATTATATGGATGTGCACATTGTATGTCAATTTTTTTTAATTTAGTTGCAAAATCATACTCATTAATTTATGTTGATTAATAATGAATGCAAAATCAATCTAAAACTACTAAATTAGTAGTTTATATTAATTAATGATGAACACAAATAAAATGAATATATGACTAAATTAGTTGTTTATAATGATTATTAATGAAATTTAATAAAATGGATAAGAACTACTAAATTATTCGTTTATATAATGAATATGAAACTACCAAAAAATGATAAATGACTACTGCAAATGATAAAAATTTTATTACATGCGATGACTAAATTTCGCATATATACGACTATTAGTAGCTAATTTGCAGTATCTTATAACACAACTGAAATTTAGTCATATTTATTTGGTCATTAATTGGTTTCAAACGATGACTAAAATTTGCATATATATGACTATTAGTAGCTAATTTACAGTATCTTATAACATGACCAATATTATGGTCATATTTCTTTGGACATTAATTGGTTTTTTCGGGTAATCATATAGTAATATATTTTGTTGTATATTTGGTCGTTAATTGGGGCAATTAATGACCAAATTTATGACTAAATATACTCCTAGATGTTAAAATTGAGACAACCAATTAATGATTAAGCTAAAAACAACTAAAAGTTGGTCGCATTATAAGATACTATAAATTAGCTACTATTGGTCACTGACTAAAAAACGGTTGTTTGTATGCAAATTTTAGTCATTTTTTTAGCAACTAATTAGTCATTTTGTACTAGTGAGCTATATTTTAAGTAGCAACAATCGTGATTTGAGGAACGACATTTTTGGACTTGAGACAGAATAAATTATTAAAAGAAATAAAAGTACAAAAACATTAAAAACAAATCCAAATAAACAAAAAATCCTACTATATTTACATTATTTAAGAAAACTTTAGAAGGACAGATTTTACCCGGTCATAGTGGCGGGGATATTCCCACACCCGGCTATGATCTACAAATTGATGTCATTTGTAACTTCATGGAAGAAATAATCCTTTATAATTGGTTGATGTTAAAGGCGCAATCGATGACCATTAGTTAGAAGAGAAATTCTGGACCCATCACTGGTAGTGAGATGCACAATGCCATTGTCATACACTTCACTAACCTCATAGGGGCCCAACCATCTTGTTTGAAACTTCCTTGGAAAATCCTGAAACCTGGAATCATATAACAATGCTTAATCATCTTTTTGGAAGGTTTTTCTTTTAATAAGACGATCATGTCATTTGGCCCTTTGCTGATGGTTTATAGACGTTTGTTGGATAGTAGCAAGGTGCATTTCGTCCAACTTACTAAGCTTCTATAGGCATTGTTTATGTGTTTCTGTAAGATCCAAGTCGACTTCACGGGCAGTTTTAAGAGTTTTGATTTCAAACTCAATCGAAAAATTAGATTCTTACCATAAACAAGTTGGTAAGGTGAGAAGCTAATAGTATTACACCAAGTCATACGGTAAGCCTATAAGGCTTTAGAAAGTTTAAACACCATATCTCAGTGAATAGCGACCATTATTTTAGTTAAGATATTTTCTAATCCTTTATTTGTGCTCTCAACTTGACTATTCACTTGTGGATGGTACGACAAAGTAACCTTGTGTTTAATATGATATTTTTGTAGGGCTGCATAAATATTTTGGGCTGTAAATTGGGACTTCCATTGGTGATGGGTTCTCTAAGTAGACCATATCAGACGAAGAACTCAAATAATAAATTGATAACTAACTCTATGGCTCTTGAAACACCTATTGCTTCTACCCATTTTGTCACGTAATCTGTACAGATTAAAATGTAGGATTTTTTATTCAAAGGAGGATTAATGGGGCATACAAAATCCATAGCCCACCTTTCAAATGGTTCCAATACAAGTTGTGTCTGAAGAGGAATTTTGTCGAACTAAATGGGATGCCCCATTACTTGGTAGTTTTCACAACCTTGTATGTATTTCTTAGCATCCTTAAATATTATGGGCCAAAAATAGCCCGTCTATAGCACTTTATGCATAGTTTTGTGATCAATGAAGTAGCCTCCACAAGTCTCATCATGGCAGGCTTTATGAGCATCGTAAACCTCATCTTCCCTAATACACCTGCAAATATGAAGGTCTTCTCTGGTCTGGAAAAGGAAACCATCTATCCAAGAAAAGTGAACACTTCATTAGATAATATATTTCTTCTCTCAAGGTGAGAGATGTGATGGCAATTTTCTTGCTGCCAAGTAGTTTGCACATCTACATACCATGGTGTTTTAATGGACACTACAAATAAATTTTCATCTAACTTGTCTTCCACATGAGAGGAATTAGTTGCAGGTAGAATCCCAGACAGGAAATTTGCAACAAGATTCTCCTTGCCTCGTCGATCCTTAACTATAATATTGAATTCCTGCAACAAAAGCAACCAACGGATCACTCTACCATTAGTAATTGGTTTATTAGTGAGATATTTAATAGTAGAATGGTTAGTATATAAAAAGATAGGATAAACTATAATATAGTGATGAAAATTATTAACAACATAAGCAACAACCAATTTTTTTTTTTTTAGACATGGTATAGTTTAGCTCTACAGATTTTAAGTTTTTGCAACAAGATTCTCCTTGCCTCGTCAATCCTTAATTGTAATATTGAATTCCTGCAACAGAAGCAACCAACGAATCACTCTACCATTAGTAATTGGTTTATTAGCGAGATATTTAATAGTAGAATGGTTAGTATATAAAAAGATAGGATAAACTATAATATAGTGATGAAAATTATTAACAACATAAGCAACAACCAAAAATTCTTTTTTAGACATGGTATAGTTTAGCTCTACAAATGTCAAGTTTTTGCTAATGTAATAGATTGCATAGGGCTTATTCTCTTCTTCTTGTCCCAATATTTCTCCTATAGTCGTGTCAGACACATCAAAAGATATGTGGAATGGAAATTTCCAATTAGGGCCTTGTAGTACTGGTGATGTTGATAATAATTTTTTAAATTCTGCAAAAGCATTATTACATTTTTTAGTCCAGTCAAATTCCACAGGTACTGTTAATACATACAATGGTGCTGCAATATTTGAAAGCAAGCTATAAAATGACAATAATAATTCACATAACCAAGAAAAATACGTACCTCTTTCTGTGTTTGAGGAATAGGAAGTTTAAGAATTACCTCAATCTTTGTCAAGTCCACCTAGATGCCTATGACAAAGATAAAATTTCCTAAAACAATGCCTTATGTCATCAACATGTGACACTTTTCATTGTTAAGGAACAATCTAGTGGCTATGTACATAATGAGGAATTTTTCCAAATTACCCAATGCTTCATCAATTCATCACCATAAGGTGTAAAATCATCCATGTATAGTTCAAGTCCTTCATTAATCAGATCATAAAATATACTTAGCACTACTCTTTGAAAAGTTGCAGGTGCATTGCAAAGGCTGAATGGAAGGACATAGTATGCGAATGTTCCCTAAGGGAAAGTAAACATAGTTTTGTCTTGGTCTTCTAGGGAAATTTGGATTTGGTTGTATTTGCTAAATACGTCCAAGAAAGAAAAATACTTCTTCCTATCAAGAGTGTCAAGAAGTTGATTAATAAATGTGAGAGTAAAATGATCTTTTTACATGGCTTTGTTTAATTCCCTATAATCTACATAGATACGAAATTTCCACTCTTTTTATGGACAACAACCAATGGCGAAACCCACTGACTATCTGATATAAGGTATATAAAATTAGCATCAAGCAGTTTCTAGAGTTCTTGTTTAACTACCTCCCTAAGGTGTGGGTTTAGTGTCCTCTGTGGTTAACGAATAAGATAGACATCCTTTTCTATATAAATATGATGTGTGCAAAGTTCAAGGTCAATACCCTTCATGTTTGTGTAATCCCGGGCACAAGCTTGTTTATTCTTTAAGAGTACTTCCATTAATCATTCTCGTTGGGGATTAGTTAAGTTGGATTTAATATATAATGGTTTGCTAGGTTCTATTTCAATGGGAATGCTATTATGAACTCTATCATGGGAATGTAACTGGTAGTGGATTCCTCCATAAGATCGCCTTAGGCTTCAATACCTAGGAAAACTTCCAATTTTGGCATGTTAGGTGTTTTAAGGTAGATTATTGACTAATAAAACTATTGATGGCATTATCCTCAATCTATTGTACCTTTTTAATAGTGAGGATAGGTCACAAATTTTCTTCTTCATGATCAGGAGAAAACCATGTTTGATGACCAAATTCCATATTGGGTTTAGCAGGTGGATAAAGAGTGAGACTCTTAATGGTTGTTCCCTTAGAAATTGTCATGTTCCCAATTCGACACCCAATATATGTGTCAGGAGTGGAAATCCAAGGCCTGCCTAATATAAGAGGGTGTCCTAATTTGTCTTTAAGATTGAGAACTAGGAATTCAACTAGGTATTCCAAAGAGTCCATTGAAACAATAATATCCTTATTGATTCCTTCTGGTTTTATTACAAATCTATCAGCTAAATCTAGCATAATGGGTGTTAGTCTTAGTTCATGTAGTCTGAGGAGAGCACAGGATTTCAATGTTATGATATTGATATCAAATCCCAAGTCCACTAGAGTATTTGGGAAACTAATGCCTCACACCTAAACAGTGACTACAAGATTTCTAGGATCATCATATTTTGTAGGAATATGTTTTCCTAAGATCAAATCAGACAATTTCCAAATCACATGAATAGTGGGTGGGTCTTTTGATTTCCTTCTAGGCTTCCTAACGAATAGTTCCTTGATGGTTTTTTCATACATTGGCATGTCTTTGATAGCCTATAAAAGAGGAATGTTCACACAAAGATTTTACAGTTCGCCTATCAAATAGAATTCAGGAAACATTAATTGCTTGACTGCGGTCAATCTTTCCGAAAGTGGGGGAGAAACATTTGTAACTTTAGTTATTTCTTGATTTTTGGTGGATTTAGAAGATAATTTTGCCCCACCACGAGTTGTAGTTGTTGAAGGTTTCTAAGGTTAAGTCTGCTCTTATTTTGTTTTTCGTTTTCTAGTTGCTCAAAATTCGTTGAAGGATTCTCTGTGGAAATTGTTTTTCCTGATATCAATCGAATTACATTACATCCTAAAGAGGGTAAAGAATTATAACATATTTACCTATCAAATAAGTACTATATAGAGTTCCCACTTTTTTAGACTTGCAAAAAATCATTCGATTTTGAAAAGTGTTGATTCAGAATACACCTTTTTTTTGGAGTATATTTTTGACACTTTAAATTTTCTTATATATTAATTATGCACATTTTTTTTAGATGTTGTTGGCATTATGGCATAGGTTTGGTGCTATGGGACAGGTGTTGTCCTTGATGGCAACTCACTCTGGTGACAGATCTCAGTTCAGGCTCTCAGAATGAAGGACAAATATATATACGCAGGTTCATTGTGACCAAGTCGTGTATACACGCAGGTTAGAATTTCCAAAGATGTGTATGCGTATACACGCACTTTCACGCAAGGAAAAGCGCGTACATGTGGGAGAACTTATGTTTGGTCCATGGTATTTAGTCCTTGGTATTTGAACCTATGGTTTTGGACCATGGTATCTCGTCCGAAGTGTTGATCCCAAGTATTGGGTCCATGGTATTGATTTGTTATGGTTTTGGACCGTGGTATTGTGAAAGGCCTAAGACTATAAAAGAGGAAGGAGATCATTAGGCAAGGTCATGATCTGAATTATTGAATATCTGATAAAGTGCTAGATCTGGAATACTGGTGATTGGGGTTATGGTGCAGAGCTGGATCTAAACAAAGGAGGAACCTAAGCGCAAAGAAAAGGATAAGTTATATTAATGGGTCAAAATCTTAAGGCTTGAGTAATAGTATCTTTGTATGATTTTGACCTGTTATATGTGGCGCACGCTTGATCTATAAATCTGATAGTCTGGGTGAACTAATGTCTGAATAGTTGAAGGAGTGAATTATCTTTATAGATCTGTACGCAGGTTTAGTGAAGTGAAGGCGCGTATACATGTTGTTTCTGTAAGTCAAAAGTGCGTATATGCAGGTTGGTCTTAACACAGAAGCGTATGTACGCAGGTTTCTGAATATTGAAGTAGCGTACATCTCTTAAATTATGCTTTAGCTGCTTCTGTTTATTGCTGCAGTGTTCTGGGTTCAGATTTGGTGTCTGGCTATTGTTACTATTTTCTGGTTACAACATTCTGAGAAGTGTTTTGGTTGATCCTATATTGGGTTGTACAAATGAGATTGATTTTTGCAGATATAATTGATGTATGATTGATGTTATTCATGGATCCAGTCTGAAAATCTATGAAATGTGGTCCCTGGAAGAAAGAGAAGGTTGAAGCCTTTTGTAGGTAGCAGCCTGCGTACTAGTACATCGGCTAGTATAAGAACTAAGGGGGTTGTAGCTCCCTTCCAAGTGAAGCTGGAGAACGAGAGAAGGTTGTAGCCTTTTGCAGGTAGCAGCCTGTGTATTGGTATAAGACTGCACCAGTATAGAATCATTGTAAAAAGAAGTTTCTAATTGAAAGAAGATAGAGACATATTGCAGCAGGTGGTTTTCACCCACATTGGGTTTCCACCTTATATCTTGTGTTCTTATGTGTGACCGTCTGCACCATTTTTTTGTTCCTGGTTGATGTATATATGGTTCTGACACACATATTTAAGATTAACATCTGAAGAATAATTAAATTACAAGTCTGTGAGTTATACGTTGTTTTCCTTAAATGAAGTTGCGTATATATGATGTTTTCTCTAACTAAAGTAGCGTATACAAATCCGTGGTTGAATTGAAAAAATAATTGACTTGATAATACTGATTCACCCCCCTTCTCAGTATTATTTCCAACAATTAGTATCAGAGCAGGTCCTTCAGAAGAAGCTTGACCGCTTGAAGGAAGATCTATCATCATGAGCAACTACGAGAGAGAGGCATCCATTAGGCCACCAATTTTTGATGGGAGCAACTTCGTCTATTGGAAGGTAAGAATCACAGCCTATCTTCAATCTCTTGGTACAGAAGTTTGGGATATTGTGGAAACAGGATATACATTTCCATCAGCAACTCCTACAGATCTAGCTGGTAAGAAGCAATATGAAACAAATGCAAAGGCTGTCAATACTCTATTAGGGAGTCTATCTCAATCAGAATTCGTCAAGGTTATGCAACTTAAAACCGCAAAAGAAATATGGGACAAGATCGTTCTGAGCTATGAAGGAGATGAACAGGTAAAACGAGAAAAACTACAAACTCTTAGAATTCAATATGAAAGTCTCAGAATGCACAATGATGAAAGCGTGGCTAACTATTTCCTACATATAGATGAGATCGTAAACTGTATGAAAAACTTGGGTGAAGAAATAAAAGAAGTTGTTTTGGTTGAAAAGGTACTAAGATCTTTGTCTCCTAAGTTTGATTCAAAAGTTTCTGCCATAGAAGAAAAACAGAATCTACAGAGTCTTACCATGTCACAACTGCACGGAATTCTAACTGCATATGAGATGAGGAAAGGGGGACCATTAGATAGGAGAGAAGCTGCATTCAAGGCCTCAGGAAAAGGAGATTACTATGAGACAGGACATATGTCAGAAGAAGAGGAAGAATCAAATTTTGTCAAGAACCTTCAACGGGGAACTGGAAGATTCAGAGGTAAGTTGCCTTTCAAATGCTTTGCTTGTGGAAGAGTCGGTCACTATGCTGCAAAGTGTCCTCATAAAGATAGACTAGACAAAGGAAAGGAACCTGTCAGATGGAACAGAAAATAGAATGTAAGTAAGAAGAACTATTATACACATGAAGACAGTGATGGATTTTCAAATAGTGATGAAGATGCGCAAGGTAATGATAATAGACTTTTGATGGCTTTTGAAGATGATGACTTCTTGGATGCTATTAATGAAGAAGATCTTTATGAAGAAATTTCTAAACTCAAAATTTGTTTAGAATAAAAGAACATGATTATAGACACTTTGACATTTCAACTTGCTGAAATAGATAAACACAATGAAGAGTTAGAATGTGAAATTGTGGGACTTAGAAAAGAAATTGAGAAAACAAAAGCTCTTAATCTTAGATTTGCTAAAGGATCTGAAACTTTAGATGAGATTATCAAAGTACATCGTTCTCCTCTAATCAAGACAGGTCTCGGATATTCTGAAGAAACGGCTCACACACAGAAGCAAACATAGAAGCCATCCACCTCCAAAAGTTATCTTGATGCAGCAAGGAGAAGTGAACAGGTTGACAATTGACAACAAAAGAATAATGCAGACTACCAGGTAAATCAGGGACCATTGGCCTCACAAATGAAAAAATATTACCAAGTAAGTCGGGGGCAATCTACTTCAAGGATGAACAGAAGCTTCAATCAACCACAGGTAAATCATTCTCAATTTGGCTCAAGAATGGACGTCAATAGAAACTACAATCAATTGGTTGGTAGGTTTGATAATCGCAGGAATTTCTTCAATGGCCAATGTTTTTCTTGTCATAAATTTGGTCATAAAGTCACTCAATGTGTTGCCTACAAGACCATCATGACTAGGGAAGCTCAAAAACAAAGGCGTATGACTGGGAACATGAAAAGGACCTACAATAATTTTACTGCTCTTGAAAATGAAATAGAATGTTCTATTTGCAACAACTTCGGTCATGTAGAGTCTAAATGCAGGAGTAGGTTCCGGAAAACAACTCAAAATGAGCAAGCTTCATTGAACCCCAAAACATGGAGAAAGAAAGAACCACAACCAGAAAGTTGTGGGATAGCCTTATATGCAGAAGGACAGGAAAATCAATGGTACATCGAAAGTGGATGTTCGAAACATATGACAGGTGATAAAGAAAAACTTCAATCATATAGTGTCTTAGAAAAGGAAAAGAAGGTCTCATTTGGAAATGACACCCTTGCGTTCATAAAAGGTAAAGGTTCTGTTCAATTGAAAGAAAAGGTCAAAGCTAGAAATTTTATGTATGTTGATGGCTTAAAGCATAATCTATTGAGTGTCAGTCAGATGTGCGATCAAGGAACTGAGGTAATATTTCGATCAAATGGATGTAGTGTTCGTGATCTTGATACAGGAAAAACAGTGATCAAAGGCATAAGAACTCCAAATAATTTATACATATTCAAAGAAGGACAACATCAATGCTATCTAAGCAAGAATGATGAACACTGGCTATGGCACAGAAGATTGGGGCATCTTAGCTTCTCTCAGATAAGGAAAGCATGCAAATATCAGGCGGTTCGTGATCTTCCTGACATTAGAATTCCAGACAATACAATATGCAAGTCATGTCAGTTTGGTAAACAAACCAGAACTAATTTCCCTGAAAAGGAAGGATCAGCTAGCAGGCCACTTGAACTTGTCCATACTGATATATGTGGTCCAACTAGGAAGAGGTCACCTAGAGGTGAAGAGTACTTCATATTGTTCATTGACGACTTTTCAAGGATGTGTTGGATAGGACTCATGAAGTATAAAGATGAAGCTTTCGAAAAGTTCAAATCATTAAAAGCCTTGGTTGAAAATGAATCATATCGAAGAATCAAATTCCTTAGGTCTGATTGGGGAGAAGAATTTACCTCAGATGAATTTTTCGATTTTTGTGAAGAACATGGAATAAGAAGGGAATTTTCTGCTGCAAGGACTCCTTAACAAAATGGAGTAGTGGAAAGGATGAATAGAGCGGTTCAACAAAGGGCTCGTGCTATGCTTGATGAATCTGGAAATCCCACAAGCTTCTGGGGTGAAGCCGCATTTGCTACAGTTACCATTCTTAACAAGACAAACGTCCGGGTAAACAACACTCAGACTCCTCATGAACTTTGGTATGGTAAGACTCCCACTGTAAAATACTTCAAAATTTTTGGAAGCAAATGCTACATTAAAAGGACTGATGAAAATCTCGACAAATTTGAACCTAGAGAAGATGAAGGCATTCTCCTTGGTTACTCTCCCTACAGCAAAGCATATAAATGTTACAATAAAAGACTTGGAAAATTATTGAAAGTATTGATGTAGTGATTGATGAAGAAGGAAATACCCCTAGGCAGGAAAGATCTGAAGTTTTTGAAGATGATTAGGACTATCCCTCAACGTCAAATCAGATTCATGATGAAGAAGAAACCCATGAGGCACCAGAAGAACAAATAAGAATAGAAGAAAAGAATCCATCCAGATACGTTCAGAAGAATCATCCAGAATCCCAAATTTTGGGGCAGAAAGAGGCAGGTGTACAAACAAGGAGAACCATTTCAGAAGCTTCAAGCTATCTAGCATTGCTCTCGTCCACCAACCACAAAATGTAAAAGAGGCATGCAAAGATGAATGCTGGGTCAAGGCCATGGAGGAAGAACTTGAACAAATTGAAAGGAATAACACTTGGGAGTTGGTTCCTAGACCAAAAGATAAGAATGTCATAGGGACAAAGTGGATTTTCAAAAATAAGTTGAATGAAAATGGAGATGTGGTTAGAAACAAGGCAAGACTTGTTTGTAAAGGATATGCACAACAAGAAGGCATAGACTTTGAAGAAACCTTTGCACCAGTTGCTAGACTTGAGTCTATAAGAATGTTCCTTGCTCTCTCTAGCTTTCAGAAGTTCAAAGTATTTCAGATGGACGTAAAATCTGCCTTTCTGAATGGAGACTTGAATGAAGAAGTGTACATTGAGCAACCAGATGGGTTCATCCTTGGAAATTATCCAAATCTTGTATGCAGACTCAAAAAGGATCTCTATGGCCTTAAACAGGCTCCAAGGGCTTGGTATTTTCGGTTGGATGAGTACCTTCATCAACAAGGTTTTGCAAAAGGACTAACAGATAGCAATCAATATATAAAAATTGACAATGATAAGTTGCTAATACTTGTTGTATATGTTGATGATATCATCTTTGGCAGCAATGAAGAAGCCATGAGTCAAAAATTTGCTTTGGTGATGCAAAAAGGAATTTGAAATATCCCTGCTTGGTGAGCTCACATATTTTCTTGGTTTACAAGTTCAACAAAACAAAGACGGTATATTTCTATCACAAACCAAGTATCTCAAGAAGATCTTAAAGAAATATGGGATGGAGGGCTCGAAACCAGTATGTGTTCCTATGGTAACAGGATGCAGCCTCAGCACAAATAATGAATCAACAGTTGTACATCAACCTACCTATAGATCCATGGTTGGGAGTCTACTCTATCTAACAAGTACCCGACTAGACATTATACATGCAATAGGGATAGTTGGAAGGTTTCAGGTAAATCCAAAGGAAACTCATCTTCAGGCAGTCAAGCGAATTTTCAAGTATCTTCAAGGGACTCAAAACTATGGTTTATGGTATCCTAGAGATACAGATCTCACACTTCATGCATATACAGATGTAGATTGGGCAGGTAGCGTGGATGACACGAAAATCACTAGTGGTGGTGCATTCTTCATGGGTCCTAGATTAGTTTCATGGTTCAGCAAGAAACTAAATTCCATTGCATTATCTACAGCTGAAGCAAAGTATGTATTTGCTGCATCTTGCTACACACAACTCCTTTGGATGATGCAAAAATTGCAAGATATTCAAATCACTTGTACTCCGCCTATTTCCATTTTTTGTGATAATACAAGTGCAATTAGTATTTCAAAGAATCATGTCATGCATTCAAAGACTAAGCACATACCTATCAAGTAACATTTCCTTCGGGAACAAGTGCTTGAAAAAAAGGTCAAGTCGGAGTATGTTCCATCTAAGGAACAAGTTGCTAATATACGCACCAAACCACTGCCCAGGGAGACATTTGAATACCTCAGACAGAAGCTGGGGGTAGTTGATGCATCATCTTGTTGTTGAATCTTGTCAGTTTTCAAAGATTAATGGTTGTACGCAAGTTTCAGGTGGGTAATCCGCGTACATATGCCAGTTACTGTGGGTACAGTCGCGTATATGCTGGTTTGAAGAAAAGTAGTGGGATCAGAGCATAGTGGGGCCAGACTTAGGATGAAAAGGGATTGTTATGGGTCTAACAGAGAACATCTGGCACAGGTTCAGGGGGAGCATATATTCTTCTAATAATGCATTGTTGGCATTATCTTGGTTCAATTTCAGTTGGTTTGATTTCAGGTGGAACAGGTGCAGAAGAAGAACATGGGTGCTAGTCTGAATAATGTTGGACAAATGTTGCTGATATCTGTCGGAGTCTTGTTGTAGATATTTTGTCTCTATGTCTTATATTTCTTTTATCAAGGTCATGTAATGGCCTATGTTGGTTTCCCCACTATGCCTGGGATGAATGATGTAATGTACTTATTTGTCATGTGTAATCTTCTGGTGTATCCCCACTTGGTTGGGTGGATGAGTCAATTCTGGTATATCCCCATTTGGTTGGGAAATGGATGTATGTATGAGTCTTTGGTGATAGGAAGGTTAGTTATAATGTATAAAGTCATGTTTTTTGTAGATCATCTTCTTGCAGACCTTGCCTTCAGTCAGGGGGAGCTTGGACAGCACGACAGAGCAGAGGATTCAACATGTATTCAGGGGGAGCATAACCCTTTGCCCTTAATGACAAAGGGCGAGAATGAATTTGAGGATCTTGGGGTTGCCATCAAGTCCAAAGGGGGAGATTGTTGGCATTATGACACAGGTTTGGCGCTATGGCACAGGTGTTGTCCTTGATGGCAACTCACCCTGGTGACAGATCTCAGTTCAAGCTCTCAAAATGAAGGAAAAATATATATATGCAGGTTCATCGTGACCAAGCCACATATACACGCGGGTTAGAGGTTCCAAAGACACATATGCTTATACACACACTTTCACGCAACGAAAATCACGTACATGTGGGAGAACTTATGTTTGGTCCGTGGTATTTAGTCCTTGGTATTTGAACCTATGGTTTTGGACCATGGTATCTCATCCGAAGTGTTGATCCCAAGTATTGGGTCCATGGTATTGATTTGTTATAGTTTTGGACCGTGGTATTGTGAAAGGCCTAAGACTATAAAAGAGGAAGGAGATCATTAGGCAAGGTCATGATCTGAATTATTGAATATCTGATAGAGTGCTAGATCTGGAATACTGGTGATTGGGGTTATGGTGCAGAGCTGGATCTGAACGAAGGACGAACCTAAGTGCAAAGAAAAGGATAAGTTCTATTGATGGGTCAAAATCTTAAGGCTTGAGTAATAGTATCTTTGTATGATTTTGACCTGTTATATGTGGCGCACGCTTGATCTATAAATCTGATAATCTGGGTGAACTAATGTCTGAATAGTTGAAGGAGTGAATTATCTTTATAGATCTATACGTAGGTTCAGTGAAGTGAAGGCGCGTATACACGTTGTTTCTGTAAGTCAAAAGTGCGTATAGGCAGGTTGGTCTTAACACAGAAGCATATGTATGCAGGCTCTTGAATATTGAAGTAGCGTACGTCTCTTAAATTATGCTTTAACTGCTTCTGTTTATCGCTACAGTGTTCTAGGTTCAGATTTGGTGTCTGGCTACTGTTACTGTTTTCTGGTTACAACATTCTGAGAAGTGTTTTGGTTGATCCTATATTGGGTTGTACAAAGGAGATTGATTTTTGCAGATATACTTGATGTATGATTGATGTTATTCATGGGTCTAGTCTGAAAATCTATGAAACGTGGTCCTTGGAAGAAAGAGAAGGTTGAAGCCTTCTGCAGGTAGTAGCCTGCGTACTAGTACATCAGCTAGTACAAGAACTAAGGGGGTTGTAGCTCCCTTCCAGGTGAAGCTGGAGAACGAGAGAAGGTTGTAGCCTTCTGCATGTAGCAACATGTGTACTGGTATAAGACTGCACCAGTACAGAATCATTGTAAAAAGAAGTTTCTAATTGAAAGAAGATAGAGACATATTGTAGCAGGTGGTTTTCACCCACATTGGGTTTCCACCTTATATCTTGTGTTCTTATGTGTGACTGTCTGCACCATTTTTCTGTTCCTGATTGATGTCTATATGGTTCTGACACACAGATTTAAGATTAACATCTGAAGAATAATTAAATTACAAGTCTATGAGTTATACGTTGTTTTCCTTAAATGAAGTTGCGTATATACGCTATTTTCTCTAACTAAAGTAGCGTATACAAATCCGTGGTTGAATTAAAAAAATAATTGACTTGATAATACTGATTCACCCCCCTCTCAGTATTATTTCCAACAGATGTGAGTGATTTTCATGCCAATTTTCAAAAGTGTCGATGCAATACCAACCCCCCCTTTTTTTAGGATTATTTTTGACACTTAAATTTTTTTGATATATTAAGTATGGATAATTTTTTTTAAACATTGGTGATTTTCATACAGATTTTGAAAGTAGCATCAACTTTTTTTCAAGCATATTTTAAACACTTTAAATTTTTTTATGTCCTAAGTATGCACAATTTTTTTTAAATGTTGATTATTTAACCATTTTTCAAGTTGTTTTATTCCTCTTTTTATTTTCCATCCTAAGATGTTTGTTTTTGAAGGGTTTTCCAAATTTGTATTTTTTGTTTTTCTTTGCAATGTTTTTTTTATATATTTATATATCATTAATTAATACTTCAAAACACAAAATAATTGCCACTAGAAAAATACACATTTTGCATATAGACATAATTAAAAAAATATGTATTTTGAGACATTTTCCCTAAAAATGACATATTAAATAAACGATTTTTTGAAAAAAATTGAATAAAAAAAGTTGAAAAATACCAAATTTTTTATATATAAAAAAATAAAATAAAATAAAAATAAAATAAAAAATTGAATTTATATGCAAAGATAATGACATTTAAAGTTTTTTTTTTTTCAAAAAAAAAGATTTTATATATATATATTAAAAACATAAAAAATTAAAATTAAAATTAAAAAACATTAAAAATAAAAAACATAAATAAAAATAAAAGAACATTAATTAATTTTTTTAAACATCAAAATTAGAAAATAAATAAATAACATTAAAAATTTGAAAAAAAAAATGAAAAACATTGAAAAAAATATATATATATTAAAAAGCATTAAAAAAACAATCAAATTAAATTAAAAAAAAAACTTAAAATAAAATAAAAATAAAAATAAAATAAATTGGCCCCTGGCTGGCAGAGGTCGATTCTAGGAATCGACGGTCCGCCATCCAGGGGCCACATGATCCTTGCAAGGTGGAGAGGCTCCGAAATCGGCCCTCTACGAATAGAGGGTTGGAGGGCCTTCAACCCTCTGACCTCCGACTAGTGGAATGCCTATTTCTAAAATCAACCTCCACCAAACGTAGACGCAGGCCAAAGGGCCATTTTATTTTATTTTAAATAATAAAAAAAGAAAATATTATTTAAAAGTGTTTTTTTTGTTTATTTTTTAATTTTAATTTTTTTATAGTTTAGTTTTTTTAACGATTTTATTTTAATGATTTTTATTTTTATTTGTATTTTTATTTTTATTTTTTAATTTAATTTGTTACAAGTGATTTTGTTTAATTTTTTTTAATGTTATTTTTCTTGTTTTTTAATTAATTTATTTTTTGTTAAATTCATTTTAATATATATATATATATATATATATATATATATATATATATATATATATATAACTTTATGATTTAAATATTTTTTTTAATTTAAATTTTTTAAAAATTGCTTTTAATTTCTTTGTATTTTTATTGTTTAATTTGTTCGTATTTTTATTGTTTATTTTTTAATTATCCAATTTGTTTTTATTTATTTTGCTTTTTTAAACAATTTTTATGTTTTATTCTTTTGTGTGTATTTTTATCTTCCCATTATGAACCATAGTAAGTGGTTTTACCTCAAAACTATTTTGTGTTTTTTTAGAAGATATTTTGTATATATTTTTTATGTTTGAATTTTTTAATCATTTTTTTATCTTTTCAATTTTTTTTGTATGTTTTAATATTTTTTTATTATTTATTAGTTATTATTTATTTTTTATTTTTTACTTTTTGTTTTTGTTTTATTTTATTTTTTCAATCTTTTAATTTTTTGTTTTGTTTTGTATTTTACATTTGTATTTATTTATTTATTATTTTGTTTTATTTAATTTTCATTTTGCAAGTTCCAAGTGAATCCTCGACTAGCAACTCGACCCCATTATGTGTCAATTTAATAGTTGATTTTAAAGTTTTCATTATAATAAATCAAGTATGACCCTACAGTATGTCAATTTCACAGTTGATT
The DNA here is from genome assembly GCA_031772625.1 of Pinus tabuliformis. Taxonomy (NCBI): domain Eukaryota; kingdom Viridiplantae; phylum Streptophyta; class Pinopsida; order Pinales; family Pinaceae; genus Pinus; species Pinus tabuliformis. The sequence continues at coordinate 1,839,838,680 of CM062816.1, forward strand.
TTTAAGATTTCATTGCAATAGGTCGAGTTTGCCTACATTGTGTGTCAATTTGATGGTTGATTTTTTATTTTTCGTTGCAATGTGTCAAGTTGTCTTAGTCTATGATTTTAAAATAGCTATACTTTTAACATTTAAAAAAGAAATTACTCTTGGTATAATGGCTCTTTCATTCGGGTGTTCATTTATAATTTTTTTTTAGTCATTTAATTTTTCCATAATGTCATGGTTGAAATATATTGAAAGCTTAAGATTTTTTGTAGTAAAGATATTTAGTTTTAATTCCATGGTTGAAAATTTGTGAAAATTTTAAAGTTTTTATGAGTCGTGATTTTTTATCTTTAATGTTATGGTTGAAAGCAGTTATGAGTATTTTATCTTTAACGTCATAGCTAAAAATTGTTGGAATTTTTTAAGACTTTTCAGAGACATGATATTTTATCTTTAATGTCATGCTTAAACATTTTTGGAATTTTAAGGTTTTTTGGAGTCATGATATTTTATCTTTAATGACATTGCTAAAAAATTATTGAAAATCTAACTCCAAAAAATAAATAAATAAATGAAAAAAACAACATCAACACTTTTCGTTTTCAGGGTGTTTTTTGTACCAAAAAAATTGGCTTCTATTGGCTTTTACTTCAATTTTTAAAAAATGTTGAGAATTTACCTCGACAAAAAAAAGTGTTGATGCAACATCAACACTTTTCGTTTTCGAGTTGTTTTTCATGTTTTTTTGGGGTTTTTTGGCTAGAGTTCGCATTTTGAGGTAATAGTTCTCATTTAATCGTAACTTTGTTTTATCAGGAGTATATACTATTTCTACAAGTTGTACAGGTATATGGTTTGGGTTGGTATTTGGTTGTGCGAGTAATTGTGGATGTAATGGTGGCGAGGTATTCGAAGGTAATGGAAGTTGTGGTTGTGATTGAGATAATGCTCCTAATGGTTGATTGGCATAACCAAAAGGGCGTTGCTAATTTTAAGGCCATGTTGGCCTTTGAGCGTCTGTTTCATCCATTGGGAAGCATACTGCATATTTTGCAAGCTTTGCCTAGGGGAGCCAAGGTATTGTTGCATTTTCCATGTGGGTCCAGGGTAGGGTTAATGTGGCCAAAATGGTGCAATATATTGTTTAATTTTCCAGAATATGCCAAGATACTATTGGTTTTTCAAAATTGGTCCAAGCTATTGTTGTTGACCAGAGAAAAACATAGAAGGATCTTGAGGCATACCTGAAGGGTGAGATTTCCATTGTCATCATTGAGTCATGAGGTAGGTCAATTTAGGTTCTTCTCTAGCTTCCTTAAAAACATCCTTTAATCCTGAGAGGTTTTCACAATGATCAGTTGAATGGTCCTTCGCACAAATAGCTCACACTTCAATCGCATCCAATGGACACTCCTTATGGCCATGTTTCTAATGACAACATGTTCTTGTTATGCATGTTTTTATTTTATCTACAAAGCATCAAATTGTGTCAAGATACCAGTTTTCAAATTCTCTAACAAATTACTAATTTTTTCTCGCATAACTCCTCCATTTGCGGTCTTAGTAGCTCTACTTAGAGGGTATTGTATCCCATGCTTAGTCCTTGTGCTTCCATGGGAGCACCTGATACACAGTTTCACAATGTCATCATATTCTTCCTTATAAATGTCTCACTGCCCCATTAAATTAAGCATTTCTATCCATTCATATTTTGGACCTCTAATGAGAATAGTTTTTAATACTTCTTTAGGAAGGGTAGTGTATGGTTTTCTTTAAATATTGTATTGAAATCTATCTATATATCCCTCTAAATTTTCATCCTCTTCATATTTCATTTAAAATGTTTCTTCTTTTAAGTCTTTGGATCGGAAATAATCTTGGTATTTCTTTAAGAAGACTCCCTTCATCTCATTCCAAGAATTAATAGTACCACCTTCCAATCCCATAAACCATCATAAAGTTTCACCATTTAAAGTAGAGGGAAACAACTTTAGTTTCTGCAGATTAGTGGTGTAATCGTATCCTCGACAAAAAACATCAAATTCAAACAAGAATTCATTGAGTTATTTTGAAGCTAAGCCATAAAATTTGGGAAGACCTTGGAGTGGTATAGCTTTCATGGGTGCATTTTCTTATGGATCAACAATAGGAAACTCTATTTTCGAGGTATGTGTGGCTGATGTATTCACCTGACCTGCCATTTGGTAAAAAATATTCCAATATCCCTTTGGAATTCCAAAATCAAGAGGTACCAATTGAAAGGGACAGGTATGATAGCGGGACTTGGGACCTTGTTTGGGCCTTATGGCACAATTTAATTTAGCAATCTTGATTCCTTCCTTTAATATAGGTGTTACAAGAGGATCTTCCTCATGAGGTTGAAGATTTGAGTTAATTTTTTCACATCCTACCTATTTTATGTTACAATAGTACCCCTCACTCTTGTAAGGAGAATTGAGATGGTCATTGGATGAGGCTTGAAAAAATTCTTAAGGTCCTGAGATTCTATTGTGAATCTCAGCTTCTGCAATAGCAAAAGATCTTGCTACATGAATGGAAATAACAATAGATCCATTTTTGGATATCGATCGGGGCCCTACTAAAGCTTGAGACACCGCTTTCTGAATGATTTCATATATGAAGGTTGATTTTCCAAGGCCAACTCAGTCATGTTTTCTGCTGCTCATGGGAGTAGATTTTGGATTTGTCTCTTTTTTATTCCTACCTCTAGTTCCTTTCCTATTCATGCATACTAAATGACCTAAAACTTTTGACCAAGGGTAGACACCACCACAAGTTTTAGCTAGGGTGTGTGCACAGGTTCTTACCTTCCATATTTAATATCCAATCCTCAAGGAATCAGGTATGCATCTACAACCATTCATTAGTATGGTAGAACTCTTTTAATAGCCTCCCCGACAATGATGCCAAAATGTTGGGACTATCAATTGTTTAAATAAACAATTAAATTACCAAACACTAATCTATCAACCAGGGATTCATCTTTTTATTCCAAGATAGTTTGCAAAGTCTATGCAAGAGAACTACCACTGAACAAGACTAATGATGGTACTAAAATGACCTATTTCTCAATAAATGGAAGTCTAATGTGTAATTAACTTATGATTCATAAACTATAATCAAGAAAACGCATAAAAATTATTCTCTTATTTTAGCTCATTCGGCTAATTATAAAGAAAACCAATACTTCTTCTAAAGAACAACTGTGTCCTAATAAACAACAACTGTAACTAAAGAAACAACAATAATGAAACTATAATCAATAACAAGAAACAACAATAAATATTAACGCAAGAAATTCTATTGTACTTCTAGAAAAGAAACTATTTACTAATCTAATCGTGGAAATACCAAGTACATTGCAGAAAGAAAGGAAAACACAATTAAAATAGTAATGCAGATAAAAGACAGAGTCTCATCTAGGAAGCGGGTCCAACCACTAAGAGCAGACATCCTTTAAAATAATTCAAATCAAGACACGAATGGGTGAAATCTGAAACTAATTGAAGAAATTTGTCATTCCAATAATTGAAAATATAATTACAATCAATACTTCAAGGTTATTTTCTATCTCAAATTATAATTCTTCATCATCTTGCTTGAAACAAGTCCTCTATTTTTATATTACAAAAAGGAGATTACAACATAAAATATTTATAAAAATGTCTTGAGGATCCATCACATGAACATATTATTTGTTGGCGTGTTTTGAACCAACTAATGTGGTTCATCATTAGGATGAGAAGATGAACCACATTAGTTGGTTCAAAATTCATTAACAAATAATACGTTCGTGTGATGGATCCTCAAGACATTTTTATAAAAACCAAAAAATATTGTTGATAATACATGAGATGAGAATCAAAGATTCATAGGACATCCTTTCTCATTAAGATATATTTAATGTCTTTGAGCGAAAAAATCAAGAATTGTGTCTCTCAACTGACTCCTTGGTTTAGAACAACCTCGCTTGAAATCTTGCTAAATCTCTTTCAAGCATCCTCCATCCACCCTCACAATTTGTTCATAATAAGACTTATCCAAACAAATTATTAGCTCTTTCTAGAGATAACATATCCTTCATTAAAGCACAATCAAATGAGTGAACTAAATCTATGAAAATCCAAACTTTATCAAACAATAGGTCATGAATTTAGAACAAAAGGATAAGGAACCATAATAGAAAATAAGAATTAAATGAAAGAATTATAGAAATTATGAGACCCAATAATAACCAAAATCAAAATACTAATATTAGACTTATCTTATCATGATTACCTCTTACTTAAATCCTTTGAGATCAACATCCTTTTGCATGATCCGTCTCTGTAAGAATATTCCTCCATGCATTTATTTTAATGAGGGTGCCCATGGATCTAACTTGATTACCAAGCATCTTCCTTGGATTTTTCATCATTAACTCTCTTTCTTTCTTCTGGATATTATACTTGATGTTGATCAATATTGTCATATTTCAGCCATGCAATCTTGTGAGAGAGTCTTGATGTCCATTCATCCCAAATCATATCAAATTTATTCTTTAGAGCATCATGTATTGATATGGAGCACTTACTGAGCACACTTTTATATTTGTTCTTTCTACAATATTCTTGTAGATATGAACCTTACCCTCGAGAAGAGCTACTTAAAATATGCCTACCTTTGCTTCCATACAATCATCTAGCTATCCTTTCTTAAATGAGCTTTCTTCTTGTACTAGTTGAAGACAGATTCCTTTTCCAAGAAGTATAAATACTTTCATTATGCCCTTCACAATTTAATTTGACCATCTTCATTCCTTCATCCTTTTAGAAGTATTGTTTCCATACTAGATGGAATATTTACTAGTCATGTCATAATTCTCTTTCCAAGAACCTTCCAAAATGATGGTTCGTATAGGAACTTAGTGATCCCTCTTTGCAGAATGACTACCTCTAATAGGATGTTAGTAAATTCTTGGATGAACAATAATATACAATATGGTTCCAATATTCTCATTCCTTTTAAACTAGATGATCCTTCCCAAAACAATTAATGAAGTATATTATATTTTCTCTACCATCATATGCTTCTATTTATGATGCCATGCTTTTACAACAATCAAAACTTCTTCTAGAGAATGTAACAATGCATGCTACTCTACTTTCTATTTAATAAAAGAAAGATAAATTTCATAAAAAAAACCCGATGTAGATGGGGCTTCCTACAATAGTAAAGATCCTTGGCTTCTTCTCCTTTTGGCTTATTCTCAAGTTCTCCCTTTTCTTCAGCTATATGGGATTCACTTCTTTACTTTCTTTTGTTATATTTCTTGTTTGGACAATCCCTCTTAAAGCGTCCATACTCATTGCATCCAAAGCATTGAATCTTGCACATATTTGTCTTTATTTTAGACTTTCCAAACTTCCATTTCTTCAACTTCTTGGACCTTGCTATAAAGGATTGGGACTTTCCATTTGATTCGCTGCCATCCTTTTCCTTTATCTTAGATTCTTCCAAGATACATTGAGCCCATAAATCATCAAATGGTGTAGTATCCTTATTAGATTAGATACTAGTTGCAAAACCTCTCAAATCAGTTGGCAAAGCATTTAATACAAAAATGGTCATTTCAGAGTTGGAAACAATTTCCCCAAGCCCTTGCAATTGATCCCTTATTTGTGAGATCTTCATGAGATAAGTGGCCATGTATTCATCCTTTGAATTCCTTATTCTATATAGTTGATTCCTCAAGGAAATATTTTGACCTGATGTACTTATAGAGTACAACTTTACCAACTTATCATACATAGCCTTAGATGTCTTCAAATCAACAACAAAGGGAACAAGATGATATTTTATAGATTCAACAATGATTATTTGTGCCCTTACTTCTCCCTTCTTGTATTTTTCTAACTCTTGAGTCTTCTCTTTGTCTGGTACAACTACTTCACCAAGGACATATTCCATGACTTCATTTTCTGTGAGTGCCAAGTCAATCCTCTTCTTCCATGCTAGGAAGTTTGTTGATCCAATGAGATTGTTGCTTTCCTTGCAAAATGTAGCCATATGATATGTAGATTGAGACATAGAAGACAATATGATACTTACTTGTCAACCAAAATTCCTCCTTCTTGATGATGTCTCCAACTATATTGATGCTTTCAAGACCTTCAAGGAGACTTCAAAGATTCCCTAGAATGATGACCTCTAGGATGTTGATCCCAAGACTCTTTGATGCTTATTTTCCTTCAAATATGTATTCTAATGAGTCTTTCAACAACCTCCAAAATCAAAGAGCCTTTGAAAGAAATAGATGTTCTTAAGTTAGATGAGAGATTAATAGTAGTATTTCTTCCTTCAATGATACCCTTATACTTTTTGAGATGATGGGATCATTGATGTAGTGATATTCCTTGTAGGTATTCTTCTTCTTTATGCCCTTCTGAAATTATTCCCAGGGAATCCCTTCTTATGTCCACAAGATGGTCTTACAACTGCCTTCTCTTTGTTCACCTTAGCTCTAATACCATGTCAGATAATGTAGTAGTGCAGCTATTAATTCAAATTATCCTTAACCTTAATAATTTCTTATGAACTTTAGTTATCTTCTTGTGTTTCCTTATTAGATCTCTTTATCAAACAATTATCAAAAGTAAAAACAATAAAGACAATGGACACGAGTATTATGCTTCAAGCTAGGGAAAAACCTCTCCAAAGGGGAAACCCATAAACAATATCTTCTCTTATTATAGAATTTGCTTCAAATGACAAAACGAAGACCCAAAACATTAGACCAAGTCCTCCTCTAAGCACTAAGTTAGCCCTCCAAGTGGCCCATTAAATCCTACTTCAACTAGCTTCTAGCTTCAACTTAGCCCCCTAGCTTTGACCTTGCAACATCAAATTGCAATATTTAGCTTTGTAGTAGCTGCAAAAACCCTAATTCTAGTACGTTTAATTCTTCAACAAATCTTCCTTCAAACAATCCAAGGTATCCCAAGTCAAACTAGACCAAATCAAAGTATTCGGCTTTCCTGCAACTTGGATTTGTAATTCATCCTCCTACAATTTGAACCTGCAAATTTCAACCTTCCTTAAACCTACAAAAACCCTAACTTTTCCACGTGTGAGAGAATAAGGCCGAAAAAAAAGGTTTCCTTCTTCTTCTTGACTTCTCCTTACTTCCTAGACCTTTTCTCTTCCTTTCTTCTTGCTTCTAGCTTCATATTGAACTTGATTCTTTTGAGATCAAATTTTGTACCAAATGAGGTCAAATTTGCTTGTATTTATATCCTTTCCATGAGGTCGAATACCCCTTTATAGGCTGACTTGTCACTGTTAGGGCCAACTTGTGCTTGGATGCTCATAGGACTTTATAGACTCAAAATCAATATAGTTTACATATTACAACTTGCCCAAAAAGGGTCTTATTAAATATGCAAGGACTCTCTTGACTCAAGAAAATTATGTTTTTGACATGACAAACCCTAGAATCATGAAGAACATGCTTGACCTAGATGACCATCAAAATGGAGCCTGAAACCTATGCTTAAAATAATGTGTTTATTTTTTTTTCTTGTAACATAAGATATACATAATGACTTGAGTACATTGACAATTATGAAGACCAAAACTACTTACATTTTCCAATAGGGCCGATATATTTGTTGTAGAATCAATGTTCATTCAAAATTACATATTCATGTTGATCTCACATATACCATCATATACTTTTGGAGAGAAATGTTTTAGGTCAGTAGACCATACATCTTGAGGAGAAGACCTGGTCAAACATGGGATATACCCTATCCGACCTCAAGAAATTTAAATTAAATTAAATCACAAGATTTTTGGAAGCATCCTTAAAATCTGAGCATAACTTGGGCCAAAGAGAATATTTCAAATTTTTATTTAATTTTGGACCAATGGCCAACGAGTTTTGATTTTGCCACATGATTTTGGACCAAGGAGAATTTTGGATAAAATTTAATATGCCCTCCATGATTTTGGACCAAGGAAAAAAGTTTAATTTTTCTTCCAAGATTGTACCATTGAACCATAAAAATAAGTTTTAACTCCTTCCCTAATTTGACAAATAGAATTTCTCCCCATCACTTCCTTTGGAAAAAAATTCCACAAGATGGGGTTGTTATCTTTAATTGATCATATTTCTCAAACCGTAAATACTTTTGTGATGTGCCACATACCATCAAAATTAGCATAACAAGGATCATCCATTGACAATGAGCTTGAGATCAAATTCATTAATCATCATCCTCAAAGACCACAACAAATGTGGCGCTACTAGGGTTTCCAGCCATCCTTCCAGGGCTACTTGTCCATTTAAGGTTTCCATTGATGTAATCATGACATATATTAAGAGCGTTCAAGAATTAATGTTGACATCAATGACAACACCATTCAACAATCTCCCCCTTTGTCATTAATGGAAACAAATATACTTCTCCTGCAATCACTACTCCCCTTGACTCCATGCATCTAATACTCCTAACTTGTTTTCTCTCCCCCTTTGACATCAATGGAAAAGGGTGACTCCCACTGATAAGTTGCATACTTCTCTTATCCTTCCTAACTCCCCTTGATGAGACCTATCTTATTTTCCTGTAACATGCCTATGTGATTAGTGTTCCCCTTGACTGTATACCTTTGATATTCCCTTTTTGATTTCTCTTCCTTAATGATTCCCTTGAATAATTATATTATTTTGATGCTTTCTACATTAGACTACCTATCTCCCCCTGACATGTTATGCTTCACATGGGTTTCCATAGTTTATTTCACCTAAGTTCTTATAAAATTATTGTCCATGACTTTGCTTTTCAAACTTGCTTCTCCACAAAGTTGACTAATCTACCCACAATGTTGATGATTGCTTCACGTTTGTCATCTGTAAAACTTTCAATGGTATATCTTTGAAAGTGTAATCGTTGCTACATAAATTCCCCCTCTTCATCATTCACATGGAGTCATCAAACTGGGTTCTTTAGAATAGTGTATGAACCAACTCTTCAGCCAAATCATCTTGAAATTTGACATATTCCTTAGTAGATTCATCATGACCTTTTTGAAACTCCTAAGAGCATGATTGCAGATACTTTTCCATTCACTTGATCTTCTTGCTTTCGTTTTCTTCTCCAGACCTTATTGTACCTGATATTAGGGTTGTCCATAAAAGATTCCATCTTGTTCCTGCAATTGCAAACTATATGCCCATAGTTGTGGAATTTCTAACATTCAACATTGGGACTGAATACTGGAGTAATTGACATATACTTTCTGCTGAAAAAATCATTAGAGCATCAGCCTTGAGTTCCTGCAACCTTACTTCTATAGTTTTGATAATACCATTGGAAATCGTACTTGTCATAAGCTTTGCAATCCCTATCCATATATACAAAGTTAGTACATGAAAAATAAGAACATGTTGAGTATGTTGTCATTGATGTCAAAGCGGGTGTTGGATGTCAAAGCAAGTGTAGGATTTCATAGTGGGTGAAGGATGTATGATCCAGGTGGATGTTGGTAGCCACCCACCTATCCCATTTGGACCCCCACAACTGTCTCTTTCAGTTTTTCATTTTCCGTAATTGTAGCACATTTTACTATTTTTAGCAGTTTTTTGGGTCCTGAACTTCCAAAGCCGTTTTGAGGCCCTAAATTACATTTTTGAGAAATCTTGTAGTGCTTGGATAGGTATTTCTAATGAGATATTTTACACGTCAAACGAAGATCGGGTGCCAAAGTTACGACCGCGGGAAGTTGATGTACCAACTTACCCAAAACGGGGTCCACAATTTGTCATTTCATCTTCTAGGGTTACGTTTTGGGATGTTAAGGGTTTTTCATTGTTTCTCAACAATAAATGGGCCTTCGAGCCTCATTGTAAGATAGTTCAGGGGCATGTAACCACCACATATCTTCTCAGAGATAAGCTACCATCGCCCTAGCTGGTTTATTTACATTTCGGTTTGTAAGCATATTTCAGTATTTTACATTAATGAAATGCAGTATTATTTCCGCTGCATATCTGTCTTTATGGTTATCTCTATAATTTGTTGCATTCTTGTTTAAATCCAGATCAGTGGTATCAGAGCAGTTTGTTTTTTTCTCTGTTTTTCTTTGCATGTCCCAACGAGGTTGGGATATAAGGAGTTAGGGCTTGAGCTGGTCGAACCTTTGCAAGACTAGCCTCGCAAATCCCGATGGCCTCCCATGGCGGATGAGAAGAAAGACGAGGGGGCAGGAGATCTTATCAAAATCTTTCTTGAAGAATCCCTCGAGTGACAAAGGAATGCGATGATGGACAGCTTTTCGCAAATCCTTCAGTGGCTACCTAGAGGCGACGCATCAGCTTCCAACAGCGACTCTAGAAATGCCACACCGTTTAAGGTACAAGTTAATTTTGAAATCCCCATATTCAAGGGTCAGATAGACACATATGTCGTAGATAACTGGTTAAATCTTCTAGATGGGTATTTTTTTGTTCATGATTTTTCCAGTTGGGAAAATATTATTTTCGCTCTTCTCAAAGCAACCCTCCCACATCAAGGACTGGTGGGAAACCTACTGCGAGTAGAAGGGTGAAAGTACAGGCTCACTATTTTCAGCCGCACCCACTTGGAATTCATTTCGGGACACCATTAAGGAGAAGTATTACCCTGTCAAAAGCTATGAGGAAAAATACATAAATTGGACCACGCTACAGCAGGGAAGGGACCAAGATGTGCCAGAGTTCACAAACATTTTTCATACCATTCGCACACAGTTGGGTATCAAGGATTCTGAGCTACATTTGGTACTCAAATACCGCGGTTGCCTACACAAGTACATCCAAGAAGAGATGGAGTTCTTGAACATCTCCTCACTCGGTATGACGTACCGATATGCTGTCAAAATCGAGTAGAAGTTTAAACAAAAGAAGTGAGACTTTGGATCTGCAAATCCGAAGACCAAAGGACAAAGCCAAGGTGGGGTGACCCAAGACAACCCATTGAAGCCGCAAGACAAGAACAACACCACAAAGTCGAATAAGGACACAGGAAAGTGGTGTGAGTTCCATAAGAGCCCCACTCACAACACAAGTGAGTGTCAGACCAAGCAGTCGCTAGTGGCCGAGTTGAAGGCTTCAGAATCAGGTGCATGTTCCGACCCGGAGTCAGAACCTGACAAGGAGAATGGAAAAGGGAAGCAGATTATTGATGCGGAGCCCAGCACTACTGTTGCCATTGCTAGATCCAGAAGAATGAGCCCGAAGACCCAAAGGAGGGGGAGCATCTTTTCCACTTACAAATGTGGGTGAAGGGTTCACCACTACAATTCATTGTTGACAGTGGGAACCAGAAGAACCTCATTTCAACAGAGTTCATGAAGTGGTTGGGCCTATCGACTACACCACACCCGCAACCGTACAATATCGAGTGGCTTCATAAAGGAAAAGATCTCTGAGTCCACCAGCAATTTCGCCTTCCCTACAGCATCAAACCCTTCACAAATGAGGTATTGTATGATGTTACACCTCTGGATGTTTGTGATGTATTATTAGGCCAGCCATACTTGTGGAGGCAACATGCTATGTATGAGTCAAGGCCTCGCACTGTTAATATTTCTTTGGGTAATTCATTATACAGGATATCGGAGGTAGCCCCACCTACCGCCAACTCTTTGATCGTTGCTAAGAAAGGAAGCAAGCTCATCTCCCAGACTAGGAAATTCATTTTCTGTCTGGTTCGCTCCAAAGTAAGGGGAAGATCGTCACCACATCCATGACCCCCGTGAAGGGTTCCTCCACGTAGCAGCAGCATCAAAGGGATACAATCATGACAGAACATAGGAACAACTTCTCCTCACCCAGAAGGGTACCACACAAGCTTCAGGTGGGAAACATAGTCTGGTTGCATCTGCAGAAAGAACGCCTAACAAGAGTGTTGAGATTGCAACAAGATGATGGAGCTTAGTGAAAAGAGTCGCCTTCACTAAGTGGGCCCGCAGGCAAATTATGGCGCAAGTTCTATTTTTGGATCCCAGTAGGGATGATCATAGTAGGAGTGACCACAGTAGGGATGATCACAGCAGGAGTGACCACAGCAAGAGTGATCACAACAGGGGTGACGACAACAGGAGTGATCACAGCAGGAGTGATCAAAGTCTATTTTTAGACTGGCTATCCAAAATAGAAAAGTCAAATATTATTGTCTCATAATAATATTTGGACTATAAACTTGATCTTATTCTCTTGGAGCACTTCAGTTTGAGCTACAGATGTGGCCCATGCAGCTGTCAGAAGGAAGTACGATTTTCTTATGAGTCAGTTGAGTTGCTGCATGCATGACTTCAGTTAGAACTCAATCAGTTGAGTTTGGTGGAGTTGATTGTGGAGTTGATGGAGTTGTGTTCAGTTTGACTTGGTTAAACTAGTTGTAATTAGTCTAACTGCAAATAGACTAATGATGAGTTGTTAAACTAATTATTAACTCATAATGCAACTATAGAATACATCAGTTAACTCAGTTGCATGTTCAGTTCAACAGGGACAGGTGTTAGAGGATCAGATTTCTATCAGTTGTGACTATAGTTGTGCATGAGGATTTTCACAATCAAGGGATTGAGTATGCCAATGAGTTTGCTCATGTATTTGCCCAGTATTATAGCCTCTGCTCACGTCTTACACAATGTGAGTGATTCTTTGGAGGTGAAATACAAGTTTGGTAAACCATTCTCATTCATTCTTGAGCAAGTATTGGGCAGTGGAGGCAGGCAAGCAGTGGAATAGATTTGGAGATTAGATCTTAGTTGTATTGTGTGTAACAGGTGGAGCTGGTACTGGATTGCTTGTGATAAGCATTGTACTTTGTAATGTTACATGGTCTCAATCATTAATATACAGATAGTTGGGGTTTTTAGCGAGATGCTTTCCCCAGGTTACATACTGTGTTAATGTGTGAATGCTCTTGATGTTTCATTGTTATTGATGCTGCTATATTGATGATCAACGTAGAGGAGCTTATGTATTGTGTATGTATTCCGCAATAGTACGTGATCAGGATAATCTCCATTGAATATGTGTTAAATTATTCAAAATTTCTACATGGTATCAGAGCTGTTGATCATCAGATCTACTATTCAGGAAGTGTTTACATTCTATTTCTTCAGGCAGAGTCTGTAATCGGGCCAGGTAGCCTCTGGATTCATCCTTCCTTTGGAAGGTGAGATATCCAGTGAATGCCTATACAGTCAATCTCTATACGAGAAATATTGTGTTCTCACGAATCTTAGAGTCGAGGCGGTTGAGTTGGAGTTGGTGGAAATTCGAATTTGCAGCAGTGTTTTCTTGGTGGCAATGCAGCAATGTCTTTCAACGGATTGCGATTGGAGTATGCTCTTGAGGGCAGCTCAAACTACATTGCATGGAAGGACAGGATGGAGGCAGTATTGGATGATAATGGGCTGAAGGAGTTCATAGAGACGGATGTCCCAAATCCCACTGATGCTGCTGAGGTGGAAGTTTGGCAAAAGAATACCGCAAAATGTCGAAGGATTCTGTTGGAGGGCGTGAAGGATCACATTGTGTCCAACCTACATGAGGAGACTTCTCCATATCTGATGTGGAAGGCTTTAATAGATCTATTCCAAAGCAAGAGTGATCAGAGGAAGCTGACGCTCAAAGATAAACTCAAAAACATCAAATGTGAGAAGGGTGACAGTATGCCCAAGTATCTCATGAAGTTCACTCAGTGTCGAGATGAGCTGGGAAGTGTGGGGGTTACTGTCGATGATAAGGACTTGGTGAGCTTGGCTCTCCTTGGTCTTCTGAAGAGTTGGAATTCCTATCAGGACTCTGTCAATGGTCGGGAGAAATTGCCAGGATGGGAAAGACTATGGTCAGATCTTGTGCAGGAGGAGATCAGGCGGAGTACTAGGGACAGACCTTCGTCAAAGGGAGCTGATGAAGAGAATTGCACTTTGGTTGCCAAAGCAAAGAAAGGGAAGAGCAAGAAAGCTTCTTAGTCTGGTGCAAAAGGCAAGAAGCAGGATATGCCCAAGGTGAAGTGTTTTCACTGTCACCAGCATGGACATTATGCCATTAATTGTCCACAGAAGAAGAAGAACAAGCAGGCTGCTGGATCAGCAGCAAGAGAGGCTCTAGCCTCGCAGTTTGAGCTTTATTTTTCATTGATTGCATGCTTGGGTTCAAGTGTGATGGGATCGTTATGGTTCTTGGACAATGGTGCGTCTTTTCACATGACGGGAGATAGAGATTTGTTCTCTGATCTGGAGGACAAAGATCTTGGAGTGCACATTGAGATGGGCGATGATGGTAGATACATTGCAATCGGTATCGGTACCATTTCCTTTAAGAGGGAGTCTGGTAAACCCTTCGTATTGAAGGAAGTCATGCATGTTCCAGGATTGAAGAAGAATCTTATCTCAGTGGCGATGTTAGAAGACAAGGGGTATGATGTTGTTTTCAGCGAGGGAAAGGCTTTCCTGCGCAGCAAGACAACTGGTGAGACCCGGAAGATAGGGGTTTGAGTGAGGAACATTTATCAGTTGCATGTAGATGGATGCACAGCAATGGCGGGCAAGGTAGAAGGATTGGTGAGCCGGGATGATGGCGAGTTGTGGCATAGGAGATTGGGTCACCTTCACCATGGAGCCTTGAAGATACTGCAGCAGATCACTACAGGGCTTCCTGAAGGCACACTTGCGCAGTCAGATCAGTGCAAGGGGTGTACCTTGGGGAAGTTTGTGAAAGCCACCCTTCACGAGAAGGATAGTCGCGCCACGACGATCCTTGAGAGAATTCACACAGATGTGTGTGGACCTTTCTCAGTTGCTTCGACAACAAAACATAGGTATTATATGATTTTTGTTGATGATTTCTCTCGTAAGTGCTAGATCTTCTTCATGCAGAAGAAGAACGAGACATATTCAAAGTTTTGTGAATTCAAAGCACTGTTCGAGAAGGAGTCGGGGAAGAAGGTGAAGGTTCTTAGGAGCGATAATGGTGGTGAATACATCTCGGACGAGTTCAAGGATTTCTGCAAGGCAGAAGGGATTCGAAGAGAGCTCATAGCTCCCCATAACCCACAACAGAACGGGGTAGCTAAGTGGAAGAACAAAACGATTGTGGGTGCTGCACGGGAAATGTTTCATGATCAGGGCCTACCCCTTCACTTGTGGGCAGAAGCATGCAATACAACAATTTATGTGCAGAATCGTTGTCCTCATAGGATACTTGGCGTGAGTACACCCGAGGAGGCTTATTCTGGTAAGAAGCATGATCTTTCTCATTTGAGGATTTTTGGTGCTAACGTTTACATGCATGTGACGAAGGATGCCAAGAAGAAGTTGGAGCCAGCTGCAGAGGTTGGGATATTTGTGGGGTACACTGATACGCCCCACAACTATCGTGTGTATTTTCCAGACAGTGGTAAAACTGTCGTGCGATGGGATATAAAATTTTAGGAGGAGAAAGCCATGAAGTGTTTGCTTGAGAGGGAGCTACACTTACATGCAGATGAGGAGCTATTAGTTCCTAAGGATGAGCTTCAGGACATGGATCAGCCACAGAACGAGGTTCATGGAGTGGAAGAGATCACTCATGCAACACCAACCATCAGAGGGTGAAAGCGCTTGACAGAAGCTGAGCGACTGGCTCAAGATGTAGAGAAAGTTGTAGGACCACCTACAGCCCAACGCAGGTAGAGACAGTCACCTGATCGGTACGCTGGATACATGGCTCTTATGAGCAAGTGTGTTGTCACTGAGCCATCCTCTTTCGAGGAAGCTATGGAGGATCCTGCATGGGTAGATGCCATGGTGGAAGAGTATGATTCTATTGTCAGAAACAGTGCATGGGAGATTGTTCCTAGACTGGAAGGGAAATCAGTGGTGGGTTCGAGATGGATCTACAAAGTTAAGCAGGCAGCTGACGGGAGTGTAGAGAAGTACAAGGGAAAGATTTGTTACCCGAGGCTTTTCACAGATAGAGGGGATCGATTATGAGGAGACCTTTGCACCTGTCGCAAGGTATTCTTCCATACGGATGATTCTTGCTCTCTCAGCGCAGATGGGATGGCACATTCATCAAATGGATGTGAAGATTGTGTTCCTCAATGGAGTCATTGAGGAGGAGGTGTACATTGAGCGGCCCAAAGGCTTTGAAGTCTTCAGCAGTGAGTCGCATCTGTGCAGGCTCAAGAGAGCATTGTATGGGTTGAAGCAAGCACCACGTGCTTGGTACACACGGATAGACAAATATTTCACAGGACTTGGATTCTCCAAGAGTGAGGCAAATCCTAACCTATACCAGATTGTGGTGGAGGGTAAGTTTCTTATAATTGTACTGTATGTTGATGATTTGATTCTAACGGGTGATGAGCTGTTGATACTGTCATGCAAGAAGGATCTTGCTACAGAGTTTGAGATGAAGGACTTGGGCCTCCTTCACTATTTCCTAGGATTGGAAATATGGCAGCGCAGTGGTGGATTTTTTGTTTCTTAGGGCAAGTATGCTCGGGAGATACTGGAGAAGTTCAACATGCATGGCTGCAAGCTTGTTGATACTCCTCTTCCTGGAGGTTGGAGGAAGGGGGATGCCACTTCGGGAGAAGAAGTGGATGCCACTATTTATCGACAGTTGGTGGGGTCGCTGATGTATTTGGTCAATACACGACCCGATATATTCTATGCAGTTAACCAGATTTCACAAGCTATGGTTAAGCCTACCAAGCTCTTGTGGAAGGCGGGCAAGCATGTATTGCGTTATTTGAGAGGCACATCGGGATATGGTTTGTGGTACAAACATGAGGATGAGGTGAAGCTATGTGGCTTCACGGATGCAGATTGGGCAGGGAGCCCAACGGATAGAAAGAGCACATCAGGAGGGGTCTTCAGTATTGGATCGACAATAGTTTCTTGGTACAGCAGGAAGCAGAGATCAGTGGCACTCAGTTCAGCGGAGGCCGAGTATATGGTAGCAAGTTTGGTTGCATGCGAGGCTATATGGATGAGGAAGATCCTGGTTGGTTTGTTCGGTTCTCATTTGGATCCTACTGTGATTTACTGTGATAACCAGAGTTGCATTAAACTCTCGGCTAATCCTGTATTTCATGATAGATCTAAGCATATTGACATCAAGTACCATCATATCAGAGATTGTGTGCAGCATAGGATCATGTTGCTTTCATACATTCCAACGGAGGATCAGGATGTTGATATTCTGACGAAGGCTCTCACCAGGAGCAAATTCGAATACCACCGAGGTAGGATAGGGGTTGTTGATAATCCATATCTTGTCGAGAGGGAGTGTTGATATTGCAACAAGATGATGGAGATTAGTGAAAAGAGTCGCCTTCACTAAGTGGGCCTGCTGGCAAATTATGGCACAAGTTCTATTTTTGGATCCCAACAGGGATGATCACAGCAGGAGTGACCACAACAGGGATGATCACAGCAGGAGTGACCACAGTAGGAGTGATCACAGTAGGAGTGACCACAGCAAGAGTGATCACAACAGGAGTGATCAAAGTCTATTTTTAGTCTGGCTGTCCAAAATAGAAAAGTCAAATATTATTGTCTCATAATAATATTTGGACTATAAAATTGACCTTATTCTCTTGGAGCACTTCAGTTTGAGCTACAAATGTGGCCCATGCAGCTGTCAGAAGGAAGTATGCTTTTCTTGTGAGTCAGTTGAGTTGTTGCATGCATGACTTCAGTTAGAACTCAATCAGTTGAGTTTGGTGGAGTTGATTGTGGAGTTGATGGAGTTGTATTCAGTTTGACTTGGTTAAACTAGTTGTAATTAGTCTAACTGCAAATATACTAATGATGAGTTGTTAAAATAATTATTAACTCATAATGAAACTATAGAATACATCAGTTAACTCAGTTTCATGTCAGTGCATGTTCAGTTCAACAGGGACAGGTGTTAGAGGATCAGATTGCTATCAGTTGTGAGTATAGTTGTGCATGAGGATTTGCACAATCAAGGGATTGAGTATGCCAATGAGTTTGCTCATGTAGTTGTTGTTGGGAAAAGTATCCAATACGGAATGACCCTATCCCACTCTAAGGGTGATAGTACCTCAGCAACAACCGAATGCAAAGCTATTCAAGATTACTTCTTTATGAGATGTAAGAGAGAGGAGAAAGAGATCCACTAACCGTTATCTTCCGCTAATGATTGATCCAATCTTCCCTCTTTGCTGCTTGCTCCCAGCTCCTTGCTCTTTCACTGGCCCAGCTACATAGAGATCCTGTAAAAGCACAAGAAAGGGAAACTACAAGAAGCATACATCCATAATTGATTCAAGGAATAGAATAAATCAAATATACAAGCATCAATACGCCACAAAGACACATGCATATAGAAGAACCTCAAATGCTTTATTAATGGAAGAAGTAAAGTTCTGAGAGTGTTACAACCATAAAAGGCCCAATCCAGCAACACCTCCCAGCAGAAAGAAATCTCCTCTTCACCTCCTTCAAAGCAATCACCCAATAGTTCTATACTCAAACCAACAGCACTTCCTTACATTCACAAGATTCCAGCCTCCCTAGACCTCATGAGAGAGCTCTATATATAGGAGTTTTGGAGAAAGGATGAGTCAGCTTGAGCTTGGCATGGAGCTGACTAGTGTCCTCTCCCACTTTAGTTATTCTTCAATTCTTGAGTCCACTTGGAGTTTCTTGCTTCCACTTGGAGATCTAGATCCTCTTACTCATCACAAGGCGAATTCCCTGATCCAAGTGTCATTTTGGAAGCTTCCTGGGCATTTGACACCTTGCAGAATGACTGTGCCACTTGGCCAATCTCGCCCAGCGCAGGTAGCCTTCATTAGAGTTGACATTCAGTGCAGGTACAGAGTGGAGCAGTTGACATTCAGCGCAGATGCTCAGTGGAGCAGTTGACATGATCCAGAATTAGCTTGTTTTTGAGTGCTTTCAGGTGGAGAACTGATTTTTAGTGCTGTGGTTTGCTGACCTTGTTCCTCTAGGGGTAGGAAAAACATGTTTAGGGACTTTGGATCCCTCAGATTATTGACATTTCATGCTTCATGCTGTAAGGCACAAAAATGTCTATAACAGTTGCCCCCTAAAGTATGAGGTCGTTTATCGGGTGAAATGCTTTATCAGGAGGATCCGAAGTTCATTCAATCGCTGAGAGGTGCCCTGTAATAAAATACAATACAATACATTATTTTTCATTCTGCTTTAATGATCTAGCTGAGGTGGGCATTCCCATGCTCAACTTTATAAATTCATTTTGGTACATAGAACAGACGATCGTCTGATGGTAGACTGATAATTCTCTGCTGAAATTATCATCCTTTGAGTAGGATGATCATCTGCTGCAATGATGTACATATCAAATGTCTTTATATTTCCTGAATATATATCGCAACCCGGATGGATGAAACTAGATCCGGGGTCTTCAAAACTCGTTCGATCTTCACTCTAAGTACAAGTCGATCCATGTGAGAATTGCGCTGAAGTCGAACATGGAAAGACATCGCTTGATTACCGGTCAATAATGTAAACCGTTAACAAGCGCGAGAGGAATCACCAATAATGACAATGACCCTCAAGGTACTGCAGTACAATTCACGTGGTGTGAATAAAGGACTTGGCGTCGAACACCACGCAAAATCTTCTGGTCGAAGGTCATTAATGTATACCTGTCGCCGGAAGTGAGAAACTTGCCGTTGAGGCATGCAAGCTTCAAAGTACTGGGGGGTTTGTTCCTAGATCAACTTCTTGGATAATGAGCTGAAGTCGACAAGAAGCGATCCGTCAAAGGAGGGCCTTAATGAATCCCACATCAGTGACACGGAATGGAGCTAATGATTTTAGTGGAGGTGAAAACAATCTGTGAGATATGATTCAGGGTGGCGATCATGGGTGGATGAAGGATAATGTATGGCAGTGGATGGGACACGGTTGACTCTTTCTGAACACATCTCTTGAACATATAACGACAATGATGCGATGGATCGGTAGCATTACCCCAAATGTGGATGGTTTGGCGAGACCATGGTGATGAGACCGGTGAATGAAACAACCCGACCCGATGTGATACGGAGGAAAAGTGTCATGTTCAAGAGCGACTTGCTACCATTAAAGCTTTGAGGTTCTCCCAATTTTTCCCCAGTCATTTCTGACCAGTACCTCTTTATTTTTGTCAAGCTTGAGGAGGATAACATATGGTTGTTCTATAACCTGCCCTTCGGGCAAGCCCGTCGCTATCTTTTAACGAGCCTAGCGATAGGGAAACTCGTTCTCGTCTAAAGACAAGTTTGTCGCTATTTAATCATTTTAACGAGTCTAACGACAAGGAAAACTCGGTCCTTTTCATTTTTAGAGAGTCTGAAAAGGTACATAAAGTTAACTCCAAAATTCCTTTTTCGTCATCTAATCCCTTAAGTCCGAAAAAGTATAAAACAATACAAAAGGGATGAATTTTCGATAACTTTAACGAGCCGAATAAAACAAGCGCTCGACCTTTTTGTGCAATAATCCCTCAGGTCCAAAAAGATTAAAATCTAGAGGAGGGATAGCTCTTCCGGTCATTTTAACGAGCTGGAAGGCCAAAACTTGGCAAACTTTTCATATTTTACGAGTCAATTGAAAAGAGCTCAAAGAAGACTTGTCTTTTGAGGAACGAGTGATAAACAGGGATAGCAGCAGATTCCAGGTACAGGTTGGAATTTTCCAATCACGGCAGTGTCACAAGGATGGCTAGGTGAAATGACTCTTCGCAGTTGTTCCTCAAAATGGGTAAACAATCATATGGAGGTGAACGATCGGCCAAATGACAGTGGAGGTGGCGGGTGCAAACACGACCAAGGCTTTTATGGCTAATAAATTTACGATCACAGTGGTTATTTACCGGGGTATGTTCATTTTTTAATGAGCTTGAATGCTCAATCTTATGTTTATTTTTTAACGAGCATGAACTGTGTGCTAAAACTGCTCGGATCTCGCTTTTCTATTTTTTAACGAGCATAAATTCCGCGGTAAAACTGCTCGATTATATGGTCAAATTTTGATTTTTTACCATTACTAGCTTTTCCCTTTTCAAGGATAGTACTGCATTCTCAATTGCTGTAACAAAATTTGTTAGAAATGAATAATATTTGCATGAAAATGAGATTATAACCCTAATATTTCACTTTGAACTACGTAAAAAGCCATTAAAAGGTGTTTTTACCTCTCATTTACCATTTCATTTACATTTGGTTTGTTGGAGCTCTGGAGGTGCCTCTTCCCCCTTGATTTTCACCAGCTGATTCCAGGAGATTCTGCGGATGATTTTTGGCGCCGTCTGGACCAGGTAGGAGCTAAACCCTAGCTCTTTCTTTTCACGGTTTCATTTTCCAGTTTTATGCCTGTTTTTCAGTCTTTCTGGGCCTCAGGGGTTTTGCCAGGGCGCCCTAACTTCAGCGCAGGTTCCCCATTCGAAACCTGCACTGAATGTCAAGCTACCTTAGGGCAGTCTGACCTTCAGCACAGGTGGGACACTTTCTGCCTGCGCTGGGCTCAGAAAACTGAGTTTCCAGCTCATTTTTCGATGAATTTTCGCCAGTTTTTCATCAAAATCAGGAACTTACTCCTTCTCTTGTTTGCTTTGCAGGGAACTTTGAACAAAATGTCCCTTACATGGCGAGAACGAGAACATGAAGAGGAGGACATGATTTCCCTCCATGACCCGGTCACGGTGAACGCGCTGCGGAACTGTGGCCTGCTGAAGTTTTTCCGTATCTCTAGCATGAGAGCACAAATTACTTTGCTGCAATATATGCTTGATGCTTGGGATCCTGTTAACCAAGTATTCCAGATTAGGGGAAAGTCCATCCCCTTGACCATAGAGGACATGTACTTCTTGACTGGGTTGTCAAGACGAGGTGCCCCCATTTCCTTGTCAGGTACGGCCCGGGGGACCGATTCCACCAGAGATTATGTCCGCCAGTATTGCAGGGAAGGTTCTCAGCCGAGCAGAGATGGCAAGATTGTTATCCGTGAGATTACTGACAGGTATCTCAGGTCCATTCTATATACCATTGGTAGGATGGCCGGTAGCGCAGCTCTACATGTCGCCAACAAATCTTATATGCAGCACGCTTTGGAGTGTCTCCAACCGAAAGTATTCAACTGGTGTGATGCAGTACTTGTTCAGATGAAAAGTCAATTGACCAAGGTAAAGGACGGGAAGCTGAAGAACTTTGGATTTGGTTCTATTCTGACTGTCTTTGCCTTGGAGAAAATCCCACTGATGCAGCCTCAGTACATCATACTCGACTTGCCTTCTCCGACCGAGCCACGCATGCAGAGGTGGGTCGACCACATGTCTAGGCATGCTGGTCAACCTCAGATTACTTTTACTGAGGCCTTCTTTAGGTGGTTCGAGCGTCAAGAGATGGCGTTTTCTGAGTATCCATATGTGGGTATGGATTTCCGAGGTGATCCGGATTTGGTGCTACCGGATGGCGAGCAGTGGGGCGCCATTGGTAAACTCCTTGACCATATTACTGTTTACTGTTCTTATTCATAATGTTGTTGTGCTTTATTCTATCAAGACTTTTGATTGTACTCTTGGGTGCATTCAGATATTGGTCCTGTTCGTCCAGCAGTTCGTCCGAGATCGCCAGTTGCTGCCCCGGAAGTGGAGCCTGCTAGGAGAGTTGTTATTCGCGATCTTGACGACACTGAGACCCTTACAGCTATGCAGGAGCAGGTTGAGAGCCTTACTCGCGGTCTTCCGGATGTATAGATTGACGAGTTACCTTTACAGCTGCAGCGACATACTATCGGCATGCCTAGACGATGGACTCGTCTCTTGCGCATGATTGCACAGGCCGTGACGTACTATCATGAGCACCACTAGGCTAGGGTGCCCCCTAGCATCTTTTTGAGTTTTTAGGTCATATGACCAATTTTGTCTTGGTTACAGAACATTATGTATGAACTTATATAAACAACTTATATGTATTTTGATTTTCGAGTTTTATTCTGGTTGACTCATGTGATCCATATGTACAATCTTTAAGGATGTGTCCTTTTTATAAATGTTGCAAATGTCTATCTAACACATAGTTTTCTAATGAGTCAGTTAATGTGTTTAAGTTTCTTGAAATATGTTGATATTGAATTGAATCACATCGTCTTTCCAAGATCTTAACCCTTAGGAACATGCGATAAATAGCTGGATTGCGAACATAATATATACCATTGAGTTGTAGTATTACGAGCTGTGAGTCTAGCCTGACAATTAGTCGGCGTATGCCACGTGTGATGGCATCAGAGAGTAGTTCTATCAACGCGCTATACTCAACGATGTTATTCATTGATTGCCCAATACATACACCTCTGAAACTTACTAACTCACCGCTTGGATCAAAAATGGCCCAGGCTGCGGAGGACAAGTTCCGCGAACTACGACTCACTCCGTCGGCATATCCAACACATGTCTCCAGAAGGTTCAACATCTGCAACGGAAAAAGGTGGATCACTCGACCAGAACAAACACTTTAGCGAAAACAAAATACAACAAAAGCATGCAGGTTACTATTTAAGCATAGTAACGCTTTAGGTACAACCCGTTGCGGGGCTGCGCCAGTGGAATTCCATCGTAATCCATTAACTCGTAGGCTCCTTTTGCTAACACCCTTTTAACAATATAGGGGCCCATCCATAAGGACTTGAATTTACCTGCTCCCAATTTATCGGATTCTTGGTCATAAAGCAAGACCAAATCACCTTCTGAGAAGACACGGGGTTTGACATTTTTGTCGAACTGAGCCTTGACTCGTTTCTTATGGGCCTCGTTAACCAAAGCGACGTCACGACGGGTTTCATCCAACTGGATTAATTCCAAGAAACGAGCCTCTTCTTCTGAAGTTCCGGGGAGAAGATCGATTGCGAGTTTAAGCGACGAAATTTCGCACTGGATTGGCAAGACTGCTTCCAGGCCATACACCAGTTGAAAAGGTGTGAACCCGGTTGCGTTCTTTACCGACGTTTGGTAAGCCCACAAGGCTGAGTACAGGATTAGGTGTCACCTTCTTTTATGAACCCCAATCATCCTTTGCAACATACGCTTCAGCACCTTGTTGATTGCCTCAACTTGTCCATTGGCTTGCGGATAATATGGGGTAGAGCTGTCGTGAGATAGCCCTAGCTTGGCAGCTAATTCAACCATCATGTGATTGCGAAAATGCGACCCATGATCTGTAACTATAGCCTGTGGTACGCCGAACCTGGCGACTACATGATTGAAAAAGAAAAGGGCAGTTGTTTCACCAGTGTTATCCAATGTAGGCATCGCCTCGGCCCATTTGGTAAAATAGTCAACAGCGACTATAATATACCCATGCCCCCCGGTCGAGGTGGGGTTACATTGCATGAAATCGATGCCCCACTTGGCGAAGGGCCCAACAACAACTATCGGCTGTAAAGGTGCGGGTGGTCGTCTGGTTTTGCTATCAAAGATTTGACAAGCATGGCAACTTCTGACTGCGGTTATGCAATCTTTGAACATGGTTGGCCAGAAGTATCCCGCTCGTAAGATTCTTTGTGTTGTTGCATATCCAGACTGATGCCCCCCACACGCGCCTGAATGAAAATCATTCAGGGCTTTTTCGGCCTCCTCATGGGTAAGGCACCTCCTCAGAACTGTATCGACACCACGACGGTAAAGTGTATCACCGACGATCATGTAGTCTTTTGCTTGGTATCGTATACGTTTTTGTTCGGAGCGAGAGGTGTTTGGCCTGAATTTTTGGGTTTGGAGATAAAATATGATATCCCCATACCACTCATCGCTTACAGATATCAGAAACAAACTTTCGTCCACGATTGACTCTTCCGATGTTTCATCGTTGGACAACGATGGGAGATCGCATAACAATTCTGCGAAAACTAGAGCTTTCTTTGATTTGGATTTTACAAATTCCAGATCAAACTCTTGAAGGATCGCTATCCATTTTGAATATTTGCCCCCCAGCAACTGTCACGACAGTATATAAGTCATGGGGTTGCAATCTCACAAGATGGTAGTTTTCCGAAAGAGGACATAATGTCGAAACCTTTGAATCGCTTGAACAACTGCAAGCGCTAGTTTTTCAACATAAGAATATTTACTTTCTGTATCGTTTAAGTTTTTACTTAAATAATAGATAGGATGTTCAATTCCATCGAATTCTTGAACTAAAACCATTGCAATGGTCGTATCCGCTGCAGCCAGATACAGGTTAAAATCTCTTTGATAGTCCGGGGTGTACATTAATGATGCTTTTACTAGACAATCTTTCAGAGCATCAAAGGAAGCTTGCGCCACCTGGTCCCAGACAAAAGGTACATCCTTTTTCAAAAGACGAGTATAACCCTTAGCAAGTTCTGCGTAATTTGGAATGAACCTCCTCAGAAAGTTTGCTTTCCCTTGGAGTTTCTGAATCTGAAGCAAATTTGAAGGTGGAGGCAAATTAATGATTGCCTGAACCTTACAGGGGTCGAGACGAATCCCATCTTTAGAGACTACAAAGCCAAGTAAACGACCAGAACCGATGCAAAACACACATTTGTGCGGATTGAGTCTTATCTTGTAGTGTCGGCAACGTAGAAATATCGCTCTTAAATGCTGCAGATGATCAGTCCGCTTTCGCGAATGAGCCAGAAGATCGTCGAGATAAGGTTGAACAATGTTCTTGATGTCATGGAAGGCATAATTCATCGCCCTCTGAAACGTCGCCCCTGCGTTCTTTAAACCAAAGGGTAATTTTCGATAAGCGAATGTGCCCCACGGACAAATAAATGCAGTCTTTGACTGGTCCTGTGGGCGGATATTTATTTGATTATACCCGAAAAATCCATCCATAAATGAAAAGATTTCACATCCGGCAAATTCATCAATTATCTGGTCGATGAAGGGTATAGGGTAGTTGTCTTTAGGACAAGCTTGGTTTACATCCCTATAATCGACACACACTCTAATCTTCCCTTGTTTCTTCATAACAGGGACAATATTCGATACCCAATCGGTTAGAGGAACCGGGTAGATGAATCCAGCATGGAGGAGTTTTTCAACTTCCGCCTTAATGGCAGCGGCTTTCTTCGGGTGCACTTGCCGAAGTCGTTGCCTTACTGGTTTGACATCAGGATACATTTTAATTTCATGTTCAACGATACTCGAGTCAATGCCTGGCATTTCATCATATGACCAAGCAAAGACATCTCTAAATTCGCAAAAAAGAGCATTATATATTTCCAGTTCTGAAGGGGAACAACCTTTGCCGACATAAATATTCTCTACAACATCTATTTTAGTTGAGATATTTATGGCTATAGTCTCTTCAATATTGGATAGGTTTCGCTCGGAATCCACCGTGTTTACAGTATTTGTTAGGAATTCGAATACTGAAGGGTGATAAAGGTCAATTTGAGTATCTTCTTCATATTCCGGAAGAAGGGAACGATGGTGGTGATCATTCCATGGTGCCCCCTCAATCGTCATTGATTGTAAGATTCCTTCGTCAGTCCCATGTACTTTCGACCAAGGATCTAATGCGGTTCCATATTCTCTAGACCTATCTACCCAAACGCTTGACGAGCGTTGATTTGGGTTCGCCTCCCATGCTTGAAACATTGATTGCTACAATATTTCTAAAGGGCTTGGGGGCAAAACCATTGAATGATCCATGTTGACCTTCGTGGAAGATATCATGTTGGAGGTTGCTACAAACGGTACATTTCCTGTATAAATAGGAGGTGGTAGCGCGAAAGTTCCCATCAATGTGGGGTCTTTCAATAATCCTACTCCGATATCTTGAATTGAATGGTTGCTCTCATGGATCATGGGAATGCTTCCTGTAACTTGTGAACCATTAGGGAGGAAATTCTGTTGGTCGACGATCGTAATCCCTCCTTCAAACGGGAATGCGATCTTCCTAAAATAAGTCGACATGACAGCTGCCATGGCATAAATCCATGGTCTACCCAGTAGGATGTTATAGTCAAGATTTCCATCAATGACTTCTACATCAATTTCTACCGTTTTTCCTCCTAGTTCAACTTTCAAGTTATTAAGGATACCGTATGGGGTATAAGTCCTTCCGTCGAAATCTTTTAATGTCGTCGAAGATCGCGACAAGGTTGGAGATCCTAAAGTTTTCTAGCAACTCATTGACATAATACATGTCGAGGCTCCCTCATCAATTATTGTTCTGTGAACAGTTTTGTTGAGTGCTTTCACTTGAATAAGGAAAGCTAGCTGAGCTGGTAACTGAGGATCATATCCCTTGTGATCAAAGGATACAAGATTGGAATCCTTGGGATCAACCCCACCAATTGCCGATAACAACGCCTGCCTTTGGGTTGGACAATTTTGTAGCACTTCAAGAGTCGACATAGCGGATGGCGATTGGGCCAAATCTTCCACTATGTTGTAATGTTGCGCCGCTCTGGCGCGAGGATTAAATGTCGACTTGTGTACTACACCCTTTGGCGGTTTTATTGTTAATTCAGGGATGGTGGGTGTTACAACTTCTGTCGAAGTTGTTGTCGAACTACTTGGTTGATCTTTACCTTTTTCGTTCGACAGCTGAGGATTCCCATAATCTTTGTTCCTTGTCGAAATCAAAGCATCATTCTGCTGTTTCGAAACTGACAACATAAGGACTTGCGACGGGGAAGCATTTCCACTATCAACCAGATTTTGACCTGGGTTGGGAAATGGATCAGTTAACACAACTGATGTTTGGGAACTTTTAAAGAACCTCTTTAACTCAGCTTTGAATGGGCAATTCTTTGTGCCATGATCCTTATCATCACATATTAGACATGGATAATTTTGTTTCCCTTTCCCAGGAGGGTTTGAAGAATTTTTCCCAGGGGATGACTCACCCTGTTTCTTCTTCTTCCCTTTGTTTTGTTTCTTCTTGCTTCCTGGTTGATTGGTTTCTTTGCCTTTATCTTCTGATACGGCATTTACTTCCGAAGCAAGAATTTCTTCTTTTGCATTTTGATCCGAATTCTTACGGGCTTTCTTTGACGAAGCCTTTATCGATTTCGCGTTTGCTGTGCCAATCACGCCATCACCGGCATGAGAGTCATTATTTGATTTAGGAGGGGGAGGAATTGAAAATTCCGGTCTAGGGGCGTCAGGTATTTTGTCATAGAGCATGCCGGACTGAGTATAAACTAAGTCCAAATACTGCGCACGAGCAATAACTTGCTCCTCTGTTACGACTCCCCCTTTGGCCACATCTTCCATAATAGCCGAAAGTAACGACTTTATAAACCATTCAGCTAATAGCTGATCGGGAACATATGTTTTCACCATCCTACGACGACGACGCCACTCATGTATATGATCAAATATATGGGTAGCAGTTGTCTGTTTGAAGTTGGTTAATATTTCTGTTCCCGTTTCATACCTTATTGGTAATTGAAAATGGGTTAAGAAAGTCGTGGCTAGGGAACTAAAATTGTCGAAAGAGGCTCTTGGCAATTCAATATACCATTTAGCCACTGGACCTGTCAATGTCCTCTGAAAAAGGCGAAGCCTTATCGAATCATCGTTAAGGGTGTTCGACGAACACCACAGATGAAAAGTCATCACGTGATTCGACGGGTCTTCACCTGGATTTCCATTGAATTTAGGAATGTTAGATGGAAGTTTATGAGGAATCGCTGGCCACCAAGGGGCATAAGAAATCGGATCGTTCGTTAACCGATGTAAATCGGGTAACTCTAAAGTTGCCACGAATGGTAACTGTTGATTCAGGTTAGGCGAAGCGTAACCAGGGTACGATGGAATCGCTTGAGCAGTGGGTCTTTGCATACCAGCATAATGTAATTGATGTTGGTATGACTGATACGGTTGGTGGACTTGACCACTGTAAAGTGGTTGGTTTTGACCGTTTTGGATATATGGTTGTCCACTGTTCGCAAAGATCTGATGCTCAGAACCTTGGTACACTTGCTGGAACTGCGGTTGTTGGTATTGCACAAGCCATGGTTGTGACGCCATGTTCTGTTGCGCCATGCTAACCATTAGACCAAGGTGTGGGGTAATTGTACCCGTTTGTACTTGTGTCGTCCCACCAGTTGGCGATTGTGGTTGTGACCCATGGTCAAGCGACTGTTGCATTACAACCTGAGAAATCTGAGGTTGACATGTAACAGGTATCGCTTGAACTTGCGACACGGTTACAATAGCCGGTGTGGTTGGGATGTTCGTCACAGGTACACACTGTTGCATAGAATATACAATCCTTGGTTGTTGAGGTAGCATAGGTACCCAACTACTTGATGCAATTCCAGTATAACCTGAACATTGTTGTGAACTCACGTATGGGTACCCTCCCGGAGGGGGTAATGAAAGGGCATATTGCCCCCCATACGGTAGCAATCCGGAACTAAAAGGGATTGATGGCCCAGATTGACCTCCAAATGGATCAATTTGGTGAGTTTCAACATAAGAGTTACCGAGTATTACTCCGGATGAACAAACTGGAACAGACCATACTGTCGAAATAGTCCCTTGGGGGACTCCTTCTAGCGGTTGAGAGCTAGTTGGGATAGCTGGTATGCTGGCAAACATCGTCGGAGTGACAGCAGGGGCTTCTGCTGTCGCTGTGTCATTTGGCACATTCCTAGATGATGACGGTTGTTCAGACATTTTAAGTCTATCCAATAGATTGCCTAGCGATTCTACAGGGACTTCCACTTGTGGTGGATTAACTTCTGATGAAGGAAATAGAGTGACCCCAACTCCAAAATGAGTTGGAGTACTTGCTTGCGGATCCTCTGCAATTTCCTCTATCGCAATCAAACCCGGTGGAAGAGGAAGACTGTCAGGTCCGTAAAATATTTCTGGTGCCGAAGAAGTGGTTGCTTCGACAGCAACAGTTGTTTGAGGAACAAAACTTTCTGGACCGGTTACAAATGGAACTGGTTCAGTTACACAAGTATTTGCCCCCAGACTAGGATCAGTATTACTGTCCTTCTGTGGCTGTTGAACTTCTTCTATAGAGGCAGGGTTTCGATAAATGTTAGGAGTAACCGGAACCTCAGATGTAGTTGGAACACTTGTTCTAACTTTCAAAGGAGATTTTGAACCGGTTAAACGAGTTCGCTTTGCCCGTACTGTTTTCGATTCCGGGGACAAAGACGGTTGACTCGTAAGCCTCCGCGAACGACGGGGTTTCAATTGAATTTCTTCCACGATTGCGGATTACTCGATCAACTAAAATATTAAAAGGGGAAATTTGTGTTTCCGAATTGAATGAATTTTATTAGACGCTTTTAGACACAACTTGCTTTTTCACTTTTTAAGAGTCGAGAAAAAGCTAAAGATGACTCTAGTCTCCTTCGATGTATTAATGAGCCCGAAGTGACAAATGCTCGGTTGGACTTTTTCAGTTATAGAGTTTGAAAAAGGCCAAAAGAAACTGCTCTGGAGATCTAGGCAGAGGGTGTGCCAAACCTTTCGCAAAACCACAGAATATGTTTTACGGTACGGGTGGTCGATCTTCGTGAATGTTGTGTTCACTGCATTGCGATCAGTAGGGCGGTCGACACGGCTTCCTAAGGATAAAAGATATATGCCTATAGGGGTCTCCCAATATATACGCGACGCTACGTGGGAGCACAAGTCCGTATTAGTGCCACCGACTCTCAGGAGGAATCACCCACCTTCGTCGAGATCGACAGTCACTACGTTTAACGACGCCGGAACACGTCTCTAGCTTAGACCTCTATGTGTTTGCGTTATGTTTCAAAGCGTTGTTAGGTTCATTCAATATATTTTAAGTTGATCTTTTTAAAGTTTGCCTTTCAAGGTTCACCACGAGATGTTTTGATACAAATTCCTAAATGCAGTCTAAGATGAGAAGCAAGCTTTTTCAATCTTTTCGACTTATGAAAATCTTAACTACTGAGGGAAAAGAGAGAAAAAATCTTTTCACACAGATCAAACAGCACTCACTAATGCACTTTTTCCCTAAATCAACAAGCAAACTTATATGCAAAATGCAAAATGCAGGTATTTCTTTTCTCTTTCTTAATGTTTGTGCGACACAAAAAAGAAAGCTGTTGTATAACTTTGAATTCAATTTCAAGTGAAAGCAAACAAGATTGTCCAAAATCGAAAGACACCTTAAGATTTACTTGTTTCGACACTAGAAATATATAAATTCAGACCAAATGACGAAAGTAAAAGCTCAATCAGCTATGAATAGCAAACAAACTAACTCTTAATATCAAAACGACAGTTAATCACAGGTCTAGATCTAAGAGGCCACAGCAAGAGTAGTTCACTTTCGTTATGGGAAACTGTAAATGATACAAGAAATACACAAAGAACAAACACAGTTTCTTTATACAACCGAGGCGGAATAGTGGCAAGGAAAGTTGGTTTCAGATAGGCACATTGACTGGTAACAGGCAGCAAAAACAAGAGTGAAAACAGGGCAAGAAACAGCAGGAAACCCCAGTAGCACAAGGCAAAACTGGTCCAGCGCAGGTAGAACACTATCTGTTTGACCTTCAGCGCAGGTAGCCCCTTCGGGAACTACGCTGAAATGCAGACAGCCTTCACACAGCCTGCACTAAAGAACGAAACTTTCGTTTCTCTTGGTTTCCGGGTCACAGATTGCTCAAAAATTCACAGTTTTTGGCCAAATCAGAAGCTATCAATCAAGGACACACTAAGGGATGACAAGGAGGATGAAAAGCTATCACTAAGAGCTTATTAGAGTCCTTGTGGATCAGCTCTTCAAATCATAAACTTGCCCAGAAACTGAGCTAGAGTAGCTGCCCTCTACTTTGCATTTGAAAGATCCAAATGCAGTTCGATTCGGTACTCGCTTTGTTTATGAAATGAAATAGCAAAAACACAAACAACCAACAAGATACGGTCCCCAGTGGAGTCGCCAATTTGTTTTTGGGAAAAGTATCCAATACGGAATGACCCTATCCCACTCTAAGGGTGATAGTACCTCAGCAACAACCGAATGCAAAGCTATTCAAGATTACTTCTTTATGAGATGTAAGAGAGAGGAGAAAGAGATCCACTAACCGTTATCTTCTGCTAATGATTGATCCAATCTTCCCTCTTTGCTGCTTGCTCCCAGCTCCTTGCTCTTTCACTGGCCCAGCTACACAGAGATCCTGTAAAAGCACAAGAAAGGGAAACTACAAGAAGCATACATCCATAATTGATTCAAGGATTAGAATAAATCAAATATACAAGCATCAATACGCCACAAAGACACATGCATATAGAAGAACCTCAAATGCTTTATTAATGGAAGAAGTAAAGTTCTGAGAGTGTTACAACCATAAAAGGCCCAATCCATCAACACCTCCCAGCAGAAAGAAATCTCCTCTTCACCTCCTTCAAAGCAATCACCCAATAGTTCTATACTCAAACCAACAGCACTTCCTTACATTCACAAGATTCCAGCCTCCCTAGACCTCATGAGAGAGCTCTATATATAGGAGTTTTGGAGAAAGGATGAGTCAGCTTGAGCTTGGCATGCAGCTGACTAGTGTCCTCTCCCACTTCAGTTATTCTTCAGTTCTTGAGTCCACTTGGAGTTTCTTGCTTCCACTTGGAGATCTAGATCCTCTTACTCATCACAAGGTGAATTCCCTGATCCAAGTGTCATTTTGGAAGCTTCCTGGGCATTTGACACCTTGCAGAATGACTGTGCCACTTGGCCAATCTCGCCCAGCGCAGGTAGCCTTCATTAGAGTTGACATTCAGCGTAGGTACAGAGTGGAGCAGTTGACATTCAGCGCAGATGCTCAGTGGAGCAGTTGACATGATCCAGAATTAGCTTGTTTTTGAGTGCTTTCAGGTGGAGAACTGATTTTTAGTGTTGTGGTTTGCTGACCTTGTTCCTCTAGGGGTAGGAACAACATGTTTAGGGACTTTGGATCCCTCAGATTATTGACATTTCATGCTTCATGCTGTAAGGCACAAAAATGTCTATAATAGTAGTTGCTCAGTATTATAGCCTCTGCTCACGTCTTATACAATGTGAGTGATTCTTTGGAGGTGAAATACGAGTTTGGTAAACCATTCTCATTCACTCTTGAGCAGGTATTGAGCAGTGGAGGCAGGCAAGCAATGGAATAGATTTGGAGATCAGATCTTGGCTGTATTGTGTGTAACAGGTGGAGCTGGTACTAAATTTATTGTGATAAGCATTGTACTTTGTAATGTTACATGGTCTCAATCATTAATATACAGATAGTTGGGGTTTTTAGCGAGATGCTTTCCCCGGGTTACATACTGTGTTAATGTGTGAATGCTCTTGATGTTTTATTGTTATTGATGCTGCTATATTGATGATCAACATAGAGGAGCTTATGTATTGTGTATGTATTCCACAATAGTACATGATCAGGATAATGTCCATTGAATATGTGTTAAATTATTCAAAATTTCTACAAAGAGCCCATCGAAAGCTCCGACCACGCTGACATGGTCCTTACACCATTACCAAGGCTGTGGGAAATAATGATTTGGAGCATAGCATTCCTCCATTCCTTCGCTTTCACCAAGTGTTCAATGTGGAACACCCTCGACCATGCTTCCCGCCATTATCGGACACATCAGAGATTGCAGAACAGCTCACCAGGGACCAAGTTCAGTAGATGGAGGAACTCAACGAAATGGGGACCATTGCTTCTTAACGAGGGAGGAATGATCCAAGTGGATGTTGGTGGCCACCCACCTATCCCATTTGGACCCCCACAACTGTCTCTTTCAATTTTTCAGTTTCCGTAATTGTAGCACAACTTACTATTTTTAGCAGTTTTCAGGTCCTAATCTTCTGGAGCTGTTTTGAGACCCTAAATGACGTTTTTTGGGAAATCTGGGAGCAACATGGGTCCATGAACTGATTTTTCTCTTCCCAAATTTGTAGTGCTTAGATATATCTTTCTAACGAGCTATTGTATGCGTCGAACGAAGATCGGGTGCCAAAGTTACGACCCCGAGAAGTTGATGTACCAACTTACCCAAAACGGAGCCCACAATTTGGCGTTTCATCTTCTAGGTTTGGTTTTTGGGATGTTAAGGGTTTTCCATTGTTTCTCAACAATAAATAGGCCATCTAGCCTCATTGCAAGATAGTTCAGAGGTAAGTAGCCACCACATCTCTTCTCAGAGATAAGCTACCATCGCCCTAGCTGGTTTATTTCCATTTCTGTTTGTAAGCATATTTCAGTATTTTACATTATTGAAATGAAGTATTATTTCCATTGCATATCTGTCTTTATGGTTATCTCTGTAATTTTTTGCGTTCCTATTTAAATCCGGATCAATGTCATCATTGATGTCCTTGGCATGTTGGTATGTACGGATGAGATGATGCATTGGTGAAACCCTATCTCTAGGGTTTGGTTTTCTTGGATGATGATCACACCCTGCATTTGTTGAGGATTTTGAAGATGAAGGTCACTGAATTTACCTTGGAGACCCTTTCCATTAGATTCTCCTCGTCTTACCGATTTTTTTTTATATGTGGAGCATCTCATGGGCCTTCGTGGTTTGAGAGATATTCTCAAGTCAAAGAGTGTACACTTAGTTAGTGATGATGTCACATTAGATTATTGGTTAAATAATTAAAGGCCCTAATAAATTGTTGATGTGGCAAGTGATTATTAGTGGCCAAAATCATAAAGCCTAAAAGACCTTTTTTAAATAATTTATACATTATATGAGGGTTTCAAATTAAATTAAAAGGGGAAGTCCCTCTAAATGTTCTAGTCGGTCCATAAGGGTTCAAGCCCAATTCACATTCTAATTTGAATCTTATTCACTCCAAAATTTCATTTTGTCTCTCTAGAAGGCACCTCTACTGGCTCTCCAAAAATTGTTTAATGGCATTCTTTAACCCTCCTTGAGTGTGAATCAAACACCAATCAAGTGTGGAAGGCTCTGAAATTTTCTTGTGGCCTTGTGGAGAACAGATTGGTCAAACGAAAGGCCAGAGTTAGAAGATTGTTGAATGGTTTTGGTTCTCTATTGGTATAAGGGTTTTGATATTCTGCTCATCTCCTTTTCTTAAAACTTTGTGGTTTCTACATTAATGAAGGAACAAGTAAGTTTGGTGGTCTTCATTGCACAATATTTCATGTTGATCTAGAGCTAGCTCTCTCCTTGTCTAGGGTACGATCTGCATTGACAGAACGTATCACAGTCTGGATTATTTTGATAAAGTGTGGGCTATCAAATGGGTTTCATTGGGATATTTTGTTCAATTATTGTAGGTGAACCTTGAGCTTTAAACTGTGCATATCAGCCTTGTGTTTTCTTCTTCCTAAGTTTGTTTCTTCTCTATGCAAATGCAAGAAATTTTCATTGAATTAAACAATTTTGGACTAATGCATCTATGGTTATCTGTATTATTCTTGGATCTATCGTAGGAGTCTGAATTCATAGGTGCATTAAAAACTTCCCAAACTTGTATCACATTGACAATGAGATGGTGGGCATGAAAACTATCTTAAAAATTCAGAAGGGTACATATGGCATTAATGAGGGCATAAATATTGGCCTACAATGTTGTGCACGAAGGTATTTGGAGCTTTTATAGTGCTTGCAACCCTTCTTCTTGAACTCTCTGAGGCCCTAATATATTTTTGACCATCCTCTATGGCCTCACAAATATCTTCATTGTCTTGCGCTGAGAATTTTGTTGGAATTATTTTTGCAAACCTTGATAAATCCTTTCATGTTTATATCACAAGTGAACTTACATTGCATTGAAGTATTGAAGGAATTCAGTGGTATCACAATATCTATTGTAGGAATTTGGAATGTTTTACAATGTTCTATAGATCACACTCTTGTTATGTGATTCATACTTATGATCGGTGGCTTGTAATACATGTCAAAGTCTGCATTGATCCTTCTTTGTGGATTGACATATTTCCCTCATGATTATTGTGACCATTCTCATGGTTAATATTAATTCTTGAGGATCAATTCTTGCACTAGTGGCTCGAAATTCCTTGTGGCTCGTTACTTTGTAGGATCGCATCTACCATGGTTCAAAATCTATGCAAAAACGCACATGTAGTACCTTTGTAATCTATATAAAATGGCCTACATTATATACTAAAGGATGCTCTATATTTTTCTTAATGAATCGCACTGGTTATCTCTAGAAATAGATTTTTTTTGGATTGCATTGACCTTTTAAATTATCGCTATGATGTTTAGAATGACAAGGGCAATGAATTTGATATGGCATTGACTTTTATTGTGACAATAACATTGATGAAAGACAATAATCATATTAACATTAACATATATAGTAATTTATGTCCTTGATATAGTAGTGACCCTCGGCAACACACTTATGTATGATGGCTGTGATTTCTTGCCCACATGATAGTTCTCTTAATAAATGACAGTTCCCTTGATAGTGGTCTTGCTACATGATAGTGACTTGGAGACTTCAAGTAATGAATAAGGTTAAAGCATTAAAGACTACGATGTATTAGTCTGTGGTTTTATGTTGATCATTATGCAAATTGATTATCTCCATCAACAAATATATAACTCTTGATTAGGGAAAAATGACCTATGCTTACAACAATGTTAAATGTCAGTTTTATTTGTGTAATGAGTGGTTGTGATATGTGTCTGGTGATGATGAGACCGATATGCTTGGAATTATATCCTATATATATAATAGAGACCTTATATATGATAGTATGACAATGACCTTGATTATAAAATGATCTTGTATGCATATGATAGAGAATATTGATATGTACGTAATCCTTTATATGGTGGAAACCTTGTATGGAAGTAACCCTTTGTATGGAAGTGACTATCATGTAACATTGATGTATGGCATGGCTTGACTATGAAATGACAGTAACCATGTTCCATAGCAGTGATCTATATAATGGTGAGGCATATCACAATTTCCTTGACATAGCAAAGATCTTCAATTTGGTAGTGACTAGAAAACATCCATATGGCAGTGACTGAGACCATGATCTATGTGACAGTGCTTTGAAGTCCATGAATGCAGAGGACCCTTTTAGATGTGCAGAGGTTGTGGCTGAAGTGAGAAAGAATTAAGTTGAATAAGTGAGAAACATGTTTCAAAATAGAAAGTCATATAATTCATACTAAAGTGGAGGAGACGTTCTTGACAATAATTGACATGATTAACAGTGATAGTGACATTTTTACATGAAGGTGACCTTATTACACAATAATGACTTTGATGACAAAATTAATCTTGATGACATTATAGACAATTTCTTGATGAAAACAACAACTTATCTATGATAATACTACTG
Organism: Pinus tabuliformis; assembly: GCA_031772625.1. Taxonomy (NCBI): domain Eukaryota; kingdom Viridiplantae; phylum Streptophyta; class Pinopsida; order Pinales; family Pinaceae; genus Pinus; species Pinus tabuliformis. The sequence continues at coordinate 1,839,876,030 of CM062816.1, forward strand.
GCATGATAGTAACCTTAGTATTGATATGACAGAGATGGAAGTAACATTGAAGTGTTTGTGATTATGGTAATTAGCGGAGTTGGGTTTAGTAGAAGCATAAGTGATAGAAGTAGCACTAGTGGAAACAATTTATAGCAGCAAAAACAGTAGCAATGGACAATTGGAGCAATGAAAACAGTAGCAGCAGTGGATAGAACGATGGACAATGGTATTACAGTATCCGTAGAAGGAGTGGCAGTAGACTGCAACAACAAAAATAACATATTTTTGTAGTTGGGTCATTGTAGCCCAAATTCATTCAGGGAGAATTTTCTTCCTTTCAACATTGCTGGTAAAATCCCTTAGGGAGTCTGGTACTTCCTTCCACATCTAGTAAATTTGTATGTAAACCATACATAACGAAGCACTTGTTGAGATGAAATTAGTGTAATAATCATTTAATGTGATGTTGTTTCATGCTTTTGTTTAATGCTCTGAATGTTTAAAATGATAAACTAACCAAGTACGAAAAATAAGGGAAATATTGATTCACATCCTTCTCAGTATTTCCAAAAATCAGTACCATAACAGGTTCTTCTTTGAAACTTAACCCCTTGAAGGTAGATCTGTGGCATCCAGAGTTTATTGGTGGAGACTGCAATTGAAGATAATATGGTTGCTGATCTTGAAGAATATTTAATTCCCTCAAATACAAACTTCAAAAGGTGGAATAGGAGAGGGATTTGAACAAATGTATGTTTAATAAGTTTAGCTTTTAATAGTTAAATATGGGTAATAGGAAGCATTACGATAATTGGATATGGTTTGTAGTTGAAATCAACTAGCTTCAAGATCAAAATAAGAAACAACAACTAGCAGAAAAGGATTGTGAACTTGACGAAGCAAAGAAGGAATTGGATCTCCTCAAAATCATGTTGCAAGAGGAAAAAAATAAGGAAAGCACCTTGAAAAGCTAGCACAAGGAAAAAGAAAATCCAAATAAATGAAACAAGTAGGATAAAGAACTTGGCAAGAAATTCACCTACTTAAAGAGGGAACTTGAAGAAGCCAAAAGGACCGAGGAAGTATTAATAAGTCAAATGAAGTAGAAGGAAGAGGATTGCATAAAACATGAACAATAAATTGTCACCTTGAGAGCAGAAGTGGACAAGTCGAATAAAAAACTGAAGAGTTCACAGGTTTGGATGACATTATCAATTGCTAAAGATCACCACTTATCAATATAGGTCTTGGATATGTTAGTGAGTCCTCAAGCTGCAAGGATGAATATGTCAAAGAAGAAGATATGTCACATTACGAAGATGGAAAGAAGCCTCACGAAGAGAATCCTCACTCCAAAGATGAAGAGAAGCCCCTTTTCAAAGAAGAAAAGAAGCCTCGTGCCAAAAATGAAGAGAAGCCTAAAGCCAAAGTTTTACACAAGTCAACCAACACCGGAATATAGAAGAGAAATGCCTCAAGAAATCAATAGGATGCATTCAAGACACCAAATCATAAAAAATATTTCAGAAGTGGAGAGAAGCAAATATTTGTATATTATCAAGGGTGAGACGCTTTTAGAATATCATCACCCAATACACCCAGGTATACATACCCATTTCATGGTTATTTCTATGAATTTTCTAACTATGGACATAAAGATAGAGATTGTAGGGATTATAGCAGAAGTAATCAAAGATGGATTTAACAAATCCCTAGAGGAAGATTAATTGAAATACAAGATAGAGTCCCATACGTCTATAACAACACAAGTTACAACACATTTTTTCCATTATTTAGACCAGATATTGAGTGCTACCTATGTCACAACTTTGGTCATTTTGCATGAGATTGTAGAAGCAACTTCAAGTGGACCCCACATAATAAGTAAGGAAGGAAATTTACCAAGAAATAAGACAAGACATCCAAGATTTGGAAAAGAAAACTAGGCTCACAATGAATTATCACACAATTGGAAGCCATAATGCAGTAGGAGAGTGTGTTTTCAGGGGGAGCCTATGTAATATAAGAGGTGATGCAATAGGAAAGAACATTGTCAAGGGGGGCCTATGTAATGGAAGAGATGATGCAACAGGAAAGCACATTGTCAAAAGGATCCTATAGAGATGATGCAATAGGTAAGCATATTTTCAGGAGGAGCTATATGACATATATATATTTTCAGGGACGTGTCATCCACCCTTTTCCATTGATGTCAAAGGGGGAGAGAATTTTGGAAAGAAATGAATAAAAGAAGCATGAATTCAAAGGGATCTTATGCAACACAACAAGTTATGATAAGTGTATTGGCATCAATGACAAAGGGGGAGATTATTAAGTATGTTGTCAATGATGTCAAAGCGGGTGTTGTATCTCAAAACAAATACAAGATGTCATAGTGGGTGCGGTATGATGTCATTGATGTCCTTAGCATGTTGGCATGTATGGATGAGATGATGCATTAGTGAAACTCTAGCTCAAGGGTTTGGTTTTCTTAGAGGATGAGCACACCCTGCATTTGTTGAGGATTTTGAAGATAAAGTTCATTGAATTTTCCCTAGAGACCCTCACCAATGGATTCTCCTCATTGTACTGATTTTGTTCATATATGGAGCATCTCGTGGGCCTTCATGGTTTAAGAGATACGCTCAATAAAAGAGAATACACCCAATTAGTGATGATGTGGCATCATATTATTGGTTAAATAATTAAAAGCCATAACAAATGGTTGATGTGCTAAGTGATTATTAATTTCCAAAATCATAAATCCTTAAAAATCTTTCTTTAAATAATTTAGACATTCTAAGTGGGTTTCAAATTAAATTAAAAATGATATTCCCTCTAAATTTTCTCTTCGATCCATAAGGGTTCAATCCCAATTCAAATTATAATTTGAATCTTATTCCTTCAAAAAGTTCATGTTAGCTTGTTGACAGTGCTGGACCCGCCAATATCAGGGGGTCTCCCCGGTATGAAGTCCCAACTAGACCTCACACCGTTTGGTGTAGGAGTCACATTTGGTACAATGGCCCAATTGCCATTATCTTAAAAGTTTGTCTCAACTCTTTCTTGTCAGCAAAGGAGAGTGGTCTTCTTTGTCTTCGAGTAGTGAGGTTCACGTGCCTAATGATTGCTAGTATTGCTTGTGACAATGGTTCTTTCACCACAGAGGAAGAGGGTGAGAGTGACTCCCAAGTCGGATGGGAAGAAGTCACAACTTTGTTAGGAACCCACAACACAACAAGATGTGCACATCTTCTGAAGGAGAAGTCCACACAGATGCAGTAGTCACAACACACAAGGAAAGATAACACGTACAACACACAATAGAGGAGTCAACACAAGTGCGAAGGTCGTTATAGCAAGTTTACGTGAAAGGTCTGTCTGGTGTTTGGGGAGGTAACGAACATGGCAGGACAATATTAACGGCTCATACAACACATTTTCATTAATATATATGTATTAAAACAATTGAATGAGTTAAAGTGTTAAACACAGTTTAAAGCAACATGCATTACAAGTGCTCAAGATTAGTCTTACAACAATTACAACACATGTGTGAAAACATGCTAGCCTGTTAGTAGGCTTCTAAATTAAGTGAAAGTTCCAAGACACACCATTGCAGCATACATCACTAACCCCGTGGATGGGATGTTGGAGCCACTACTTACTCCTTAAAGAAAATATTACAGACTCTCAAGGCTATGTGGGAGGAGCTGAGGTGAAAATTCCTTTGCATGTACAAATGAGGGGGTATTTATGATCCAGGTCCAGGTGTAATGAAGGACCCTTCCAAGACCTTTTACTTTCATGATGTGTTAAATTTCATTTTTAAAGGAACATAAATGAATACATGTGCATGCTGTAAAGAAGAGGAACATTTCAATCATCAACAACATAAAAACATAAGCCATTGACAACGGAGTTCGTCCAGGAGGGACTACGTCTCTGAGCCCTAGTGTCAAGATGGTGTAGGCCACTGCATTAAGTGTTGTCAATAGTGATGATGTAAATAAAGATGATGTCACTATCATACAAGGAAAATTCCCTCACACAGGACTGGTGCCAAGAGATGTTCCACTATAGGAACTCTCAGTCAAAAGACTCCTATCAGTATGACACAAAACTCATGCATGATGATCATCCTGCCAACATAGCATAAAAGGGATCTCAAAACACAACATGCATAGAGACACATGCGTATCCCATCAACATACAAAAAAGGGATCTCAAAACACAACATGACGAATCATGACAACAAGTACATCACACATATGATTCTGCATCACATCAAGCAGGAATCATGAAATTGAGTAAGAAACAAGATCCCACATCAAACGTCAAACAGGGATCTGTGTAGCATAATGCATAGCAAAAGAAGTACATGAAAACACTACATATACCTCACAACCAAGGGCCATCTGAAGAAGCGGATGTCAAATTGCTGAAGTTGTTCATGCCATCAATCTCACAGCATCAATTGTTGGAATTAGTATTGTACTTGATGGCAACCCACTTGTAGTAGAACAACTCTCTTGTATATGGTAACTAGATGAATCTACAGAAGAGATATCAGATGTGACATAATGCATGATAGGAGTGTTTACAAATGTGATGAAATTCAAGGTATCTTCAAGGAATCAGTTCAGAAAGCAACTCACTCAGATGACAGATCACAGTATTGCAAGTTAACAACACAGAGTTACAGTTCAGACTACACATAATGAAGAAAGAGAGGTATATGTAGGTTCACCATTGACCAAGCCACGTATACACATGGGTTTACTGTATACAAGTCGCGTATACATACACACTCACTTTCACAAAAGGAAAAGAGCGTATACCTTGGAAAACTAAATGTTTGGTCCAAAGTATTTGGTCCATGGTATTTTGATCCATGGTATTGGTCCAAGGTATTGTTTCTAAGGTATTGACCCTAGGTATTTGGTCCAAGGTATTGGTCCTAAGTGGTTTTGGACCATGGTATTGAGAAAGGCCTAAAACTATAAAAGGAGGAGAAGATCATTAGGCCAAGGTGAGCAAGTATTGAATATCTGATATAGTGTGAGATCTATTATGCAGGTTATTGGCTTATGGTGTCGTGCTTAATCTGAACCGAGGAAGAAACTTAGCGCTTGATGAAGGATAAGATCTAATGATGCATCAGGACCTTAAGGCTTGAAGTGAATTATATTTATGTGGTTTGATCATGTATCTAAATAACTAGTGCATGTTGTAGTCTGTAAATGTGATGATCTGGGTATGATTGAAGTCTAGAATAGTTGTTATGTTTAAATCATATTTTACAGATCTGTACGCAGGTTCACTTCAGAAAAGTAGCATATACATGCTAGTTCTGCATATCAAAACAATGTATCAGGGAAAATTTTAAGAACCACCCTAAATTTATATGTATAATAAATGGGCTAATCCCCATGATACATAGGAAAATGGGAGGCGATTTTATCAATAATATAATATGTATATATAATTTTTTTGGCGAATCTCTCACCAGATTATATTATCTTGTACAGTGATGGAGAATCTTTCACTGAATTATAAAATCTTGTAAGATCTTGGCAAATCTTTTACTGAATAATAAAACAATGTGAAGTCTTGGAAAATGTTTTGTTAAAGTATGAAACCATATATGATAATAAGAAAACATATTCATTAAACTATAATATACTAACATACATGTTTGGAAAAAGGAAACATAATTTTCTCTTCCTACAAACAATGTTCCAAGTTTCAGTGGTCGTGTTTGTCAAGGTTCTTACAATACACTCTTTCATATCCTTCTATTAGTTTTGATAATATTCCACAACAAAGTTCTTATAGGTGTTGATATTGACAACGAGTTCTGTCAAGGTAGGATAGATTAATCTTTTCTCTACAACTTTTGTCAAGCTACCGCTTTTTTCAAGTTATCAAATTTCTTTCTTATTCCATAGACTCCAACTGCGAGATAAAAAAAAAACACATCAAGTTTGTTTACCCCAACACGCCAACAAGTAGCAAGCCCGAACTATATTATATAAGAAAGTATTAGGTATCCCAAAGGCTTGAAGGGGATCTAATTGAAAGAAGTGACCATTGTGAGAATCCTTCCAATCAATATATGAATATATAAATGTAGATTTATTATTATTTTAATTGGAAATCTTCAATTAAATAATAAAATTTAATTACGTCTCTCCCGATCTCAATTGCTTATTAGCATAATTCACTATCCTCATAGGTCTCACATTTTTTAACAGCATTGTAACATGTAGATTAATTTCCTTTTTGGTGAACAATCTCCACCTTTTAGGAAAATATGGTGCAATGGCTCCAACCCCTATAGATCATTAGGACAAACTAAGAATAGCACAGAAGATGAAAGGTTGTACAAACCAGCTTATTTTTCAAACAACTAATCCAACATCAGTACCTAAACTTTTTCATGAAGATATCATATTGAGAATGTTTGAAAAATGGTGAGTGCGAGGGTGATGCAGAAAGAGTGATAAGGTTTCATTGTTTTGAATTTTTTTTGTTAAATCAGAAAAAGTTAAAAACCAATATTAATGGAGATATTGGTATTTTTTACTAAATTTTGTGAAGTGACTAAATGTAGCTTTAACCATTCATCTTAAGATGTTTTTACAATATAATTTCCTAATTCTATTTAATATCTTCATTATCATAAAAACCAACCTATATCCATCTTAACTCCACATCTACCACTTTTAGGGGGATGAAATCTATTTATCCCTCTGAGCACTTGGTAGACCCATAATTAAGATGGATCTAAGATGATAGAATTTCCCCTTTAAATAGTCTATGCTCACATGAATACCATGGTATTACCATGGGTCAATACCATGGGTTATCATAAACATGGAGCTTCAAAATTACTATTAGTAATTTATAAAAATTAAGAAAATTAATAATTGATTTTTATTTTATTTTTTTATTTTAACCAAGTTAAAATATTTAACATACATTAAATTACAATATCCATTTTTACTCTTGATCCACCAAGCCCTGAGAGGGATCAAATATTTTTCACTCTATGCTAGTTTGCATATCACGATATTTGATCCCTCTCGGGGCTTAGTAGATCCAGAGTAAAGATGGATCTATGCTGGTTTAATTCCCCCATTTAAATAGGCTACATTCCACGTGAATACCATGGGTCAATACCATGTACCATTTTTATTTTTATTAATACTAATATTAGGGTTAATAATGTTTTTTTGCATGGTATTAATGATAATCTAGCCCATGGTATTTGGCCCATAGTATTTTGCCCATAGGTTTCACCTAAATATAACCCATTTTTTGAGTGTTCGTAAATATAAGGTGACTTATGGAGTAAATATAAAAAAATGTTTTATTTGTTTACCATACCTCTCATTTATTTATATTTTTATTAATTTACCATACCTCTTTTACAAATATGGTATTTGGCCCATAGGATTCACTTAAATAAAACCTCTTTTTTGAGCCTTCATAAATAGAAAGAGGTCTATGGACTAAATATAAAAAGAGGTCTTATTTATTTACCATATGTCTAGTTTATTTATATTTTTATTTATTTACCATACCTCCACTTTATTTATATTTTTATTTGTTTACACCCTTGCGTGTATATAAGGTGACTTATGGAGTAAACATAAAAAATGTTTTATTTATTTACCATACCACTCATTTATTTATATTTTTATTAATTTACCATACCTCTTTTATAAATATGGTATTTGGCCCATAGGATTCACTTAAATAAAACATATTCTTGAAAATGAGGGCGAATGAAAGGTTTTAACTCCTAATTTCAAGGGCTAAATTTACCTTTTTTACCCTCCCTTAAAATAAGGTGGGCTATTTGAGGTGATTTGTAAAAATGTACTATGATACAAAATATTTGCCCACTAAAAATTTAAAACCCCTTAATTTCGCCAAAGGGCGAACATTTGCCCCTAAACTTTTCCATGCAGCGTATACAACATAAATTTGATTTGTAGATCTGTACGTTGGTTAGCTTTGAGGAAAGTGTGTATACACGCAGGTTCAACACATGGAAGTAGCGTATATCTTATAAAATATGTTTTAGTTGCTTCTGTTTGCTGTTGCAGTGTTCTGGGTTATTTCTTGGGTTCTGGTTACTGTATTCTGGTGACAGCATTATGCATGAGCAGTGATTGATTGATTCAGTTGTGGTTGGTTCAAAAGGAGATTGGTTGATGCAAATATATTTGATGATTGAATGATGTTGCTGATGGATCCAGTCTGAAAAATTATGAAACGTGGTCCCTGGAAAAATAAGAGAAGGTTGTAGTCTTCTGCAAGTAGAAGCCTGCATACCGGTATAAGACTGCACCAGTACAAAATTGTAAACATAATTCTCTTATTATTAAAAGAAGACAGAGACGATTGCAGCAGGTGGTTTTCACCCACATTGGGTTTCCACCTTATATCTTGGTGTTCATGTGTGTTTCTTATGTGTGATGATCTATTTGTTTTTACTGCACTCAGTTACTATTTATATGGTTCTGATGCATTGATTAAACATCAATATATGATGAATTAATTGAATCATAAGTTTTTTGGATATACGCTAGTTGCACTAAACACAATTGCATGTACATGCGATTTCCCTTAACTGAAGTAGCGTATATGAATCTGATTATGGAAATGAAAAATTATTAATTTGATAATATTGATTCACCCCCCCTCTCATTATTATTTCCAACAATTGGTATCAGAGTAGGTCCTTCAGAAGAAGCTTGATCGCTTGAAGGAAGATCCATCATCATGAGTAATCAAGAAAGCAGAGGATCAATCAGACCACCAATATTTGATGGGAGAAACTTTATTTATTGGAAGGTAAGAACCACAACCTATCTTAAATCTCTTGGAACAGATGTCTGGGAAATCGTGGAAGAAGGATATACATTTCCATCAGCAAATCCTACAGATACAGTAGGTAAAAAGCAATATGAAACCAATGCCAAGGCTGTCAATACATTATTGGTAAGTCTGTCACAATTAGAGTTTTTCAAAGTTATGCAGCTCAAATCAGCCAAAGAAATAAGGGACAAAATCGTTCTGAGCTATGAAGGAGACTCTCAGGTAAAATGTGCTAAACTGCAAACTCTCAAAATTCAATATGAAACTCTTAAGATGCACAATGATGAAAGCATAGCTAGTTACTTCTTACATATATATGAGATTGGTAATTGCATGAAGAATCTAGGTGAAGAGATAAGGGAAGTTATCTTAGTTGAAAAAGTTTTAAGATCCTTATCTGCTAAATTTGAATCAAAAGTATCTGCCATAGAAGAAAAGCAGGATCTACAGACTATTACTATGACATAGCTTCACATACTCTTAATTTCCTTTGAGATGAGAAAAGGTGGCCCATCAGATATGAGAGAAGCCACATTTAAAGCTTCATCAAAAGGAAAAGAAGAAATCAATGAATCAGGACATATTTCAGAAGAAGAAGAGGAAGTGAGCTTTGTCAAGAATCTTCAATGGGGTTCCGATAGATTTAGAGGTAATCTACCTTTCAAATGTTTTACTCGTGGTAGAGTCGGTCATTATGCTGCCAAATTTCCTCATAAAGATAAATATGATAAAGAGAAGGAAACTTCAAAATGGAATAGAAAACAAAGTGTAAGTAAAAAGAGATACTATACTCATGAAGATAGCGATGGTTTATCAAAAAGTGATGAAGATGAAAATAGTCATGACTATAGACTTCTGATAGATTATGAAGATAATGATTTTTTGGATGCCTTAGATGAAGATGACCTTTATGAAGAAATCTCTAAACTCAAAATCTGTTTAGAAGAAAAGAATATGATTATAGATACCTTGACATACCAACTTGCTGAAAGAGAAAAACACAATGAAAATCTAGAATGTGAAATCGTGGGTCTAAGAAAGGATCTTGAGAAAACAAAAGCTCTCAATCTTAGATTTGCTAAAGGATTAGAAACTTTAAATGAAATTATCAAAGTGCAACGCTCTCCTCTAATAAATACATGTTATAGACATTTTTGTGCCTTACAGCATGGAGCATGAAAATGTCCATAATCTAAGGGATCCAAAGTCCCTAAACATGTTGTTCCTACCCCTAGAGGAACAAGGCAAACCAACCACAGCAATTCACAGAAGTTCTCCACCTGAAAACACTCAAAAACAAGCCAATTCTGGATCATGTCAACTGCTCCACTGAGCATCTACGCTGAATGTCAACTGCTCCATTGTCTACCTGCGTTGAATGTTAACTCCAACAAAGGCTACCTGCGCTGAGCGTAATTGGACAAGTGGCAGGCTCATTCCTCAAGGTGTCAATGCCCATGAAGCTTCCAAAATGACACTTGCATCAAGGAATTCGACTGGTGATGAGCAAGAGGTTCCAAATCTCCAAGTGGAAGCAAGAACCTCCAAGTGGACTAAAGAACTGAGAGAGGGAGAGGACACTAGTCAGATCTCAAGCTGACTCATCCTCTCTCCAAACATCTATATATGGATCTCACCTCCATGGGATCTAGAGGTTGGAATTTTGTTATTGCAAAGAATTGTTGTTGGTTTGTGGCTGGAGACATTGGGTGCTTAATGCTTTGAAGGGAGCTGAAGAAGGAATTCCATTCTGCTGGGAAGGAGATGCTAGATTGGAGCCCTATGGGTTGTATCTCTTCCTGAACCCTGTTATCAATTAATAAAGCTATCTTGATTCTTTCCTATATGCTGGTGTATTTTGTATGATTGCATTAGTATATTTGATTTACTTCTAATCCTGAATCATTTATGAATATGTATATTTGCCTTTGTGTCGTGTTCTTCTCTTGTCGCAAGTAGTTGTTCTCTTGTCACAGGTAGCTGTTCTCTTGTGATCTCGTGGGATTCAAGTAGCTGTTATCTTGAGCAAGCGAGGAGACAAGTAGCCGTGGACACACAAAGAGAAGAGGATCTAGTTCGAGGGACAACTGGAAGACAACGGTAAGTCTACCGATCTCTCCTCTTTCCCATTTCATAAAGGAAGAAATCATAATAGCTGTATTCGTTTGTTGCTAAGGCGCTGTCACACCTTAGGTGGATAGGATCGTCCTGCATAGGCATTTTTCCCCACAACAAATTGGCGAATCCACTGGGGAAGAATTTGTTTATTCATTTCATTTTTGTTTCCATCATTTGTTTACTTCATAGACTTGACAGCAACTATTGAACTGCATCTTTCCCGGATGCAAAGTAGAAAGTTGCTGCTTTGATCCAGTTGCTGGACTTGCCTATGATCTAAACTAGATCCACAAATGATTTGATGATCCTTGTGATAGTCTTTAGTACCCTCTCAAAGCATCCCTCTGTTTATACCTTGCTTGTGTTTCTGATTTGGCCTGAAACAGTTGATTTTTGAGCATTTTGTGACCCAGAAACCAAGGGAAACGAGAGTTTCTCTTTCAGCGCAGGCACTGTGAAGGCAGTTTGCATTTCAACGCAGGTCCTGTGAAGGCTACCTGCGCTGAATGTCAACTGCACAGTGTTAGACTTGCGCTGAACCATTGTGGCTTTGTGCAGCTGGGGTTCTTTGCTGTCTATTGCCCTGTTTTGATCTCTGTTTTTTGTAGCCTTTAACCAGCATAGGTACCAGTCTGATAACTCCTTTTCTTTGCTTAGATTCCGTCTCTTTTTTGTGCAAAAGACTGTGAATGTTTTTATGTGTTTGTGGCATCATTTACAGTTTTCCTTTGCATGAGTTAAGTAGTCATTCTGTAGCCTTTGATTCAGATCTGATTGATTGTGGTCTTAGAAGAGAGTTCATTGGCTGTTTTTGGATTGATTATAGATTTACTTTTGCTTATTGGTTTGAATTTGTCTCTTTCAAAGTGTCAAAACAAGTCTTTATTTCGAAAATCTCAAAGTGATTGTAATCTCTTCTACCCTTGTTGATTTCAAAGAAAGTGAACTTGTTTGTATTGATCATCTTAAAAGCAAATTCAAAGTTGTGCAAAAAGCTTTCTTTGTAGGCATTTATACTAAGAAAGTGGAAAACGAACACCTGCATTGTGCATTTTGCATTTGATAGTTTGCATGTTGGATTTAGGGAAAGTGCATTAGAGTGTGCTGATTGCTCTTTGAGAAAAGATAGTGTTATTCTTTTCCCTTAGTAGCTAGGATTTTGAAAGTTGAAAGATAATAAAGCTTGCTTATCATCTTAGACTGCATTTAGGAATTTGTATCATACATCTCGTGGTGAACCTTGAAAGGCAAACTTTAAAAATATCAACCTAAAATAAACTGAATGAACCTAACAACGCTTTGTAACATAACGCACAACATAGAGGTCTAGGCTAGAGACGTGTTCCGGCGTCGATAAGCCTAGTGGCTGTCGATCTCGAAGAAGGTGGGTGATTCCTCCTGAGAGACGGTAGCGCTAGTACGGATTGTGCTCCCACGTACCGTCGCGTATATATTGGGAGACCCCTATAGGCATATATCTTTTATCCTTAGGAAGCCGTGTCGGCTGCCCTACTGATCGCAATGCAGTGAACACATCATTCACAAAGATCGACCGCCCGTACCCTAAAAAGTATTCTGCGGTTTTGCGAAAAGTTTGGCACACCCTCTGCCTAGAACTCCAGAGCAGTTTCTTTTGGCCTTTTTTAGAATCTATAATAGAAAAAGTCCATCCGAGCATTTGTCACTTCGGGCTCGTTAAAACATCGAAGGAGACTAGAGTCATCTTTAGCTTTTTCTCGACTCTTTAAAACTGAAAAAGCAAGTTGTGTCTAAAAGCGTCGTTAACAATTTATTTTAAACGGAACAATCACCCTTTAATCCTGCGTTGATCTTTAGGTTGAAAAGATGGAGCACACCAACCAAGGAATTCCTCTTGGTGGAAATCCTAGTCCCTTCTCCTCTTGGGGAGATGTTGGTGCGCCCCACATGGCCACATTGTCGCTTCCAGGACTGACAATTGGCCTACCAGTTTGGCTATTTTCAACCAATGTCGTTCAGAATAACACCATTCCTGAACAGTCGAGTCAACAGTTAGATCAGACAAGAGTTGCCTCCCAGCCTTCAACTTCATCTTCCTCCCCTCCTTCCTCTTCGCTTGACGGAACTGGTCGAATTAAAAACCAGGTTCCTAAGGAGAAGAAGGAGAAGAAGAAGAAAGAGAAGAAGAAGAAGGAGCCTAAGGCGACTGGGGGCAAACAAGTGTCATCTAACAAAAATCCACACACCGCACTCGTAAGGCCTAAATCGCCATGCGTCATATGCAAGGGAGACCACTTCCATAGAGATTGTCCCTGTATCCCGCGGATACTAAGAGACTGGTCCCCCCATTTGCACAATTCGGTAGCATCGACCTCTGATAGCCATGTCGACTGCTCACCGTCAACTAGTGGGAGTGAAGCTCCAGGATAGAGCGGGAGAGCTAAATTTCCCTGCAGACTGTGTGAAGGCGATCACGCCATCCACCATTGTCCCTTCTTAGACGAGGCAAAAATATTTCTGGAAGATTGCCCGATTTTACAAGCGCATCTCCCTCCTGGATATCAAAGACTCCTGCCAAGTCCCTCACTAGTTGAGAATCCGGCTGAGCCACCTAGGTGGTCAGCCGAAGCACCTGTCATTGAAGAAGAACCGTCTGGATCCATGCCTGACGAAAGTCAAAAGTTTGATACGGCAGTTGACCCGGTTTCGCCTTCAGAGGCTCCATCTTCGAATGACACCATCACAGAGGAGAATAAAGACGACACCGTCCAGATTCTCTTCATCAGCACTGACTCTGATGATCAAGGGGGCAATGCCACCATTCTTTTATCGCAGGAAGGAAGTTCATCGGAGTGATATCCGATAACCAAGCAACCTGGTTGTGTCCTTTGATTGGAACCAACTAGGCAGGCCCCGGTTGCCAGCCAGTATACCATTCAGAATTATTTGTCAAATATACAGAATGGTAATGGCTGGCACTATCATTGATGAGGGGGCATCTGTGAGTATCCTTTCCTCTATTGCTTGGAAAGCGCTTGGTTCGCTAGCGCTTTTACCTGAGATGAGAAATCTATCAGGTTTTGATAAAGGAACCAGTCGACCTTTAGGGATCCTCCCCAATGTGCCTATAACATTGAAAGGGAAGACCGTTCAAATGAACGTGATGGTCGTTCAAGGACCCTTGGATTATACCCTACTCCTTGGACGAGACTATATATATTGCATGGGAGCTGTAGTCTCCTCACTCTTTAGAGTAATGTGTTTTCCGCATGAAGGAAGAATGGTCAAGCTCGTGGACCAACTTTCGTTTCCCGGATCACACATCGCAAATAGTCATGTACCATCCCTAAATGGTATATTCATGCAAGAAGTGTCTCAACCCACAGTCCGTCCTCCTGATGAGCGCGAGTAATCCGGGAGGATATGACTGGAACCTAGGGGGCATGCGTCCTGGCCTGCTTCGGCAGGAAAACTTTGGGTATAGAGTAGGTTTTCGCGGGAGAATATGACTAGTCCGTACCCCGTCCGTTATTTGGAAGAGGGGTTGTTCTGGAATAAGATTCTTTTGTCAAATTTATGTGAGGAGGCAGGGGTCGTCACTCACCTCTGTCTATTTCGGTAGACATTGCCGAGGAAGTGTTTTGTTTGAAAGATTAACGAGACAATCTTTGGGTAACCAGAAAGAGGTACCTCTCCTGGTGAAACGAAAGTTTCGATGGCAGAAAAGTAGAGGTAACCTTGAAACTCTGTTTTATACCTGGGGGCATGCGAACCTTTTGGAGTGCAAGCAAGGGGCGACTATTTATTTTTTAAATTTTTAGGTCCTCCCTTTAAACTTGTAGGTCTAACCCTTTAAACTCGTAGGATTAGCCGTTTCTGAACTTGCATAAAGAAAGGATGGGGAGCAAAGCTTAGTGAGATGAAGCTCCATAAAAAATAGAATCTTGATGAGACACTCTTATCAAATGACTGGGTAATCGAGCAGTTTTAGCATAAAGTTCATGCTCGTTAAAAAATAAACGCAAGATCCGAGCAGTTTTAACGCGGTATTCATGCTCGTTAAAAAATAAATATAAGCAGTGAGCAAAGTTTCCTCGAGTGTTTAAGCTCATTTTTAACTAAAAAATGAACCTATCCCGGTAAATAACCACTGTGAATGTAATTTTATCAGCCGTTAAAGCCTTGGTCGTGTTTGCACCTGCCACCTCCACTTTTCATTTGGCCGATCGTTCACCCCCATATGATTGTTTACCCATTTTGAGGAACAGCTGCGAAGAGTGATTTCACCTAGCCATCCTTGTGACACTGCCATGATTGGAAAATTCCAACCTGTACCTGGAATCAGTTGCTATCCCTATTCATCACTCGTTCCTCAAAAGACGAGTCTTCTTTAAGCTCTTTTCAATTGACTCGTAAAATATGAAAAGATTGCCGAGTTTTGGCCTTCCAGCTCGTTAAAGGACAGGAAGAGCTATCCCTCCTCTAGATTTTAATCTTTTTGGACCTGAGGGATTATTGCACAAAAAGGTCGAGCGCTTGTTTTATTCGGCTCGTTAAAATTATCGAAAACTCATCCCTTCTGTATTGTTTTATACTTTTTCAGACTTAAGGGATTAGATGACGAAAAAGGAATTTTGGAGTTAACTTTATGTACCTTTTCAGACTCTCTAAAAATGAACAGGACCGAGTTATCCTTGTCGTTAGACTCGTTAAAATTATTAAATAGCGACAAACTTGTCTTTAGACGAGAACGAGTTTCACTATCGCTAAGCTCGTTAAAACATAGCGATGGGCTTGCCCGAAGGGCAGGTTATAGAACAAGAATATGTTATCCTCCTCAAGCTTGACAAAAATAAAGAGGTACTGGTCAGCAATGACTGGGGAAAAATTAGGAGAAAATCAAGAAAACTTTGATGGTAGCAGGTTGCTCTTGAACATGACACTTTTCCTCCGTATCACAATCGGGTTGGGTTGTTTCATTCACCGGTCACATCACCATGGTCTCGCCATACCATCCATATTTGGGGTAATGCTACCGATCCATTGCATCAGTGTCGCCATATGTTCAAGAGAAGTCATTTAGAAAGAGTCAACCGGGTCCCATCCACTACCATACATTATCCTTCATCCATTCATGACCGCTGCCCTGAATCATATGTCACAGATCGTTTTCACCTCCATTAAAATCATTAGCTCCGTTCTGTGTCACTGATGTGGGATTCATTAAGGCCCTCCTGTGACGGATCGCTTCTTTTCGACATCAGCTCATTATCCAAGAAGTTGATCTAGGAACAACCCCTTCAGTACTTTGAAGCTTGCATGCCTCAATGGCAAGTTTCTCACTTCCAGCGACAGGTATACATCAATGACCTTCGACTAGAAGATTTTGCATGGTTTTCGACGCCAATTCCTTTATTCACACCACGTGAATTGTACTGCAGTAACTTGAGGGTCATTATCATTATCGGTGATTCCTCTCGCGCTTGTTAACGGTTTACATCATTGACCGGTAATCAAGCGATGTCTTTCCATGTTCGACTTCAGCGCAATTCTCACATGGATCGACTTGTACTTAGAGTGAAGATCAAACGAGTTTGAAGACCCCGGATCTAGTTTCATCCATCCGGGCTGCGATATATATTCAGGAAAAATAAAGACATTTGACATGTACATCATTGCAGCAGATGATCATCCTACTCAAAGGATGATAATTTCGCCAAAATTATCAGTCTACCATCAGACGATCATCTGTTCTATGTACAAAAATGAATTTATAAAGCTGAGCATGGGAATGCCCGCCTCAGCTAGATCATGAAAGAAGTATGAATCATAATGTATTGTATTGTATTTTATTACAGGTCTCCTCCCAGCAGATGGATGAACTTCGGACCCTCCTGGATAAAGCATTTCACCCGATAAACAACCTCATACTTTAGGGGGCAACTGTTATAGACATTTTTGTGCCTTACAGCATGGAGCATGAAATGTCCATAATCTAAGGGATCCAAAGTCCCTAAACATGTTGTTCCTACCCCTAGAGGAACAAGGCAAACCAACCACAACAATTCACAGAAGTTCTCCACCTGAAAACACTCAAAAACAAGCCAATTCTGGATCATGTCAACTGCTCCACTGAGCATCTGCGCTGAATGTCAACTGCTCCATTGTCTACCTGCATTGAATGTCAACTCCAACAAAGGCTACCTGTGCTGAGCGTAATTGGACAAGTGGCAAGCTCATTCCTCAAGGTGTCAATGCCCATGAAGCTTCCAAAATGACACTTGCATCAAGGAATTCGACTGGTGATGAGTAAGAGGTTCTAAATCTCCAAGTGGAAGCAAGAACCTCCAAGTGGACTAAAGAACTGAGAGAGGGAGAGGACACTAGTCAGATCTCAAGCTGACTCATCCTCTCTCCAAACATCTATATATGGATCTCTCCTCCATGGGATCTAGAGGCTGGAATTTTGTTATTGCAAAGAATTGCTGTTGGTTTGTGGCTGGAGACATTGGGTGCTTAATGCTTTGAAGGGAGCTGAAGAAGGAATTCCATTCTGCTGGGAAGGAGATGCTGGATTGGAGCCCTATGGGTTGTATCTCTTCCTGAACCCTGTTATCAATTAATAAAGCTATCTTGATTCTTTCCTATATGCTGGTGTATTTTGTATGATTGCATTAGTGTATTTGATTTACTTCTAATCCTGAATCATTTATGAATATGTATATTTGCCTTTGTGTTGTGTTCTTCTCTTGTCGCAAGTAGCTGTTCTCTTGTCACAGGTAGCTGTTCTCTTGTGATCTCGTGGGATTCAAGTAGCTGTTCTCTTGAGCAAGCGAGGAGACAAGTAGCTGTGGACACACAAAGAGAAGAGGATCTAGTTCGAGGGACAACCGGAAGACAATGGTAAGTCTACCGATCTCTCCTCTTTCCCATTTCATAAAGGAAGAAATCATAATAGCTATATTCATTTGTTGCTAAGGCGCTGTCACACCTTAGGTGGATAGGATCATCCTGCATAGGCATTTTTCCCCACAACAAGACAGGTCTTGGATATACTGAAGGAACATCTCAATCACAGAAGTCGTCAACCTCCACTAAAAGCTATCTTGATGTAGCAAAGAGCAGCAAACAGTTCGACAATCGTTAGCAAAGGCATAAAGCAGATGACAAGGTGAATCAGGCTCAATTTACTTCAATGATGAACAAAAGCCACAATCAACCTCAGGTAAATCGTACTCAATTTGCTTCAAATAATATCAATAGAATCTACAATCAACAGGTCAGTAGATTTGATAATTGCAGGAACTTATTTAATGGTCAATGTTTCTCATGTCATAATTTTGGACACAAAGCTACTCAATGTGTTGCTTACAAAACTATCATGACTAGAGAAGCACGAAATCAAAGGAATGTGACAAGGATCAAGAAAATTTCCTATAGTAACTTTTCTCTTCTTGAAAATGAAATAGAATGCTCAATCTGTAACAACTTTGGCCATGAAGAATCTGAATGCAGGAGTAAATTTTGTCAAATGGCTCAAAAGAAGAAAACTCCATTAAATCCCAAAATATGGAGAAAGAAAGAACCACAAATAGAAAGATGTGGTATAGCCTTGTATGCAGAAGGACAAGAAAACCAGTGGTACATCAACAGTGGATGCTCAAAACACATGATAGGTGACAGAGAAAAACTACACTCATATAACGCCTTAGAAAAGGAAAAGAGTCTCTCATTTGGAAACGACACTCCTGCTGTCATAAAAGGTAAAGGATCTGTTTTCTTGAAAGAAAAAGTTAAAACTGGGAATGTTATGTATGTTGATGGCTTAAAGCATAATCTGTTGAGTGTGAGTCAAATGTGTGATCAAGGAAATGAAGTAGTATTTAGATCAAATGGATGTGTTATTTGTGAGCTTGATACAGGAGAAACTGTGACCAAGGGGACAAGAACTCCAAAAAAGCTATACATACTCAAGGGAGGAAAACAACAGTATTATCTACACAAAAATAATGAAAACTGGCTATGGCACAAAAGATTGGGACATTTAAGCTTTTCTCAAATAAGAAAAGCATGAAGATTCTAGTGTGTTCGTGATCTTCCAAATATCAACATTCCTGAAAATACTATATGCAAATCATGTCAATTCGGTAAGCAAACCAGATCTCAATTCATCGAAAAGGAAGGGTCAGCTAGTAAGCCTCTTGAACTTGTTCATACTGATTTAAGTGGTCCATCAAGGAAAAGGTCACCTCGTGGAGAAGAATACTTATATTGTTCATTGATGAATTTTCCATAATGTGTTGGATAGGTCTTCTAAAGCATAAAGATGAAGCATTTGAAAAGTTCAAAGCCTTCAAAGCTTTGGTTGAAAATGAATCAAATCGCAAAATCAAATGCCTCAGATCTGATCGAGGAGGGGAATTTACCTCAGACATTCTTTGACTTTTGTGAAAAGCATGGAATAAAAAGGTAGTTCTCCACCGCAAGAACTCCTCAAAAAAATGGAGTGGTAGAAAGGATGAACATAACTGTTCAATATATGGCTCGTGCTATGCTAGATGAATCTGGAACTCCTGCAACCTTCTGGGGTGAAGCTGCATTCACTGCCGTCACTATTCTCAACCAAGCAAATGTTCAGGTAAACAACACTCAAACTCCACATGAACTTTGGTATGGTAAGACTCCTACTGTAAAATACTTGAAATTATTTGGAAGAAAATGTTACATCAAAAGGACTGATGAAAAACTTGGTAATTTTGAACCTAGAGCAGATGAAGGTATTCTACTTGGCTACTCTTCCTGAAGTAAA
This sequence comes from Pinus tabuliformis, assembly GCA_031772625.1. NCBI lineage: Eukaryota > Viridiplantae > Streptophyta > Pinopsida > Pinales > Pinaceae > Pinus > Pinus tabuliformis. The sequence continues at coordinate 1,839,895,810 of CM062816.1, forward strand.
GGATATAAATGTTACAATAAAAGACTTGGGAAAATTATTGAAGGTATTGATGTTGTGGTTGATGAAGCATGCAAAAATCCAAAATAGATAAAAACCAAGGATTATGACAATGAGGAAGATGAGGATCATTTTCCTTCATCAAATCACACTGATTCTGAAGAAGAAACCAATGAAGCACCAGAAGAAGAGATAACGATTGATGAAAAGACTCTGTCCAGGTATGTTCATAAAAATCATCCAGAAGCTCAAATTTTAGGAGAAAAAGGAGCAGGTGTGTAGACTAGAAGAACCATTCCGAAGCTTCAAGCTATCTAGCATTACTATCTTCCACTGAACCTCAAAATATAAATGAAGCATGCAGAGATAATCTTGGGCCAAGGCCATGAATGAAGAACTTGAGCAAATTGAAAAGAATAATACTTGGGAATTAGTTCCTAGACCTCATGATAAGAATATCATAGGAATTAAATGGATATTCAAAACAAGCTGAACGAAAATGGAGAAGTTATTAGAAACAAGGCCAGACTTGTTTGTAAAGGATATGCTCAACAAGAAGTTATAGATTTTGAAGAAAATTTTGCACCTGTTTCTAGACTTGAAGCCATCAGAATGTTTCTTTCTCTATCTAGTTTTTAGAAATTCAAAGTATACCAAATGGATGTTAAATCTTCCTTTCTTAATGGAGACTTAGAAGAAGAAGTCTATATTGAACAACCAGAAGGATTCAATCTTAGAAATGATGAAAATCTTGTATGAAAATTCAAAAAAGCTCTCTATGGTCTAAGACAGGCTCCAAGGTCATGGTATTACCGTCTTGACAAATATCTCCACCAACAAGGTTTTTCAAAGGGGTCAGCAGATAGCAATCTATATACAAACATGGACATTGATAAATTGCTAATAATTGTTGTGTATGTTGATGATATCATTTTTGGTAGAAATGAAGAATCCATGAGTCAGAATTTTGCTTCAGTAATGCAGTAAGAATTTGAAATGTCCCTGCTTGGTGAGCTTACCTACTTTCTTGGTCTACAAGTACATCAAAATAAAGATGGTATTTTTCTCTCACAAACCAAATATCTCAAACAAATCCTGAAAAAGTACAGCATGGAAGATTCCAAACCAGTATGTACTCCAATGGTAATAGGATGTAGTCTCAGCTCAAATGATGAATCAGCAGTGGTACATCAACCAACTTACAAATCCATGATTGGTAGTCTAATTTATCTAATAGGTACCCGACTGGACATCATGCATGCAGTGGGAATAGTTGGAAGATTCCAAGAAAATCCAAAGGAATCACATCTTCAGGTAGTCAAAAGAATTTTCAAATATATTTAAGGAACATAGAACTTTGGCTTATGGTATCCTACAGATACAGATCTTACACGTCATACATATACAGATGCAGATTGGGAAGGAAGTGTTGATGACAGAAAAAGCACTAGTGGTGGTGCATTATATATGGGTTCCAAGTTAGTGTCTTTGTTTAGCAAGAAACAAAGTTGAATTGCATTATCTACAAGTGAAGCAAAATACGTGGTTGTTGCATCTTGCTACACACAATTACTTTGGACGATGCAAACCTTGCAAGATATTCAGATCACATGTACTCCACCCATCTCCATTCTATGTGATAATAAAAGTGCCATCAGTATTTCAAAGAATCTAGTCATGCACTCCAAGACCAAGCACATACCCATCAAATATCATTTCCTACGTGAACAAGTGCTTGAACAAAAAGTCAAAGTGGAGTATGTTCCCTCCAAAGAACAGGTCGCTGATATATTAACTAAACCACTGCCCAGAGAGACATTTGAATATCTCAAACAAAAGTTGGGAGTAGTTTCTGCATCATCCTGCTGTTAAATCCTATTTTTCAGAGAAAGGTGGTTATATGCGAGTTTCATGAAATATAGTCGTGTACATACGCGAGTTTCTGTGGACACAGTCGCACATATGTTGGTTTGAAGAAAAACAATGGACCAGACTCAGGAAAAAGGGGGTCTACTATGGTTCTATCAATTATCTCCTCTATGATTTCAATTTGTTGATATATTGGTCCTCATAGTGTTGTTAATCACTTAGTGTATATCTGATTGATGATGATGCTTTGATATCTCTTACTAACATATGCAATGATAAGATCTGACAGTGAACAGGTGACACAGGTTCAAGGGGAGAACATGGTTTATGATATGTTGGGAACTATTAATGGACATATACAGGTTGTTGGCCTGGATGTTATTGAAAAATGATGCTAATGATAGTTGTTGATGACTATCATGGTCTTGTTTAAGACATTTGGTCTCTGTTATATATGTCATGTATATCTTTTAATGTAACGGTCATGAAAAGACCTAATTTGTAACCCCACTATGCATGGGATGAATGATGTAATGTTTCTTGTTTTTCATAAACAATTGATATATCCCCACTCGATTGGGTGGATGAGTCAAATTTGGTATATCCCCACTTGGTTGGGATGGATGCAAGTATGATTCATTGGTGATAGGAAGGTCATTTGTGATGTATGTATAGAGTTATGTTCTTCTTTAGAACATCTTTTTGCAGACTTTGCTAATGCTCAGGGGGAGCATGGACTCAATCATGGGAGCTCAATCAACACTTCAGCATATCAAAGAATTCAGCATGCACTTAGGGGGAGCATGACACATAAATGCTAACACCTACACTCCACTTAGAGAAGTGGTCGAAGAATAGAATGATAAAATGAAAGATCTAAACACACCATCAGATTTGTGGTGTCGAATAGTGCAAAATCGACTGTCGAATTTCTGAATTCTGAGAAAGTGCGAATCTAGGGCTCAAGGAATCTTTTAGATTCCCCCTAGATTCCTCAAAGATTCCATCCTCTGGGTCCTTTGCAAATCTTCTGCTCAAATCAAGAAATTGACTGTACCATCGAGTTCCTTGCGGAATTCTGAGAAAAATGAGTATGAAGTTGGTTGCATTCTAACTCTGGCGAATTTCGGCCTCCAAGGAATCTGGAAGATTCCCTCAAGATTCCTCAATGATTTTCCTTCGCTGGGAATCTGCAAAACAATTGCTCAAAAGGTGACTCCAACCTCGCCATAGTGTTCCCTACGAAAATCTGAGAAAATTGACTATAAACTTGGTTATATTTTGACAAAAATAATTTTTACCTCCCTGGAGAATCTTCAGGCATCAAAGAATATTTTACCTCAAAATGTGTTTTAGGGTTTTGCCTCCTCTGTCTCGAAATCCGTGCCCACTCCTGGTTCCTCCATCTCCTGGGCGCACTGGTGAAAATGAGTGTTTATGTAAGTTTGTTGGTGGTGTTTACAAGAAAGTAGTTTGGCATAGTGGTAAATGAGGTAAATGGTTGAGGAGGGGTCGGGGGATCAAATCCCACCCTCCCTATTTTTATTACATTATAGTTTTACTATTTTAAATAATTGAAAAAATTATTTTTGGGGGTCGGGTCCACATTGGGCGGCCCGCCCCCATAACCTCCGTAACCATTTTTCAACTGGCATATTAAAACTTTGGCTTGTTTGGGTGTATGGTTGTACGTATCATGGGCCGCCCGGTGGGGGCCGACCCACATGGGCCGGGCGGGTTTGATCCCCACCAGCTTCACATAAATGTCATATGGTTATGTTAAGAGATTTTGGGAGAGGCGTGGGGTGGTGGGGGTGGTGGCCCACCACCCCCCCTATTTTTTTATATATAATATGTAATTTTGAAATTTCTTGAACATAGGGTGAAGGAGTATTTTTAACAAGGCAACAATTTCGCTCGGAATTTGGCTAAAGTTGGCCAGATTCCATCTGCCGAAAAAGTTCAAATTGTGCCTTTGATAATCCTACCTAGTCAGCAAAAGTCAAACCAACTTTGACTGCCTCTATCTTCCTCACCCAGACTCGGATTGACGAACCGTTTGCACCACCATGATCACGACGACGAGATCCTTAACATGAACCTGTTTGAGCATAATCCAAACACTTTGATTTTTGAGAATTCATAAGCCCTCTTTGTCCTGTGTGTGTCTCTCGAGCCACCTGGGTCAATCCTCCCCATTTAGGAGCTTTTGGTCCTACAAAAGCATGAAAAATAATCTGCAACTTTTCTGTACCTTGTCTGCATCACAAGTGTCCTGAAAGGCCTCACTTCCATCTCCTTCACCTTTCTTCGGAGCCTTAAGTGATGAGATGACACCTACAACCTATAGTACACTGTTTTGCAAATTACATGTTGAATTTACATGACCAACGAATGACCCAAACGCCCCACACTTGCCACAAGTTTATCACACATACTCGGTGGTCAAGTTTACATCAATATGGACACAATACCTCAGCTACAAAACAATGCCAACATATCATTGTTGCTTCAACAAGCGATGGAAAACACTTCATCATTGCAACACATTATTTACAAAGATAAGTCCAAATACTATTATTCCCTTGACAAGTGATGGAAACATGACATCACTTTCATAGTTTATCATGCAACTCAAAATAAGACTAGACATCATTGTTTCTGAACAAGTGATGGAAAACACATCATCACTTTTACATTTTAAAATGCAACAAATGATTTACAAAAGAACGACCATGAAATTCTAACATGTCTAGAAACCATTTTTCACTTATCAAGGTGAATGGGTCACCTCCTTGTGGTGGTTTTTCTTGTTAAACAACTACTTCATCAGGTTCATGCACCGAAACTTTGTCTTTAAGGTGTTGCTCTGGATGGAGCCTCCAACAAGTGGCTCTTTGATGGCCATTTCTGTCGCAGTGACTGCAATACATCTTCTTCCTCCAGATTTGATTAACATGTTTCTTTCCCTGTTGTCGAGAGGGTCTTTCATGCCTCATCCTTTTGTGTGCTGCCACTCTTTTCCAACACTTATAAAATGTATGGTTATGTAATCGACAAAAGGTACATGTTTTTCCATGCCATGTTTTATGCTCATCATTAACAACATGATTATAATCGAAATGAACATTCAAATATCGAAACTATTTATACCTTTCCTAGCTATCTCTGGTGTAAGTATGGCGATGAGAGCTTGCCACAACTCTTTCCTTGCAATGGGCACTACCATGGGGTGATGGGGATGTGTTCCCATTATTCTCTTTCCTTGATGATTTTGATGATGTCTCGGAAGAATCTGATGCCTTTGAGCATTCTCCCTCTGTGTATCTCAAGCCTACAAATTGAGGTCTCTAGACAACCTCCAATGGTTGAGTTATGCCTTGGTTACTAACACCAAGTTCTTTTTCCTCCTTGTGCCTCATCCTAGTAGGGAGCCTCATGTTTTTCCCTGTAATTGGGATCTCCACATCTCCAACAAAAATCATACTATGTGACGATGAAACTGAAAGGAAATCTCATATTTTACCTCCTCTGTCAATTTGGAAAGAACTAACGAGGGCTTATCATCATCTGTTGTTGGTGGTTCAATAGTTGTCTCGGCACATTCCTCAACTTCCTTTCTGACATACCCAAGTCCTGCCTGACGGGGTAATTCTTCTACTCCGATGGGGTTGACAATGCCTTGGCCATTAACACCCAAGCCTTTTCCTTCATACCCCATTCTCTTCAAGAGTTTGGAGCCAATTCCTGTGGTTTGATTTTCAAAAACAATGAAATCATCATCAGGACACATACATGAATTCAGATAATTACATTTACCTCACATGGGTCACGCTGCAACTTTTGCAAGGCCTTGTCCTTAGCTTGCAGTTGTTGTAGCAAACTTTGTTTTTCCTCTTTCTATTCATGTAGATGGATCTTTAATTCAACGTTCTCTGTTTGAAGATTTTGTTTGTTGTGCTTCAGTTCTTCCAGGACCTCTTCCATGGCTTGCAACTGAAGCTGCAATCGCTCCTTTTCCTCTGTCTCTTTCTGTAGAGTTTCATACATTATTTCTACCCTTTGGGAAATTTTGAGCATGGTTTTGTACATCATTTTTTCATCCTGTGTCACTGCATGTTCCATTGTTCACACTACAATCCACATCCATGCAAAGACCACTCTAATACCACTTGATGCAGGTCTGGGTGTAATGAAGGACCCTTCCAAGACCTTTTACTTTCGTGATGTGTTAAATTGCATTTCTAAAAGAACATAAATGAATACATGTGCATGTTGTAAATAAGAGGAACATGTCAATCATCAACAACATAAAAAATAAGTCGTTGATAATGGAGTTGGTCCAGGAGGGACTACGTTTCTGGGCCCCGATGTCAAGATGGTGTAGGCCACTACATTAAGTATTTTCAATAGTGATGATGTACATAGAGATGATATTGTTGTCATACAAGGAAAATTCCCTCACACAGAAGTGGCGCCAAGAGATGTTCCACTACAGGAACTCTCAGTCAAAAGACTCCTATCAGTATGACACAAAACTCATGCATGATGATCATCCCACCAACATGGCATAAAAGGGATCTCAAAACACAACATACTTTACTTTATCAACCTGGGGTTCATACAAAATTGGAGGTGACAGTGTTGTATACACAAATAGAGGCAATGGATCCACTCTTTATCACCATTGAGCTGGCGATAGACCACTATGGTTTCTCAAACCAGCCTTATATTGATTTAGAAGAAGTTTTATTACCAATGGAAAAAGGGGAATCTTACCCTAATTGAGTGAATTGAAATATTATCTACTACAATAATGAAAGACTAAAAGAAATGCTTAAAACACGCCACTCATATAGCTATCTTTTAAGAGATCTTGTTTCAGAATAATGATAAACTAACACATGTGGCAGTCTAACTATCCTAAGTATGCAATCTGATCTAATCAAAACACTTTACTGTTGTGCATATGAATGAACACAACAACATTTTTCTTTTTGTCCTTTTTGTGAAAACATGAATGCTAATTCTTTTTTATTATATGGCAGGTGGGTTAGGTGTGGAGAAAGGTGGTTTTGAAGGTTCATAAGGCTTGATAGGCAAGCAGGGGTCTTCTCCTATCTTTCTTGATGCATTTTTCACAAATCGGCCTCAAAACAGGCCACTACAGGTCGTTCTACAGGATATCCTAATGCACCTATAGGATCCCCTGTATTCCTACAAGATCAGGCCGAAAGCATGAGTGATTTAGGCAGTGGTATAGGGCTTAGGGAAGGTGAGTGATGGAAGGAATAAGGCAAGGAAGTGGCTAGGACTTCCTCAGAACTCAAACCAAAGTTTCTAGGATGGTTGGATTTTCTCAACAAGCATGGCAAGTTGGTCTTATGAAATGATAACTCGGTTTATGGACTTAGTGGATTTTGGCGATTATGGATGGATGAGGTTAGGTTGGGGCTGCTGACATGAGATCTTCTTGCACTCTTGAAACTCCTGCAATACACACATCACTGGAATTTACCCATAAATCATGTCAAAACAAGAAAGATCTCCAACAACATAAGAAAACAAAATTTCATCATTCATTTGCCTAGTTCATGCATGGAAATACTTTGCAGCCTATTGTGAAACATCATGAAATCTAATACAAAGCTGGAGATAACATAAATAACAACTACAAATTATCCTTGAAAACTAAATATATTGCCCTAATTAGAAAAAAACCCTAAGTTTCATAAGAAATGTAAATTTTGTCTTTTTGGGGCTGAATGGGAGGTTTTCCTTCAAACCATGGTCCGTGAAGGGAGGAGTGAGGCAAGAACCACCTATTATCCACCTTTTTGGTATTCTTTTATCTATCTAAAGCTCTGCACAAATGGAAGCAAACTAATCAAATTCACCAATACTTGCAATGAAACAATTCCAAAATTAATTCAACAAGTAATCTATGAAATAACCTAAGCATACAAGTACAATAAGAGGAACCTCTACTACTATGGTTGGGCCCTAACCCAAGAGCTTCAACCCTCTGATTCAAATCAGTTGCGGATGAAGGAAAGTCTCATTTTCATTAACATATCAAAAAATAATACATAACAATGTTTTGCCACAATCCTTCAACTCGAAAGTGCTTAGTTATCTTGCATAAAAAATATGAATCCTAATGAGGTTCTAGGTCTCCTTATTTATACAACTGGAGTTTCCAACAACTTCCTTAAATATAGGGTGGCTTGGATCCCAATCTCAAGATGAACTAGTCCTTTAACTATCACTAGCTCGGTTTCCCATGATCTTCATGACTCGGTTGCCTGCAACTCTGAGCTAGTGTGATTTGATTGGAGGATATTCGAATGAGTGAGGATTTAATGAGGAAGATCCATCTCCCATAATCTCTCCTTCTTGTCTCATTCAAGTTCTGCACCTTAATTAGCCATAATTGCCATAGTTTTCTCCCAAAAACCTGGAATCAATGCACATTATACCACTAGACATAACATCTTGCTTTTACTCATCTCATTAAGAAAAATATAATTAAAACATGTAAGGAATTATGAGAAGAGTTGACTTTAGTAAGCTTGGAGGTGTATTAAGGTCCATATATTTACCTAATGTTGAGCCTCATCATCGCCCCCTACTGAAAGTGTTTTTCATCCTCTGAGCAACTTAATCTATGTCCATTTCCTTCATTGCTCTGGTGGCTTTCTTGACATCCCATGCTTCCATTGTAGTATCCTCTTCCTGTGAATAAAATCTTCCTTTCCTCTCTATCTCTTCCCACTGCTTTCTTTCTTCTTCTTCTTTCCTTCCATCCAACATTCCTAAAAGAAATGATGGACTGAGCCTCAAGCCAATCCAATTGACTTTGAGTCTTTGTAAAGCCTTCTTATACATGGGGGTTCTATTTAGTGCCTCTCTCATTCTGTCAAGAGAATGGTATTATCTAATTTTTAGAATGTAAGGTAAGGTGTTCCATCTCCTTTGGAAACTTTCATGTTGTCATCTCCTAGCAATCTGAACATGTCTTCAAAGTGTGTGACTATTTATTCTTGTGCAGCAAGGTACCTACATGCAAGCTTGCGATCATTTGCAATGAGGTTGTGGGTGTTGATGATAGCCATTGGATTAGATTTCTCAGATTTGATCATAAGGGGTTTTGTCTCTTCTTTTGCCATTACCTTTTTTATCTATGTAGCTCTTGCCTCCTCATGATTCATCCATGATGCTAAGGCCATCAATTGAAAGTCTCCAAGTTTTGAATTTGGGTCTCACACATTCAAATTTGTTAAGGCCAAGTTGTGTAGGTAAAAGCAAGATATTTTTGCTCTATCTTTCAAGGTGCTTTGATAGCAGAGAATAATGAATTGTCTATAGTCCTGGAAGGGCATAGTTCCTTTTTGTGCTAGAGTCTTGATTTGGAATTTTAGCCTTTGTTCCTTGAGATATAGGGCATAAGACTTTGCTAACATCCTGCACTAGATTGCCTCCAAGGATAAACTTGCCATAGTTCCTCTTTGTGCTAGAGTCTTGATTTGGAATTTTAGCCATTGTTCCTTGAGATATAGGGCATAAGACTTTGCTGACATCCTGTACTGGATTGCCTCCAAGGATAAACTGGCCATAGTTTCCAATTGGCTTTCCATTTCTTATATTTGTCCCCTTAGCCATGCATTCTATACTTCTAACTGAGATTTCATCATTGCTTTTCTGTCCCTTATGCTGCTCAGTTATCTACCCATATCCTTCAATTTATCCTCCATGTGGCCTACATCCTCCACCACTTTTGATTTGGAAATTTTCATCCACCTGTGTGTCCTTTCCCTCTCTTTTTCAAGTTCAAAGAATAGGGGAATGGAAAAATTTTGTGGGATTACCCTACCTCCTTCAATGAACCTATATTAGGAGCTGAGGTTGGGATGTGGACTAGGTTCTCTCAGTTCTTGATCTTCTTTCTTTGTTTCTTGTTGAGTGATACCTTCTTGGTCCCTTTTCTGTGTTTCCTGTAGGTTTAACAGAGTTTCCTGTAGGATGGCCTCTACTTCCTATAGGTCTATCTGTGTCTCTTGTAGGAGACCTTTTCCCTTTGATGAGGTTGACCTTGTGACAAGCCTCCTAACATAAGTGATGGGAGATTTGGGAGAGGCTTGTTCTGATGATCCTTCTCCTTGATTTTTCTCTAGAGGGGCTGCCTTTTCTTGCTTCTTTGGTGAATCCTCAATGACAATTGGAGTTTTTGTGGGGGTTTGAGGTCTCCCTTGTCTAATCCTTGTGCTCTTTCTTGTCCTGAATTACAGTGGGATTTTTCTTTGCCTCTTCCCTTTTGATTTCATATGTGTACTTAGGGAAGTAAGAGTAGTTGTTGCATCTTTCTCTATGGGTTTTGGAGATACCCTTGGTGATTCTTCCCCTTCTTTGCCTTGAGTTGTAGACATTTTTTCATCCTTTTTTCATGTTTCCTCTTTTCCAATTTCCTTCTCATTCTTTTCTTTTCTTCACCTTCCTCTTGAATCTTCTTCTTCCTCTATTTCCTCACTTTTCCCATTTGTCTCTTATTTTGTTTCTTCTTATATCTCTTCTTCATTCTCCTCCTCTATTTATTCTTCTTTTTCCTCCACAATTTCTTCTTCATTTTCACTAGTATTGGGGATTTTTTCATAATCAAGAGCTTGAATTTCTCCTCCTGCCTACATGTCTCTGAAGGTTGTCCATGTAATAGGGAGTCTTAGGTTTTGTAGAGCATATTCAAGGATGAGTTTGATCAACCCATGATGGGCTAGTTGTTGATGTTTTCCCTCCCACAATTTGATGCTCATGTCTATCATTGATTATAGAAGGAAATAGGGTGTACTCAATTTGTTTTGAGGAGGTGTGTTCTCTCCAAATCTCAGTTCTTGGAGGAGTCTGAAGTGGTATCCATACACCACACTGTATCTCCCTTCACATGATATGTATTTAATGAGGTGGTAACTAACTTCATTCCAAGGGTATGGAATTCTTTCCGTTCTAACCCCATTTTTGTCCTCCATTGGCTCTTCTCCTTCCAAAAAGAATATTTTCTTTGCAAGGGTGTTGTTACCCTTGTCTTATTTTCTCCATGGTAACCCTAAAGGGAGTGTAGTGATTCTGCTCATAACGTCAGGGGTAATTACTACTAATAAGTTTTTCACCATAGTAGTGGCATTGGTCCTATTGAGGGGTATGAGTGAGAGGGAAAATTCTATGGCCACATCATCATAGTATCCTCTCATCCGCTCAAAGAACCCCATCCATTGGTGCCTTGTGAAAATTTCCACTACATGAGGATGCTAGTGGATCCTTGTTGTTTTTGTGGATTCTCTCTTGTTGAAACCTCCTGTCATATTTCCCTAGTAATTGTGGATGCTTGTGTGGATAAAATTTAAGAATTATGGTAGGTGAGGGAGGTATGAGTGTTAATTTTTAGTGACATGCAATACAAATCTCCTATACTACAATTTACTTAATAAAATTGAGGATTTTTTTTTCTTTCAAATGGAAAACATGGAAGGTATAACTCCTACCTCGCTTTGTTACATTCAGGTGAGGATAAACTTTGATTTCACCTCCCTTAGTGATTACTAGTAGTCTTGTAAATTGATTTTTGTGTATCCTTTAGGTTTCCTGTAGGTCTCCTACATTGTAGATGTTGATTGTCTCCTATAGGTGCTACTTTAGGAAGGTCGAGAGCAACCTCTTTGTTCGATGAATTCTCAAAATTGCTAATGCTCTCTTTGTATGGGAATCAGTGTTTTATTTCCATATATGGCTGATCGTGTGGGGTGGTGCGTTGGCTGTCTAAGTACGAGAACCTCCTTTTAAACGTTGGTCCCACTATCAGTCCATCATTCCACCTCACCTCATAATCATCTCCCACTCCTTTCCTCCGCAACTTAACAATTTTTGGCTTTATTCCCTTTTTCTTCTGATTTGACTTTTTTCCACGTGTTGAGTGGTCTAACTGTTTTCTTCTTGTTGACTGGCTGAAGGTTGCCAACTTAACTGGCCACCTTTACTTATAAAATCAACTCTCACATAATCCTACAGTTTTGATCATATCATACGAGTGAGAGAGCATGAGTGAGATGACATACATGTGGGTAATATGCTTTGATGATGATGCATGCTAGAGAATGATGCTTCTTTGCTATGTTTTTGATGCATATTCTTATGTGTATTTTCCTCCTTTGATGCTTGTTTATTTTTATGTGCAGGTGCTGGAGAGTGATGCTGGTGATCTTGTTGTTGCTGCTGAGCTCTGGAGGAGCTTCCTCATCCTTGGAATCCTGATGCTGAAGATGGCTGCAAATTGTGAGGTTTCCTTTATGGGATAGGTTGCTACAGGATTTCCTATAGGAAACCTACAGGATGTCCTGTAGCTGCCTCTCCCCTAAAATTTCATACTTTTTCTCAACTTTGAAGCATGAGGGATGTTGAAATGAGTGGAGAAGGGTGGTAGGGAATGGTAGGTGAGAGATGTTGTCTCTAGGTATTGTTCCTCTTTCCCTCCTCTCTCTCTCTCTTTTGTTTGTATTTTTTTATTTTTGTAATCTGCATTTTTTTAATTGATTTCATTGATGGATGCAGGGGTGACATGGTGATGAATGGAATGGCAATGATATTGTGGAGTGAAATGTTTTTTTTACCAAACACATGCTTGTCATCCCCTTGCTCTCAGACTACATTTCTTGGGATTTTAGAGGCCACTCTAATTCCTACACGAAACTCCTATAGGTTTACAGGGAATCCTGTAGAAAACCCAGAGCTTGTGTAAGATGAGTTGGAGGGGTTCATAAGTGGAACAATAGATGAAAAAAGAAAGATATGAGATGGGTGGATTGAAACATGGCTCTTGTGGGTTCTTTTGTCCTTCTCATGTTGTGCTTATCCTCCTCTTTCTGACCTACAAAACAAAATTTCCAATTTTTTGTATGTATGTATGTATATATATATATATATATATATATATATATATATGTATAGATATATTGTTTTTTTCTTTTGTAAAACAACTAGTCTACATCCAAGGAGGTTTTCATCCTAGTTGCCTGCCCTGGGCGCCTCAAAAGAGGTTTTCACCCAAAGTTATTTTTTTTCAAGGACTTGGTGGGGTAGAAGCTGAGACTTGGTCCACCACCATCAATGTCTTACTGATGCTATTGATGAATTCTTACTTTGACAAGGGCTTCTTGTCGATCTTTAATGTATACCCATTGACAAGTAAAGGGATAGCCTCTGCATCAATGGTTCTTATCTATACAACACCATTATCATGACATTTTTCTTTGACATAAGGCCCTAACCATCTAGTCTTTAACTTACCTTTAAAATCCTTGTACCGGGAATCATACAACAAATCCCAATCACCTTCTTGAAACTGTTTGTCCCTTATATTCTTGTCATGCCAAATTTTCATTTGAACTTGTGTCACCTCTATGTGTAGGAGAGCCTACATCTTAAACTCATCTAACTCATTCATCTGGAGAAATATTTCTTCCCATAGACCAACTCATAAGGAGTGAACCAAATGGTGGTCTTCTAGGTGGTATTGTAGGCCCAAGTGGCCTCAACTAATCTAGCTACCCAATCCTTTCTACTGCTGCTAATCACATTGGTCAGAATGCCTTCCAATGCTCTTTTGGTTACCTCCACTTTCCCATTATCCTGTGGGAGGTAAGGAGTGGATGTTTTGTGCTTGATCTTGTGTTGGCTTAACAAATACTCAATCATGTGAGATGTAAATTGATTACCTTGATCAGTGAACAATTCTCTAGGCTACCCAAACTTATAAAACACATTTTCCCTTAATAATTCAACCACCTTTTCTTTTGTCATTGCTTTGATGGCCTTGGCTTCAGCCCACTTTGTTAAATAGTCAATGCACACAATGATGTATTGCTTCTATCTGGATGGAGGGTCAATGGGCCCAATGAAATCCATGCCCCACTTGTCAAATGGCTCGAATGTCACATGAGGTTGCAGAGGCATTTCATCCCTTGGGGTAGGTTTCTCCATCCTTTGGCACCGATCACACTGACTGATATACCTCCTCACATATTGGTGAATAGTGGGCCAGTAATAACCATCTTGTAGTACCTTGAATGTTGTTCTTTTGGCTGCAAAGTGACCTCCACAAGGCCCATCATGACAGGTCAGAAGGATGTCAAAGACTTCCTCCTCCCTGACACATATTCTCAAAATTTGATCCGGGCCTAGCCTAAATAGATTTCCCCCAATCCAAGTGAATGG